>OX402062.1:8981616-11381616 GCA_947859365.1 Archips crataeganus
ACTTCATATCGATAGCGCAAGCACTTAGTGTAACTAGAAACATGATGAGAACTAAAAAAAACAAGTGCAAAGCTATTGACAAATTAAAGTAGATTCTTTTATTGGTTTCGTATTTGGTCCGTCAATTAAATGCAATAATTCTTATTGGGAAGAAGGCGGTAGATCCATTTGGCGAAGGCCTACTGTGTAGTCTGAACTTCTACCTAGTCAGTCACCCTATAGCAATTTCATATTAAATTCATAATAGCACAATTGCACAGAGTAGCAGAGAGGAGAGTACCAGTTATGTTCTGACGTTTTTATAAGTAGTTTTAACCCTTAAATCGATACCGGCTATATATTTGCCGTCAAACAGAACTCAAAGCCGATTCCAATTAGCAACATTTACGGTCCAAAATCGAATGTTTTGACAGGGTTGTCAAATGGTTTAAGGGTTATAGGTGCCAATCCATTTGTGCCCGGTCCGAGTAAGTTTTTTTTCCGAAAATAATTGCTAAATGTTACAGTATTGACTGTTAGTAAAAATATGTGGAAAGTTGATCTGACCCGTACAAATGGTACAAATAAGTTTTTTTTTCTAGAAACAGTTTAAGGTAGAACAAATACAAAAACAAAAAGTTATTGTGTACCTATTCAATTCTCAACAGTATTGTAACTTAAATGAAAGTTATTAAAGATTTAATTGCTAGCTATTTTAATTGTATTCAAGTAAGTAAATTTTAGGATAATAGAACAATTTTTGATCTAAAGTATTTATATCTAGTCTTACGTGCAATCGTCTTGAACTATGTGACTTTTGGAAGCCATTTTGAATGGACTTGTTTTGTTTTTTAGAGTTTATCCTTGAATTCGAGTTGTAAGCCTAAGATTGTTTTAATTTCAGAGCTTTATTAGAGATTAATAAAATTACGTAACTAATTTACGTAGCGTTTTATTTACTGATAAAGATAACCTATATCATTAAAATACGTAAATAAGAATAAGTAGTATAAAAAATCGTGTAAAATTCGTACAAATGTTCAATCGTCCTCGAATTTCTCGTCCACAACACCGACGGTGAAAGGTGGGTCCCGCACTAAGTCAGCAGTTTATCCAACTTCATTATCTGTGTGTGAGACAAATTAAGTAATTATAATTTAGTGAAAACCTTCAGTAAACACGATCTAATGGTAGAAATTAAAACGAGAGCTAGATGTACCAGAGGTGGTATTCCCCGTCTCTTTCTACACTCATCCTATACCTTGTAACAGAAGTGGTGAAATCAAACGATTGTGAGAGTGCTTTCGACAATAGGCTTATGAATGAATTAGGCAAAGACAATGGGGTGGGATCCCTTGGATTCCCATAATTTAAAAAGTCATAATGTAGCATTCTACGTAATCTACGTTAGTCATGTGATTTATTTCTGAAACAGTATTTTCAGAATTTTTTAAATGCCATCTTATAGAATGCAGTAGGTTAGGATGGGTTTATTTTATAACAATTACGAAAAAAAAAACCGTTTCAGAAATAAATCACTATGACTAATGTTGATTATGAAGAATGCTACATTATGACTTGTTAAATTATGTGAGACCATAGAGACCCACAGACAATACCTAGCTACCTGCCTACGCAAGATGAAAGCGATACCAGGCAACCGATTACTGGAGGGCAACTACGAAATTCAAAATTTGTGTCGTGCCATCTCATTCACTCTTCTGTTTCATACAATTAAGTAGCGTGAACGGAACGGCACGATACGAAGTTCGAAAATCGAATTTCGTAGTACAAGGCCTGAAATGACATCTCTAAAAATACCACTCGCAACTGATAAAAATCATACTTATTGTTACAACATTACAGTTCAAATAAAACGAATTTTTCGATAACGGTAGAGTCATATTACGGTGAACAGCCTACATACAGGACACAGGATGGAAACGATAGGTAAGTGATCTAACTCGATTATGTATTTATAAACTATACAAGATATCGAAAAACTTGTTACTGATCCTGAAAGTGCTTTACGAGCTCTATTAAACGGTAATTGGTTACAGAATAAACTGGATCTATCCGAAAATTCAATGTTTCCAGCTTCCATACATTTAGTACCTACAGCCACGTGGCACTCATCTCTTGATAATACCATAGCAAGTGAAGCCTAAAAACAATGTTTTCCATAAATAATTTTAAATAAGAATGCAATTTACGAGTTTATTATAAGTTAATTACTTAATAAAAAAATTAACACTTCTAATACCTACCTATTGTTCGATGTGGCTGTAGGTACTAAATGTGTGGAAGACGGAAACATTGAATTTTCAGATAGATCCGGTTTATTCTGTAACCTATCATTGATACCGTTTGATAGAGCCCGCGAAGCACTTTCAGGATCATTAACCAGGATTTCGATATATTGTTTAGTTCAGAAATAATTGAGTGAAATCACTTATCGTTTCCACCCTGTACCTACACGTCCCACTGCAGGGCACAAGCCTCCTCTCAGAATGAGGTCGTAGTTCCCACGCGGGCCCAGTGCGGATTGAGAACTTCACACACACCATTGAATTTCTTCGCAGGTGTATGCAGGGTCTTATTTCACACAAATTCCGAAAAACTCAGAGGTGCGAGCCGAGATTTGAACCCACGACCCTCTGCTTGAGAGGCCATAGGTCAAACCACTAGGCCACCACGGCTATAACTCTACCATGGTTAACAAAATGAAGTTAAGCTGTAATTTTTGTACTAGTACTCTTATTCAAATCCAGCACAATTTTTTACCGTATTCTGATAGTATTTTCACACAATATTATTTCGAAAATAAGCCTAACAAAAGCAATATTACGTCTTCAATCAAGCCCTATACGTATACAAGATTATTTTTGTTATAATAATATTTAAAAACATTATAAATATCAACAGGTTTAGTCTGACCCCCTAGAAGCTTGTTAAGCTAACAAAACATGGGTTCATGAAGCAAATATATATTTTTTAAATCTTAATTAATACTTATATGGAATAAGGTAAAAAATCCTACCTGTAATGTTTTTTGATCAATTCCAACTGCTTTCTTAGGAGGTTTGCACATAACGCGCAAATTAGGTGATAATTTCAAAACGTGACAGGTGCCTCTGAAAAAAACTTAGGTACTTAAAATGCACAATAACTCGTTTTTTCAAGAAACAAAAAAGGAAAAATAAATTTTACGGTTCTTGCCCCCAGAGAGATTTGAACTCTCGACCCCTGGTTTACAAGACCAGTGCTCTAACCCCTGAGCTATGGAGGCGCTGGAGAAGCGAGCGAAATATTGATTTAAGAACTGCGGGCGTATTTTACTAGCAACTGCAGATGACGTAGTGAGTTAGGAGTCCGTTATTAGGTAAACAAAAATGATTTCTCAGCTAATTAAATAAAACTATAACAAATTAAAAAAAGCTAGAAATTCAGCCAATCTCATAAATCATAGTATTAATAAAAGTTTTTCATCGATTCTGCTCATTACATTGTTATGATTTTGGTCTTTACCTAATTATACGTAACACATAGTTTGTTTATCAGTAGAAATTGTGTATGTACGTTTCAAGCTAGATTAGGTACCTCTCTGACAATTTACATAAAAATTGTTGCGGCCGTGACATCATTATCATAACGAAACGAATAAGTAAGTAATTATAGAGTCACCTCCTGATTATTTTATTAGGCTGTGGCGCACATGGTCATATTAGGTAAGTACTTAGCGCTATAGCGGTGCTACGCTTACGGCCCGGGCACGACAGCGCGCGACCGGCGGCGCGGCGTGCGTTTCCTCTGTTCATTTTTTGTTTAATTTTTGCTGTCAGGTAAACACCGTCTGCCGAGCGTCTGGACCGCACTAAGTATTAGGCCGGGGCCGCACTGGTAAGCGCGACGGCGACGCGACAGCGATGTGACTAAATCAAACATAGTTCAAGTTATGTGAGCGGCTGCATTGATCGATGCGGCCGCTCACATAACTCGAACTATGTTTGATTTAGTCACATCGCTGTAGCGTCCCCGTCGCCTTACCAGTGCGGCCCCGGCCTCAGAGAAAACGCTTGTCGCGCGTACCTAGTCGTGACCGGACGCAATATTACGCTTCTGGCAACTGTCTAGGCGCACAGCGTGCCAAACGAACAAAGAGGTCCATTCCTACTAGTGACATTGCTCCTATGGAAAAATAGTTCATTTGTGAGAACCAGAACGAATGGAAAAGTACCTCTTCTACCTAGTATAAAAAATATCAAATTTTTTACTTGTTATCGCCACACACGATGATTGGCAGCTGCGAGTTGAAATCGAGTCTTGTCAGTTTCTTATTCTTCTTAGAGACTACCGCTTGTACGCAGATTGGGCGATACTTGTTTACGCTCAAATCGAAGACATACACCTGGACAAGGAAATAGGTATGTAGTTTTTATTACTAGCTGATCTTGATAATCTTGATACATTTAATGTTAGAATTTAGATTAAATCTGGTAAACAAGTAGCTCAAGATCTGTATACTTGTGTAGGAATTTGCGACTCTATGTGAGGTAAATATTTCTTGGGTATTTTTTTTTCTCTACCTCATATATGTTAACTGGCGTGTGGATAGATATATTGACGATTAACAAAACAGTTTTCCTGATTGATTGTTTTGTTTGCAGGATATTACACAAATATTTTGATGACTTGTTTCTGATGATATGAGAAAGGAAGTTACAAGGAAGTTGTAATTGTTTTGATGACTTCCTGTAGAGTGATAGAGTCACATATTTAATATGCCAACGCTGCAAAAAGTAATTTTGAAATTATGTTGTAAAAAGGTTTCCTATCTTGCTCGAGTTTAATAGGTAGGTACTTATACAAGGTTTCGGAAAAGCACGCATAGAATTTCCCTCAAACGAATTTGAAAATAATGTCAATCAAGAAAAGTTGGCATTCCTTCGGGGATAGTGCAATACTAGCAATACTACGTAACTAGCACTGGTAAATACTGCGTATCTACACAACACCTATAGTGCGAAACCACGTAACTAGCACTAGTAAATACTGCGTATCTACACAACACCCAACTTTACAGGAAAGCTCAAAACGTTCCTAGTCAGGATTTTACGTTCGTTGGCGGGAAATCTTAATTAGGCTACATTTGTTAGATACGCGGTATTAATTAACCAATGCCAGCTACGAGGATTTTCTCTATGGGTGTTGTGCACGCGGTATTGCACTATCCTCGACGATTTGCTTTTAAACATATGTTAAAATTTTTGAACGCTGGGCCTTAGGTAGTCATAGTTCAACTCCATTGCGTAGGTTTAATTTATGTGTATCTACTACTACAACTGTCTAACTATGTACCTTTCCGTCAGCAGTGCAAGCGGCGAACACGGTGCTGGAATACGGCGCCCACTTGACGTCACCCACCGGGGAACCCAGCTCGAACATAAACAGAGGCTCGCTGCAGATTTAGAAAATAAAAGCAAAATAAAACAAAATAGAAATATTTATACGCACTAATAATAAAAAGTAATACGGTTTTTAGACATCCTACGCAGCTCTTTTAGTCTTCACTTAAGTAATGTATGATTTTTAATTAGGTACCTAGTACTTATTCATATTTAAACGATTTCAGCCAAAAGACGTAAAACTCTGTATCCACGTTCAGAAAATTTTAGTAAATCCATACCTAAACAATTTCTGGAGTGTAAACAAATGTACTAAAACGAGCAGCCACATTAGATAGATGTGGGTTTACGAAGTTATCTTCGGCGATTCTACACTATTTGTCGCTAAAGCGATGAGTTGTTAAGTGTCTAGTAATCATAGCTAAGAATAAAAAGTCTAAATAAATACGTAAAAAATACTCACTCTCTCCCGTCTTCCCAGATCTTGATTCGCCAATCGCCCGAGCAGGACGCGTAGATGCTATTGTTGAAGTAGTTGTAGTGTATCCTGTACACTGGCATATGGTGGCCCTGCACTGAACGCACATAGTTCCGGTTGTACTTGAGGGAACACGTATGTATCATGCCATCTTCTGTGCCCACCATGAAGATCTCCGCTTTCTCCGGGTGGAAGCAGATGCAGCTGCCGCAACCTTGGAATCAGTTGGGTACTTGGTATAAAGTCAGTAACAGAAATGGATGAGCGATTGTGGAGCTTAAATTGGTCTAAACACTACTCTACTGACTGGTTAATTAGAATGATAAGGTTGTGCAGATCTGGAAGCACAGACTGGCACTCGTCTCTTCCAAGTCGAACGCAAGGCCAACCAGCGGTACCATCTTTTCTGGGAATATTTCAGCGATTTTTACGTCTCTGTCTTGGTTACAGTGAAAATCTGAATTTCTGGTCATTTTAGGGTCATCTTAGAGTACTAAGGTATAATTTAATTATTTTATGCTCTACATCAGCTCGTTAACTTTTGCTTATGTCTATACTCAGACTAAACATTTATTTAGTTTTTCATAAAGAAAAAACCGGCCAAGTGCGAGTCGGACTTGCGCATGAAGGGTTCCGTACCTTAGGGCGATCTTACCGACTTAAATGATCTTTCGACCAAACATTGCTTTAGTATACAATATTCGACTATATGACGGGTTCCCATGAAAATCGCATCAAACATTAAAGTAGGAACGATCTTACTGTTGACAGTGAGCATGGTCCCATCAGGGCCGGGGATGGGCGGCACGTTGGAAGTGAGTGTGATGATGGTGGTGGCCTGTAACTCGCCAGGCATCACTGCCCACTGCACCACGCGCCCGTCTCCCGCGATCGAGAAGAACGACGCTTCGCCGTCCAGGAGACGGGGCCCCCACCGGATCTGAACACAGAATTATCGTAGATAATGTAATACGTTATTTGTAAAATTACCCTACTGGATTAATTAATAATTTGCTTTGGTTCTCGAGTGGCAACTACAGACCTGAGACCGTATTGTCTAACGAGCGGGCGCTGGCGATTGGATTCACCATCTTTGTCTAACCTCGAAAGAAAGATAAGAAAGAAGAAAAAAGAAAGAAAGAAAGCGGTGGAAGCGATTGAGAGTCTGATTGCGCCAGACAATAATATCCTCTGGAAATATGCAGGGTCTGGTCTCAACAAGGTGGACCGGAAAATTGGTTAAGATTGCCTTATAATGTAAAGTTTTTGAGGGAGAGCTTTTTATTATTGTCTTCAGCAATCGACTATATAATTATAGCACACATAGCAGTTAATCATGATTTAAATATCGCTAAAATTATCTCGACGTCTCGGCCACATTGTAGTGGAAGGGATTACGAGGAGGCTAAAGGGTTCGTTTACCCTCGCGTGTTTTACAAGATCAACTCGCGCCGCTAAACGAACGTGATACTTACACTACACTTGGCCGCTGCAATGTGGTCATTATATGCGTATATACTTAATACGTCTAAGGATTGATGAAAAAGATTATTGATTAGTGGATATACTTTTAATTGGACAACTCACCTCCCAAACTATGTTGCTGTGCTTATCCCGCACAGAGTCCGATTTGTATTGATAAGACGACTCCAATGTCAATTGTGAGTTGTAAACGCAAACGTTGCCGTCGTAGCGCCCTGGTTACAACAGGTCACAATTAAAAATTATTGCCTAGAATGCATAAAACTAGGCAAAGTTATTGTAGATGTAGTTTTTACCCACGCAGACGAGGTACGGCGTCTCGTGGTACACGTCGAGACAGATGAGCGGCGATTCGGTGATGACAGCATACTCTGGGAACGCTGGGTTTTTGATACTGTACAGGCATAGGCAACCCTCTTTTTGTTGGGCCGTGAAATCCACTACAGCAGAAAATCGACAGAAAAATTGATATTTATTATTTTTGTAACATAGCACCAGGTAAACAATAGTAAACATACCCACCTAATGCTCACAAACGTTGAAAAAATTCAAGCGTGCGAGTGAAAGTCATGCAATTCATTTTTAGGGCACCAGCCTCAGTAGGTAAATGTCGTCAGTAAGTTTTTTTGACGAACATGTTTTGGACACACACAAGAACAAATATAACGTACACGAGCCATAGGCTACGGCAAACAAGTCTTGGTAGTGTGGGTTCCATGCCACCTCACAGACAGCGTGTTTGCTCATCGGTTCGTACTGGAACTTCCAAAGGGGTAGCAGCGAGCCCATGCCCTCGCGGAACTCATCAGACGGGTCATCCCAGTAACGGTAATCTTGCGCTGGATACAAATGTAAAAAATAGGATTATTTTAATATATGTTTAAAATGTTGGTAGATTACTTTATCTTACGTGGTTTGTGAGAAATTTAAGGTGACTACGGTATAGTCTACAGTCCAGAAGACTAAGCTGACTAAAATAATCTCCGGAAAGTGGCTGTATAGATAGGGTTTGAGTGTAAAAATTAGCTGTTTCATCATCGTCATCTTCATTTGTTTCATAAGTTGGTTAACATTGTGTCCAATCATTACATATGATGTTACGACATACGTTTTTTTTCACTTTAGTTACGTGAAGACGAAGATCCACAAATCGATGTTTTGCTGTATTGTACAGTTCTTACCGATATCGTCAAAGATGTTCTGATTGACAAGGCGCTCGAGTATGGACCATGCCTCTCGGATGCGCTGTGCCAGCTGTTCGTCGTGAATCTGCTGTGCTGACTTTACATACTTTGCCGCTTTCTTCTTCACCTAAAATCACAAGAGACGTTAAAATTCTCATCATCCCAGCTAGCTATTATACGTCCCACTGCAGGGCACAGGCCTCCTCTCAGAATGAGAGGGCTTGGGCCGTAGTTCCCACACGGGCCCAGTGCGAATCGGGAACTTCAGACACACCATTGCATTTCTTCGCAGGTGTATGCAAGTCTCCTCACGATGTTTTCCTTCACTGTAAAGCTCATGGTAAATTATAAATGTATTTTCGCACATAAAGTCCGAAAAACTCAGAGGTACGAGCCGAGATTTGAACCCACGACCCTCTGCTTGAGAGGCCATAGGGCTAACCACTAGGCCACCACAGCTTCTTATAAGAAATTCAAATTTTTAAGGAGAGATATGCCCCTTTTACAGTGTTAACTCTATGACTGTTAATTTTAGATTTTTTTCCCATCTAGAAATCTTAATCGTGATGGACGAGTCGAAGCAAGCCTCATTCAAAAGTTCATTAGTCATTTTGGCTACATGTTAAAAATATGGGTTTACAAATGGGCTTACTCTTTTAGGTTTCTCGTCCTCTTTTTCCTTCATCTTCCGTGCGTAGTCTTCTTGATAGTAGTCAAATATGATGCTCTGGAGAGCCGTGGCCGCGTAGTTTGCACGAGCCGGAGGTATTGTCTGCGTGTCTACGGACTACAACATCCGGGTGAATTTTTGAAATATTTTTTTTACGTAATTTCGCTGGGCAAATTTTTTTTTTACTTTTGGTGAAATTGATCACTCGTTGAGATAATCCTTTGGATTAGGATTTCAATGCTACAAAAGGCCCCAATTTAAAGTCAATAATTTAGTAGTTATTCAACATTGAAAAAAAGCACCACCGAAATTACGATAGTGACAGCGAAATTACGTCTTCATTAATTTCATAGGAAATAAGTTCAAAATTATAAACCATTACTATGATTTATGTATGTAACTTTAATTAAATTCATGTAGGTGTACATATTCGTGTATAGTTAGATTAATAAAACAATAAATTAAAGTTTTAAACTATTGTTTGTTTAAGTTTTTTTTAGGAACAATAGGTACGTTGTCAAAACGTAACAAATATTATATAAAAAGTATGTATTTGCCTTCACAAATAAAAATAAACTAGTAGAAAATTCTAAAGACACATGTCGAATGTGTCATGATTAATATAAAATATCATAATCAACATCGTTGCTAGTATGCTTGCTTGCATGCTGATTGTTTGCTTACTTGCTAGTATGCTTGCAGGTTTAATTGCTTCCTTAAAATGCTTAAGATACAGATAGACATAATATGCTAGTATAAATCATCCTTAAAACGAGCATGCTATTTAGCTGAGAAACATTGGCTTGAGAAACGCATGTTCGTTTTAAGCATGTTCTTAAATTAAGTATGGTCATTTCAGGTGGCAATCGCTCATTAATAGCATGATTTTGTGCTAATAGGTAATGAAGATGTCTATCTGTAACTATATAAGTATAGGTACATTATGCAAACGATGCAGCGGGTAACATTCTAGTTATAAGTACTTATTTTTTAACATGAAACTACCGTCAGAGTCAATCGTAGTGAATATATACTGTTTTAAACTTTCGTGATTTTCACTCATAGCTAAAATACCATAAAAAAGACTTATCATGCAAAACACACGAATAATATTTACCTCGACGTTCCGACTACATTAATTAAAGTGGCTGTGGTCACGAGTAGATAGACTAGAGGTCTACTCGTGACCACGGCCACTGTAATGTTGTTGCAACGTCGAGGTGTACTCGTGTGTGTTTGCGAGATAAGTCATGTTTATGGTATTTTAACTATGTAGTGAATATAGTTAGTAATTTCGCTGCCATATCTGTAATTTCGCTGGACAAAAATGCCAGCGAAATTACGCCACCGAGGATTACGACAATTAGGTATTTTTGCGATTAATGCTAAACTATATACATGAGTAATATAAGCTCTTTACTGTGAAATAAGGACTAAGTAAACTAGTAAATAAAAATATAACCATTTCATTAAAACCACTATATATCGCACAACAGGAATCCACGGAAATTACTTTTAAGCGAACCAAAATACATCGCGCGAAAGAATCACCTTGGTAGGCACATAAAACTCAGTAGTAGGACGTCCACTCCACGTGACAACTGGAGCACAACTAACATACTCTTCCACAAAAATGTGAACATGGCGATATGATCCGTCACCAATGATATATTAGCAGGTATTTGCGCAAGGTAATACGAGGGTTGCTACGAAAGTTTTTAGCTGTATCAAAACCATTCATTTTTTTTTGTAAATTACTTTAATATTTTTCAAAATATACCCCTCCAAGGTCTACACATCGCCTCATTCTAAAAAAAACAATCCTCAAAACACTTAAAAAACGCGTTCTGCGGTAGGTCGAAGAAAAGCCGCTCAAATTCTTGTACTGCCTCGTCCGAATTCATGAAAGTCCGGCCATGCATCATTTTCTTTACAGTGGGGAATAAGAAAAAGTCACACGGGGCCAGTTCAGGGCTGTAGGGTGGATGCGACACCATCTGAACACCTGTGCTGTTCAAAAAGTCCATTGTTTTTGCTGCAATGTGTGCAGGTGCATTATCTTGGTGGAAAAAAATTCCCCGAATGCCGCTCTTTGGGCGTTCCTCACCCAGTTTTTCGAACGCTTGGGGTAGACAAACTTCGGTGTACCACTGGCTAGTAACTGTTCTTTGATCTTCAAGTGGAATTACAGCCACTGGTCCACTGCGACGAAAGAAAACGGCGATCATTTTTTTGTTGACACTTCGGCCTCGAGCAATTTTTAAAGGCGGTCCGTTTTCTTCAAACACCCACTGCATAGATTGCTGCTTTGTCAGGGGGTCATAGCAGTATATCCAAGACTCATCAGTAGTAAGGATGTTAGAAACCTGCTGGGAATGGCCTCCGTCAAATTTGCTGAGCATAAACTGACACCAATCTACACGATGGGTTTTTTGCTCTTCGGTCAGCAAATGTGGTATCCAACGCGACGCGACCTTCCTGACGCGAAGATGATCATGTAAAATGCTTAAAACTGCGGGTGCTCCAATGCCTAGTTCATGTTCGATTTCCCGAAGCGTAATATTCCTTCGTTCCTTAATCAACCACTCGGCTCTGATCACGTTTTCTGGCGTTACTGCACTTGACGGCCGTCCTGGTCTCGGCTCATCTTTGATGCACTCTCGACCCCGTTTAAACTCGCGGTACCAATACGAAACTGTGGCTAACGATGGAACGGACGTCACAAATGCAACGTTTAAATTTTTGTGAGATTCCTTGAATGTTAAGTTACTTTTATAGTCATAGAATATCATAGCACGAAATGCTTCTCGTGAGAGCTCCATTGCAAAAAACAAAACTGGACTGACATTGTCAACAAAAAAATTTAAAAAAGAAAATGTTACTGGCCAGTATGCAATGTCACTATACAAAGAGGTTAATAGATAAATTATCTTTAATTTATCATGCAATTTAAGAATAAAATATTTATAGTTTTCATACAGCTAAAAACTTTCGTGGCAGCCTAGGTATTGGTAGCTAGAGGTGGGACAAACACAAAATGGCCAACCTATTTTTAAATAACATTGTGTTTAGTATAAAAAAGATATAATCGAATGCGTTATGTAATTAGCTTCATTTTGATATATATTTAGTCGAAAAATGGCTCCTAGACACAAAGTTATGCTCAATTGATTCAACAAAACCGCGTGTGGGACAGGCCTCACAGACTTACTGCAGTTAGTGTTTCTAAGATTTGGAAATTTTTTATGCAGTCTTAATTGAAGTCAACAATGTTTGTAATGTTAAAACTCATTGTATTGTATTGTGTACAATGTATATAAAATTGTGTGGTACTCATTTTTTGTGTGGTTTTTTTTTTAATTGACTTGGGACGTCCAAAAAAGTCGCTTCGAAAATTCACCCATCCATGAAATTTTAGGGTGCCTTGTAATATGGGCCATTGATTCATTTGTTTCAAAGTGACAGAATTTGGTGACTTTGTAGATATTATTGGAAAAAATTGTATCTTCACCATTGCAACTTAGAGCTGCATGTGGAATGTGTGTGGACTACATTTATCCAAGTACTTCAATATGAAAAGCGAGGCAAATAATATTAAGTACTACTTCTGAGAATAGCGGTACCTAACACGTAATGGGAGCAGGTTCATACTAAACATAAAAGTTATAGTTGTTGACGTTTAACTTCACTATTTATGTAAATGGTTGGATTGACTTTTATTGATGCGATTGAAATTTCACAATGCTACTAAGTTATATTATTCAATATACCGATCATCTTAATATATATAAAAGAAGAAACTGACTGACTGACTGACTGACATATCAACGCACAGCCCAAACCACTGGGCCTAGAGATTCCAAATTTGGCATGTAGGTTCCTTATAAGGTCTAGGGGTGCACTAAGAAAGGATTTTTCAAAATTCACTCCCTAAGGGGGTAAAAAGGGGGTTCAAAGTTTGTATGGGGAAACAAGATTAGTTCGACTATTTTATTCGAAACTTCACAGAAATACTCCTAATGATAAATGAGTAAACACGTGTTTCAGGTTTTTTGAGAATTCAACCCCTAAAAGGGGGGAAAGGGGTAACAAAGTCTGAAAATCAACATGGGTGTTGTTTCTATGGTTTATCGGGTCGCTGGTTATGAAAACAACAACGGTTTTAAAATCCGACGTGGCAGACGTAAAATACCATCTCCCTGGATGGGGTGCGATGGGGTTGAAATATCTAAATAAACTAAATGACTGTTGATATATCAACGCACAACCCAAACTACTGGACCTAGAGACTTGAAATTTTGCACATAGATACCTTATACAATGTAGGCATCCACTAAGGAAGGATTTTTGGGAATTCCCACGTGAAAGGGAAAAATCGGGATTTTCATATTCGATTCCGAGTGACCCTATCTCAGTAACTATAATAACTAGACTCTTCAAATTTGATACACAAGTTTTTCAAAATTCCCACGGGATAAGGAAAAAACGGGATTTATATATTCAGTTTAACGGGATCCTATGAACTATAATTACTAGACTCTTCAAATTTGGCATAGATGTAGGTAATTATAAATTCCTATGGGATAAGGAAAAAACGGGATTTTTCGTTTTACTGGTCGTAGAAAGCTGAAATTCGGCATGTAGGTTGTTTGGGGAGTGTTGAGCTGGATTGAGAGAGGACTTTCCAATATTCCTACGGGAACGGTAAAAACAGGATTTTTCTTATTACAGGTCGTAGAAAGTTGAAATTCGGAATGTAGGTTGCTTGGGGAGTGTAGACGAGCATTGAGAGAGGACTTTCCCATATTCCCACGGGAACGGGAAAAAACGGGATTTTTCGTTTTACTGGTTGTAGAAAGCTGAAATTCGGAATGTAGGTTGCTTGGGGAGTGTAGATGAGCATTGAGAGAGGACTTTCCCATATTCCCACGGGAACGGGAAAAAACAGGATTTTTCGTTTTACTGGTCGTAGAAAGCTGAAATTCGGTATGTAGGTTGCTTGGAGAGTGTAGAGGAGCATTGACAGAGGACTTTCCGAAATTCCCACAGGAACGGGAAAAACGGGCTTTTTCGTTTTACTGGTCATAGAAAGCTGAAATTTGGCAAGTGGGTTCCTTGGGGAGTGTAGGGGAGCATTAAGAAAACATTTCCCGAAATTCTTACGGGAACGGGAAAAAACGGGATTTTGCGTTTTACTGGTTGTAGAAAGCTAAAATTTCAAAACTCATAAGTTTATACTGTAAGTAGGCCGCAAAGGGCACTTTAACCGACTTCTAAAAAAGGAGGAGGTTATGCATTCCACTTTATGATTTTTTTTATGTAGGTATGTTCACCGATTTCACGGTCAATTGTGGACCTGCTTGCTTGCTTGCCTGTATGCTTGCTTGCTTGATATCTTGGTTCTTTGGAATACTCATAGTACACGCGAGCGAAGCCGCGGGCAAAAGCTAGTATTATCAAAATCTAAAAAAAAACCTTTTTTTTGTATGGTATAGAGTCATCCATCTCATCATTGATCTGTCAAAGAACTCTTTACAAGGGACCATTTAACCCCCTTTTCACTTTAAAGGTATTTTTATACAGCTTGTATAGTAAATACTTAATTAATTAGCGACAGACCCGACGAGGATTGTTGTAAGTGAGGGCGGCGCGCTCGCAGAAGTTGAACTGGTTGGCTAGTTTCTTGACCCGTGGCTTGATCTCCAGCTTCTCTTCAACCATTGGCGCAGCACCCGCCTCCTCTATAATGATAATCATCAAGTAGGTAAGATTCTGCGTAGGTAGTTATGGTTCCGCATCTCAAAAGTAACAAAAATTCGGAACAGTCACATGATCATTTACTTTTCTGTTATTCCTGAGTGCGTCTGTCTGTTTGCTAAGATCGTTTTCGGAAGAGAGATTTCAAAAGAGGTCCGTATCAACTTGAATTTAATAATAATCAAATACTGATTATAATGTCTTAAAATGTCTTGAAGTCTACGCTGTCAGAAGATACCTACCTATTTACATCCTTTCGAAAGCGTATATTTAATAAAACACCATGGATATCGAAATATATAGGGTAGGTATAGAAGCGGAATGAAAAGGTTCGTCACTTTTCGACCTTAACTCGTTGACATAGGTCGAAAAGTAAAGAAAACCTTTTCATTCCGCGACGTACTTCCTGTTGACATAGATTTATGAAATTTAGCAAGACCTAAGGCCTTGTACATACTAGTATGAGAATGCATTTTCGCCTTCGCGGGTTTTGCTGCTCTAATAGCTACTTAACTACTTTTCTACGTCAATTACTCTTCTAACAACTGCACATCACCTGAAATCTATAACAGGTTACAGGTTTATAACAGGTTACCTGAAGTGATTACTTCGGCTCCATCGTTGGAAATATTTAAGAGACGACTCAAAAATTGGCTTCTCGAACACACATTCTAGGTACACGTTTGATGAATTCCTTAACTTTCGGCCAGAAACTTCGATTTACTAATTATTAATGATGACTTTGGAATAATATAATAAAATAATTTTAAAAATGACATGTAATAAATATTATGAATAAATGAGTATGAGTATGAGTATATTATTATCAATTTTACTAACATTTTAGTACTTAACTCCTATCTAACTCGCCTTCGATTCACTCTTGCTGTTCTTTTGCAGCTTTAATGCAGCTGCCAAGGCTCTTGTGCCGTTATCTGACTCTACACCAATAATATCATATTCTAGATACTTTACGCAAAGCAGGGCCATCTTACGACAACTGTAAAAGGGCTTCGGCAGATTTCGAGGCCTACAGTAGGTACTGTTTCCCCGTTTGCATGATCTCTATTGCCAAACTCAAGTGGCAGTGGTCAGGGCATATCGCTCGTAGAACTGATGGCCGATGGGGCCAAAAAGTTCTCGAGTGGCGTCCACGGACACGAAGAGGCAGTGTAGGTATACATAGGTAGGCCTCCAACAAGATGGAGCCACGACCTGGTTAAGAACGTTGGACGCGGTCGGCGCAGGACCGATCTGATTTTCGAAGCATGGGAAGGCCTACATAAAATGTTCAGCAGTGGACGTATTTTGGCTCAAATGATGATGAATGAAGATGATGATCTCTATAATTATTAATTTTAATCATCACGTTATTACCTGCTTCTGGTTCTTCGGCCTGCTCGCCCTCTTGTTGCTCGTCGGCGGCGCCTTCTGCCGGTTCCGCAACTTCGGCAGCTTCTGGAGCCTTCTCCTCTTCAGGCTGGACGTCCTCTACATTGCAGTTATTGTAAAATTTATATAGAAATTTCATAAGAGGGCGAATCAACTTTTTTGTGTTGTTTACTCTGTCCCCAGTTGTCCAAGTGACACTTTATACTGTTGCATAGAAAATTCTAGGTTGTCCAAGGGACATAACCATAGCAACGGGTGTCAGTAAAAAGTTGATTCACCCAAGAGCATTTTAAAATGAGTCTGAATTACATTTATTTTGTCTCCCCTTTGGATATTAATCGAAAGAGAAGACCGAAAAAAGTAATAGTGAATGTCATACTAAGATTTGACGAGCAATCCTCGTAACTTTAGAAATAATGGTTATAA
Organism: Archips crataeganus; assembly: GCA_947859365.1. Lineage (NCBI taxonomy): Eukaryota > Metazoa > Arthropoda > Insecta > Lepidoptera > Tortricidae > Archips > Archips crataeganus. The sequence continues at coordinate 8,998,390 of OX402062.1, forward strand.
GTACTTAAATATAAACTACTTCTGTATCTAAAATTCATTCACTGCAGCAATGTAAGTCCTGGTTTGAAAAGTTTTTTATAATACGTAGGCATATCAAATCTTGGATTTCTCTTTTACCTTCAGGTTTAGCTTCGTCCGCCGCCGGCTGCTCGGCCGGTTCTGGCTCGGGTTCCTCCTCCTCTTCTTCCTCGGCTTTGGACTTTTTGACCTTGGCTCGTTTCGGCCCCACGTCATCAAAGCCCACCATACCTTTAAATTATCAAAGTTGCCTCTGAAGCCGCGACCATCCGTAGTGCAAATACAAATCGACAAATCCAAATTTCTGTAGTTAGGTATGTCGTTCAAATGGACAAAACGATGTATTTTCGCCATTCACAATCACAAGTAGGTACATAGAGATTCTGATCTTTTAGCGGAATGGATAGGATTACGATTAGGGCATTTTCATTTTAAAGTGCACAAATTACTTTTTTTAAGAGGAAGTTTTGGTGTTTTCTTACTCAGAATCACGAGAACTATGCATGTTCATACAGAAAAAAGTATGATTTAGATTTAAAAGCGAAAAAGTTTTCCGGGTGCGCCGGTGGGATTCGAACCCACGTCTCCTGGGTATGCGCCCCAACACGAGTGTTCTACCAATTGAACCACGTCGCTCCCACCCAACCGACTTCCCCGAACACCCGTGTTGGGGCGCATACCCAGGAGACGTGGGTTCGAATCCCACCGGCGCACCCGGAAAACTTTTTCGCTTTTAAATCTTTTAAATCTCACCGAAAGGTGAGCAGACGTAACTGCTAATAAAAATAAAAATAATATTAGAAAACTGGCCAAGAGCGTGTCGGACACGCCCAAGGTAGGGTTCCGTAGCCATTACGAAAAAATCAAGTAATATTTTTCTAAGGATTTCGTATGTGTACGGAATCATCCAAGTTTAGGTATGTTTTATACCTACCTCCCATAGACGTAAAGTGGGGGTGATTTTTTTTTCTCGACCAGCCCTATAGTGTGGGGTATTGTTGGATAGGTCTTTTAAAACCATTCTGGGGTTGCTAATATGATTTTTCTATTCAGTGATCTGTTTGCGAAATATTCAACTTTAAAGTGAAAATTTTCATTAAAATCGACCGGCCCCCCCTCTTAAATCTAAACTGTTGGGTGGAAAAATTTAAAAAAATTCAGTATGGTAGTCAATGTATCAAATTTACTAGGAAAATTATAGCGGCTAAGATTGCTTGGAAAATATTTGTAGTTTAAGAGTAAATAGTAGCCTAAGGTATAAAACATACCTAAACTTGGATGATTCCGTACACATACGAAATCCTTAGAAAAATAATACTTGATTTTTCGTAATGGCTACGGAACCCTACCTTGGGCGTGTCCGACACGCTCTTGGCCGGTTTTTTACCTTTTCTTAGACCATGAATCATAAATTATTTGTATTTTTAAGGCAAACGAAAAAATATTTTGAAACGTGCTACGCGAAGAACATTATAATCCATGTTTTGTAAGTGCTCTATGTATACCTTTGGCCAAGAGTTGGCCTGTATTATTTATGTTCACCGTATCCATTTCTTTTTATAGCGGGCTTCTATTAGCTACGAAAGGCTACGAGTATGAATAACTTACCATAGCCAGCAGCGATTTGTGCTTTTGCCTCGTCTGAATCTTTACGTATTGCAGTTCCTTGGTACACGTATAGTGGATACGCTTTTCCAAAGGTGATTTTGGGCTTGATGACGAACAAATTCTTGCCGTAATGGTAAGCGACCTCATCTGCTTCCCATTGCGGGTTGATTGTCGTTAAAATACGGCCGACATCCTCTTCTAGCTCCTATGAATGTTTATACCAATAGTTAATCATATTCTTTTGAAATAAAATAAATCTCCAGCTAGAAATATTGTATTTTTTCCATTTTAATGTATCATATGCATATAAAAAAATGTAAAGACAAGTTATTGACAAAAAAACTGAAGAAACAATTTTTAGACAACATAGGGTGCTACAAATTAGCTACCTACACGGATGAATAAAAAAAGTAGGATCATTAGAGTAGGTAGGTAGTTAATTTGATTAAACGTGTCATCTTGGGAATAAATGTTCATTCTACTACTTACTGCATCTGGAACTTCCTCCTGGTCATCAGGCTTCAAAAGTGTGCGTGGTTTTAACCAGTCTAGTCCTTCGTCTTCCACTAAATTGCCTTTCGATTTATTCGCTTCTTTCTGTTAAGATTTTATTAAACGCACATTAGACTAAACATGTCAACAACCTTCGATACAGACATTTAATAATACCTCTACATACGTTCAAAGTATTAAGCGTTCTTCTTAAAACCGCATTTTCGTCATCGCCGTGAAGCGCGCGTTTAATCATTGCCTTTAACATGATGGAAAAATAACGAAGTCCTTTTCTAAATCGAAACAGAAGGTAACAGAGACACGCAAGGCTCGGCTGACAGCGAATCAAATACTGTTCAGATTTCCACAAATTTGAAAAGCTCGCTTCATTTGCATACCATTTGATGTTAGGTCTTTATTAGGGCTGATCATGTAAATCGTCTATTAAATAGCGGCCAACATCGTTCCGGCCAGGAAGCACGATAAACAAACTATTAAGGAGAGTCGCGTGCTTAAAAAATGAATAAAATTTTCTTGAGCGCTTAATATATTGTTGTATTTCAACACGAGGAGCTACTTAAACTTAAGGGCATCAAAAAAGGCAAGAAACGTTGAAAGATACTTAAAATTTATACCATTTTTATTATTATGTTCTTTGCTATATGGTGCTCAAAAATGTCTCAGGATCACATGTATGAGTACGTAATTGATCCCTAATATTGTCGATAGGTATGTGTAAATTTCGAGAGAGATTTGGATCGGACACGACGATACGATACGACGATATTTTTTATTTTACGTACAATAAAGAGTTTTACATAATACATAATTATACAGTGCGACTAAAGGTCTAAATGATACTTATAATTTTGAATAGGTATATTAGTTACCCAAAAACATTCAAACAACTATAGTACTTATTAAATTACACAAAAAATGGCAAATAATAAAATTGACAGTCAGTACATTAAAATTTTATATAAAGGATACGATAAAGATCAGACGATGAGATATAGTCACGCAATTAAGTCGGATTGAGTAAATAGTTACGTTGTCGTACTTACGTCGCTATCACTGTCTGATTCAAAAGACATTTTATATTATAAAACAAAAACAAATTATTCCACGCACAGGGCAGTGCGAAAACACGTCTGCGGCGACTAAGGTAGCGGGCAAATTTGCTGCACCGTTGCCAACATTTACTTAACTTGTGTATAATATTGTTTGCCAACTTCCTTACTTCCCAACATTAACTGTGATGTAAACTACATCAATTTATAATAATGGTAATGCTGCTGTTTGGTTCAAAGTAAGGACAACAAACGCAAACAATCCACGTTAAAGGTTAAGTTTTTCAGACGTCAACCTGTTGCAAGTTATTTTTGGCTCACACTAACCTCAGTTTGAAGTCTATTTATATAGCTTCAGATGGAAATTGAATACCAAAGCACTAAAATTTTATTCATGAAATTATGCAAACAAGTATCAGTACTCACATAAAATATCTTACTTATATAAAGGAAAGAAATGCCCGCCATTGGATGCGATCTGCTTTAAACAAACTCAACTTTACCTCACTACATCTGATTTTATTCACAAATTTCACAATATAGTTAATTAATAATTATTACTGTACCTAACACGACATTTTTATCATAATAGCACTTCGATAGTAAGTACAGTTGACCTGAAAAAGTAGAGTTGCCACGTCTGGCGGTACATTATTTTTAATATCGTTTCTGTTTTTAGACAGAATTATGGGTATTTTAGTTTATTAATTATATTTTTATGTAAGCTGTACAAAGTTGGCAAATGCCGCCCCTGCCTGGGCGTGTCACCAAATTCTAATTACTAGCCGTGTCTGGCGGCAACTAGTACAGCGGCATCACGACATCAGGCTGCCGTGGACATACTTGCCAACTTGCTATCAGGGACATCGCTCGTATCCTTTTATACGAAGAAGGCTGAACGTTTTTAGCAACTCCAAGATATTCACAAGATATCCAACATAAGGTGAAACCATGTCAGTAAGGTAAAACTTTGAAGAATCTATTTTTAGTTATTCAGTGCCGTGTCTAAAGTTTTGTCAGTTGCGACACGGAGAACCATGTTTTATTTTAAAGAGGTACTTATTTCCGCCGTGTCCTTCAGAATTTATTTGCAGAATAAAATTACTTAACATAACATTTAAAATAAAGCAAAGTGAAAACAGTCGCTTGTAAAGTAGGGACTACCTAACTGTGGGCAGTTCCTAAAAATGCATTAGGTACCTTCGTGATTTGTCAACACACTGGAATTATACTGTTCACAAAAACACACAATATGGAAAATACGCGGCCGACATTAAGTCATGTGCTTACTTTGTAGTGGAACGCATTTCCTGACGGTGACCATAAAAGGGGTATCCACTGACGAGTATATTTTTGTCAAATATTTAGGTGCCGTGACCAGATGCAGCAAAATACAAATGAGCGTATATTGGGAAGCATAAAAGTTAACGATTTGTTGTCCCTTCCGTGTTGCGTGCTGGTGATGAATGAAATATGGCGGTGGGGTCGAATCGATGGGACAATAACGCTGGCACTGATAATCGTAATGAGGTAATGCGAATTAAGATCGATTCCTCCTTCTCCTATTAAAATTCATTTTAGATTTCACCGCGTTGCTGGTAAGTCGCTTGCCGATCAATTCTCTTTAACACCCTTTCTTTAATCATCCAAAATGTTCCCTCAACCTCGATGAAATTAAAAAGGTAAGACAAGATATATTTGATGTATTTTAGTAAGTAGCACAAATATTCAATTCATTTGAAACACTACATTATTTCGCCGGTATGTCTTTGATCTATCTAAAACTATTATTTAGCATTCACGTTTCCATTTCAGTAGACTGAAATAGAGTTGATGTAACTAATGCTTCTTTAATGGGTTTACTGTAAACCAAATCTATTTCCAACAGTCTGTAAATGGGAAAAGAGTTCTCACGCAGGATTTCCGAAGTATGGGGTAACATGGTGATTAGACGTTCACTTTGCAAAAAAATAATGATTACAACGTATCTTTCAAATAAACAAAATGTACCACAACCACAACAGCACGATAGGTCGTATTCAGAAGCGAAAAATGAAAGAGGTACTAATAGGCTTCTTGACTACTATCCTGCTTCCAAATAAATAAATTAAATGGCGCGTTTAACCTCGAACTAGATAAGGACGGACAAAACATACACAGACAGCTGACAAGGACGCTAATATATACAAAGTGTTAACGAGCACATAAGCGTCTAAACAGGGACTGTGGTTCTAAGGACCCGTACTTACGGTAAGCCGCTTCAGCAGCATCCCAAGAGATTTATCCTTTGACTTACTTCGCCAGAGATCTGGCAATCTAACTGGCTTACTCGCCCCTTGGATGCTAGGGAGCTAGGCAAATGATCAAGATCATTATTAAGCATTGTTATTTGCTTCTCTTTAATAAGTTTGCTAGTAATTATGTTCAGTGCTCTGGCTGTCGTCCAAAATATAGAAAGAATATAATAAATAAAATAAATAAATATCACGGGACAATTCACACCAATTGTCCCAGTCCCAAAGTAAGCTAGGAAAGCTTGTGTTATGGGTACTAGGCAACGGATAAACATACTTATATAGATAGATACATACTTAAATACATATTAAACACCCAAGACCCGAGAACAAACATTCGTATTTTTCATACAAATATCTGCCCCGACACGGGAATCGAACCCGGGACCTCAAGCTTCATAGTCAGGTTCTCTAACCACTGGGCCATCTGGTCGTCAAAATATGTCTTTGTAAAGTTGAATTATTTTTCATTTCAGATAGTGGTGTTAATTGATAAATATTTATAACTTTACTTTCTTATCATGTTAAGTTTGGTGTGGCAATTCTGTGGGGAACATGAGAGTCTAAGATATGTCAAAGCTGTGCTCATTTTGTTTGTTGTCCTATCTGAGTGTTTGAGGAAGTTAGTAGAACTGTACTCGTGTAATGCTTTGCGCTAAACAGATAGTAGAGAGTAGCTTTTTGTACCTAGTGTTACTTTTACTCGCGAAGTTTTTTATAGTACGACGAGTACCTATTAAGTAGGCAGCTTCAATTGCGACGGTATTTAATTGATAATTTTAGTTTCCGTGTTTAGCCCTTCGCTTCGGGTGACTTCTAAATAACTATCTGTCACGCAGCATGTGATCTGTCATTCATAATCATAACGTTACTTAGATCATTTTTACCATCCAAATTTTAACAGAGTTAAAGATGCTTTTTTCAGTTCTTATTGTTTCTTCCACGTATAGTTAATTTAAGTCATTAGTTGATAGTTGAGGTCGTGATGTCGGTGGATGTGGCAACGTGAACATGTGTTTGATCGATCAATGCCATGAATTACATAATATTATTGTAAATTAACATATCAATAACAAAATACATTCTACAAAATTTAAACAGTTTACTGAAATACAAGTATATTAGATATTTAGATAAACTTATAGATAGTTTTACAAATTATACTCAAAACTATGTTCAAATTTTCGTTCAAACTGTGCCATTACTTTACAAATTGTTGTAATAGTGCTTTAAAATTTCATATAACTTTATATTTACGTACCTTTTTCGGTGCCATTTTACTGGTCTATAAGCGAACAATTATATCCTATAACACAAACCCTAAATCCTTGTTATAGTTCAAAAAGTTTGACAAATTCGTAAATAAATTTGTCAAAAGTCAAACGCTGAGTAATATTGCGCGCGCAGCTCCCGTCGCCATGGTAACGAGGGAGGGGGTTATGCAAGACGTGCGTGGCCGGTGGCATCTCCATTCGGAAAAATCTACTTGACTCTACTGTGGCCAAGAAGAGTTGTTGTGTACGATACTTTCTGGACTGGTCTGTTTCACAAACAAGGTAATTCAATTTGTGTATGTACGTATTAAACTAATGCTTGAAATAAGGTGTGACGAAGTCCTTTGGTACACGTGTATGTGTAACCATGATTTTATTGACGTAATTTCGATAAGTCGGAGGCTGCAATACTTAATTGGTGTTCTGGCCAGGATTATGTGCGCTGATTTGCTGTCTTGTTTTGTGTAATTCGTTGGCAGTTTTGTACTGGTATTAGACCACTTAATTAAAGCGGGATGATATCGTCTGTCAAGATTTTCAAATTTAATTTTGGTTTCAATTTGAGTGCACAGTGGCGGTGCACATTATAGTTAATGCATCGGTGAACACGTTCAAGGATGCGTGCTGACTAATTTTGCGCAATTGAAATGGGTATCTATCAATAGATTAATTAATATTATTAGCGGTGTCGGAAAAACCTTTTATAGTTAATTGTTTTTAGTGACACTTATAGGAATTACTCCCGTAGATAACAAGATAATATGATTTAAGGTGCAATCAGTTTTTATATAATTAAGTAATTTGGTAATTTTCATTTAGGTACTCTTCCACATAAAACAATGCATATTTCACACAGCCCCAACCATCAACACATCATTTACACATTTTTTTTTATAGCCTATAATATGCCCCACTGCTGGGCAAAGGCCTCCCCTTTCCTCCGCCATTTTTCCCTATCCTGGGCATGCACCTGCCAATCGAGCTGAAAAGCGCTCAGGTCGTCCCGCCATCTCCTCTTAGGTCTGCCTCTGCTCCTTTGGCCATCCCTCGGAACCCATTCGGTAACGATTCGCGCCCATCGGTCCGGATGCATTCGGCAGACATGTCCGGCCCAGTCCCACTTCAGCTTAGCGGTTTTGACACCCACATCTGTAATACGAGTTTTGGAGCGCAGTGCAGTGTTTCTGATTCGATCAGTTCTTCGAACACCCAGGATACTGCGCTCCATTGCTCGCTGGCAAACCTTAAGCCTGGACTTTTGAGCTTCAGTTAATGACCAAGTCTGGGCGCCGTAGGTTAAGATGGGAAGAATACACATGTCGACGAGTTTGTGCTTAAGTGACAGAGGAAGGTTGCCCTTCATTAGTGCCTTCATGGACCAGAAGCTCTTCCAGGCATTATCGATACGCCTATCGATTTCCCTTGACTGCCTGTTCTCGAAGGATGCTATCGGTACCTCTACCATGAGTTTACACTAAGTTTACGTGACCGTACTCGCTAGCGACGGCGTAAATTATTTGTATGGAGAATTGTACAGCGCCTCTAGCGGTCACTTACGGAAGTACAATTTTCCATACAAATCATTTACGCCGTTGCTAGCGAGTACGGTCACTGTGAACTAGTGTAAACTCATGGTAGAGGTACTGGCTCAAGTAAATATACTCGTCGACGTACTGTCTTGCCCATCCACCGTAACTCTACGTTTCACGCTGTTGGTCATTACCTGTGTCATTGCTCTGTTCATTGTGAGTCCTACCTCAAGGCTCGCCGTGCTCAGATTTTGGAGCATTTGCTGTAGTTGTTGTGGTGTTTGGGAAAATAAAACGATGTCATCGGCGAAGCGCAGATTTGATAATCTTTTACCTCCGACATCGATGCCCCATTGTATTTTCCCAAGAGACCGCCAGCTTTTTGAATATTTCCTCAAGACAACTGGTGAACGATTTCGGAGATAGCGGGTCCCCCTGTTTCACGCCTTTCTCAATGTCAAAAATAGGGCCCGGAGCATGCAACTTGACACTGGCTGTACTGATGTTATATATAGTACCAATGAGTTCAACATAGGTACTGTTTATACCTTGACTACGTAAGGCTGAAAGTATGGCTGGATGGTGAACACTATCAAATGCCTTGTGATAGTCCACGAAGGCCAGACAATGTAAAATGTTAATGCGTTTCAAAGTCTCTACGAGTCCATTCTCAAGCCTACAAACACCGGAACACACATCCGTTGCCAAATTTTCGATCTTATTGTTTTTCCTGTTCATGTAAGTAGTATTATTGTGCACCATGTTAAAACATAAAATATTAGGTGAACATTTAAAGTTTATAATAAAAACTAACGCGATACACGCAATTGATGCAACCTTAACGGTAGCGTACCATACGTGAGTAATCCGGTATCTTGCATTAATTAAAACAAAGTTTTTAAATTAGCATTAATGAAAAGTGTAAAATATCCATATTCCTAACCGCTATTCTATGGAGGTGGTGAACTGTATCACTGGCTGGTTTTTGAGGTTGTGGAATTAAGGAGTATAATTTAAAAAATACATGTATGGATCAAAGGTATACATTTTTTGTTTGCATCTCCTGTGGTCGTGGCAAAAGGTAAGGCTCTACAGGGTGTTTGGTAGCTACGTGCAAAGCTTTAAGGGGGCGACAGCTGAGGCATTTTTGAACATTTTTAGCCATATATGTCTTAGCCGAAATTTAATATATTTTTTTAAATTGATGACTTAGAAATTTTAGGAAAATACCCAGAATTTGATAGTCACGAGTCAATATTGCCCCAAAGAGCGTTAATTTGGAAACCAAATCTTTTATTTCGGATAATGTAATGTGTATTGGACCAAATGAAATAATTTTTAAGTGTCTTTCTTGCCACAAAAACAAAATGGAGGCATTCAAAATTACTAAAAATGTCTTAGGTTGGATGGAACAGAGTCATTTTTCTGTGCCATAAAAAAAATAAAAAAAACATTATTGTTCTTTCTTTTAAGGTATCACTCATTGAAATTGCTTGCTAAATCTGAGATAAAAAGTAAAAACAAAACTCAGGGAGCACTCGCTAAGAAATTAAGAATGGACTAGTCTTGAAATTTTACTAGTAAATAACATGTGAAAAAGACAAGTCTACGTCATTTTTCTGTGCCATATTTAAAATTTCCAAATTAACGCTCATTGGGGCAATATTGACTCGTGACTATCAAATTCTGGGTATTTTCCTAAAATTTCTAAGTTTTCTATTTAAAAAAAAAAACAAATTTCGGCTAAGACATATATGGCTAAAAATGTTCAAAAATACCTTGGCTATCACCACCTTAAAGCTTTGCACGTAGCTACCAAACACCCTGTATATCTATAGCCAATATTTTTAGTCAAGTCTATATATATCGGCGTGTGGGACGCCTGGCTAACTTTCGGTCCATTTAAATAAATCTAAGTTTCCTGACTCGGAGTCGGTGATTTTATATCCAGAGGAGAGACAACTTTTGTTTCTTATACTGTGGATGACCCGTACAGTAAAATTACATAAAGTTTACCACTGACAGATGGTTTGCCTTGATTTCATATTCAACTTTAACGACCTACAAATAAAGCCAATTTTAGAATACTGTTACCCACGTTTGCAGATTTTGTAATAGCTACTTTATTTGTATGGTGTTAAAGTTGGAAATGAAATGAAGGCAAGCCATCTGTCAGTGGTAAACTAAAAGTAAACGTATTTTACCCATATATTCATACCTACCGTACTTTCTAATTCGACAAAAAACTAATTTGGTTATGTGGTGAACATTTCAGTTAGTGAGTGACGGTGCCATGCTGGCTGCGCAAGAGGCGCGCGCGCTGTTGCCACACTCGCAGGAGGCAGCCGACAGCGGCATCGACAGCGACAGCACAGACAGCGAACGACGGGACCAGCGCCAGCGTCAGAACGACGTAAGTCTCCACCATAGGCAGGGTAAACTACCCAGTGGTTGTGAGCATCTCAGTTAGGGAGTGATAGTGCCATGCCGGCTGCGCAAGAGGCGCGCGCGCTGTTGCCACACTCGCAGGAGGCCGCCGACAGCGGCATCGACAGCGACAGCACAGACAGCGAGCGACGGGACCAGCGCCAGCGTCAGAACGACGTAAGTCTCCACCATAGGAAGAGTAAACTACCCAGTTTTTGCCCACTAGCTGTTGCCCCTGACTCCCTCTGCAAAGAATCGCTTACCGATATTCCGCAGGAAATGTGCAATTTTCCGGGATAAAAAGTATCATATGTTAATCTAGTTTATAAACTATGTGTGTGCCAAATTTCATCAGAATTTCATCAGAATCGTCAAACTGTTTAAGCGTGAAAGAGTCACAAACATCCACACATCCATACATCCATACAAACTTTCGCGTTTAGGTCTAATATTAAGGATTAAGGAAGGAAGTAAGTAAGATGCTTCACTAAATGCTGTGATTATTTTATAGTCCAGTTGTGTAGCTAATCAAACGCAAATAATAGACAGTTAACACTTGACAATGTTTTTTCTTAAAGTGATCAATTACTGGTGCAGCTGGTGCATGAGCAATAACTGAATGGTTTATCCTCTCTCCCTGTCATAGAATCCGTCGGTATCTCCTAATAAGTACTTCTGTTACACCAGCCATAAGTGTTTTTAAACTCCTTGCTTTCGAGGCCGGTATTGAGGTACGCCTGCGACCGCCATGGCATTTTAAACTCGGGAATCTCAACATTATCTCATTGCTGCGTAAGCTGCGTTGCTCATAGCAAGCGTAGGGTATCGAAGGTAATAGAACCGTCAGTCAGAACGACGTAAGCTTTCCACTACTGTCATAGGAAATTTATTTATACTTAGGTACTGTGTACATTCTCAGTGCTGCGCTGTTTAAAGCGAGCGCAGGGCATTGACAGTGACAGTACCAATAGCTAGCGTCGGGACCAGCGGTGTCGCCAGAACCCCTTGTTCCACCAAGATAACCAAGTTTGATAACTGGTTAACTAGGTGAAACATTTCTTCCGCGAAGAAAACCAGTTATCTAAATTCGTCGAGTGTGATAACTAACTGTCCTTGCGGAAAGTGTCTTCTAAGTAAAAAACTGGTTAGCAATGTGGACTAAAATATCCTTGAACTCAACCAGCAATAAACCAAAACATAAAACGTTAGCTACGCTAAAGTGTTTGGTAGACACACTTGTAGTATAGTGAACATAAGCTTGGTATTTCGAGAGAAGGTAATGCCCGAATAAGAGGTCAACAATGGTTACAGAAATAAAAAGTTATTTTATAAGGAAATTTTAGTCCAACTCGGGCCCAATTGCATAACAAAGTACAACTAATATTACAAGCGGAACTCTCGCTTCAGTTATATTAACTAGAAAGGGAGTTCCGCTTGTAATATAAGTTGTACTTTATTATGCAATTGGGCCTCGGTTGTGAATATGGAATTAGAATTTTATTCCACCGACACAACTGGTTTTTTTAACGGAATAAAATTTCATCTTGTTAACCACTTATCAAACTTGGTTATCTGGGTGGAGCAAAAGGCCAGAACAACGTAGGTAACCTTTTCACTACTGCGTACATATTGTCCAACTAATGCGCTGCGCACAGCGCGCGTAGGGCATCGACGATGACAGTGTTGAAAGAGCACGTTGGGACCCGCGGAGTCCCCAAAACGACGTAAGCTTTCAACTACTGCCACAAAATATTTACGAGGGGCGTTCAATATAAAGTGAGAATGAGATGCAAACTCTTTTAATATTACGAAATTAAATACTGGCCGGTAAAGCTAATCTATCTAGCTGATTGCTATGAAAAACAAAACTAACTGTCTTTTGTTTAAAAAAATATACGGTAATTTCTTTGCAATGCTATTGAGTACGTTAGCGAAAATGGAGAAAATTGAACTGCGCGCCGTTATCAAATACTTGTGTTTGAAAAATTTTCTACGGACCAAGTCAATTTAGATTTGCGGGACACTTTAGGGTCTAATGCTCCTCCGTATTCGACAGTCGCACGTTGGTGCGCCGAATTTAGACGTGGAAGAACACCGACAATGGACGACCCCCGCTCCGGACGCCCTACTACAGCAGTAACTGAAGAAATTGTGAAAAAAGTCGAAAACTCAGTTTTGGCGGATCGTCGTGTCACGGTTCGTTTTATTGCTGAAAATGTAAAGATTTCAACGGGGAGCGTGCATAATATTTTACATGAACGCTTGGGTATGAAAAAGGTATCTGCGCGTTGGGTACCAAGAATGCTTACTGACACGCAAAAACAAACTAGACTAGAGATTTGTCAAGAAGCTTTGAACCTGATGCAGCAAGACCGGGAACTTTTTTTGGCGCGATTTATAACAATGGACGAAACATCCATCCATCATTACGACCCAGAAACGAAACTGCAGTCTATGACATGGAAAAGGCCATCGTCTCCAACTCCGAAGAAATTCAAGGTGAGCCCATCTGCCGGTAAGGTCATGGGCTCTGTTTTTTGGGATGGTAAAGGGGTATTAATGATTGAGTATCTCGAGCATGGAGCCACTATTACGGGCACATTATACGCCAAACAAATAGCAACATTGCGCAATGAGATCCGCGAAAAACGGCGAGGTAAACTCTCGAAAGTTGTGCTGTTCTACCAGGACAATGCCCCGGCACACAAGTCCGCCGTTGCAATGGCTGCAATTCGTGATGCTGGGTTCGATATCCTTAAGCATCCGCCGTATTCACCAGATCTCGCTCCCAGTGATTTCTACCTTTTTCCGAGATTGAAACAATACCTGAGAGGCCAGAAATTTGAAGACAACGACGCGGTAGTCGCTGCAGTACAAGATTTTTTAAGTACTCAAGATGAGACCTTTTTTAAAAATGGAATTTTAAGTTTAGAAAAAAGATATACTAAGTGTATTATGCTAAAAGGTGACTATGTCGAAAAATAAAATGACATTTAGTAAAAGTTGTTTATAACATACTCATTCTCACTTTTTATTGAACGCCCCTAGTATTAATGCATACTGCAACACAATATCGCATTTTTGCGTGTCAAGACCAGGAGTGTCGACTGAATAACGTAAGCCTTCATCGATCTCAATATGTTAAGTATCTACTACGAGACCTCTCTTTTGCTGGAAGCTGTCCACATCAAGCTGAGAGTGACAGCGACAGCGAAGGCAAGATCAGCGGCGCCTCACACGGTACGGTAAAGCACTATCCTCAATGAGGGTTTTCTATGAGAGGCTATTTGGCGCTAGTATCGTCAGGTCCGTTTGACAACTTTGACATTTGTCGTATGGGTGTAACGTCAAATAGACCCTACGATACTAACGCCATCTAGCGATATTCCACCTGTCAGAAAACCCTCATTCTCTATTGTATGCAAGGAAATAGTAGGTAACTTTAGCAAATGGTTACCAGCATAGCCACCAGAGTGGGATAGGATAAGGTAAGGCATACATACCCCACTACTGCTTACTGAGAGGCTGATAACGGCACTGCCAGTTTCTGTAGGTACAGTCTCTATCCTAATGTCGTAGCTCAAACTTATCAGAACAGACGGACAACAATTTTACGCGAAGTAGAAATATGAAAGGTACTTGTTTAGTACTTATTAACAAAAGAAGAAAGACTTACGAGTATCACAACCTTACAGCTGACCGTCACGATAGGTCTTGCAGTTATTGTTAACTCATCCTTAATTTGTGTGTTGGTTCTTGTTGTAGTGTGTGGAATAATTAACTTAATTTCATTCGTTTTCAGGACAGCATGGACGAAGAGAGCGACGTTACCGTCGAGATCAACGTTCCTATACCGTGGAACTACTGCGCTCAGCACCCGAATCGGTCTTTCGCCGAGCAACGTCCGGTTCGTGTTTCCCCTTCACTTTTTGAGGTGGAACTAACCGCTTCTGAGGAGGACGACGCGTCTGTGCTGGAGCTCATTATTCCTTACCAACAGCCACGATACAAGAAGCTACCCACTTCTTCCCCTCTAAAAACCAAAATAAAAGCTCCGAAGTATGTGTGCGGGTTTCTATGTTGTTTCCGCAAGTAATTCATCAGATGCATTGGTCTAATAATCTCTAGAATCAACTCTCTACGGCCCCCGTAAGATTTGACGGGTATAGAGCATCCGTCCCTTTTGTTCACTAAATAGTTGGAAGCGCAGATGATTTTTGGCAACACGAAACCACTATTTTGTAAGACTTCTCAACCTCTTCTTTTCTTCATACTTCATACTATAGTCATTGAGATTGAAATATGAACTTGTTTAATTGACTCTAATTCTAGTTTTTTTTATGATTTTTCAACAGTCGTAATTTTCGATTATTAGATCAATGCTCCAATATGTTCTATTGATAATGGTTTTTTATTGTTGTTTCAATGGCTATAAGATGGCCTCAATGATTTAGTTTATTCTTATTGAGGTACTAAACGTACGTAATCATGTGCGATGTTTTTTGAAACTTAGTGCTAAGTAAAAATGTATTAAAATTATTTTTGAACATAAAATTGCTTATGGTCCTTAGTTTGCCTTCTGTTTTATCATCGAAGTTAACGTTGTTAGGTAAAATTTAGAAAGATGTTGCTATTTAAACTTTATCAGTCCCAACACTGGGAAAAGCATTGTAGGTACCTACCTACTAATTTGTTATTCCTATAATATTGCTAAATCTTTCTAAATTAGACTGTCTAGTCTAATCAAAATAAATACGTAATCAACTTCCTATTGCCTAAGATAACGAGGAATTTAATGTTATAATATGTTTTTATGTAAGGAACGTAAATTAGGTAAGTACTTATTTGTCAATTTGTTACAGTAGTGTTTCGTCAATTAAGGAAACTTCGTTTGAAACTACAAGCTAGTATGTATCATATATACTTTTTAAAAACTGTTTACTCGACGTACTTAATTTTTGTAAGTATTTGAATATTTATGATAATGAGAATATTTGGAAAGAAAACTATTTTCAGAGCTTGAAAATTTGAGATATAGGTATATGTGAAGACTGATTTGAAAAGATGTTATATTTAAAAAACAGGTGTTGTTGGTGTTTGTGGGCGAGTGAAAATTCCTTTTGGCAGACATCGACAGAAAATTGTTTATTGTACCTAATGATAAATACGAGCTTTATTTCGTAAGTTTATTTTTACTGCACAGTTGTACTATGATCCTTGCTTACAACAAAAATCGTCCCTTAAAGTAAAGTAGCGGTGTTTCAATGTTGTTCTAGTTAAGACTAAACCTTACATTGGTTGATTGTCTCGGAGTGACAACTTTTTCGAATCCTTAACAGTACAGTAAGTATATTGTGTCAAAATTCATCAATATCGATTACTATTAGAATGTTACCGATTGATGGTTGTAAGAAAATTAAAATTTTATTGTAAAACTGGCCACTTGATTACAATAAATTATATTCAAACATTTATTTTATTATTTATTTGTTAGCCTGGAGAAGTGTCCCACAGCTGGGCAAAGGCCTCCCCTCATCTTCGCCATTCATTCCGATTTAAACATTTATATTTCCATTTATTTGTTCAATTCTAAACCTTAAAATAATCAATACGAGTAGGTATTACAGCTATGGAAAACAGAAAACAAACAACATGAGAAGTATGAACAGAGATCCAAGACAATTTGCATCAGTGAATTACTAATGAATACGACTAGTATTTTATGCTTCACATATTTGAGGAGAGCCGAATAGATAGTTTTTGAGTTTATCTGCACTGAAACGGACATAAATAAGGTAAATAAATATTTTTTTGTTAAAAAATCGTTTGAGGGAACTCTTCAGCGGTTAAGGCTGCGTTTCCACCAGAGATGTGCGAGGATGCGTTGCGAGGGATGTGTGTGTCATGAAACACTTCATTCACTTAGGACCTTTTAAATTAAGTGTTTCTATTGGTTCATGACACACACATCCCTCGCACGCAACGCATCCTCGCACATCTCTGGTGGAAACGCAGCCTTATGTTATCAACTTGAAACTTCGTACGGATATGTAGTTTGGATGACAATGGACAGTCAACAAAAGGTGCAGTCAGCAAAGGTTGCATTTAGAAGGTAACGAAAACTTATTCCATTCCAAGTCAATCCGACCTGACCACTGGAAGTGGGTAACTAACTACCTACCTAACTAACTAATAACTTCCAAGATTTGAACTAAACTTACATTCATAGATAAGATGCTTGCCTTGATGGATTCAGGGAGTGCTTTGAGGAAGTCCATATCAATCAACTACATCGTGGTACTGGTTATTCTATTAGTAAGGTACCTACCTAACTAGATTTAGTTCATACTCGCACATAGATACCAACATGGGTATCAATTGTGAAGCAAACAAAAGTTTTTAGTAAACTAGAAAATTTTTAGTAGATTGAAAACAAATAATTAGATATAAAATAGCTTGAGTTTAATTATTATATATTTGACACGTAAATTGATTGCAAGCAGTAATGCCGAGCGGTTTAGGTAAATTAAAAATAAAACTTAAGGTTTACATTTTCGTTGAGCACTGAACAGTGGAGTCATGACTTCACGACAGAAGCGCGCTCAGGTGCGAAGCGAGAGGTCAAAAGGTCAAACAGTTCGGAACCCTTCGGAACCCATGTCACTAATCAATAACTCACTCAAACGACCTCTTTATAGCTAGAGGTAGAAATCACAACCATCCCAGCTGGGCAGTTTGAAACCAGTCAAGAGATTAACAAAGATACACCAGATGGCAGAACTATCTACGCAGAATCTATTTTAAGCTCAGGCTCCTTTTGGGTTCTTTTATATGATTTTTTGGTTCGGCTACTCGACGCTAGATGCCGCTGTACCGACAAATACTTTACTAAGATTCTATCACGAGGAGCTTTATTATGATTTTCGGCTGTAATAATTAATAATTACGAGCTAAAATAATTGTGTTGATAATGGTAGCCATAGGCAAGGTGTACCGAATGACCGAGTTTTAACCTACTAACCTACAAAACTTCGCAAGGCACGGGCACGAGCACTAAGAGCCTGAGGCACTTGAAAGCTCGGATTTAACCTACGTGGGAAAAATTAATTATAAACAGGATTTTTCTTAAAATCATACTAACGGCGGGCGTAGGTATGTAGGAATGAGAAAACACGAAATTATTATGCCCGCGTTACTAGACAGATGCTCAAATTTTTCGTAATAAACTAAATTAATATATTTTATTATTTAGTAATTTTAGGCTAGGTACTTTCAGGTCTATTTCATAGAATTTATCGTGTCAACTTCTACAAATAGACCATAAAATAGTATTTGAGTAGATATTTTTACTAGAAGTTGCTTCGAAATATTGTAACAAAATGTTTTTTTTTGCTGAATGTATTTATTTACTCTTTGTTGACTGCACTTGCATTATCATTCTATATTTAGGTAACTGTAAGTTTCAAGTCAATTCAATCGCTAGAAAAAACATTGCAAGTTAAATATAAGCTTGTAAAAACTACAAAGCAAAGTTCGAGCTATTTATTCCGCGTTCAAAGATTAAAAAAAGTAGGGCGTTGATGAGCCAGTCACTCAGGATTTATCTTTCTAATATAATACGTTCATATTTTAAGTAAACAGTACGATTTACAGGCGATAAATCCCTGTCCCAATGTTGAAATATTTACAAAAATCTTGAAGGATCGTAACAGTGTAGGTAGGTATCATAAATGTGTAACGATACTTACCTACTTTTGATGTGAGCTGCGGTTGTTCATTTTGGTATCATTAGTAAATCCACGAGCGTTTAAGCGAAGTGGAAATAAAAATATAGACCACCATTGAACAGGTGTTTAAAATATGTCAGTTCGTGGAAAACTATAATTTTACGCAGGTTTAAGTTTTTAGTGAGGATGACCTCACTAAAAACTTAAACCTGCGTAAAATTATGATTTTGTTAAATTTTTCCCAAGTACCTACTTCCGATAAACTCTAAAAATCGTACATGAAATTTACTTTACCTGCTATTTATTTAAATGTTATATGATATACTTAGTTACATTAATTGGAAATGAAATGATAGAGATTAAACGCACATTTGATTCATAGGTACATATATCTGCCCGACCTGCGATCGGACACGGAACCTTAAGTTTCATAGTCAGGTCCTCTAACCGTATCAAGATCTAATTGTATCGCGACTAATAAAGACTTATTTAACCTTCAAACAATATTTTCCTACTTCATGATTTTTCTTTTGAAAAGCTATAAAAATCTCCAAATTTCACATATTTTTTTTGTATAGAGAAATTATAGGCAGCAGCACTAATGCGACAAAAGAGACACTATGCGGACAGTAATAGAAACTTATCATTTATCAGGGTAAATCATTGATGGCACCAGTTGGCAGCACCCTCTATGTGCACGCTCCCTATAGTCGACCAAGAAATTCCTTTACCACTCTAAGGTTCAATGTCAGTTGTACGGCTTAGAACGTCAATAGTTATTTGTGCAACAAGAGAGCAAAGTTGTTTTTTACTGCGAGTGCTGATTTTGAATCACGAGTTAGCGAAGGATTCTATAATTGAATCACGAGCGTTTAGCGAGTGATTCTAAGTTAGAATCCTGAGTGCGCGAGTGATTCAAATACACGAGATGCAAAAAAACTTTGGTCTCGTGTGACACATACAACTTTTCAGCTCAGCAGCGAGAACATAATAAATTATTAAAGGTATATGAACGTCGTCTTTTTGTCTTTGTTGTGGTTTTCAACATTGAGTAAATACTTCATATTATATATATACCTAACAATAGGTACAGTCTCCGAAAAAGTGTTTGCATTGTTTAAAAATATCATAAGCTTTTAAATATTTTTCGCGAGACTTTTCAAGTAAGAAACTTACTCTGCATTATGTATTACTCCATTAATTCGTCTGGTGTTCAATTGTTGACTTCGTCACTGGATTCATTCACTCATATCATATTCAAAAATGTATTAAATAAGTACTTATTACTATTCTAATAATTTCCAAATTGCCTCTGATCGTGTACCAAACTCATAGATATCGAACTCTGTAGCTAGAGAAACAGAAGAAAAGAATTAAAATTTGAATCCCGCTATTTTTTTAAAGATGCGTTCCGATACTACACCCGCTGCGTTCCGATGCTGCATCCGCTGTACCACTGCACACTGCTGCTGTACGCTGTGTATTTACCACGATGTTCAAGATTGTTAAAATTATTAATAATTATATAGATACATGTTTAAACTTTGTTTTCAACAACATTTTTACTATTAATTTGATTATATAAAAAAATTATCCAATTATTAAAAAAGTACCTACAATAATTTAATTTAAAACCTTAACAGACGAATTACAATTTTAAGGTTGAGAACTTATTATGAGTATCCGAACGTTCAATCGTTCGTTTATTCTTAGGTCTACTAGGATAGAATTTGAAATCGAAATTCGAATCGATGTGATCTTATCTCTCGCTCTTTTCGTATCGAAATGAAAGTGACAGATCAAACTGAAGTTCAAATCTTTCGAATTCAGTAAGCAGACCCATCATTGTCTTTGACTTTTAAAAAAAATAATTAAAAAGCTACTTTGTCTCACGCAGTGAGCAAAATCGGATTTTGCTCACTGTTTTTTAGTAGCAAAACCTGCCTGTTTGAGGTGCTGAGGTGAAAAGGTTATTTTCCTTACAAGTCAATGTGACAGTCAGCCTTATTGTTTTTAATCTGATGTAGGAACTGTCATTTAAAATGGTAAAGCACTTACTTGTTCGACTATACATAAATACAGCCAGCAGTTGTTAGAGGTATTACAATAGATGTGCCGACACAATCAGCCAGTTTTGAGAAACAATATTTTAATTTTATTATTTACCAGCTTTTGCCCGCGACTCTGTCCGCGTGGAATTAGTAATTTGGGCAGCTTATTTTTTTAACAAATTTGCTTTTTCATCAATTATGGCTCTCCTTAGTTCCTCGATATAAAAAAAATACCCGCCCCCGCAACCCCCCCCCCCCCGCAAACCCGCCTCACCCCCCTCCCGACCCCACCCCCACCAACCCCACCGCACACCCGCGTTCACATTCACCACCGTACTCCCAAGTCAAGCGTGCCTATAGAAGTTTTACTTCAAAAACCCCTGATTTTGAAACATTCTTCCGCTCCGCTCCGCTCCTATTGTTGGTAGCGTGATGATATATAGCCTATAGCCTTTCTCGATAAATGGGCTATCTAACACTGAAAGAATTTTTCAAATCGGAGCAGTAGTTCCTGATTTTAGCGCGTTCAAACAACGAACAAACAAACTCTTCAGCTTATTAATTCTTCTAAAAACTGTTCGATAAATTTTAAAAATAGACGTATCTTTCTTATTTGTGAACCGATTGAAATGAAACAAACACTAAATGTTAATCCAAGAAAATACCAACATAGCAGTGAAAACCGGATCCTTCTAGGTTAAGCCGTTTCTGAGATTAGCGCGCACAAACGCACAGACAAACAGACAAACAGACAAACAGATAAACAGACAAACAGACAATAATTCTAAAAATCATTGTTTCGGGTTCTATTGCGCTAATAAATAGCCCTAGTGACAGTTTTTCTCAAATATCTTCAATGTACAGACACCGACTTGTTACAGATTTATTATATGCATAGATATAGATAGATAAACTAAGCGATACAAATAAAAATACATTTTTATTCGACAAAGTTTGTCTGTCTGTCTTTCTGTCTGTCTCTCTGTCTGCCTGTTACCTCTTCACGCTTAAATCGCTGAAACGTTTTAGATGAAATTTGGTATGGAGATAGGTCGAGACTCTGGGAAGGACAAAGGATAGTTTTTATCCTGGAAAATTGCAAAGTTCCCGCGGCATAGTGATAAACAAATTCTTTGCAGACGGAGTCGCGGCCAACAGCTAGTCTTTAATAAATACCGTTCTCTATACCATCTACACCATCTTTTTATTGTCACACTAGCTGTTGCCCGCGACTCCGTTTGTGAAGAATTCGTCGTAAAAGCTATCCTATCTCCTTTCCCGGGACTCAACGAACTCTGTAGGTAACAAATTTAATCTAAATCGGTTCAGCGGTTTATGCGTGAAGAGGTAACACACAGACTTAGTTTCACATTAAAATTTATAATATTTGCAACGATAAGGATTGTGACAACATGAAGCCAGCACATCATAATTTTCCATTCACATTTCAATTAAATACATACGCAATTAATTGGACTTTAGTTTAATTTATAGTCTGAAAAAAAGATTCTTTGTAGACTTTTTTCTTAAGATCACCATTAAGTACTTGTGTTGTTAATATTCCGGCAATTCACACAGAGCGCTTCGCTTAAATTTTTACGGCGGACAGCTGAGGAATGGAATTTGCTTACGTCGTCTTTTTTCCGGACAAATATAATTTAGGATTATTCAATCGGAATTCTCACCTAAACTTACTAATATCGCTGCATCATTCTGATTTTTAAAATGTTAACCGATTAAATGGCACTCTGTTCACTTCGGGTTCCGCTCCACAGTAGCATTTCCCTTTACAGCATTCGTGTTTCACTTCACCCATAACATTTCCGTCACTAACGTGAAAAACTGTATGTCGCATATCATTCCTACACGTGAATATGCGAATACGAAAAACGAAGAACTACCACATTTCCACGTAAACAAGAGAATGGGAAATGAGGGTAATGTATCAGTTTCGCTCGAATAATTCTGTTGAGAGGATATTATCGGGGACCAAAAGTAGGTATGCTAAGTTATGAAGCCCAAGGAAATGTCGGGCATAAAAGATGCCGAGGTGATTGGTTGCAGTTCCTTCGGGACTTGATAAAATACAAAGGCAACGTGGAATATAGGAATAAGTAGTTGGTATTTTAATTGAAGGAAAAAGTCTGTTGAGCGTATTACTACCTATCTTTTGGTAAAGCGCAATGCGAGCAACATTGAAAGGCGATTTGTCTTAAGCTCTCCTTTAACCTCAGAAAAAGCATCAGAGATTAATTAATGCATTCCTTCATAATGCAAAAATTTAATTTCAGTGAAAGAATACCGAGAATTCCAATCGATTCCTATTTTATCGATTCACCCAAAGGATGTTGGTATAAAATGCACCGTCACACCTAATACGAGTCAACCTCAAAACCTTCCTATTGAAAGCGAGTAACAAAACGGCAATAAAACTTTAACATTTACGTAACCTATTTACAGTTTGGAAACCTCGAAAAGTTCTGGATTGGTGGTACGAGTACTGTCAGTTTCACCCGGGCGGGCTGCCAAAATGTCCTGAATAATGTCATGAAGCGCCACAATGAGGTAACAAAAATGTGGCAAAGTAACTCCTCCTCTTCCCCTAAAAATTTAACATCTTACAGTGATATTTTATGCGGCGTTATAAGTACTGAAAACAAACTATCATTCAAAGTTATTATTCATTTTGCGTATCTAGAGGTGGTGAGAAATGCAAATGCTAACATGAAGGCGTGTACGTTTGTCTAAAAGAATCAAAAGTATAACCGGTTAACCAATTCATTATTCATTAATTGTTTTTTTCTTATAAGCAGACTTAGTTATAATTAAAAAAAAAGTAGAGTCTTTTATTCCATAAATATCAAGTATTTAGTAAGTCTCCGCGTTAAAAATTCAAATCCATCGTTTGGTAATTACTTTCCTAAAATGTCGTTGCCATTCGCGATGTGTCAAAACGTCTGCTGAGAACATTTCACTCCTTGAGCTTTTAGATTAATCTATCAAAAATTATCTGTTGAAATAGATTTGCTAAACAACTTTAGAGACGCTCAGAGAACTAGTCAGTTCCGAGTAATTTCAATAATTAAGTAAATCTATGTTACTGAAAGACGTTGGAAGCTTTCAGTCTGAAGTTAAGTAGGGTACGCCAGAAGTACAAGGTGAGATACTTCCAGTACCTTCCAAGGTATCATGATTTTTTTCAGGGAGAAGTTTTTCTATGGAAAGCTTATTTTCTCAATTTTATATTATTAAGTTTCGAAAATTTTTGATATTATTACAATGCAATGCTATTACAAAAGGTGCGTGGATTGCAAATCGGTTAAGTGCATTTAGTTGCAGAAGGAATGCCTAAGGTTTATTAGCCTCTCGGTCGAGAAGAGTGAGCACACGTGAAGGTTGTTTAATCGCGTCTGGGAGGCCGCCGGCGGGCGCCCCGCGACTCGCGAGGCTCAATGAGCGCGGGCGGCGCCCGAGCTCCCGCCAGTCGCGCCGCAAGCCCCGAAGGGGCTACACGTGTCCTCGCTCCCGCCACGCGACTTATGTAACCATCCATACGGTGAGTCTGCAGCCTCCGACCCACAACCTCCACCAACCCCACCGGATCCCGACCCACGCGCTATAACACCGATATAATCGCGCGTGCGTTCGCCGCGTTGTGACTCGATAGCGAAGCTCGCGCGATAGTTCGGCTAACGCCGTTGTGCAATAATCGTCAGCTGGAGAGGTGATATAATCGATGCAGTAAGTACCGGTGATAGACGGGTGCGAATATTGGCATGCGGCAGGTGCGTTATGTAACGGTACGAGCCCGCCGCCAGCCGAGCCGCGAGGAAGTCGATGCTATCGGCAGGATGCGCCGGCCGCCACTATGTCCTAGGAAAATGATAATGATTTCTGTATTTCAGAGACAGAATTAACTATCTTTACTTACCATCGACATTACACTTCCTGTAAGAAGTGGCCGTTGCTAAAAGTTGCTTTATATACATACCTGACGTTATAATGCCACACCGGGCTATTCAGAGAACGTGTAATGAGGGACGGAAGGCGAAAAGGTTCATATGCAGTGCCTAATTGGGGGTCGAATGCGAAGAATCTCACTCTTTCGTGGAAGGTTCTGGTGGAGAGTTTCCGGTTTTTTATAAACATGCTATAAGTCCCTATATTAGCTTATACCGACACATTCTGATTTGAATATTTATCAATATCCGATAATGTATTTGAACCATAATTGGCCCGGTATTGTTGTCATACGGATCGATACGCTGCCGTATTATTTGCCTTATAGACGGACTATTGGCGTTAGGGGTTTCGTTCCGGTACGATTTTTAATGCCTAGACGAGATTCGGGATTTGGTTTGTATTACGTTTAGGAGTATCATTTCTTTATACAAGTTGAGTATTCCAACACTTGTTTTGTGATCGATCCAACGTGATTACGAAAATATTTAGAGGTGTTAGGTGGTACTAAATTTATTTATTTTATTACTAGCACATTTATAACCTTGATTCCAACCTTATGATTATTATCAATCAATTTTATCAATAATATTAATTTGAAAGTAAGAAGAATCTATCGCGTAAAAAGTTGGCTAAGTATTTCAGTTTTGTAGGTAAGTGTAGGAATTTGTAAATTGCTGTAAGTTCTTCCTTACTCTAGCTTGAATTGATTATTGGGTCCCAAAGTCGACACGAAGGATCATTATGAACTAAAATATAGCTGAAAAATAAATCTTCTTACTTTTTGAGTATGTATTCCCATTATGTTTATGATCATTCCATAGCGAAAAGCTTGAGGGCCACTGAGACAAAAAATCAGACAAGAAAAATAACCATTTATCACGATACTGTTAGTGACAGAAAAGCGACGTGGCTTTATCTATACTTTTGAGAGATAATGCGAATAGTCCGTCCGTTTAAGAAATAGAATCTCGATAGGTTCGGTCGGAGGCTTGCTTCTGACGGGGCATTATGAAGTTAGCGTGTTTTGATGTTGCAAAGTCAACTCCAGGATATTACTGTTTACAATTTAAATGATTTTGAGAAATGCTTTACCTACCCACTATACCTACTATTAGATGAATTCAAGAGTCGATTTAAAAAAAAGTACAAAATTAAGGGATTTAATTAAAACAAAACTTAACTAGTTAATTCCTTTGTGTAACGAAAGTTACCAATATAGTTTTTATGATTAACTTTAAGGACGCGATCGTGATTTGGTTTTGATTAAGCCCTTAAATGTGTATTTTTTTTTAAAAAGACTTATTTAACACATTTTTTAATGGTATCCTATGTAGTGTGTAGTATATCATTATCGTCATCATTTTCATCAGTAGGACGTCCACTGCTGGACATAGGCCTCCCCACAGGGCCTCCCTCATTGATACCCAATCATTACGGTTTCATCTGTTCTGCGTGCTATACCTACCTATGGCCTGACCATATTATAGTGTAGTGGGTACGATTATTATATTTTTACACGCTTTATATTAGCTTCACCTGTATGTTTGTTTGTATGTATGTTTGTTTGTAACAGACTCCTTAGGGCGCGATTTTGACCCACTTCCCGGTTTCCGATTGAGCTGAAATTTTGCACATATGTGTAAATTGGATGACAATGCAATATTTTTGTAACATGGAGCTGATCTGATGATGGAGCTGGATGGTGGCCATAGGAACTATATAATAAAACAACACAATCCCGTCGAGTTTGGGCTCGTTTGATTTGTCTTGACGAGCACTTTGATCCCAGATGGTAACCAAGGTCTGATGATGGAGCTGGAAGATGGCCAAAGGCACTCCACAATAAAACGACACAACCCCATCGAGTTTGGGCTCGTTTGATTCGTCTTGACGAGCACTTTGATCCCATATGGTAACCAGGGTCTGATTATGGAGCTGGAAGATGGCCAAAGGCACTCCACAATAAAACGACACAACCCCATCGATTTTGGGCTCGTTTGATTCGTCTTGACGAGCACTTTGATCCCATATGGTAACCAGGGTCTGATGATGGAGCTGGAAGATGGCCAAAGGCACTCCACAATAAAACGAAACAACCCCATCGAGTTTGGGCTCGTTTGATTCGTTTTGACGAGTACTTTGGTCCTAGATGGTAACAAGAGTCTGATGATGGAGCTGGAAGGGGGGTAGGTGGCGGGTTGGGGGGGGAATGGGGTATGGGGTAAGGGGGTTGGGGGGGGGGGGTTTACGGGAATAGGGTGGGGGTGTTGGGGGGGGGTTACGGGAATAGGGTGGGGGTGTTGGGGGGTTCGGGGGTAAGTGATTTTGGGGGGTTGTGGGAAATGGGGAGGGGGTAAGAGGCCTAGATGGTAACAAGGGTTTGATGATGGAACTGGAAGGGGGGCGGTAGGTGGCGGGGTGGGGGGTGTGGGATGTGGGAGGGGTGGGGTGGGGGAGCAGGTGGCGTGTGGGGGGAGTGGGGGTGGGGGGGAGGGTGGGTTTCCGGGGGTATGGGGGTTCAGTGTTAGGGGGTTGAGTTTAGGTGGTTCGGGGTTTGTAAAATGAGGAGGGGGTAAGGGGGGTTTAGGGGATTGGGGGTAAGGGTGTGGGGTTTGGGGGGGGTTTGGGGAAACGGGGTGGGGGATGTTGGGGGGTTGGGTTTAGGGGGTTTGGGGGTTTTAGGTGAGGGGGTAAAGTTAGAAAGAAAAAAAAAGCAACTAAAAAATAGAAAATAAATAATAGTTTAAAAAAACTAAAAAACACGCTTTAAAAAATAAAAAATAAATTTTAATAAATTTCAATTCACTATTCTTATAGTGCAGTAAAAAATCTTAATAAGCAATTATTATATTGTTATATCCAGATCAAAATTTGTAAACAATTCTAAATATTGATAAAATAAATAATAATGGTTTAAAATATTTTATTGTAAAAAAAGCATGGGGTGCTTTTTAAGATGTTATCAAAATGATAATCCTTGACAATTGACACCATGCACCCCACGCTTTTTTTACAATAAAATATTTTAAACTATTATTATTTATTTTATCAATATTTAGAATTGTTTACAAATTTTGATCTGGATATAACAATATAATAATTGCTTATTAAGATTTTTTACTGCACTATAAGAATAGTGAATTGAAATTTATTAAAATTTATTTTTTATTTTTTAAAGCGTGTTTTTTATTTTATTGTGCTATGTTTTGTGACATCGAATTGTTGTTGTATGTTCTTTCTTATAAATATTTAAATTGTTATGCGCATTTAAATAGGAAAGTACTTATGTATAAGCGTTAATAACTTTGAATTCTGAAGTAAGCTGATTTGACTTTTAATCATTCGACTAATGGCATGAACGGTATTTCGAGTATTGGGAATACTGATTTTCAAAGTTTCGTTTTATGTACAGTCAAGTGTAAAAATATGGGTGCACACAACTTGATCATAAATATGTCTCATAGCTCTTATGTCGTCGAATTAAGGTATAGGTATGTAAGAATGGGAGGATTAAATCGATACTTATTTTTGCACTTGACCGTAGCACAGAATAAGAAATAGTACTAACGTACAGAAGGATCACTCTCGAACAAAGGTCAACTTTAGGTATAAAAACTTTCCTACTCCTACTGCGTTCACGCGAAATTAAAACTTATCGTGTGATACGAGCGTTCATATTCCGTTGGGCACCGCTGATCCGAAACCAAGGGCACAGGGTTCCCACTCGCCCATATTTGGTAGGTATATAAATCAAGAAAGATAACAGTGTGTATTAATTCAGTAAACTACCGTTAGCATGTAAGTAAGTTATTTATAATATCGTTTAGAAATCATTGTTTGTTGCAAAAATCACAGAAAAAAAAGATGCTTAATTACGCGCGACGCGGCTAGCGTGCGAACTGAAGGCCGCGCGACAACCTACTGCCATACTCCTCCCGGGAGGAGCGCCGGCCGAACATACCTAAACTGCGGAGTGAAACCCCCCTGACCGTAGGTACTTCATACCTACTTGCGTGGGAATTTAGCAAATATCCTGGCGTTTGATTTTGCATGAAAATTGTTCATGTGGGTAGTTGTATAACAATAGGTGCACAAGCAATACACTATAGGACCTTTAGTAAAAAAATACTAAGTACTAATTAAAATAGTACCTAAATTGGCACACCAATGCATGAAACGCGCTAGTTAAGTCTAGGGTAAAGTGGGTTTAATGAACGAGTTGTATTAGAGCTTGTCTAATTTAAAATGACGCACCCCACCACCGCATTTACGCACAGGATTTTTCACGCGATTTGTCGATCGTGATGTTGCACGCTGATCATAGTTAACGGAATAGTTGACGCTCCCAAATAGATGAAGAGTTGTAATTAATATACCTACCTAATTGCACGCACTCGTCCAAATCAACTGATTTAGTAGAGGGGCGCGCGTCATTTTAGCTTAGACAAGCTCTACTTTTGTTTACTTCATTTGCGAGGAAATTAAACAGCAACATTACATATTAAATGATCATTTAATTAATATTGAAAGTAAAATTAAAACAGTTTGATATATGTACCTATTTATATTATCCTGACATATTTATTACTTTTCTCCAATTTATTTTTTGACGTGACAACGTCTAATAAATCGATGAACGCCGGCTGCATACACGAAAAAGGATGACGCAATGTAACGTTACATGGACGTACAGAGTGGCGAGGGCCAGTTGCAATAGAGCGGCGTAGGCCAGTTCTTCGTAAAAATACATGCATTCAGAGTTTATAAATTTCAGCTGATCCCTAATGTTTTATTTCTTTTCTTGGGATATCGGATATGTAAGAATAAGGTGCATATTAGCGTACATAACACTTTCTTCTGTTACATTCACTCGCAAACTGGTAACCACTTCTAGAGTCATGTGCCCTTAGCACGTTCATTCACCAAGAACGTAACTTATTCTTGTACATAGTTCCTTCATACACTAGGTTTAAAGCTGTTATAGTTTAAAAACACGAGAACTGAAGGCTTTGGGTGCTGCATTATGACTTAAAACCTTCATTTATGGCATAAAACCGAAAATGAAAAAAATGCGACATAAAGCAAATAGTTATTTGTGCAACAAGAGAGCAAAGTTGTTTTTTACTGCGAGTGCTGATTTTGAATCACGAGTTAGCGAAGGATTCTATAATTGAATCACGAGCGTTTAGCGAGTGATTCTAAGTTAGAATCCTGAGTGCGCGAGTGATTCAAATACACGAGATGCAAAAAAACTTTGGTCTCGTGTGACACATACAACTTTTCACCTCAGCAGCGAGAACATAATAAATTATTAAAGGTATATGAACGTCGTCTTTTTGTCTTTGTTGTGGTTTTCAACATTGAGTAAATACTTCATATTATATATATAACAATAGGTACAGTCTCCGAAAAAGTGTTTGCATTGTTTAAAAATATCATAAGCTTTTAAATATTTTTCGCGAGACTTTTCAAGTAAGAAACTTACTCTGCATTATGTATTACTCCATTAATTCGTCTGGTGTTCAATTGTTGACTTCGTCACTGGACTCACTCAATTCACTTATATCATATTCAAAAATGTATTAAATAAGTACTTATTACTATTCTAATAATTTCCAAATTGCCTCTGATCGTGTAGCAAACTCATAGATATCGAACTCTGTAGCTAGAGAAACAGAGGAAAAGAATTAAAATTGAATCCCGCTAATTTTTTAAAGATGCGTTCCGATACTACACCCGCTGCGTTCCGATGCTGCATCCGCTGTATTTACCACGATGTTCAAGATTGTTAAAATTATTAATAATTATATAGATACATGTTTAAACTTTGTTTTCAACAACATTTTTACTATTAATTTGATTATATAAAAATATAATCCAATTATTAAAAAAGTACCTACAATAATTTAATTTAAAACCTTAACAGACGAATTACAATTTTAAGGTTAAGAACTTATTATGAGTATCCGAACGTTCAATCGTTCGTTTATTTTTAGGTCGACTAGGATAGAATTTGAAATCGAAATTCGAATCGATTTGATCTTATCTCTCGCTCTTTTCGTATCGAAATGAAAGTGACAGATCAAACTGAAGTTCAAATCTTTCGAATTCAGTAAGCAGACCCATCATTGTCTTTGACTTTTAAAAAAAAAAATTAAAAAGCTACTTTGTCTCACGCAGTGAGCAAAATCGGATTTTGCTCACTGTTTTTTAGTAGCAAAACCTGCCTGTTTGAGGTGCTGAGGTGAAAACATTATTTTCACACCACCTGCTCGACAATGCCTCATTATATATCATGCAAACCTTACTCAAAGTACATCATTATAGCCCTTGTCTTTTGCCGGGGTAAAATGTTGTACTGAATTTCATTATAACCCGCCGGGCAGTAATGTGATTCTCACTTCTCTTAGTTCTTATTGTTATGCATTTAAAGTCTAATTTCGTCAAAATCGCGCGGCGCGCGGCTGCTGCAGCTGCTGGTGGCCGACGGCGAGGAGGTGGACGGCGGCGCGCGCCGCGCCTCATTTATTTGAAAATCGAACTTATTCGAAAATCGAGCTGGCCATGCCACGGCAAGCCGAACGAAAAAAAAAACCGGCCAAGAGCGTGTCGGCCACGCCCAAGGTAGGGTTCCGTAGCCATTACGAAAAAATCAAGTAATATTTTTCTAAGGATTTCGTATGTGTACGGAATCATCCAAGTTTAGGTATGTTTTATACCTTAGGCTACTATTTACTCTTAAACTACAAATAATTTCCAAGCAATCTTAGCCGCTATAATTTTCCTAGTAAATTTGATATATTTACTACCCTTCTGAATTTTTTCAAATTTTTCCACCCAACAGTTTAGATTTTAGAGGGGGGGGGGGGACGGCCGATTTTAATGAAAATTTTCACTTTAAAGTTGAATATTTCGCAAACGGATCACTGAATAGAATTATCATATTAGCAACCCCGCAATGATTTTAAAAGACCTATACAACGATACTCCACACTATAGGGTTAGCCGAGAAAAAAAAATCACCCCCACTTTACGTTTATGGGAGGTACCCTAAAAAAATTTTTTATTTTTTATTTTATTCAATCACTTTGTCGGCGTGACTGATATACATATAGATGCCAGATTACAGCTTTCTAGTACTAACAGTCTCTGAGCTTAGCCGCGGACAGACAGACAGACAGACAGACAGACGGACAGACATGGCGAAACTATAAGGGTTCCTAGTTGACTACGGAACCCTAAAAATCAATACTTAAAACAAAAGCCGCGAGTATTTCAATACGCTGCAATTTTAAGTATCAAAACTGCAAAAGAATAAAACATTAGGAAAATATCGAGTGACGAAAGTGATTTGACTCCTGATTCCATTAAATTAGACGCCTTAGGACCACTTGCACAGTTCAGGGTAAAAAAATTAAATCGGTAACCCTGGGTTAAGAATGACAGTTCCATACATTTTGACACTTGTTAACCCTGGGTTAGCAGTTAACTCGCTCGGAGTTAAGTAGCTAACCCAGGTCTGCGCAAGCCGGCCTTAGAAATTGTTAATAATGTACTCCCAGAGAAGTCGAAGGAAAAATACTTAAAAGCTTACAAAGATTTCGACAAATGAAAAACTGCGAAAGGCGCAAAGTCAGTGTCAGAATCAGTACTTCTGGGTCTATTTCGAGTATTTTTCTAGTAGCCTTGGTTTTTATTGTCTCGCAAAAGGTGAGAAAAGTAGAGTATACTCCTCGGGGATAAAACTGATTTTGCCTTGGGCGCGCTTAAATCCTTCACTGCTCTCAGGACTCCATCTTAATTCCCTCGCTTCGCTCGGGAATCAACTAAATAACCCCCTCGCTACGCTCGGGAGTAAAATCTGGAGTCCCTCGATACGCTCAGGATTCAATATCGCGCCCGTGACATAATGCAGTGCTTTGTCCCCTTGGTGTACAATCTACTATTACCGATGTCTGAAGATGCAAAATAAAATTATAATATTGTATATTCACTAGATTGTTAATAAAGGCTATTATTATTATTATTATTATGTGATACCTGATAAGATGATTAATAACTATAACTCATCAGTCGAATAAGGAATAACTGATAAAATTTGATTGTGTTTTATGTTTATTACAAACTCTAAAATTCCTTGACCAATTTACTAAAAAACTTTCACCCGTAGAAAACTATATTCTCAGGGAGGATCATAGGATATCTTAACCCCGGGAACACATAAATTTCCCACGAGACTCAGAAAAAGTTGCGGGCAACTGCTAGTCTTACATACAATGGTCAAGTTAGACGTTTCGCTTAATTAATAAGGCTTCTAACTTCGGCACAGCTTTGATTAAGTACACAAAAAATATCAGTTTACGATTACTTGTAAAACTAAACCAGCGGGCCCTGTGCCTATAACGTAAGTGTGAACATTCTAATTTGGTCGCGTGAACCTTGTAATTAAACGATTAGTGGCGATTAGGGTAATTATTTTTCACACAGCGTGAATTAGCTTTTTTATCTTAAGCTAAGGCCACATAAGACGTAACAGCTTAGCCTCTAAGCTATGCTAAGTAAACGTAATCTTGCTTCTGAACTTTTAAGGTAAGATTGCTATTTTTATTGTTATTGCCAAGACATCTAGTTTACCATTTTTCCACCTCTAGCAAAGTGAAACCGGTAAAACTACGCCTTACGCCTTGCAGCGCTGCACACACGTACGGACAATCAAATGCTGCCAAGCAAATTAGTTCAGCTACGCACAGCACACGCATGTATTTTTCGGCCTCACTTTGTTTTTGCAGAATTCTGTTTAGTTACTTTTTATTTGGTCTGAGGATAATTGCACTAAGCTAAACCAAACTTTGCTCACTTCGGGATTAGGTTAATTGGTGTCAAGTGTCTCATAATATTTATTAATTCATACCTATAATGTGACCATATCTTTTTAATACATCTTGTGCGGCTAAAATTAAAAATGTTTCACGCAATTTTAAAAGCACATTCATGGGTTGTTGTCATTATACAGTTTCCCAGAATTACAGTTTTGTAATCTTATCCGCCTAAAAATGTTTCTATTAAAAAAACTAACTAACTAAATTCTTACTAATCATTACAATATTTTATTTAACCAGCCATATTAGTAATAAATAAATAATTTGGGGAAAATCTTGGAAAGCAAATTTAGCCCATTTCCAGCGATCAAGGAGACTTGGAATTTGGTAGCTATAAGTACCTATATAATATGTCACTTGGATGATAGAAAAAGTACAGTTAGCAAAAAAGCTTATATTAAACTTACTGTCACATTGACTTGCTAGTGATAGATATTAGTCTTAACCCCTTATTCAAATAGTTTGCTAAGCTTATTGTTAGCCGAGCATTCTCTTTATCTTTATTTGCGATTTTGACATTCCATTTCCAAGACCGAGAAAAAGTCGTTTTCAATTTTTTTTACATAATTAAGGGCCTAATGAAAACAAAATCACGATCGCGTCCTCTGTGTAACGAAAGTTTATCATACAAACGATGTGTAACTTTCGTTACACAAAGGAATCAAGTTTAATCAGTTAAGTTTTGTTTTAATTAAATACCTTTTTTGAAAACGACTCAAAGACTTATTTACATTTTTTTTGTAATATAGGTTTGCGATTTTCATGATGGAGGCTTGACGATAATTATTTACTCAAATGCCAATTGAACTTCAGGGTGTTTAGCCAATTTTTGATCGACTACACATTCGTTAACTAAGGAGCTAAACCATTTGCTGCTAAGCGTTAAAGTGTCTATAGCCTTAGCCTTATCTCTATTATAGCTGACAGCTTAAGTGGCCAGCCGAGTTGGAGATACAGGTATCTCAGGTCTGGCAAATCGAAACAATTTTGGCAGTTACCTTATTAACTTATTATGCTGCTTCCTATGAAACTTGGAATGACTAACGACGTTGATAAGGGCTTTTGAGCTTCTATTCCGTGCTGTTAGAATAAATGGCTATTTGAGATAATTGGACATAATTTCAAATAATTGCCTGTGATAGCAATAAAAATAATATATCTCGGATGCATTCCAGTGCTATCATTTTCTGCTGCTCACTGATATCTACTAGAACCACACACTTTTTAAACAAGTACTGAAATAATTGGCATATACCTATGTACATATTTGTCTAATTGTTATTATTCAGGGTTTGTTTTTAAAAACCGTAGCACAAAATGATCGTTAGGTCATGCAAGATACACCCAGATTTGCGTTATTTAGGGCAAACGACCTTATAGTGTGTTGCAAGAAGTTATCTCTAGGGACCCTTTTTGTTTTCAGTTCATGGCAGAAAAATATGTGATCATTTCTTGTCGCGACAGAAGCTAAAAATGGAAAAGGCCAAACGATAAGTTTTCCTATGCGGAAGTTTTTTTATCAATCTTTTTCGTTTTCCCTTGCGTTCCCTAACGGGATTCATGGAACAAATCTTCCGAAACTGAATGGAGGTTAGACTTACCATTTATTTTATCTAAAATTTTGTTTAATTTTGACGTGACAATGTCTAATTAATCGATAAACGCCGGCTGCACGTACGAAAAGGGATGATGCAATGTAACGTACATGTCCGTTACATTGCGTCATCGCGCTTTATAGCGCGCGCCAGGATGTACATTCTTAGTACTAGCGCTCGGGAAATTTTTAATGGGGGGGGGGGGGGTTGAGGGTGGGGTGCGGGAGAAGGAGTGCGGAGGCATTAAAGGGGGATGAAAATTTCATTGATTTTGCCGTAGGATGCACCGTTTTCAAGATATTTGACAAAACACCGGTTCTCGTCCGATCACCGAGGTTAAGCAACGTCGGACGCGGTCAGTACTTGGATGACCGCCTGGTTTCATTTTTGTTTTTTTGGATGTTTTGTATATGACGTTGTCACGTCAAACTATCGTCCGTAAACCGAAACCAGTTTTTTTTAATTAAACCAAGACATAACAATACTTAATTATTAATTATTAAAACAAGAAAAATAGATCTTCAAAAAAAAAATTTTTCCAAGCGTATTAGGCTTGTGTTCTCAATGATGTGATATAAGGCGACATAAGCGAAAGTGTGGCCTAAGATAGAGCATGTTTTATTTTTAATACATGGTTTTGTACTGAAAACCTAGTGGTAGTTTATTTTATTATATTCTACTGTCATGACTGTATTCATAGGTCCACCCAATTTGAAGTCAAACCGACCAATTTGTACAGTTAGCACTTAAGTCGAAATTCAGTAACAAGACTTTGAATCAAAGTCACATGAAACATTAATAACTACAACACCTTTTTTATTCAATTACAACTCTATTTATATGTAAATAAGTTCGAATAGTGAAAATAAACGGATCACTCACGTCTTAAAACGAGTTTAACTCGACATTTTACGGGCTAATCCGTAGCCCTTCCTCTGGAGTCGCACGTCACGGCGGCCAAACGCGCCAAACTGCCAAAACTGCGTGTTTCAGGGCGCGTTTGGCAGCCGCCGTGACGTGCGACTCCAGAGGAAGGGCTACGGATTAGCCCGAAACATGTCAAGTTAAACTCGTTTTAAGACGGGAGTGATCCGTTTATTTTCACTATGAGTGAGCCTCACGGTAGTTTCATGTTTAAAGTAAATAAGTTCGAACTCATTTGAGTACATTGATTAAACAGGCCAACAACGAATAGGGTCTCATTTTACTCAATAGTAGATTGTACACCAAGGGGATAAAGCACTGCATTATGTCACGGGCGCGATATTGAATCCTGAGCGTATCGAGGGACTCCAGATTTAACTCCCGAGCGTAGCGAGGGGGTTTTTAGTTGATTCCCGAGCGAAGCGAGGGAATTAAGATGGAGTCCTGAGAGCAGTGAAGGATTTAAGCGCGCCCAAGGCAAAATCAGTTTTATCCCCGAGGAGTATACTCTACTTTTCTCACCTTTTGCGAGACAATAAAAACCAAGGCTACTAGAAAAATACTCGAAATAGACCCAGAAGCACTGATTCTGACACTGACTTTGCGCCTTTCGCAGTTTTCCATTTGTCGAAATCTTTGTAAGCTTTTAAGCATTTTACCTTCGACTTCTCTGGGAGTACATTATTAACAATTTCTAAGGCCGGCTTGCGCAAACCTGGGTTTGCTACTTAACTCCGAGCGAGTTAACTACTAACCCAGGGTTAACAAGTGTCAAAATGTATGGAACTGTCATTCTTAACCCAGGGTTACCAATTTAATTTTTTTACCCTGAACTGTGCAAGTGGTCCTAAGGCGTCTAATTTAATGGAATCGAGTCAAATCACTTTCGTCACTCGATATTTTCTTAATGTTTTATCTTCTTTTGCAGTTTTGATACTTAATATTGCAGCGTATTGAAACACTCGCGGCTTTTGTTTAAGTATTTGACTTTGTTTTGGTTCGGCCGCGGAACTGCAAATAAATGAGGCGCGAGCTAGACCTGCTGCGGCCTGCACGCGGAGCGATTTTGAAATTA
The DNA here is from genome assembly GCA_947859365.1 of Archips crataeganus. Taxonomy (NCBI): domain Eukaryota; kingdom Metazoa; phylum Arthropoda; class Insecta; order Lepidoptera; family Tortricidae; genus Archips; species Archips crataeganus. Next base: position 9,035,316 of record OX402062.1, read on the forward strand.
GACTTTCAGTACATACCAATAAGAACTACGAGAAGTGAGAATCACATTACTGCCCGGCGGGTTATAATGAAATTCAGTACAACATTACTGCCCGGCGGGTTATAATGAAATTCAGTACAACATTACGCCCCGGCGAAAGCCAAGGGCTATAATGATTTACTTTGAGAGAGGTTTGCATGATATATAATAAGGCATTGTCGAGCAGGTGGTGTGAAAAGTTTTATATCAACCTCAGCCTAATGTCTATGTTGAAAGAATACCAGAACTTTATTTTATTCTCGTGCCAATGCCGGGATTTGCCACAGGGCCAAGTTGTGATCCTCGAGTGTATTGAATGTAGGCGATCAAGCGTTCAGACCTACAGCTGGGACCGTCGGTTTGGAAACTATTTTGCGAGATTCCGCCTTGCTGAAGACAAATATACGGTTTTATATGTTCTATTCTAAAATACTTTGCTTTTGTTATGTGGTTAAAGGTAATGTAGCCTACATATGTAGGTACGTCTTAGCTTAGGATGAGAAAGTTTTACCTGTTTATTTTATGAAAATAATAGGTAGTAATGCGGGTCTGTTCTGTTGAAATTTAACTGCATCTTTGTAATATTTTCATTTGCCCACGGACATAATATTATTAAAAAATATAAATATAAATACTTTCCTCATATAATTAAAATATTTACCTACTTTTATCAGTTACTAGTTACATGTACATTGTTTTTTTTCACCATTGAACAACAGTATTAAAAGTAAATGAATTAATATCAAAGTTCTATTAACTAATGATTACACAAGGGCTCCTTGTACTGTCCATCGTAATACCTGGGTTAGCGATGACAGTAGTGACAGATTTGACACTACTTGGATTAAACACTACTCTGGATTACCAGTCAACTAGGAGTAAAACATTAACTCTGGTGAGTGATTGTTATCTTTTTATCATGATCATAATTACAATGCTGTTATCCGCGCAAAATTTGTTTTCAAAGGCAATCGGGTGTAAAAGTATCCTATGTTTTAACCCAAGTTATAAACTATAAGCGAGTCAAATTTCATTCAAATTCGTTGAGGCATTTTTCACACAAACATCCAAACATTACCTAAAACTTTAGTTTTTACAATATTACTAAAATATGTATTACTAAAGTGTGTATTTGCTTTGCATGAGCAGTCTTCTTCAATTACATTGCATAATATTGGGTATCCGTTTCTGGGACAAAAAACATCTCTTCCTTGACCGCACATATTTTCATTATTTTTTGTCGAGTAAAAAAACCTAACCGAAAATACTGGAGGCTTTTTATACATTATTTGATTTATGCTGCCAAACACCATCAACACGATATCTTCCGGCAAGAATTTGCAATTAATCTTCGTAATCCTTGATATTTCAATAGCAAATTAGTCTATAAAAAATATGTATTTACTCAAACTAGCTAAAGTAACTACATTACATTTACTATTTAGAACCTTATCGCAATGTTTCATTTAATTTCCTTGTAATCTGCAATAGAAGTCATTGTAATATTTATTGGGGTAAAGTTGAATACTGACCTTCCAATCAAAATGTTTGCACTATTATTTGTATGAGCGGATTCTTTAGCATTAAGTTAGCTTCGATCCTAAGGCTAAAGCCGGGCCATAACTCTTTTTTATGGGTTCCAAAAAATACATGGCGTGGAGATTGATGGTCTAGAGCTGAAGTCTGGCGTATTTTGTATAGTTTTTATTGCGTTGTCAGAGAAATCACTAATTGTAAGTAACAAGTTACAACTTATGGTATCCGACGTGTGTCCGACAGTATCCGTTAGTAATTACGTGTTTTTTTAGCTAGTATCATAATCATTTTATCGAGGTTATGTATGAGACAGACTACGAAAAACATAATAATATCAGTATTTAAGGCGTAAATAATTATTAATACCAACTTCTTATCAGCACACTTGTTTATACCAAACAGGTTCCAAGTTATATTGACCTTTGTTATTGTACGAGCAAGCAACGTACATTTACTTAGGCAACTAAACTAAGCAGTTTTGAGTTGACCTCAATTAGTTAGGTATTATTTTATTTGTAATTGCATCAATTTTAATTCCAAATCAGTTCGCAATAAACCATCAAGAGCGCCGCGCGTACTCATAATCATTACCATCATTTTAGATTTAACTAGATTATCTAAGTGTTTTAAATAGGTACAATAAATTCATTTAGTATTTCAGTTGAATCTTTAATTGTTTCGGCTAAACCCGAACATATATTTCAAACTAAATACAAACTGAAATATAGATGCACAGAAAAAACCCCAGAAAAAAGACCAATGCTGGGAATCGAACCCAGGTCCTCAGCGTTCCGTGCTGCGTGCTTACCCCTACACCATCACTGGTCTAGAAGTTAGCGACGAATCTTTCCCATACATCGTACACTTCAGTCTGTTATAATCACATTAGGCAGTGATAAAGCGCATCTATGTTAATGCCCTCTACCGAGAGACTTCAACACTCCTTCGGAGCTACCCGCTCACCTGGACCAAGAGATGGCGCTACTAGGCCAACTTTTACAAGTTAAGTATGAAGTATCTTTTTCTATTTATTTTTTTATTTTCTTCAACTTCATTTTTTATTACTTTTACGGTCATCCCGTGAAACCATATATTTCAAACTAAATACAAACTGAAATATAGATGCACAGAAAAAAACCCCAGAAAAAAGACCAATGCTGGGAATCGAACCCAGGTCCTCAGCGTTCCGTGCTGCGTGCTTACCCCTACACCATCACTGGTCTAGAAGTTAGCGACGAATCTTTCCCATACATCGTACACTTCAGTCTGTTATAATCACATTAGGCAGTGATAAAGCGCATCTATGTTAATGCCCTCTACCGAGAGACTTCAACACTCCTTCGGAGCTACCCGCTCACCTGGACCAAGAGATGGCGCTACTAGGCCAACTTTTACAAGTTAAGTATGAAGTATCTTTTTCTATTTATTTTTTTATTTTCTTCAACTTCATTTTTTATTACTTTTACGGTCATCCCGTGAAACCATATATTTCAAACTAAATACAAAAATAAAAAATAAAAAATAAAAAATACTAAATAGAAAATAAAAAAATAAATAGAAAAAGATACTTCATACTTAACTTGTAAAAGTTGGCCTAGTAGCGCCATCTCTTGGTCCAGGTGAGCGGGTAGCTCCGAAGGAGTGTTGAAGTCTCTCGGTAGAGGGCATTAACATAGATGCGCTTTATCACTGCCTAATGTGATTATAACAGACTGAAGTGTACGATGTATGGGAAAGATTCGTCGCTAACTTCTAGACCAGTGATGGTGTAGGGGTAAGCACGCAGCACGGAACGCTGAGGACCTGGGTTCGATTCCCAGCATTGGTCTTTTTTCTGGGGTTTTTTCTGTGCATCTATATTTCAGTTTGTATTTAGTTTGAAATATATGGTTTCACGGGATGACCGTAAAAGTAATAAAAAATGAAGTTGAAGAAAATAAAAAAATAAATAGAAAAAGATACTTCATACTTAACTTGTAAACCCGAACAGTTATTTTATATGATGTTTTCTTAGAGTGCAACGCAAATAAATAGTAAACATAGGTATCACAATTTTTTGTACTTCATCTTCACTATGTTCTCAAATTTTCTCACGGTTGTCTGCGATATGAGTATTCTGATGCGGGTATTAACAGTGATTGAGGGAAAATCAAATCGTCTATATTTAGTTGTACAGCAGGTTATCAGGAATATTTTTTTATTGTACAGGTTTATGTGATAATGAGTGATCCAAAAACTTTTTTGCTGGGACCCAATTATTTATATCTTTACAAGGCCAGGGCCAGCATTACATCGAAAGCAAGTTTTTGCCGAGGCTATTTAAAACTGGATCCGCGATCGTGTGAAGAACCGCATAATATTAATATTTTAAACAGCGCGAATGTGTTGTTTCTTATGCACCACCTTCATTGTTGTTAGAGTCTGATCCTCTGTTTATTTATTTATTGGCTCTAAAAATAATACGCTCAAAGGCGACGAAATGGAATTTTGATTTAATAAATCTTCGCAATCAACTTTTTTGTTCGTCATTCGCTGTTGTTTTCATTTTAATTCGGCGTTCTCTTTTATCGAATTACCGGAGAGCGTTGAGAATACTATGATCAAATTGGAAAATATATCCTCGCGGTTTCATTTATAAAATTGATTTTATTAAGTAAGGGGGCATAGTAAGTTTATTGGATCCCTCCTATCAGGTTCGATGGGTGCTTATTTTTTGTACAAATTATTTATTTTTAAACCTGCCAACTCGCGCACTAAGGGTTAATATTACTCGAGTTCATAAACTAGTGAGATACAGCTTTGGCCTCATCTGCACTGTTCAATCACGGGTCAGTTTAATGTAAAAAAAATAAAGTGTGAAAGCACCAAAAGTTGATGTGATAAAAAGATAAATCCGATCATGCATCGATCCCCATACTTCTTACCGGCCCAGTATCTATCGCGATAACTGATAAGTAAGTAGCAATGGGCAAAGTCTTGCATACATAGGTACAACACAAGTAAAAGAACACGTCCAAAGCCATTTTTTTGTAGTAGTATCTGTCACTCGACTTCTTTATCATTACAAACTTACACTTACATTTGAAGAATCAACCGTAAATTAATGTATCTATAAGGGATTTTCTTATAAAACAACGTTAAAAAAATGTCCTTCAGTTCAGGCTTTCATGTTTATCCAAATCTACCTGTACAGGTATCATCTTGACGACCAGATGGCCTTAGTGGTTAGAGAACCTGACTATGAAGCTTGAGGTCCCGGGTTTGATTCCCGTGTCGGGGCAGATATTTGTATGAAAAATACGAATGTTTGTTTTCGGGTCTTGGGTGTTTAATATGTATTTAAGTATGTATCTATCTATATAAAGTATGTTTATCCGTTGTTTAGTAACCATAACACAAGTTTTGCTTACTTTGGGACTTGGTCAATTGGTGCGAATTGTCCCGTGATATTTATAATTTATTATTATCTTTGTCTGGCAAAGACAAATGCCAAAGTGCCAGATAAAGAAAACCAATACCTAATAAGTTTCTCGCATGTTTAACGTGTGCTTAACAACGTCTCTAATAAGTTAAGCTAGGCCGGTTTCTATTAATTAGTATAAATACAAAATGTAAAATAACTTACTTGACTACATACATATATATAAAAGTCCGTACCTACATAAATTGCCGTTCAAACAGAAACTGAAATGGCACTGTTATTCATTTGTCACAGCTTGTTTATGAATCGTTCCGCTGAGTGACAGAATAGTCCCGCTCAATACAGGCGTTTTCAAATAGGTATTTGCCATTTGCCGGCAGTGGGAATGGCAGTAATATCGTATGTGGCGACAAGTCTTTTGTATGCGAAATACTCCCGAGCAGATGACACGTTCAGGCTAGGAATGATTTATTATTTTCTGAAGACATGCTGGCTTTATATTACATCAATTGGGTTTATAGATAGCCAGTGGAACACTCAGAATATGTCGCATAGATTTTCAAAGGATTTTATTTCAAAGCGACAAAAGGTGGGCAGTCCAGAAGTGGCTCAAATCTAGTAAACTACCCACGCGATGATCAAATGGTGTTAAAAATATTTCACGAAACCTGGCCTGCAGAACATCCGTGAGTGGACCGAGTGGACGTGGCATCGCTTCCGTCGAAGAGCTGTTTCCAAAGGCTACCAATAGTGGCTGACGGTCAAAATTGAAGAAGCACTAGAAAAAGAAGAAGTAGATAAAGATTGCAGGGGACACTGAAGGTTTTCAGAGTAGAATAGTGCAAGTGGGGATAAAATCTGCCAAAGTATAAATTACACAATGAGTCTTAAATTAATCCAGAATGTTTCAACAAATGGTTAGATTACTTTGGCTGAATAGCTCTGTAAAAAGTTTTTTTATTGGACTTTTTGTTGAAAAATATAAGGAGGCCATTGACGCCGACCACTTTTAACATTGACCAACGTTCATACAATAGTGTATTGCAATTAGAACATTAGTGCTCAGTTAAACTATGGATTAGTTCACTTGCTAAAATGAAATCAAATCTAGATTCGCGGCAGCGCGTCAAGCCAAGTTCATTTATTCCACAGAAAATATGGTGTACATACAAGATTTAAAAGTATTACAGTTAAATATTCTGAAACTGGTTTTAAATATCTTGTATTCGTATACTGGATAAAACCTACATATTAGGGAAATATTCACTAAAAACGTACCTTTTTACCGGAATTTATACAATACATTAAGAATTTAATCAGTCACCCGAAACATTAAAAAGTAAAATGGAGCATTTTCATTTGGGTACAAAATCTATTGCTCGCCATTTAATTTTTTACTTCTCTTTAGCGTTAACGTTCAGTGATAAAAATGGAATTAAGCTGCAAAATCCTTCAGGGCGATCATTTTTACGAGTTCAGGTCCCTCTAACGGGATGTGGGGATCAAAACGATTTTGGCACCAAACCAGGCTGGCTCATTTGGGTATAGTGAAGTTTTAAATGTTTGTGTATGTATGAGGTTAAACTTTGAGCAAAAATTCATTTTATTGCGGGTGAGTATTGAGGATAGTGTTTTCAGCTTTCATAGTTTAAAAGAATCCTAAAATAACATATAAATACCTGGCTGAAAATCGATTCACCTACAAAGATACGGCTATGGCTACAAAGATATTAACAAAATTTGCAACAAAATAAACCTGAACTAAATTTATGTTATGATTATAAAGCGAACAATGTGCTCGGCCCATGGCTACAAAATTGAAATTATACTACCTTACTACCATTACTTTTGAGTGGCTCAGTGATAAAAGCGCTGGTAGACTATTAAAACAAGACGTAAAATCATCTGCGGACTATTTGCAAAACAAACTTTTGATTTTGATTACAATTTAGAAGCACTACGACATCAAGATAGGTCTAAATTGGGATTTATATGTAAATTACTTAAAGTCATAATATATTTTATTGAATCAGGCGTTACTTTGCGGAGGTCCATATTAATGAACAAAAACAATTACTTTGCTCACCCGCGACCTTACAATAGTTACGTTTATGCAAGAAATGTGCGTTCATGCAGTTCCTCCACCTCCACACTGTACGAACACACACAAATCACATAAACCCAACCATCACCACCACCAAGCTACACTGACGCGTTTCGAACTCAACCAGAGCTCATCTTCAGAGTTACCACAACCGTATGCTATGCTACCAAATGTTAAACTAACAAACCAAAACAAATGTTTTAACTTGTCACTGTAACTTCTCAAGTACCCACTTTATTTTTCTTATTCTCAAACTACCCCACAAAAATTAACTTTTATTGACATATTATAAAACTACCTTGAATTTTTTGTATATTTATTTATAAGGCATATTTAATTAATACTAACTGTTCAAATTCGACCCAAGCCGCAGTAAAGGAGAAGATACTAAATTTACCTGTTCATTAATAATAGACCCCATAGTGTTGTACCTAATTATTTCCATGCATTCCAGAGCATCCAGACGCAACCCCTTGCCGCAATAATGTAACACTTCATAAGAATCTGAATCTAACAATGAATGATTTGATTCCAACAAATGTTTTGCAAAATTCGATCTATCTGGATGCTCATTCCTATATGCCGAAACATGCTCTTTAAATCTAGTATTAAAACTTCGGCCTGTCTGTCCTACGTATATCCCATTGCAGTCATTACAAGTAAGCTTGTATACCCCCGATCTAGTTCCCTTATCTACCTGTTCTTTGTGGTTACATAGCCTAGAGTACAAAGAGTTGTTAGTCTTAAAGGCAACAATGCAACATGCTTTACGCTGCGTTACCTTCTCAGTCTACTAACAAATATAGATCTAGCATCTCTTACGTTGGGGGTTTGTCTGATAAGATTTATGGCATTTTAAAATCAAACAATATTAATGTTGCCTTTAAGACTAACAACTCTTTGTACTCTAGGCTATGTAACCACAAAGAACAGGTAGATAAGGGAACTAGATCGGGGGTATACAAGCTTACTTGTAATGACTGCAATGGGATATACGTAGGACAGACAGGCCGAAGTTTTAATACTAGATTTAAAGAGCATGTTTCGGCATATAGGAATGAGCATCCAGATAGATCGAATTTTGCAAAACATTTGTTGGAATCAAATAATTCATTGTTAGATTCAGATTCTTATGAAGTGTTACATTATTGCGGCAAGGGGTTGCGTCTGGATGCTCTGGAATGCATGGAAATAATTAGGTACAACACTATGGGGTCTATTATTAATGAACAGGTAAATTTAGTATCTTCTCCTTTACTGCGGCTTGGGTCGAATTTGAACAGTTAGTATTAATTAAATATGCCTTATAAATAAATATACAAAAAATTCAAGGTAGTTTTATAATATGTCAATAAAAGTTAATTTTTGTGGGGTAGTTTGAGAATAAGAAAAATAAAGTGGGTACTTGAGAAGTTACAGTGACAAGTTAAAACATTTGTTTTGGTTTGTTAGTTTAACATTTGGTAGCATAGCATACGGTTGTGGTAACTCTGAAGATGAGCTCTGGTTGAGTTCGAAACGCGTCAGTGTAGCTTGGTGGTGGTGATGGTTGGGTTTATGTGATTTGTGTGTGTTCGTACAGTGTGGAGGTGGAGGAACTGCATGAACGCACATTTCTTGCATAAACGTAACTATTGTAAGGTCGCGGGTGAGCAAAGTAATTGTTTTAGTTCATAATATATTGTTTGCCATAATGATCATTTGCCATGACTCTTTTTTTCTCTGATGGTGATGTTAGGTAGGTACCTACATTGTTTTATTTTTATTATATTAATTTCGCAAAGTTCAGAAGCCGTGGTGGCCTAGTGGTTAGCTCTATGGCCTCTCAAGCAGAGGGTCATGGGTTCAAATTCCGGCTTCGCACCTCTGAGCTTTTCGAAATTTATATTCGAAATTAATTTGAAATTTACCACGAGCTTTGCAGTAAAGGAAAACGTCATGAGGAAACCTGCATACACCTGCGAAGAAATTCAATTCACTGGGCCCGCGTGGGAACTATGGCCCAACCCCTCTCATTCTGAGAGGAAGCCTGTGCCCTGCAGTGGGACGTATATAGGCTGGGATGATGATGATGATGATGATGATATTTATTTCAAAGAATTATCATTACAGGCATTGCCTGTATAATTTACAAAATAATGGATCGCGAATGGGGCACATTTACACAAAGATGTCTAACAGCCATTGACAAAAAAAAACCATATAAATACACTGCTACTGTTAACGCTGACTGCCCTATTCTGAAATCGCTTGCGTGACTACGAGAACCGTTCAAACCAAAACACGTTACTGACAAAACGGGCAAGTGAACAGAGAATATCGCATTCCCGTGCCCCTAACGAGCGGTAAGCTCTCAGCAAATTGGCAGGGAGGGCGCAAGGACGTCACGCGTTGGATGGAACATTACAATAGAACGACGAACATGCGATGTTCTCTGAGACAACATTAGGAGAAAAGAATATCTCTGTTAAGATGCAGATGGAATTGAATTCAGCGAAGGAAACTAGTGGGATTCATCTTAGTAATGCGTTGTTTTGAATAATAGAGCGTGGGGATCGGTGTGGTTACGTTGTGTTTAATTAAATAATAATATTAAAATGAAAACGAGAGGTATCTAAAGTTAGAAAAGAAAGAGACTGTGTGATTTTACATAGAAAACTACCGCGATAATACATAATATCCATATTTGAATCCGCTTTAGCAACTCTGTTGTGTATTAGGTTTGTCATATCGAATATAATATGGAGGTAGGTACTCATAATATTTTATTAACAAACTGATGCACAAAATACTACTTACTAAGTTAATAAATAAATAAATTAATAAATATAAATAAATATCATGGGACAATTCACACCAATTGACCTAGTCCCAAAGTAAGCTTAGCAAAGCTTGTGTTATGGGTACTAAGCAACGGATAAACATACTTATATAGATAAATAAATACTTAAATACATAGAAAACATCCATAACTCAGGAACAAATATTCGTGCTCATCACACGATTTGAACCCAGGACCTCTTGCTTCGTAGGCAGGGTCACTACCAACTAGGCTAAAGCGGTCGTTATAGGTCAAATATATTGTAAAAAAAAGCTTGTTTTAATAAAGACTAATACATTTGGCCAAATTTTTCATGAAAACCACGCAATTTGATGCGCCATATAATGGAGGCCAAAAATAATGTATAAAGTGATTAACTGTACAAATACGACAAACTTAAATTTTACGACATTTTACAAATCGAGATTGTACATATTTGACCATTATTCAGCGTACGTGAAAGACACCGCAAATTTGTTACAAACACATCCAGTCGTGGTGATGTGTAACGCACGCACACTACTCCAATGGGCCAGAATCAATCCCTGTCAGAAGAAACCTCGAGGCCTCGAGCCGGCCACTAAGTGCCTTAATTCCTCCTTGCTTCCAAGTATCCTTTTTACCCCAGCCGCGACGGAAATTACATTCTTGGGACGCTCTAAATTACATATCCACGATTTTCTTGTGCAAATATTATACAGTTTTACAGAAGCTTGCTATATAGACGTTACTTATATGATTCAGCAACATTGTAAGTTATTATTTTTTCTATCGTCAACCCTTTTATTTAACCATTAAAGTTCACCTGAAAATGATTTCCGTCGGAAAACTCTTTTACTTTAGACACTGAATTAAAAAATAATAATTAAAAATAACCTCCCAAGTGCAAGTCAGAATCACGCATTGAGATACATTGTTTGCAATTACTGACGCTGGAGGCTTTGGTTAACGCAGTTCCGTTTGCTCCCTTTGAGTAGGTACAGTCCCTTAGAAAGATTCACACACGATCTTATCCAATTGACATCAAACATTGTGAGTTGTTGTTGGTCTTATTGACTGTTTAGTTGCTTCTGCTACTGATCATATCCAAATCCGGACTAGGAACATCTAGCGACTGTCATCTGTTTGACGGCGGCGAATGATTGACCGTTTCGACTACGAAGATAAGGCTCACTCTTTCATTGATTGACAGTTTCAGTGTAGATAAAAATATTCTTTTTATGTGTGTCAAGGTCAGTAAAATTTTTACTGAATTGTCACATGTGACATCCATGGATGGCGAGTGATACTTATTATATTAATGATAATTTTTTAATGAAAAAAACATTTAAATATACAGTTTCACTTATAATTCTGTGTGGTCAGATAACCAATGGGTTAGAAAGCGATTTGCGGAAGATTTTATAGGAAAGACTCAAGGAGGTAATAAAATAAAGGAATGTGGCAAACGTATTGAAACTGTCCAGGTGCATTATAAATTAGCTCTCGACTCAACTCATTCCCTGAAGTCGTTCCAAGGCTACAAAAGTTTAGATACAAATTACGCACGTTGTACGAATCAAGTTGCCACGCACAACAATTATGGTTTACGACACTACAGATGTACTGGACACCACTCGTTATCTCGAAATGTGCCATTAAATTATCCTTAAGGTGGCATAAAACGGGTGGTGAGGTGGTGGCCGATGCGGAATGGCGGAAGATCTCACCATTAAAAGGTCATCAACGTAGGTATCTGAACAGAGCGTGCCCATGTGCAAGATTAATGACAGCTGCGTCTTGTTGCCATCTTATTGCATTCTTTTATTTTGTTTCGCGACAACGCGACAGTGTTTTGTTTTATGAGAATTAATGCTTTGATTTTATCAAGTGCTGACAATCGCGCTTAGGCTTCAAGCTATAATTCTATGGTGTTATACCGTTTGAGAAGTTATATTAAACGTCTAGTTTGATATGTGAACCTTTGCCAGTCGTTGCTGCTTCGGTATAAGTCGCGTGTCCTCTAAAATGTCTTCAGAAAGATTAATGATAACCCGTCCCTATGAACCGGCCTTTCGGCGCAAAAAAAAACGATTTTATACTCGCCGGCGCAGTAGTAAGCCGTCGTGTGGGTCGCTTAGGTTTCGTTTAACCTTTGCCAGTTGGTTGGTTACTTATCTACTTTGATAAAGTTTGTGAAGCGTCTGTTTCGAATGTCCATTACGTTGCTATGAGAAATAAAGTTTCGACAAAAAAGTTAGTTTTATATTTTATGTTAGAATCTTCCTTAAATAATCGTTCCGCCCATTTAACATGACGGAACAAGTAAGTAATTTATGAATCGACAATATTACGATGATACGCTCTAAGCGCGCGGTACCGTCGATGCGTAACTAACACAAAATAAAGTTGGCTCACTTTGAAATACCTACCGTGAAGTTGTCCCGAAAGCCTTCGCCCAGATAATTAATATTCAATTAGTTCCTAAACTTATTAATAGAAATTCGTTTCATAGGATTTAAACAGCATATTCAGGAGTTGTGAATAAAGTGTACGTGTTTTAGCTCCTCTATTATTCACTTTACTACGTACCTACGTTACTTGTGCTGCCGGTTATGAAAAATTCAGGAACTTTATTCATACTTTATGTTACTTGTCTTTGCCTAGTACCAAATTGTGAAATATTGGCACTACTCGTAAGAAGTATTGCTCTCTGATCTTTTATGGCATTATTTTGTGCCCCAGTTGCTTTCCAGTTACACAACGATAGATCCTCCGGGGAGCCATCCAGGACCAATCATGTTCGCAAGAAATATCAAAGATAATCGATTCAGCTGAGACCCGAGCAAACGATGATAAGCTTAGCCAACGGCTGAAATACAGTTAAATCGAATAAGCGCGAGGCTGGCTTTACAAAACAATATTATCGAAGAAAGGAACCTTTCAAACGTAAAATCAGATAAAAGGTGAAGCAGTGTTCCACGATACAAAGAAAACTCGAGGCACGTCGCGGTTGCGAGCAAACAAAGGTGTCCAAAACACAATTCTGGAAGTTTTAGAAACGAGGAGAACGAACTACCTAACCTGCCAGTCTTGATTTGATGCATACGAAATCCAGAGAGCCGGGATGATTTCGAGCCAGAAAGGTTCTCCGTTGGAATGTTGATTCAAACTATATCGGAAGGGATTAGGTAGTTAAGATGTCTGTTGGAGTCAGCGAGCGGCGGATTACGGGCCTCGAACACTTCGCCAGGCTAAGATATAATCTAATAATACATTTTCGTACTAAATACAAACTGAAATATAGATGCACAGAAAAAACCCCAGAAAAAAGACCAATGCTGGGAATCGAACCCAGGTCCTCAGCATTCCGTGCCGCGTGCCATACCCCTACACCACCACTGGTCTAGAGATTAGACACGAATCTTTCCTATACATCATACATTTCAATCTGCTAAAATGTATGATTTCACGGGATGACCGTAAAAGTAATAAAAAAATGAAGTTGAAAAAATAAGTACAAAAAAAGATACTTCATAGCTAACTTGTTTATAATCTAATAAGTTAACGCAGGGGGCTGTTAAAATCGATTAGTTAATTAGTATCGGATCCCCCGGGGTCGCACTACTCATTTCCGCGAGATATGACTAGGTGCATTAATATGACGGCCACAATGCTAATTGTGATTATAATCAACTGAATATGATTATTCTAGTTAGTGATGCATCGTTCTGAAATTCATCTATTAGGGTGTTCTGCGCAATTTTAACAGCGCGGAATATAAAAGACAAGTATCATATTTATTATACATATGTGCCGGTGCTTTAGCATAAAGACTTGATTCTATTTTTACATTCAAATGGTAACTTAACCTTCTGTAGATCGGAGATATGTTTATTAAGAATGTTAAGCAATAATATCTGATTATCTGCAGTGATCTGAAAGTGCTAGTACCTATAAGTAGCTAAATATTATTATATTTTTTTATTGCTGCTAAAATCAAACGAATTTCAAAAGTTATACAAGAAGACATAACATTCCTAAATAAGTAAACCCTAGCAAGCTGAACAAAATACATACCTGTCTATAAAAAAAATATGTGCTATTATCACACCTTTTAAATCCAAGAATAGTTAAGCCAAAAAAAAGTAAGTTAAGCTAAGAGTAGGTATCCAGCGAATAATGTGTTAGGATAGTGATTTTGTTGATATGGCTTTATATACATAGATAGTATGACAGCGTAGCATTATGGGTATATCTTATTCAAAGCATTGTTACGTAAATGCAGTTCTCTTCGGTTCGCCTGGTGCATCCACACTCGCGTCGCTTGTAAACAAATCTATATGAGAATTTGCGGTATCCCTATATTCATTACCCATGCCCATTAACACAGACGAATGCACACACTAACAATGGTTGTGGTGTGGAAACAATTAATTAAAATAATGCTACAAATAAATTTGTGTGATATTCTATAAACAAACAACAAACAACGAGCGACGTTTCATGATTGGTTTAATTTACAATGCCTGTTTGTAATTTTTTAAAAGTAAATAGATTAGCTTGTGGGGGTGGGAAAGGGATCATTAGTCAGGCTTTTCTTAGAAACGAACATCGGTAAAGGTGAACGTTTACAGCAGGGATTTAAAATTTAGGTATCTCTATATTTTCCTTGAGAGAAAATCTATAAATATTACTTTTGAAAACTTGCATTTTGGCTTTCCACTGACAACCTATACGGTCAGTAATTTCTCTATTTTCGAGTACTTATTTAAGTCCAAATGATAATTATGTGATGATGTATCATAACCATAGAAAATTTTAATGATTTTAATGTTCACTCTTTATAAATCTATTCTTTAAAAGATAAAATACTGATTCGAGACAGCAATAAGCCCCTGAAAATTACAAAAAAAAATCTGTAGGTTATTACCTCGGGTAACCCCAAACACTAAGATCCCCGCTTTGAAATTGTGTCAACTTTTATTACTGTCCCTGCATAGCAAAGCAGCTTAGCTCTGGTTTTATGACTCTCCTTAACTTGTATTAAGGAAATGTTAATGCGTGGTTTAGATTAGAAAATGAAAGGTAACATTTTGCAATCGAGTCGTGAGTAATTTTCGCATGTAAATTAGGTAATAAGTTAATTTTAGATCATTTGCATGAATTGTTAATGGGTTTAAATTGCTATACGTATTGCACCTTCACTTTATTTGAATGTAAGGTTCGATCACGTGTATATTTTATTCAATTTATTGGTTAAAACCAATTAGGAAAATTCCTAACAGTTAAACAAAAGTAAAAAAAGCATCTAATATTAGGTACATATACGTGTCATTAGGTATCAAGATTTATAAATATAGTACCTGGGCGACCAAGCTCCGCTCGTGCTGAAACTCGGTACCATGCGTTTTCCCAGAGATAAGACCAAGCTAGATCAATTTTTCATCCCCGAAAACCCCCACATACCAAATTTCATCGAAATCGTTGGAGCCGTTTCCGAGATTCTGATTATATACGAGGGGCGTTCAATATAAAATGAGAATGAGATGCAAACTCTTTTAATATTACGAAATTAAATACTGGACGGTAAAGCTAATCTATCTAGCTGATTGCTATGAAACAAAAAAAGTAACTGTCTTTTGTTTAAAAAAATATACGGTAATTTCTTTGCAATGCTATTGAGTACGTTAGCGAAAATGGAGAAAATTGAACTGCGCGCCGTTATTAAATACTTGTGTTTGAAAAATTTTTCTACGGACCAAGTCAATTTGGATTTGCGGGACACTTTAGGGTCTAATGCTCCTCCGTATTCGACAGTCGCACGTTGGTGCGCCGAATTTAGACGTGGAAGAACATTGACAATGGACAACCCCCGCTCCGGACGCCCTACTACAGCAGTAACTGAAGAAATTGTGAAAAAAGTCGAAAACTCAGTTTTGGCGGATCGTCGTGTCACGGTTCGTTTTATTGCTGAAAATGTAAAGATTTCAACGGGGAGCGTTCATAATATTTTACATGAACGCTTGGGTATGAAAAAGGTATCTGCGCGTTGGGTACCAAGAATGCTTACTGACACGCAAAAACAAACTAGACTAGAGATTTGTCAAGAAGCTTTGAACCTGATGCAGCAAGACCGGGAACTTTTTTTGGCGCGATTTATAACAATGGACGAAACATGGCTCCATCATTACGACCCTGAAACGAAACTGCAGTCTATGACATGGAAAAGGCCATCATCTCCAACTCCGAAGAAATTCAAGGTGAGCCCATCTGCCGGTAAGGTCATGGGCTCTGTTTTTTGGGATGGTAAAGGGGTATTAATGATTGAGTATCTCGAGCATGAAGCCACTATTACGGGCACATTATACGCCAAACAAATAGCAACATTGCGCAATGAGATCCGCGAAAAACGGCGAGGTAAACTCTCGAAAGTTGTGCTGTTCCACCAGGACAATGCCCCGGCACACAAGTCCGCCGTTGCAATGGCTGCAATTCGTGATGCTGGGTTCGATATCCTTAAGCATCCTCCGTATTCACCAGATCTCGCTCCCAGTGATTTCTACCTATTTCCGAGATTGAAAAGGCCTGAGAGGCCAGAAATTTGAAGACGATGACGCGGTAGTCGCTGCAGTACAAGATTTTTTAAGTACTCAAGATGAGACCTTTTTTAAAAATGGAATTTAAGTTTAGAAAAAAGATATACTAAGTGTATTATGCTAAAAGGTGACTATGTCGAAAAATAAAATGACATTTAGTAAAAGTTGTTTATAACTTACTCATTCTCACTTTTTATTGAACGCCCCTAGTATATATAAGAATTGCTCGTTTAAAGGTATTAGATTAGATTAGATAGATTAGATTACTACAACGCCAAAAGTACTAACTAAGCTGGAGCAGCTTCTTTTTCTGATAAAAATAATAATTAAGAAGCATAAACAATAAGCGGTAAAAATTAACATCTTTTCACCCGACTCTCGAAGGAGGGTTATGTTATTGGAGCGTATGTATTTATGTATGTATGTATGTATCATTCTTTGGCACGCCCTGCAGCCTAAACGGCGCGGCTGTGACGTGTCATTAGATTCGTCTCAGTTCCGCGAGTGACATAGAATATATATTTTCCCGGAATTCCCATGGGAACGGAAATTATACAGGCGGGTTTTTTTCATCTTTTTAGTATTGATATTAAAGTTATTCATAAATCCCCTGGCAATACAATGAGCCCCACACTAAATTTGCAAATCTTGTTTGATTAGACTGATAACGGACAAAGAATATACTTTCATCATTGTTTCTACCCTTCTCCATACTTCACGGTTATTGGGGCGAAGTATACAGGCCAATAGAGTCCGTCTCTGATGAACTGCCATTCATATGAACTATTTAATAAATAAACGACGAACCTCTCAAGCCGTGTACAGACATGGTGAGATTTGCTGGTCATGCCCCACGAATGGGTATGTATTACAATACCGAAGTACGAAAGACCGAATGTATTAAAACATCGAATGGGTCAAAAGACCGATACGATTTTTTTCTGAACCCGTAAACTTTTCAGAATTTATTAAAACGGCATCATACAGATCCCATTAGGTTAGGTTAGGTTTGTTTTATAACAATCTTAAAAAGTTAACGGTTTCAGAAAAAAATCGTGTCGGTCTTTTGACCCATTCGATGTTTTAATACATTCGGTCTTTCGTATTTCGGTATTGTAATACATACCCCCCACGAATAGCTGGCCTTGTTGTTGGAATAGGTTCAATTTGTATAATTTTTGTGTATAGAGATCAGGCGTTTTGTATCAAGCGCGCATACTCTCAATATGGACGGTCACTTTGGGCATAACGTATAGAAAGCTAGCCGTTAAAAAAAATACGTCCGTATTTTAGGCGTAACCTAACAGGGTATCGTATCGGGACACCGTATTTCCTATGATGATCGAGGAAAAATCGACGTGAGATGGATCGCGGTGTATCATATCATAGTCATAACTTCGTATCATGATACAGTATTTTATACGGTATCATGGCCCGACCATACCACCGATCGTGATACGTGTGCCCGATATGTCAGTGTTTGGAGTAGGTATTAAAGATACGTGATGCAACATGGATCACGACATATCAGAACGATCGTGTATCTTTTCTCGTCCCAACTAACGACAATGATAATACTATGATACTCGTCGGAGCTACGCGAAGATAATACGATACACTGAAATGATATAAATGTGGACCTATCCTAAGAATACGTTGATACATCTCTCGGGTTGTATAGAAGTGGATACACAGTCCAAGCGAGCGATGTGCGGTGAATACTTAAGTTTAGTTGCAAGAAAAATTGTGCAAGTTGCATTACATTGCAGCGTTCGATTGTCCACATCGAACTCGTTCGTTTTACGGCCTCATAAATATATGCAATTTGCACGATTTTTCCTGCACATCTAAATTGGACTTTACTGAGCCGCGTTCACACTACCTGAATCGCCAACGAATTGCTTCATAATGTCTGTACGCAACATTAACACACCGCTAAGTGAATTTAGACCAGGAGTCCCCAAGTTTCACGGGTGAAGTCATTAATCAATCGGGCGGCACCGGCGAATCAATCATGAGGCCAGGGTTCACTCATTGATTTACACGTCCCCGTCGCCACTCGACTGCGAAATATGTTTTAAATCTTGAAGCAATTAATTAGGGGATTTTCTTCGGGCGAGATAAATAGGCGTAGTGATTAAATTTGAATAGAGGGGGTTAGAGTGAGAGCAGGGCGGAGCGCGTGGTGGAATGAGTCGTACATGTCAAGATTTTGAGATGCGAATGAAATGAAAGGCTCTAGTTTGAAACGTATTCAAAATTATAATGATTTATGGTTATATCATTTCATATTTGAATGAAGATAATTAAGTTAAACAAAGAGTTCTCTGCATGGAAATGGAAAATAATAAACATTATGAAAGCTAAACTAAATTCATGGTAAATTCGTCTAAAATTACAAGCGTCAGCGTCGTGTTTTGGTTCAGGTACTGAATTACACGAGGAAACTCACACGGAAATGAAAATGTTGGGGTAGTGTGGCGGAGAGATTACAAGCTAAACGAGTTTTAGGCGTATCTACGAAAGGAAATGCATAATTGTTTTGTATAATATAATTAACTTCACTTTTAAACAGGGTTTTTTTGTATAACACGCGAGTTAAATGAACCTTTACACGTAGCCATTTTTACTAAAGGCACTTTTAAGCGTACTAAACACATATCTATATCTTTTGACTCAATTTTAGAGGAATATTGTCACGGGAGTTAAAAGCACGACGCGCGTAATGTGGCTAACAAGCCAATAGCCATATTACTGTAGCCGCTCAGTCTATCACAAAGTTAATTCGTCAAAAAATGGGTTATTGCAGAGATTGTTTTTCAAAAAGGATAACATATTTCTAGCGACCACTGTAATTTGATAAAACCTATAAAAACACAGAAAAACGTGTGTGCATCAACAGCAGGAAAGACAAAAAAGTAGGTCACCACTCGACACATCGGCTTTGCAAAAAATCATTTATATTCCTCTTATCTTTCTTAGTTTTAAGTTTAACCGATAATATATGTACTATAACGCATATTCGTAATCAAAAAGCGAGGCGATATAAACATGCTAAAATAGCAAGAGCAAGATTGTTATTTATATTATTCAACATTATATTCGAAAAGCATAAACCCAATTGAGCGGTTAATGTTTAGGCTAAGCCGTTCTTTTCGTTTACCATTAAAGCGTTATAATTATCGGCTCGCGGTCCATAAAACACACCAAGCTTAATGCAATAACGGTTATATCGAACATTTGGTTGTTCCGAACCAAAAATTAATACTTAAGTAAGTATATCTTAGTCTATTTTACTTAAAATTTCATTTCGATTCGCTGGTGTCTATCTCTAACACCTGTAAAACGGAAAAATCCCAGTAACTAACAATTATATAAACAACTAAGTATTTACGAAAAATAAGATTGTTCTAAATGTCTCTGAAAGCCTTCAAGATTGTAGTATTTTGTCAACTTTTTTTTTAGTTAGGCTGGGTTGGTGATGGTGTGATTGTTGTCATTAGTTTATCTTTTTTATCAATTTGTAGAGATGTTAAGGTGAGACAAATATTTAAATAATCCTGATTAATTTTCTACTTGGTCAATGAACAAAATGTCTCAAATTTGGAATAATTTAAATGGTGTTGGGATTACTTTGACAGATCGCCCCTATTGATTATTTTTGTTTATATACAAAGAACAATGTTCAAAATATACCTCATTAAAGGTGACTATTTTTTGAATCAAAAATTCTACCTTTACAGGAATATTCAGTCAAAGTAACCTTACAATCTAAAATATTCCGAACAAAGGTAAAGGTAAAGGTGACATGCTTTAATACGGAAAGCCTTTTTGCTGCTTTGAATCTCGGATTCACTCAAGAGACCAACTTTTAATGAAAAATCCCACGAGCTTTGCAACCAATTTTTGTAGGAGTGACTAAGTTAATTAATTTACTTAATTTTAAAATGAACTAAAACAATTACTTTGCTCACCCGCGACCTTACAATAGTTACGTTTATGCAAGAAATGTGCGTTCATGCAGTTCCTCCACCTTCACACTGTACGAACACACACAAATCACATAAACCCAACCATCACCACCACCAAGCTACACTGACGCGTTTCGAACTCAACTAGAGCTCATCTTCAGAGTTACCACAACCGTATGCTATGCTACCAAACGTTAAACTAACAAACCAAAACAAATGTTTTAACTTGTTACTGTAACTTCTCAAGTACCCACTTTATTTTTCTTATTCTCAAACTACCCCACAAAAATTAACTTTTATTGACATATTTAAAACTACCTTGAATTTTTTTTGTTTATTTATTTATAAGGCATATTTAATTAATACTAACTGTTCAAATTCGACCCAAGCCGCAGTAAAGGAGAAGATACTAAATTTACCTGTTCATTAATAATAGACCCCATAGTGTTGTACCTAATTATTTCCATGCATTCCAGAGCATCCAGACGCAACCCCTTGCCGCAATAATGTAACACTTCATAAGAATCTGAATCTAACAATGAATGATTTGATTCCAACAAATGTTTTGCAAAATTCGATCTATCTGGATGCTCATTCCTATATGCCGAAACATGCTCTTTAAATCTAGTATTAAATACATATAGGAATGAGCATCCAGATAGATCGAATTTTGCAAAACATTTGTTGGAATCAAATCATTCATTGTTAGATTCAGATTCTTATGAAGTGTTACATTATTGCGGCAAGGGGTTGCGTCTGGATGCTCTGGAATGCATGGAAATAATTAGGTACAACACTATGGGGTCTATTATTAATGAACAGGTAAATTTAGTATCTTCTCCTTTACTGCGGCTTGGGTCGAATTTGAACAGTTAGTATTAA
Source organism: Archips crataeganus (assembly GCA_947859365.1). Taxonomy (NCBI): domain Eukaryota; kingdom Metazoa; phylum Arthropoda; class Insecta; order Lepidoptera; family Tortricidae; genus Archips; species Archips crataeganus. Next base: position 9,056,647 of record OX402062.1, read on the forward strand.
TTAAATATGCCTTATAAATAAATAAACAAAAAAAATTCAAGGTAGTTTTAAATATGTCAATAAAAGTTAATTTTTGTGGGGTAGTTTGAGAATAAGAAAAATAAAGTGGGTACTTGAGAAGTTACAGTGACAAGTTAAAACATTTGTTTTGGTTTGTTAGTTTAACGTTTGGTAGCATAGCATACGGTTGTGGTAACTCTGAAGATGAGCTCTGGTTGAGTTCGAAACGCGTCAGTGTAGCTTGGTGGTGGTGATGGTTGGGTTTATGTGATTTGTGTGTGTTCGTACAGTGTGGAGGTGGAGGAACTGCATGAACGCACATTTCTTGCATAAACGTAACTATTGTAAGGTCGCGGGTGAGCAAAGTAATTGTTTTAGTTCATTAATATGGACCTCCGCAAAGTAACGCCTGATTCAATAAATTAATTTTAAAAGAAAAATTTCGAAGGAAAAGACATAAGTTTACCTGGTTACTGCTATTCTTTAAACTATTTAATTGGGATCTGCATTTCAATTCATTTCCGTAACAATTTACATTGTGCCGGATATAAAGGATTATGTAATATAGCCTCCTTCTAAAAATCTTAATCTATAGGTAATCAACATCTGAATATTTTTTCAAAACAATTTAAATTGCACTTCAACGATATTGCATAATTAAAAAATCCAAACACAAGTGTAGCAAAATCAGAACTAATGTTCGTAGAGCTTTTTAAATCTGCTCTACCATGGAAGGTTTGTGTGACGGAGGCCTATAGTCCAGCATTGGAAGTTCTTCGGCTAGCGATGATGATGACGTAATAATGAATCAAGCAGAAACATTTTTACGTTAAGTCACACAAAATATTATATAATTTCCATAGATTTCAGTTATGATAGTGTAATGAAACTATTGTGTTAGGTAGGAATTATTTGAAATGCTCCAGACCAGTAAAATACTTATTTTGTGTCTTGAGTAAGTGTAGCAATTAAGCCATAGCGAGGAAATAATACGCTCCAGATAAATATTCCGCGAAGAAGCAAGCTGCGTTCCGCCATTTGTCTGAATTACACTTGACCTATTTTGTGAAGGAACTCGGCACAATGTAAAAAAAAGTCTTTCCCGCGCTTGTTTTATATGTCGAAGTGTAGGGATTAGAAGCTTTCAAAGGATTAACTGGGGCAGACCTCCGGCTGACCGTTTCATTAAAGTTGCTCTGCGGCCTTGTCCGTTCTAATTATATTCTATACAAAAAATCATTACGTGACTCATTTACGAGTATACCTCTACTCGCGCACATGGAACTCGCTCAGTTCAGCCATCACTTAATTATGTAGTGCGAATATTCAACTTTACGGTTCCGGTCGAATTTATGAGTTTTACGAGCATACGTATTTATGTGGTACCGGTAAGTGATAAATTGTGACGTTTTCGGGCAAGAGGGCAGGCACTTACGTCGCGTCGCGTTACTTTATTCTCACACAAATAAAATAATATACCGAAACACATTTTCCTAAAGTATTTTACGCTTCTAACGATAGCATTGTCAGACGTTTACCGTAAATTATATTTGAAAAAAATCTGAAATAATGCTGTCACGCACGTGGCCTAGAGGTTTGGCTAAGGTTTTGGTTTTTGGCAAGGAGCGAGTCGTCAGTTAATTAGACTTGAAAATTTATATGAGCTTTTCGAAAAATAATATCGTGAAGAAATCTGCATACACCTGCGAATCAATTTAATGATGTTCGTGAAGTTCTCAATCCGCAATAGGCTTGTGTGCGACTTACATCAATCTGAGAGTGCGCTGCAATGGGACGTGTATTGTATAAGCTGGAGACGAAAAATTTAACAAGATTTTTATTTTGTTTCAGATCTCCATCTTGAGGCACGGAACGGAACTGAACTGACAGCAATTACTATAGTCCAACAAATTACAAATAGAACAAACGACGAAGCGCCTTCAACCGATACTATCAATTACGAGTAGTTAGCTTAAGATAATTTAGTGTACACAAGTGCCAAGCCAGCGTCAGCGTAGCCTTAGCTAGGTTAAGAAGCGTGGTTAACGGTAAACCAACCGTTGGTGTAGAGTGTGCGGGGCACGCGTGACGTGGCGCTCGCGGGGAAAGGGCCGATGCGCGCGGGAGCAGGAGGCCGGTAGTTGTCAGTGGTCGGCGGCCGGCAAGATTGAGGTGGTTGGGGGGTGCGGTTGGGGCCGGCGCGCGCGCGTGCGTCCGCTCCACTCGCTGGGCCGCGTGGCCGGCATGCTGGCGTCGCAGAGGTCGCAGTCGTGCAACGAGGAGGGCGCGTTCTTCGGGGCGCGCGCGCTGCGCCGACCGCGCGGGAAGGGCAGCGGCAGCCCGCCCTGCTAGGGGTACGCCATGTCGCTGCGCAGCCTGCACCGGCGGCTATCATCCGCCAATAACACGTAAGTACACACTGTTTATCGATACATGGGTAGAGTTTGTCTAATTTAAAATGACGTGCCCCACCGCCGCATTTGACATACAGGATTTGAAATCCTATACCTACATCCAGGTTGAAAGTTCCATCAAAAGGCACACTGTCTCTGGTGCAGAGAGATGTGATGCTACTGTTGCTGTGGATACGTTAGATATCCAATGTTCATTAGTCCACATTGCACGGCACTGATGGAAGCGGGTTCACCTACGCTTTGTTTTCAAGCTCTGGATGCGTGCTGTGAATGCGTGCTCTGGATCTTCCTCGAATGGCTACATAGCTTAGCATTAGTGGAAATGGCCACATAGTTTTGTAGCGTAGCTTTCACATACTCGCAGGCCTCGCAGCCTAACTGCATAGCACATCGCTGTTAGAAATTTAAGACACCATTATGTGACGAGGATAAAAACTGGCCTATCGCTTCATGCACGAATAACTGAAGTACTTAACTAAACATCGTAACTAATAATACTACACCAGGGATTTACGACGACATATTAGGTAATTTTAGCTATCGTAATCGTGATTAAGTCCTGAATGTGGTATTATGGTTATGAGCGAATCTGTTGGGTACGCAACTTCCAATGTTTAATTTTTATGTTCAAACAGATGCGTTGCTTAAAAAACAACTTTCTACTAGCTTTCGTTTCATTGTTGAGGATCGTGATGTTCTAGACAGTGTGCTTTACTTTGTATTAGCTGTATCTCACAGCTTTGATCTCATGGAAAAATAAAAAATTGGCTAGCTCTCTACCCCGTGGGAATTTCGCAAAATCCCTTTTAGTGTACTTTTATGATCCCCAAGGAATACGTTTTCCAAATTTCAAGACTTCAATGGTTTATGGTGTGCACTGTCTGTCAGTCAAGGCATACTAGCTGACCCTGTAAATGTTGTTTTGCCATACATCACCTAGGGAAATAAAAATAGCCTACGACTTATTCACAGACCTACCAAATATAGACAAAAAAGTTTCATAAGAATCGGTCAAGACGTATCGGAGGAGTTCGATAACAAACACCGTGACAAGAGTTTTTAATATATTAGAAAGAAGATAGCTAGATTATTTTCCGACATCTGTCTCTATCTGAAGCAGTGTGAAATACGCCGTGTATGTACATTAATTGCAAATCTAGTCGGTCCATTTCATTGGGCTCCTTTCTCTTGGTCTTCTGCCCACCACTGTGTCAGTGACCACTAGCCTCTAGTCTAAAAAATACAGAGTTAATAATATTGACGTCGTACGTAAAAACACAGAGTTATTTTAATACATATACAGCATTAACTTTTATTTAACATACATATGTACATAATTGGTACAACGTGTCTTCAAGTTGCTAGTTGTTTGTACTTCAGGCGGATTGGATGCTCTTCAGCGTAGTAGTATTATGAATATGGAGTTTCAATGTAAATTACTCATACTTATTAAAGATTGAACTGAAAATAATAATTTTAAAAGTTACTTGAAAGAGAGTTGGTTTATTTACATAGCTTTGTTGTGTTTATTTTTAATTACTTTAAGTATAAACAATCGTTTTACAACTCAATATGTCGGTACACTTCAATAAGGTACGTAATTCTAAAACATTTTTTAAGAGACAAACTACAATTAATTGAACCTAAAAATAATTAAATATGAAAATTTTAATAAGATGTATTCGGATTAAATATAATACAGGGTTATTTGTAATTCACTAGCATCCTTTTAACCCTAAACTCCTACCACTTAAACAAAATGTTTTTTGTTTTACGGCTTTTGTCATAACTTAATATTTTTGGTGTAATAACGTTTTGAAAATTTGAGACTACCTCTTATTTTTACGATACTCTGTGTATTTGTATGGGAAAAAAAATGCTTCATTTTAAAAAGTCGTAAAACAAAAAACATATGTTTGAGTGATAGGAATTCAGGGTTAAGAGGATGTCAGTGAATTACAAATAACCCTGTATACATCATCATCATTACATCGCCAAATAACTGTAATTTCACCAAATCACGTAATCTAGAAAACAATAACATTTCAGTATTAAAACGTGTTATCAATTTCCCCGCACATGCAATACACATTTAGCGAGGCGCTCCACTAACAGTATCAAATATCCCGCTTCATTACAAGTAAACAGCCGGCACGATGGTTGTTTTCTTTTCGGGTTTATTCCAATAAAAATGCGATCGTTCCCGCGACAATCATCAAATGTCGAACGGCCAGCCATCGAGATGTGAATATTCAATTACGCCACCCAAATCCAATGCAGAAAGCCTTCAAATCTAACTCGGTCTATACAGATATGAACCTTGCTTGAGCGATATAAAGCGTAGATTCCAATATTCTTTCCGCTTTACCTGTTTCGAGTGGAATTAGTGGGCCGTTAATCGGCGATCAATGTATGTAAATTGGCATCGCCATCGCCCAGCGAAAGTGCTTGAGGGCTAATGTGAGTTCTAAAACGTAGTTATTGCTGATTTTCTTGGAAAGAGATTAGTTTGAAGTTAAAATGTTAGTAAATCGGGAAACGTTCTGCTATATAGCTATCACGTTTACGCGCACGTAACGCCCCAGGTTGGTAATTACTTAATTAGTAATTGCCAATGCGTGTTTTGTTTTGTTCTTTAAGATAATGTAATTTAGTAGAAATAGTTATTGGAGAATCTCTGAGCTGATCTGTTGAAGAAATCACACTGGAACAGGCGGTGGACTCACACTGTTAAAGGCTCGGCATGGTCTTTAACACTGGGAAGTAGAAGAGGCTGAAAAATAAATAAAAAGTGTATTAGATAGTGCATAAAATGAAGCCAGAATAGGACCTCTTTACTAAAAACGCATTCCTATCACCTGCCTTTACTCCACAACTGCTTAGCAATATTAAGATTTGTATTAACTACCAGCCTTATGGGCACTCTTCCGCAGGGACAGGACTTAGGCTAATTGTATATATAGCTAGGCTATTATTAGGTTAGTTTTTTTATTATTTATTTCAATTGTACCAATTTATCTGTTGTTTATTAACTATATACCTAAGTAAAATTATATGGGAAAAGTAAAAGTGCCAGGACACAAAACGACGACCAAAAAACAAAAACAATATATGTCTCATATTTCAACAATGAATAAAACAACATTCGTACTGATTGTTACAGGCTTAGTATTTAGTACCCAGCGAGAAGCGTAGGCGTACGGTACTAACTAGGTTAAACACAATATTCTGCGACTACACGTTTATACCTTAAGCGCTAACAGAAACAATCTATGCGGTTTGAAATCCACTTTATTGTGGTGTGACCATGCTGTCCTAAGACTTTGAGGGTCCGGTTATGGAAGTTTAGACCTAAAATCGCCGAAATATGATAGGAATTTCAGCTGCATTCTCCGGATGCGACTAGAATGGGAAACCAAAGATGTCAAGGCTCTGATACGTGATGTTCAAATTTTGAATGATAGCAATTTACAGCATACTATGTAGATCTATAATCTCGTTATAGATGAAACATTTTTACAACTGGTTGCCACTGATTTTGAATTTCTATTAAGTACTTCTATTTGGCAAGTTTTTCTAACTTGTAATAGCATTGCGTTTCAATGAACATGCATGTTACGACGTAGTGTGTCATAGAATTACTTTAAGGTTAAGTAAAATTCCATTGTTCGTCGTCTTAAACAAATCTTGCTGCTCGGAAAGGCCCTGGAATAATCTACTATGATCTTGGGAAGAGCGAATACAGGACTTTTTTTAGTCTTTAAACGTAAAATTCTCAGGCAACAAAGTACACATCCGAAGGCCGTACTGACTTTTAGTACGAAAATAGCAGCCGATGAAAATGGGCCTAACAACGTCAAAACGCCGAAGACGTGAGTCGAAACTGTAATACGAACTCCAAGCTTTCCCCACTTTGACACCATTAAGTGTGTACTGCAAAGTACCTAAGTAGGTACCATACTGCATTATTCCGACCGAAATTATTAGCCTCGTCATTGTTCATGTTTCCAAATACCTATATTCGAAAATTTAACCAATGTCCGCCTGTCCGGCCATCCTGAGCCGGTTATAATTGCTTGAGGACGCGATGGGTTGCCTATTCGTGATGATTTGACACTGCCGAACTGCACAACTTTGTTAGAAATGTAATTTCGGGTCCTTTACTAGCTAGAATTTGTAGTAAATAAGACCCGGTAGTATTGGAAAATGACGAACAAAACCAATCATAAAAAAATAGGACAAAGCAGGATGAAAACATCTTTCCATCTGAATGAAAGTATTATTTTGTCAAAAAAACAGTAGGGTTGTGTCCACATAGATATTTTGTGTGTCATTTTTTATTCAATTAGATCGAAATACACGAGCAGGCTTTACGTAGTAATATCGTATTAATATATCTTAATACGTAGTAATACATCTTGGAAGCATTGCCTAGCTTCTAGCAGCCTTTACGCGGGTGGCGTAACGCTCAAACCTCTTGATACAACAAAGGCCGGTTTCCCTGCCTAATATTAGCCAGCAACTTAGTTTAAACAAGAGTGCTATTCAACTATCTTCAAAATAGCCTGCAGTCGCTGCACGGCTGCAGTTTTACGACAAGAATATCTCTGACGTCATCTCACTAGTGACGTCACTTGGCCTTGCCAATCTAAACACGAACTGAAAATTCGTCTGCTCGAAATGTCATGTTGAATGAATGATTATATGTTCCGACTACGGTACCGGAGGGACAAGTCTGACTGTTATAGCGGGTGTTTTGTTTTTATGGTTGAAATCTCATGTCGCAGTAATGAAGATTTTTTATTGCTTCATTGTTATCCTTCGATTAGGTCTGGTAGGATCATGTTTTCTGATTCATAACAAGGAGTTAGTAAATTGTAAGTCATTGTATAATAGTGAGTGCCAATTTATTTATTTATTTATTTATTTAATTAATCACAAATGTCTGCTTATCTTTATTTAATGTATTGTGAGGTCTGCAACAGTATTTTTAAGATAAAGGTTAGTTATGTCAGCCATTTTTGCTTTCACCTCTAGATTTAGCAAGTTTTGTGGTTTACTGATATCATTATCATCATCATGTCGTCTGTATTGCGGAACTTTTGGTTTGGTGAACGATAAATTGCAGGCTTAAATCAAATTTTCGCTTTGAAAACTATTTTATTTTATCATTAATATTGTTACTTAGTCAGCATTTCATAAAGTGGCAGTGTAGATTAAATCTTCCGAGAATTCTTAGGAATAAAAGCCGGTTAAATTAAAAAAGATCATAGAGCGCTACGCCTGGGACGGAAATCTCACTTAAATGTTTTATTAAGTGAAAGATCTCGACTTAGTCAGAGAAGTGACTAAGAGTCACTACGTTTCATTACCTGGCGTAATTATACTCAAATTATTGTTAATTTGTTTCATTTAAACTTACTCGGCACCTTAAAACAAATGTCTGTTATTTTGTTAATTTTCAATAAAAAACAGAGAACTTTAAATAAAACCAACTGAAATTTTTTATTCATTGATTTACAACATTTTAGGAAAATCAGTTTACCCGTCATGTAACTCGATGTAAATACAGAGAGAGATAGCGAGATATAGACTACGAGCTAAATGAAAGAGAGCAAAGATGTTATTCTGCTAAGAAGGTTATGGGGACATTTTATAAGGGTAAGTGTTCGATCACAGATGTATTAATTCATAACTTACCTACGTACAAAATTACATCAGATTTGGACTTAAATCTTGAAATAAATAATAAATGCTATACTTACTTCTATGTATGCATTTCTATGATATTACTTGAATTTACATACTTCGAAGCTTAGGGAATACGAATGCGAGGAATTTCATAAATAACAAGGCAGCTCTTAGCGGCCGTTCTTCGTGCTTAATAATAATAAGTATAAGAATTAACTTTTAGCAAAGCCAGTTAGTCTGTTTCAGCATATATAACACGATTAATCGAAGAAAATAAAATGCTCTTTCAAAATTGAAGGAAAAATCTGAAAAAAATTACCTTAATATGTAAAGCCCATATTTAAGACGCACATTGCGGGAAGCTACGTGAAACCATTACTTGGTTATCTTAACTAAAATTTTTCTAATCGTCAGGGTCACACTTGACCGGTTTTTATGGATAAGTAAATTTGGTATGGAAAGTCGCATAATAGCTTCTAAATATTCATGGGTCCAGCAAATGAAAACGATAAATTTGTGGAAGTCTGGGTCGCCCGTCGCTCGCAAAAGTTAACGGGCCGGTCATTACACCTACTACCTCGTGTTGACGATATTTTTCGTCATATATCCCCTTTTCCCAAATGGGCATGGGGCCGGCCACATCCGAGAGATAACTACGTTTATTTTAATGATTTTTGTGCCCGCCAGCTCGTAAATAATTCCCTACTACCTATACCTCGGGCAAAATTTGCTTTTAAATTCAATTTTATTATTATGGAATCCACGATTTTGTGTTTTACGTTGGAATGTCTAACGAACAAGCAAATGGGAACGCCAAATCTGGATACGGTATCCAGGATACCTTCCTTTTTTTATATCAGCTTCGCACATATATTGTCTCGCGGATAGAATTTCTATTTTTCATAAATAGAGAGACGATTTTAAATTGCATTCATATTAAGTCACTGTTTAGCTTTACTAGTGGACTTAACGAGCATTGCTTTATTTATCGAGTTGCCAGGAAAAGTCCAGACTGTAGCATTGCAGGCACAACAGCAAGCTGTCTCTCAAAGATGCCGTGTCTGCATTCCAGCTGTCGTTAATTTGATGGAAACTCCACTACCTCAGTGGAATTGTATAAAAATACAGGCGACCTATCGCACGACCTAGATGCAAGCTCTGGCAGGACGCCAAAACATGTTATCTAGCAACTATGAAGTGAAATGCTAGCCGATTTCCAATATTCGCTTTTTAATTATCAAACCACTTGACTTGTTACATAACGTGGTATTGTATTTATTAATTGAATTGAAATTGATTCAGCCATGTCCCACTTGGCACAAATACATATATTTTACGCTGGGGCGAAAAACATGGAAATTTGGAAAATTAAAAGTTACGGAGAAGAATTTTCCGGCCGCCTACTAATCAATTGTGGGGAAGCAAAAGGAAAATATTTGCATTGGATTAGACGGCTAGAAACCGAAATGTCATTATACGAGGGGCGTTCAATACAAAGTGAGAATGAGATGCAAACTCTTTCAATATTAGGAAATTAAATACTGGCCGGTAAAGCTAATCTATCTAGCTGATTGCTATGAAAAAAAAACTAACTGTCTTTTGTTTAAAAAAAATACGGTAATTTCTTTGCAATGCTATTGAGTACGTTAGCGAAAATGGAGAAAATTTAACTGCGCGCCGTTATCAAATACTTGTGTTTGAAAAGTTTTTCTACGGACCAAGTCAATTTAGATTTGCGGGACACTTTAGGGTCTAATGCTCCTCCGTATTCGACAGTCGCACGTTGGTGCGCCGAATTTAGTCATGGAAGCACATCGACCATGGACGACCCCCGCTCCGGACGCCCTACTACAGCAATAACTGAAGAAATTGTGAAAAAAGTTGAAAACTCAGTTTTGGCGGATCGTCGTGTCATGGTTCGTTTTATTGCTGAAAATGTAAAGATTTCAACGGGGAGCGTGCATAATATTTTACATGAACGCTTGGGTATGAAAAAAGTATCTGCGCGTTGGGTACCAATAATGCTTACTGACACGCAAAAACAAACTAGAATCGAGATTTGTCAAGAAGCTTTGGACCTGATACAGCAAGACCGGGAACTTTTTTTGGCGCGATTTATAACAATGGACGAAACATGGCTCCATCATTACGACCCTGAAACGAAATTGCAGTCTATGACATGGAAAAGGCCATCATCTCCAACTCCGAAGAAATTCAAGGTGGGCCCATCTGCCGGTAAGGTCATGGGCTCTGTTTTTTGGGATGGTAAAGGGGTATTAATGATTGAGTATCTCAAACATGGAGCCACTATTACGGGCACTTTATACGCCAAACAAATAGCAACATTGCGTAATGAAATCCGCGAAAAACGGCGAGGTAAACTCTCGAAAGTTGTGCTGTTCCACCAGGACAATGCCCCGGCATACAAGTCCATCGTTGCAATGGCTGCAATTCGTGATGCTGGGTTCAATATCCTTAAGCATCCTCTGTATTCACCAGATCTCGCTCCCAGTGATTTCTACCTATTTCCGAGATTGAAACAATACCCGAAATTGCAGTACAAGATTTTTTAAGTACTCAAGATGAGACTTTTTTTAAAAATGATATTTTAAGTTTAGAAAAAAGATATAATAAGTGTATTATGCTAAAAGGTGACTATGTCGAAAAATAAAATTACATTTAGTAAAAGTTGTTTATAACATACTCATTCTCACTTTTTATTGAACACCCCTAGTAGAAAGAAAATCGCAACAAAAATTAAAACCTCAAGTAATAAGAACATCCTGATGCTCTATCGCAAAATCCTGTCAGAACAGTAACATTTATTAGAATATTACAATTTACAAGTGTCCGAGTCCTATTTCACAGTATGATGTCTCATAGTTATTATAACGAAGAACTCAACAGATTATGTAGATCTTATTATGGCCGTCGAAGGGCACTTGAAGTTTGCTCGGCCGGCAGATAACATTTGCATACATTTTTATCGGTTTACACTTCGTTAAGACACTGATCGAGAAACAGAGCGGGGATATTAAATTTCAAATAAGAATGATTTCGTAATTGCCTACGTAATATTCAATTTTTATTGTGAAAATATGACTAGGTCGCGAATCGAAATTCGATTATTTAAGGCAAGGCAGGTTCACGAAATCTACTCAACACGGGGGTGAAGCAAGGGAAGAACGAAAGCAGGCGCTTAATTCAATAAACGCATAATTAGGGATTTTATTTATTATTATTTATTATTACTAGCCTATTCTGTCCCACTGCTGAGCAAAGGCCTCCACCCAACATTTCCACTGCTCTCTGTCCGCTGCATACGAGGACCAATCCTCCGTGAAGAAGTCCAGTTCATCTCGCCATCGCCGTCTGGGTCTGCCAGGTCGCCTTTTCGCGTTTTTGGGTTTCCACTCGGTGGTAATCTTGGCCCACAACTCGTCTGGCATGCGGCAGACATGGCCAGCCCAGTCCCACTTCAGCTTAGACGCCGTTCGACCTGCATCAGTGATCTGAGTCATGGAGCGCAGGTCGGTGTTCCGGATCCGATCCATTAATTTAATACCTAGCATGCTGCGCTCCATGGCCCGCTGGCAATCCCCGATTTTGGACTTCAGAGCTTCCGTCAAAGACCAAGTTTGAGCACCGTAGGTGAGAACTGGTAGTACGCACATGTCCATGAGTTTATTTTTTAAGGAAATTGGGAAGTTACCCTTCATGAGATGTTTCATGGACCAATAGCTCCTCCAGGCGTTTTCTGTCCGTCTTTCGACTTCTTTTTCTTGCCGTGCCTGGAAGGAAACTAATTGGCCCAAGTAATTATACTGCATGCTTCGTTCTCGATATATGTTTACCATGCAGCTTCTTGACGTCACTCGGCAACTGAACGCAATTTTAGAGCCCAATCCTAAAAAAATAAAAACTAAACGCACCATGTATTGTTTCTGGCAACTCATGTCATGTGTCATTCTTTTCGTTTGCGCGGCAACGGTAACGTATTCTCATCGTATTTCTTACTAAATATTTGTGTTATTTTGCTACAACTAACTCCAAAAATGCCGAAAAAGAAACACGACGTGGATTATTATATTAAAAAACTAAAACACATCGAAAAAAGTTTAAAACGTAAGCGGCTGGAGCAGGCCGCTACCTCCTCGGAAGCTGAGGACACATCTTTACAAGGTAAAAATATTTAATTATACCTGTTTTCCATTAATACAAAATTTACAGAATCAATCTATGTTCGATGCGATTACGGGGTATTGGGTTCAGCGAAACCGCATGGATTCTCTTGAAAAATTTTCATAACCTCAAATACATGGACGCGGGTGGTGTACGTGATACACTGACGCGATTACTTGACACGGGGCGTATACGAGATATACGGACGTTGTCTTCTTGCTCTTAAACATCATCCGTGTGGTGTAGTTTAAGCAGTTTTGGTACTTTTTTGTACATCAATTGACAAGATGAACTTGTCATTTTCAGATCAAACTGACGACGAAAACTATATTGGTTATGCTCACAATATGCATGAAGCAGGTGAAGCGGAAAATGTTCTCTCACCACAAATACCACCAGGTGCGGTGGACACAGTGGAGTCAATTGCAGAGGAACCTACAACGAGTCCTGACGTGCTCCTGGCCCTAGGGGACTTGATGCCAGAAAAACCATCGTTTGGTCCACCCATCAATAATGACTTGGCTAGAATTTGGTCGACCATACTAAAAAACGGTCTCCCAAAAGAAACTAAAGACAAACTTCTAGACAAATTAATGCCAGAAAACTGTAGCTTACTGAAAGCACCAAAATTAAATCCCGAAATCATGGCGTCGATTAGTGACAATATAGTAAACAGAGACAGGAAAATTGAACAAGAGCAAAACCAACTAGGCATTGGGTTGACCATCTTGAGCACCGCATTGTCGTCTTTGATAAACAATGACCAGGTAGACAGACTGAACCTTATATCGGTGCTTAGTGAGACAGGCAGGGTTCTAACAGACTTGCACCATGCCCAAACAAAATCCAGAAAAAATCTGGTTTTTCCCGTACTGGACAAAAAATTTCTTGATGTTATCAAGGATGTTGAAAGAGATGAATATTTATATGGTACAAATTTAACTGAAAAAATTAAGGCTCTACAAAGTGTCCAAAGAAGTGGAAAAACAATTAAAAAAGTGGTTCCTGTCCCTAACCGTCAGGGAAACCCCAATGGTCCCCCTCGATTCAACCATCAGAAGACAATGTCCAAGGGCGGACACAAGAGAACACAGTCTTCAACATACCCACGCAAATACCAAGGCCAGCAGTATCAACCAACTGCGAGGAAACCCCGAGTCCCTCCACCCAAACAACCTGCTCCTCGTCCGTAGAGGTGAGTCATGCTGGTAGATTGGCGCATTTCTTTAACTGTTGGACAAAAATATGTCAAGATAAAACCACACTTGAATATATAAAGGGATATTCAATCCCATTAGTAACAGAGCCTTATCAAAACTCTGTGGTTGGGTCCTGCTGCCCACCTCACAATAGCTCTGATGGACAGTATGACGACATGCAGACAGCCATCCAAAACCTACTCACAATAGGTGCAGTTTCTCCTTGCACACCCTGTACTGGCCAGTTTATATCAAAAATATTTCTTGTACCCAAACCAAATGGCGGTAAAAGGTTCATTTTAAATTTAAAATTATTCAATAAATTTGTTAAAGATTCCCATTTCAAAATGGAAGACTATAGAACTGCAATGAACCTTCTTTCTCCTGGTGATTATATGGCAAAGATTGACATAAAGGAATCCTATTTACTTGTGAACATCAAACCACAACATAGGAAATATTTGCGATTTCACTATGATAAACTATATGAATTTACTGCTCTTCCATATGGTTTAAGTTCAGCGCCTTATGTTTTTACAAAACTTATGAAAGTAGTGGTAACACATCTACGGGAAAAAGGATGCAAATCTGTCCAATATCTGGATGACATATTGTGTATAGGGTCTAATTATCAAGATTGTTTAGACAATGTACAGAAAACAATTTCTCTATTAGAGTGTCTTGGTTTTGTGATAAATTTTGATAAAAGTATCATTCAACCCACACAATGCTGCCAATTTTTAGGATTCATCTTTGATACCAGAAATATGACACTACAGTTGCCTATAGATAAAAAATTTAACATTCAAAAATCAGTACAGTATTATTTAAAACTCAATAAATGCCTTATTCGCGACTTTGCTAAATTAATTGGCACATTAATTGCAGCATGCCCTGCTACTACATATGGCTGGCTTTATACTAAGCTCCTAGAGCACCACAAGTTTATGTACTTAACTAAAAACATGGGTAATTATGATACAATTATGACATTACACCCCGATACTAAATTGGATTTGGCCTGGTGGCTTAATAATATCAGTACTACATATAGAAGTATAGCATATCATAAATTTGATCTGGAGATATTTACTGATGCTTCACGGACTGGGTGGGGTGCTGTCTGTAACAAAATAAAGGCAAATGGATTTTGGAAGGAGGATGAGAAATCTTATCATATAAACTTCCTAGAACTACTTGCTATATTCTTGGCATTAAAATATTTTGTTAAAAATAAACAACAGTTACACATCTTGTTACGTGTTGATAATAAAACAGCCATAGCATATATTAATAGAATGGGCGGCATTCAATTCCCACATTTAAATAATCTAGCCAGATCAATATGGCAGTGGTGTGAAGAAAGAGGAATATGGCTATATGCATCTTATATAAAATCCTCTGAAAACAAAGAAGCAGATAAAGAATCTCGCAAGATAAATCCAGATACTGAATGGGAATTGAATACCGCAGCATATCAAAAAATTGTAAACAAGTTTGGAACTCCTGATATTGACTTATTTGCATCCCGGGCTAATGCTAAATGCCCTACTTACATATCATGGAAACCAGATCCAGATGCAAGCAACATAGATGCTTTTACAATCTCTTGGACTAGTCATTTCTTTTATGCATTTCCTCCCTTTAGCTTGATCTTAAAATGTATACAAAAAATTAGAAATGATAAGGCGATTGGTATTCTAGTAATGCCATACTGGCCTTCACAGGCCTGGTATCCGTTGATGCGTACATTGCTCATATCAGAGTTAATATTCTTTGAGCCCAAAAAATACTTACTACATTCTCCTTTCAGGGCCAGCCACCCCCTACACAGCCAGCTTACACTAATTGCCGGGATATTATCAGGCAGGCCTGGCTGAAACGAGCCATCCCTCCAGCATCAATAGAAGTAATGTTTGCATCTCTTTCTGATTCCACTTTAAAACAGTACAATACTTCTTATAAAATTTGGTGGGTGTTTTGCCAAGAACATAATATAGATATATATAAACCATCTGTACCTATGATAATGTTTTTTCTAACAAAACAGTTTAATTCTGGAGCTTCCTATGGTTCTTTAAATTCCCACAAGTCAGCTCTTTCCTTAATTATAGGCTCTAAAATTGGGAGTGATGATCGCATTAAGCGGCTATTTAAAGGATTCTATAAAACTAAACCTCCTTTGGCAAAATATCAATCAACATGGGATCCAAATAAAGTACTTGCCATATTACAAGATTGGACCCCAAATATGTCCTTAAATTTAGATCAGATTACGAAAAAGCTAGTAATGTTACTTGCATTAAGCACCGCACAGCGGGCTCAGACATTATCACTTATAAAATTGAGTAATATACAAATGTCTAATAACGGAGTAAGCATAATTATAACTGATATAATCAAAACATCTGGTCCAGGCCGCAGCCAACCTAATCTCTATTTACCCTATTTTGAAAAGCCAGAAATTTGCCCTGCTAAAACTTTATGTGATTATATAAACTTTACTCAAAATTTAAGGGGAAATCACAACCTTTTGTTAATACCAATAGGCAAACCACATAAACCGATTTCTGCCTCTACTATTGGTCGTTGGATAAAAGGGGTTTTATTTACTTGTGGTATAGATACAACTATATTTTCTGGACATAGCACACGCCACGCCGCTACTTCCACGGCCCAATTTAAAGGTATTTCATTGGATGTGATTAGGAAGACTGCAGGTTGGACCCAGAATTCATCAACTTTTGCAAAATTTTATAATAGACCAATTATTGACACACCTGGTGAATTTGCTTGCGCCGTCCTAGGTACTGAACTTACCAGTAGCATAAACTAATGTTTTAAATAAAATTATTAAGTATAGTATTCATTGAAGGATACTCTATGGATGTTGCATTAATTATAAAATAATATAATAAATATTAATGGATGGATGTAGATCATAGATAGTTTCTACATGTTATTGCATATATTTTGGGGAAGTCCCAAGACTAATTAAGTTCAAACTGTGATGTTATAAATAAGATCTCAGGTTAAGAAGTAACAGTGTTTAATTTTGTTCTTATTTTAATAAACAATTTCTAAAATAAATTCAAACATTTATTGTTAATGTGACAATCTCAACTTAACTATACTTCTCTGAACATCTGCATGGTAAACATATATCGAGAACGAAGCATGCAGTATAATAAGTGATCAAACGAACTTACCTGTGATGTTCGATCATTATTATACGAAGTGCTTCGTTCGAAGATATATGTTCCCTACCCACCCAACCCATAGTTAAGTTGATATACGGTTAATTTTAACTCTAAACAGAATGACACATGACATGAGTTGCCAGAAACAATACATGGTGCGTTTAGTTTTTTTTTTTTTAGGATTGGGCTCTAAAATTGCGTTCAGTTGCCGAGTGCCGTCAAGAAGCTGCATGGTAAACATATATCTTCGAACGAAGCACTTCGTATAATAATGATCGAACATCACAGGTAAGTTCGTTTGATCACTTAATATACTCATGGACATATGCGATCTGTTTATTGCGATTTGTTAATTAGGGATAACAGCAAATAATAATTCGTAACTAGACAGTTGAAAATGAGTCACAGAGCGTCCGTTCTGGCAAACTAAACGAACGCGCGTATCGAATTGCAACGCTCGCCGCTCTGTTAATATGGTTGTTTATTGCACAGCTTTAATTGTCGCTTCGCTAGGTTGACGAACGAAAACATTACTATTTAGTACATATCAATTGTTTTTTTAAAAAATCTATCCAGTTATTGTGTTAGAACAATAAAAAAGCTATCCTTAATCTATCCAGTTATTGTGTTATTTACGAGGGGCGTTCAATATAAAGTGAGAATGAGATGCAAACTCTTTTAATATTACGAAATTAAATACTGGCCGATAAAGCTAATCTATCTAGCTGATTGCTATGAAAAAAAAACTAACTGTCTTTTGTTTAAAAAAATATACGGTAATTTCTTTGCAATGCTATTGAGTACGTTAGCGAAAATGGA
The DNA here is from genome assembly GCA_947859365.1 of Archips crataeganus. Taxonomy (NCBI): domain Eukaryota; kingdom Metazoa; phylum Arthropoda; class Insecta; order Lepidoptera; family Tortricidae; genus Archips; species Archips crataeganus. The sequence continues at coordinate 9,074,152 of OX402062.1, forward strand.
GAAAATTGAACTGCGCGCCGTTATCAAATACTTGTGTTTGAAAATTTTTTCTACGGACCAAGTCAATTTGGATTTGCGGGACACTTTAGGGTCTAATGCTCCTCCGTATTCGACAGTCGCACGTTGGTGCGCCGAATTTAGACGTGGAAGAACATCGACAATGGACGACCCCCGCTCCGGACGCCCTACTACAGCAGTAACTGAAGAAATTGTGAAAAAAGTCGAAAACTCAGTTTTGGCGGATCGTCGTGTCACGGTTCGTTTTATTGCTGAAAATATAAAGATTTCAACGGGGAGCGTGCATAATATTTTACATGAATGCTTGGGTATGAAAAAGGTATCTGCGCGTTGGGTACCAAGAATGTGACACGCAAAAACAAACTAGACTAGAGATTTGTCAAGAAGCTTTGAACCTGATGCAGCAAGACCGGGAACTTTTTTTGGCGCGATTTATAACAATGGATGACACATGGCTCCATCATTACGACCTAGAAACGAAACTGCAGTCTATGACATGGAAAAGGCCATCATCTCCAACTCCGAAGAAATTCTAGGTGAGCCCATCTGCCGGTAAGGTCATGGGCTCTGTTTTTTGGGATGGTAAAGGGGTATTAATGATTGAGTATCTCGAGCATGGAGCCACTATTACGGGCACATTATACGCCAAACAAATAGCAACATTGCGCAATGAGATCCGCGAAAAACGGCGAGGTAAACTCTCGAAAGTTGTGCTGTTCCACCAGGACAATGCCCCGGCACACAAGTCCGCCGTTGCAATGACTGCAATTCGTGATGCTGGGTTCGATATCCTTAAGCATCCTCCTTATTCACCAGATCTCGCTCCCAGTGATTTCTACCTATTTCCGAGATTGAAACAATACCTGAGAGGCCAGAAATTTGAAGACGACGACGCGGTAGTCGCTGCAGTACAAGATTTTTTAAGTACTCAAGATGAGACCTTTTTTAAAAATGGAATTTTAAGTTTAGAAAAAATATATACTAAGTGTATTATGCTAAAAGGTGACTATGTCGAAAAATAAAATTACATTTAGTAAAAGTTGTTTATAACATACTCATTCTCACTTTTTATTGAACGCCCCTAGTATAAACAATAAAAATAGATTTTCGTTGAAAATTACGAAATCGTCAACATGAAAGTTTATGTTTATGGTGATATTTAAGATTTTTTTACAGAGTTACCAAGCCATTTTTCAATATTATGTTTGGTTATTGTGTTTCTTTGTTTCTTTTTCAGTCTATGTAAGTATAGTAATTTTTCTGTAGTAGAATTCTTCATTAATTCTTCACACTGGAAGCTCAAACGTCAATCTTTTCGTCAGATTTCGTGAATAGGCCTCACCTTAAAGTTTGTCTTGCGACATTGTTTGAGTCTAACGTGACGTCTTTTGCGTAAAATTTAATTGATCAGTGAGTTAAGGCCACAATAGAGAGATCTCTCTCCAGGCAGATGTTGTGTCTGGGGACCGATGTTCGATGGAAGAAAGTTGGAAGTTGTAAGTTGTAGCACTTCTATTTTTCTAATATCATTTATGTTTAGTGAAATATACGGATAACTCACGGCGTTAATCGAGTTTAGCTCGACTATTTCGGGCTAACCCATAGCCCTTGTTCCCGGAGCACACGCCACGGCATCTGCTGCCAAACGCGTACTACGCGCCACCGATCTGCTCCACGAAACTGATACAAGTGCACAACAAGTGCAGTGATAGTAAAGATGACGATGAAAACGTGGATAGTTATCCACGTTTTCATCGTCATCTTTATTATTATTGTCAAAAGTAGGGCAGTATAGGTAGGTAGGTATCTACACCACTAACAATATCATTCTGTAAAGGTACGTCCGTTGTCGCAGTACGAATATCCAACACTGTTTTGAATCTATTATTATTTAAGATTGATTTTGTGGAGTCTTTTTTTATTTTTCAAATCCATATTTTTTACTTTTACCTACGGTCATTCCGTGAAATCCATATACATACTTATAGCATACTAAATACAAACTGAAACATGGATGCACAAACCAATAAGAAACCCAGCGCTGGTCTGGTCTGGCCTTTTTCTGGATTTTTCCGTGCATCCATGTTTCAGTTTGTATTTAGTATGATATATATTACCTACTAGCTGTTACCCGCGACTCCGTCTGCGAAGAATAGGGGTATACAAAATAGCCTACGACCTAGGTATTCTCAGACCTACCAATTACAGACAAAAAAGTTTCATAAAAATCGGTTAGCCGTTTCGGAGGAGTTCGATAGCAAACACCGTCATACGAGATTTTTCAACCGACGAAAACAAAAGGAGGAGGTTCTCAATTCGACGTGTATTTTTTTTTTGTTTTTTTTTTTTTTTATGTATGATCACGCATAACTTTTTACAGAGTAGTCCGATTTTGATGATTCTTTTTTTTTTATTGTTCAGTTACTGATTGTACTATATGACCACGGATAACTTATTACAGAGTAGTCGGATTTTGATGATTCTTTTTTTATTGGAAAGCGTATACCCCAAGGGTGGTCCCATTTAAATTTGGAAATAATATTCCTACCTTAAGGGTAGGAAAACTGGGGATGATTGACTAACTTTTTACACAGTAGTCTAATTTTCATAATTCTTTTTTATTGGATAGATAGGGTATACCTTGAAGTTGGTATTATAAATTTGGAAAAAAAAATTACCCCAAGAATGGAAAAAAAATATAAAATAAAAACTTTTTAACAAAAAATTAAACCGCAGAAAAAACTGAAAAGCAAAAAATAATACCTTTTTTGTTTGACCTTAATCTAGGTACCAGTTTGAAGTCGGTGCCTCAGCACGAGCCAGGAGGAGTGATAGAAGCCAATCAGGTAGACGATTCTAGGTCCACTCCTCCTGGCTAAGTGCTGAGGCACCGACTTCAAACTGGTACCTAGATTAAGGTCAAACAAAAAAGGTATTATTTTTTGCTTTTCAGTTTTTTCGGCGGTTTAATTTTTTGTTAAAAAGTTTTTTATATTAGATTGTTTATTTATTTTTATCAGCACTACGTGTGTTCTACGAAATCTAAGATTCTAATTGTAAGTGGATTTAAACAAAAAAAATATTCATACGGATGATGAAAACAAATAATAATGTAAAACTGTTCTGTGGTCGATTTTTCCTGGATCACGGCCAGGCGCTCTATCCCGGAGTTAAGTCCATCGTCGTAGCTCACATGCGATACCGGGACCAAAGCTCAGAGGCCCTAGCATTTCCCGCGGACATAAATCATCCATCTCTTTTCAACTCGCCTACTAGAAAGGGATACACTTTAAAGCTAGCGCGTAGGTACAGCTCTTCAATATCGATCTCAGTTCCGAAAGACGGCCAGATGTTGCCAAACATTATGCATAAGACATTGCAATGGATCAGAGACAACCTCAGTTTATGTAACTATGCTGCCGTGATGATGCGAATCTTGTGTAAATGCGATAGTTGGCTCTGATATAATTAGGGGTGTAAAACGACCGTGACAAAAGTGATGTAATAGAGGCCGGTGGTGGAAATGTTAATTTTATTCAGCTTCGGGGTCTCGGTTAACATAATGCCCTTGTTTTAGGAAGGCAAAGAAGCTTTGAAGGACGTTTATTCTATTGGTATTCAGACTTCTGTTTAGCGCAAGTAACGAAACAACATTGATAGTTCAAACAAAATTTCAGGAAAACCCTCTTGCTATTTGTTTCGTCGTACTGGTATCAATATATGTTGTTTAAAGTCAACATTTCACATGTTAGTGAAATACCTACAATGAAACTAAATTGTGACTCACTCAGTGAGTCATAATTGTAAAAGTTGTATTGTACACAACATTATCACAATATAATATCATGAATGGGCGTAAGCTCAATGCAGATTGAGAACTCAACACACATCATTGAACTGCTTCACAGATGTGTGCTTGTTTCCTTGGGCTGTTTTATTTCACCAAAATGCTCACGAAGGATTTCAATCGTATCTAATTTCACAAAGAAATTCCGAAAAACTCCGAGGTGATACACACCGTGGTTTGAAATCACGATATTTTGCTTACTACTGCTTACTCGTGGATTTTTAGAAAGAAAACGTCGATTAGTAGAAGAAGCGTAATCGATAAGAACTTAAATAAGTTTATTTGCACTTACTACCCTTAGTCGCAAGCAGCAGCGTTGGCGCCACGCCGGAGCACAACTTCGAGCAAACAAGTTCCTAACTTGCCCTGTTTGAACTGGGATAGGATCCTGTTCTATGTAGCACTTTTCAGTTCACGTGAATTGAAAAACTGTCTCTTACGCTCGTTAGTGGGAAGAGAAAGACAGTACCAGTATCATTAAAGAACAGGATTCTATTCGGAATCGAGGGTTTGTGGGGGAAACAGGATGTACTTAGTTATAAGTTATATCTATAAGTTAAAGAGGGTTTAGTATCCGTGGAGATGGAACTATTAACTGTTCAGTTCGTGAAAAATTAGAAACACTTTGACTAATATATACTTCCTGTTACTTATAACATGGGAAATTGTTAAAAAGTTGACAATGTGAAGCTTTGGATAAATACGGAAAATAACGTGATATATATAAGCAAGCAAGATGAATTTACTAGTCGGTTGTCAATAAAATGGGTTAGTTTTCCAACTTATAATACTCTTCTAAAAACAGGAATGAGTTCAATTAATCAAACATTTTGCCTAGAATGAGCATCATAAACTCAGGTAACATGATATACGAACAAGGCAATGTCGGTACATACATACATACGATACTCGTAGTTGTTTGTACTACAGAGCTTTTGCTAGGTAGAATTGTAGGATCTGTAAACTGATATCTTAGCCAGGTCGAGTGTGACATGAGCTCTAATACAAAGTAGCAGGAAACCCGGGAATCTGAGCGGTTAGGTCTTTACCTATTATTGCTAGAGGTGTTTTTCTTGTGCACTGACTTTATTCAACTTGTGTTAAAAGTAAATAGAGATTTTTAAGATTGCAGTGGAAAGAATTGTTGAGCCTATGTATTTAGTTTAAAGTAATATTTCCAATCCTAAGTAACATTTAAATAATGACTGTTCTTAAAGATGAGTGAATTAGTGAAATAGGGATTTATAAATTTGAAGAGACGCCTTTAAGACTTTCTTTAACCTTTACTTTTATAGCGTAAATTATATTTTCATCTCTCATACTCGGAAAGTGAGGCAAATCATATCTGACATACGGGAGGATATGTATTTTTTTTTCCTCGTTCGTCCGTTCGGACAGGCTAAGGAGGATATGTATTATTTTCTTACCAAGGGTAGAAATGAATTTAAAAAAATAAAGGCATTGGCTGTCAATGGAACACATACGCATTCAGCCAAGCATTACGGCATGGAATAATTAAGTATTGAGTTTTTTTTCTTAATTAGTCATATTACAAATTTTTCATATTACAATATCATATTACATATTTCATATTACAATATCACCCTCGGAATATTGGCACCCTCGCTGTGCTCGGGTGCCAAGTAACCTCGTGTGATATTGGCTATTTTCCTCCCTTGTTGAACAATCTACTATTCCTTTTGCGAAGGGCGAGTCGATGAAGGACAAGATCTGTAGGTGCTACAAAGGTTAAATAAATGTACCTACTTTTTAGGGTTCCGTAGTCAACTAGGAACCCTTATAGTTTCGCCATGTCTGTCCGTCTGTCTGTCTGTCTGTCCGTCCGCGGCTAAGCTCAGAGACTGTTAGTACTAGAAAGCTGTAATTTGGCATGAATATATATATCGGTCACGCCGACAAAGTGATTGAATAAAAAAAAATAAAAAAAATTTTTTTAGGGTACCTCCCATAGACGTAAAGTGGGGGTGATTTTTTTTTTCGGCTAACCCTATAGTGAGGTATTGTTGGATAGGTATTTTAAAACCATTGCGGGGTTGCTAACATGATTTTTCTATTCAGTAACTTGTTTGCGAAATATTCAACTTTAAAGTGAAAATTTTCATTAAATTCGACCGTCCCCCCCCCCTCTAAAATCTAAACTGTTGGGTGGAAAAATACATCTTTAAAAATCTTCAATTTTCTTTCGTTTAGATGTAGTCGATTCTCATGCATGATTCACGGTGTATCACGGTGCGCAAAAAAAGATAATATCATGTCTTCATTTGCGGACTCTAGTATATTTATCAATATGGTTGAAATTATGGCTACTTATTTATTTGTAATTCTCATTGCGTATAACTGTACGAACATTGTTTTGAATTCTGAAATGGAGCTTTAATGACCACGAGTTTTGAGCGAATTGGCTATTGCTGAATCAGTGGGTTAACATCTTCGGCCTCATCTGAAGTTACCATCAGGCAGACACAGGTCAATCATTAGTAAGTTTTAAATAGATAGAAATAAAAATCTTTATTTCCCGTGACTGTCATTGTACTGCGAACACTAATAATCTCTCTATCGCCCTAACCACCGATAGCTTAGGCCCCGCCTCGCTGCCGGTGGCACCCTAGGTTAGGTTTTTATAATGATTTTACGTTTTGTATGTATAGTTTTATATTTTACTTTTTGTATAATTATTGTAAAAATCTAACCTAAGAGAAAAAATATAAATAAAGATAATAATAATAATAAGAAGATAATTTATTCAAAGTTGATTTTTACAGAATAACTTACTGCTTTGTACAAAATTTCCTTAATAAATCTAAGTAAGCAACTTATGAGCCCGAACTAGGAAATCCTGTGTTTCGGGTTGAAAGAGTTAAAATACGATACAGGCTTAAAATCAATAAACAAGCTCACAGTGAAAATAAAAGTAGAAAATTCCGAAACACTATTAACCATATCCCTTAATTATATCGAATTATTATAAGTCTTACATCATGTACATAAGTAATTGTATCCTTTCATATATAAGTCTTGGTAGCCTAGTTATTTAATCTATGGCCTCTCAAGTAGAGGGTCGTGGGTTCGAGCTTGGGTTCGCACTGCTGAGTTTTTCGAAATTAATTTCATAAACTGGAGGAAACCTGCATCCACCTGCGAAGAAATTCAATGGTGTGTATCCTTCGCATAATTAGCGCAAAGCATTATCCTCACGAAAAAGTGTTTTTAAGTCGCATTCTTTCTGCACCTTAAACCGAGAGAGCGAGTCGAGTCTCGCTACCCGTACGCTTAGTATAAGTTTTACTTCACCAAAATACTTCTCGATCGCGTTTACGTAAAAATTTCAATTCTATGGAAACATGGACGCGCGACCACGGAGGCGCTGTCCATGTTTCCCTAATAATTGTTTTTTTTACGTAAACGCGATCGAGAAGTATTTTGGTGAAGTAAAACTTATACTAAGCGTACCGTATTCAGGCTTGCGATCTGAAATTTACGTCTAAATCGATACAGACGAAGCGACAATCTGAGTGCTTTGTATACAACAATGTCACTAGCTAGAGTTAGGTATTTTCTCGTCGAGCATTGGTTTCCAATTCGACTAGTGTATCGAAATACAATATCAGCTAACGACAAAACATGTAGGATCAAAGAAATCGAATGAAACTCGTAGGTTAGTTCCATTCCTCCCTCCTTTACAGCTTAATCGAGCGATTCGATTGAAGTTAATTTTAAATGCGATGAGACTGTAGAAAAGAGAATGTTTTGTAATGATTAAACGTAATACGGGAAATATTTAAGTGAAACACATTATTGCGTTTAATTAGTAGTGTAAAAGAATAAGAGTGAGCTGCACCTAGTTAATAAAATAATAAAATTTATTTAAATGATTTTAAACAAGTTAGCTATGAAGTATCTTTTTTTGTACTTATTTTTTCAACTTCATTTTTTTATTACTTTTACGGTCATCCCGTGAAATCATACATTTCGTACTAAATACAAACTGAAATATAGATGCACAGAAAAAACCCCAGAAAAAAGACCAATGCTGGGAATCGAACCCAGGTCCTCAGCATTCCGTGCCGCAAATAGTAATAAAAAAATGAAGTTGAAAAAATAAGTACAAAAAAAGATAAAAAAAAAAAAAAAAAAATAAGTACAAAAAAAGATACTTCATAGCTAACTTGTTTAAAGTTGCACAGTAGCGCCATCTCTTGTCCAGGTGAGCGGTTAGTTCCGAAGGAGTGTTAAAATCTCTCGATGAGGGTGTAACATAGATGTGCGTTTGTCACTGCATAAGGTGATGATTTAGCAGATTGAAATGTATGATGTATAGGAAAGATTCGTGTCTAATCTCTAGACCAGTGGTGGTGTAGGGGTATGGCACGCGGCACGGAATGCTGAGGACCTGGGTTCGATTCCCAGCATTGGTCTTTTTTCTGGGGTTTTTTCTGTGCATCTATATTTCAGTTTGTATTTAGTACGAAATGTATGATTTCACGGGATGACCGTAAAAGTAATAAAAAAATGAAGTTGAAAAAATAAGTACAAAAAAAGATACTTCATAGCTAACTTGTTTAAAGTTGCACAGTAGCGCCATCTCTTGTCCAGGTGAGCGGTTAGTTCCGAAGGAGTGTTAAAATCTCTCGATGAGGGTGTAACATAGATGTGCGTTTGTCACTGCATAAGGTGATGATTTAGCAGATTGAAATGTATGATGTATAGGAAAGATTCGTGTCTAATCTCTAGACCAGTGGTGGTGTAGGGGTATGGCACGCGGCACGGAATGCTGAGGACCTGGGTTCGATTCCCAGCATTGGTCTTTTTTCTGGGGTTTTTTCTGTGCATCTATATTTCAGTTTGTATTTAGTACGAAATAAATGATTTTAATTACAATAAGTAAAATTTATAAGTAAAACATACATACGTTTCTACAACTTGTTTATTTAAAATAGTCAGTCAAATTCTGTTTATATGCCTTAGACTCTAGCTTTGAGTCATATTCTGATTTGAAGACATTTATGTTGTTTATTTTATTTATTTTATTTATTGGAGAAAAAAACAGATACACACACACAATCATTATAAAACAAGACATATAAATAAGAATGTAGTATGCACCCTAAATAAATTCTCACTTGGAGTTAATGAAGGATGTGGTAATTGAATGACAATGGGTTCTTAAAATAACACATTTAAGGGCACCCGCACAAGAACTACTACTACTTACAAAAAAAAAAACAATAAAAACAAAAAAAAGCATACAAAAATAATAATATTAAATTAGAGAACAGAAAAAAACCATGCGGATTTTAAAAAAAAAAAGAGAAAAACGAGAAAAAAGAAAGCATAGAATCTGGGCTCACCAGTTAAAAACATATAAATTAACAAAATCACACCTTACATACGGGTTTACTTTAATAACTAAGATTTCAAGATTGAAATAACACATTTTTTTTCTAACAGAGTCTTTTACTATCACATTTGCTGCCGGCTGTTAAATGTAAGACTTAGTCAGGTACCGCAAATGCACATGTGCGTTCAAATGCCTGCAAAATTGTGACAGTGGAACTAGACGAAAGTCACGAAAACGCATATAAGGGTTAGGTCTTTCGTTTCGTTAGGGTTTAGTCTCTCTTGTGGACATAAAATTAGCGACACCGAATCAGCAAACTTAGACTTATTTAAATGGGTCGAAAGTTAGCCAGGCTTCCCACACGCCTTGACTTGACTAAAAAATATTGGATTATAGACTCTTTGTCTCTCTCTTTTTTATCATGTCCACAGAAGCAAACAATAGTAGATTGTTCAACAAGGGAGGAAAATAGCCAATATCACGCGAGGTTACTTGGCACCCGAGCACAGCGAGGGTGCCAATATTCCGAGGGTGATATTGGTGTTTTTCCCGAGTTAAACACTCTGCTTTTCATTTCGACTACAAGGAAAGTAAGAAAATATAAGTATAAATAAATAAAAATGTCTAAACTGGTCAATATGATCGGTTGTAAAATATTTCAATGGAGTTTATTGTTAAGGAATAATTAATTTAACAAAATTTTGAATGTTCAATATAATAATTAATGAAAACAGTAGATAAAGTAGGTATTTTAGTAAATTTATTTATAAAATATGTAAGTAACCAATTTGAATCAAGGAGTTAAGCTGTATAGAGATAGGCTGTGTGGACAATAACATTGTCATTTACCGTGTTTTTTTCTTAATATTTTCTAACTTTTCTGATTTAGAAATTAATAATTTAATTTAATAATATTTCACTGGCATTATAAAATTTGTAATATGACTAATTAAGAAAAAAAAACTCAATACTTAATTATTCCATGCCGTAATGCTTGGCTGAATGCGTATGTGTTCCATTGACAGCCAAGCCTTTATTTTTTTAATTAATTTCTACCCTTGGGAAGAAAATAATACATATCCTCCCGTATGTCAGATATGATTTGCCTCACTTTCCGAGTATGAGAGATGAAAAAAAAATTGTATCACCGATAAGGGTTGTCGACACTGCATGTCTTATTTATTATACCACACTTAGGACCAAAACTTCCCCAGTATTATTTTATGTAGGTACAAGGTACGGTATCGTTCCAAGAATGAAGAACGTAAAGGTGTTCGGGACATAAAACGTAAATAAGTAACGTCGACGTAATGAATGACGGGGCGGTAAGTCATTATTTCCTCACCGCAGACGATCGGGCTCGCCTGACAAGCAATTAATCAATTATTTCAGTTCATTAGCCAAGTCAGTGTCGCGGCGACGAGTACAATCACGGATTCATTTCCAATTTGTTTCTAGCCCTCGAAAAAGCAGGGCGGTGTTACTTAGTTAGCTGTGGAGGCTTACCCCTTTTATTAATAGAAGGATAGGCAACTCAACTTTATAAAATATGTTTTAATTATTCAAAAACAAAGACACATTTTTATCGTTTTTTGTGCAAAACCAAATATCTAAATATCGACTTCTACAAGGGAAGGGAGCTTCCAGCAATATTATGTGTGTATGTTTATGATTACCGTGCAGCTTAAAATGAATAGTTTATTTTTTCCCAAATTATAATTTGATAGTTTTCATTGCGTTTGGGCGACAGTTTGATCAAAATTATAGCTAAGTTATACGAAAGTTATTTATAGTCAAACGTTGATAGGCGTCAGAACTTTAAATTGGTACAGCACCCCTCATTATTCAAACGAGAAAAAGGCGGTTTTGTTTTATAAACTCATCAAGGGCCAGCTCGATGGGGAAGTAAACGAGCAATTTTAATTAACAATTTCCCTCCGAAACACATCGCCGTATTAAAAATAAAGCGTCCATTTGTTGGCGGGCAAAATGAGTTTCACCAAAATATGACTAAAGTGTCGTAGAGGTCCTAAAATAACGTAAAAAGCTTTAAGGGACTTTGAGGTAAGCCGGAATCCCGAGGGAGAGTCCGGAGAAATCGCTTCTGTCGGTCAGAAAAGTAAGGTAAGCAATAGGTAATACATTTCACTGAATCTATTTTATAACTTTATAAGCATAGAATTTAAATTTGGGTCAAACTGGCAAGAGGCCAAAGCCAGTAGAATTCGTCAAGTCGATTGTGGGTCAATCCGGAATCGTCTTAACTGCTGTCATTATCGTGAAGCATAATATAGATACCTAGATTAGTGACTTGTCGAGTTGAGGTAGTAACTAATTTGGAACAAGATCCTACGATAGGTTCGTGCGTAATGATGTTTACATGCAAATGTACTGTTTTTTTCTAATTTACACATAAAAATTAAAACAAAACAAAAACGGAAAGTTGAGGAAAAATGAGATGCATGTAGCGTGGAGTAAACATTTTCGTTAGCCAAACCGGAGAATAAGTAAAGCGTCATCCCATGCAACTCCTCGTAGTTAATGTACACAACCTTTATCATCACTGACGTAACTCAAAAGATGTATAAGAAGTCGAGAAGCGAAGAAGGTTTTAATGCAATGCATTTTTGTACGAAACAAAAATCAGGACTGGGCGTTTATATGTCGTAGCCGAAATGCATAAAATTTAATCGCTCTCCACGATGTGGATGAAATTTTATTCGGCATTACTATTTTGTTGACTTACTATCAACACTTTTATTTCAATGATTATCAACCAATTTTTGTGGGAGTTTTACCTTACTTGCCTTGATAATGAGTTAATAATGAGTATTATTCGACGTAGGAGTAGTTTTCATCAACACCTCCTCGATAGATGGTGCTGCTCCACTGTATGTTTGGTTCATGCGATCATCCTTGCTTTATACGTTCAAAATTTGGAATGTCAGCTGGATCTCAAACTCAAAACATAATACAATACAAAATACTGAATCAAACCCTGTAAGGCTATTGCAAAAGTATTAATATTAAATAAAACTTAAACTTAGATAATATAACAAACTTAAAGTCAAGTTTACATATCGCACTCCCAGTACAACCAGTACTCCCAGTACATCAACTCGAAATAATACACCATTTTAATTTAGACTTTACTTAATTTCCGGAAAGTCTACATTAAAATGGTGTATTATTTCGAGTTGATGCACTGTTGTACTGGGAGTGCGATATTGATTTGAGATACGAACTTTTCCTAAGTAGTAACATGAGTGCCTTTAATTCCAGGTGTACAGTTTTTTGTAAGGATGGCAACGCACCAGCGTCTTAATGCTGCTTGCTGAAAGTGTCCATGATCGGTGATCAGTGATCACTTTTCGATAGGTGAACCACTTGCTGGCATTTCGGCTTTAGTAAAAATAAGAAAGGGTAATTATACCCAGCCAACTCTAAGTTCTTCACCTACACTTTGACCTGCCCATGTGTGTTTGGGGATCAAGTAAGGAATCCTACCTGTAAACATTAGACACAACGGAGTGGTTTGACCCACTTAGCGATTCCTTTCGGCCGGGGTATAATATTAACGCTCTCGGTAAATAATAACCACAATTATGTAACACTCACAAATTTACATCTACTGATTACGGGATAAGTCTACGTCGAGTATAATGAGTGCGCAAATTAATTGTAATGAGTCTATTGTTTTAGATCAGTGGTAATAACTTAGGAAGATATAAATGCTTTGCTTTAATTTAGGAGAGGAAGTGCATGGATTATATGTTTGGTTTTAGTCTAAACTAGAAATGATCATGTTGTATTTGGCCGTTTTGTACAAATCTTCTTAAATTAGCACGCAGAGCTAACTTTTCTTCAATAAGAACTTAAGCGGATAAAATTGATTAAGTATCATCCCAATGTTTCGAACTATCTGGCCAGTCAACAATATTAGCACGAGCAGATTAAAAATAAGTTAGTTAATTTAGCCTGGAGTAGTGTCCCATTGCTGGGCAAAGGCCTCCCGCATTTTCTCCATTCGTCCATTTTTTTATCGTTCCAGTCCGCAAGGTACACGTCTAGTTCGTCTCGCTAACGCCTCCTGGGCCTATCTCGTCACTGTCATCCAGTACGTGGCTATGTTAGCTTCCCAAATTCCCATTTCAGCTTGGCAGCCTTTCACCCACATCGGTAATGCGCGTTTTTAAAAAGTAGTGAAAATTATTCAGTCGAATTTCCACTATGCCCTAGAGTCGTTTAAAAATAATTTAAAATAAATTAGGTCTGATAGCAAGACTGTCACCAAGATGGGGCTAGTAGCGACCGCTAACCCCTTAGAGATTCAAAAATGCTTTACTGTGCTTTTAACCGTAGCGTACAATTCATACTCTTCCTATCATCCATACAACTAAACTACCTACTTGCTAAATGCTCCTCTCATCCACTCAAAGGTAAAGTTCCCTTTATGGGGTAAGTTCACACAGTTGTCAATATTGCTTTTTATTTTTGTACCTACGCAATAAAAGATTTACGTACACACATCCATACAACTAAATTGCCCCCTTTAACCATCCATTGCCGATGCCCTTGTCCAGTACTCTTATAATGAGCTGTAACGAGCAAAACCCCTTTTTAAGTTACGTCGGCCAAGTTGCAAACTCCAATACAGTAAAACGTTGTACTTTCCTAAGTAGAGGTGCTCGTCTGAGTTAGAGGTAAACTTTTGCGCCGGACGGCAATATTCATTACAAGTTCATTACTGTCTGTTAGTCTCTATGGGATAGCGCGTGTAAGGAAATTACACATTTGGTAACATAAGTATCCATTTCTCTATGCAGTTAGTATGGAAAAGTGGATACTAAGTTAGGGAACCGACCCTACTAAGTGCCTCACTCAGAGACTTTATTTAACTAAAAATAATTGAAAGAGGGTTTATATGTAGACACATTCTTACTTTTGCATGAAATCACTTCCGAACGGAATAATTAATAAACTAAAACCAGCCAGTTACCTTGCTACTCCGCTGACACAACTATCAGAACACACAAAATACTAACGAATTCCAAACTCTATACGAGTTCAATTAAATAACAAGTTGTTCCATGAAGCCATATATATGTGTCGCACAGACATATCGGTCTTGTACGTGTATTTTCGGAAAATCAATGTGATTGGTTTTGGTTTGTTCATACGGAACTCCACAAAGTAACGCCTAATTTCTGTGTAATAAAACTAATAAATCTGTGTATAATATCTTTGAGCTTGTTAGTTGGTCACGCTTACGAGGTACCTACTCCGTAAGGGGCCGAGTTTTCATAGATAAAGTAAGTACGTAACATTGCATTGCACAATTTTACTCCTTTATTCATAAACGTTTGCTAAGTTACTAGATCCTTTCAATTATTTTTGATAAATTAACCTTGAGTCTATGCGCGTGTGAGCGTGTGCTACGAATTCTGGGCTCAGGCTCGTTCAGGCCGTTTCCTAAAATGTCTGCTTCTTAAAATGGCCTTTTTCCCACATTTGTCAGTTTCCTATGACGTCTACTTCTGAAAGTGTCTGTTTCCTAAAATGTCTGCTTTTTAAAATGGCCTTCTTCCCACATTGTCAATTTCCTATGATGTCTACTTCTGAAACTGTCTGTTTCTCAATTCGGATCTTTTTTATGTATGTATAAATATGTTCAATGTGAACCTATACCTATACAACTTTACGGTACAGGTGTCGGCAACAAAAAAAATAAAACATTGTGAGAAGCAGACATTGCAGGAAACGGGTTTGTAGGACACAAATAGTAGGCATTATAGGAAACATACATCGTAGGAATTAGACATCATAATAAGCGGACATTATGGGAAGCAGGAAAATTTTCGAAATGGACATAATAGGAAACGATCTTTCTAGGACAGAGACATCATAGGAAACCATTTGCTGACATTACAGTAAAGAGTCATTTCTTGGAAGCACACTTGTTTGAGAAGCAGACATGTTAGGAAACGGACTGAACGAGCCTGAGCCGAATTCTGATAGTGATACGTGTCAAATTAAACGAAATATCAGCAGCGCTACGGCGGCGTAGCGCGTAGCGTTTGTTTACTGGTGAATGACATGTCACGTAGCGCAACTACACGGAAAATACGTTTTTCTTTTTCAATTGTATATGGGCTACGATATATTATTTATGCTCTCGGCAGCTTCAGATTTAAAAAAAAAAACTTTTTATAACCGTAACTAAATGGACGAATTGAAAATTATATCGAACTTTTAAGACACTTTTTTTCTCCTAGCACGATCAAAAAGCTCGTGATTCTGAGCAGCAATCACTAGTGATCGTAGATTTTGTAGCATTTTTGGTGTTGTCAGTAGTGCCTAATATTAATTTGTTTGAACCAAGAATCAAATAAAATTAAAGTCATTTCATCGTCATCATCATCCCAGCCTATATATGTCCCACTGCAGGGCACAGGCCTCCTCTCAGAATGAAAGGGCTTGGGCCGTAGTTCCCACGCGGGCCCAGTGCGCATTGGGAAATCTGAAATCATTGGGTGGGCAAAGGCATTTAGAACTATTTAATAAATTGAAAATTAATAATGTAGAGATGGTTGGTAATGAAATAAAAATTAAAAAAAAACGATTCAAGTCTCTTCTTGAAGACCGCCTGTTATCTTCCTCTACTTTTATTAAGTTTTATGTTCTGTATTCTGTATTTTTTGTGTCTTTTTTGAGGTGTGCAGTAGAAATCGAAAATACAGAAAATGTTCTTAGAACATGTAAAACGCAACCCAATATGCATAATGAAATGAAGGGTTAATTTACTATATGAGAAAATGTCTAACGCAGTTGCAATAAATCCTTGTCCCCTTAATTTATCTATATATATAAAAATGAATCCCTATTTCCCTTGGTCACGGCAAAACGCATGAACGGCTGGACCGATTTCACTAATTCTTTTTTTGTTGTGTTCGTCATTGTCAGGAGAAGGTTCTTATGAAAGAAAAAATTAAGAAAATTGCGCGGAAAATTAGAAAATATAAGAAAAATTACCGTCCATAATAACTTTTCTAATGTAACCTTATGGCGTTTGACATAACTGCCAGTCGTTTGACAGTTGGCGTGATTAACAGAATACGATCGTTTAAATTAAATGTACGGGTCGAAATTTTATTCATAAAACTAGCGACGCGCCCCGACTTCGTGTGGGTGTAGTTTGGGGAAAAAGAGGTAAATGTATAAACTTACCACCTTAAATTATAGACTTTCTTTATTTTTCACACCTATTTTTCAAAGTTACACCCGTGCGAAGCCGGGGCGGGTCGCTAGTAGTTTATAATTATTTATGATTAGAAATTGATATACTAACTATTCTGTTGTATATTTGCATAAACGGTATAATGTGTAATGGCAGTCCATAAATGTATAAGTCATTTTGTTTCTTACCATAGCATACCCTCCGAAAAATATGAGGAATTTTGGGTTACAGTAGTAAATATTATACAAAATTATAATAATTTGTTAAGTAAAAAATTTTGCGTTTAATTTTCAACGACAACATAATATTACATTATTCTAAACGTCAGTCATATTATATACGTCGACAACCCTAGGTCGCTGTCGTGTGTCATTTGACGTCATCGCACCAAAAATGCTACAAAATCTACGATCACTGGCAATCACACACAATTTTTCAAATTATAAATTCAAAACATACATCAAAATAAAAATTGGCCCATTTACCGAATCTTATAGGTAAGTATAATAAAGAGAAAGCATCTAAACTTGTGCACTAACTACTACAGGATATATTAATCACGTCTTTTGTCCTCTGATGCTCACGCGTTACCTCAAGCGAAACACCGTTTACGTAACGCGAACTTTGAAAGCGTCGCCACGCAGATAACATGAATGAAGCATACTGTTAATCGCCGTGTACTATTACCGAACGGGATAACCGCCCTTAATTAGGGTGGGGAGGGGGAAGAAATGGATGGCCTCCGCTTCCGCAGACCCTTGAGTTTGGTAATTCCAGTTAGCAGCAAATGGTAAGGAACTTGGACGTGCTTAATCTCAACCCCAAGCGAACCTTTGTGTGGCCTTTTATGCGTCCATCTATTGTGGATGTATCGATCTTTTATATAAATAATGAGTCTATTATGTCTATTTATTTAGGTTATTGGAAGAAGCAACGTATTATCTAAATTATTATCGTGGGATAATCCTTGTTTATGGATTTTGATAACTGCCTGCTTTTTCTCTGCAATAGGCATTATTTGTGCGTAGTGATTTTCAAGTGTTTTGCAAGGTTTTACGTATGCTCTAAGGTTTTTCA
Source organism: Archips crataeganus (assembly GCA_947859365.1). NCBI lineage: Eukaryota > Metazoa > Arthropoda > Insecta > Lepidoptera > Tortricidae > Archips > Archips crataeganus. The sequence goes on from OX402062.1 coordinate 9,091,690, forward strand.
GTTTAGTTGGAGAGTGTATCAATTTAGGAATAAAAATTGTGTGATACCGGCATTATAAATTACAAATATACTACTAGTTGTGTTTTGGTTGGTGTGAACTAAATGCCAAATAGTTCCCACTAAAATGTGGCACATTAATGAGTTACCATGGAAAGCAAAGATGTTTCTGGTGACCGAGAAAACTTATTTAAGTAATTTTGATAATTGACAAAGATATTGCTGAACTTTTTCCTAAAACTGTTTATCTCGTTTTCTTTAACAGACTGGAAATATATTACTTTTTCGTTTAAAGAGGAGAGAAAACTCAATTAAGTTATTACAACGGGCGTCTCTTCATTTAATTATAAGTATCTCGGGCTGCAAATTGTAGGTGCTGCCCTTCCTAAACTGTTACGAACAAACTGGCAACTGTCCGTCCCATCTGCTATTTTTTAGCTTCGCTTTGTTCCCGCTCTCTTTTTAAATAATTAAAAATTAATCGGCTTTAATGAAGTCGGTACGGCCGCGTTCCGTTGTTGCTTCGCTTTGGACACTTTTACGAAAACTTCCGAACTGGCCATAAATATTAAGTGTACATTTTTCGGTAATGGAAGCAAATTGGACAAATTTCCGTATTTTTTTGTTTCGCAATGCACTTATTTTATTAAGGTGATGAATTATTTAAAAACATGCAAGCAATTTCATTAAAAGGGTGGAATTAAAAAATAGACCAAGTTAAACGGTATTTTACCGTACAAAACGACTAACAGGGAAAAGTAATGCGGTGACACGAAAATTACCCATACAAATTATTTGGTTAATTTTCTGTAGCGCTACGAAATGCTTCATACTATTTTCAACTAACAGTATTAAAGGCCCAATTTTTTGAGCTCCACCATAAATTCTTTTACACTTCTCATGCTCTTAAAATGTTACTTTAGTCTCTGCATATCGGGACTAAAGCTCTTTTTTGATCTCTAGGGATTAAAGTATTTTTTTTAATTTACTTTGGAAACTGTTCAGATTGCCAAACACGGTGTTTGTGAATGGAGGATTATCGCCATTTTCAGTGACTGGGCATAGACTTTTGTAAAGCCTTCCACAGACCGAAGCGCGGTGCAGACGCTCCGTGACATCGCGCGCATGCCTCGCGCTTCGGTCTGTGGAAGCCTTTAAGGGCGTGGAAATAACCTCAAAATGACAACTGTGCAATAATGTTTAAAATAAAAAGATTTAATTTCGTGAAACATGATAAATGAGTGATTATGAATATTAATCTATTTAATTATATTTAAGGATGAATTAATTTTATTATGCAGACCTCTAGTCCAATTAGTTTTAAAATAGTTTTCTAGTTTGAATCTGTTGGCTGAATATGCAAGCATTTAAAGCGTCACTAGTCACTTTACAAAATAATTATAAAAAAGAAAAAAAAAACCGCGGGATAAAGTTTTTTGCTAAGTACACATATAGTATTTGAATTTAGAACAGATGCCCATTATTCGTATTGAGCGATCGTTGTAAAAAAGTAGTATTGTAATTTTGTATGAAACGCGGTCGTTTTTTTTCCTCGCATTCAAAGTGAAAAGTAGAGTGTTTATCGCGAGACTAAACAATCATAATGACACAAGATATTTAGCCACCCGAGCACAGCCGAGCATGTTTTAGTCCCTTGTTGAACAATCTACTATTAAGATATACTTTTAGTGAATGATTTTTTACAATTTTGAAATAATTAGGGTTCCGTAGTCAACTAGGAACCCTTATATGTATAGTTTAGCCATGTCTGTCCGTCCGCGGCTAAGCTCAGAGACTGTTAGTACTAAAAAGCTGTAATTTGGCATGGATATATATATCATTTTATACAATTTTGAAATAATTAGGGTTCCGTAGTCAACTAGGAACCCTTATAGTTTCGCCATATCTGTCCGTCTGTCTGTCTGTCCGTTCGCGGCTAAGCTCAGAGACTGTTAGTACTAAAAAGCTGTAATTTGGCATGGATATATATATCAGTCACGCCGACAAAGTAGTTAAATAAAAAAACTAAAAATTTTTTTAGGGTACCTCCCATAGACGTAAAGTGGGTGTGATGTTTTTCTCGACTAACCGTATAGTGTGGGGGATAGGTATTTGAAAATAAATAGGGGTTTGCTAAAACCATTTTTTGATAAAGTGAATATTTTCGGAGCTATTCACTCTGAAAGTTCAAAATAATGTTTAACTTTTTTCCAGAAATTTTTTGAAAGGGACCAAACGTGGAAAACAAATGTCATTTTTTGTACTTACTTCTTGTGTTATACTGGTTAGTAAATAGCACAAATTTTTCTTAAATTAAGTAGGTACTTTAGAAAACTTTTACTCTAGTTCATCGTGCGCTTGCTTACCAGAGAAGAGGATAGAGTACTGCTGTCTGACACTAGGTTCCGTCAGATCTGTGAAATACAATGCCGGAGACTATTCTTGATAATCTGCTGTTTATTCTAGTTAATACACTTACCAGTATAGACGGAACAGAACTGCTACTGCACAATAATATCCCTGTTTGCTTTCGAGCGAATGCTTTGCAAATAGGTAGGTACCTATCTCTTAATGCAAGCGCTAAGGTTGACTAGTCGTTGCTTAATATGTTAATTAAAGCGAACGATATTGTTAGTGTGCATTGGTATTTAATATTATTATTTATTTCAGTATTCTTATTAGAACCTACTTATCTATAGAGTTATAAAAATTAGGTTGGCCTTGCAGATGAGTCATTCATTATAACGTGTTTGTAACATTGCTATATGTACATACATTGTGGTAGATAAGTTTATAGTTTTATATTTTTATAGGTGATTCTAAAATAAGCATTGTTTCGTTTTATTTTCGTTAAAATTTGAAACCTGCAATTTGCGAAGCGATTCAATGGTATGTATAAAGTTCCCAATTTGCAATGGACCCGCGTGGGAACTAGAACCCAAGCCCTCTCATGCACCCAGCAGTAGGAGGTATAGGCTGGCTGTGATCCATTCATTGATCAGAAATTAACCTGACTCCCAAAATTTTCCGACACAATATTTTTGCTTTCTTCATACCTAATTTCAAAACGCTTTTTTCTGTTATAAAATTAAATCATACACCAAGCAGCTATTTATTCCCGTAAGCGCGGAGAGCTATGCATTATACAGTGAAGGGGAGGGTGGGTCGCTTGTCCGTGTGGTTAGACGCCTGTCCATGACATTAACGTGATACAGTGGCGGCGGTTACTCCCTTGTATTATACACGCGCTACTTACACTCCTGGATAACTGCCTAAAGACTGAATACTACGTGAGGTATGCGAAATTAATCCTACAATAACATTAGAGTGACGAGTTACAACTTACTACGGAAAGACGCCAGCTACCAAGGCTGGGTGGATAGAGTTAGCCTAAGCACACACATTGAAAGACGGTAAAATTAAAAATCACAATTAGAATGTTTGTTATGTAAAGGCTCTTTTACATGTCGCTTTTATTGTATACTCCTTTCACTGTAGCATGGTGCGGGTGGCAGGTGTCAAAACCCACAGACTAGTGAAGTGAAAGCTATAGAACTCGAATCGATAAAACTATAAATTTATAACTTTATATAATAATATATATTTACGATAATATAAATTTACGATTACTTCATAAAATTAAGTAAAGCAAACTAATACCGGAGTTTTTTATAATGCAAAAAAATTCGAGGTCGTAGAAATTTTTAGGTATATCGAAAATAGGCCGTAACATAAATGATGATGATGATGGATGACCTACTTGTATCTTTTATTTTAACAGAACCTTATTGAATAAAATAAGTCATTATTTTTTAAGCATTATATCACGTAGGTAAGGTAAGTGTCACTCATAAACTTACGTATTTGTCAGACATACCAACCTGTTCTGTTGTTCGACATGGAATTTTTTTTTTTAAAGCGCATCGTTATTAACATTACAAATTAATAAGTATCGATAAACTCGTAGTAGATTGTGTCCCATCAATAATTGTTCTGTTACACGCATATTACGTTTCTTGACTTAATCGTATTTTTTTTTATTGATAATAAAAAATAATTAGGTTAAATTTCTTCCGCGCACGATAGTGTTTTCGAAGTTTAAATGTTTAACTCCAGAAAAATTCAGACTGGAATTTAAATAAATCGCTATTAAATACACCGCAGCAAGTCTAAGTGTAACGAAACGGTGTGTCAAGTGTCACCTGCACCATGCTACAGTGAAAGGAGTATAATATACTTAACTCTTAATTTGAAATAATGATCTTCTGCCAAATTTCTTGCGATGCATTCTTCTTCTTGTCGAGTATATACTCGTACCTACTGCCAGTGTTTTCGGAAACTCCACCATTGCCAAAAAAAATGCTTCGCAATAAATTTGGCAGAAGATCATTATTTCAAAATAAGAGTTAAGTATATTACAATTTACTTAACTTTAGAGATGTTTATAAGGTCTCTCTCGTACTTAAATATATTTTTAAGAAGTTTGCCAAACGATACTTTCGTCTAAAAGAGTTTCTTACCAATATTCTCAACAGTAATGGTTTTTTAAAACGATGATTATGTTAAGATACTCAATTGATGATCTTAATATAAAATGGTTAATGGATTTGTTTTATTAAAGAACTACAAAAACGCAGTAAGTATCTCTTATAAATTGCATTATAAAATGCTTTCAGATGGTCATCAGTCGCCAGTAAACCGAAACCGCTACGTCCGCTAGTTAGTCCGAATGGTTTCCACCAACTTCATTTTATTTTCCACTCGTTCCCGGCCTGCAGCCCGCAGCGATATTGCCTGCATTTTTTACCCATTTATTCACACAAAAGTTGCGTTCCACTGCAAATACTCAAATGCCCATGCATTGTTAAGCGCCCAACCCTGAAGCGTTTTGATCCTACAGCATAGAAATCATAATCATTTTCAGTAGGTGTCAGACTATCAAAACACAATAAGGCCAATCAACACGTCATTTAATTACGCCAAACGACAACTCGATAAAACGGCGCTGACACTGTTGTATCAGATCATAAAAATTAAGTTTATTATGTTGCCGAGAACGGTGTCAATGCGGCGGGCCATAAAGCCGGCCGAATGGTTTAATCACTTGGCGCAATGATGTGGCTGACAAATTGCTGACAAGGGAGAAGGGTGTATAGCTGTACACAGCCTGTTATATCTACCATGTTATACGGAGCGCTCGTGCGCTTTTCCTCCATCCAAAAGGCCGCCGGTAATCGCGAATTGAAGAGCCGTCTCATTAACTTCAGCTTTAATTTCGTTATCTAATTTTTGAAGCCTTCATTTAGCTATATACTTATCTAATTAATAAAATATCTACCTTATTATTTACTCATTTGAATACTCAGTACTTTTTATACTAATTGTTTAAAAATGTAGTCAAAGTCTTCCACACTGTGTCCGTAACAGTAACGAAAGTAACGACAACTTTAATGCTATAATTCAGAGTTGTTAAACCTGATATTATCTATTAAATCTAGTATATTCGATTCAATAATGCTAAAAACAACAAAGTAAAGTTACCCATTTACCTACATAAAACAATGCTAAAATTATCAAGTTTAGGTCTGTATTACAGGCTGCGATATCTAATCAGAGATTGTAACAGACCTCTTTATTAAATATAATCTAGGCGTCTGAGAGCATTATTACAGTACGTACTAAAGTGGCACCTATCACTGTGTTATTTGCCCCAGTCGGTGATATTAGCACTAGCACTTACCTATATGTATATCAATAATACATGTATGTGGGTATGATCTCTAGGCACATGCATGATTCAACAATCCTGTTGACTCATGGATTCATGAATGTATGCATGATTGTTACATAAATAAGCATCTAACACGCCCTTATCCTGACGAATACTGAAAGCAACACTTATTGACACAGTTGTCGAGAGCTGCTTATGTTTAAACAGAAATCATGGCAAATTGAAACCAACAAATTGCTACACTTTATATTAACAAACAACTTTGCTATTCGCTCAAATGGATGTAGATTACCACGAGTTTATTCGAAAGCTATTGGTATGCTTCCCGAATATTTATTATTATTGTTTGCATACTTTTCACCGTTTCAACGTTCCGTGCTTCCACTTTTACACTAAATTTGTTTGATGAATACCTAGAGTGTAATTTCCATGTTGCTGCAAAAATGTTGTGCATAAAAAAGTAAACAGTATTTTGTTTTATTGGCATTGTTAACATATGAAAATGTTTTTATCATGTCAATGATTGTCATGGTTCTTAGTTTTACCTTTGCAGTGGAGATACACTTTCAATGAAGAAAGATGTAGAGACGAGGGCGGACAAAACGCTTCTAGATATGCCTGGCCTTTGTCAAGAACTTAGCGCCGCTGTCGCATGCAAGATACCGAGTTAATGAGTTCAAAAGTTTCGCAACAACGCGGGACGTTTATGTAAGTATGAACATAAATAAACCCTCAAACATAATGTTAAATTAACAATCATAATCCGATCTAATTTCCGCCCAGCGAGGTCATATGCGGTAGAAGTCTCTATCTAATGTAAACGTATAATAGACCTTGTGTCGGCAACAGTGCCGAATGAACTTTGATCTTTAATTATTATTGTAGTATATTTAAGTAAAACAAGGGTGCTTTGCAAACATCTGCTCGAACAAGTTCAGTCTGAAGGGTCGATAATTATATCAGCGGTATTAGTATACAATCTCTTCCTTAATTGTTACGTCGTTTGCATGCGTCGTCGTTTTCTGGATTGGCGTTTCAGTTTTACATAGAAGTACTTAAATATTTTTGAATTTAGTTCGGTTTAACGACCGCTTTAGCCTAGTTGGTAGTGACCCTGCCTACGAAGCAAGAGGTCCTGGGTTCGAATCCCGGTAAGGGCATTTATTTGTGTGATGAGCACGAATATTTGTTCCTGAGTTATGGATGTTTTCTATGTATTTAAGTATTTATTTATCTATATAAGTATGTTTATCGTCGTCTAGTACCCATAGTACAAGCTTTGCTTAGTTTGGGACTAGGTCGATTTGTGTAAGATTGTCCCCTAAAAAAAAATATAAAAAAAAATAATAAAAAAAAATACGCGATTCCACTTACATTATCAATATGAACAGGTTTTTTAAGTTAAATCAGTGCATATGTTACTTCTACTTTTGTATTAATCATCTATTTAAGCTACTAACGATCGATATTTTATTTTGAATAAGTTTTTAGTCGGCCAAGTAAAATCACTATTTATTTGTATGTGGATCCCTGTTAATATTTTACCACTACTACTTAATCTTTTTGTGTTATAACGCACATAGTTTTCACTCCGTGAAAGTACATATCTGTGTTTTTCCCACCCCAACATCTTTAATTCGTAGTAGCAACATCAAAACTTTAGTAATTTAGGTAGTATCCCGTTGGTAACATTTGGATACGGAAATCTAAATTATTGCATATAAAACAGAAGTGGTTTTTAAAATAAACGATCTAATAAACTTCAATACTTTCTGACAAGGGTGGCAGTTTTTAACTTCGTATTTTACGACAACTTAGGAGACGGAATGATAGTAATAACGGAGAGCGCAATTAAATCTAATAGCACGGGTTCCTTTCCGCTGCATTTCTACTGAAAAAATATTTAATTTTACAGCTAATGTTGGCGAATATTTACTGAATAAAGTGATTACTAGGAACCTGAGTTCCTCAGATGCTAATCCTGTAAAGATACTCAAGCTTACGTGTATTGATTACGCCAAACGACTGAAGACATTTTGCGTGATGAGGTAAAATTGTTATTATCCCTATCACGATCCAATTCGTATTCGAAAATAATATCACATTTCCAGGAGTAATTTGGTACAATAAGTGATTCATTGCATTAGTTGGAATGAATATTGTTGGGCGAACTTGTTGAACTAGTAAACATAATTTTGCTCAACAGCGTGCATTTCAGTTGTCTTCTTGTCAAGTGAAGTAACTACTAGCGAGACTGGGTTAGGCACTTGAAAATGTACCAGTGACCTAGATGATTGTTTTTATTCTACCACGCAACCGCAAGGCAGAATATTATGAATGTGCTGAGACGTTAAATTTATGCTCTTTCAGTGATATTATTAGGATTCCGTCCCCAAAGCACAAGCCATATATACCTATTGCTCTCACTTAAAATTCGTCGGTCCGTCTGTTTTTACTTCTATCAAGGAGCTCTATCTTGGGGTTAACACTTGAAATTTACAAAGAATGTCTGTGTATTTATTACTATGGCTGCTAAAAAAACACGAAAGAAAAATTAATAGGACCTAAAACTAAAATAGACTCTCTTCTGAATCTGGTTTCTTCGGCATTTAAAGCCTGTCTCCCACTTTTCTTTTTTTTCTTCTTGTTTCATTCCACTGCTAGGCATCATCATTATCCCGTCAGTCGCGTCTGTGTCAAGAAACAAAATGTTTAAAAATTCTGTACGTCGAGAAACATCTCTATTCTATACTTATCAAGAGCTAATAATCTCAGCGTGCGTTCCAAGCCGAGGCTCAATTTGCAAAAAAGTGGAGTTTCTCCTCCATTTGGTCGTATCGCCGGGTAGGAGAGAGCGAGATGGGTGGCTGTACCCACAAACGCGCGGTGTGGTGCGATAAGGACAACGCAAGTAAGATAAATGTGAATGGAGATGCCGTAAATGAAGAAAAATAACGTTCGCAACTTCGCAGTTACGGATGTGGAAGAAGCCGGGATTGTTTCCTCGTTAATATGTCGAGATGACGTGACGGCATAACACACCTGTTTAACTTCTAATCGAATAATCATACCTATATTTCGTTCTTCAATATTTAAAAATAATGATACAATGCGAAGTTAGCAAAATACTTTCATGTATTTATAAGTAAAAATTTGAAGAAAGACCCTTGTTATATGTTATGTAGTTAGTGTACTGAACTGATATTTTTCAGATGATATATGGATTGTCAACGTACACATACGCTATTGCTACATGCAGGTGGAATTTTGGGTATTTCTTTTTACTTATACATACGTTGAGTCAAGTACATTGGTAATTCGATTCTTAAATCACAATGAGAACTTTGCTTTAAAGCGATAAGGCTGCCTGGTAAACGTACCAGGAGGTTTACTACGAAATTCGAAGTTCGAAGTTCAGATCGTGCGGTCCCTCTCACTCTCGTAATAAATACCATTAGCGTGAGCGGAACGGCATGAAACGAAGTTCGAATTTCGCGCTTCGTAGTATAGGGCCTGTGCTCGACGCCTCAACGCCCAGTAGATGACACCCATCTATCACCTCTCTTACTAGGACATAAGATTGAAGGTGCCATGTATTGGGTCAGTGTCGAGCACAGGGACGTTTACCTTACTTACCTTACCTATATATTTTCTCCGTGTACCTATTTTTCTGTATTGTTATCTATGTGGTATGTGGCGTACAATATAGATTCAATGTATCGTATTGTAACGTAACACTTTACCACGACGGAATGAAAAAGGTAAGGTGCGTTTAGTGTCAAAGTTTATTCGTTTGTATGGGCAAAAAACGATTGTACACATTTTCCCAAAAATGGTAAGACATAATATTTATGGATATAATATTATGATATTTTTAATAAAAACAGTATTTTTTGGGATTTCCATTGTGCGTTCTTCCCGTTGGCATAGAATTAAAAAATTTGGCAAGAAGTAAGGCCTCACAACACAACTAAAGGAAAAAGTCAGAACATCACTAATCCACAATTTTTTTTTCAATAGTAATATTCATAATACATAGGTACTTACTTATCAAATCTATACTAATATATAAAGCTGAAGAGTTTGTTTGTTTGTTTGTTTGTTTGTTTGTTTGTTTGTTTGTTTGAACGCGCTAATCTCAGGAACTACTGCTCCGATTTGAAAAATTCTTTCAGTGTTAGATAGCCCATTTATCGAGGAAGGCTATAGTTATATATCATCACGCTAACTCCAATAGGAGCGGAGCGGAGTGGAAGAATGTTTCAAAATCGGGGGTTTTTCAAGTAAAACTTCTATAGGCGCTAATCTCAGGAACTACTGCTCCGATTTGAAAAATTATTTCAGTGTTGGATAGCCCATTTATCGAGGAAGGCTATAGGTTATATATCATCACGCTAACTCCAATAGGAGCGGAGCGGAGTGGAAGAATGTTTCAAAATCGGGGGTTTTTCAAGTAAAACTTCTATAGGCGCTAATCTCAGGAACTACTGCTCCGATTTGAAAAATTATTTCAGTGTTGGATAGCCCATTTATCGAGGAAGGCTATAGGTTATATATCATCACGCTAACACCAATAGGAGCGGAGCGGAGCGGAAGAATGTTTCAAAATCGGGGGATGAAAATTTCATTGATTTTGTCGTAGGATGCACCGTTTTCAAGATATTTGACAAAAAAAGCTTGAAGTAAAACTTGAAGTAAAACTTCTATAGGGCACGCTTGACTTGGGATGGGACGAACGCGGGTGTGCGGGGGTGCTGTGTGGGAGGGCGTGCAGGGGGTGCGGTGGGGTGCGAGGGGGGTTCGGGGTTGCTGTGCGAGGGGAGTGCGGGAGGGAGCGGGTTGGAGGGTGCAGGGGGGTTGCGGGGGGGGGGTAATTTTTTTATTATCGAGGAACTAAGGAGAGCCATAATTGATGAAAAAGCAAATTGAATAAAAAAAATAAGCTGCCCAAATTACTAATTCTACGCGGACGGAGTCGCGGGCAAAAGCTAGTTTGTAAATAATCCTTAATGCGAGTAGGACTTGCACTTGGCCGGTTTTTAGTCTTTATTTTTTTTTCGATTTTGCTAGTAGAAAGTACAAAAAAGTCAAAGGTAATCCCTAGAGATGATATTTGCAAGCGCGTAAAGATTTCTTAATCTGAAATGATTGACGAAGTTTGTTTACTCGTCGCCCCGCTAGTAAGCAGCCCATGAAGAGGCCAGCGATCCCGCGGTCTTCCTTTATGACCGGTTTTATTTGTATTTTACCGCTTACTACTCCAGTTTGCCCAGTTCGGGCTTAAGTTGTACCTACTTTCGTGTAAATACGCCTTTGTTGGCGTCGAACATTCATATAGGTGCCAATTAAGTTGGGAATTAGTCGCTTATCGGATTAACAACTCAGTAAAGTGTTGGCTTATTTGCGCAGCTGCTATTGATTTTTACCTTATTTACCTACACAGTTAGGATCAGTTGCATGATATCAGCTTTGACATACACACAACTTAAAGACATTGTTTATAATATACATGCAATTTGTATATATATGCGATACACACCACTAGTATTTAAGACAAAAAATGTAATACATAGCTCTATTATAAACTGTCTATAACATCTATCTGCATCATGATTGAGCAAATAAATGACTGATTAGCTTGCACTGGAATTAAAGACTGTGTATTGTTTCGCAAATCATTTACGTACAGTCAAATCTAAAAGAGAACTACCTACTTACAATCTATTTTTTTTATTATTTATTTCAGTTGTACCTAACTATTACGTTGTAAATAACGTAACATTTTGTATTTTAATAAATTGATTTTACTACAATCTAAATTTAAAAGTTCCTAATATTTGTGAAGGTGAGAGACTGTCGATTGATTATTTTAGATTACTTACTAGGTATATTAAAATAAAATAAAAAACTCTAACTCTACTTACATAATTCTTTTCAAAAAAATATTTTGACTTGTGATTTTAGTATGTGTTATAAAATTTATCTATTAGTATAACAATAAGAAAATCACACAGAGTTTTGTATTAGATCAATCTAACCATGTTAAAGTAGGTACTAATAACTGGTAAGCCTTTTACTATGATAATTTATACTAAAAGAATATGGTAACTCCAATACCATTCGCATCTATAACCATTCGTTTTCTTGTAATATTTAAATGAAAGTTTCTTAACCATAGTCACGGCCACCACGGTAACAGGAGATGACAGATGACGTGGGCTGATGCTAACCCATCGACCCTCGTTCCTTGTTCCCTGTCAACGAATCCCAATTTTTCTACGGCCTTGCGCGTACGTTTAGAAAAGTTATGTTGCTTGCAGTGGAAAACAAACGCGGGGTAGTCAGCAGTTTTACGTCGGATGGATAAAGCGAAAATTATGTTTTGTTTGCGAATTCGGCTATGCTATGCTTTAGAAGTTAAAAAGGCGTGCAAGTATTTTGGCGTCATTAAACTAACATAAAATTATTTACATTTCAAAAATAAACTTCGTGTTAAAAGAAAAACAGGATTATTTTTGAAATGAGAATAATTTCGTATGGTGTCAGTATCGTTACAAACGTGTTATATAGGAATGAAATATGCAGAAAAGAATCGCTGCAGAGAATCCAATCAAGCTCAGCGAACAGACTATTTAAACTTTGTAATATTTTGAGATAACAGTTATCTAATGACAGAATTAAAGCATCCATACATTTAATTTTGTTTTTTTTTGGATAAGAAACGAAATTTGAAAGTTTCATATAAGTATCTTTCTTCTGGATAAGTAGAGTAGGGTAATAAAACAATGTTGTTTACTCCGCCACAATAACTACAATTAACCGGAACAAGTCCCCATAAAGCATGTTTACGATTTATTAAACTGCCATCGCGAACCGAATGACAAGTAAATTTATTTTATTGGTACCTTGTCCAAGTGCTACGAGTATTCATGGGAGTTGTGGGTGGTTCAAGATTGACGAGGTCAGTATTATCAGTGTCCAATTCAATCATTTTAACTGAGACGAATAAGTTTCTCAGACTTCTCAGTAAGTATTTATTTATTTATTTATTTATTAAGTAAAACAAAATTTACACAGTATTACAGCTGTAAGCCAATTCACTGGAAAATTCAATTTAAACATTTGAAATAAGGAAATAAAAGCATAATATTATACATTTAAGAAATAGATAACAATCCACTTCCATCCATCGCCTCACAGAACCTCAGACATGTGCGACAGACTTCGGCCCATCGACTTGCAAAGAGGTCAGATTCGGGTGCTGATTACAGAAGCGAGTTGAGGCCAATGATCTTATATGTTACTATCGTAACAAGATTGGCAGTTTACGGCACCGATGCGTTGACACTTCGAAGATGCCTGCAGGCTTATCTGGCGTCAGTTGGCTGTTTGACATTAAGTGAGCGTGACGCACCCGTTAAAGTTTTTAAATATGGTGAAATGTGCTGTTAAAAATTGTGTATCACGGTCCGAAAAGAATCACAAAGCAAATGGCGTTACTTTTCACAAGTAAGTTTGCATAATTTTGATCATGCTGTGTAAAATAATATTATAAAATAAAATAAATATATCGTGCGTTGTTTTTGCCATCGGTGTTGCCAGTAAAGCGATTATGATTTTCCCACATTTTCGGGAGTTTAGTTAAGTTAATGAAGGAATGAATGGTGGAAGTGTGCGCCATTATTTTATATATACAGTGGATTTCATTTATTACGACCTTGGTTGTAGCGACCATGTGGCTATAGCGACTTTGGATGTAACGCCGAGTTCGAGTGTAGCAACTGTTTTTAATGAATCATTTCTAACAAATTCCTAGAAATCCCATGCAGATATTGCGACCGGAGTTGGCCGCCAAAGACATAAGGAGCTTTCTTATCTTTTGTTTACATCCACACAGATGGTCAGCAACTGTGGAGACCTTTAGGTACCTTTTGTTTATAGATATCAGCTAAAGTAGGTAGGTAAGCGTGTACTTTACGGAGTTAAATTTTTGGATCAGTTTAAGTTAAAGTTCATAATTAAAAACAATAATAAATTATAATCAAGATTGGTTTTTTTTGGAGTATTTTTGTATTTTTTTTTAATTGTAATTTTTTTTATAAATTTCTATCAACATACTTTGTCAGTGTCTTAGATCTTTATTATTTACTAGCTTTTTAAATGAAATCCTCGGTCATTTTTTCATATCAAAATCCATTTACTACCTAAGTACTAATAGTTTTTTCTAAATATTTTCAATGTTTCACACACGTTTCTATTACAGTTTTATAATAATAGTAAAGATTGAAAGTTGTATTAAATTCTTTTCAGAATATACACCATTAATCACGCTAAAGCAATTAAATACATTTTGGGGAAAATTTCTGACCACTGGCAACTCTGTCCGTTTTCAAGCTAGCAAAGTTTTATCTCACTTCAAAGGTAATTAGTTGGGTATTTGGAAGAAACGAGACAAATATAGTTTACTTTGGCATAATGTGTCGGTTTCAAAGCTACGTCTTTTGAAGTCTCAAGTGGTTACGCATTGTTGAGATTTGTTTGTAAGACGTTACTTCTCTAGTATTTGTAAGCTCACTGGTTGAGGCACGTTAGTGCACGAATTACAGGGGAATTACGGTGTGATTACAGTACGAGTCCTTGGTACCGCCAGCAAACTATTGTTAGTATGTAAAATGAAAGAAAGTTAGACATTATGTATGTATGTATATACACCCTTTATTATTATATTATTGTTAGCCTGTAGTAATATCCCGCTGCTGGTCTCTCCCCTGGACTTCCAACTCGCCCTGTCGGCGGTTATATGTCCGGCCAATCGCCCGAGAACCCTTTATTATACAAAATTATAGAATAAGACATAATTGACAACTGTTAAAAATATGTACAAACGCAAACTTATCCTTTTAAGGGATCTCTACCAGTCAACTTAGGAGTGAATAAGAGAAGCATTTAGAAAAAAATACTCTCTCTCATGGTTTTTGCGGCGCATTCTTTATGATAAAATGACGTACGTAGGTATATTTCACAGACTCCAAAAAGACGTGCAAATGAGCCTTCTGTGGGCAATTTGCAAAACAATTTTTTTTTTTTTTTATTTAAATTTCAAATTGTTTAATTGAAAAATACGGGATACCTATAAGCAAAACTGCATCATGTAACTGAGATGTCTGGCTAATTTGTCTGCTAGTAGATAATTACATTAAATCATAGACAAATGGGTGAAAATCCTAAATACAATTTGCAGTAAGAAACTGCATATTTAAGGTAAACGTACCAATGCTTGACACCTCAACGCCCAGCAGATGACACCCATAATCTGTCACCTCTCTTACTATGACATAAGATTGAAGGTGCCATGTATTGTGTCAGTGTCGAGCACAGGGACGTTTAACTTATATCAATACTTATTTATCTGTAATATTTATATTTAATAACAATATCTCACTTTATTTAAACCGTTTATCTTCGGTTTTGCGCCAACTTATTGCGGTCGAGATGTAATGAACGGAATTTCGTCAGCAACATTTTTCTCACCTGCCAGGACACAATTTAGAAGGCGATCCATCACGAGGGGTCTGCGTTCTACTTATATTAAATTTTTGTTACTCACTAACAAAATATTCTTAACATTCTCTCCAGAATGCTGTCCAATCTTCAGTAAGTCTCAGTTGTGTACCAACATAGATTAGCTTTGGGTCGGATTGAAGTTTTGGAACGAAAAGTATTTAAAACACTAAGTCGCACCATATTTAGAGTTACTTTTATAATCTGAGACGTAAATTAAAACTTAAATCGCTTTGTAAGTAAGATTATAACTTACATAAACCAGACACTACAATTTCCTTCGGGGACGTAACGTGTATAACATTCAAATATTTTGTTTTATTTGAAAAAAAGAAAGAAAGAAAAACATTTATTTGTAACAACAATAACACGCACACAGACATAAATAAGAGTACAAACATAGACAAAGACATAGGTGCACATATTAAAGCTGTCACAAAAAGGGTCCAGACTCAGAAAATGAAAGAAAGAAGATTTCTATTTCATGGGAAAGTCATGTACATTTACATGTGTGTCTGTAGTTTTATTTAATTAGTAACCCAATTCAGTGATAAATTACATCTTCTAAATTTTTTATCGTGTTTTTTTTCCTTTTATATTCATTCTAATTCAAATGTATAATGTTGGCATTGGCACTTTCTGAGCAAAGATAATGTAGTTACTGTACTGTTTTTGGTGATCAATAAAGAATATTTGTATTGTATTGTATTGTATTGTAGTTATAACCTGTTAGTGGACATCGTTGTGGATTATATATTTACCTTACGAGCTGAACATTATTGTGTTCTTTATGTTGTCTGTCTATCTCCCATTGCAATAAAATAAAAATAAATATTGTAGTAAGTTCAAAACGACTACTTAATCCATACAAAACTTTTCAAACGTAAACTATAGGTAACGCTGCGAGTGGACGTACAGGTAGGGTACGAGCAACTTGTAATGAAGACATATTGAGACTGAAGGTTTGTGTGTAAAGTTTCAAGCGTGAACATTGAGGTATTGTTTTCACCAACAGCGCTGCACTGAGTTGAGTGCTACCTTTGATATAATTACAGCTATTTACGTATACTGTAGGCGGAAACAATTCAAGTAACTAAATTCTACTGAATACTAAGTAATAGTTATATTAAAAAACAGGTCAAGTGCGAGTCGGACTCGTACATGAAGGGTTCCATACTTTACAATGTTTTAAAAACAATTCAGTAAAAATCGCCGAAATGTAAACACTACTTAAAATCGAAAACTTAAAAGTAGGTAAACATCCGAACAGCAAAGGGTCGCTCGCTTAACGCCTCGGAACCAATAGACGCTGAAAAACCACGTTTCTTATATGACGACCTCCTTTAATTTTTAGTATTTTTTGTTATAGTGGCCACATTTTGTATTTTAATCGGTGAATGTGTCTAGCTATTACGGTTCAAGAGATAAAGCCCTGTGACAGACGGACGGACGAACAAACAGACAGACAGGCAGACAGCGAAATCTCAGTAAAAGGGTTCCGTTGGTACCCTTTGGGTACGAAACCCTAAAAACGTCTCGTGAATGGGAGAGGGCACTGTATTCTGTAACACAGGTTTCAACCTAGCTCGGAGATCAGGGTACTTCATCTTGTTTTGTACCTTATTGTCAATAAAAGTTTACTATTATTATTTTACTAACTTATTCGTTACTTACGCATTCAAATTAACCTACTCCTGAAATGCTTCGTAGTCCTGTCACTAAGCGATGCGTTCCGTAAGCGAAGCCTCGCTCGCATCGACCGGCGATCAGTCAACGTCGACGGGCCCTGAATACCTAATGTCGGCCATATCACCCACCTGCAACCCTCACGCAATGAGAACAACTGGATAAGTCTCGAGAAAACACAAATTCTTATGGCCCATTTTCTTACTTCCCTACAAACTGTCTAGTCGTTCCCTCATGACTGAGGATCGTAGTCATCAACGAGTGGTCTACACTTGACGATCAGTCACCGTCGTCGTCAGACCCCGTGTCCTGAAGACCTAATGTCGGCCATATTATCCACCTGAAACCCTCACGCCTCGAGAAAACACAAATTCTCAAGGCTATTATTTTTATATTACGGCTGAGAATTATGGTCATCAACGAGTAGTCCACACCTGAAATGAATGATTCATTTCCATCGGCTTCTGTCACTGCAGAAAAATACATAATTTTCAGATCATCACGTTTAGCAAAAAAATCTCTTCTTTTTCCATCCAGTTTTAAGAGAGAGTTTCTTTTTCTCCACACTTTTATTATTTGTAAGTTCTCGTAGTTTTGGTTCTTTCCGCAATAGTTCTTATTACATGAAGAAATTGCCAAATCAATATTGCTGACTGTGGCTGGAGCTACAACTGCTCCTTTTAATATCACATAGTTACCTATATCGTAATTGACTTTTCTATCTTTATAGTTTATACATGCAGAAAATATTATTGACGTGTTAACTGTAAGTGCAAGCTCCATCCAGATCGCTACCACCGTCTAACCTATTCGCCAAACCAGCCACCAAGCAAAAGTGCTTGTGTTGCTTTGTTCCGGCGTGGAGATTAAGACAGCGAGTGAAACTACTGGCCTAAAAGGTTACCACGGAATAGAAAATTGCATGTCAACGAAACACGCTGATCATAAATAAAGTTCAACGGAGCATTAAGTAAATTTTGTAGTATTTGAATTAATAATTCGAGTAGCATCCGGTAGTTCTGTAGCCATGTATTCGGCCGTGTCAAATCTACATACTATTGCATAGTTTATTTTGCAAATCAATAATTTATGTATGGGTTGATGGCTACATTTTTTATCAACATCTGTCAATTATCTTTCCGCTATACCAAGGTAGGTGGGAGTACACTGAATGAAATTTACATTTACATATCTGTAGAATAGACTCTCAACAATGTACCATTTTCGTGATGTTCTAATTATGCTACCGGTTCAGAAGTTATTATTTTTTTCGAATAGAAACTACGACCAATAATCGCCAAGATTTCAAAGTATGTTTAAATGCGCGTATAGGAATATTACCAGTGACACTGGTTTCGGTACGGTACAACCCGGGACTTATGATATTTCTTCTTTCTTTTTTCTATTCCGTCCGATACACTTTGTCATCCTCAATTAAATAAGCTTGAAAAATAATGGCTATTCGGTTTTTATCCAACCACTGGCTGAAATATTGCGGATACATTTTGTTGTACTTTTTATATCTTTAACCATTGTCAATTTATTTGCATATCCGTAAGGTAAGTAATAATATACTTTAGCATCTAAGTGTAACTTTGGCGCCAATTTAATAGTTAAAGACGTAGCAAATAAAGTGCTGCATGTAACTAAGCAATTCAATTTCTGTTGATTCTGCTAAGCATGCGTGTTAAGCGAACGATGTTTGTCCTTTTGCCAGCCACATGGGAGCACTCAATCCGAGGCACGTTGGTATGCCTCTACATTGTAAACTGCACGTTGCCTAGCCACTGTGCAATCAATGACTCAATTAGAAAGACACAGAGGGTAAATGCTTACCCAATATAGACACAATTTGTCTCCTAACCTCCCTCTTATCGCATAGAATTCGCAATATTATAGTAGGTTCCCAAGCGTTACAGTTTACCAGTTAAGATAATAAAGAGAAAAATCTAAGGCTTTTACTCTTCCTCCTACTAGACACAGACCTCCCCGCAGAATGAGAGGGCTTGGGTTGAAGTTTCCACGCGAACCCACTGCGGTTTGGAAACTTCACACTATTGTACTATTTCGCAGGTTTTCTTTAATCGTAATGCACGTGGTACATCCAAACGTATTTTCGCACATAAATTCTGAAAAATTCAAAAGTCTTGTTTGACTGGTCCAACCACTCGGCTACCTACAAGGGTTCTATTAATTGAAGTAAATCGTTTGCAATCGAGCTCAGGTTTATTAGTGCCATTCATGGCAATCCATTACGCACGAGTTGTCCATTGCCTACATTAGATAGTCGGCATTTCATTCAAGCTTCGTGTTGCAAATGTTCACTATTGCTACGCATTCCTTTACTAGTAAACTTCGGAAGTTTGGAATGACAAAAACATTTTACGTAACAATCTATCGCTATAAAAGTGTAACATGACTTACTGACTGATAGAGAATTCACAACTTAACTAAACCACTGGAACTATAGACTTGAAATTTGGGATGCATATTCCTTGAGGGTTATAAAGGTGCACTAAGAAGGGATTTTTCGAAATTCCCTGGTAATAGGGAATACAAAGGATTTATACCTTCAATACGTGGTGGCTCTATCCTAAGACTTCAAATTTAACCTACCTAAAACCTACATAAAAGCATTGGCAGCAAAATAATGCCCTAATTTTGTGTCATAAAACTTGAAACATTATGCCTGCCATGCTGGCGCTATTGTGTCAATAAATACTAAGTTATGCAGTTGTTGTATGTTCTTACAATGCTATATAAATACCAAGGAAAGGTCGGTCCCTGAGGGCCCGTCTACCTCGCGCACCCCGGAAATTCATTCCCAAATTATTTTATAAACAACGCTTTTGCCTTTACCATTACCCACGTGAACTGTTTAACAAAGTCTTCGTCTAAAATGAATCCGTCTTTTTCAAAAGGGGTATAAAAATCTATAACATAGAACTCAAGAAAGCGTATCAAAGGGGAACCTGAGAAACTGCTTATGGATACAATTTTATTGCGCATAATGATAAAAGCAGTGGTGGGCTGGTGGTTTGATCTATTGCCTCTCAAGCAGAGGGTCATGGGTTAGAATCCGGGCTTGCAGCGATGAGTTTTTCGGAATATATGTGTGAAATTATATTACATTTGAAATGAGATTTACCATGAGCTTTACGGTGAAGGAAAACATCGTGAAGAAACCTTCACACGTGGGGATTACGGCCCAAGCCCTTTCATTCGGAGAGGCCTGTGCCCTGCAGTGGAACATAGCTACATATATAGTCTGGGATGATGATGATTGATGAATGATAAAAGTTGAATCCTGCAATGGTTATCATTATTTTATTATTATCTTCAAAACAAAAGTTTTGTCGTGAGAGAAAATTATAAGCCGTGAGAATTATTTATTTCTCCAATATGTGGGGTCTCCAAAAAGTTTGTGTTTATTCCTTCCCATAAATCTTCTCGTTACGATTCATAAAATCTCGCGTTTTTAATGTGGGCGATTGTAGGAGCCTGTTGAAAGTATTGCTTTTAATGGAACTGTATATACATGGAATGGTTCTCTGGGAAGTTCAGATATTATTAAACTCCTCTATTTTTAATATAATATGAATAATTTAAATATAGGTATATAGAATGAGCTCAAACGCCTGCGAATTATATTTAAGAAGTCAGTTGTGGTAATCATCGATTTAATTAATGGTATTTAATGCGTAAGGTAGAAGAGCTCTGAATCTCCATAATTTTACGCTCTAATTCTTTCTCATAATTCTACACTGTTCATATATTATGTAAATAGTTCGATAACTTTGTAAGGTTTATCTTTTTACCTGTGAAATAACCGAGGGAATCCAAAAACTAAAAATATTATCGGGCGAACTAACTTCATTTTTGACATAAATTTGAACATCTTTGATTTACAACAAAGCAGACCAATCGAATGAATACTATCAAGGAAGTTTCTGTAATTTTACTTTTCAAAATGTCTAACTTAAATTAACTTAAACGTAATCAAATCATAAACGCAGGACGTAGTTTTTCAAAAACGATCCAACCTTCAACAAGTCGCTTTTTGATTTTGGATATAGTTTCATTACCAACAAAAGCGAAATTAAAGAAGAAAATGTCAGTGATTTGGGTCGTTTTTGCAAAACTACGTCCTGTTTGGTTTCCCGTCACGGTTTTTCTGTAATCCGGTGATTACTTTCATCTATCATTTCAATGACGTTACCAAAAAAAACACAATATAGCTGTGTAATTAACCAAAATTCATGAAGCACTATACACAAAATAAAAAAGTTGTTTCAACAAATGAACAAAACGATTAAAATTAATACCACGTGTTCACGAAAGATAGCACGCACGCCGGCGTAACCTAATCACAAGGGTGGGATAATTTTGTATTTCTGGAAATTTCTGAAATTAAGTTAATGAAAGTACATACTACGTTTCAGGAGCGTGGGCAGGGTGTCATTGGCATTTTGGGGATACTTACTATTTGCTCAGCTGCTCGTGTTTGCTGACACCTTACTGTTTGGCACACTTGCTGTTCTGCTGACTAAAGTAAATGTTTTTAAATGGATTTTGCTTTTCTTTTACACTGTCTAGTTACATATATACATTTATTATTAGGTCATGCCTGGACTTTCGGGTACATCTCTATGTGGTCTCAACCACGGAACGTTTTTCGCTGCCTCATCCAAATCAATCCTATTTTAATGCAAGCTCCTGACTTAAGTAGGAAGCTCCATACTTAATATTAACT
The DNA here is from genome assembly GCA_947859365.1 of Archips crataeganus. Classification (NCBI taxonomy): domain Eukaryota; kingdom Metazoa; phylum Arthropoda; class Insecta; order Lepidoptera; family Tortricidae; genus Archips; species Archips crataeganus. The sequence continues at coordinate 9,113,418 of OX402062.1, forward strand.
TACCCTCGTTTTTGTCCGCGTCTCGCTACCTTATAGCCATCTATCGGCTCCATAAGTATGTTATTTTTCACCCTGGAACCAACCATACTCATTCATTTTTTTTTAAATAGGTTTAGTACTTTCAGAGATTAGCGTGCACTAATATATCGGCAAGTGTTTTTGATCAAGTGAGCGCGAAACGGAAGCGAAGCGACATAGTTTTTTTGTTAGATACAAATTTAGGTTTACTTTTTCAAAATAAAATAAATTCAATTTTAAGCTATGCTAAGACTACAGCTCACAAACCACTTTTTACATACATATAAGATAAGACAGCCCTTTTTCAGTATAAAAAAGGTATTATACTTAACGGATTAAGGTTTCGAATGCTTAATTTTATCGCAAAGGTAGCAGCCAGATTTTGGCTTACATCCAAAAATACCCCTATTAATAAAGCTAAGTAGCATACCATTACAAAGTTCACGCTCTAGTTAGTAATTTTCCGTATAAATATATTATTTCTAGGTTGAAATAGTATTATGAGAGAAAACTTAAGTGAATCTCTTAACTGTAATTAAATTCGTCGGGTACGCCGTTAAGTGAGCTCTATTCCAACTAGCCCATTCAGAAACGCATTCAATTCAAGCGTGCCGCAAAAACATGGAGTGGAGAGGTTTTTAATCAAGTTGCGAAAGCAAATGAAATGATGCTCCTAGGGGGATTGCCGTTAGTCATTTGTCAATGCCGTCCATGTTTCCGTGAAATTATGACAAAATTTGTAGAATTGCTATCGAACGGAATTTATATTTAGACATGATTTTTTAAATGTAGATTCAGGTATATTTTTATAACGTAGCATCACAGTACCTAATCGTGTAAAGAAAAACGAGCGAAAAAGTATGAATTTATATTTTAGCCTTATGGCAAAGTAATAAATGCATTTATGAGATTAAAAATCAAATAAGTTCAATGATTAACGATGGATTGACAAGATACAGCGACATGACCCTAATATTAGACAATATTAATTTTTTTCATGAAATGAAATGAAACAGACTAATTCGGTTCTATAGTTATTGTCGTCAGAAGTAGTTAGCAACAGATATCACCGAGATGGTTGGCATTACGTTAGTCCCCTCCTACCCCATCGCGCCCCTACGGCTTCGCGTCCCTGTCGCGATATTTGTAAAGTCAATTAACTCCAGTACGTGATTAGCATGACGCGACTCAATTTACCTACATCTACATCGCTTTACCTCAATTTCTAATTACATAGAAATAGTCTCTATCTTCATATTAATGAGATCATTAACATATTCACTTCTCTTCTTATTAAGAGAAAAGGCCCGCTGCGGAAACCGTAAGAACAGTCAAGGTTCAACTATAGATGAAGTAATCGAAAATCAGTGTTCCTAGCTCATCTAATGCTAGGCAATATTATAGTGTCATTAAGTTAGTGTGTCTCACTTTGAGTTTGTGATTTAAATGCAGGCAGTTCAGGACCGATTGTTGTGAAACTCTTTGGGGGACGCCTATGTCCGGCAGCAGACGTCTTTCGGCTGATATTATGATGATAATGTAATTATCTCAAGTTTTAGTTGAAATAACTTATCTGTTTTTTAGTCGGCTTGGCCATGTGGTTTTATTATACACTAGCTGATGCCCGCGACTCGTCTGCAAAGAAGTCGTTTATCGCTATTCCGCAGGAATTATGCAATTTCCCGGGATTTAAAATATGACATAGGTTAATCATTCCAGCCTTTATACGTCCCACTGCAGGGCACAACAGGCCTCCTCTCAGAATGAGAAGGCTTGGGCCGTAGTTCCCACGCGGTGCGATGCACGCGGTGCAAACTCAGAGGTGCGAGCCGGGATTTGAACTTACGACCCTCTGTTTAAGAGGCCATAGGTCAAACTACTATAGGCGTCCACGGCTTTTAATCCAGGTAATATGTTACTCCAGAGGCCGTATTGTCTAACGCTTCTGACGCTTGTCTTCGCTTGCACCGTCTCTTTCTGTCGCCGTCTTAATACCGTTTGACAGAAATAAATAGTGATTGCGAAGACAAGCGTCAGAAGCTTTAGAAAATAAGCCTGCAGGTTATATTACTATCTGTGTGCCAATTTTAAACGGAATCAGTCAAACTGTTTTAGCGTGATACCTGATTTACACTCTTGCCTCGTCACCTCGCCTCGCGCCTCGCCTCGTCGTCTCGCTCCGGACGCGAGCCGCAAAATCAAGGCAAATCACGAGACGAGGCGCGAGGCGCGCCTGTTCACACTCTCGTCTCGTGGCTCGTCCCGCAGTTCGTCTCGCCACTCGTACGCGAGTGTAAACCAGGTATGAAAGAGTGACAAACGCCAATATATCCATCCATACAAACTTTCGCGTTTGTAATATTTCCATGATTTGTTTGATTTCACGGAAGGACGCAAAAATGCATTAAATGTGACTAATTCTTAGGGCTAATTTTATTAACTACTCTCTTAAGTTCCCTGCACTCAGCACAAACCTGTTGTGCTCACCGCCCGGCCACGACTTCGCGCGTTTGGCGGAACGGCAAGCGTTTTCTGTGTTCATTGCGCGGCCGAGATGTTCGCCGTACAGTGGTTACCTGGCGGCACACGCAATGAACTGATAAAACGCTTGCCGCGCCGCCAAACGTGCGAAGTCGTGGCCGGGCGTTTAGTGCCGTGTAATTCTTAAGCATTTGACGACCCGAACGCCACACGCACACTGGCTTTATGGCAGTATTAGTAATGCAATCAGAGTACTTACAATTGGCTAAGTAAAGTTTTTTGAAGAGGTGCTAATTATATATTTTTTCGACAGTCGGCGTTCTGGAGATCGAGAAACTGCAGCTGTTTTATTTTTATCTCCTACTGTTTACTGGAAATATTTTTTTGAGTGTTCGAGATGACATTTGTGAGATTTTATGGTTGACAAGCCGTTCGTGCTCAGAACTTAGTAGAAACAGAAAAAAAAACCGAAGTGAACTGTTACTGGGTCATTCTTCGGAATCGGATTCTCCGTCTGATTCCCTTGGCGTTTTTTACTTTTACTTTTTTAAACCTATTTACTATAAAATATGAAATTGTATTTAATTATAAGCAGATTTATCGAATAGGCATTAATTTTGGTCAGTTTGGTATTGAAATATACTACTTTAAGTTTTCAGTGCCAGGGGAATAAGAAAAATGACAGGTGAATAAGATAAAACGCCAAGGGAATAAGAAAAACGCCAAGGGAATAATACAAAAGGACAGGGGAATAAAAAAGTAGAACATTGAAGAGAATGTAATATTTGAGACCTGCTATCAATTGAATACATTTGTAAATGAATAAATCAGCGAATTAAAAGAAAACTATTTTTCTTTACAAGAAAACGCAAGAAAACTATGATTCCCTTGTTCAAAACCCAAGGGAATAAGAACCAAGGGAATAAGAATATGTATGTTTCTTGTCGATTCTGCCGAAACTGTTATTGTTATAATAATTACTACTAATTCAACATATGCAGGCAGTAATGTAGTTTTCTTTTTACTTAACACTATGTACCAATTGCATGCACAAAATTTTATATGTAAGTCCAAGAGAATCAGAATCACACTGAACCAAAGCCAAGGTAATCATATATTTACCTCCATAGCTAATAATTCCAGCGTCGAGTCACGACCTCTCCCGGCCATGCTGGAAGCGTTACTGACGTTTGTCGAGCCCCGCGATCACAACGCGTCATATGACGTTTAAGTAAGGAACAGCAGGATGTTGAATGAGGCACCAAGGGAATCATAGCTTAGCTCTGGACAAAGCTTTAAGATCGTTTTTTTTAAAAACTGCGATAAATTTAGGAACCATATTTTTTCTTTTAAACCAATGACTTATATTGTAACTATTTAACTAAATACAATACTTGATTTCAATACATAACATGTTCTTTTCGGGGTAGTTTGTTCACAAAATGGGCAATGGACGCACCAAGGGAATAAGGTTTTAGAGGTTTGATAATTATTTACAGTTAATTATACTTACTTTAAACAAAAAAGGAATCGTGCCCCAGTTAGATTAAGTGCTAAAGTAATGTATAAAAAATATTCTAGCCAATTATTTGTACATTGCGGGTACTTTTTCTGCCTGGACGCTGTAATTTGGCCCTCCGAAGAATGACCCTACTGCTGTCAATGTCAAATCGTTTGCGTTTCGTTTGCTTTGCGTTTTGGTGTGCTCAGTGTGATTTTTTGACTATTTTTATCGAACTAAATGAACTAAAACAATTACTTTGCTCACCCGCGACCTTACAATAGTTACGTTTATGCAAGAAATGTGCGTTCATGCAGTTCCTCCACCTCCACACTGTACGAACACACACAAATCACATAAACCCAACCATCACCACCACCAAGCTACACTGACGCGTTTCGAACTCAACCAGAGCTCATCTTCAGAGTTACCACAACCGTATGCTATGCTACCAAACGTTAAACTAACAAACCAAAACAAATGTTTTAACTTGTCACTGTAACTTCTCAAGTACCCACTTTATTTTTCTTATTCTCAAACTACCCCACAAAAATTAACTTTTATTGACATATTTAAAACTACCTTGAATTTTTTTGTTTATTTATTTATAAGGCATATTTAATTAATACTAACTGTTCAAATTCGACCCAAGCCGCAGTAAAGGAGAAGATACTAAATTTACCTGTTCATTAATAATAGACCCCATAGTGTTGTACCTAATTATTTCCATGCATTCCAGAGCATCCAGACGCAACCCCTTGCCGCAATAATGTAACACTTCATAAGAATCTGAATCTAACAATGAATGATTTGATTCCAACAAATGTTTTGCAAAATTCGATCTATCTGGATGCTCATTCCTATATGCCGAAACATGCTCTTTAAATCTAGTATTAAAACTTCGGCCTGTCTGTCCTACGTATATCCCATTGCAGTCATTACAAGTAAGCTTGTATACCCCCGATCTAGTTCCCTTATCTACCTGTTCTTTGTGGTTACATAGCCTAGAGTACAAAGAGTTGTTAGTCTTAAAGGCAACATTAATATTGTTTGATTTTAAAATGCCATAAATCTTATCAGACAAACCCCCGACGTAAGAGATGCTAGATCTATATTTGTTAGTAAATAAAATAATTTCCGCAAAGTAACGCCTGATTCAATAAATTATTTTTATCGACCTTCGCATAAAATCCGGACTTTCAATTTTACCGCATTTCTCCACGACCTATGCACGATAGTTGGATCACGATTGAATACTTTCGATCACTATTTTGGAACTGCTTCTTGGACAACGCAAAGCAAACGAAACGCAAACGGTTAGATTTCATTTGACATTGACAGAAGCGACATTTGAATTCGTTTTTTTTTCTATTTCTTCTTAGTACTGAGCACGAACCGCTTGTCAGCCATAAAATCTCACAAATGTCATCTCGAACACTTAAAAAAATATTTCTAATAAATAAAAGGAGATAAAAATAAAACAGCTGCAGTTTCTTGGTGTTGAAGTCGACCATTGTCGAAAAAAAAAAATTAGCATTTCTTCAAAAAACTTTACTTAGCCAATTACCACAGTTAAGTATTTTATGGATTTACGAGTACATCCGATTAAATTTAACGTTTGGAAAACTATTAATTTATGTTTGCATGCATTTTACTTATAGTAAAGCTGACAACCATACAATGCGGTTCCTGATATTAAGGGACCACCGCCGCCCATGGACACTAATACAGATATGTATGCCAACTTTCATCCAAATTAATTAGATTACAAACATCCAAATATCCAAACATCTTAACTAACTTTTTGTTTTATAATATTATTATAAAAATACTAGCTGTTGCCCGTGACTCCGTCCGCGAAGAATAGGGGTAGATACAAAAAAAAGCCTACGACCTATTCTCAGATCTACCGAATATACCTAGACAAAAAGTTTCATAACAATCGGTCAAGCCGTTTCGGAGGAGTTCCATAACAAACACCGTGATACGAGATTTTTATATATTAGACTAGCTGACCCCGCAAACGTTGTTTTGCCATATCATATCACCTAGGGGTAAAAATAGCCTGCAGCCTATTCTCAGACCTACCAAATGCAGACAAAAAAGTTTCATAAAAATCGGTCAAGCCGTTTCGGAAAAGTTCGATAAAAAAACACCGTGACACGAGATTTTTATATATTAGAGAAGATACTCATTACTCATACTCATTTATTCATAATATTTATTACATGTCATTTTAAAAATTATTTTATTATAATTATTCCAAAGTCATCATTAATAATTAGTAAATCGAAGTTTCTAAATAAACAAATAATGTTATAATGTTATAATAATGTCAATAATGTTCTTAAATTAACAATCTATAAGTTCGCTTACGCATAAGAAAAGCTTCCTTTGGGAAGACAAACTGCAAACGCCTTTTGTTTCTATTCTGAAAACTTTGCAAATTAATTCAAAGTTACGGTTTATTGTCACGATTAACAAAAACAGGTCGGAATACTCAAAGATGAGTATTATACCTATAAAACAGTCACTTGACTGACTGCCTGATTGCCCTAATCGTATGGAGCTAAAGACTTCAAATTTGATAGAGTATTCTATAATACTAGAACCCCTGAATGGGGAGAGATCTATTGAAGTCTATCTCCACATGATGTGGCCTCGAGACTTATTGGTTTGACTTATAGCCTCTAAAGCAGAAGGTTGTGGGTTCGAACCAATTCAATGGTGTGTTTGAGAAGTTCCCTATCCGCCCTGGGCCCTCGTGGGAACGGCAGCCCAAGTCTTCTCAATCTGGGAAGAGATCGGGACCCCGCTGAAAGGCTTGTACAGAGCTGGTAATCCTAGAGACGCATAAAGATCTCACTTTTTCTTCTTTTTTGGACGAAGTTGCGAGAAAAAACTATCTGTACCTAATCGCAATACTTAAACAAGAGCGTGTCGGACACGCCCAAGATAGGGTTCCGTAGCAGGTACGAAAAAATCTTTGCATACTTTATTAATGTCCCAACGTTGGCGGTACAGCGCCATCTATCGGCGAATTGGGTAACTAAGAACTAGTATGTATGTTGATTGTTTTTCAGATGTAATATATTTTTTTTATTTGAAATAAGACACTGTTAGCGTGATCTTATAGGTACTAAAAGAAAAAAAATGCTTGCAATGGCGGTTAAATTACAATCTTAGTTAAGAAATATTTTTTTACAAAAACTTAAAAACTGCTCAACGGATTAAGTTGAAAATAATTTTCCTAGAAAGCTTTTATTAAATTTAACTTACGTGATTTTTTTCATATTTTTTAGACGTGCGGTTCAAAAGTTAGAGGGGGGGGGGTCTCCGAAAATATTCACTTTATCAAAAAATGGTTTTAGCAAGCCCTTATTTATTTTCAAATACCTATCCAATGATACCCCACACTATAGGGTTAGTCGAGAAAAAAAAATCACCCCCACTTTACGTCTATGGAAGGTACCCTAAAAAAATTTTTTTACTTTTTTTTATTTAACCACTTTGTCGGCGTGACTGGTATATATATTCATGCCAAATTACAGCTTTCTAGTACTAACAGTCTCTGAGCTTAGCCGCGGACTGACAGACAGACAGACGGACACACATGGCGAAACTATAAGAGTTCCTAGTTGACTACGGAACCCTAAAAAGACCTAACTAAGAAAACATTTTCGTATAACCTTTATAGGTAATGGTTAAATAAACAGCAGCCCACGTCGCTTAAAAAAGTAAAACAGCAATTAAAATGAAAATGAACGTTAAAATCTGAAGGTTGTTATCGTCGGATCGCAGGAGGAAACGGAACCGATCTATCTCGCGGCGCGCGGGACGGGCCGCTGACTCGCTTAATTTACCGCCTAATGACAAAGAAAACGTAATTACTGAACAAACAATATGGTAAGTGAATGTCGCCTACATTTAGGTTCGCGTCTTTGTGTCTGTCAACATGAATCCTACTCGCGATTAAACGGGTGTCGCATTGCACCTAGGAGAAGTTACTAAGTTACAAAATTTCTATGTACCTAATTATGTATGTGGAAAGTTTTAATTGCGCAAACAACATAATCACGTCACTAGACATGTACCTAATCTATACTCTGTCTATTTAACAGAGTTAGTACTAGAAAAACAGAGAATGCACGTAATTGGTCAGCGATAAGGATGATGCAGCGGCACATACGTCCCACTGCAGGGCACATATTTAAATATTATTATCTACTACTTTGAATTACATAATTATGATTAATAGATGAATAAACATGACATGTAATTATTTGAGGTGCCACGAGAAAAATCAAAAATACGGGAAATATTACGAATATTCCAACAACCGGCATTGTAAGCCGAGCCCGCCATCGACGTGCGAATGTTAACGCCCACTGACAGTTTCTTGTCCCTTTCATTTGCATACAAAAAGTGCAACAGAGAGAACGCCTTGCTAAGTCTGTTAAATAGACATGGTATAGATAGATATTTTATTAGTTATTGCAACAACCTCCCTTATTAATATCTGATACGTAATATTATTCATAATACATAAAATTTATGAAAAATTCCCACAGAAAACTTACTGATTGTTTTAAATTTTCGTCTGTCTGTCACAAGCCTTGAAACCGAAATAGATAGTGGCAGTAATATTTATGTAGGTTACAATAGCCTAACGTCAACTGCTCGTTATCTTTTACAAAATATTGATTTTCCCAATTCAGAGACTTCAATTTTTGAAAAGTCCTCCTGGTGTTTGACTATCAGTTACAATTCACTATTTATGAATTAAGAGGAGTGTAAGTTGCTTAGCAACTGTGTTAAAGTAATCAAATTGCAATCCGTGAAATGCTATCTCCAAGGGGCGGACCGTGAGTTTGAGGGGCCCTGGGTTAATACTACTTGGGATGGGACCTACCTAATTAATCAAATAATTGCGATTACGTCAAAAACTGTCTTCGAAATTATACTAGGACTCCGAAAGGGGTTGGGGGCCCTTTATAGCCACGGGGTCCTGGGCTGCAGCCTAAAAAGCCCTTATGTAGAGCCACCCCTGGTTATCAGAGAGCTTTGCAATGCATGAACTTATGAACTTTATGAAGCAGCGCGAGTAACCGAAAATAACACTGTAAAAATAGCCCTTCATTAAACTGATGGAATTTAATACGAAACAAAACCCACACGTCTATTTGTTTGTTTTAATATTAACCATTAAAACGATAAACACTTGTAACGTTTTAACCCACTCTGTAATCCAGTATTGGCTCTCTCAAGCATAATCATGAATACTTAGTACCTAAACACTTATTGAGATAGAGTTTGTCTAAGCTAAAATTACGCGCGCCACTCTACCGAAGCAGTTCATTTTGCTATGTGCGTCTAAATATTAATTACGACTCTTCATCTGTTTGGGAGCGTCGACTATTCTGTGAACTACATAATGGTCACGGTGAAACATCACGATCGACAAAACGCATGAAAAATCCTGTGCGTAAATGCGGTGGTAGCAAATGAACGAATGAATGAATGAATGGTAGCTATACAAAGTTTACGTGCAAAATATACATTATCACGTACTAGTAAATTGTAAAGCACACTACCAGCAGCCACAATAAAAAAAACCGGCCAAGAGCGTGTCGGACACGCCCAAGGTAGGGTTCCGTAGCCATTACGAAAAAATCAAGTAATATTTTTCTAAGGATTTCGTATGTGTACGGAATCATCCAAGTTTAGGTATGTTTTATACCTTAGGCTACTATTTACTCTTAAACTACAAATAATTTCCAAGCAATCTTAGCCGCTATAATTTTCCTAGTAAATTTGATATATTTACTACCCTTCTGAATTTTTTCAAATTTTTCCACCCAACAGTTTAGATTTTAGAGGGGGGTGACGGCCCATTTTAATGAAAATTTTCACTTTAAAGTTGAATATTTCGCAAACAGATCACTGAGTAGAAAAATCATGTTAGCAACCCCGCAATGATTTTAAAAGACCTATCCAACCATACCCCACAATATAGGGTTAGCCGAGAAAAAAAAAATCACCCCCACTGTAGTCTATGGGAGGTACCCTAAAAAAATTTTTTTTACTTTTTTTTATTCAATCACTTTGTCGGCGTGACTAATATATATATTGATGCCAAATTACAGCTTTCTAGTACTAACAGTCTCTGAGCTTAGCCGCGGACAGACAGACAGACGGACAGACATGGCGAAACTATAAGGGTTCCTAGTTGACTACGGAACCCTAAAAATGATGTATGAAATCACAACAAATTGGAATGACGTAAACCAACTGTTAAATACATAAACTTTAATTGCAACTCGTTCCGTATTATGCAAATTTCATTATCGTAAAGTTTCACTCAGATTTTATAAAAAGTACATATTCTAATTATTTGAATTTCCCTCATTCTTTTCTTTAGCACTAATTATTTGTTAACTGTCTTATATTTCGTATGTAAATAAATAGTCATTGTGCGTCATTACTTTACCAGAATTGCCTTTAGATAAAACCCGACAAATAGCTAAAAGTTGAATTGCACATTGGAATCCAAAGAGAAACAAAATTTAACGGAACAGTTTACGAGGATCGCATTATATTTACGAAATTGTATTCCCATTTTTCATTCAATAAAACCGTTTAATTGAATGAAAGCTTGATCCACCAAATCTAATATGCAATCTTCAATTTGACTGTATATGAATAATTCACGCTTCGATGCTTACGGCAAGCGTATGTTTTTTCAGCATAAACCCGTTTTAAATTGGTCCCTGTTGCCTTTGACTGTAAGTAGGTATATTTGTGTATCTGACAGTTCCGCAGAGAGATTGCCACGATTGTGAAATATGACGATGCTAGCCGGCCCCCCAACCGGGACGTTGTGATTTTCACGTCCTGATGCACCTTTAAATAGGTCATTCTTTGGGTTTGTGTGATTAAAAACAGGAACTGAAGGTCTCACGTAGAATAAAACAAATATTATATTTGTCTACATGAGAGATGTATACAGGGTGAAATCTAAATGATGATATAAAATTAGTGTTTCTAGTTAATGCTGGACAACAAAAGCACTAACTCATTTGTTTTAATTAGTCCAATTTAATTTGAGGTGTCCATACATTGAGTTAGTGAATTCATTTCAACAAAATGAACATCCTAAATTTTATCAGAGTAATTTTAACAATTGTGTTAATCCATTGTATATATTAACCAGCATTAACCCTTAATGCAGGGCTTCCCAAACTTTTTCAGTTCGCGGCGCACTTTAAGGTTTCGTATTTTGTCTCGGCGCCCCAAATAATTTAAAGAAAGAAAAAATAAAATCAGCAAGTGAGCGTTACATATAGTTTCACGGCGCCTTTATTTACCCTCTACAGCTTTAATGCATAGCGTGTCCAAAAGGCAACTCTGTCTTTAATGTTCCTTTTTAACCATGTATTTTTAGTAAATTGAAAACTTATAATTTGTGCAGTAAGGTTCGAAGTTTTGTCAATATACAAATTTAGAAATGTACTTTTAAGACAGCGCTCCATCTTGGACACCCTATGCATTAAAGGGTTAACTGAGTTCGAAACACTAATTTTCTATCACCATTTAGATTTGACACTGCATGTATAAACATTTAAGTAATTTTCCTAGTAAATTGCCTCAGCAATCAGTAATATCTAGGCGTGTTTCAACCTAAATTCAATGTATCCATTATTTCCAAAAACTAATTATAATATGATCCGGTTAGGCCATTAAGTCTATAGAGAACGCTTCAAATCCAAAGTTGAAATGAGTTTTTAGAATAGCGATTTAATATTGGAAACAAGCTTTGAACAAATATTGCGCTCCTACGGACAGATTGCTTTTCTTTCATCGGAAAAAGGCTACGGGCGTTTCACACGCGTGGCCTATCTAACCGAGAAAACGTTCAAATATCTTCAGCTTACAAGTTTTCTTATTAGTTTATTGATTGTGTTTGGTTTATTCTGTATATAATTTTTACGCCATTGTGATAGATCATTGAGATAGACTTCAATTTTAAACATCCGTAAAATTAATAATCCGTAAAGGTAGTAGGTATTGTAGCAATCGATATGCTACAAATTTTCGATATAACCTTTTTATTGGTATTGTGTCTCGTGGTTTTTCTGGCTGGTAACTCAGTCAGCTTTAAAATTCAATTATGACGTTTAAAAAGAACAGTGGTTTTTGACAGAGATGATTTGGCTGTCCGTGAGAATAGCGGTTAATAAAAAGAGTTCTCCGAATTAAGTATTGTCTGCATTATGTCAAATAGAAATTTTAAATTTACTACGTGATTTGTAGTGGATTTATCCTACAGTATGTAGAAATCAGTTTATCCTTATGTATGTTGTTACTGTAACAATAATAGAATAAAAACGTGATTTAAAAACTAAAACAGGTTAGTATCTGTATCACAATAGGCTTTTAAGAATGTTCTAAGAATACTTACCTACCAAGTTTCAAAGCTACATTATTTTCTGATACAAATTCTAAATTGAAATTGACTTTATAAGTATGTGTTATGAGTAAAATTTTAACTTAATTATGTAAATGCCCCTGCACGACTACTTACTTTATTAAATGTTAGCAAAATGCCGTTAAGAAATTCTTGCCGGGTGTAGTGCACTTAATTGCAAATTTTAAACCTCTGACTCAATCCAAGCGCACGCCAGTTCACAAAAGCTGGCCGAAAACGTTAATTTAGTGACAAAGTGTGGATACGCTATAGGATCCCAGGTTTTAATGAAGTATTCTGCAGCGGAGCGCATTGGCCCCTTAATGAGGTCATAGTCGTTAGTAACGACTGTAGGTACTTGGTATCGATGACTCTCAACTACGCCCGGCTTTTCCGCCGTCACGTCATTATTCTTTTTTTTTCAAGAGCCGGGGGCGTGGAGGATCCGTGCTCTATTGTATTAGAAACGTTTCATTATGTACGAAATATAATAATGTCGTTGGTAGACTTTTTATTTTAGGCATAAGAACGATAATGTATTTTTTGCCTGTTGTGCTTAATTAATTGTGCTTTGTTTTCGAGGATATCTTGTTTACTGAGTAAATATTTCTGTTTCAGGTAAGTTACGGCTTTATTTATGTGCAGTTTGTGAAGACTTCCAAAGGTAACTTCAAAATTCAAAAAACTTTCTACCTATACAGAAAAATATAGTTTTATCAAACTTGTTAAAGAACGTGACAAAAAACACAAAAGAAACAAAAGACCTATTCTCAGAACCAAGTGGGAATAGTCCTTATTTGAGATTCGCAAATATTCTAGAACAGTATTGCTACGGATGTGATGTCTTCCGTTTGCGTACATACTTATTAGGTATCTAGCATAAGCCACGGTGTGACAAAGCAATTAATTTTCATTTCGATTTAATAAAACATACTTATATTTGAAGAGGGATCCGTGGCGTATGCATTAGATGTCTAACACAATATTTACAACACATGTTCCATTTTACGAACAGCTTCATTGATATAAGGGCATTTAATGGTTTGATACGGTATCGGGTCCATCATTTTATCGGCTTCATCATTAATGGTTATGTCGAGTCCGCCATTAGAGGTGACATTATCGGGCCATGGTGTGACTGGGTAATGAAGTTGTTGCCTGCATGTTGGGTCTGTGGACACGTTTAATCATGCTACTACTTTAGCGGCATGTAAATTTTCGAGAGCAATTTCACACTGGTCGGCATCAATATCTATAATATGACGTGGCGTCGCTGTTACAATTTTACTGACGTGCCGATATGAAACTGTTTAACTATTCCAGTTCATTAATAATTACTTAATTACTGATATTATGTGTATCTGTTTCACTACATACAATTTTCCCGCTATCTTCTCCACAACATACTGACTCTTGTCTATGCCTTTTAGTTTATTTTAAAGATAGACGATTATAAGTTCCTTCTCAGTTCTATGTATAGGTATTACACTGTTTTTTAAGATCTCAAGATGTAGTCTACGACAAAATGATAGAAAATTAGTTTCAACAGAAAAAAACTTTTTAACTTAAATAGCTTCGCAAAAAACAACTTATATTGAATTACTTCAAGTTGACCTCATCTTCCTGAACCTGAACTACTTATTATAAACGAAAACTTGTTTGAACAGGGAAGTAAACAAAGTGCTTGCAAATGTTCGACGTTCGACGTTCAATTTTATTCTGTGGGCGGTTAACTTTCGGGACGTTGTTACGTAAGTGGAACAAATGAAAACAGAGAATTGCTACGTGATAGATAACTTCATATCTAAACGCCATGTCTGGGAAGTTAAGAGTTTTTAAACCTAAAATTAAATCACTAACGTGAGTACATGTATTGATACATCGGATAATCGTATAAAAGTTTCAAATCTATCCAAGATTCGTAGTCATGGGTCAATAACCGACCAAACAGATACAATTTTATAAAATTCAAATCCTTCGTCAAGAAAACATTAATATTTATATTATGCCTACTACAAAATTAATAATTTTCATCATAAACAGGGATGTGTTATTGTGTTAAAAAAAATGTGTGTATTAATTATAACATTTTAGATCTGCTCGAAAAAATATACCTTGTTGATTTCTTGCCAGATTCTTCTCAACAGGGTTTTTTACGAACCGGTGGTAGATTTTTCGATTTTCGATAAAGATATTTTGACTTACGATCACGTATGAAAGTGCGGCGATCACTGCTTCTGTGCGCTTGGTCCGGTTGTCATTCCGGCGCTGGTACTGGCAAACGGTAACCAGCTACCCTCGTTTTCATCACTAACAACAACATTCTCCACAGTTTCATTCACACCTAACTCACACGTAGTAACTTACCACCCAAGACGAATATCCGATACGAATACGCGAGTAATGTGCTATTTGGCATAATAAAGTTAGACAATACTTTTCTGTTTAAAATTGTTCTGAAAAAGTTCGTTCTACATAACATAACAACATACTTGACACAAGAACGCCCTTACCAGCATAGCATTCTTTATTCAAGTACCAAAAAAACGGCGTCATGTTTATCAGCGGTTGAACGATTATGTTACTTGTAAAGTAGGCTCGATGCAATAGCACGTTGTGCAGCATAGTGCATAGTGTGGGGCCAATTTGGCTCTCAGCCAACGGGAACGCGCTCCCGATAACTGAATATGCAAGTGGACACTACTAGGATTAGGGCTGTCGCCGCAGAGTGAATCCACTCCATTTTTGAAACGTTTTAGCCGCCTGCTTTTGGAGAGAATTTTCAAGCTGATTTTGTGACGGAGAGATTGGTTTGCCGACGAGATTTGTTTTAAGATATTTATACGCAGGAAGTAATTTGCAATAACCCTTTTTACTTTTATACATATTTTCGCAATTATGTTCACTACCCAAAGCCGTGGTACGGTCAAGTGTAAAAATAAATATCGCTTTAATCCTCCCATCGTTATATACCTTAATTCGACGACATAAGAGCTATGGGACATATTTATGAGCAAATTGTGTGCACCCATATGTTTACACTTGACTGTACCTTAATGGTTTGAGCTATAGAGTCTCAAGTAGAGGGTCGTGGGTTTGAGCCCGTACTCGCACCTCAAAATTTTTCGAAGTTTATGTGCGAATTTTGATTAGAAATTTACCATGAGTTCTACGGTGAAAAAAAACATCGTGACGAAACCTGCACACACCTGCTAAAAAATTCAATGGTGTGTGTAATTCCCAATCCGCATTAGGCCCGCGTGGCAACTACGGCCCAAGCCTCATTCTGAGAGTAGGCCTGTGCCCTGCAGTGGGACGTATATAGGGATAATGAATTACGACGGGCGTTCAATATAAAGTGAGAATGAGATGCAAACTCTTTTAATATTACGAAATTAAATACTGGGCGGTAAAGCTAATCTATCAAGCTGATTGCTATGAAAAAAAAACTAACTGTCTTTTGTTTAAAAAAATATACGGTAATTTCTTTGCAATGCTATTGAGTACGTTAGCGAAAATGGAGAAAATTGAACTGCGCGCCGTTATCAAATACTTGTGTTTGAAAAATTTTTCTACGGACCAAGTCAATTTGGATTTGCGGGACACTTTAGGGTCTAATACTCCTCCGTATTCGACAGTCGCACGTTGGTGCACCGAATTTAGACGTGGAAGAACATCGACAATGCACGACCCCCGCTCCGGACGCCCTACTACAGCAGTAACTGAAGAAATTGTGAAAAAAGTCGAAAACTCAGTTTTGGCGGATCGTCGTGTCACGGTTCGTTTTATTGCTGAAAATGTAAAGATTTCAACGGGGAGCGTGCATAATATTTTTCATGAACGCTTGGGTATGAAAAAGGTATCTGCGCGTTGGGTACTAAGAATGCTTACTGACACGCAAAAACAAACTAGACTAGAGATTTGTCAAGAAGCTTTGAACCTGATGCAGCAAGACCGGGAACTTTTTTTGGCGTGATTTATAACAATGGACGAAACATGGCTCCATCATTACGACCCAGAAACGAAACTGCAGTCTATGACATGAAAAAGGCCATCATCTCCAACTCCGAAGAAATTCAAGGTGAGCCCATCTGCCGGTAAGGTCATGGGCTCTGTTTTTTGGGATGGTAAAGGGGTATTAATGATTGAGTATCTCGAGCATGGAGCCACTATTACGGGCACATTATACGCCAAACAAATACCAACATTGCGCAATGAGATCCGCGAAAAACGCCGAGGTAAACTCTCGAAAGTTGTGCTGTTCCACCAGGACAATGCCCCGGCACACAAGTCCGCCGTTACAATGGCTGCAATTCGTGATGCTGGGTTCGATATCCTTAAGCATCCTCCGTATTCACCAGATCTCGCTCCCAGTGATTTCTACCTATTTCCGAGATTGAAACAATACCTGAGAGGCCAGAAATTTGAAGACGACGACGCGGTAGTCGCTGCAGTACAAGATTTTTTAAGTACTCAAGATGAGACCTTTTTTAAAAATGGAATTTTAAGTTTAGAAAAAAGATATACTAAGTGTATTATGCTAAAAGGTGACTATGTCGAAAAATAAAATGACATTTAGTAAAAGTTGTTTATAACATACTCATTCTCACTTTTTAATGAACGCCCCTAGTATATTCCTTCTTTCTTCCTTTATTCGGAGTAAAATTTGATATCGCCTTTTTAGGAATACTAGTAAAGAGCAAGTATTCCTATACCCTAATTAAAACGAGTCACCTAACGAACGACATTAAAGAAATGGCATAACATTTCGTTACAAATATACCACGAATTAAATTAAACCAAGATAATAGTTATTGTAGGCCGGCAAGCAGACCTAGACACATAAATTTGTCTTCCAAGGCCGCGCAAGGACAAATAAACCGAACTTATGAAGGTATTAGATAATTGCAGAACCCTAACGTTCCAAGAGACATTCTACACGTAGTTATAGCAGGACCATATAGCTCCTCAACACGAGTTTTTGTATCACGTCCAATTTGGCTCATGTTAAGGAGCTTCAGTTAATGGGGGAACATGAGTTTAATTTAACAGAACGACCTTCTGCGGCCATCTTGGGGCAAGTTATGATGATATTTTACTGATTTGAAAGGTTTTTTCTTAATTTTTTATGTCTTTATTTAAATTGCCGCGTAAGTGTTAGTGTGTTCCAGAGGTGAAATTGGCATAAAGGTATGCACAAGTAAAAAAAAACAAATCGTTTTATTACAAAAATCGGTTTTGAAATAATATTTAGTATATTTCATACTAAATACAAACTGAAACATGGATACACAGAAAAAAAAACAGAAAAACAGACCAGCGCTGGGAATCGAACCCAGGTCCTCAGCATTCCGTGCTGCGCGCCAAACCCCTACACCACCACTGGTCTGGGTTTTTCTGTGTACCCTGTATCTGTGTTTTTATGTTTCAGTTTGTATTTAGTATGTAATATATGGATTTCCGGGATGACCGTAAAAGTAAAAAATCAGGAGTTGGAAAATAAAAATATAAAAAGACTCCAAAAAACCAATCTCGATAATATTTAGTAACAATAGTTTAGGTACAGTGTGGAAGGTGGAGAAACTGCAAGACTGAGGGCGAGCAAAGTAATTGTTTCAGTTCATTAATATTTTGCATTTTTTTTTATTCGTGACACTTTTGTATTTAAGCAGCGACACACACAACATTCAACAGAAAATACAGTCAGCAAAAAGCTTGTATTAACTATATTGTTTTTACACAAAAAACTTTTTAACAAAAAATTAAACCGCCGAAAAAACTGAAAAGCAAAAAATAATACCTTTTTTGTTTGACCTTAATCTAGGTACCAGTTTGAAGTCGGTGCCTCAGCACTAGCCAGGAGGAGTGGACCTATAATCTTCTACCTGACTGGCTTCTATCACTCCTCCTGGCTCGTGCTGAGGCACCGACTTCAAACTGGTACCTAGATTAAGGTCAAACAAAAAAAGTATTACTTTTTGCTTTTCAGTTTTTTCGGCGGTTTAATTTTTTGTTAAAAAGTTTTTATTTTATACTTTTTTCCCATCCTTGGGGTAAATTTTTTTTTCCAAATTTATATAATAACAACTTCAAGGTCCAATCCAATAAAAAAGAATTATGAAAATCAGACTACTCTGTAAAAAGTTAGTCAATCATCCCCTGTTTTCCTACCCTTAGGGTAGGAATACTATTTCCAAATTTACATGGGACCACCCTTGAGGTATACGCTTTCCAATAAAAAAAGAATCATCAAAATCCGACTACTCTGTAATAAGTTATGCGTGGTCATATAGTACAATCGGTAACTGAACAATCAATCATCCCCTGTTTTCCTACCCTTAGGGTAGGAATATTATTTCCAAATTGAAATGGGACCACCCTCGGGGTATACGCTTTCCAATAAAAAAAGAATCATTAAAATCGGACTACTCTGTAAAAAACAAATATACACGTCGAATTGAGAACCTCCTCCTTTTGTTTTCGTCGGTTGAAAAATCTTTTTTATGTCATGGATTAAATGGAAACAGCCTTCAGAAAGGTGATCGAAAATACCTGGGCTATTATAAGTTGTGGGATAATGTAGTTTGATTAGTAAATTATCTCTACCACATTGAATTGCATCTTATAAATAAAAGCCATTTTATTCTACTGCAAAGAAATGGTTTACTGAAAAAGAGTTTGTCGTGTAAAATCTATCTCAGAGAAAAATACCAGCCGCCAGAGTCGCCTTGGCGATACGTGAACTCTGTAGAATTCAGTTGCATTTGCGAGATGAAATATACAAAGTTTATCTGCGCTACTTTTGTTTCTAGGTGCAGTTTTATTTGTTTATTTTTCGCACTGTAGTTTGATTGTTTAGTACCTATTTGGGTTAGTTTATGTACAGTCGAGGTCAAAGATATTATGTTTATAAATAAATAAATATTCATAAATATATCAGCCCGATTGGCAGGTGCATGCCCAGGATAGGAATAAATGGCAGAGGAATTGGGAGGCCTTTGCCTAGCAGGGGGACATATTATAGGATATTTAAAAAAATATTACGAGATAATTGACGCCAGCTAACCTAGCCTAAGCATTAGGATTTTTCATACATAATTATCTGCCCCAGGATCTAACCCGGGACCTTGAGCTTTGTAGTCAGATTCTATTTATATTCATTCGGTTATCCAGCCATGAAAACTTTGGTACCACTACATCGTGTTTTAAGTTTTGTATTGTTCTTTCACACACGCAAATCTTTCGGCGAATACGCGAAGTGTCTGTTTCACTCAGCCGCTAATTTGTTAAGCGTATATAACAACTAAACAGCGTTAAATTACGAATAATGACACTAGATTTGATCTTCTTCTAGATCGTAAAGATTGGCTATAAAAAGTTAGATATAAGTACAGTGAAGTATAAAGTTTAGACCTGCAAGAAAAACCGTGCACGTTGCATTACAGTGCGGCGCTCGGTTAATCACTTCAATCTCGTTCGCCTTACCGCCTTGCAATGTAATGCAACTTGCACGATTTTTTTTGCAGGTCTAAACTCAGCTTAAAAACCTCGGTTCATACAACTTCCTCATAAATTATTTATCCCACTTATGTCGTCGAATTAAGGTATATCGGTACATAATGATGCGATACATATTTTTGCACTTCACCGCACAAAATCTGTGCCTACTGCGCCCGAAGATCTCAGAAATTACGCTCGCAGTTTGTGACGTCAGCACCGAGCAGGCGTCTTGTCTATGGCCTTAGGTGTAACGTAACATTGAAGCATTGATTTCACCCGTGAACATTTATTTGCACTAAATTTTGTTTGGTTGCTAACCAAACGCAAAACTTTGTCCGTTAACTACCTGTGAAAGACAATTCTCAGTTTAGATTTGGTCACAATTGAATCGAGACTAGGTAAATCAACGTAGAAACTATTTGAAGTGGGTGTTGGGAACTAGGTGGTGGAAGCACCCTAGTTTGGATGAAATGCTATCTCCGCCTACATAGATAGCATTTAGTGATTTGTATGTATTTTTAAGTGGATCGATGCAAAAAAATTATATAACCGGATATGACTTTACAGAGGCACATATCTATGAGCTAAACTTAACGAGGACTTTCTATGAACTTGCAATTGGGAATACTTAATGGGTTTCAGCACATGTTCTGAATCAGTTTATAAACATTAAAATTGACTAAATTACGTCATTGAATAATTATAAGAACTGACTTTTTATTTTGATAAAAGTTTTCTATTTAAAGACAACACTCTGCACTAACTGAACTTTATAATTAAGCGGGAGTTAAGAACGCGTCTTCTGAGTCAAATAGCTAACAATTTGCCAGTATTTGAGTAGCTAAGTTGTTAACAAGTACTTAAGGCCCTACCGAGCTTTTGGCGCATTTATTGCATTCATTTAATCTCGTGCTGTATCATTACTAGCAAAGCTTTAGTCCTGAAATTCATGTGTATCTTACACATTTTGAGGATTTACTCTTAATGACCAGTGTTTATCGAAACACGATTACTTGTAGTTCGCTCGATAGAAAAAAATCCAAAGTCGTCTCTAAAAAATAAAATAAATTCGTAGTACGACGTAAATACTGCACGGCAGGTCATGACTTTTTGAATGTTAATATAACAATATGTTAGTAATACGATGAAAATACCATCCATCCAGCCATCGTGTTTCCCCCTTTTCCGATAGTCAGTTGCGTCAGTTCTCCTTCACAGTTACACGAGTGCACAGAATATCTAAAATCGACTAGCGCCAAAAGCTCGGTAGGGCCTTAAGTGCAATTTAATTTTAAACTTCAATACTACTTAGCTCGACTATCTAATCATTAGAATCATAGTAATTGGGGATGTCTATTTTTTTGCAATGTGTAGTAAATCGAAAACCATTTCGAGATATATGCTTTTTAACTCGTTTTCTGTAGTTATTTAATTTTAATATTATGTAATGAATTTATAATATAACAAATAAGCAATGACCTTCATTTGACATTGGTGTAAATTGCGTGACCGGTTCAAGTCGTACTTTATTCTGTGTGGTTAGAATTCTTCACAATTTACGCGTGGATTATACTACGGCGTTTGATTTGGACCCGCTGTCTGACATCTAGCACTTTGACAGTGCCAGTAAAGTGACACAGTGGATAGTGTACCACTACGCAAAAAATAATTATAGGGGCTGCCTTATCGTACGCATTTAGATAGATTTAGAAATTTGGCATTGTGGGAGCCCTCAATTATAATCTGACGTCATCAACTAAAATAGTTTCAATAATTAATTTTGAAAAGAGTAGAGAACTAAATGACAAAATATTGAAATTAGTTTCTTATAATTGACTTTTCTATACAAAAAAAATATAAAAACCATGGGTATTTTTTTTTAGACATCCCCAATTGTGTTACCGTGAAAAAATGCGTTTACCAATAGATAAATAAATCGTAGGACAATTGACACCAATCGACCTAGTCCCAAACTAAGCAGAGCTTTTACTATTGGTGCTAGACAACGGATAAATATACTTATACAGATAAATACATACTTCAATACATATTAAACATCCATTTACTTGAGCACAATATTCGTATTTTTCACACAAATATCTGCCCCGACCGGGAATCGAACCCGGGCCCTCAAACTTCGTAGTCAGGATCTCTAACAACTAAGTTATCCGGTCGTCCAATACAATTTATCAAAAATTTTATTTTAGCTATATGTGACTATTATTTACGTAACCCTGGTATAAAATTACTCCTCTGTGCTTTACTAATTATCTAAGATAATCATGACACCAACCATACACTGCGTCAACAAGATTCAACGCAATATGAAGCACCTTTGACGTAAATTCATTCCGTCCAAAAGACTTCCCGGCTGAGCCATCAACGCCTAGGACCGCTGAATGCAGAACTTCAACTTTTACGAGTGTTTGCCCCTTTGCACGAGCACTTGCAGAATTTTAAATACTGGCCGTAATGGGATTTTAGCACAAAACGATGGCTGGATGTTTGAAAAGACTAGTTAGAATAAATGATCCTACATGTACCAAAAGTGAAGGTATAAAATTACGTGTAGAGGGTATACATTTTAAATTGAGTTTTTTCAATGAGTTTTTTGACGTACCTGATTTGAATTTGTCCTCCTAATTCAAGTGCTTTACTTAAAAGGAGGATTCGATTCGACACCACCTGTCAAAACGTTTTGTTAAAAATAAATGTTTTTTTTTTAATTACGATGTTATTTTCGCTATTTTATTTACTGTGTATAATGATATAATAAAAAACTGTTTGTAACAATAATACTTAGAAAGCTACGCTCGCTTTCTTTGAATAATATAAGATACTTTTTATCCATAACCAAGATAAAGTTCCCGCCAGACCTGAATGAACTTGCGACCAACAACTAGTATATTTAGAACATTTACAATACGTTTACTTTTAGTTTACCACTGACAGATGGCTTGCCTTCTTTTCATTTCCAACTTTAACACCATACAAATAAAGTAGCTTTTACAAAATCTGCAAACGTGGGTAACAGTATTCTAAAATAAGCTTTATTTGTAGGTCGTTAATGTTGAATATGAAATGAAGGCAAACCATCTGTCAGTGGTAAACTTTATGTAATTTTACTGTATTCCCTTTCGCTATACAACATTTTTGACTACCCCAATTAAAACTGCATTTTTTAATCAAGGTTTTAGTTACTTAAGCGATAATTGACTGCTGCTAGTGCTGTAGTTATGAGAATTAAAGTTTATTCCCTCAGTACTTGAAACTAATGGCCTCTTCCAGCGACATTTATTGCCTTTCCAATGCCTCTTACAGTAGTAAATATCTTCCTTTTAAAAAGAATGTACATTTTCCGCCAAACTGTTCATTTAGCACCTTTGATACTGTTGAAGTACATATACTTAAGAACAAAAAAGTTCATGAGCAATTTAGAAAATTAGAGTACAACCCTGTTAAAATTAAATTCTTGAATGTAATTTGTTTAAGTATGTAACATGAAGTTTGTACGTGTTAATAGAGGTTTCCGCTAAAGAAATGATTAAAAGTTAAGCAATGGTTACAAGATACAATGCAATACGGTGATAATAATATGTCTGTCAAATAAATGAAGGTCAACTTATGCATGTAACCTTTAAACCGTTTAATTTAATTTCTCCTCGGAACATTTCTCAAAGAAAGAATATCTAATTTCAACTAACTACAAACAAAACTGTAAGAATTAAGATCTTCGGGCAATTGCGAGCAGTTAAAAACTAAAAAAAAAACAATAGTTGAAAAATGAGTCTTTCACCGGAGATAAATGCTATGGTTATAACAGCACCCCTGGGTGTTTTATCACAGTGAGGAAGTAACTACAGTAGGTGAAGTTTAGTGTGCTATATGTTTATTATACTTATACTCATTTAGATTGCTAATTTTCTCAAGAAGTTAGTTTAAAAAAAAATGACGAATAGGTTTTAATCACAGATCTCTAATGATTTCTCGATAGCTGTCCTAAATGCCCATATGCGTACCCCGTGAGCGTTACTAATAAATAAGCAATCAAATTTGCATTTCACTATTTTGTTGTATCTTCATATAAAACATTATAACGAGCAAATCATAAAGCATCTGCTTTTGAAATAATAATAATAAGCATACCTACTATAAACATTCCTTTGGGTAAGAGAAATAAAACTTTTTGTAATTATTTTACTTTGACGATTATTTCCCCATTCATACATAATTATATCTAATCTCCTTATTAATTAACTAGCTTTTGCTCGCAACTTTGTCTGCGTCTCTTGTACCATTATACACGTTTCCGTAGTAAAATATAACTTATGATACTCGTGGACAATATAGATTTCAATTTGTGGTGGAATTTTTCTATTTCTATCTATAGGCGAACTATTTTTAAAATAAATGCAGTAGTTTTTGAGTTCATCCATTACATTACAGTCGAGTTCTCCAAAATCTGTACAGCCAACCGTTCATAAATATATATTTATGAACGGTTGGCTGTACAGATATTGGAGAACTCGACTGTACAAACAACCAACTATACAATCAAATCTTTTCTCAGTAAAATGTAAGTTTAATATTTTGACGATTTTTTTTTAAATTCATGTCATGTGTAAATAAGAGTCCCACAAACCATTTCATTAGTTACAGACTTAAAGAAATTTTCATTTTGATGCTCGAGCCACACACCAATATTATACCTCTATAACTATTATACTGGCGTGAAATAACGGTGCGCTGGTCGTACATATAGAGCTCGACGCTTGTGGCGTGGCGCGCTTCCAGCGGACGCCATGTGACGCCGCTTTATTACAACACTTGCTACTTTTAAATATCAATTAAAACTAGTAATTTTCCTGCAGCCCTCACACAGTACTCTTAGTGTCCTATTTCATTGCAATCGATTCCAGATTCCACAACGGCCACACTACATTTTTAAACTATCAACACTATGCTCATATAACTGATGGTCATAACTGCTGTCCATTGCTGGGTACTGCTGTGCTTAACATGTCCATGATTGGTGCCCTCACCCTATTTTATTTTATGGTGCTACATCCTGTTAACATTTTATCAAAATTTTGACCACGTAGAACTTAAAAACCACCACTACCATTTCTTATCAGCAAGATCATCCGTTGAACACGCTGAATAATTCTCAGAGCGAAAACAAATCTGCCGCAAAACTCGCGTAACACAAAAGAATGTTAATCGCATAAAAAATGCCACAAAGACTTTTTCATTAAAACTGTCGTTGCCTTTGGAGTTGTTTCCTCAAGTTGAGTCATATTAATATTGCTATATGGAGGGACAGAAGGGCCCTCACACCCTCTCTTAATATGGGTACGAGGAAGGGTTTCCTCTTGAAATCTCGGAGAGTCTTCACTTACTGAGCTTAGTGACTCAATAGACGGAGTGTGTTTTTCTAATTGAATTATAAGTTGGAACTATAAACTTTTTTTTTTTTACTTTTAATTGTTTTTATGGCTTGTATGAAACAGTTTAGGACGTTTATTCGAGCATTTCAACTGCCTCATTTATCTGGTCACATTTTTTAAGAAATGGGAAAAGATTCTGATAAAGTTCCCAGTTATATGGCAGAAATACAGGACCTCTAATATATACCCGAAAGCTCCGCAAAATCAAAAGCCATTTCTTAAAAAATGACACCTGATAAATGAGGTGGGTGAAACGCTCCAATACGAGTAAATGCCCTTTACTTGTAAGATTTGGTAAAGCCAGGGTAGCCTAGTAGTTTGACATAAGGCAGATATTATCAAGCAGAGGGTCGTGGGGTCGAACCCGAGCTCACAACTCTGAATATTTCGGAATTTAAGAGCCCAATTTCATTTCACTTAGTTTTTAGAGAAGCAAGCCAGCGAATCTTGAGCAATGCACACATGTTTGTAAGAAATTCCCAATCTGTAATGAGCCTGCGTGAGATAAATATGTATAATTCGTCGGGTGACAAGCAAAAGTCACTAAGTACCAAATACCTACTTAAAACAAAGCTCGTATCTCAGTATGAAATTACTAACTAGATACGACTTTTTGAAGAGCAGTGACAGAAATTTTAGTGAGTTTTGCTTGTCATCCGGCGATATAGCGCAAATCGTCTCATCCTGAGAGGGATTTTCCCAGAAGTGGAATGTATATTGACTTATGCTTAATTTACTTGCTTATTCAACTTATTAGTACTAATCACATCTGGATCGAAAGTCTAATAAAATATGTAACTTAAAATCAAAATTACTAATCGCGTCAATTTCTGGAAGGTCCAAATTAAAATGGTGTATTATTTTGAGTAGTTACGCCTTCAATCTAGGTATGTGAATGTGAGTTATGTGTATCTAACGCAACGAGCTGTATTACTGCAGCTATTTTAAAATTTATTTATTAAAATGGCTAGTACTTAAAACGTTCACATTTTCCATACAAAGGCAACGGAGCAAGCTGGCCTTTTTCGATTCACATGGCGTTACTGTTTTCGTTTAAAGCTGTCTTCGAGCTCTACTTTATAGCCCGTACGGAATGCTTTCATTAAAATAACTCTGAAGGTCTTTTTCTACCAAAAATCAATATCTGTAAATATTTTTTTTTAGCAAACGAGTCACTGAATCTACTCTTATGATAAGGATATTGGTTTCTTTCATCATCATCATCATCATCATCATCATCCCAGCCTATATACGTCCCACTGCAGGGCACAGGCCTCCTCTCAGAATGAGAGGGCTTGGGCCGTAGTTCCCACGCGGGCCCAGTGCGGATTGGGAACTTCACATACACCATTTAATTTCTTCTCAGGTGTATGCAGGTTTCCTCATGATGTTTTCCTTCACCGTAAAGCTCATGGTAAATTTCAAATGTAATTTCGCACATAAATTCCAAAAAACTCAGGTGCGAGTCCGGACTCGAACCCACGACCCTCTGATTGAGAGACTATAGGTCAAACCACTTGGCCACCACGGCATTGGTTTCTTTAGATACAAGAAATTACATAAAATCTACAAAATGTCTTAAAATTGTTCGATATGTAGGTACTTAGGTTAAAAACCAAAGTGCAAGAAAAGGTTATTAATATCGCAAACAGTATACATATAAATAGTATATGATAGGTACTTTAATTAACGTGTATAAATATTTTTTTCTTGAAAAGATATTATTATTTAATAAAAAACCTAATTTCTTGATATTTCTGAACTTATCTACGCTCGACTTAACATACAAACTAGGCATCAAAGTAGAGAACTTAAAAAATACAGAGCAAGTCTATCAAAATTGCTATGTTAATTTAATTCGAGATATTGGGTGCTTATGTAAAGGTAAGTTCACAATGGGAACCATTTCGGTGATTCATAACAAGAAAAGGGCGAGTTCATGCCTTTTGTTGGAGTAATTACCTATAATGGGAGACGGTTCTCAGAAACTGGAATCTCCCTTTTATATTGCGTGCGATGAATTTATTTATCTTTTTTACCGCCAACGCTTGTTCTTCCCGATTCCATTAAAGATTTCTGAAATCGTGTAAAACAAAAGAGGTGCGATGTTTTTTTGGCGATTAAACTTGAATTATATGTACGTTACTTTTCCTTATGCTGTTGAGCGCTTTTTTGAAATTAAATGAAATATTTACTTGCTAGAATACGTCATTGTATAAGGTCTTACAAGTAGGTATCATTACGAACAGTATTCAGTCGATATACAAAATCAACATGCAAATTTAAAATTACAAACCTATTAAAATTTAAAATTCAAAAGTCCTTAACACTATAGAAGCAGTTATCATGTAGCCATTCAGTCAGCCTTGTTTTAAATAATCTCATGCTGCAACACTTTAAACTCATCGGGAAGGTTATTATATTATACAGCACAATACACATATTAAAGGTATTGATACAACAGATTTTTATACTGCACGCGAAGCTCTCCTCCTAACCTTCTGTCACGTGCTTTAAAGTATTCTGGGTGGTAAAAGAAGTAATCTTAAGAAAAATTACTACCTATTTCTAGCAGTTTTATGGTCCTTTGTGTTTACGTAACGGAGTTTATACTTTAAACGTGAAATTTATAATTAAATGACTTCTAATTTCACAACACAAATTGATGATAAATTGAAGCAACAATATCAATGCAATATATGTAAGTATGTATGTACGGGTCAATTCTTTGAAGTTGAATTTGACCCACTTCCAGTGGTCGGATTTAATACTTGAAATATGGTATACTTATATGTGGGTTGGATGACAATGCAAGTAAAGTCAACATAAAGTACAGTCAGCGAAAAATCTTGCATTAAAAATGAATTTTTTAACAAAAACTTATTTTATTATAAACTGTTTGTTAATTAATTAACTTCCCTGAAAACCACGTTAAAGTGCACAATATAACTTATATACGAACGTAAATTAGTATCAACGTTATTACGTTAAACGCAAATAAGCCAAGACGTGATTAAATAAGCATGCTTATTAGCAGACCGTAATCCCGGCTTATGATATTATTATTACTTATTCACACTACTCTAATAGCTAATAACTGTAGGAGCTGAAGCTAAGATCCTTAGCGGGAAAATTACTTTACTGGTGTTAAGACCCATGATATTACCACGGATATACACAATATGAACCTGTCTTCAAGTCTAGGGTGACAGATTGTTCGTTATACATGTATGTACCCGTTTTAAACATGAAACTACCGTGAGACTCACTCATAGTGAAAATAAACGGATCACTCACGTCTTAAAACGAGTTTAACTCGACATGTTTCGGGCATGTTTGTTGTGTCATGTTTGACAATGACAATAAAAGTGATAATGAAAACGGGGATAGTTGTGTGTCGCTGTCAGTTGCGTCGAGTAGCCGCGCGACCAGGGCGTTAGCACGCAGTGCACGTTTGGCAGCCGCCATGACGTGCGACTCCGAGAGGAAGGGCTACGGATTAGCCCGAAACATGTCGACTCAAACTCGTTTTAAGACGTGAGTGATCCGTTTATTTTCACTATATGTACCCGTTTGTTTTATTCTTGGTTCAAATCTTAGAAGTCGAATTTGACCCACTTCCAGTGGTTGGATTCACCTGAAATTTGGTATATTTTAGGTTGGATGACAATGCAAGTACAGTCAACAAAAAGTACAGTCACCTAAAAAGCTTGCTTTAAAAATGAAATTTCTAACAAAACTTATTTTGACAGACGCTGTCCGTGTTGCTTTGGAAAGCAGCCAATAATATTAATTTTAGGGATCAAATGTATTTTGGGATGTTAAGGGTGATTCTTCAAGGTCGTGATTTTTGTTTTATTCATCTGTCGTATTTTTTTTTACTTAGTAAAAAAAAAATACGACAGAGGAATAAAACAAAAATCACGACCTTGAAGAGTCACCCTTAACAAATTAGCGTAGGTTTCGCAGTTGAGAAATGCATTTTGTAGCAGTCTACGTTTAATAAATGCCCACAATAAGGCTTGCTACGATGACACTCCGGTCAATAGATATAACTACCTACCTACGCTTACTTCAAACAAAATTATCAACAACTTTCCCGTAACCCTCTACGGCGTAGCGCTTTTGTCGAACTGTAGTGTCGTAGCATTTAAATAGTGAGATGAGAATCAACATAGAAAATTCTTGTTTTATTTATTGTTTTCAATGTAGGACGGAAAACAATGGAAAATAAAATATAACGCAAAAACTGCTTGATTCCTTGCTTTCTTTTTGTCTGAAAGGTTGTCTGTGAAGAGATCGCTTCGAAGCGATAAGTTCGCCCATTGCATACCTTATATATTTTTCCATGTACTTGTTTTTCTGTATTGTATTTTTGTGGTGTACAATAAAGAGTCTTTGTATTGCATTGTATTGTATGAAGAGGAGGGTCAGAGAAACTACCAATTTTCAGCTTCCAACAGCAAATCTATACATATAATAAATCTGTAATATTTAAGCAGTACATTTTTAATGATTTACTTATAATAATCACAAATGTACCTACTGTTCAATTTTGTTTAAGTCTTTAGGTACGGTCATACATAAGAACTACTTTAATTTATAATAATGATGAATTAACTGCGAATCATTAAAAACTGTTGCGAGTATTTTACTAATATTATAAACACGAAAGTCTGTCTGTAGACTTAGAAAATAAAACCCCAGAATAACTTGAACTGCATTTAACTACATGATTTTTTTTAACACAGAATGTCGTATTTCTTTACTTTCCGCCATTTGTCTTCCCCGTTCACCCCACTACTTCCATAGACTATTTACTGCATAGTGCATATACACCGTGAAATTTTAGTGGTTGTTTTCCCGAAACGAGGTGATTTAGTTTCGATTGTACAATCGATTTATAATTACTATTTTGACTAGAGTCAAAAATCCAATTGTGAAAAACGAAAGTCGAAAATGACCGCAAACCAATAGTAACGTTTCGTTGGTACAAGTAGCGTACGATCGTACGATAGGTTAGGTACCAACGAAGCGTTACTATTGGTTTGCGGTCATTTTCGACTTTCGTTTTTCACAATTAGATTTTTGACTCTAGTCAAAATAGTAACTATAAATCGATTGTACAATCGATACTAAATCACCTCGTTTCGGGAAAACAACCACTAAAATTTCACGGTGTATTAATAGGATCTTTTAATTTTTTTCCTACATGTATGGATGTATGGATGTTTATTACTCTTTCACACTGAAACGGCTTGATGGATTCTGATGAAATTTGGCTTAAAGATACCTTATATTCTGGGATACTTTTTATCCCGGAAAATTCCATAGTTACCGGGGGATAGCGATAAACATATTCCTCGCAGACGAAGTCGCTGGCAACCGCTAGTATTTTACAAAAATAGACGTACGAACTAAGTGTAGATATAACTATGCTGACTAATCTATCCTTACAGCTAAAACTTCAGCAAACACCGCTTTACGTCCCCGCACTTATCTCATTACGATTCGTAGAGCGAAACTAAACAACCGCAGTTTTCCGCGAACGTAGCAAAGCGCTATTCCTGTTGCTCGACACAATATTGTTCATCCTCCCTTTATTCCCGCTAATGACAACAAGCAAGGTTCGGTTAGCGTGAGTTTGTGTTATGTGTAACCATAGGTACCAGTTCTTCGGTTACGAGTTATGATCTCTTAATTTCATAATCTAATGTATAAAAGTCTCGTGTCACGAACTCCTCCGAAACGGCTTGGTTGATTTTTATGAAACATTTTTGTCTATATTCAGCAGGTCTGAGAATAGGTCGTAGGCAATTTTTTATACCTTACCTACCCCCTATTCTTTGCAGACGGAGTCGCGGGCATCAGCTAGTCTAATGTATAAAAATCTCGTATCACGGTGTTTGTTATCGAACTCCTTCGAGACGGCTCGACTGATTCTTATGAAACTTTTTGTCTATATTCGGTAGGTCTGAGAATAGATCGTAGGCTAGTTTTTATTCTTTGCAGACGGAGTCGCGGGCAACAGCAAGTTTGTTCATAAGATGATACTAGCTGTTGTCCGCGACTCCGTTTTCGAAGATTTCGTTTATCGGTATCCTTTATATGTTAATTTAGGTTATAAACCTATCTATTGGCCACATCAGAATCCGTCGAACCGTTTTAGCGTGAAAAAATAACAAACATCCACACATCCATCCATCTATCCATCCATTCAAACTTCCACGTTTATAATATTAGTGGTATTAATGGTTTGTACAGTAAAATGTGAAAAAGTGTATTTGGAACACTTAAAAAGTATGTATTAAAATCGTAAAGAAAAGAAGAAGCATAGAACATAATTTGAAATCATTGCACAAAGTACATAATTATTTTTATAAGCTTTTATTTCACATGCAGTGTTCCTATGTACAAGTTGTCTTTAAAACTTGAAGTTCAAATTTTTCCCCACTACTAGCAATTGGATTGACTTGAAATTTGGTAAAGATATGTAGACAGAGTAACAACGTAAGTACAATCAGCAAAAAAGCTTACATAAAAATAAATACATGCCAACAAACTGCTATGCAGTTTGGCAGATGTATTTTAACATAAGTATTTCTGTACTTCTTTTGTTTGTTTTTGTGTAAATAAATTAAAAAATATATATATATATATTAAACCCTATTTTACTGGAATAAAATAACCGTGCTATTCCGCGACCACACGAACAAAGGATTTATGTCCGTACCCACCAAACATATTATAACGAATATACCTATGACACATGAATATATCTCACAGATTTGACTGCCTATATCTAGAAAAGTTTCATGTTGTTGCTTGTTTTCCGAAACATGTCGAGTTAAACTCATGTTAAGACGTGAGTGATCCGTTTATTTTCTCTATGAGTGAGTCTCACGGTAGTTTCATGTTTACATCGAATTTTTTCCTACCGAATTGGTACCCACACCCATTCAAGTTTACTAACCATTTAATTAAAGTTTCATGTTCTTATGTATGCAAAAATGTAGCTAAATAGTATTTAGCATTAGTAAATACCAGAATGCTAATCCAGGCCATGCGCACCAGTCAAGGGTAGAAAAACTATTGCATGTAACACGCACACGAGTTTGCAATATGCAATTCTTTGGAAATTACCATCACATTCGTAGCCATTATAAACCATAGATATATGAATAAAGTAAACAGGATCACGTCGTTTTCAAGGACGATTCATTATAAGTAAACTAGCTTTATCCCGCGACATCGCCCGAGTTCGAAATCATGAAAAAGGTAACGGTGGTATTTTTTTCAGCACAAATGTCGCTCGAACAACACCACTATGGATTACAGACGAGGTTAACACATCAAGATTGAAAGCCGAGGTACTTACTTCAACGTTCTTAGACAGCGCCCTCTGTTTTTTTTAAGTAAAACCGGCCAAGTGCGAGTCGGGCTCGCGCACCGAGGGTTCCGTACAAATTTTTGGGTATGTCAAAATATACGGCGTAAACAGCCGTACCTAACTATAATAATCCAGTGTTAGTAGAACCCAGCTTCTAGTAAAATGTACGCAGTGTGAGATCATTTTATATTGATTTTTCGACACCCCCTTAATATTTAATATTTATTATTTGTTGTTGTACCGGCTACAGTAATACATAATCGGTGAAAGTTTCAAGGGTCTAGTTAACGCCATTATAAAGATCGAGTTAAAAACGTTGAAAAAAAAACGATTCTTGTATGACGACCCCCTTTTATTTTTAACTTTATTTTATTTTTAGTATTTGTTGTTATAGGGGCAACAGAAATACATCATCTTTGAAAATTTCAACTATCTAACTATCACGGTTCATGAGATACAGCCTGGTGACAGACGGACAGACAGAAGACGGACGGACAGCAGAGTCTTAGTAATAGAGTCCCGTCCCATGAAGTAATGCACTTGCTACATTTCCTCCCTACTTCAAAAAAGTACATTCACTTCATATGTCATAAAAAGTTTTAAATCTTGATATAAATTACCTAGCAGTATTTCATACGTAGTTTTTACGCTGACATTACCTACCATGACTTTACTTTAATATGTTTAGTACAGTAGCTCTAATTTATAAACCTGACAGCTATCACAACACGACCTTTGTTATTAATTAATCATATGTTCTACGCACCAGGAGCTACCGGTTCGTTACAACCAAATATCATAATGTCCTTTTACATACATATTTCACCAAATCTCAAATTGTCTTAGTTCTAAAATGCCTATATTCCCAAATTGACTTAGTTTCAATACAATAAAATGTCATAACAACATTTACACATTACATCCGATATCCAAAATGTATAGTTGGTAAAATGTACAATACATAACTTCAAATACCGAATTATTATTAAGACTTAAGAGGGTACGATGGCTGAGAGACTTTTGAGAAATACGAGGGGCGTTCAATATAAAGTGAGAATGAGATGCAAACTCTTTTAATATTACGAAATTAAATACTGGCCGGTAACGCTAATCTATCTAGCTGATTGCTATGAAAAAAAAAACTAACTGTCTTTTGTTTAAAAAAATATACGGTAATTTCTTTGCAATGCTATTGAGTACGTTAGCGAAAATGGAGAAAATTGAACTGCGCGCCGTTATCAAATACTTGTATTTGAAAAATTTTTCTACGGACCAAGTCAATTTGGATTTGCGGGACACTTAAGGGTCTAATGCTCCTCCGTATTCGACAGTCGCACGTTGGTGCGCCGAATTTAGACGTGGAAGAACATCGACAATAGACGACCCCCGCTCCGGACGCCCTACTACAGCAGTAACTGAAGAAATTGTGAAAAAAGTCGAAAACTCAGTTTTGGCGGATCGTCGTGTCACAGTTCGTTTTATTGCTGAAAATGTAAAGATTTCAACGGGGAGCGTGCATAATATTTTTCATGAACGCTTGGGTATGAAAAAGGTATCTGCGCGTTGGGTACCAAGAATGCTTACTGACACGCAAAAACAAACTAGACTAGAGATTTGTCAAGAAGCTTTGAACCTGATGCAGCAAGACCGGGAACTTTTTTTGGCGCGATTTATAACAATGGACGAAACATGGCTCCATCATTACTACCCTGAAACGAAACTGCAGTCTATGACATGGAAAAGGCCATCATCTCCAACTCCGAAGAAATTCAAGGTGGGCCCATCTGCCGGTAAGGTCATGGGCTCTGTTTTTTGGGATGGTAAAGGGGTATTAATGATTGAGTATCTCGAGCATGGAGCCACTATTACGGGCACATTATACGCCAAACAAATAGCAACATTGCGCAATGAGATCCGCGAAAAACGGCGAGGTAAACTCTCGAAAGTTGTGCTGTTCCACCAGGACAATGCCCCGGCACACAAGTCCGCCGTTGCAATGGCTGCAATTCGTGATGCTGGGTTCGATATCCTTAAGCATCCTCGGTATTCACCAGATCTCACTCCCAGTGATTTCTACCTATTTCCGAGGTTGAAACAATACCTGAGAGGCCAGAAATTTGAAGACGACGACGCGGTAGTCGCTGCAGTACAAGATTTTTTAAGTACTCAAGATGAGACCTTTTTTAAAAATGGAATTTTAAGTTTAGAAAAAAGATATACTAAGTGTATTATGCTACAAGGTGACTATGTCGAAAAATAAAATGATATTTAGTAAAAGTTGTTTATAACATACTCATTCTCACTTTTTATTGAACGCCCCTAGTAGGTATTTTAATGAAATGTCGCTGTCTCGCCCGAACCCCTTCGTGTCAGTACAGCGAGAGCGGGACAACTGCAGCTCAGACCGTTAACAGGCGCGTAAAATTGATCAAAACAGCATTTCGTAATCCCCTGTTTTCTTCTCGAAAACTGGACCAATAAAATTATTTTTGTCAAAAATAATTAGAAGACAGATTTAGCTATGCCCCTATGTTTTATGAGGAAAATATATAAATGAGGGATTCTTTTCTGATGAGTGTCTGAAAATGACGTTGAAATTGGGCAATTTTTTCAGTTTTTGAAAGCTCATATTTCTTATGTTAATTGAAATATGGAAAAAAACGAAACATAGGGGCATAGCTGTGGTAGATACAGATTACACAGTAAAAAAAAATTGGCTCTAAAGCCATTATCCAGGGAGGAAACAGGGGATTACGTTTGTATGGAGAAATGGTGCGCATCGTACCCTCTTAAGGTGAAAACGCATTAGTTTCATAATTACCAAAATTCAAAAATAGCTTTTGTTGACAGGCCCAAAGATCAAAATGAGACTGTCTCATAATACCTAAAATTTTAACCACGCAGTATTTTTACTGTAACATATTTATAAATGTAAATACTTCACTTTATAATTACTTACTGCTATTCAAAGTGGGGTAAAAACTGTAAACTTAAACATAATTTTAAATATTTTTCATAAATACTGAGTTTTAGGTGTTTTGGCATGTGACGTTTTTGTGTCAAGTTAATTTGAGTTTTAGACATTTTGGGAAATGGTATAATTGAAAATTCATCAAAACACGATCAAGTAAAGTTTTAGACATTTTGGGAAATGGTAGAATTGAAAATTTATCAAAACGCGA
The DNA here is from genome assembly GCA_947859365.1 of Archips crataeganus. Classification (NCBI taxonomy): domain Eukaryota; kingdom Metazoa; phylum Arthropoda; class Insecta; order Lepidoptera; family Tortricidae; genus Archips; species Archips crataeganus. The sequence continues at coordinate 9,149,404 of OX402062.1, forward strand.
TAGAGTCTAAATGAATTGTAGTGACTTTACGAGTACGGTATTTTGAGAAGTAGCCATAAGTCATTTCAAGCTTTAGACATTTTGAAACTAATCTGTTTTGATATTGCGACGTACTAGAAACTTGGTATTATGCTATTTAGTTGTAGCGAACCGGTAGCCACCAGGAGACCAATTTTCAAAATCAACACCCGTGAAAATATCATTCGAAAACTTCGAAAGTCTGCGTAATGTATTGCAAAATTACTGATCGAATTAAATTATCGATTATCTGAGAATATTAATTCGATTGATAAGTTTCTGCTATACCACTCGTATTTCTAAACCTACTAAGGTAAACTTACCAATGTTCGACACCTCAACGCCCAGTAGATCACACCCAACTGTCACCTCTCTTACCATGACATAAGATTGAAGGTGCCATGTATTGGGTCAGTGTCGAGCATAGGGACGATTACCTTACCTAGTATTATAAAAAACGCAAAAGATTTTGAGCGTGTCTGTAGAAAACAGTGAAATTAAAAAGAGATTTGAATTAAAAACAGAAAAAAAGACGGACTGAAATCCTTCCCGGTACATTTAGGTACCTATTGCTACATGAGAGCACGCAGCTGTATCTAAAATAAAAAGCGAGCGTGCATCGTAAAAAAATAATGCATAAAAATGTAACACCCACATCGTGGAAAACAAATCTTATTTGAACACTCGCCTAAAGTTGATACAAGGCGCGTGTCGGACAACACGAAACCATACCAAACCTTAGAGCATTAAACCTACTGGAAAGCTCAATAACGAGCATAAACCTTTACCAAATTTATTTAAACATCGCCACGTAAACACAACTGGGAAGTTGTGCGAAATTTGTAAGAAGAGTGGAGCAATAGAAAATTACAGCTCTGATTATTCTTGTCTACTAAATTTAATTTGAGCTTGAATATTTTTTGTTTAAAATAAACAACAAGGCTCGACAAGGGGCTAAATTCGGGAACGGGCCTTCACGGGTTTGGTAGCGGTAATTCAATCGTTTGGGCTGGGTTTGGCTTGAACTGCTATTCAGGAACGCCAAAAACCACTGGTTTGCGAGAGGTTTGGGCTGAGTTTGGGATGAGCCTTATTTATTTGTTTATTTATTTATTTATGTACAAAGCAAATTAAAAGGAAAATAAGGTTCATCCCAAGCTCAACCTATTCCTATCCTATCCCAAACGATTGAATTACCGCTCGCAAACCGTGTTGGGCCGTTCCTGAATTTAGCTCCAGAGTTCATCTTCGGAGTATCGCAACCGTTCACCATGCTACCAAATATTAGACTACAAACGAAACGCGTCAGTGTAGTTTGGTGGTGGTGATAGTTGGGTTTGTGTGATTTTTGTGTGTACGTACAGTGTGCAGGTGGAGGAACTGCATTAACACGCATTTCTTGCATAAGTAAACGTAACTATCTTAAGGTCGTGGGTGAGCAAAATAATTGTTTCAGTTCATTTATATAACTAGGTACCTATTAGGTAAACGTGTGTTTGCATTTTGCATGCACACCGACGTAATCGAAAAATGTATTAATATTGTCATTTTTTATCGCAAACGTTGTCTCATTCCGTTGAAAGTTGTAAAAAGTATTTATAAAATAAAAAGCTTGTACAATTAGTTTGTGTGGCGCCTCCGTTTGGCTAAAAGCTCTAAGTACAAAACGCAGCACAACGCAGCGGGGTGACGATACCCGTACAGACGACGCCGCAACGCACATTAAATGTAATGTACCTAAACAAAAGCCCGTGTCACGCAAACTAGAGCGCGTGCCCGTGTTCAAACGGCGTACGGCACAGTTTCTGAGTTAAGTCGGCACATTAATTTTTTAACGCATCAGATGTCTTAATAGATGAAAAACACAGGTTCTTCTTGTATATAGTATCGCATAGAACTGATATGAATATGAAGTTCATAATCATAATAGAACTTTATTTTGTTCATACAGACACACTATACGACATGCAAAAGTGGGCCTTGCTTATACGTTTTTACCTATAAAACGTTCGAGTTAAAGACTCAAATGCTATGCTAGAGGCGCTTTCTTTTCTCCCATAGTAATTAACATGTTTTAAAGCGTTTTGACTTTTTTGTAGTATAAATTTACAGTTGAAGCACTTGTCCTTACGAGAGTATTAAGCTTATTTACTAGACCGTAGTGTTAACCTAATCTATTTCTATAAAATAGTACCGAGCGTACTGATAGGCTAACAGACAACGCATAGCCTAACCCACAGGAGTTAAAGACTGAAAATTGACACACATACCTCGAATATCATAGACATGCAAAAATAAGAGATTTGTCAAAATTCGCACGGTGGGACTAGGTTATATTTTTTTTCCCGGGTTCAAACTTTCGGATATAGGCCAGTTATAACTAAGTAATGTATTCGTAGCAACATCCGTGACGTGTCATCCTGTGGACACAGCTAACGTTCGACACGCACAGCCTTACATTATTCAGGCGGCGCCTAAAAATGAAATGGCTGCAGCGAAAGTGCTCAAACAAAACACTTTGATGTCGAACTCTATATACAACCAGCACTCGCCATTTTAATGGGGTAGTTCGCTGTATATTTTGGCAGCCGTGCTACTGACAGGGTTAATTCGTAGACTTTATTGCTGAATGCGAAATTAGGTGCTTAAGGAATTTTAAGTGCAAGTGGGACGGGACAAAAAATTATGGCCGATTTTAACTACTATTTAATCGAATGAGCAGAATTTCTTACAGAATTTCCCTATGTATGTATTACGCTATATGTATGTAAAACGGTAAAAAGTAGTCTTGAATTCAAAAGACGAATGAAGAAATAAACATCAAGTTGTAGGGTAAAAATCCAAAAATCACAAATTTTTATTTTTAAAAAAATTACATGTTACCATTTCTATTTTGCTCAGTATAGTTTTTCAAAAAAATCCAGAATATTTAAAAAAAATCAAAGTTATTTTCGTGCACAGTATTTAAACGCACAAGTTATAATAATGTAAGTCTATAAATATGGAACCCCAGAGCCCCATCCCATTCGCATTTGCGAGCTTTATTGCAACATCGACATTATAAACACAACCTTTCAGGGTATCAATAAGTATAGGCATACAATTACCCACACAACATGTAAGCAGTTTCCTCCTTAAACACTCAACAGCCCTCACAGTCCTCTTTCAGATAAGATTGAGGATATTATGTAAGCAATCGAAATTTTATATCCTATGTGATGGTTATATTCGGCTTAGCGTAAACCATCTTAATCTGACACGTGTATACTCCTTATCACGTTTATATAGGATTCACAGTGGTTTGGCGCTTGTGCAAGGGTAAGTTGGCCGGTTAGCAGCCGTTCGATAGAGGATAGAGGTTGTCAGTCCAAGGCGCAGGTCGAAATATACCGGACAAGTGCGAGTCGCATCCGATATATTGAAGGGTTCTGCTGTCGAGATCAATTTAAATCCAAATGTTCTGCTAAGATACTAGGGGTGTTCAATAAAAAGTGAGAATGAGTATGTTATAAACAACTTTTACTAAATGTAATTTTATTTTTCGACATAGTCACCTTTTAGCATAATACACTTATTATATCTTTTTTGTAAACTTAAAATTTCATTTTTAAATAAGGTCTCATCTTGAGTACTTAAAAAATCTTGTACTGCAGCGACTACCGCGTCGTCGTCTTCAAATTTCTGGCCTCTCGGGTATTGTTTCAATCTCGGAAATAGGTAGAAATCACTGGGAGCGAGATCTGGTGAATACAGAGGATGCTTAAGGATATTGAACCCAGCATCACGAATTGCAGCCATTGCAACGATGGACTTGTGTGCCGGGGCATTGTCCTGGTGGAACAGCACAACTTTCGAGAGTTTACGTCGCCGTTTTTCGCGGATCTCATTGCGCAATGTTTCTATTTGTTTGGCGTATAAAGTGCCCGTAATAGTGGCTCCATGTTTGAGATACTCAATCATTAATACCCCTTTACCATCCCAAAAAACAGAGCCCATGACCTTACCGGCAGATGGGCCCACCTTGAATTTCTTCGGAGTTGGAGATGATGGCCTTTTCCATGTCATAGACTGCAGTTTCGTTTCAGGGTCGTAATGATGGAGCCATGTTTCGTCCATTGTTATAAATCGCGCCAAAAAAAGTTCCCGGTCTTGCTGTATCAGGTCCAAAGCTTCTTGACAAATCTCGACTCTAGTTTGTTTTTGCGTGTCAGTAAGCATTCTTGGTACCCAACGCGCAGATACCTTTTTCATACCCAAGCGTTCATGTAAAATATTATGCACGCACCCCGTTGAAATCTTTACATTTTCAGCAATAAAACGAACCGTGACACGACGATCCGCCAAAACTGAGTTTTCAACTTTTTTCACAATTTCTTCAGTTATTGCAGTAGTAGGGCGTCCGAAGCGGGGGTCGTCCATGGTCGATGTTCTTCCATGTCTAAATTCGGCGCACCAACGTGCGACTGTCGAATACGGAGGAGCATTAGACCCTAAAGTGTCCCGCAAATCTAAATTGACTTGGTCCGTAGAAAAATTTTTCAAACACAAGTATTTGATAACGGCGCGCAGTTAAATTTTCTCCATTTTCGCGAACGTACTCAATAGCATTGCAAAGAAATTACCGTATTTTTTTTTAAACAAAAGACAGTTACTTTTTTTTTCATAGCAATCAGCTAGATAGATTAGCTTTATCGGCCAGTATTTAATTTCCTAATATTGAAAGAGTTTGCATCTCATTCTCACTTTATATTGAACGCCCCTCGTATCTTAGAAAAGTTCTTAAATTTTGGTCCCGAAAAAATGCATAGTTACACGAAGACGAAGTTGCAGGAAACAACTACTTAATAATATCATCAACGTCATCATCAGTTTCAGCTGAAAGACGTACACTAAACAGACCGGTGCTGCTCCAACCACATCCAACGCTTTCCTGCATTCTTAACCAGGTTGTCGCTCAATCTTGTTGGAGGGCTACCTACATTGCGTCTTCTGGTCTGTGGTCGACATCCGAGAACGTTTTGGAACCAAAAGCCATCAGTTCTACGAGCAATATGCCCTGCCCACTGCCACTTGAGTGTGGTGATTCTTCGAGCTATATTGGTAATTTTAGTTCTTGGACGGATTCCATCATTTCTAATGTAATCCTGCAGAGAAACTCCGAGCTAGCCCTCTCATCGCCCTCAAAGTGACCTTTAGCTTTGTTATAATAATAATAATAATAATTTATTTCGGATAACATGTACATATAGTTGTTCTTATGAGGCCCATCGTATTACTATGAAGATTACTAGCACAGAAGTGCGTTTTTTTAGCAGAAAATCGCAATGTATGAGTATACTACCTCTATACTTAGTTTGCGTTTTTATGATATGTACCGATAGGTTCACGAAAGACATTAATGAAACTATGGATTCCGGTTTTTCCATTTTGGCTACGGAATCCTGCAAAGGAAGAAACATCAGGCCTGACCGAGGTAAGGTCCGTTTAAGATTGATAAGGAATCTCCTTTCAACGGTTTTTCCGCTGCTGTGATGCAGAGTTGATTGAAGATACAGGATGTATTTATTTACTAATATGTATTATATAAAATATAAATGTGTGTAAATAAATTTAGACTAACCAAAAGTGTACACAGTTCATCATAATCACCAACCCAACCTATAAACGTCCAACTGCACAGCACATACCTCCTCTCAAAATGAGAAGGCTTGTGCTGTAGTTCCCACGTGGGCCCAGTGCGGATTGGGAACTTCACATACCTACACAATTGAACTTCTTCGCAAGTGTGTTTCCTCAGAGGTTTGTGGATTTCAATCCTGGCTCACACTTCTGAGTTTTTCAGAATTTTTGTGCGAAATTACGTTTGTAATTTACCATGAGCTTTACGGTGAAGGAAAACATCGTAAGGAAACCTGCAAACACCTGCGAAGAAATTCAATGGTGTGTGTCTGAAATTTCCAATCCGCACTGGGTCCGCGTGGGAACTACCTACGGCCCAACCCCTCTCTTATTGAGAGGAGGCCTGTGCCCTGCAGTGGAACGTAAGTATATTATTACTAGCTTTTGCCCGCGGCTTCGCTCGCGTGTACTATGAGTATTCCAAAGAACCAAGATATCAAGCAAGCAAGGATACAGGCAAGCAAGCAAGCAGGTCCACAATGCAATGCATAACCTCCTCCTTTTTTAGAAGTCGGTTAAAGTGCCCTTTGCGGCCTACTTACAGTACTTATGAATTTTGAAATTTTAGCTTTCTACAACCAGTAAAACGCAAAATCCCGTTTTTTCCCGTTCCCGTCAGAATTTCGGGAAATGTTTTCTTAATGCTCCCCTACACTCCCCAAGGAACCCACTTGCCAAATTTCAGCTTTCTATGACCAGTAAAACGAAAAAGCCCGTTTTTCCCGTTCCCGTGGGAATTTTGGAAAGTCCTCTCTCAATGCTCCTCGACACTCCCCAAACAACCTACATGCCGAATTTCAGCTTTCTACAACCAGTAAAACGAAAAATCCCGTTTTTTCCCGTTCCCGTTGGAATTTGGGAAGTCCTCTCTCAATGCTCCTCTACACTCTCCAAGCAACCTACGAGGGGCGTTCAATATAAAGTGAGAATGAGATGCAAACTCTTTCAATATTAGGAAATTAAATACTGGCCGGTAAAGCTAATCTATCTAGCTGATATTTGTTTAAAAAAATATACGGTAATTTCTTTGCAATGCTATTGAGTACGTTAGCGAAAATGGAGAAAATTGAACTGCGCGCCGTTATCAAATACTTGTGTTTGAAAAATTTTTCTACGGACCAAGTCAATTTATATTTGCGGGACACTTTAGGGTCTAATGCTCCTCCGTATTCGACAGTCGCACGTTGGTGCGCCGAATTTAGACGTGGAAGAACATCGACAATGGACGACCCCCGCTCCGGACGCCCTACTACAGCAGTAACTGAAGAAATTGTGAAAAAAGTCGAAAACTCAGTTTTGGCGGATCGTCGTGTCACGGTTCGTTTTATTGCTGATAATGTAAAGATTTCAACGGGGAGCGTGCATAATATTTTACATGAACGTTTGGGTATGAAAAAGGTATCTGCGCGTTGGGTACCAAGAATGCTTACAGACACGCAAAAACAAACTAGACTAGAGATTTGTCAAGAAGCTTTGAACCTGATGCAGCAAGACCGGGAACTTTTTTTGGCGCGATTTATAACAATGGACGAAACATGGCTCCATCATTACGACCCAGAAACGAAACTGCAGTCTATGACATGGAAAAGGCCATCATCTCCAACTCCGAAGAAATTCAAGGTGAGCCCATCTGCCGGTAAGGTCATGGGCTCTGTTTTTTGGGATGGTAAAGGGGTATTAATGATTGAGTATCTCGAGCATGGAGCCACTATTACGGGCACATTATACGCCAAACAAATAGCAACATTGCGCAATGAGATCCGCGAAAAACGGCGAGGTAAACTCTCGAAAGTTGTGCTGTTCCACCAGGACAATGCACCGGCACACAAGTCCGCCGTTGCAATGGCTGCAATTCGTGATGCTGGGTTCGATACCCTTAAGCATCCTCCGTATTCACCAGATCTCGCTCCCAGTGATTTCTACCTATTTCCGAGATTGAAACAATACCTGAGAGGCCAGAAATTTGAAGACGACGACGCGGTAGTCGCTGCAGTACAAGATTTTTTAAGTACTCAAGATGAGTCCTTTTTTAAAAATGGAATTTTAAGTTTAGAAAAAAGATATACTAAGTGTATTATGCTAAAAGGTGACTTTGTCGAAAAATAAAATGACATTTAGTAAAAGTTGTTTATAACATACTCATTCTCACTTTTTATTGAACGCCCCTAGTACATACCGAACTTCAGCTTTCTACGACCAGTAAAACGAAAAATCCTGTTTTTTCCCGTTCCCGTGGGAATTTTGGAAAGTCCTCTCTCAATCCAGCTCTACACTCCCCAAGGAACCCACTTGCCAAATTTCAGCTTTCTATGACCAGTAAAACGAAAAATCCCGTTTTTCCCGTTCCCGTGGGAATTTTGGAAAGTCCTCTCTCAATGCTCCTTTACACTCCCCAAACGACCTACATGCCGAATTTCAGCTTTCTACGACCAGTAAAACGAAAAATCCCGTTTTTTCCCGTTCCCGTAGGAATTTTGGAAAGTCCTCTCTCAATCCAGCTCAACACTCCCCAAACAACCTACATGCCGAATTTCAGCTTTCTACGACCAGTAAAACGAAAAATCCCGTTTTTTCCTTATCCCATGGGAATTTACAATTACCTACATCTATGCCAAATTTGAAGAGTCTAGTAATTATAGTTCATAGGATCCCGTTGAACTGAATATATAAATCCCGTTTTTTCCTTATCCCGTGGGAATTTTGAAAAATCCTGAAATTAATGTTTTAAATAATGTAATACCTACTTGTGTATCAAATTTGAAGAGTCTAGTTATAATAGTTACTGAGATAGGGTCACTCGGAATCGAATATATAAATCCCGTTTTTTCCCTTTCCCGTGGGAATTCCCAAAAATCCTTCCTTAGTGGATGCCTACATTGTATAAGGTATCTATGTGCAAAATTTCAAGTCTCTAGGTCCAGTGGTTTGGGCTGTGCGTTGATATATCAACAGTCATTTAGTTTATTTAGATATTTCAACCCCATCGCACCCCATCCAGGGAGATGGTATTTTACGTCTGCCACGTCGGATTTTAAAACCGTTGTTGTTTTCATAACCAGCGACCCGATAAACCATAGAAACAACACCCATGTTGATTTTCAGACTTTGTTACCCCTTTCCCCCCTTTTAGGGGTTGAATACTCAAAAAACCTGAAACACGTGTTTACTCATTTATCATTAGGAGTATTTCTGTGAAGTTTCGAATAAAATAGTCGAACTAATCTTGTTTCCCCACACAAACTTTGAACCCCCTTTTTACCCCCTTAGGGAGTGAATTTTGAAAAATCCTTTCTTAGTGCACCCCTAGACCTTATAAGGAACCTACATGCCAAATTTGGAATCTCTAGGCCCAGTGGTTTGGGCTGTGCGTTGATATGTCAGTCAGTCAGTCAGTCAGTCAGTCAGTTTCTTCTTTTATATATTAAGATAGGCTGGGATGATAATGTGATGAATATTACAACTTGTTTATGCCCAATTTTTTTAAACTCACGGTTATTAATAAATCATTTTAATAACCAAATATTTTGCAGATTTAATCCATCCTTCATTAAAATTCACGGTCTTTTAAGCCGCGGGGTTCAGGGGATCAAAACAAATGACTCTCGATTTTTATCCCGCCCTGGCCCAAAGGCGTGATCACCAATTCAAGTGGCTGGGGCCTTGCTAGCCGGTGGGTCAGGCTAAATTTAGACCGCGATGTGGACGGAATTCTTTAGTGCAGTGTATTGTAGCCTTTAGTGAAGGAACGGATAGTAACGGAATGAAAAGGTTCGTCAGTTTTAGATCTTAACTCGTTGACATAGAGTCGAAAATTGACGAACCTTTTCATTCCGCGACTGTACATCGAAATTTTGTAGTTCAGCATGGAGTTTGCACATTTTTGCGTTTACCATTTTTAAATTACAAATAACTTGTACTAGAATGAACCTGTGCACCGGGTGAAAGGCTAATTTATAACAGTTTTGAAAAAAAACTATGTCACTTATAAGCGATAATAGATTTTTTGCAAATATCTTATACCTACTAAAAGTGATATGTTATGCGACTACTTAACTTATATATTATCCAAGTTAAGTATGAAGTATCTTTTTGTATTTTTTTTTTTATTTTTTTTTTTTTTCAACTTCATTTTTTTATTACTTTTACGGTCATCCCGTGAAACCATATATTTCAAACTAAATACAAACTGAAATATAGATGCACAGAAAAAACCCCAGAAAAAGACCAATGCTGGGAATCGAACCCAGGTCCTCAGCGTTCCGTGCTGCGTGCTTACCCCTACACCATCACTGGTCTAGAAGTTAGCGACGAATTTTTCCTATACATCGTACACTTCAGTCTGTTATAATCACATTAGGCAGTGATAAACTGTAGCGCCATCTTTGGTCCAGGTGAGTGGTTAGCTCCGAAGGAGTGTTGAAGTCTCTCGGTAGAGGGCATAACATAGATGCGCGCTTTATCACTGCCTAATGTGATTATAACAGACTGAAGTGTACGATGTATAGGAAAAATTCGTCGCTAACTTCTAGACCAGTGATGGTGTAGGGGTAAGCACGCAGCACGGAACGCTGAGGACCTGGGTTCGATTCCCAGCATTGGTCTTTTTTCTGGGGTTTTTTCTGTGCATCTATATTTCAGTTTGTATTTAGTTTGAAATTATATATTATCGCTTAACTAAGTAACATGGACTTGCTTCATAATTCTTCCAGAACTGGTACAACTCAACTTATAATAAAAAAAGGAGAAGAGATTAAGGTACTATTTAGATGCAAAGGATAAACCCGAGATTAGAGGGGTGTAGAGCCCAAGAAGAGAGGTCTTGCCCTAGCGTAATAAATAATAATATGTATACAAATATAACAAAAAAATAATTAGCTTGCTAGCTATTAAAATGGCGTAAAACAATGTTGGTGTGTACCTAATATTTTACTGAGTACCTACACCGTTTATTTTTTTAATTAAGAATTTTAATAGCTTTCTGACCAATTTTGTTTGAAACAGATGTTTAAAACCGTATTAAAACAGATTTACTATTGGGTAACTTACATTCTAGCTAGAGAATTAATTTTAAAACCACAGGCAGAAATGGCAGGAAGCTAGTGATAATATTAAAGTCATACAAGGTTTACCTTAAAGGGGAGGTCGGGGTATTAAGTAAGACATTAGAGGCGGGTGTTTTCGCGTCTATTAGCCAAGTTTACCCGCTGCCGACGCCTCAGAGGCCAGTCCTAAGTAAATAAAACTTGTAGTTGTACTTACTTGGGTTTTTGACTAGAACAGATCTGTAAGTTTGAAGGTTATTTATATTATTATCCTAACTACAGAGACTTACCTAATAAATAAAAAAGTGTTTAGTTTTATGTTCGGACTAATGTTTAATTAAACAACACCCATTATTATAAACGTGAAAGTTTTTATGGGTTTGGATGGATGGATGGAATAAAAATACAATTAAATTAATAATGAAGGAGTTCCCCATAAAATAAATATGTATTACTTTTGTGTCTGTTATAACTCTAATATCCAAACATAAAAACCTCAAACTCGGGATGATATTATAAATAATATACTGTATATTAACAAATAATAAAAACCAGTCAAGCGTTTGTTTGTCAGCGCAGCGGTTGTAGGTATTTACTTTATAAATTTAAACTGGTTGTCAGTTTTGCATTTGGCAAGTGAGTGACATTGAACTTGCAAGATTTAAAACAACTTACAATACATACATATACATAGATACGATAATCATCACGAATTAATTAAACACACAACTGTTTAACAACAACAAACACACACAATTGCTTTGTGACACAAGCATGTTATTTTTTTCAACCGACGAAAATAAAAGGAGGAGGTTCTCAAGTCGACGTGTATATTTGTTTTTTTTTTTTTTTTATGTATGATCACGCATAACTTATTACAGAGTGGTCGGATTTTGATGATTCTTTTTATATTGGAAAGCGTATACCCCAAGGGTGGTCTCATGTAAATTTGGAAATAATATTCTTACCCTAAGGGTAGGAAAACAGGTGATGATTGACTAACTTTTTACAGAGTAGTCTGATTTTCATAATTCTTTTTATTGGATAGGGTATACCTTGAAGTTGGTATTAAGTATATAAATTTGGAAATAAAAATTACCCCAAGAATGGGAAAAAGTATAAAATAAAAACTTTTTAACAAAAAAATAAACCGCCGAAAAAACTGAAAAGCAAAAAATAATACTTTTTGTTTGACCTTAATCCAGATACCAGTTTGAAGTCGGTGCCTCAGCACTAGCCAGCAAGCCCTCTCGTTCTGGGAAAAGGCCTGTACCCAGTATTGAGATGATAGATAGGCTACATTTTCTGATAATATTACGTATAGTGAGGTGTAAAGTAGTAATATCATCTAAATATTCAAACTTACTGTTAATTCATTTCAAAATTTAAAGAGTGACTGAAGATACCCAAAACCAAAACCAAGAAAAATCGTGTTACCTATATAGCGAACCAGATGCCAACGGGTAGAGGAGTGACGAGCGTTTTTTCTCAGTTTATTGCGCGGCAGAGACGCTCGCCGCACAATGTTAACCTAAAGCTGCGTACGGACTGCGCGCACTCGGGTACGCGTACCCGGGCTTGCGTGTCCTGGAACGCCATGTCCGTACGCCATGTACGCGTACACTGTACACGTACACGTACACGTACAAGTACTGTACACGTACACGTACACTGTACGCGTACATGGCGTACGGATATGGCGTTCCAGGACACGCAAGTACGGCTACGCGTACCCGAGTGCGCGCAGTCCGTACGCAGCTTTACAGTACGCGCAATGGACAAAGAAAACGCTCGCCACGCCGCTGCTCGCCCCACTGCCCACTGACGTCGCGTTCGCAGCCTGACACCCAATTCAATTTATTTACGCACGTTCGTCATTAAGATGGCCAAATTCTATATCTTCCAACACCCATAATACATTACACAAATAGCTGATCCCGGAACTTCGAATGTGGGGCACAGGGTGAGGCCAATATGGGCCCCAAACGACAGGTGTGTTCGAAGGCGCGGGCACCTGCTAACTCCTTTGATCTCGACTTTAAACGATTTGTTTATGACTTATTGGCCAGAGTTGTAGTGTTTTGACTACACAAACAAGCACAACGACGGGAGTTGCCTTTAGCATAACCTTTTTTAAATTTCTGCTTCTTTTAGTAATGTATATTATATCACAAGTCTGGGGGACCAATTTTGAAATCGCGACATTCGAAATACCGTTCGTTAGTGTAATAAGTTTTTCTAAAAAGTTTTTTTAACATGAACTTTTTTACTTATTGTTGACTGTATTTGCATGGTCATTCAAACTAAGTGCGCAAAATTCTACTGGTAAGATTGTCCCGGACAAACAAACATTGCAAGCTATTTAAATATACCTAACCAAGTAAAATAGTGCTGAATTTGAAATACAAGTAGAGCAGTGAAAGATTACAGTTATAGGTCTCTAAGTAATCTTGTTATGTAGTCGAAAAGATCATTTGACCTTTAGTTTTGTAGCAATAAGTAAGCGGATTTAAGTCACAACCGTGTCAAAATTTGTTACCCTACCTTTGTTATTTTGTACCTACCTACTCATGCCAAAACAAAACGGTTTTACAAATGCGAAACACGAACACAACTAAGTATTTCACATTGTGGTTATTGCTGGTCATATTTTTTCACAGATGTAAAAGCACGTGTTAGCATCTCCTGTTATTTTATTTTTCTAAATCGCTACACACTTGACAGAGCCAGTCATCTCCTGTTATAAGCACTTTGAAATAGGGACGGCTGAAAATGGTTGTGTGGCGCGAGTATTATAATTATATAATAAATATCACGGGACAATTAACACCAAATGGCCTATTCCCGAAGGAAGCAAAGCGTAATTTATGAGTACTAGGCAACTGATGAACATACTTAAATAAATGGATACATACATAAAACCTGCATACACCTGCGAAAAAATTCAATGGTGTGTGCGAAGTTCCCAATCCGCACTGGGCCCGCGTGTGAACTATGGCCCAAGCCCTCTTATTCTGAGTGAAGGCCTGTGCCCTGCAGTGGGACGAATGTAGGGTGGGATGATGATATATAAAACACTCAAGACACGAGACCAAACATTTGTATTTCCATACAAATATCTGCCTCGGCCGGAGATTGAACCCGGACCCTCAAGATTTGTAGTCAGTGGTTACTCGACTATCCTGTCGGTATTATTGCTTTATTGCTTTTGAAATTCTGTAACAAAATATAAATCAGATAATTATATAATTCAATAAATCAAAGCATTTATACTTCAGATCTTTTACGTAGAAGAGTAAAAAATAGGCAATTTCATATCCATATATTTCATTCATAAATTTCATATATTTCAACTAATTCCTTTTAGTGCATATCTTTGATCCTTAAGATATGTCTCACAAATTTCACGTCTCTAGCTCCAGTAGTTTAGACTAAGTAGATCAATAAATCAGCCACATCACAAGACGTGAGTAGGTATATTATGTTCGATTTTGAATAGGTAGGTGCAAAATTAAATTAAATAAGTACGAAATAACACAAACCGTCTTCCAACAAAATGTTTTTTACAGGCTTTAAAGTTGGGGCAATGGAAAAACTTGCGTTTGAAACCTCTATAAAACATAAAAGTAGTCATAAAACGCAACACGGTATTCTGATTACTCTCCCTCATTTGGCCTGGCCTATTTCGAGACCTTTGCTGTAAGTCTTATATACTTTGACGGCTTTAAGAGATTCCCGGCTTATGCCAACTTAGACCTTCACCAGCTCTTAGTGAAGTTTGTTACTTCGGACGTGTTGTTTCTCGTTCTATATATCGAGAACTTGCCTCGGGCATCTTGTATATAGCACGAAATCGGACACCGGGGCCATGTGGCGGCTACTTGAAAACTACTAACTAGTACAACCTTCGCAACTCCAGCCTTAGAGCGAAATCTATTCATTCTCTATTTAACATGAAGAGCAGGGATTCTTTTAAACCAGCTTTTTGCCTTGTTTGTGAACTCATTAAACCGCAAACAAAACACTTTCTAAGTTGCACAAACTTGCGACAGTCTAATAATAATAAAAAAAATAAAACGGCAAGACTTCTGAACATCAACGAAATTTTTGTCATTTACTTAAATATTAACTTCAATAACTCGAAGACCAAGTAGCAAATCCATGACAAAACGATTGTCGGAAATGAGAAAATTTACTAGTCATCCATAGTTTATAAAGCACTCACGGCAATTTGCCAAAATAACTCATAAAATCACGAAAATATACTAAAAATTGTTGAAGTCATTGCCATCCTATGACTACGCGATATACCTGAAAACGTAAGATCAAAGATAATTTGCATAAACATGCTTTAGGTGCTCAATTTGAGCGTGAATAACGAAACCACTGAAAGAGATACTTACTGCTTATAAGCCAATAAGCTTCATAATCTCACACTTGGCAAGTCTTCAGTGGAGATTTGTTACCCAATAATTTCCTTTCCATTACGCTGAGTGTGTCAGTTCTTTTGCATTCACTCCACTGTTTACCGCCGTGTCTTCTAATTAGAGGAGCACTTCAGACGAGCCCTCTCGCTGAGCTCTGGGACCCTTGTATCTACATACTGTGAGGCCCAAGCTTAACTTTGTATTTGTGTGGAATTCACGTCGCGACACTAGCTGAATCTCACTCTACGCTATCTGTGTGCACTCACACAAAGCAATGCGCAGCGCGCATTGGTCTTTTTCCGATCACTCACACAACTGCAAGGTTGACACTATATCTCGCGTGCTTTACTTGGTTATGACAAGTTTCCTTGGGACACCTTCAGTGTATTCGACATTGAACTATATGATGAGGCTATAGCGTTCCATTTTGATGAAAGTGAGTAAATGATAGCTCCTTATTGTTACAGTGACTTGTTGGAGTTGTATGTATACAAATAAGCTTAGATTTGTCATTTAGGCGGAACTTGCATTCATTAAGTCAAAAGCGCTCTACATACATAATAATGACTTCAAAAAACCGCGCATTGGGAACTTCACACATACCATTGAATTTCTTCGCAAGTGTATGTACGATTCGTCACAATGTTTTCCATCACCATAAAGCTCATGGTAAATTTCAAATGTAATTTCGCACATAAATAAATTCCGAAAAACTCAGAGATGCGAGCCCGGGCTCGAACACAAATACCCTTTGCTTGAGAGGCCATAGGTCAAACCACTACTTATTAGGAGTACTCAATTGATTATTAATACATATAGGAAATCTCTCTCTTTTACAGTTAGATTAGCAACTTTTTATTCCAATTAAGTCACTTCCAGCAAATTCAGACAGACATTGCTCCAAATTTCTATAGATATCACGTTACCGCTTACATTCACAGCTACTCCATATTTTATTCCGTACATTCCGCCGTATTCAGCCGACACTCCCAAATTACAAAGTAATGTCCAAATATTGGTAAAATATAAGCTTTCTGTAGCGTATGGATTTGCCAAATCGTTGGAGCAGTAAAGTAAAAGCCATTAAGCCGAGCCCCTTAATGATTCATAATGTGCCACTGTCCATTCCACGTTTTGTGCAAATAAAATATTAAAACACATTTATTTCCAGGATGTAAATTCGTACTTTGTGTTATTAGCTTGTTAAATATGTATGTGTCGCTTAAGGCGAAGATGTATAGGACTGTCTCTACACTTCTACTTTATTGTGTCTTTTGCAAGAAAAGGACGTCCGAAACTGAACCTATTTTGGGTTGCCACACGCCGTCTGGCCGGCGTTCAGCTAAAGTTCAAAAAAAAGTTAAACACAATATAAAAAAATCTACATTTTTATAAACATTATATCTATCTATCTTCTCTTGATTGTTTTGGTCTTGGGATTTTGGGGAATTTTAATATGTTGCCGATGGGGCCGAAAGGTTCTCGAGTGGAGTCCGCGGACCGGAAGACGAAGTGTAGGTAGGCCTCCAACAAGATGGAGCGACGACCTGTTTAGTTTAATGTGGCGGGAATTGGATTGGATGTGGATGGCGCAAGGCCGATCTGCTTGGCGAGCCTTTGGGGAGGCCTATGTTCAGCAGTGGACGTCTTTCAGCTGAAATGATAATGATAATGATGAATATGTTGCCAGCATAAATGATGAAAAATTCATATTTATCGCTGACAGATTGAAATGTTCTTCAACCCCGTAGCTGTTATTGTAAAAAGTACATGTTATAAAAAAAGAACATTTATTGCCCATAAAAAAGAAAAAAAATACAATAAATTATGCGGCAAAAGGCTCAGACTCAGCATGTGCGGTGAGGATTACTCTTCACCGCGCTGGTTTTCAGCCTGCACCCATTATCGTCACTAATATTATAAATTCGAAAGGAACTCTGTCTATCGATATCTATTACCTCTTCACGCTTAAACCGCTGAACTAATTAAGGTGAATTTTGACATGGAGATAGTTTCAGCCTCTGGAAAGGATAGATAGATATATAGATAGATCCCAGATAGCGATAAACGAATGCTTCACAAACGAAGTCGCGGGCAACAACTAGTATTTTTTATATTTCTCTACACTAGGTACTTGTATATAAATCCATCGCAGCGACAGGAAGCCAGTGAGGTCCGCGCGCTTTTATAATTGTGGTTTGTTTTTATAACTTATTGTAAAATGTGACTGTTTTAAACGTATCGTGTACGCAAGTGTATGTATAATGTTTTCTATATTTTCTCATAAAGGAAATGTGAAAACGCGTTAAATAAAAAATAAAAAGAATCAATTAAGTACCATAAAAAGTTAAATTGTTATTATCGCCTTAAGACTTCATACGCACGCCTAATTAAATTAATTAGACGTATCAAACATGTAGATAAGTGTTCAGCTCTGAGAGGTGAATTTCGTCAAAATAATCCTATTTTAATCCAACGCTTAAGGCGTCGGATGGTTATTTATTCAGGGCACCCGGGTACCTACCGCCGCCGCTTCCGAAACGATGTAACTATAACGTTGTATATATAGGTGCCATCTTCAGACGTCTCAGAACGTCTAATTTAATCTAATTCTAACGGAACCAAACTATTTAATCGATGTAACTATAACGTTGTATATATAGGTGCCATCTTCAGACGTCTCAGAACGTCTAATTTAATCTAATTCTAACGGAACCAAACTATTTAAACGATGTAACTATAACGTTGTATATATAGGTGCCATCTTCAGACGTCTCAGAACGTCTAATTTAATCTAATTCTAACGGAACCAAACTATTTAAACGATGTAACTATAACGTTGTATATATAGGTGCCATCTTCAGACGTCTCAGAACGTCTAATTTAATCTAATTCTAACGGAACCAAACTATTTAAACGATGTAACTATAACGTTGTATATATAGGTGCCATCTTCAGACGTCTCAGAACGTCTAATTTAATCTAATTCTAACGGAACCAAACTATTTAAACGATGTAACTATAACGTTGTATATATAGGTGCCATCTTCAGACGTCTCAGAACGTCTAATTTAATCTAATTCTAACGGAACCAAACTATTTAAACGATGTAACTATAACGTTGTATATATAGGTGCCATCTTCAGACGTCTCAGAACGTCTAATTTAATCTAATTCTAACGGAACCAAACTATTTAAACGATGTAACTATAACGTTGTATATATAGGTGCCATCTTCAGACGTCTCAGAACGTCTAATTTAATCTAATTCTAACGGAACCAAACTATTTAAAACCTATCTTTTTGGGTCCTAACTTTATGAAAGATTACTTTTTGGAACCTAACTTTATGAAACCAAACATTTTGTAACCTTGCTATACCTGCCTACTTATATTTATATATAAATATCTTGACCAATATCTAATACTTTAAATGCGCGAGTTTGGCCAGCTTTTTCATAATTTTAACGCTATTTTCCGATAGCAACGATGAATGTAATATGTATTAAAAAGACGTAACAAAATAATATCTTCCCGCTACAAACCATTAAAGCTTGTATTTCAAACTAAATACAAACTGAAATATAGATGCACAGAAAAAACCCCAGAAAAAAGACCAATGCTGGGAATCGAACCCAGGTCCTCAGCGTTCCGTGCTGCGTGCTTACCCCTACACCATCACTGGTCTAGAAGTTAGCGACGAATCTTTCCCATACATCGTACACTCGTGCATCTATATTTCAGTTTGTATTTAGTTTGAAATATATGGTTTCACGGGATGACCGTAAAAGTAATAAAAAAAAATGAAGTTGAAGAAAATAAAAAAATAAATAGAAAAAGATACTTCATACTTAACTTGCATTAAAGCTTGCTTTTAACCCAATATCCTATCATAACAGCCATTCCACCCTATCTTCCACATTGTAATGCAATCAACAAATCACTTTTCATGCCAGTTGGTAAGAACAAACCATAAACCATATTAATCACGTTTGCAAAAAGTACGGTGATTCGAAAGAAAGCATCACAATGGATACCCTTTCTTTGTGCAAACGCATCAATTTGGCCGGAGGTGGAAACAATGGGAAGGCCAGGGGCAGGAGACGCGATGATTGACGAGCGCGGGGGGAGGGGGGTCCAGTAACAGACATCCTTAACCTATGTCAGCGGAAGGCAAATGTTAATTAGGTTGCGACGGTTTAATCCCAGCTAAGATTAGTTTTCGCAGCATAACAGATTTTGTTTTAAAAGCGGCACTATAATTGTCATTGATCACTTTTTTACAATGTGGTCTAATTCCAAAACCATTTCGAGGAATAGGCTTGTTAAATCATTTTATAACATTGTAGTAAAAAAATATTATATGATCGTGTGTATTTTTGCAAAATAATGTTTGACCTTTGTTTGACCTTTCTGTGGGCATTAACTTTGAAATTCTTTGCAACAAGAAAAAAAAGCCGTCCGTCTAGTTTCTCTATACTATTCTCTGTCACTTCGACGTAGTTATCATCTGTCAATTTAAGGATACTATTTTGAAAAACATTCTTCGCGTTTTTCATATTTTAATAATGGATTTATACAGGAAGTGTTTCATTCCTACTTGTGGAAATGATTCTGTCAATAGCCCAAACAAATTAATTGTTCGCATTAGAGAAGATTTACAAGAGAAGTGGTGCCGCAAAGTTAATTCAAAGTTTACAAGATGTACTTATTGTTTTGAGGATCATTTTAATGTAAGTATGGATTAAATCCTCCAGAGAACTTTCAAGGGAACACTTCTGACCATTTTATTTTATACGTACAAAAAATACTATAGCCGTAAATCGTTTTTTTACCTATTTTCTTGGAAGAATCGGCAACTTTATTGTTATTGTAATGTAAAGTGACATTGTCAGATGACAACTAACCATCGATTGTGACACATTTTTTTGTCATTATGTCTGTGGTTTATACACAGATTCAGTCCCGGCATGTAATTTACGAGAAGTCGTATCTCAAATTTTCAATAAATTATAAAAAAATATAGGAGTGATGAATTGCTGAAATATTCAAATCAGTTTCTTAAAATGCTGTATATTTTCGATAAAAAAAATAAAAAGGGGGGTTAGAAAAAATGATCAATCCCAATTTATATCCAACTAACATATATTATGACGGTTACGTTATTTTATATATATGTTAGTTACAGGATAATAATTAACATTAAATTATTTATTATCCTGTGATTCGAGCCTTAGACAGGTCGTGGTCAATACTTTTTTCTATGGATTGCATCATCCAATTAGTATAGTTAGCCATAAACAGACCACATTTAGACACCGTAACGTTTAGATACCTTTTAGTTCTAGTATTATTTAAATCTTTTTCATAAAACCTTTTTAATCTGTATCAGCAAAATGTTGAAATGACAATATTAAGTTACCAAACCTTCGAACGTTCTGCAAGAGAGGGTTAGGGTCACACCTAAACAGCGTAAAAAACGAAATTTGTCTCTCCCGTGGACATACAATTAGCGAATCCGAGTCAGAAAACTTGAGATTTATTTAAATGGGCCGAAAGTTGGCCAAGCGTCTCACATGCCGACGTACACTTGACTAAAAATATTGGCTATGATAGACCCTTAACTTTTGCCATGTCAACAGGAGTGACGCGAACAAAAAAATGTGTACGACCCATTAGTGTCTAGTAGTATTAGTCGACCAAGAAATTCCTTTAGGTACCACTCGTCAATGTCAGTTATATGTATGGCTTAAAAAATCAAAGGTTTTTCATTTACAAGTCAGTCAATATGACAATCCGCCTTATTCTTCTTATTCAGATGTAGGAACTGTAATAAAAAAAGTTAAAGTACTTACTTGGTCCACTATACCTACTAATACCTACTATAATGATATAGGTAGTACCTATTAGAGTCTTAAATCCTAAGTCTCCATATCATGTCTATTTTCAGATATTATTCGTAATGTGAACTAAGTGAAGAGCTATCAGACCGTCAGACTGTTTTCGCAAAAGGACAGCAAACATTGTCCACGTTTTTGCTTTTCCCACGCAACAACAACGAAAAACTTGCTGTTAAAAATGAAAGTCTAGAGCAAATTTAGAGTCAAAATATGATTACAATGTAGATTAACTTGGGTATAACTTTCGAAATTTAATTTAATTAGTTTTATTATGTATTTTCATAGTAATATACAGCCGATGCAAAAGCTATGAGAAGAGCAATGGACTTTTCGTAGTTCTTCTACTTTTTAATGAAGTATTTTTTATTACGAATAATCTTAGGGCACACGCGCATTAGGTAGGTAGATGTCAAGCACGTGGGCTAGTAGATATGTTAAGGGGCTGTTTCACCACTTTTCTTAAAGTTCGGATTAGCTTAAACATAACCTTATTTGACAGATGGAATTAAAATATCTGTTTCACCAGTCTCGATTAGCGCTAAGTGACGGACAAACTGTTCCTTAATTTGACCATCAGATCAGGTGGCATTTAGAATTTTTATCCGTCACATAACTTTTTAATTAGTCAGTTAATTTTTTTGTGGTCATGGTTGGAGAGCCCGTCAGCCGGTTTCAGAAAAATAAATCAAAGTAGTTTTTATTTTTTAAATAAAGAAGTCATGCTAAATTGCAAACGAGGATTCAAATATCAAGATTTGAATAAAAAAATATAGGTACGCTTTTAGTATGTAAAAATAAATCCAAAATTTTGTAATATTTTTTAATTACAGACTTTTTTTCAGTGGCACAATCGTTTGTTCTACGTGAACTTGTACATCGCCATTACAAAAAAAAGTTAATCTGTGAAATGGTTTGGCGCCACTTTTCGATTCGTTTTACGTGATTTTATTTTTCTTTGTTATTGTTAACAAAGTATCGTAAATAAATACCGTTTTTGGATTAATTATAATGTTACACATTTGTTTATGCAAAAAAATAGATGTATTTAAAAATTACATAGTGTACGATTTCTTTTGCTTTAACAATGAGCGATTCTTTGAACTAAAGTGTGCGAACAGGAACGCGTGATCGTGAAATGTGACGTTGCCATTCCCCCTCTATGTTAAGCCGACGATTAGTTAAGTGGTACTTAGTTTGCATAGGACCGGAGTGGTGAAACTGAAAAAAAACTAGCCGACAGATTTGTCCGGTACTTAGTTTTTCATTGGTTACGTGACCAGTAGTTTGACAGTAAGGTGGTGAAACACCCCCTAAGGGGCTGTTTCACCACTTTTCTTAAAGTTCGGATTAGCTTAATCATAACCTTATTTGTCAGATGGAATAAAAATTTCTGTTTCACCAGTCTTGATTAGCGCTAAGTGACAGACAAACTATTTCTTAATTTGACCATCAGATCAGGTGGCATTTAGAATTTTTAACCGTCACATAACTTTTTAATTAGTTACTTTATTTTTTTGTGGCCATGGTTGGAGAGCCCTTCAGCCGGTTTCAGAAAAATAAATCAAAGTATTTTTTATTTTTTTAAAGAAAGAAGTCATGCTAAAATTACAAACGAGAATTTAAATATCAAGATTTGAATAAAAAAAATATACGTCCGCTTTTATTATGTAAAAATAAATCCAAAATTTCGTAATATTTTTTAATAACAAACTTTTTTTCAGTGGCTCATTCGTTTGTTCTACCTGAACTTGTATGTCGCCATTAAAAAAAAGTTTATCTGTCAAATGGTTTGGCGCCACTTTTCGATTCGTTTTACGTGATTTTATTTTTCTTTGTTATTGTTAACAAAGTATCGTAAATAAATACCGTTTTTGGATCAATTATAATGTTACATATTTGTTTATGCAAAAAAAAAAATGTATTCAAAAATTATATAGTTAACCATTTCTTTTGCTTTAATAATGAGTGACTCTTTGAACGAAAGTGTGCGAACAGGAACGCGTGGTCGTGAAATGCGACGTTGCCATTCCGACTTTTTGTTAAACCCACGATTAGTTAAGTGGTACTTAGTTTGCACAGGACCGGAGTGGTGAAACTGAAAAAACACTAGCTGACAGATTTGTCCAGTACTTAGTTTATTCATTGGTTACGTAACCAGCAGTTTGACAGTAAGGTGGTGAAACACCCCCTAAGTCTATTAACAAGTGTACGTGCCTTATGAATAGTTAAATATGACATCAACTGTTTTCAATTTATTTTGTCAAAATCACCATACTGTTTAGTCATTTTCTCACCCAATTGTTTAAACTGTACGAGGAGATAGTGCCAATTTTCACCCGACTGTCGAAGGAGGGTTATGTTTTTCGAGCGTATGTATTTACGTATGTATGTATGTATGTATGTATGTATGTATGTATGTATCATTCTTTGGCACGAGTTAACTATTTATGATTTATTTTTATATTTATTTGTCTTTTTGTTGATACTTTAATACATTATGTTCTTTCTTCATTTGAAAGCCTGGTAATCCTGAGCCTGAACGCCCGGAGAAATCATAATACCTCGAAAATTCTAATTCAAAATGACCAATCAACCTGGCATTCAGGCTAAGCTGCCAGTGTAGATTAAATTACAAAATTTACTCAGATATTAATTTGTTTCAAGAATTCGATGGGACGAACTTCGTCACACCAAAGCCTCGCACTTATCAAATACCTACGTAAATCAATAAAACCTTACCTGTGAGACAGTTCTTTCTGGGTACGTTTGTTATTTTTTTTTGTATTGCTGGAATCCGCAGTCCGTGGGCGTAGGTTCTAAATATAGAATGGATAAATGATGTCCCCTGCGGTTACCGAAATTAATGTTAGCCCGCTAGTTTTACGCAACCACCTCAAATAAACAATGACTAAGTTGGACTGATGTCTTTTTTTTGCTTACGATTTAAGCTGAGTTAGTTCCAATATGGCTGCTGTTAGATTTATCTTGATACCGTGTCTAACTGAATAAGTATGTGTTATCTCAATTTTAGTTTCTTCAATTTTATCACAAAGATAATGTATGAACGTTTTTGCATATCCCTTCAAAAAATACCCGAACGGTCTTCCGTTTACTCACTTCCTTATACAAAAAGGAAATTTCGTTAATTAATTAATAATAACGTTATGAAAGGGGTGTAAAATATCACAAAGGCATGGACGTGAAAAGGGTATACAGCTCATCAAAAAAATTAAAAATAATGAAGATACTGGGGGGCTACTCCGAAATTCGAAAATCGAAGTTCGTATCGCATCGTCTTGCTCGCTCTTGTATTAAATACTATTAGCGTGAGAGGAATGGCACGATACGAAGTTCGAATTTTGCACTTCGTAGTATAAGGCCTGAAATCCATCTCGTTACAAAGTAATAGACATATTATCAATTCGCCGGTTTCAATGTCGGTCAAAACGTGCCTAATATTGTGGTCGATTGGACAATTGATATTGTCGTCATAATCGTACCATAATACATTTAATACACCACATCTATCAGAGAAGATTAATTATCAGAGTAACAAAAAATATTCGTTACATTTGATGTCTGTCTATTTTGCGATTCATAAATTAATCAAATTAGATCATGAAAGAAACAGACAACCTAATTTCTACATTTCGTTTTACGTCTACAAACCCTGTAGGTTGACAAAGTAGATACCAAGTTACGCCGTTAGGCTGCTGAAACTTTGGTTGCGTAACGCCATCTGTTGTCGGATAGCCAGATTTATAAAGTTTGCGCCCGTAGCAAGCAAAACTTGCATGTCTGTTCTTTCTTTGATTTATAGTGACCAAGTTCTCCGTTTTTATATAAATCTTAGTTCTTATTTGGACTATTGGGATAACTAAACTCCATAAGTAAGGTACTTAAAAAAATCAGGAAATGAAAGTAGAAACACCCTGCGTCAAAGTTGTAGACGGAAATAAACCAAAATATGTTTTAAAATAATTACAATGTCTGATTGAATTACCCCATTTTAGTTAATAAAGTCAATTTCAACGCGAGCCTAAAAGCCTAAAAATAGTTCCTAAAAGCCTCGCTAAAAGTAGCTAAATGACGTGACGTCCACAAGTACAAAACGTCTACACAACATAATACAGCCAAGACGATTGTTGTCCGCTGGCTACAAAGAAGGCATTTTCTTTTGTGCCGCTACAAAGAGCAGTGTTCAAGGACGGCCCGCCCTTCTATCGAAGGCTAACAGTTTGTATAGCCTCCGATATTGCAGATTAACCCTCGTTCCACGTTCCACCCGTCACGGCGTTACCTGAAGTGCCTCCATAAAGATACAGCGATAAAATAATAGTTGGCCGAACCTGCTGTTGTGATTCCGCCGCGCGCTACTAGATGGCGGTGTTAGTGTTTGATTTGAATTACAAACAGTAGATGGCAGTGTCATCAGTTTTTAAAAGAATTCGTAACATTCGGAGGTAATGCAGATCGAAGGGTGCGGTTACTGCGCAAACTGTAGTTCTCGGCCCCGAATGAATGACAATTACAGATCATACAGTAAACGCACTCGTTTCGAGAAATTAATATTTACAAATAACTTATATGCATCATTTATACTTTATTCGTTCATACGAGGCTTAAAATTAAAATAGCTAAGCCCGTATTTGTTTTTTTCTATATAAT
This sequence comes from Archips crataeganus, assembly GCA_947859365.1. NCBI lineage: Eukaryota > Metazoa > Arthropoda > Insecta > Lepidoptera > Tortricidae > Archips > Archips crataeganus. The sequence continues at coordinate 9,175,137 of OX402062.1, forward strand.
GATGAGCAGGCGAATCAATTGATTTCAAAAAATAGCGTTGTACAAATTTATCATTACGAAAACTTGTAAGTTTTGTATTTACGGTGACTTCACTGTTTTTTTTTTAAATCTTAGTTTCGTATTTCTTAAATTATAAAGGGCAAGTTCAAATGGTGCAAAACTAACCTTTGATTTATTTTGTTAACCATGACATAATGAAATGCTAAACGATGGTATTTATATTTTATGTAAATTTAAGGAATGATCGGAAATTACGTAACTGAGAAGAATTTATTATTTTGCCTGCGCCCAGTGCCAGTGGCATAATGATAATGGTTGTTGAGCCACCCCATTGAATGCCCGTAATATAAAAAACATGCGCCCATCGAGCTTCTCTGGCCTTTATTTGTGTATTTCACCAACTCATAAAAAACATAATTTGAATATAACGTATAAATATTGCTTATGACAAAGAATGCTTTGAAATCTTAAAAAATAAGAATATTTTTCAGAATGAATACATTGTTTATTTTGTAATAACCATGTGAATTGGACTGAAATACTAAAACGTACCTATATTGAAAGAAACGGTGGTAAAGTAGCTACAGGGACTTAACTTTACCTACTACTACTATTGAATTGATGTGATGACCTAATGAACTAGAATAATTTAGATTACTCTTCTCACAATTTACGATACGAATTTACTATTAAATTTGGGATTTTATTTGCCTTATGAAACATAACTAACATCCGATTTATTGAAGCTTAAAGTTCCCTTATGTCGAATTACTACAAGTCGAGCTGAATCGAGTCGCAATCACAATGGTTCGCTTCCATACATTTACGACCCGTTTCGGTGCGAAAGTCGTTCTTTGTTAATCAACGCAGAAAGGGGATTATTGAGATTCCGTCGGGCTCGGCGACGAGCCTAGTGGACGCCATCCTTTAGTCTCAATGGGAAGACGCATAAGACAGGCAATTGCAATGTCTGAAGCTGGTAGAGGTTATGTCACTGGCGGCAGGTACGGGGCGCGGAGAGGGGCCGGGCCGGCGCGCCCCGCCGGCCGCCAGTGCTCACCCGGCTCCCAACCGCGCATGTCCTCTGCGCCGACCCATTCAAATCTTCACACAGCTCCGTTACATAATCCTCGAGGGGCACATTACATTAAAACCTCATAGTGTTAAGGCTTTTTTCTGTGATCGATACATTTTTGCACGTTTTACACGCGTAGTTACTTAAGTTAGCATTACGTAAGCCGCCGTCCACGAAGCTTCGCTTGCCACCGCTTTGTGATATTGGGTTGTGATATTTAGGCTAGCTTTTCGCTCATAGTTCGTACTTGGTAGTTAGGATATATGTAACGGAGCTCGTCCAAGCCGCCGTTGAGACGCGTGTGGGGATTCCTTTCACCTGTTGATAACCGATAATCCCGTGCGTCCTATCCTGTTTCCTGTCGGTCGTTTGGTGAGTGCTGAGTCCGGGTGCTTGTTACTTGTTGATCGGGGGGATGCGAGGCCGGTAGAGTGGCTCGGCACGGGTTCGCGCGGCTGGTGGCGGCGCGCCACGCCATCTGGCGGCTGCGGCGGTCCGGCTCGCAGCCCGCGCAGGGCTCCAATGACCACGAACAGACCAACCACTTGTATGTCTTCTCTCTCTTCACACTTTTGTCTTGCAAGCTTCTGTTTCTATGTACCCTCTGTGTCTTTGTTTTTTTCTGCCGAAAGTCATACTAGTACCTAATTTGTTGATGGGATTTTAAGTGTCAACTGTGTTTAAGGCCAGCATTTACATGACATGAGTTAAAATAATCGTTTGTCAAGATCATAATAAAAGGAAGCACTTGAATAGTTAGAATGCATCGCCAATGACACATGCTTTGATTACGTGTAGGTACTATGTGTGTGTACCTATACGCAGTAGGCAAAGTAAAGCAACAGGCAGAATTCATACCAAAACAAAAGTAAATGTTTACATCGGCTTTTAGTTTTTTTTTAGTGTCATACATAGCGCCTATTTCAAGAGCAAAGCCAATTTTAAGTTGTTGCACTGATGCTTTCATGTTTGAAAAATGCACCAGAAAATTTAGCCTTAAACCACATGTTCTCGTGCAAACAAAAGCCACAAAGCCGCACAAAGCCTTCAAAAAAATAGCCAAATAAGCTGAAAAGATGCCTGCAAAGTCCAGTCAGCTCTATTTTCGGCGCTCTTATTAAGTTTGTTCCCGCTTGCCAGATGCTCACTTTCCGCTTTACTTTTCCTCCTTTCATATTTCTCATCCCACGCTGCGTCAGCTGTTTCGACGTCGACCGACCACAATAAATGTTTCCTCGCAATCGTTGTTTTATTTTGCGCTTTGTCATCCACTGAGGGCATCCCGGTGTAAACCGTCGGCCCACGTAACATGCGATCCGACGCGATACGCTCAATGCAAAGCGTCTGGCTGCCGTAGGGTATGCAGCGTAGGACTGTTGACGCAGATATTTGCACATATTACAAGTGCTGCGATTTCGCATCGATTGTTACGTGCGTCGACATTGCGCTTATATGTTGTAGTTTGGTGTTACTGAACGAACAGTTGATACCCTATTTTGAATGTTGCTCCTTATTGTCTGTATTGCCGTAATTAATGATTGTATTAGAATACCTATGGATAAAGCGCTGCCAGATCTGAGATAAGGTTAACTGATGTCATGTATAGATAGAAGACTATACATATTGTCTGTGATTTGTATTATTTTAAAATAGAAGTTTTATTTTAATAAAGTAGAAAGCCGTGGTGGTTTGACCTATGGCCTCTCAAGCAGAGGAAGGGTTCAAATCCCGGCTCGCACCTCTGAGCTTTTCGGGATTTATGTGCGAAATTACATTTGTAATTTACCATGAAAGGAAAACATCGTGAGGAAACCTGCATACATCTGCGAAAAAATTCAATGGTGTGTGCGAAGTTCCCAATCCGCACTGGGCTCGCGTGGGAACTACGGCCCAAGCCCTCTCATTCTGAGAGGAGGCCTGTGCCCTGCAGTGGGACGTATATAGGCTGGGATGATGATTGAAATAGAGGACGTTATTAGGTTTTTAATTCGCAGAACAAAATCGATCCAAGACTAGGTAACTACACTAATTGATTTGTTTCCAGCACCGCACTGTATGAATTTTGCCAAGTTTATGATTAACTGATAGGGCCACTAACATGAATGGGCTACTCATTACATTTAAATATTACAACCGATGAAATCGATTCCCAAACGGGAACCGCTTTAAAAGGCATGCAAGCTTTAAATCCATCATCCATAATTTAGTTTTATGACATCGATAAAAGGGGTCGCTTTATACGAGCGTACAAAAGGTAATGCTATCCTCAATTCAGAGTTGTGTATGAAAAGCCAAGGAAAAGCCAATCATTTTATCAAGCTTTCATTTAACCAGCAACGTTTGTTTGTATGTTGTATTATTTTATTTATGTTCGTTTGTATGTCATATTATTGTATCAAAACTTGTACGTCGAATTTCACTCACTGTTAGTGACCGGATTGGCTTGAAATTTAGCTTGCGATATGTGGTTTGGTACAAGTATAGTCAGCAAAAAAGCTTGTTTTTTACAAAAGCCATTTTTGTATGAATATTATTTACCTTTCTACCTAAATATTGGGTAGGAACTTAATTTAGTAGGAAGTAACTTGTGTATTCCCGGAAACTAATCTGTCTAGTAAACCATATACCATACTAAACTATAAATTAAAAGTCGGGTTTTTAGCTGGTGCACAATATGTACTGGTGGTACTGGTGTTCAATTTCAAACTACTCGCATAAAAATATGACCCTTCACGTACTTATTTGCATTATTAGGGGAATAAAGAATACGGTCTTATACTGTTACGTCACGAGTTATAAAAAAGCGGACAAGGAAATGTGTCGGAGCCATGACGTAAAAGGTATTTCGCGAGGAAGTCTTTTCAAGACCGTCGATCGATAATCCGGCTAACGCGACGTCCCACTGATGGGCTCAGGCCTTTTCGGATGTCGACTAAGAACTTTGCTCATTGTGAAAATATACGGATCACTCACGGCTTAAAACGAGTTTAACTCGACATGTTTCGGGCTAATCCTTATTCCCGGAGCCACACGTCCGGGCTACGGATTAACCCGAAATATGTCGAGTTCAACATGTTTCAAGGCGTCTGTGATCCGTATATTTTCACTATGAGTGAGTCTCACGGTAGTTTCATGTTTAAAGGAACTTTGCTTTTGATGTTAATCAGAAGTTTTGCTTTCCATTTATAAGTATTATTAAATTAGATTCACTAGTTTCAATTTTTTTCGTTCAGACGTGTGGTGTGATATTTGTTATCCCTACATACAAAATAGACATCGAAATTTACAATTATTGTCCAAACTTGTAAATTTAAAAGCATAGGTAATAATTAATTTAATAATATATTTTTTATTTTTTCGGCTCCGAATAATAATTTATACAATTAGGAGTTCAAACCGTGGAACCTTCGTAGGTACCCAAATTATTTTTTTTAGGAACTCGCAAAACGACTGACTTATTCCACAAGGGTCCAGAGAGCTGGCAGCTTACTCGCAGAACGTATCAGTACGAGTATTGCAATAAGTACAGCGAGGAAATGCTGCCAGCATCTATGGTCCATGCCACGTGGGGATTTATTTGCAATTTTTTCTTCTTTTAGTTTTAGCTAGCTAGTTACTTTTCTTTTATATTTAATTATCGTTTTAATCAAGTTTAAGTTCTTATTGTAGGTAGTTTTAATTAATTCCTATTTGTGCTTGTATTTAAATAGTTCATAAATATTTTTTTTGTTAATATTTAGAAACTATAATTTTGAAACAAGGATGGAAAAGCCATGACGTTTTGTCTTTATTGCATTTTTCATAATATTACTGGTGTCAATGCATCCGGTCCATGACCCAGTTAGGAAAATACAGAAGTAACAAGAACTTTTTAACCGCATAACAAGGAAAAAACAGCAATATTAAGTTTCATTATTAATGAATTTACATGAGCCGTTTAATATTCTAGACTGATATTGCTTTCAGTGGGGTGACGTGGCGTGACGGAGTAGTAGAATGATATGGAATATTTTAATTTTGTCATACATCTAAAAGCTCTTTAAGTAAATTCCCATCCCGTGACATCTGGGTGCTGGTTAATTTTATACCAATTACTAAATACATGTATTTATGTAATTTTTATGTAGTTAGTCTATTTATGTTGATATGATATGTATTAGTCTTCTGTATTCATGATATATTATATTAGTGTGTACTTGCGTGTATTCTTTGAATGTTTGTGTATTGATTATGTTAAGTTTATTGGTTTGGGTTTACTTTTGATTTCGACTCTTTTTACTCTGCATTGTATGCCTACTCTTGTCTCTGGTGTCCTGTCAATCGTTCAAAGGTTAACTGGAAAAGATCCATTTAAGGGATAAGTTCGCCTTTGTACATCTGTTTCTCTTGTTAACTGTTAATTTTCATGTTTTACGTACAATAAAGAGTTTTACATACATACATACATACATTCAGACAATGATTCGTAATAAAGAAATAAAGCGCTTTACGAATGGGTATTATTTTGTTTTTTATTGTTACTTCTTGTTATTAACAACGCCTGTTTGTTATTGTTATTATTAACCCGAACGATAGTTGATACAAAAATCTACGATGGTCATGATTCGTGGCATTATTTTGAACCGATAATAACCCTACTAATTTATTACAAAAGTTCCTATGTTTGTTACTCCGTCACGCAAAAACGGCTCAACGGATTTGGTTCAAATTTGACACTCAGATATTTTACAACACAAGTTAGCATATTACGATACTCTTTATCCCGAAAAATAGCGTTATTCCGGCAGGATAGCGAGATAACCGAATTCTTTAGAGACGAAGTCGCGAGCAAAAGCTAGTTTTGCATATAATTTAATTGTTATCCCGAATCAGTCGCATTTTCACTTCAAAAAAAGAAAAGAATACGCAAAAGTTAACAAAATAATTCTCAGCTAAATATGTAATTGAGTAAATAAGCGTCAGAAAATGTCAAGTAGGACAAAAACTGTGACCTTCACGAAGTTTCATAATAAAGTGATTAGATTACATTACGTAATTTGTATCGTGCTACATCAAATTTTATGTGGCAGCGTCGGCAAATGGACTGAGAGAGAGAAAAAAAAGAGAGAGAGATATATTTATATATAAAAAAAAAATATATCACGTGACAAATTCACACCAATTGATTTAGTCCCAAAGTAAGCTAAGCAAAGCTTGTGTTATGGGTACTAGGCAACGCATAAACATCTATCTAATACCTTTAAACGAGCAATTCTTGTATATGTATTATATATATATATAATCAGGATCTCGGAAACGGCTCCAACGATTTTGATGAAATTTGGTAAGTGGGGGTTTTCGGGGATGAAAAACTGATCTAGCTACGTTTCATTTTCAGAAAACCGCTTTTACTCGTGTTTTCCGGCTATTTTTGTATGCATTAGAATACAAAGCTAAATTTCGCCGGCTTCGAGCAGATCATAATAGCACAGTAGAAATCGGGTGGTCGCGGATCCAGCCGACCTCGGTTCGATTCCACGTTTTTTTTAAGGATTTAGTTTTTTTTTTAAGTTTATTTTTCATGAGAAAACGAAGTTACTTCTTTTGTGAGAAAAAGTTACTTTTTTGTGAGAAAAAGTATTATAGGGAACGTGCAGTAACTATAGGCGGCAGCACTAATGCGGCAAAAGAGACACTATGCGGACAGTAAAACAAACTTATCAAGGTAAAGCATTCAAATTGATGGCACCCTTATGACACCAGTTGGCAGCACCGTCTATGTGCACGTTCCCTATTGGGAGCAAAGAACAAGAAAAACCGGTTGTCTGTAAAGTCGGTTTGCGGACGATAGTTTAACGTGGCTCACCCCCCACCCCCTCCGGTTTTTTTGTCAAATATCTTGAAAACGGTGCATCCTACGGCAAAATCAATGAATTTTTCATCCCCCCTTTGATACCTCCACGCTCCCTCCCACGCATCCCCCCCGCACCCCCTCCCCCCTCTCACCCCCCAACCCACAGAAATAATAATAAATAATTTCTGTGCCCCACCCCTCCGGTGTTTTTGTCAAATATCTTGAAAACTGTGCATCCTACGGCAAAATGAATGAAATTTTCATCCCCCCTTGAAACCCCCGAACCCCCTCCCCCGCAAATATATAATCAGGATCTCGGAAACGGCTCCAACGATTTCGATGAAATTTGGTATGTGGGGGTTTTCGGGGATGAAAAATTGATCTAGCTTGGTCTTATCTCTGGGAAAACGCTTGGTACCGAGTTTCTGCCCGAGCAGAGCTCGGTCGCCCAGGTACTATATACGTATATAGATAGATACATACTTAAATACATATTAAACACCCAAGACCCGAGAACAAACATTCGTATTTTTCATACAAATATCTGCCCAGACACGGGAATCGAATCCGGGACCTCAAGCTTCATAGTCAGGTTCTCTAACCACTAGACCATTTGGGCCCAATTGCATAACAAAGTACAAAGTAGTTCAGTTATATTAACTAGAAAGGGAGTTCCGCTTGTAATATTAGTTGTAGGTACTTTGTTAGGCAATTGGGCCCAGGTCGTCTAAAAATAAAAAAAAATTAAATAAAAAATAAAACCTCCTTCAAAAAACCCCCAAAAAAACATAAAATAATAATTGATTGAACCGACCACAATAAGCATGAAAATATCTTTCTACTAATCTGTTTGAAGTTGGTGCCTCAGCACGAGCCAGCAGGAGTGTAGAAGCCCTATAATAGGTATGTAGGTAAGTTAGATTACTAGGTCCACTCCTGCTGGCTCGTGCTGAGGCACCAACTTCAAACAGATTAGTAGAAAGATATTTTCATGCTTATTGTGGTCGGTTCAATCAATTATTATTTTATGTTTTTTTGGGGGTTTTTTGAAGGAGGTTTTATTTTTTATTTAATTTTTTTTTATTTCCAAGTTTTTTTTGGGTGTTTTTTGAAGGCGGTTTTATTTTTTATTTAAAAATTTTTATTTTTTTCTTTTTAGTTGTTGCTAATGGCCTGGACTGGCACTCTTTACTGACTGTACTTTTTGCCTCTGGTTACCAAAGTACTTATCAAGACGAATCAAACGAGACCAAACTTGATGGGGTTATGTCGTTTTACTACGGAGTTCTTATGGTCACCATCCAACTTCATTGTCAGACCCTGGTTACCATCTAGGACCAAAGTACTCGTTGAGACGAGTCAAATGAGTCCGTACTCGATGGGGTAAGTGCCGTTACTTTATGGAGTAACTTTGGCCACCTTCCAGCTCCATCATCAGACCCTGGTTACCATCTGGGATCAAAGTGCTCGTCAAGACGTTTCAAATGAACCCAAACTCGACGGGGTTGTGTTGTTTTATTACAGAGTTTCTATGGCCACGTTCCAACTCCATCATCAGATTAGCTCCATGTCACAATAATATTGCATTGTCACCTGATTTACACATGCATGTAAAATATGAAATCAATCAGAAACCGGGAAGTGAGTCAAATTCAACTTGCAAGATTTGACCCGTTGAGGAGTTCCGTTGGCCATCTGCGGTCTTCTTCATCAGATCTAGTTTACCAAATGACACTTTATGAATGCAAATGCTCGATTTGTCACTGAAAATACTAAAATCGCTTTACATTTCCCTTGAACTTTTGAAGAGTTCCTTCAATTCCTCATGGATCCCATCATCAGAACTGGATTCCGGTAACAACGGGACCAACCTTGAAGCATATGCTTTCAAACAACGAAAGAATTTTCCAAATCGGTTCATAAATGACGGAGTTCTGAGGTAACACACGTTAAAAAAAAAAAAAAAAAAGAACATACAACCGAATTGAGAACCTCCTCCTTTTTTTGAAGTCGGTTAAAAAATACAGCTTTATCGTAAAATTGATCCGTTCTCTATAGAAATATCTACACGGAATCTATATAATTCACTTAAAACCTGCCAATTACGTATTGGACCACAATGTTTAAGGTTAATTTGAATTAATTAAAAAAAAGTGAAATATAACTAGAGCACCTGTTGCATATAAGTAGCGTATAGACAAATTAATATTCCTTATTAGAAAGTTAATTAATTTCTATGTCGATTCTGTACTACATATTACACAATGTATGCTTTCCTAAGTATTTTATTTATATACATTGCCTGCATATAAAAAAGTACTATTACTGTTTGGAAATAATTAATCGATTCTAAAAAACTTTCAGTAATAAAAATGTAAAAAAAAATATCACGAGACAATTCACATCAATTGACCTAGTCACAAAGTGTACTATGAGTACTAGACAAAGGATAAACATACTTATATATATAAATAAATACTTAAATACATATTAAACATCCAAGACTCGAGCACAAACATTCGTATTTTTCACACAAATATCTGCCCCGACCGGGAATCGAACCCAGAACCTCAAGCTTCGTAGTCAGATTCTTTAACAACTAGGCTATCCGGCCGTCTATAAAATAGAAAGAGTAACATACCTACTGTTTAACATAGGCTACTTTTTGTGTAGGAAAAGTATTAAGATCCCACGAGACTCAAACGAAGTTGAGGGCAATGTTAGTGTTAGTAGTAGTTATTGTAGTTATTATTGACAACTTATGTAAGTGGCAGTAGGCAGGGCACATTGCTCGTAGAACCGACGACGGCCTATCGAGCAGTAAGTTTCTAGTTGGTTTCTAGAGCGGTGACCGCGAACCGGAAGATGCACTGATCGACGATCTGGGTCAAACATAGTTTTTTGTTTGAGTTTCTCCTGTGGACAAAAGTTAGGGGTCTATACTCAACATTTATTAGCCAAGTCTACATCGGCGTGTGGGACGCCTGGTCAACTTTCGGCCTACTTAAATACCTAAATCTTAAGTTTGCTGACTCAGAGTCTCTAATTTTATGTCCTCAGGAGAGATAACTTTTAAGAAAGAAAGAAAATACATTTATTTACAACATCACAAGACACATCATCAATAATTTTACAAAACAAAAGACAACACAAAAGCTAAAGATAGAATGTGTCATTGCGGTTTAAAATCGGACACTGGCTTTTGGTTTTTGTTTTTTATGCTGTGTATGACCCATCTTGTAAAGGTGGCTGGAACAACTTGGATGCAGGTATCGCAAGACCGATCATTGTGGAACTCATTGGGGGAAATTTTGTCCATCAGTGGACGTCTTTTGGCTGATATCATGATGAGTGACATCCATCCACCTTACAAACGCAAACTATGGATCCAGTACATTTATTTTAGATTTAAATGATATAAAAGATACCTACGGTTTCCCATTTATTTTTCCCGACGCAAGAGAACTCAGATCGGTGGGCGTGATAAAGGACACGAAGTTGGCGTCGTTATGTAAATTCGGTACCGACTTTAACTACTTTTTTTCGATTTCAATTGTGGGCCCAGTAAGCAGCATTATTACAGTACGTCTTTATAGCCAGTTGCGTGCTGCCGTAACAACTTGACTCTTACCGGGTTGCCTAAATATTTTACGTGACGCTAGTGATGACAAGTATGGCAAAGCTTGTCTTAGGCGCAAGCCAAACAGAAGAGACGTGGGACGGAGGCTCGTTCCAGTCGCGGCGCCCCTTGAATCAGTTTTCATACTAAATGTACTCGTATAAGCGTCGCGATCCAAAGCAGGCAGAAGAGACGGGGCGGATACGTGGCCTGCGAACAAAGGACGCGGACTGCGACGCGCCCCCGTCCACGTCTCTTCTGTGTGGCTTGCGCCTAACTGCGAGGCGTTGCATCCAAAGACATACCTTACTTACGTTACATATATTACTCCGGGTTACATATGAAACGTGCACACATGTTTTTCTTTATGTCACCTAATATAGTTAGTATTGCAACACCAATCGATACACTTTTATGTAAGGGGCGTGTGCATGGTCTAGAATTAAATCATTTAATCATTAACCCTGGGTGGGATGACAGTTCCATACATTTTGACACTACTTAACCCTGCATTGGCACATAACTCGGAGTTATATGGTTAACTCTCCGGTTCGTGCAAGTCCATCTAACTAAAGTGACTTGTCACTCATAGCACCACATAATCTGGTATCCAAAGTGGGGTGTCACTTAATAAAGAATGGAAAGCAAGCAAGTGGATCACCTTGTGGCAATAGTCTGTTAATACTAGAGGATTGCAGATTTGTTACCAACGTAGAGGGCTAAAATAAAATGCCTTATGTACAAATAATTTCACCAGCTATCTTTGCCGGAGTACAGCATAGCGTAAGCACGCAGATTTGTAGCAGGATTATACTTAGTAATAGTTAGTACCGGATGTGGTGTGGACCGCAAATGCATTGAATGCGGATGGCGCAGAACCGATCTGTTTGGCGAGTCTTGGAGGAGGCCTATGTTCAGCAGTGACGATAACCGAAATCATATTGTCTAAAGCTCAGTTTCGACCTACAAGAATGATTGTGCAAGTTGCATTACATAGCGCGGCTGTAAAACGAACTAGTTTGAAGTGGTCAATTGAGCGCCGCAATGTAGGTAATACAACTTGCACAATTCTTTTTGCTGGTTTAAACTGAGGCCGTATTGTCTAACGCGCTGACACTTACTATACTATTTCTTTCTGTCAAAGGGTATAAGACGGCGACAGAAAGAGATGGTGAAAGCGATGGCAAGCGCCAGTCCGTTAGACAATATAGCCTGGGCTTAAAAAACCCAAGCGCTCGCAATCACATTCAACATTTCCTACTACATTCTACGCGTTTGAAATATGTGGTAAAATTGACTGTGATTCCGAGTACATTAGACATTAAAGACTTTACACAAAGTCCTACCTACTACGTACTAATTCGGCAGATTAGACGATTTCGTAATCTTTATACCACAGACATGCACTCTTGACTTGGTGGTTTTTCTCCGCTTCTGGAAAAGCGTGGGAGTAGGTATATATTTAAATAAGTTTCTTGGAACATATTTTAGATGTAACGGCGGTCTTTTAGAAGTCTGGGCACGTTCCACGCCCCCGTCCCAACTCAGGCCCGCTGTAGCTGTAAATTCTATGACAAAAGTATTTCCTTACGCTTTAGATTAAGTATAGTCTCCTAATAAAATACTCAACTTGCTCGGAAAGTTTTTACGGAAAATGTGTCGGCTGAAATTGAATTTGATTTTTATCAGCGTTTACGTAGAAATATTTAAGTTGCGAGGCTTTAAATTTTTTCTTAAATGTAGCCCACTGAGGTCGTTTTGGGATCACCGCTTTCACTGTTCCTTTCTGTCAAACAGTATGTGACGAGGGTAGAAGAAGATGGTAAATGCGAGTAGGTTTCAGAACCAGGCTGCTTGATCTACCGACATTGTGAGAAATAAAATAAAAATAAATAAATATCACGGGACAATTCACACCAATTGACCTAGTCCCAGAGTAAGCTAGGAAAGCTTGTGTTATGGGTACTAGGCAACGGATAAACATACTTATATAGATAGATACATACTTAAATACATATTAAACACCCAAGACCCGAGAAAAACATTCGTATTTTTCATACAAATATCTGCCCCGACACGGGAATCGAACCCGGGACCTTGAGGTCTGGTGGCCTCTGATGGCCTAGTGGTTAGAGAACCTCACTATGAAGCTCAAGCCCATCTAGCCATCACTAGCTCTAGACTAGCACTCTACTCTACTCTACTCTAGCACTAGATCTAGCTAGCACTAGGCCATCTGGTCGTCTAAATAAAAAAAAATAGAAATAAAAAGAAGAAATAGATAATAATAATAATAGATAGTAATAGATAATAGATAGTAGAAATTCTATAAGAAAAGCCATTTAAATACTGGTCCAAACTAGATTTTGAAATAGTCTGTCCCGTAGCAGTAGTAATACCAAGATGTAAATAATAATCCTAACTATGCAGTACTTATAGTACACTAGGAATATCATGAAATGACTACTACGTAACGCGTAGGCCGCTCACGTAGCAGTGTCTACGAGGTGGCGTAGCGAGCTGGTTTCGCCTATTTTTCATTTACGCCCTAATTTGCTTGAATATGAAATACCACTCTAGATCAACTGGCTAGTGATCTTTCTCTCTTGTCGCTAGTTTTTTTCTACTGTAATTTTTGCTATGTTGCCACTACCCTATTACTTAGAGAACATTTGTGTAAAGTGACCTGGTTACTAATCTAAAAACATAAAAAATACTATTTCAAACTTTATCGGATAATAACAGGCTATTTAATTAATGATGCATCGTTGCTGACCACCTCTCAATCCATATTTTATTTTTAATTTTAAAGCGACTGTATTAAAATTAACACCCACATAGTGTTCACGATACACATTAATATTAATTTTTATGCAACTTTATTTGCAAATAATAAATGAATTATAATTATTTTGTGGCAACACGCCTGCCACATATTGTTTTTTTTTTTTTAATGAGTCGCCAGAGGGGCCAAAGACGCGAAGTCTTTGCTGTTATTTACATTAAGATAGGAAGAGTGACTTGTGCTCGGGAAAAATCCCTTCGGACGAACTGGGAATGGAGGGGCCACATATTGTAAATTTAGTATTCTGAGTAACACCCGACGCGAGCGCCGGGGCTAGGACGCCAGTCCGTTACCAATATGCCGTACATACCAGGCACTAACTTATAAGTACTAGCTATAAGCATCCCGCTGCTCGCCTGGTTTCACCTAATATCCTAATTAAATTATTTAACTACTAGTGTTTTCCATCATCCTCGAAATAGTCTACCCATCTCTAGAACGATACCGAAAACAGTAGTTAAAATTTCATAACTAATTGAATAGATTAAGATAACATTGCGTCGTATCACATCGTAGATAAGTCGTCCCATCAGCGAGGCTAGCTCTTAAGCCATATTTAGAATGAGCGAGAAATATTATGCAAGTTACGGTAAATTGCCATCGATAGGTACATGCATTGCCGTGATTGATGTCTTAAAAACCACGCGGCCTCGCAATGTAACTAAACTCTAACGATATTTCTTTCCTACTACACCCACCTGAAATCCGACGTCCTCGTGGTTTTTCCAGCCCGCCATCATCGCAAATAGTATTGTTGATATTTATATCCCTTTCTAACTAAAGTAATAAGAGAGTAATGCATTGATCGACAAGCAAACAACGACATGTCGTGCTGGGAGTACAGCTACTCGAATTCCAATATTGATTCTGTAATTACACACGCAACTACTAGATGTAGGTAGTGAAAGTGGAACTGAGTCTTTATGAACTTTACCAACATGAAATTAAGGGCACCTATGTCTAATATAATTGTTTAGGAAATTTGACTTTGAAGTTGTAGAAGGCTATTATAATCATGAGTTGAGAGTAAAAAGATTACATGTTGCATTGTGGTTACCTTGTTATTTAGGTCTTATATATAATATGAAGGGTCCACGGAAAGAACATGTCTAGTCATATAAGTTTATATGACTAGACACGTGTTCTTTCCGTGGACCCTTCATATGGTTTCATATAGTTGATAATCATTCCACGTTATCATTGTAAGTTGTAACCTTTTCGTAGGTACTCAAGTTACGTATTAGAGTTGTTAATGACTGCTCTGTTTTGAGGGTGTTTTTGTTTGTGATATCAACAGAACCCAACTAGTTGAAAACAATCATTGTTTAATCGATCTTAGGCGTTAATATGTTGATGTTTAAATTAGAGAAAGTAAGTTGAGAATATCACACAACACTCTTTTTTGAGCGTAGGATAGGCAGAGACAGCTATGATCCTGACATACATACATATTTCGCTTCCCCATCACACATTAGTCTTTTCATACATGCTCGCCGGTTTCAGATACTCTTGACTTGACCACATAGACATCCCCAATTTGATTATGGAATGTCCTTCTTGGTCCCTCCCTTTCAACATTTCCATCTACAGTCAGCTTATATACACCGTGAAATTTTAGTGGTTGTTTTCCCGAAACGAGGTGATTTAGTATCGATTGTACAATCGATTTATAATTACTATTTTGACTAGAGTCAAAAATCCAATTGTGAAAAACGAAAGCCGAAAATGACCGCAAACCAATAGTAACGCTTCGTTGGTACCACCACTAAAATTTCACGGTGTATAGTTAATTAAAAAAAAATAAGAATAGTTTATTAAAAGAAGGTTTTTACAAAAATGTTTATCGTGTCGTCGGTCCCACACCCCACACTAGGCAATGCCTGTCACGTGGCAACCAAGATTCGACTTTGTAATAGTCTAAGATCCGTCCTAGAGGCGACCATCACCCATCTGTTTATGAACATAATTTTACATCAAATTTAATACATTGCAAAACATGTCTCCAGTGGGTTGGCTAAAAAATTCCTGGCCAGACCCAGAAACAATAATTTCTGTTCACAACATAGGATTCACCCTGTATTTAAATAGTCCAAGGGTCGGAAAAACGCCCGTCATTTTACTTTTGAGTGCATAACGACCAGTGGCGAAGGCGAACAACCCGATTCCCCCGGGTTGACTAAACTTTCGAAGTTACCAAACGCTTCTCTACTATTACTGCGCTTTCAAGAAGAGGATAAATGGGGGTTTTAGGCTTTTTTTGCTCCAGCTTTACTTGGAAAAATAATTACGCCCCACCACTAATAACGACGTCAATTTAGGACCCATTTACGAGACGAAGAAGTTCCTTCACAGTTTACGGATGTCATTGGAGCGTATTGTAACATTGTGAGGAAGTCTTCATTGCATTAAACAGGGTTAGGTTTTTAAAATGACGCATGAATTCCAAGACTGAAGAACTATTATCATTTTACTGGTAAAAGAAATTTATCCCACTTAATTTTCATAGGGGGCTAAAGTCAAATTCTAGGCTGGCCAAATTGGTCACTGGTTCGGGGCGCGGGCCGTAAAGCTCGTTGAAACGTTTCATTAGGGCCTTACCGCCCTAAATAGGGTCTGCGTCATAAACAGCAAACTGAGGCATATTTTGAGTTGTTACACTATCATATTAGCATAATACCTACCAACCAACCAACTACTATCTACGGTTATATAAATAAACAAAAACTGGACTAGTTAAAGGTCATTAAGGTCATACAGGTGCTGCAGGTGCAGGTACCAACAAATTATAAAGTTTTAATTCTTTCCCTAAGATCGACTGACGGTCACGGTTAAACCGGTTTTTATAAAATTTATTTTTATGCCTGATATTTATACCTCTGTTGTCATTTAGAGTTTGAGAACTGTATGTTTAAATGACCAGCGGCGGCTGCATGCTGAGTTGGGACCATTTCGTGACAATATCTGTTTCCCGTTTTCTTTCGTTAATTTAAAAATTATGTCACGGATAAATGTTTTTCTTTCTTTCTTTCAAATGTCATGGATAAACAAACGTAGACTTACAAAAATAATACGTTTCTTGTGTGCTGATCCTCCACAATTTCTAATTTTACTTCATGTTTATAATTTGTCGTTGTAGCAGCAATAGAAATACACAGCCTATTCTATTCATATAATTTATAAAAGAGAAATTTTGTGGGGATGTTTGATTGTTTGTTACTCAACTATGCAAAAGAACACTAGACAACCGTTGAGATGAGATACATGTACAAATGCGAACTTATCCCTTTAAAGGAGCTCTACCAGTCAACCTTTGAGTGGATGAGAAGAGCTTTAGCAAGGGACCTCGACCTCGAAGTACCTCGAGCCCTCGGCCTTCAAGATGACGAGTTAACTTTCGTAGACAATCAATAAATGACGTTGTCTAAGCAAACTTTGTGCTATAAAAATGTACCGTAGCCTTTTTTACAAGACTACGGCGAAACCAAAAGGAAGTGTAATGATTTTAGCAGCCTATGTTTGTATTTACGGATGTTACACCGTAGCGTTGAGACTTTTCATCCGATTTTAATAAATAAGCTGTCATTCAGATCAAAATTTAAGATTTTAGGTACTTACTTAAATGTTTTTCGTGAAAGTATTTTTGTAGTGGGCAAACCTGCAGATTGAAGCTAGTTACGTATAAATTTCAGCTGTCTACTCGTATCTATCACGGTTCTAAAGATACAATTACTTTAGATAAACAGACACACAGACGAACAGCTCAACGATGAAATGAAATGAAATGTTTATTTGCGGAATATGGGTAACATAAGATTCTACAATTGTGAATTCTATTCTACCATACTCTGCTCTAATGAGCATGCAATAGTACATTACTGCAGAGGCCGGGACGTAAGGGGTTGCCGGCCGAGTATCTAAGTTGACGGCCGAGTGGTACACGAGGCCGGCAACCCCTGTTCCGGCCGAGGCTTGTATAGTGCTTTTCTCAAACATGCACCATCACCACCACCATCATCATCATCATCATCATCATCATCGTCGGCATCATGATGATGATGATGATGATGATGATGATGATGATGATGATGATGATGATGATGATGATGACGATGACGATGACGATGACGATGATGATGATGATGATGATGATGATGATGATGGTGATGATGATGATGATGATGATGATGATGATGATGGTGATGATGATGATGGTGATCATGGTGATGATGATGTCGATGCCGATGATGATGACGATGACGATGCCGATGACGATGACGATGACGATGACGATGACGATGACGATGATGATGATGGTGATGATGATGATGACGATGATGATGATGATAGTGATGATGGTGATGATGATGATGATGATGATGATGATGATGATGATGATGATGATGATGAAGATGACGATGATGATGATGATGGATGATGTTGATGATGATGATGATGATGATGATGATGACGATGCCGATGATGATGACGATGACGATGACGATGATGATGATGGATGATGGTGATGATGATGATGATGACGATGACGATGATGATGATGATGATGTTGGTGATGATGAAGGAGACGATGATGATGATGGATGATGGTGATGATGATGATGATGATGATGATGATGATGACGATGACGATGACGATGCCGATGATGATTATGGTGATGATGATGGTGATGGTGATGGTGATGATGATGATGGTGGTGACGATGATGATGATGATGGTGATGATGATGATGGTGGTGACGATGATGATGATGATGGTGATGGTGATGTTGATGGTGAAATATTTCTCCAGGCAGATCACCATTACCTTATTATTAAATAAGCGTATTGGCAGAATATCATAATGAACCAAAACGCAAATATTGCTTATAGTTTTTTTTTAATTGGCTAAATTGCTATGATGCCATAGACCTATAAACGTCATGGTGCTGTATCACATGAAACAATAGACGATCGCATTGCCGGCCAAGGCCTGCAATTTTGTATGAAAATCCATTACATACCAGTTGTCTAACCGCGCCCGCAACGTGATACGTCCCGGCCTATTATTTGGAACAGAACGTAAACGTTACATAGCATGTTTGAGAAAAATATTATATTCCTGTATTTGCTGAAAACATAAAGCAGACAAATGCAGGATTATTCTTATTTTATCTAAAAAAATATCTATTACTAAGTATCTACACATAAATTATCTATTTTTAGTTGGGATGTTAAAAAATTCATTAACAGAGTAGATACACAACTCGCACAGCCATACACGTAATTTCTTCTTAAAATGTCGAAGAGGAAGATCTTTAATGTCCTTAAGAAGCTTGTTAAATATTTTCAAGCACATTTTGTACGGACTACGACTTGTTTGTCTAAGACGCGACTTAGGTACGTACAATAGATTTCGCTGCCTAGGCTGGGTTAGTAATAGAGTTCCGTTTTCCCTTCGGGTACGTAACCCTAAACAGGATTAGTTAAGGTACTAATAAAATATATACTCTTAACTTTCGTGATTTTCATTCATGACTTAATCACGTAATGAAATAACGTTTAAATTAACTCGATTTTCGGCCGCATCGCAGCGTTGCAGCGAACGTGGTCACGAATAGAAAAAACGATGAGTCGCGTAGACAATTAGTATGAGTAAAAGCTACGAATAATAATTTCTAGTAGAGATAATTTAAAGAGCAAAAATGATGTTCGGTTTTAGTTTAGTTCTTGAACCTGCACAATTCAACATAATGTAGTACACAATATAGGTACGCCATCAAAACAGTAACACTTTTATAACTTAATCGTTGTATAATTATACAATACAATACAATACAATACAATGACTCTTTATTGTACACCAGGAATAGTAAGCAATACAGAAAACAGGTACACAGAGAGTAAGTTACAAGGTAAGCAATAGGCGGCCTTATCGCTTAAGAGCGATCTCTTCCAGGCAACCCTTTACCAGAAAAAAGGAAGGACTAGTTTACAGCAGGTGGTGCATCAACAGTGGATCAGAAAATTAAAACGCAAGAAAAATAGTACATCTACTCATACATATATCGTACATATAATAAGTACACGTCTAAAACAAATATAAGCATTGGGATAAACAGCCACATATAAATAAATAAACTATAACAAAGCTAATTATTACAAGAAGACAGATAGTACACCTTAAGCATAGACTTAAAGATTGACAGAGATTTTGCCCGTCGTAAGTCAATCGGCAATCGGCAATTATAGTTTGTACATAATAGATTTTGTGATATCTGTTTGTACATCTAAAGAAAGAAAAGAGACAAATAAAATACTGGGACAACTGACACCAATTGACCTAGTCCCAGTCTAAGCAAAACTTGTTGGTACTATGGGTACTAAACAACAGATAAACCTGCTTATATAGATAAATACATACGTAAATGCATATTAAGCACCCAAGACTTGACCACAAACATTCGTATTTTTCACACAAATATCTGCCCCGACTGGGAATCGAACCCGGGACCTCAAGCTTCGTAGTCAGGTTCTCTAACAACTAGGCAATCTGCTCGTCAAACAAGAAGAATAACAGATGCGTTTGCTAACATATCAACAAGAAATCTATAGTCCAAAACTTTATATTTGGTGCTACCAATCGACATCCTGCTCAATTTTAACTACTTATATAAAAGGTATCGAACTAGTTATAATTTACTAAACAAACTTGATCTTAATGCCTTTGTATCAAATATTATGTCAACTTCTTTATACTCCCTATTCACGTATACGTTTTCTATACCTATTGATAGCAAACGAACTGATGTGAATTTCGTCACCCTACTGATATCATCGTTGACCGTAGTACGAAATGTTTCAAGTAGGTATTTATTTATTTACTAGATAAATCGACGTTTACCACAAGGTGTTTGATTTCCCTTAAACACACAGGAATCAAATACGAAAGTTGGACTACCAACACATTATTTATGTAGATCTATTGGAAAACACTATATAAGCTTAATAGTATTTTATATTATTATGTTTACGTATGGAACAGTTAAATAAATACACGTCTCTAGTAAAAATCAATTTTGCCCATAGAGTCACATTTAACTATAAACATCTTTACGAATGTAAACATGAATGAAACTACCGTGAGACTCACTCATAGTGAAAAAATACGGATAACTCTCGTCTATGATCGTAGGCCGTAGCATGTTGCTCTAGAAAAAGGGCTACGGATTACCAGGACGCACATGAGTAATCCGTATTTTTTCACTATCTTTACCAAAGTTCTATATAGTAGGTAAAAACAATTCATTGCAAATTGTTATTGAACGAAAACTAAACTAAAACTCTTTATCGAACACGACAAATCAGTATAGTGAGATTACAAAACTGAAAACTTTTGTTAAAAACTCATATTTGATTTGAACTATTTTGCTGACTCCACTTTTGGTTAACTGTTCTTGCCTTATCTTCAAAGCTACATATCCGTATCAAGTTCATGCCAGTCTATGCCATTAACCGTTGAAGTGTTCCGCTCAGGAGTTGATCCTGGCCGGACCATCAAAATTTTCACCACTAGATTCTTGTACTGCCACCGATCGATCTTACATAAGTACGCAAAAAGTGGTCCAAAAAAGGTTTGCAAATTTTAAAACCACGACTTACATACAAATATTATACATACCTACGAACGTTGCAAATTAAATGAACAATGTAGACAAAAGACCCTTTTACCGCCAAAATGCGATCTTCGCCAGGTAAACATTCTCTTTTCTCTACAAAAACTATTCCGGTACCTATGTATAGACCCGCGACAGTGCTTAGGGTGCCTTTCCACCAAAGATGTGCTATGCAGCCGTGCTGCGAGGATGTGAAGCTACGCTACGAAAATATGTGACCGTTTACACTAATTCCATGCTATGTAGCCGTTCAAGGAAGATCCAGAGCAGGCATCCACAGCACTGCACGCATCTTTCCATATAAAAAACATTGCTTAGTTGAACCCGCTTCCACCAGAGTTATGCTATGTGGATCAATTAATGTCCACAATTGGTGGATATCAAACGGATCTATACAACGTAGTACCTATACAGCACATCTCTGATGCAATGGCACCCATAAATTCTTTGGAGGTATGTCTTTGTCAGTAGCACAAGATTAATAATAACCTAAGAAATTGGTCGCGTACCTTTGCCCTTGTCTGTCGCAGTTAGTAGCGCCTATTACCAACCACAGTTACATAAAGAAATATAAATAGTTTATTTGTTAAACGACGTGCTTGGAAGTGTAGTTTATAAGGAAACTAGATGTTTCTCGTGACTCCGTCTGCGAAGAATAGGGTTATAAAAAATAGCCTACATCCTATATATACTCAGACCTACCAAAAATAGAGAAAAAAATTCATAAAAATCGATCAAGCCGTTTCGGAGTTCGATAACAAACACCGTGACATGAGATTTTTATATATCAGAAGAAGAAGAAGAAGAAGATAAAGCCTTCTTAAACAGCAGGCTAACAACATTACTCAAAGAAGTAGAGCCTTCACACGACTCGGTGCCGTCGCCAATGCCCTCGTATTGACCGGTCTATATTTAGCCGACGTTTCTGCGAATCTGATAATTCTCTTATAGAACTGAAGTTTTTAAAATGATTTTACGGAAGCTTTCTTATTATTGGGAATTATGAGATGGATGTCATTTTGCAATAAGTAGACGTAAAGCAGTTCGATTTCATCATATTATTTATACGGGCAAAACTTGGGCAAAAGCAACGAGTTTTCGTTGTGATCTCCCAAAGTATTATGTATTTAGTTTAAATTTTACAGATTAATTACGTAGCTATACTAAGCTAAACTAATGTTTTCAGCATTTTTTATCACACTCAGTATCTCAGTAACTTTATTTTTGACTCACAAAAAAAGGCCCCGGCAGTCTAGTGGTTGAACTATGGCCTCTCAAGCAGAGGGTCGTGGGTTCGAGCCCGGGCCCACACTTCTGAGTTTCTCGGAATTTACGAGCAAAATTTTCCATGAGATTAACTCGGTCGGAAAACATCGTGAGGAAACCGACAGAAGAAATTCAATGGTGTGTGGAGTTTCCAACTCGCACTGACCCGCGTGGGAACTACGGTCAATGCCCTCTCGTTCCGAGAAGAGGGCTGTGCCCTGCATTGAGACGTATAACATAGGCTAGGATAGTGATTAACTTCACCGCACGCTGTCAACCGTCAACTCGTTAACTTTACTCGTAGCACGTCCTCACTCCACTGATACCAAAACTTCTGCCATAAAGGAAACATGGGAACCCCATCAACTCGAGCTATAAGAAAACATCAGCAAATCTGAAGTTTACATTTTACCACCCAATACATTTTACCTTACGTTAGGTATATTAACGAGGAAGAGATAAGCATAATGTATGGAGCGTGGCAGGTTCGTAAAACGCATCGTAAACTCGAGAACGCTCCCAATTACTCCGAGCCGTCCTATTTGTAGGCTGCATGATTTTCACTGTGATACCAAATTTCACCATGAAACGATTTTTTGAAATAACTCCCGTGGAAGATTATTTCAAACTTTTTTTCTTATCATCCCAGCCTATGTAGGTCCCACTGCAGGGCACAGGCCATAGTCCTGACTCGGACCTGCGCGAATTGGGCACTTCACACAAACCATAAAATTTCTCCGCAGTTTCGCACTTAAATTCCGAAAAACTCAGAGGTGCGAGTCCCGGCTCAAATCCGCAACCCTCTGCTTGTGAAACCACAGGTCAAACCACCAAGCTACCACGGCTTAAAAAACTTTTTCACAAAATTTAATAACTTAGTGACTTCAAATGTGAATTAAATTGTAATTGCTAAATTGATTTCGATGAAATATATATGTCCATGAAGTACCTATACCCATTGGATATTGACTGATGAGATAAATAAGTCCGATATTGTAATCGAAAGATTAACCGTGAATCATTTGTAACTGTTAAAAGTATCCAAATGGGACCATCATATTTTAGCAATGTAATTGTTTGTAACGAAAAAATACAAACAGAGGCCAATAGAAAAAGAAAGAGGCACTTTTTTATGTCGATTAAAAATAATGAAAAGCTGTGATAAATTTGTACTTGGAAAACATCAAAAGAAAAAAAGAATAGAAAAGAATAGAAGAAGAATATTATCACTCTTAATTCTTATTCTAGGTGAAAATTTACATCCAAAGTAACTTTTAAAATATACAGTTTTTTATTTTTATGTCAAGTCATTCGATGTAAGTTAGGTAATAAGAATTTATTACATACCTATATTTACAGCGTTTACAGTACCATAAAATTCCCTTGTCAGGCATAAATTATAAATTAAAAGCATCAACCTTCACAGCAATGCACTTAATGAAGTCTCCAAAACAACTAAAAACTCCACTTCATATTGCATGATAAACTCTTAATTAAGTAACACAAGTAATTATAAAAGTACTAACTTCGTAAGGAGCGCAACAGTAGGAAATTAATTTGGCGGGACAGCGTTGAGAAGTTTCCCCTTGTCGGGGGACAATATGGACAATTATTATCATACACTCAAGTACGTATAACAAGGGAGGAACAAAACAAATAACTTCGGGTCGACGACCGCTCGCCGACTTGTCACAAATTCGTAGGAACATAATCTAATACACAAACAATATTTCCATTTCACCTATTCGAATGCTCCAACTACGAATAAGTGAATGCAAATATAACGGTGTTCTGTCATTGTGATAGTTTTGTGCGACTCTTGATATTATCACGATCTGATCCGAAATGCCATTGAGCTGCGTTAGATATTTGCAAGAGAAATTAGGTGCCTCCGCGTACTTAGTTTACCTTGTTACTAAATCTCGTGTTTACTTGACATTTTCAAGTAAGTTTCCTTCCGTCTAGGTGACATCTAGGAGGCAACAGTGGTGCCAATAAGCCTAAAGTTTCAGTTTCAGGCGGTTCAGCATTCGTTGAGGTCTGCTTACTCTGCTTCAGTGCGTTGCATAATACCGACGGCCTCTCACAGATGGCGTTAGCTGAGCAAAATTTTGAGTTCCGCTACTACCCCCTAGGTGGCGCTTTCACATCAAGCGTGAATTTACGATAAACTTTGAAGCAAAAGCAATTCGTTTGCATCGTAACTTTCTCAAAGAGGGAAATGTAGCTATTTTATTCAACTAAGGAAAATCACCCAATAACGTTCCAATAAGACGAAATAAAACCGTCGTATCTTTCATATTTCGCATTCGTCCTCGTATTGCCAATATAAAAGTCTGTTGGAGGTAGGAGGAAGCGGAAGAGCGGAGTCACGTGAACACTGCAAAATTCGTCTATAGAGGCAGCAGATACATCCATAAACTGGTACCTTATCGACCCTGACCCACCACGCGAGGTCGCGTGCCGGCCTACCTGAATATCTAGGGTTAGATCGCGTATCTGTTGCTATATATAACACTACAATTTTAACTGAAGGTGAAAGCTATTTGGTTTAGGTAGATACTCATTAATCGGGTTTAAGGATTGATGTTCTGGCGCTATGTGCAATGCATTAACTGAAGCCGCGGCGTGAACATAATAATGCTTACCATATTGGTACCTAATACATAACTAACATAACTTAGGGCCACTTGCACGGTCCGGGGTTAAAAAATTAAGTCGGTAACCCTGGGTTAAGAATGTCAGTTCCATACATTTTGACACTAACTCTACATTCTACTCTTTTCTCCACATTCGGTAGGTCTGAGAATAGGTCGGAGGCTATTTTTTTTATACCTACCCCTATTATTTGCAGACGGAGCCGCGGGCAACAGCTAGTATTCAAATAAAAATTTATAAGGCTTATAGGTTCCTTTTGATCTGCTAAAAATGATTTCCCAATCAACCTTTATAATATAAATCTTTTACCCGCATTTTTTGGACATTTAGAAATGTAGAGCGTATTTTTTACTAACTGGAATAAAATGACTTTTGACATATTTTTCGCAACGCAATTATCTTCTGTTTATTTCTATTCTTTTATTCCTTCTTTTATAAGTGTTTTGTGGAAGCAGCTGACAGTTTACAAAATGAAGGTACAACTTCACAAACAAGTGTCTCACAATTGACAACATTTCATATTTCTAAGACTATAATTTGATTCGTTCTCTGTATACTGTTTGGAAAGAGAAAGACGCTGATAGTTTTAAATTTTCACTAGGATTATTAATTAATTTATTACAATTTTTTAAAGATGTGCTTATTCTAAAAGAGCGTAACGATAGAATAGATCCATTACTTTTGTCTAGTCTCTATTAAAAAAAAGTGATGACGTAAATTTGACATTAAGGTTGTTATCAAATTTAAAATTATGACAGCTCTTTTTTTTAGTGAAAAGGGTAAAGGAAACATATCTATTCTGTGGACGTACAGGTAAGTACACATATGTTTTTAAATATGAAGGAGTAAATTATAATAAATATTTTTCCGTGTTCAGGAGGCGAAACTCTTTCGATTTCTGTAGTAATTTTCAGGTGTTAAAAAAATGAAATGTTGTCAATTTACACAGTAGGTATAACCAGGGATGGTTCATAGTAATTCATACCCGAACTTGATGAAAACTTTACTAACAGAGCTCTTCTACTGAAATACTGGGTCGGACATTTATTATGTAGGAGTAAACAGAACTTGTATGTCGCAACTACGCATTCTTTATTAGCAAGTACCTATGTACAAACAGTTACAGCAAGGGAATAGAGGTAAAAATAGAATATAAATATACTTGAATGTCATGGCAACACTTTTGATGCGAACATTTAAGAGTCCCGGCTAACATTTTTCAAAAGTCTATTAACAATACATTTTTGAATCGTTGAGCAGACATCCTGCTGATTAAAAAAAACCGGCCAAGTGCGAGTCGGACTCGCGCACCGAGGGTTCCATACAAATTTATATGTATCTATGAATATCCAGTTTTATCAGACCCCTGCTCCTAAGCAAAATACGCGCAGTGTGGGATCATTGTAGATTGGTTACTGATATAGACAGACAGACAAAAAAATTTATGCTTTTCGCAA
This sequence comes from Archips crataeganus, assembly GCA_947859365.1. NCBI lineage: Eukaryota > Metazoa > Arthropoda > Insecta > Lepidoptera > Tortricidae > Archips > Archips crataeganus. Next base: position 9,201,560 of record OX402062.1, read on the forward strand.
TTTTTCTTTTATCTGTGCTATAAGAACTTGCGTCGTACCAAATTTCAAGATTCTGAGTTCACGGGAAGTACCCTGTAGGTTTTGATTACCTACCTTGCGAGTGTCGACAATTTGCGGAAATTTGCGGCATAAAAGGCTTTATCTTTTGATTGCGTTAAAAATTTCTGCTTTTCGCAATTTTTCCTTTATCTGTGCTGTATAATACGTTGCTTCGTACCAAATGTCAAGATTCTGAGTTTACGGGAGGTACCCTGTAGGTTTTGATTCCCTTGCGAGTTTCGAAAATTTGCGGCAATTTGCGGCATAATCGGCTGTATCTTTTGATTGCGTTAGCTTAAAAGTTTGATTTTTTCACATCTTCAAGGGACAGTAGACTTGAGTATTTGATATAAATTTCAGCTTAATACCTCCACGCGTTCCTGAGAAAAAGGGTCTTGACAGACGGACGGACGGACGGACGGACGGACGGACAGACGGACGGACGGACAACAAAGTGATCCTATAAGGGTTCCGTTTTTTCCTTTTGAGGTACGGAACCCTAAAAAATGAAGAGAATAAATAAAGAAACGACAATCTTTTATCTTCTAACTTTGCAACCAAAAACCGTTGAAATTTGGTTGCAGAGTAGCCAGGTAAAAGATTACTTACTCGGCAACCAAATTAATAAGTTGAAAAAGTGTTGATGATTTTGGCCAAACCATAGGGCAGAATTGTTAGAATCGGTTCAATTAATCCAGAGATACCTACATACCTAAACAAACATACACACAAACTAGTTCAGCTTACCTTTGTATTTACATAAGTTTACATTTAATACACTTCATACGCACATAATAATATATTTGCATGTAAAAGGAAAGAGTTGCCACCGGCAACAGTATTTTGTAAATTTTCACACCCGATATAACTCAGACAGACTCATTAATAAAACAAAGCGCTTCAGTCATACGTCTCGGAGCGTTCTAATTTACCCGTAAATTTTGTGCATTTTTATTTGAAATTAGAGAAACAGGAGCATCCAAAATGGCGACGGTTTAATCACTCTCGACTAATGGATTTCGAGTTTGCTATTCCGACATTGAATTCATACGTGTTGCGAAATCTGCTAATTCGATTAGGTCGAGTTGCTGCGTGCGGTGATGTCGTACCTATGTATTTATTCATTTAATACTGCTGGGAACTCATCTGCAGAATCAGAAATCATCAGTAAAATGAATGTGTTCATACTTGTGTAGATTAAGAAGTAAGGGTGAGGGTAGGCTCTCCACAAGGTGTACTAAGTAAGAATCTGGTGAAGGAAATTCAAATAAAATATGTGGAATAGTAGCAGAAACAAATCTATAAGAGGTAACATAAAAATATAACTAACCATAGTCATGTATATGTACACACGTCTGTTAATTACCGAGACTTAACTTAAACAAGTAACAACGTTGCTTAAACAAGCAATCAGAATTATTTCAAATTGAATACGATTAGATTCATTAGAAGGTCGTAGGAGTCCGTGAGATGCGAACGGCGCTGGACTGGTCATTGTGACGTTCTTTGGGGAAGGGCTATGTCCAGCAGTGGACTCTTTCGGCTGACGATAATTCGGGGCTTCCCCTCCCCCCTACGCCTCTACGCCTCTTTATATTACTGAAATTACCTCGACCGTTCATGGCGTGGCCTAAAGTAAACATTCTACCGGGTAATTTTTTAATCAGTGCACAAATTTTGATACGTGATGCAGTATCGTTGATAGATCACGATTATCTGTTCAAGATTTTTATTTTTTAATTTTGAAGTTTGGGTTGTTCATAGTAATTCATCCAATAATTGGTCGAGTTACTATGAAAACCAAAAAAATAAGTGATTAATATTATAACGAAGAATACTGAAATTTGTTATTTTAATGACACTGATCACATATTAAAATTTGTGCACTTAATAAAAAATTACCCTGAATGTATCTTAAAATTTGACATAATGCAGCTAAGTAGGTACCAATATTGTAATACAGTGGATTATTCACATACCCATCAATGTATCGGATAAGTAGATACATGGATAGATGGATAGATTAATATTAATACGTCCGGTCCGTCCGTAATCCGTTGTATTCCATTAATCATACCTCAGTCTCACGGTAGCGTTCTATTTAAAATATCAAACATCCTGTATTATATGTATTTTAGACTGCATTGTATTTATTTAATTTTACTTGACACTTCTGCATTAAAAAATAAGCTCTATAAAAAAAATAAAAAAAAACATTAATTTAATTGTTTTCCCTTATTAAAACACACAGACGAAACTTAACTTAATGCAAAAAGTATTCGAGGCGTGGACATGCACGAATGGCGTTGAAAAAGTTAGACATTTAAAAATAGTACGGTATTTCCAACTAACTATGACATCGGGTCCTTCAAGAAAAAAAAAGAAAAAAGAAAGAAAAGAAAAAAGTGTTAAAGGCCGGCAACGGACTAGTGACCCTTCTGGGGTTTCTGGTTCTCATAGGTGGTGGTGATCGCTTACCAACAGGTGACCCACTTGCTCGTTTACCTCCCTCTATCAATAAAATAAAATAGTGGTGTTATCTCGATAATTTTGCGATAGGCATTAAAAACAGTTGTATGGATATTTTTTGTGTTACAACAAGAGCTGTTTCTAGTCAGTCGTTATGTATGATTAGCTACCGGTTAACATGGCAGAACTTGTGTCACTCCAACTAAATGGCACGCCATACGTTCGGCTGCATAATTTTGCTCGTGTAAAGCTGGCATATTTAACGATCACCTACTCAGGACCTTACTTATAGCGAAAGCTGAAACGGTAAAAGTGATTCAAAGTACATACAACCTTTTTCAATTCGTACCTAAGCTTCTACAGACCAAGTAATCAGGTAAAAAATTCAATTGAAATGAATTGCGAGTTATTTTCCCTATTAGAAGATCACGTGGAACGATTGGATAGTAAAAACGAAGAAATACTGCATTTAAATCATAATAAAGAACATAATTTAACCAACAACCCAATTTTACTGTCGAAGATCCATAATTAATAGAGTGAATGACTCGAACAATAACGCATACCTATTGTTTCAAATTTATTACAATTTAACATTCTATTGAATATTACTTTTCACAAAACATGGACATCAATTTAATAAAAGTTATATGGTATTTATTACAAGGAACCTTAATATACATGCATTACGATATTCAACATGACATAATATACATATAGTCGTAATAAAAAAGTGTTATCTTTTAATTATTAACTGCCAATAAGAAACACTATACTATGCACAATCTTTTGTACCTTGCTTTACTTGCTAGCGATGTAAAAGGTTGTAGTCCATATAACTGTATGTAAATATAAGATAAAAGTCTTGAGCTTCGTTCTTCATTGTAAATAGTATAAGACGGAGCCAACAAAACCTCATTATGAGTTCTTAGAAACGGAAAACATTTGTCTACACCTAGAATACTCAAGGGAAGCTTGATTAGTATTATAACATTGCAACCCCTCAGCTCGCCCGCAGCTAGCGTATCGATCTTCATAACCCGCAATTAATTCTCTCATTAGGATTCAGCCGCGAGTACTGCGGCATTTGATATTTCACGCCTGTTAATTATAATTACTCTCGAATTAACTGACGGTTAATCGGTTAATCTAGATGACAAAGTGTTACGATGTAGCTAATTATCATTGGGTTTATAAGATTAAATCATTTGCAAGGAAAATTTTCGTTTTTGATGTGAATCTACAGTCGACCAAGTAAGCGCTTTTCCGCTTTTTTCTTTTTTGACAGTTCTCCTACATTAGAGAGATAACAATGAAGCTGATTGTCCTTTCGAATTGTAAAAAAAAAAAAAAATATTAGGGGACAATCTTACACAAATCGACCTAGTCCCAAACTAAGCAAAGCTTGTACTATGGGTACTAGGCGACGATAAACATACTTATATAGATAAATAAATACTTAAATACATAGAAAACATCTATAACTCAGGAACAAATATTCGTGCTCATCACACAAATAAATGCCCTTACCGGGATTTGAACCCAGGACCTCTTGCTTCGTAGGCAGGGTCACTACCAACTAGGCTAAAACGGTCGTTAGCGGTTGTCAACAATAACAACGACAATAGTCTCTAATAATTTAAAGCGTATAACTGAACTTCATAGTCGAATACAAGTATACGTTACACACTGTCCGTTGCCTTTGACACTGTCCGTTTAAATAGATACCTATCGAACCCATGTAACTTAAGGATATTATATTCTACAGGGTAATTATGTCCGTCAATGGTGAAAAGATTCTTTATGAACAAAAGGAAATGAGTATTCCATAAGTTTATTTTTTTAATACTGTCTAGATATTACTTAAAGGAAAGAGTCGTTTTAGTCGTACCTACATGAAAGTCAAAAATTTACAATCATCAGAGAAGAATATGAGAAAAGAAAGATTGTGTCTTTTTTGGAAGCAGGACAACGTTCCTTTTAAGATAGTTTTGCAATTGAACAAAACTGCTCGAAGTATAAGCTGTTATTTAATCAATTTACTTAGTGGTTGTTGATTCAACATTAATGTCAATAGTCACTACATACAATATGTACGTTTGGGCGAGTCCCAAGAGTCGTAAACCTCGACATTTGAAGTGATCTCAGTACTTTGAGATCGATAGCTTATGTATTGGTTCGGATAACTACTAGAGCGACCACACATCTGCTAGTAGCTCTATTAAATGCACTTTAAATACTCTAACTGACAGTGCTTTGTCAGGTTTAATTTCATAACTTTTAGACCAAAAGCTAACGAGTCTAATCAGTATTTTAGCCTCGAAAGGACAACCATATTGAGTTTACCGTAAAGTTAACCCCGTTTTGCATAAGAAGCAAATAAAGTTATCTTACTTTCCGATTCGAGAGCTGCCCAACAAAGCAAATTAGCGCCCGCGAATTCTGCCGAGTGGCATTTTGTTTCGTTTCCAATTAAAAATTTACTGCACATAAAAAACAATTGCGTGTCACTCCTACATTCGAAACTGCAGCAAAACACATTATACAATTTTTACAAACGCCCATTTTTGTAGAAACGTCCATTTTTATTTGATCCCACGCCGGCTAATCTAACTATCGTGGTCCGGATGCAGGGTAGGGAATTGGAGGCTTGAAGTGGGTCAGGGTAGGCTGGTGATAGCTCGAAGAGAATTCCCGGTATCAAGCCTCCCTCGTTAGGGGGAGAGCGGCAGCCATACGTCATGCACACCGACATGTTCTACCCCAGAGACCGGCTACAAACACGTCGTACTCAATGCCCCTGAAATTCTACCCAGTCTACTGCATTAGCCACGTTTCAACCAATTAACTAAAGACTCGTACAATTTCAGTCCGTTCTCTGTAAAATTGAATCCATTTTACACGGATGAAACCACTGACAATTGCGGAGTAATCAGAATGAAAGTGGGTAAATTAAGTGAAGCCCATCTTGTGTTACGATTTAAATTAAATTTACGATTGCATACACATTAATAGATACATAAAAGAAATTTACATTTTGCCTGAAGAGTAGAAGTTCTGGTATATTTGAAAGTTCTCCTTTATTATATTATAAAGTTAGGTGCGGCGTGGAGGATTTTCAGTCGATGCCGTAAAGCTGTTATATGGACGGAGTGAATAATGTGAGGCACGAGTCCGGAGTTCGGGTACCTGCTGAATTGCTTCGGGAAATTATGAAGGAAACTGGTGGAAAGCTTCAGGGAATCCCATTAGATCATTTCTTGGAAACGTTTTTGGATTATTTTATTGTTTTGAAATTGTGTAAGCGATTTTCGATAAGCTTGGTAAGCCAAGTGTTTGTGATTCATTACGTCACCCTGAAAACAATACATGTTTTTTCTTTAGGTTGTTGCGTAAAAGGGGAAAAATTGGTGATTCGAGTAGTTACATTGGATGTAGATGGGCTTGAATGAAACAAGAAATAAAATTTTAAAATTAACCTGAACTTTGAATCTGGATCATATCTACCAACAAGACCTACGCGTAATTAAACTTTATACGTAATCGTCTTGGATATCACAGACAACAAATGTTTCTACGGAATACTTATTTTTCTGTCTGCTATAGGGATTTGTGAACGGCAATCTCCCATACGTTATGTTTTATTTATGTGCTAAACGGATTCCGGCGGCCGCGTGACGCTAACTGCTCACTAACCCGCGTGATATACGGGTATGTGATCGTTCCACCTGGAATCCTGGCGGCCTTGTCAATGGTTTTAAGCGAGCTTTTTTTATGAAGTCACTGCTTTTCATCGCATCGTAACACGTTTTATTACTATGCAATAAATTGCACCTGAAGTCAATATGATTTTTTGGTACTGTAGAGATATCTTATACCTATATAACAATAACGTGGCTAACTGATAGTCTGGTGGTTTAACCTATGGCCTCTTAAAAAGTATGTCGTGGGTTCGAGTCCAGACTCGCACGCACTTCTTAAGTTTTTAGGAATTTATGTGCAAAATTACATTTGATACCTTAGAACAAAATTAATGATGTGTATGAAGTTAGTGAATCTGGGCGTGGGAACTACAGCAGAAACCCTCTCCTTCTGAGATGAAGCTTGTGCCTGGCAGAGGGACGTCTATAGGCCGAAATGATGATAATGATGATGAAGACATACATATAAAAATCTAAAAGTATACGAAAGTATGTTAAAGTAAAATAATTATTTATATTCCTGTAGTAAAATATCAAACTGTTGATAAAGTTTTAAGACTGAAGCTGTTATGTAGTTACGAAAACCTGTTAGTAACAAAGCATTTCAGATCAATAAGATTCGTGATAGATCTATACCTACTTTTTGCAATTGTATAATTATTATCTTATACCTACATATATATGCCATGCCATCCGTACAATTGTAACAGGGATTTCCCTTAAAATGACAACGTTTCTGTAGCTAATTGTAACTAAGTATGTCATATAATTTATGCTACTTTTAGTTTATCTATTGGACTGTCACTCTAAAATCATAAATGTCATAATTATAATGAATTAATACCTACTAGTATGGCTATTTTGATCGTATGTCATACATATTTATCTACAGATCCTTTTAGATAACTTGTTTTTCATCATGTGGTTTTAAAAAGCAATAACTCGTTTTATCCCCTTAACCCTCTCTGAAAATTAAATTTTAAACGAAACATTAAATCGCTGGATATTTTGTTACGAATAGCCTTTTTATATTCGCGAAGATCCCGATTGGATTTATATGCCTGAAATGGTTGCAGCCATGTTAAAGCTATGTTAACGACCAGAGGCGGAATGCAAGGGTATATAAAAGATTTATTCGAATTGCTTCTTAGAAAGTACCTAGCTACTTAGAAAAGTCAAAAATCGATCAACAAAAGGAAAACGCGCATGCTTGAAATCGTAGCGCTAGCCTGAGCTAGGTAATAAACTATTGCGGGATGCCACCACGGAGGAATCGGATGTAACAATGGATTCGCGCGTTCGTTTTAATCTTTAGTGATTTGCTATGTATTAGTAATGTGAAAATACGTCCCGCTTTGAACGGGACTGTCCCGCTCTCATAAATAGTTTTTTTCAGTCCAAAATCCCCTTAAAAAGACGTTGCCCTGTTTTAAAACGTTTACGTTTTATGAAAAAAAAAGTTGTCACGTTATGTATACGTATTAGTAAGAGACATGGACAACTGGCCTCTTGTCACGTTACGATCCTCACGAAAGTGTAATGTCTCTTTCATGTAGCCCAACCGCTTGATGTAACCTTATCGAACCAAACACCAAGCAGTTCATTTGAAAACAATGCGTAAACGTTTCAATAAATACAACTACATGGACACGCATTTTTTACATAAACGTAGCTATCGTAAGGTTGCGAGTGAGCAAAGTAATTTTTACAGTTCATTAATATGGACCTCCGCAAAGTAATGCCTGATTCAATAAATTACATAATCATGGGACGATTGACACCAATTGCCCTAGTCCCAAACTAAGCAAAGTTTGTACTATGGGTACCTACTAGATAACGGATAAACATACTTATATAGATTACATACTTAAATACATATATATTAAACATTAGACTCGAGCACAAATATTCGTATTTTTCTTAAAAAATATCTGCCCCGACCGGGAATTGAACCCGGGACCTCAAGCTTCGTAGTCAGGCTCTCTAACCACTAGGCTATCTGGCCGTCATAAATAAAAAGTTGATATGCCAAATTGCAAAAAAATATTTTACGTAGTATTCATATAACATAATAACAATAATACTTAGCATATTATTTTGTCATTCTGCTGCCATTTGAACAAAAAGATCTATCACGGAATAGAATTGACAAGATTACCGTTAACCTTTGACCTACATATCGAATAGTCTATCGATGTCGCGCGATCCCTTCAGATTTATCGAATGATACCAAACTTTTAAGAGTACCGCGGTAAACGATGCTACAACTCTTCTTTAGGGTTTTATTTCGGGTTGCCTTCCCCGGAGCTACACTTTACATGCTGCGAACTAGCAAGAATCCATGCAGGCTTCGAGTAACTTGGTATTGTTTGTTTGTTACAGGACAATGCACTAAAATATTTTTACCTTTCTTCTTCGCTACCCACCGTAAGACCCGTAACACCCGAAAGTCCGAATCAATCAATTTCTGGACAATGGTATTAAGGTAAACGTAACAATACTCGACACCTCAACGCCCAGTAGACGACACCCATCTGTCACCTCTCTTACTATGACATAAGATTGAAGGTGCCATGTATTAGGTCAGTGTCGAGCACAGGGACGTTTACCTTACCGGTCAGCAGTTTTCCTATGTGGTATCATGTCACGTAAAAATAGAACGAGGAAGGTATACTCTGCGATGGCGTGACAAAATGTGGTAATTATTATATATTTCAAGGTAAATTTACTTTAGGTCGTAAAGGGCGTATTAACTAAGCTGTGAAAAATTATTTTTTATAAACTCTTGTTGGTTGCGGTACTTTAATATTGTATTATTATTGTACAGGCGCATACCAAATCTCAAGTTAATGTCAAAAATTATATAAAAATAGATTACAAGATTTCTTTACATTGCTATAACTTATTTTTTTAATTCGGTGGAATTCTGGCAACTGCCATAATTACGAGGGGCGTTCAATATAAAGTGAGAATGAGATGCAAACTCTTTTAATATTACGAAATTAAATACTGGCCGGTAAAGCTAATCTATCTAGCTGATTGCTATGAAAAAAAAAACTAACTGTCTTTTGTTTAAAAAAATATACGGTAATTTCTTTGCAATGCTATTGAGTACGTTAGCGAAAATGGAGAAAATTGAATTGCGCGCCGTTATCAAATACTTGTATTTGAAAAATTTTTCTACGGACCAAGTCAATTTGGATTTGCGGGACACTTTAGGGTCTAATGCTCCTCCGTATACGACAGTCGCACGTTGGTGCGCCGAATTTAGACGTGGAAGAACATCGACAATGGACGACCCCCGCTCCGGACGCCCTACTACAGCAGTAACTGAAGAAATTGTGAAAAAAGTTGAAAACTCAGTTTTGGCGGATCGTCGTGTCACAGTTCGTTTTATTGCTGAAAATGTAAAGATTTCAACGGGGAGCGTGCATAATATTTTACATGAACGCTTGGGTATGAAAAAGGTATCTGCGCGTTGGGTACCAAGAATGCTTACTGACACGCAAAAACAAACTAGACTAGAGATTTGTCAAGAAGCCTGAAGAAGATTTGAACCTGATGCAGCAAGACCGGGAACTTTTTTTGGCGCGATTTATAACAAGGGACGAAACATGGCTCCATCATTACGACCCTGAAACGAAACTGCAGTCTATGACATGGAAAAGGCCATCATCTCCAACTCCGAAGAAATTCAAGGTGAGCCCATCTGCCGGTAAGGTCATTGGCTCTGTTTTTTGGGATGGTAAAGGGTATTAATGATTGAGTATCTCAAGCATGGAGCCACTATTACGGGCACTTTATACGCCAAACAAATAGCAACATTGCGCAATGAGATCCGCGAAAAACGGCGAGGTAAACTCTCGAAAGTTGTGCTGTTCCACCAGGACAATGCCCCGGCACACAAGTCCATCGTTGCAATGGCTGCCATTCAAGATGCTGGGTTCGATATCCTTAAGCATCCTCCGTATTCACCAGATCTCGCTCCCAGTGATTTCTACCTATTTCCGAGATTGAAACAATACCTGAGAGGCCAGAAATTTGAAGACGACGATGCGGTAGTAGCTGCAGTACAAGATTTTTTAAGTACTCAAGATGAGACCTTTTTTAAAAATGGAATTTTAAGTTTAGAAAAAAAGATATACTAAGTGTATTATGCTAAAAGGTGACTATGTCGAAAAATAAAATGACATTTAGTAAAAGTTGTTTATAACATACTCATTCTCACTTTTTATTGAACGCCCCTAGTACAATGACCCTTCATATTTAGTCAACTTGTTGTCAGGCTATTGTTAGCAAAAATAGCAAAAGTATTTATACCTCTTTTGTTTCCGATTTTTCAATAAAATACCAATAATAATATAGATGGAGCTAAAAAAAATTGGTATTGAAGGGTATTAAGGGGGAAAGAAATTTTTCTGTAAAAAAATGTCAATGTGATAGGATTTTGATGTTGTCATTTTTAAAGGCCGATTATACTAGCCGCGCATGCTTTTGTCCCCAAACGATGACATTTAGGCTAGCGACAAAAATAGCTTTACCCTTTATAAAGAAAATAATGAGCTTTGTGCAGGCCCTTCAGCTTCTACTTAACATTGCGGCAGTCGGTCACAAAGCTCAAGCCGCGCGTAGGCAGATACGTATTTCTGTACTCGTGTAAAATAGAACGTAGTACGTTAGCTAGTACGCTAAAATTAAAAAAAAAAACTTTACATTGATAAATTATAATTATTTATGTACGCATCTGTGATAGTGATACCCTTCATGTTGTACCTAGGTCTCTACGGGCGGCGGTAATCGGATCAGGTGATCCCGTGCATGTTTGCCCCCTATCATATAAAAACACCTTTTTTAGACTTAATTGTTCTTATGATGTAAGTAAATCAACGCTTTAGATTGTCTTCAGATCTCTTTGGTTTAAGTGAAGATTTGAAGAGTTTTTTTTTTAATTAGAGCGGTTAAGAGCAAGTGGGTCACCTGATGATACGTAAGAATCTCATGGACACCCACAGCAGCTTGCCTTGCTGATCCACAGCAGCCCGAACACTTCTGCTTGATGGCAGGATTCACTAATAAGATACTACCCGCACTATGAAGGCTTTAGCCTTTGATCGAACAACTATCACAAGCACCAAGCAATTTATTTGCACCACAATTAACACTGTAGGTACCTACGGTCAAGTGTAAAAATATGGGTGCATACAACATGCTCATAAACAGTCCCATAGCTCTTATGTGATCGAAATTAAGGTATCAGTACGACATATTGACGAGATTTTTGCACTTGACCGTACAATGCAAGGAAGAAAATTTTTAGACACGAGTTTTAATGCTATGTTGCGAACACCATAGAAGCGGAAGTTGAAGAGAAAATAGTTTTGCAAACCTTAAACCAGTCAGCAATATAAGCTACCCACATAATTTTTCTCAACACTATTCTCATAACTGCACTTAATTTTTTTGATTTATTGCTATCAATAAACTACCTTCGTATTTTTTGCCAACTGTTGCGAGCTAGTCATGTCTTTGATCAATTATTCACAGAATAAGACTGAATCCGTAACATAATTAACCGATAGGGTCTTTGTCAACCTCAACATTGGCAGAATCATCGATAGTATCGAGGTAGCTATATTTTTAAAAATTTAATTGTAATTGGGGTTATCTATTTTTTTGCAATGTATGCATACCTATAGTACTTAAATCGAAAACAATTTCGAGATAAATGCTTGAATGACGTCCAGATGGCCTAGTGGTTAGAGAACCTGACTACGAAGCTTGAGGTCCCGGGTTCGATTCCCGTGTCGGGGCAGATATTTGTATGAAAAATACGAATGTTTGTTCTCTGGTCTTGGGTGTTTAATATGTATTTAAGTATGTATCTATCTATATAAGTATGTTTATCCGTTGCTTAGTACCCATAACACAAGCTTTGTTTAGCTTACTTTGGGACTAGGTCAATTGGTGTGAATTGTCCCGTGATATTTAGTTATTTTATTTATTTATTTAAATCGTTTCCTGTAGTTATTTAATTTTAATATAATGTAATGAATTTATTACAAGAAATAAATAATTATGACTGTGACCTTCATTTGACTTTGAAAACTATGACGTAGACGGCCCAAGACGTACTTTTTATAGGGTGAGAAATAGAATTATTTAGAATTCTTTACAATTTATGCGTGGATATAACACGAAGTTTGTTTTGGACCCGCAACTGATACACCTAACACTTTGACAGTGCCTTTGTTTTGACATAGTGAGATTGACCCTAGTGACAGTTTACCTGGAGTGGTAAAAAATAAACTAATGCCGGTACTCAACATACGCATATAGACAAATTTATGAAATAGTAGAGCTATGTGGGATCACTAGATTAAATACTGTAGTCATCAACAAAAATAGTTTAAGTAATTAATTTTGAGAAAAAGTAGCTAATAAATTAAAAAAATACTGTAGCTACTTAATTAGGTGACAGGTTCAGTAATGGACAAGAAATAATTATGTACATTTTTTCCGTAAACCCAAATTTTAAGAAACGGACACTACATTTTTAAACTATCAACACTATACTCAGATAACTGATGGCCATCACTGGTAAAGTTCATGAATGGTGGGCTAAAGCATTGAATCTTTGCTGTCCATTACTGGGTACTACTGTGCTTAACATGTCCATGATAGGTGCCGTCACCCTAGTTAAGTACATCTAATTGACTTTTTTATACAAAAAAAAACTAATGGTGATATTGAGTGAACAATCCCAATTGGGGATGTCTATTTTTTTGCAATGTATAGTAACTCGAAAACCATATCGAGATAAATGGTTTTTAACTCGTTTTCTGTAGTTATTTAATTTTAATATTATATAATGAATTTATTACATAACAAATAAGCAATGACCTTCATTTGACTTTGGTGTAAATTGCGTGACCGGTCCAAGTCGTACTTTATTCTGTGTGGTTAGGATTCTTCACAAATTTACGCGTGGATTATAACTACGGAGTTTGATTTGGACCCACTGCCTGACATCTAGCACTTTGACAGCGCCAGTAAAGTGACACTAGTTACAGTGTACCACCACGCAAAAAATAATTAAAGGGGTTGCCTTATCGTACGCATTTAGATAGATTTAGAAATTTGGCAGTGTGGGAGCCCTCAATTACAATCTGACGTCATCAACCAAAATAGTTTCAATAATTAATTTTGAAAAAAGTAGTGAACTAAGTGACAAAATATTGAAATTAGTTTCTTATAATTGACTTTTCTATACAAAAAAAATATAAAAACCACTGGTAATTTTTTTAGACATTCCCAATTGTAACATGTTCGTTCTGTTGTTCCAGATGCGAGGATGGTGGAGGCGGCGCGGCGACAGGCACGGGCGGGCGCGCCGCGTCGCTACGGCTGGCCAACGGGCGCGTGGCGGCGCAGTCGGCGGAGCAGCTGCCGCACTCGCCGGCAGACTGCGCCTCCGTGCGCATCTCCATCGACAACACCAACACCTGCTGCACCGACTCGCTCGTCACCGCCCTCGACGACGAGACGCTCCTGCTAGGTAAGACGGTGCCCTAGGAGAGCAAATTCCACGCGAATGTGAAGCGGCGCGAAAGAAACAGCTATTGAAATGGCCTATGTGACCATTTCCATCGACAACACAAACACCTGCTGCACCGACTCGCTCGTCACTGCCCACGACGACGAGACGCTCCTGCTAGGTAAGGCGGGTGTCCGAGGTGAGCGAATTCGAAGGCGCGGCGCGAAAAAAACAAACAGTCGGCAGCTATAGAAGTGGCCTAGTGACCATCTCCATCGACAACACCAACTACTGCTGCACCGACTCGCTCGTCACTGCCCTGGACGACGAGACCCTAATGGTGGTAAGGCGGGTGTCTTAGGTGAGCGAATTCCACGCGAATGCAAAGCGGCGCGACTCGGCGCGAAAGAAACAGCTATAAGTAGAAGTGGCTTACGTCACCATCTCCATCGACAACACCAACACCCGCTGCACCGGATCACAGGTGCTTTCAGAGATAGATAGGCTAGTTTTATAATATTCCTAACAAACATCAGCTAACATCCTATTCTACCCGCTTCAGTTTTTGTACAGCGCGACGAACTCGCTGCATTCTCACGACGAAATCGTTAATCGTTTGCGAAATCGTTGCGCGCTCGCGTCGAACACGTACACGTCCGCAAATTGCCAGTGTGATAACTTTGATAAAGTCCTTAGTGAATATCCCTGCAATTTTTTCAGATTTTTTAATTGTAGTTGGCAAAATGTTTCCATATAAGTAGTGAGCCATATTGAAAGTGTGCCGCATTAAAAGGTGTGACACATACATTTTTAATCTATAGTTCTGAAAAAAAAAACTGTACATAATTATTTTTACTCAATTATACTGTAACTAGAACACATTGAAGCAACTGAACTTGAGTTTATCTGGAAGAGATTCCTTTAAGAGATAATTTCGCCTTCTTATCTGTTTATTTCTTGTGTTTTATGTGTACATTCATACAAACAGAAAGGACTATGTCTATAGAATTGTTCAGTCAAACTAACCCATATCTGCTGAAATATTAACGGATTAATTTTAAACCACCTTGTATACTCGGCATGATGCATGCAAGCTGCAATTATGCACGACGGGCCTTCAAGCATTTTCAGACATGATTGAACATGTGACGTGGCCCGCTTTGAGACCTCGGCAGCTATGATTTACTTAGTAGGTCTAACTACTTCAATTTATGTTATAAAGTTACTCTGAAAACTAGGTACACTCTTAGCAAATCACATGACGCGGTGGAAGCAAATACATAAAGTATAAAGAACGATGCAAGAACTACATTAAACTCTAACAAAAAAGAACCGACGATCAAAAATTTTGGGCGGGGAAAAAACAAGCAACCCCTGTTTTGGCCTCTTATGAGCGTTTTTGTTTTCAATTTTACTGGATCCTACTTTATAGTACCCTCTAAATAATAAAAAATAAATTATCATCGGACTAATCTGTACAAAGTCATACGTCATACATAAAATAACTACAACAAAAATAAAACACATACATTCGTCGATTGGGGAATACCTTCTCCTTTATTTTAGTCGATAGAAAAACATGTGCGACATCAGGTAGTTAGGTACAAAAAATTGCAAAAAGACAGACTACTTAAGTTCATTTTGACAGTAAAAAGATGATTTAATGTTTGTAAAGTTCTCGTAATGATTCAGTGATTGTAGCATAAAACAATTAATAGGTACCGAATTGAAAAGTTATATTAACGAATTTCTAGGAGAATCAGGAAAAGATAAAATAATAATAATAATTATAAGTAATTTATTTTAGTCATGTCATGTATGAAAAATGTATTAAGTAAGTATACCGTGAATTTCTTATCACTCCGGTCTCCCTCCCTATGTAATAAAGTAAATTAACTAGTCAAAAAAACAATTAAAAATTAAATGTTTCTATTTTGGAGCTGTATGAATGAATACTTATTAACACTTTTATTCTTATTCTTACTAAAAATAAGATAAGATAAGATAAGATAAGATAAGATAAGATAAGAAAAACATTTTAGTGTTCATATTTATTCATACAGTTCCAAAATAGACATTATTTAATTAGGAAATTTGGTAATTTGCACATGTTTCATCTTATTTAAGCAATGACATTCATGAACACAATTTATATTCTAAGTATTACTTATGTACAAATAGCTATTGTAATATTGACATTGTTGAAACCTGCCAAAATAGATCTGGAAAAAGTCAATGTGACAGCCGCCAGACGGCAGATGTGAATGACTCGAATATTTTAATACCACAGGTATTCCTACAAACTATCGAAACAAATTCATTGAATTGACGGCGTAACAAGTTTTGTTGAATTTAATTTTTAATACTAGCTTTTTTTGTTAACTATACTTGCAATGTCATCCAAAAAACCCATGTCACTTAGTAAAACGACAATAGAGGCACATAACATAACATAATTATCACTTTTGGTAACCTATCAATGTTTAGAAACTCCTTTACTCGAATTTCATTTATCCGAAAACTACGGTCTTCTAAATATTTAACCTTAAAAAACATAAAAAAATTTGACATCGAAAACCTAGAGCCACAAAAATATCAACCCAGTACTGAAATATCCCAAACAATTCAAGGCGTCCGCTACGTCATCCATTTTATTTGCAAATGTAAACTCATCCATCGATATCGCATGCTTTAAAAGTAGCGAGGTGAGTCGCCGCTATTGCAAATATGAGACCTATTTCCTGGAACAATTAGCCACCGTCATTAAATTTGCAGTTGGCGCTCGGATTGCGCGCCAGATTCCGCTTCCTGCAATAGGTGTTAGGCCTTGGTGCCGAACTTGGCTTAGGCTTTTTGTGGTAGCCACGAAGCTTTACGCTTTGTATTAAAATGAGGGTTTACAGGAGATCTACGTGAACAAAGCTGTGGTAGCCTAGCACTAGGTTTGACAGTGGCCAGTGGCCAGTGGCTCTGAGAGTTTACGAATATTTACGGTGAAAGAAAACATCGTGAGTAAACCTGCACACACATCAGAATAAAGTCTATGGAGTA
Source organism: Archips crataeganus (assembly GCA_947859365.1). Classification (NCBI taxonomy): domain Eukaryota; kingdom Metazoa; phylum Arthropoda; class Insecta; order Lepidoptera; family Tortricidae; genus Archips; species Archips crataeganus. Next base: position 9,218,354 of record OX402062.1, read on the forward strand.
TGTGTGAAGTTCCCAATCCGCACTGGGCCCTTGCGGGAACTACGGCCCATGCTCTCTCATTCTTAACACATTCAGTGCCGGGAACGCCACAGGGGAGTACGGAGAACTCCCCTGTGGCGTTCCCGGCACTGAATGTGTGAAACTTAAATTAAACAGATCTACTCGTGACCATCGCCACTGCACTATAGTCAAAACGTCGCAGTAATTTTAGCAATAAATTGCCGTAGTAAGTCTCAGGTTTAACAATAACTGGGTCATACACAATTTTTTTGTTTGCGTCTCTCCTGTGGACATGGCAAAAGTTAAGGGTCTATAGGCAATATTTATTAGTTAACCAAGTCTATATCGGCGTGTGGGATGCCTGGCCAACTTTCGGTCCATTTAAATTTCGGTAAATTTGCTGACTCGAAGTCTCTAATTTTATATCCACAGGAGACTGTCAACTTTTGTTTCTGACGCTGTGTATGACCCAACTAGGAATGAATATTTAGCTATAATGGACCTGAAATCTATTTAAAATCGAAAATAAAGTTCTAAAAGAAACTCTTTCGATATAGTGCACTTCGAAAGTGCACCAGCAACAATAAAAGTGGATGCATCTGAATCATTTAAGAGACCTTCCTACTCTTCTGACCCCGATACGGAACTAATGATGTTGAAGTGGAGTTAGAAGGATGGAAGTTGAGTCAAGAAAACTTTTAACAGCAACTTAATTGTTTTTAGTTACCTGCTAGTTATTGTTTTCTGTTTAATCGGCTTACGGCCACTTGCACGGGCTAGGATTAAAATTGTTAAGGAACCCTGACTTAAGCCCGCCTAAATCGAGCTTGCACGCACCAGAGTTAACTATATAATACCGAGTTAAATGGTAACCCAGGGTTAAGTAGTGTCAAAATTTGTTGAACTGTCATCCTTAGCCCAAGGTTGACAATTTTTAAATTTTACTCGAAAATATCATTTGGAAGTGATGAAAGTTGTGCTGAATTTGAAAACTAGTAAAGTAGGTACTTAGAAAATAATAAAACTTTTTTGCTATTTAAAAATTTTATTTGTAGTTTTGTAGCCATTCACGGATTTTTACCACTTTTGATAGATATTTTCAAATGATATGGTTTTCAAAATTGGTCCCCTCGGCACAAAAAGATACCTACTCTCGCAATATGAGGGATTGGGCTTGAGCTAAGTACATTTTTCATTTCCATGTCTGTTAAGTAAACTATCCACGAACCACAAAATTACTTCAACAATATACGTAGCCTTTGACCTTAAATGTAATTTACCGAAGAGCATAGATAATTAGCCATATCTAAATGAATAACATCTAGACGCTTCATCACTAGAATAATAAGTTCAGAACGAAATTAGTCCACTTGATTTTTTGACTCGACCATTTAGTATTCATTTCTTTACTTTATTGTTCTGCGTCAACAAATTCTACAAAGCGAGCATTGTACGATTAAACTTTGCAACATAATTTAAAATTCTCCAATTTCAGTATGATGTTTGTTTAGCAATGTAAGCAAGTGCAATTATAAACTATGAATTATTTGGCCTTCTCAAATTTGACTTTATTTAGGTAATTCATACTAAATACAAACTGAAATATGGATACACAGAAAAAAGCCCAGAAAAAAAGACCAGCGCTGGAAATTGAACCTAGGTCCTCAGCATTCCGTGCCGTGTGCTATTCCCCTACACCACCACTGGTCACAGTGATACAGCGCCATCTATGTTATACCCTCATCGAGAGATTTCAACACTCCTTCGGAACTACCCGCTCACCCGAACAAGAGATGTCGCTACTAAGCCAAACATTAACAAGTTTGATATGAAATATCTTTTGTGTTTTTTATTTTTTTCAATTTTCAACAAATTCAACATAAAAAAATTACAAGTTAAGTATGAAGTATCTTTTTCTATTTATTTTTTTTATTTTTGGTTTAGTAGCGCCATCTCTTGGTCCAGGTGAGCGGGTAGCTCCGAAGGAGTGTTGAAGTCTCTCGGTAGAGGGCATAACATAGATGCGCTTTATCACTGTCTAAATGTGATTATAACAGACTGAAGTGTACGATGTATGGGAAAGATTCGTCGCTAACTTCTAGACCAGTGATGGTGTAGGGGTAAGCACGCAGCACGGAACGCTGAGGACCTGGGTTCGATTCCCAGCATTGGTCTTTTTTCTGGGGTTTTTTCTGTGCATCTATATTTCAGTTTGTATTTAGTTTGAAATATAAAAAAATTAGGTATTTAGAAGGAAATAACACGAAACGAAAGAAAGTTTATAACAATATGAAAAGTTATGAACACCCTCGTATGATACATTTGATGACCTTTTGAAATAAAACAAAGACCTTAGGCTCCCTTAGGCATCTGTTGCTCCCAACGAACTTGACCTCCATAAATTTTTGTACGGACCTTGTGAAATTTGCATATTCAATCTGGCCCGAGATGGTATGTTGATCATCGTGGTGATTATTTAAAGAAAGTGCGCTCGTAGTCGCATGTACTTAATTCATGCTACTTTGAGAATTTTAAAGTCAGACGTAACGTAACTTCATAGTAGTAGTAATAGTAATGGAGTAATTAAGTAATGATTGAAATTTTAAAGCAACTCCAACGTCAACTTTTACATAGCTATTCTAAAACCACATAGGAAGGAATCTTAAGAGCAAAATAATAGCTGATATTAAAAGACATAAAAGTTGTGACAATAGCGGTTTTTATAGCTTTTAATAACTGGTGACCACAAAAGCCAAGACAATATAGTTCCTGGTTTGCGAACTATTTATGGACTCTACTGTAAGAAGTAATGGCTTCTTTATGTAGCATTTTTACCTTGAGCTAGAATTCACGTGCAATTATTACAGGTACAAGTAAAGTGTCATGTTGTTCTTCTTTAAAACAATGAGTGTGTATTCAAGGGTCTCTTTGCGACTGATCTAAGCAGTTGCCTGTATTAAACTGTATTGTTTGTAAGTATTAGCTGTTTTGTTCTTACTCGTGGTTCAAAGTGCATTGCTATCCTACTACTTTGATTGGAAAGAGATGCACTTTGTAACGAAGTAACTGGTGGCGTCCGATTCTAAATGGGCTGGACGAAAGTAATGAACACCCTCACATTGAACAAACCCAATCCAGACGGAAAATTATTTAGGGTAGGTATACCGGTAATCACTTCGATCTCCACCCCCTATACAACTTAGTAATCGCTACCTGAATCTTCTGCTTCGTTATTTCTAAATTTAAAATTGAACTTTGTACTTTGAGACTCAGATAAAAAATTATATAACACCTGAAATCAAAAATAGAATTTTATCCCAAGTTAGCCATTGTTTGAGACTTCATTGGATTCGAATATTGTCTTAAATTGCAAGAAATTTTGTAATACAAGAACTTCGTTGAGTAAACTGAAAATTAAGCAAGCTTATTTCTCTTAGGTTACCTGTTGTCGAAAGTGTTTGTTCATTTTGGGTCTGAAAACAAGAATAATTTTATTAAAATACTATCTGTACTGCACCTACTCGCGACTTTGTCCGCATAGACTAACATTTACATTTAACATTTACGTGTTACATAGACTTTTTGTAAAATATTGTATATTTTGTTACTTTGTACTGCAAATTATGAAATAAAAAAATATCTTATCTTATTTCTATCAGCCCATTATAAAACACAAAGTACTTTTTTTCTGTTCGTTTATCGCCATATTTTGTGATGGTACAATTCTAAAGTCGGAGACCTTCCTAAGGTAATTTTTACGACTGTTGAAGCTCATTAAATATTCGCTTTATCATAAAATTCAAAAAACCTAGTTAGTTTTTTGTTTTGGCTGTAGAAATACATACCTATAAGATATCTGCCATAAAAATTTAATTGATAGTTAGGTCTTAGCGAAAAAATATGGATAACTCACGTCTATGATCGAGTACTACACAAGTCTACATAAGTTTCCCAGTAAAATATCTGTGACGTACGGACAGTCAGATACACAAACAAACGAACAGGCGTTACTATAAGTGTTAAAATTTTGCCATCTTGGTTACGGAACCCTAACAATCAAAATTAATTAAGTAAGTAAATACGAAACGAATACTTTTAAGGATAATGAAATTGGTTTGAATTTGAACTAACTATGCTGGTTATTTAACCAACCAAGCTATTAAGTTTTGATGATATTACCAATAACTATCTCTCATACGTAAAAAAAATACAATACACAAAACTTTTTAAAATGATTAATTAAGGTACTTGGGCCCCCATTCAAAATTTATTTGTTTATGTTACGCGTTACTAGTCCGAACAAAAATGCATACTCGTATATTGTGCATCAAGTAGCAACTTAATCGGTCCAGTCGATTGTTACGTATGGATTTACGGAACCCTCAGTGTTCTGTATAGAAAGTTCATTATATAAAATGTTGTTATTATTTCGTTTTTATAGTGTTAGTAATTAATTCCAATAAATTCTACAACATGGTCCACCTCGCGTAATAATGGTCAGGCTTTAATTAAAAAATATTTTATTTTAAGCCTCTACCACCAAATCCCGTTTATATTCGGTTGTGTGCGGGCGGAAAAAGAGTTTCAGTCGAATTCCGGAAGGTAATTTACGAAGTCAAGTGCACGTAAAGAAGGTAAATTCTGGCAACAGGAACACGCTATCAAGCTGTTAGTGGCACGGCAGGGAACGTGGCGACACTTTAAACCTGCCAATCATAGTTCTACGTGACTATAATTTATCACTGCCCGTGTCTAAGGACCGATGAGGTCGTGGTAATTTTCGTAACGAACGATATCTGTCTTCTTCATAAAAAAATTATAAAGCGATGAGGGAATTCATAAAGTGGGACAAGTTTTCCATTGTGACGCAGAAAAATTACCATACAATTGTATGAATAATATTCGTGTCACAACGGAACTATTTCCAGTCAGCCGTTTTGCATGACTATCTAAGATTTAACTTGGTCCAACTTTTTGGTCTCCACCCATAATATTGAGATTTTTTTTGATATTTTTACCAAATGTAAATGGGGCTTTTAAATATTAAAGCTAGTTAATAACCTAACCTAACCTTTAACCTAACTGAGCTTTTTTTGCCGGCTGTACTTTTTGTTTACTGTACTTTTATTGTCATTCAATACACATTTTTAAAACTACGCAACGGATTTTGATGCGATTTTTTTAATAGATAGAGTGATTCAAGAAGAATGTTTATATGTAAGTATAATACATGCATAATTGCACCCGTGCGAAGCCGGGGCGGGTCGCTAGTAAGTTATATACCCTTTTTGGTTTTTACACAATATATTTAAAGTATAAAGATCAATTGAGAATCTTGTGTTGATACATAGGGCCAAATTAAATGCTAACCGCGTCTGCCCGCACGTGATCACGATCAGTGATGGACTAAGTGGACTATTATTAGTTAAAATATAAGTATGGACTGCTCTTAATTAGACTACCACATGCATAAAGGACTGTTAACGTGCTAAGCAAATTTTGTTGGGACCCCAATCCACCGCGAATTTGTGTTGACAAATTAATTTACATATTTTTTTACGGGATGCTTCTGACGGCAACACAAGCGGGAAAGATTATGGATGCAATATTTCGATTTCCATGACTGTTTCAAATAAATTCTTGAGTGCATCATGCATGATTTTTTTACTGTTATGTAAGTACCAAAATTAGTCTCACAAATATCCATTAAATCTTAAAAACCGTGTAATTTCAAAGTTAATACATTTATACGTGAAAGATTTAAGGATTACCTACATAGAAGAAAACTTTATAAAATTTTTTCGGAGCCAAAAATTATCAAATGACGTCTTAAAATTATCGCTTTAAAATTTTGGCTTCAGCTCGTACGGAACGCTCTATTAAATATGTTCTGAAAGCGATCGCTACTGAACTGAACCGAATTGCCGCTTCTGCAGTAATGTCGCATTTTGGTGGTTAAAAGTGCATCCTGTCAAAGAGATCAAGGTGTAGGATCGTTACAAGCTCGCAGTGTGTCTCCGGTATCGCGCCTAGCGGCCAGCGGGCCAGCGGTCGCCGCCGTGCAGTCCTCCGCCGCCCAGCCTCGCGTGATGACATGCCGCGCGCCGCCCCAAGCAGCCAAGCTTAACAAGCTCGCATCGCGAAACATACCGAAACAGTGCTGTGCTATCAAGTGTCTTTAATTCACTCCGAAAATGGAAACAGAACATCGTCACGTTCGTAGCATTTCAGTGTCATAGTGTTGTTTTATGTTTGTATGTCGATCCGATGGCTCTAATAAGTGTCATTTGGCATGATTTAAAATAGCGAAAAGTTTCGTTTGTGGGAATGTTTTTTAAATGACTACTAAACTACATTAAGGTACCCAGATGATACTAACTTACTCAAAATGGGAATCGAAATTAATATTATGTGAAAGTTGAGATGTTTATAAATTGGTATTACGTTATCGTGTGTAATTTATTTTAACATGGCATCGTGTTGTTTTAGGATTAGTGATAATTAGGTCCTAACATGTGATAATAAAAACTTGGTACGCGTAAACTGGGTTAAGTTAGTAGTGGCGTGCCGCGGCTGCCAAGTGGGGCCCATGAAACTGATGCAATTGCCAAAACAAACCAAATACTTGCAAGGTAACAAGTTAATGGCGGAAATGCTTCTGGAAGTATCTACGCGGCCTTTGAATTATGCAAAAATGACATCACAGTATTTTGTTCACGAAAAATATAAATAAACACATAGCTATTCAAATTTCAACGCTGGCCGAAGTCAATTGTCGAGATTTTGAAACTCTACATGAGTTTATTGTTACTGTCGCGAAAGAATAATCCGTGTCTTTCTGGTACAAATCAGCTAGCTATTGAAATAATAATTATATTATGTTCAAACTGTTTCGCTCATGTCTACGACTTTAGAAATAATAATAACATTTGAACAAATTCATCTCGCAAAGCCGATCGCTTATATGAAAATATTTTTATTTCACGACCGTCAGCCCGTAGCACATAACCTGCTTTTCATTCAGACTGAGAAAAATAGGTTTTCAAAATAAATGAATCACCGATAACACTTTCGCAAAGTAAAAGAAAATCTTTACGTGCGCAAATAACTTCTAGAGAGACTAAAGTTCATCATCAATTGAGATCTGGTCCTATGCCCTTCGGCTGATTTAATCCGCATCTTAGTGCCGGTATTGGTTACATCCAATTGACATTGCAACGATATTCGTCACGTGGCAAGACGTCCGCAAACAACGATTAATTCATATTTATCAAACAAATTAACTACTACAGACACAACTCGGCTGTGGCATAATTCACCCTACTAATTACGTAAAGTGATGCGACATTCAATAAGAAGTAAATGTTTATTGATGCAAATGACTAAAGAAATATCGGAATGTTTCCATGACAATGGGAATGCTAAAATTTTCTACGATTTGACACGGCTGAACATCGATATGAACGTGAAATTGATTAATGTTATCGCGTGTAATTGTGGCAAAACTTATTACGATAAAAACAAACTTAGGCGATAATTTAGAATTTAAATTAAAAAATAGACGAGGAGAGCGACGTTTCAGAAGTTACGATTACTAGTCATTATTCCGGTAAAGGGTAGAAAGGAGATAATAACTAAGCACGCAGAGATGGTGGAGAACTATTACTATTATAAAATTGCCGTATTGGAACTAGTAAATATGTTGACTCTCAATATCACATGATGTGACATGTATAATTACTATGATGAAACAAAACTGCTGATAATTCTAAAAGTTTATAGAGTCTAACACTAATCCAGAATTTGAGTGTAGGTAAGTACATAATGTTTTAAACTTTCGTGATATTCACTTCTACTTGATTAGGTAATTATCAGAGATCGGAATTTTCACGGCAAAATATAAGACTGTCCCAATCAATCTAGTGTTAGAACCAATTCTTTATCGATATCGATAGTTGTGCAATAGAAGAAAAAAACGGTCCACTAATTAAAAAAACATATTTAATACAGAATTTAAGGTCAGGTTTATATAAAATTACTAGCTGTTGCCCGCGACTCCGTCCGCAAAGAATAGTAGTAGCCTACGACCTATTCTCAGACCTACCGAGTGTAGAGAAAAAAGTTTCATAAAAATCGGCCCAGCCGTTTCGGAGGAGTTCGGTAACAAACACCGTGACACGAGATTTTTATATATTAGAAGAAGAAGAAGATATAGAGACAGATGCAATTTCTTCTTCGAAGTCCGCGTCAGTACACACAGTAGCACATGACATTTTATTTGATTTGTGATAGTAATAGGAGTAGATAATCATTAAATTCTCATCATTCTCTGGGGCCTGTTTCGTTTATCACCTGACCTATAATTCTGTATGAAATATGTGTTTTTAATTAGTGGGCCGATTTTTATCTTCTATTGCACAACTATCGATATCGATAAAAAATTGGTTCTAACACTAGCTTGATTGCGACTGTCTTATAATGTATTTTTCCGATCTCTGAATTGCGAAAACCGGAACTTACAGGTATTGTAGTATGCTATTGATTTTTATTTACAGTTTTGAATTATTGCCTTTTATCCACAATTAATAAAACAGAATTAATAAAGCAAAACATTCTGTTTTATATGCGTCACCCTCGCTATGCAACAGAAAACCAAAATAACTTCACGACTAATATTCCAATCTCCAGGACCACTTGACCCGTTTTTCATGCATATTTCACATTTTTGTGCTGCATCGGGTTAAAAGTAAGTTTGACTTGACAATGCTTTTTCCCAGTCTCACACAAAAGTGTTTAAAGTACCTATAGACTAAACATTTTAGTTTTCGGAATTGTGATTAAACCGTTTTTTTTTTGTTTATGTAATCTCATATCCCAGACGAGCGCGGCAGTAATCATCTGTCATTTCATTGATCACTGTCATATCCGCGCGAAATGAAACCAAATTAAATTTAGGCAATTAGACGCGCGCGATTACCGGCACACGAATCGTTATACCGATGGTAGCTTCTGCAATTGCAATATGTTCACCGATATTAAGAATATATCATCTGTCAATACGCTCGATTACTTTAGTCGTAACAACCTTTATATTAGAAAAATTACACCTTTTACGATAATATAAAAATAAAAAGAGTCGTCAAAATTGATCTTTAGAACCTGTGAAACATTTGATATAGATCCTGTCGGGTTTCTAAAATCTTAAAGTGCGAAAGCTCAAGAAGTCAGTTGATCTATCTACTATTTTTTCTGCCTTAAACTTCAGAAAGTACTTAAATAGTAAGTAAATAGTGACAATTAATAAACTTAATTACATAGAAGCGATCCCTTCTTATAGACAAGTTCGTCTTTGCGCTGTTTTTTGTCTACTATTTTATTTTCACTTGTTATGTGTAATAAAGAACTTACATACGTATGTGTAAAGTTACAATTATGTGTGAAAAAATACTAGGTACATTATTAATTACTCTTTATTGACCACGGTGTAGTTAAACACACAGAAAAAAATTTAATTGAAAAAAATCCTAGGCAAATGAGCTATTGCCAATATTTGCCAACCTTTACAACGGAAATTAATAATAACGTAATTTTTAATCCTAGGGAATTATTTTGTTCCTGCATTTAATTATCAAGCACTACTTACGAACATTAACATGAACATTATTACTTCGAATATTTAAACAAAGGGTTAAAGCTTTCTTTCATTACCGCCTTTGGCTGAACTTCGTAGAAGTAAGAGGGTAGGTACCTGAAGTATATAGCAAGCACAATAAATTTCAAATATAATACATTTGTTTGTGCCACGAAAGTAGAAAGTCAACGCAGATAGGTAATTAATTAATTATGCAATCACGCCTTGTCATGAAAACGACAATAATGGTTTCATCAACTTAAAAGCTAGGTTTCTAGTTTCGTTAAATTTAATAAATAAAATACACTTTATCCCGCTTTGGTGTTTTCATACAAAATTAATTTTCACCGTTATCTCTTTAAAGTTAATAAATATTTAAATAACCGAAACATTTTATTTAGACTGAAATCGGTTATGGTTTAAAGGGTGAAAAACGTTACCACAGCTTGTATGAAAAGGCTTGTACTTTGATGCTTTGTGACATGATCTGGGCCCAATTGAATAACAAAGTACAACTAATTATTACAAGCGGAACTCTCGCTTCAGTTATATTAACTAGAAAGGGAGTTCCGCCTGTAATATAAGTTGTACTTTGTTATGCAATTGGGCCCTGGTTTCCGAATAGTTTCTGATTGAATGTTATCAACCCGAACGCGAGTAGGCCGCGTGCTTTGGACATCTGACTGATAATCAAGAGGCATTGTGCCGCTAATAGTAAAATGACAAACATCCTCTAGTTTCACATTATTGTGAGCTCGTGCCGGTAACTAATACCTATCATTATAATGGTGAACAAATTTTTAATGGCTTTCGTTTGCTGACAAGCATTTATGTACATAGGTAGGTGTCTTGTATACAAATACTGTATTATACAGTATTTGTATACCCTACCTACTCTGCAGAATTTAAAATTTATTTTTTTGGAAAAACTTAAGCATCTTCTAAACCAATTTAAATCGACCTTATTTTATAGTACATTTTGGCTTGACTCGAGGAGTCTGTTTAACTCTTAAGCATGTCGAGTTACTCGTCGGCCACGGTGTATAATATGATAGAATTAGTTTAGCTATTCAAAGGGGGAGCACTATCTTCGGAACCTTGCCTAAAGGAACTCCCTTTAATAATATAGTTTAGTTATTATATTATTATTATATTTTTTAAGTTTTTTAGTTTTATGTTAATTGTTCTTATATAACTTTTTTATTTCTGTATAATTAGTTTCACTACTCTTCCATATCTCATCTTTTTCTGTCATTTCACATCTCACCGCTCGATTTCAAAATAGACTCTATTTAGCTCCAGTATGCTTAGTATAAATTTTACGTCACCAAAATACTTCTCGATCGCGTTTACGTAAAAATTACAATTCTATGGAAACATGGACGCGCGGCCGCGGAGGCGCTGTCCATGTTTCCCTAGTAAAATTGATTTATTTACGTAAACGCGATCGAGAAGTATTTTGGTGAAGTAAAACTTATACTAAGCGTACAGGTTGTCTACCAAAAATTTTCACGTCACACCGCTGCTGTATTCGGTTCATAGTTCATGAAGAACAGAAAATAAGAATCGAATGAAATTATCGATCTATGCGTGCGTTGTTGTTTTAGTATTTTTCATTTTATTTTTTTAGTTCGGCTGGATGTTCAATTAGTTGTAGTTTTTTAGAATTCTGGCTCTGTCCACCAGGCACACAATGTAGTATCTAGCATATTTTGCCGATTTTTGGCAAAAAAAAAACTAAAATACGAAATAATTAAGTATCAGAAGTAACGGTGGAGGAACGATGACAGTGTGAATCTGTTAATACTCATTTTTTTACCTAATTATTTATTTATTGAATCAAGCGTTACTTTGCGGAGGTCCATATTAATGAACTGAAAAAATACTTTGCTCATCCGCGACTTTACGATAGTTACGTTTATGCAAGAAATGCGTGTTCATATAGATGTGTTTTTGCATGAACACGCGTTTCTTGCATAAACGTAACTATCGTAAGGTCGCGGGTAAGCAAAGTAATTGTTTCAGTTCATTAATCATTTATTACCTAATTTTAACCCCTTACTGACTTTACACATCTGACAACGTCATAACATTTCAATACAAAATAATCGTACATTAACCTGTTCGAAATACACGCGCGCACACACACACACACCGCAGGCACGCGCTTCACTACCAGTTGTTAATGAATTCTCTGTTATTGCATTTTGCTTATTGCCTATAAAATTAAGACAGGTAGTTACACTCAGTGTTATTTTCCTTCTGAGACAAACACGCCGTGTCTATCGATCAGTTGTTTGCTCGCAGCCAAACTGTGCTACGCGGTATCTCAAAGTTGATGTCAACAGGCATTAGAGACGCAACAAACATTACTTACAACCATGGTATACCTAAGGAGCTTCAGTTATGCGGTAAATAAACGATTGCGTGGATTAAACCGTGTCAGCAAAAAATTTGTAGTGACCCGCGCCAGGTATAGTCCAAGTAAGCATTTTACTTTTTAACTAATTGATTTACATAGGCATTAATTTACGTGGGTCCATGTCATTGAATGACAAACTTTTTACCTTACTCCTCCGTTACCACAGCGTAACACAAAAATGTAATAACCGTTAGTGGTACGAAATAAAGTTAAAATTTCGATTTGAGTTCGAGAAAGCAATCAGTCTATGACTGAATGAGTTTCATAAAAGTGTTCTCATGAGTTATTATTAGTACTAAATGAATCGAAATCGCGTAGCGCGCGTTCGTACTGTGGAAAACATTTCGCACAAGAAGTTTTCCTTCTTTCTATTCGCTTTAGGTTTCTACCATGATTCCTATCCCCACCTTCCCGCTTTTTATTATTTGATATTCTTCAACTTTTGCACTATAGTCATACCAAGTGCGATATTTATACATACGCAACATCATTTTACCATTAGAGCTAAAAAAACGGTGGACAACACTTTTCTTTTTTGGATTGGGTCTCTCATACGTAATATTGTAATGTAATAAACGTAAATATAGAACACACGAATAGACGGACATACGATAAAGGGTAGCAACAGGGTTTCATTATTTTCCAACGGAAATCCAAAACGTTCCTTAGTCACCACTACCTACCTCAACGTTGGAACAAAAACACGGACGACAGTAGGTACACCGCCCGGGGCACATCTGTTTCCAAGCTGCAAAAACACGCATGTTTTCGCTTAATCTGGCTGTCTTATCGTTTCGTAAGAAAAAGCGGGATCAGTTGCCACGGGCACCGACGGTGGCCCGTACTGTTCTCATGTTTACTACATGCTCGTGCCCCAGTCCCATTGCCAGTGTCAACTTACATGTTTTTATTGCCAGCTCTTGTCCGGCTTACGCTGAAATTAAAACCATATTTCTCTTAAGTAATAACAATTTTATGTCGTTGGCTAATTAGTTAGAGTAAACTTATCCAGTTCAGCTTAACAGTTTGCTCGCTTCTGTTTAATGTAAAGGACTTCGCCATCATGTAAGTAATTCAATATTGAAATTCCTTCACAAATATACACAATGCGATAACAATTTTGACGCCTATAATACGCGTTAAATTACTAACTTTCATTACTTTTTTGTTTGAAAACAAAACTGGAATTTAATTTGTGACTATCGAGAATTATCTCACCAAATTTAAGAGATGTTCTATGCCAACTCATAATATATTTAGAGATTGATAGATCTGCGACGGAAGCCGCCTTGGTGGCTTAGTGGTTTGACATATTATGGTCTCTCAAGCAGAGGGTCGGTGATTCGAGTCCGGACTCGCACCTCTAAGTTTTCGGAATTTATGTGCGAAATTACATTTGTAATTTACCATGAGCTTTACGGTGAAGTAAATCATCGTGAAGAAATCTGCCTGCATACACCCGGAAGAAATACAATGGTGTGTGTTAAGTTCCCAATCCGCACTGGCCCAGCGTGGGAACTACGGCCCAAGCCCTTTCATTCTGAGAGGAGGCCTGTGCCCTGCAGCGGGACTTATAATATAGGCTGGGATAATGATGAGACCTGCCACGGCGTCATAATTAAGATTTAACGAGTGTAAAAACCTACTTCAAGCAGGCGACATCTGTACTAAAACAAAGTCAACTTGAAACTTAAAATTTTGTAATAAATAAAACTTGTATTGTATAGGGACAAGACCAAGAGTAATTTTGTGGAATTTCGGTGAAAGCGGTGCCCTAAGAAAGAGTACGAAGTACACGTCCAACTTAGCTCATTACAATAACAAAATGTATTTCATTTGCAAGCGTTGTTTGAGTCACGACTTAGGTGGCACTACCTCTCTGTTGATTATGAAACCTTTTTTTTAAACTTTTGTAATAACATCAAAAAAAACTTAAAACTTTCGCCTTGGGAAAATACGACTTCATTTTCTGGTTAAACAAGTTTGCTGCTACACGCTTGGAACTACACAATAAAATATAACTGACATTTTACCTAATCTCAGTTAGTCATAGATTTTGTAGATTAAAGTTTGAAGGGAAAGAGGTACATAGATGGCGAAAAACAAGACTCTAGATCACTTCATGTCACTTGTATTATGATCTTCATTGTATAACTACTCTATGTTCACAATAAAACATACAACCCAATCGATAACCTCATTTCTTTGAAGTCGGTTAAAAATGGCGGTTGGCCATGGCGAAAATCATTAAAAAAATAATAAATTAAAAAATCAAAAAACCCGCCTGCAGAAATACTGAAAAGGTGGAAACAAGATAAAATGTTCAATAACAATAAAAAGCGAACTGAACTCAACGAAAGAAATCGAAAAAAAAAAACTAAACATTGAAACGAATTTAAAACACGTCGATGGTAGTCTTTCAAAATTTAACGCAACGATAAAATGCAGTCGGAGGCATGCATGAAGTGACTTTAAATCCCATGCAGCCACTGACTCCCATGCCTCCGGCTGCATTTTATCGTTGCGTTAAATTTTGAAAGACTGCCATCGACGTGTTTTAAATTCGTTTCAATGTTTAGTTTTTTTTCGATTTCTTTCGTTGAGTTCAGTTAGCTTTTTATTGTTATTGAACATTTTATCTTGTTTCCACCTTTTCAGTATTTCTGCAGGCGGGTTTTTTGATTTTTTAATTTATTATTTTATTTTCACCGCAGGCGGGTTTTTAGTTTTTTAATTACTTTTTTTATTTCTTGCTTTTTAGTGTAACCTCCTGAGACCCAGATAAATTATTGAGTATTTGAATTAGGAATCCGTTGCTATTTAGTTAAAGTTCAAAATCAATTTTGAAATATGTAGGTATTTAATTTTCCACATGGGTTTCATAGAGAAAATTAATGCTCAAAGATATCTGAGTAAGTAGGTACGTTGTAGTTTTAATGCATTGATTGCCAATTTGCTATTCCAAATTAAATTTAAACACATGACTTGTATATATTTTTGTAATCTCTTTTAAAACCCCATTATTTTGATACCCCACTCGATAGGTTTGAATAAAAAAAATTTTTTGAAGACCTTCAATTTGGCGCCAAAAATCTGCCATTTTGATTTTTCATGAATTTAATGTATCCAGTGTTACTCGCGTTATCAAGACGAATCCAATGACGTATCATTTATCAAAATCGGTTCAGCCGTTGTGTAGTTACGAGAGGACATAGGAATGGACATACATACATACATACATACGGGTCAAACACATAACCCTTCCTTCTTCGCAGTCGGGTAAAAAAGGGAAGAGCGAAGCGCCTGATGGACGACTTTAACAAAATGTATTTAAGTGTTGGCTACAGTCAAAATGAATATATAACTAAGAAAGGCATACTTATACTATCTGACAGTTTGATGTATGTATTTTGTAAAGCTGCGTACGGACTGCGCGCACTCGGGTACTTGCGGGCTTGCATGTCCTGGAACGCCATGTCCGTACGCCATGTACGCGTACACTGTACACGTACACGTAGGTACTGTACACGTACACGTACTGTACACGTACACGTACACTGTACGCGTACATGGCGTACGGATATGGCGTTCCAGGACACGCAAGCCCGGGTACGCGTACCCGAGTGCGCGCAGTCCGTACGCAGCTTACGAGCTTGTCCTTACATATAGTACAGTCAACGTCATAAATAAAGTGATCACTTTTGTACCTCGTCGCTTTCAGTCGTTACATAATTTCGTATGATTTTTCAAACGTGACGTTAAAGTGACAAGGTACAAAAGTGATCATTTATTTATGATGTTGACCTTGCCAAATTAATATTTACATAAATAAAAATGAATCGCCAAATGTGTTGCTAAGCGCTCAGCCCGAGAACCGCTGCACCAAATTGGATAATTATTTTTTTGTTGTGTTCGTAATTGTCAGGAAAAGGTGTTTATTAAAAAAAGCTTAAGCGGGAGCGAAGCCGTGCTCATCTCATCATCATCATCATCATCCCAGCCTATATACATCCCACTGCAATACTAAAAAACAAAATAAAATAAATATTTAAGGGGGCTCCCATACAACAAACGTTTTATTTTGCCGTTTTTATAGATAATGGTACGGAACCCTTCGTGCGCGGTCGCGTGCTTGGCCGGTTTTTTTTTGCTATGATTATACCGATTTCTGGTATTGAATTAAGAATAATTGTATTGTATTGTATTGCAATAGACATCTGGTGGTAAGTCTTAACGAATTAAAAAATAAATTGAATTAATTAAAGAATCTGAGTAGGACAATGTGGCCAAAATTAGATAAATGAAATACGAAAAATTTACACTGCTTTTGTTATCATTATCAGTTGTAATGTAAGTATGGAATGCGTGATGCCGCAAAACAATGTTATGTTATACATTTGGACTAGAAAGTAGCTTAATGTGTCTAAAACTAATTAAGGTAATACCATGTATCTTGTTTACCTACAGTTAATGAACTAAAACAATTACTTTGCTCACCCGCGACCTTCAAAGCGAAGGTCGCGGGTGAGCAAAGTAATTGTTTTAGTTCATTAATATGGACCTCCGCAAAGTAACGCCTGATTCAATAAATTACCTACAGTTATGCAATCAATGTTAGGGTGCCTTTTCATCAGAGATGTGCTATGCTATGCTACGTTGCTATGGAATTAATTATGGATGCGTTTGATATCCACGCAGTCAGCTAAGCCATGTTTTTTATATGAAAAGAAGCGTGCTATGGATGCGTGATGTGATGTGTGCTCTGGATGCGTGATGTGGATCTGTCCTCTGGATGCGTGTTATAGATGGTCCCTACTGTCGATAGGTCGCTTAGCTCGAGCTAGCGATGGGCGTTGAATGAACAGACTAGTTGATTGAACGGTCCATGTAGAATTTGGACGGTCCACCGACCGAGGGTCGACTAGTCGAATGCTTAGACGGCTAAGCTAAGAGTTCACAATCGTTCATATCTACTAGGAATGCGACGTCGACACAAAATCATAGTCGCTTATTACAGTTCATTCACTGAACCAAACAAATTTGAATTACATTCCATATGCCATAGAGTTTATATTTGAATGAAAGTTGTACTGTAGACCGTAAACTACTGCAACCACAGACTAGTGAATATTTTAGACTATCGCGGTTATTACTAATATTATGAGTTGAAATCGGGTTTTGTCCCTCGACGACTCTTAGTCGTCTCGTGATCATGGCGCATGCAACTGTGCCGAAATATCGGGCTTCTCTGAAATCTAGGTACGCGGGACAAAACCCGATTTCAACTCATAATACAGACTAGTGATTCGTAGAAATCGACGTGCCGTTAAGTTGAACATCTACATAACGCAGTCATCACACCGACTAGTCGACGAATTCGACTAGTCTGTGGACTAGTCGACGAACGTGAATGAACGGTTAGTTGCGTTAACGTTAAAATCGTGGACAACCCATCGCTAGCTCGAGCGGCGCATCTTCCTCGCATAGCTAACTCGCAGCTGCGAATCTTCACAGCGCATCTTCGTCACACGGCTACATAACATAGCTTAGCATCAGTCGATGTTCACATAGTTTCGTAGCGTTACTTTCACATTCTCGCAGCATAGCTGCATAACACATGGTGGAGAGGCACCCTTACGTAGGTATTCAGAATTGTTAAAAGAAATTGTATAATCATAAATCTGGCATTTGGATCGTTTTCACGGGCATGGCCTCGCGCTCCTTTCAAAGAATATGTCTGTTCTCGAGCATGTCAGTTAGCGCCTGTACAAGTTAAATATAGTTTTGTAAACGTAAAAATAAATACATCAAAACAGACGCCTAGCACGTGTATTTCGGTGAAGGTTGAGACGGATTAGTTATCAATGAAGATTTTTGGCATATGACTCAACGATGTCGAAATATGGCGTAATAAAAGCGCGAATTAGGGTCAAATCGTAAATCAAACTAAAATAGTTTTCGGTCATACACATTTTTGTTTGCGTCTCTCCTGTGGACATGTCAAAAGTTAAGGGTCAAGCCAATATTTTTTAGTCAAGTCTACATCTATATGTGTAAACCCTTTATTGTAATTTGTAAAAAAAATAAAGGAAAAATAAACATTGACAACCATTGAGATAACTACATGTAGAAAGGCGAACTTATCCCTTTAAGATAAACTTACTTAGTGAACTTGAACTTACTTAGCTCACTTACATAGACTCATCCCTTCTCCCTTCAAAAAAACTATTTGATTAATTTGGATTTTGACCACTTGCTTGAAAATAACTCTATTTAGTGTTAAACATGATAATTTGATAAGCCTGCCAGTTTCATACATTTTAACACAACTGAACTGAGCTTAACACTACATAAATATTTTTTTTTAGTAAATGGCGATTACCGCCCAATTTTATCTTTCATTATCATCATAATCCTAGCCTATATAACGTCGCACTGCAGGGCACAGGCCTCCTCTCAGAATGACTGGACTTAGGCCGTAGTTCCCGCGCGGGCCCAGTTTCTCCATGATATTTTCCTTCACCGTAAAGCTCATGGTAAATTTAATTTTTTATGTTTCATAACATTTATTTGACACTGCGGCATACGAATTAGTCATACGATTCATGTTTACCACGCTCGCCGGCAAGTATGGGGACAGTTAGTGTTCTGAGTAACCTCCTTTCGCAGTTTTGGGTGTGATGTTCTTGTCATTATGTTGCAAATTATTTGACAGTCGTGGAGAATCCTGACTGATAGGTTTCGTTCCGTGCGACGGTGTTGACGCCAGTGCCCGCCGGCATCATTGTTTGCGCTTTACGCCTCCTAATCTGCTGTGCTAAAGCTTATTGTGCTGAGCCTTGATCTTTCTGATGGTCGCGATGACGGTACGACTAGAAATTTCAATAGGATTCGAATAAGGACAAACAGTACACTCGAACAGATATAGCGTCAGACGTATTGGATTTTCACTTATTTGGTGGTACTGGATTGGAGCGGATAGGCCAATTAAGTAAATAATACCTGGTGACGTTTTAGCGACTCCGGTAGTTTGAATAGTCAGTTTTGTTTACATGATTTTGGTCACTTTGTTTGCTAAAATATACTTATATCGATTAGTTCCCAATTCTACAGATTCTTGCTTCGTCGGATTCTTTATATACAGAATATATTCGATATTTCCAGCCATGTTCGATTTTCTCTAACTGAAAAATATTGACGAAACAAGAATCCAACGAATCGAAAATTAATCGGTATTAGATGGATGCTGACATTAAGATATCTCATACTAGCTTCACTTGAAATTAGCGTCTTTATTTTTCCACTTAATCTTATGATATGTGATTATGGTCCGCTTTATACCTGTTTTTAAACATACAAACACATGTACAGGAATGAAAAAACCAGTAGAACATCTGGTAATAGATTTAAAAATAATCTAGATCTTTTAATATTATTATAACCAGTTCTGCTATGACTTTGCACTAGTTACGCTTGACACTATTAAAAGCGATGATTAAGTTGTCTCCAACGAAGCAAAACTGGTAAAAAAATGCTAATTTAGGATCGTTCTTTTTAATCCTGCTTTTGTACGTAGTTGAACAATCATTTTGATTCCTACTACTATTATAAATCTGAAAGATTGTGAGTGTATGAATAAAATCTCGAAATCTCAACTGTTAAGTATGGAGTCATGAAATTTCTCTAAACATGAATATAAATTAATGATTTTTTGCACAAGTTTTCTTCGTACAACGTAAATAAGGACCACGGTTATATTTCAAGGGAAAACCCATGAGAATTTCAATTCAACGGATAAACCAACAATGCGCGAAAAGGACTTTAGAAATTTAAACTTTAATAAACAACAATAGTTATTTGTGCAACAAGAGAGCAAAGTTGTTTTTTACTGCGAGTGCTGATTTTGAATCACGAGTTAGCGAAGGATTCTATAATTGAATCACGAGCGTTTAGCGAGTGATTCTAAGTTAGAATCCTGAGTGCGCGAGTGATTCAAATACACGTGATGCAAAAAAACTTTGGTCTCGTGTGACACATACAACTTTTCACCTCAGCAGCGAGAACATAATAAATTATAAAAGGTATATGAACGTCGTCTTTTTGTCTTTGTTGTGGTTTTCAACATTGAGTAAATACTTCATATTATATATATAACAATAGGTACAGTCTCCGAAAAAGTGTTTGCATTGTTTAAAAATATCATAAGCTTTTAAATATTTTTCGAGAGACTTTTCAAGTAAGAAACTTACTCTGCATTATGTATTAATTCGTCTCAATTCATTCCATTAATTCGTCTGGTGTTCAATTGTTGACTTCGTCACTGGACTCACTCAATTCACTCATATCATATTCAAAAATGTATTAAATGAGTACTTATTACTATTCTAATAATTTCCAAATTGCCTCTGATCGTGTACCAAACTCATAGATATCGAACTCTGTAGCTAGAGAAACAGAAGAAAAGAATTAAAATTTGAATCCCGCTATTTTTTTAAAGATGCGTTCCGATACTACACCCGCTGCGTTCCGATGCTGCATCCGCTGTATTTACCACGGTGTTGAAGATTGTTAAAATTATTAATAATTATATAGATACATACATTTCGTACTAAATACAAACTGAAATATAGATGCACAGAAAAAACCCCAGAAAAAAGACCAATGCTGGGAATCGAACCCAGGTCCTCAGCATTCCGTGCCGCGTGCCATACCCCTACACCACCACTGGTCTAGAGATTAGACACGAATCTTTCCTATACATCATACATTTCAATCTGCTAAATCATCACCTTATGCAGTGACAAACGCACATCTATGTTACACCCTCATCGAGAGATTTTAACACTCCTTCGGAACTAACCGCTCACCTGGACAAGAGATGGCGCTACTGTGCAACTTTAAACAAGTTAGCTATGAAGTATGAGGGATGACCGTAAAAGTAATAAAAAAAAATGAAGTTGAAAAAATAAGTACAAAAAAAGATACTT
Source organism: Archips crataeganus (assembly GCA_947859365.1). Lineage (NCBI taxonomy): Eukaryota > Metazoa > Arthropoda > Insecta > Lepidoptera > Tortricidae > Archips > Archips crataeganus. The sequence continues at coordinate 9,239,394 of OX402062.1, forward strand.
CATAGCTAACTTGTATATAGATACATGTTTAAACTTTGTTTTCAACAACATTTTTACTATTAGTTTGATTATATAAAAATATAATCCAATTATTAAAAAAGTACCTACAATAATTTAATTTAAAACCTTAACAGACGAATTACAATTTTAAGGTTAAGAACTTATTATGAGTATCCGAACGTTCAATCGTTCGTTTATTTTTAGGTCGACTAGGATAGAATTTGAAATCGAAATTCGAATCGATTTGATCTTATCTCTCGCTCTTTTCGTATCGAAATGAAAGTGACAGATCAAACTGAAGTTCAAATCTTTCGAATTCAGTAAGCAGACCCACCATTGTCTTTGACTTTTAAAAAAAATGATTAAAAAGCTACTTTGTCTCACGCAGTGAGCAAAATCGGATTTTGCTCACTGTTTTTTAGTAGCAAAACCTGCCTGTTTGAGGTGCTGAGGTGAAAAATTAATTTCTACCCTGCACTGCTTTAACATAATCCTTATCCTTACTAATATAATAAAATTCCAAAGTAACTCTGTCTGTGTATTATCTTTTCACACTTAAACCGTTAAACCGATTAGATAGAATTTGAAATGGAGGTGCTTAGTTTGAGACTATGGGATAGTTTTTATCCGGGAAAATTGCATAGCTCTCGCGAGATAGCTATAAACAAATAAGATAAAAACTAATACCTAATTTTAATGATTCGTTGTCCTGTCCTTGTATCCATCTACAGAAGTCACACGGAGTATAAAAACATACAGGAAACTTAAGTAGGGTACAGGCTATTTGACTAAGTTAAATAAAGGTCAGTAGGAAGGTGTTTGATAAATACGGGTGAGATAGTGACCCATCCCTCACTGAAGGGCCGACATCACTTACGCAAGGATCTACAAAACACCTACAGAAGAAGTTTAGATAACTTGGGGATATCAAATCCCAAAGCTGGGATGATATTGCAAATGCCAGACCCGTGAATCGCTATTTGATATCCAAAATTGTGTTGTTATGCAGAAGAGAAACGAATTTTATCAATTTGTTCGTGGGTAACACGAAACTTCTGGGAATAGAGAGTAAAGAACATTCAGCCGAAGAAACGGCCCGGGATATAGTGTCAGTGCATTAACTGATACAAAAATAACAACCTCGTTACTGATTGCTCGATATTGATATTGATTGCTGTCTTTACCAGTGACTTCTCCCGCGTCGATAACATTTACAGTCTTAGAATTTGGCCTAAAAAAAGGTTCAACATTTTCAAAGCTCATCGTTCGCTCGGACAACATCATCTCGTGGTTGCAAACGAAGTCAACTCATTATCTTGAAAGCCGAGGTATTTACCGCAAAGTTCTTGGACAGCGCCCTCTATTCTTGTTTAAAGATAAAATGTTATCCTGGCGGAACGCATTACCGGGATATTAAGTATCCTATGTCTCAATCCAGATTTTTGTGTATTTAGGTATACGCCAATTTTCTTCCAAATCTGTTCAGCCATTATTGCATGATTGACTAACAAACATTCAAACATCCAAACATATTCACAAGCTTTCACATTTATAATATGAGTAAGATAAGATAGATAGGATTGTATTAAGAAAAAGGGTTATTCATTCAGTGTTAGCTGAGGATACTTTTCATTTGATTTCCACAATTTTTTGCCTAGAGATTGATTGAAAACATCTTAAAACAATTAGGTACTTAAATCTAATGATACAACTAGGCATAGGTAACGCCACGAGAGTTGAGGCGAATGATTTGATTACACACACAGCTACAAAAAGTACTGATTGCAAAAATAGTAGTGAATGAATGAAATTAATGTGTGAATGAAAATGTGAGTTATATGATCTTATGGTGAAATACCTACGCAATACTATGCATATTATAATTTTTATTTTTTCATATAACCTATTTTTGAATTAAAACAATTTGAAACTGATAAGAAATATTCGTAACAAAAAATCGGTATTTTATAAATAGTGAAAATTTTGCTTATCTGATTTAAATAAAATAGATGAAAATATTTTATTTTATTTTTTTTTTGAACTAGATGTGGGTATTTTCCTAAATAATTCTTAACGAAATAGGTTGAAGAAATTTTTAGTAAATCTTGTAATTCACTGTTGAGTCTGTTGAACTTGCTATCGGTACGAATAAATGTCAAATTCCCGCTGTCATTACATGACGTGTTGTTGTGTGCATGACCTTGGCATGACCTCAACTCTTCTGACGTTACCTATAACCTACTTAGTTTAAAGATTCTGTATTTTGTTTATTTGTTTAGGTACACTTTGTCTCGGCCACCCGTAAGTAGAATAAACTGCGGTAAAGCCCCGTTTCTTCCGCAAGTAGTAAACCTACAGTAATGATGAATTGCTTTGGACTTGCATCGTTATTCTGATTAATTGCTAGATGTTTTACCTGCAATAAACGACGTTATGGACCATTCTCGCAAACAATTAGTTCTATATTATTCAAGTTACCAGCCATGCCAGCCATGTTGTTGTTTCGTTTGAAAAGCGGCAAAAAATTGTAAAATGAGCATAAAGCAACTCCGGTCATAAGAGCTTTATGGCTTTTATTTATTTATTTATTTATGTTTGACATAGTTTATTTTGGAAAACGTCTCATTTAAAATTTATACCAATTAGAAAACATGAAATAAAGTATTCTGTTTCTTTAATATGTAGTTTCAAATTCAAAAAGAAACGTAGGTTAATCTTATCTAAAAGTAGGTACAATAAGAAAAGAAATATGATGTATACAATTTGTTTTCTTTTTCTTATTGTACCTTTTTTTACCTACTTTTAGTCTAATCTAATTTATACGAAACCATAAAGAAATGAATGAATAAAGTATCAGAGATAAGAAACTATGGAGCTTTTATCCAAATACGATCATAAGGTAACTTATTTAGCCAAGCTCTCAGTAGTACCTATTAAGGATAGAGCTTTCTATTCTAGTTCTCAGCACCGGCATAAATACCTACAACTAGTACTAAATCTATCCACTATCTTAATAGAATCTATTCTAGAAATATACCAACTACCTACGCCGTTAATAATCTGAACAAAGTTTATTATATCTTCATTTAGGCTAATAAGTTGTTCTATGCTGGCGTGAACACCAACCGCAATAGCGTAAAGTAAGGTCAGCAAACAAAGGCCATAAGTTTGGAAACAAGAAACTATTGATCTCGAGCCTCTAACTCCACCGGGCAACCTTCTGCGGCCGGAAACGATGTCGCGAATTCGAAATGTTCGATTGGTACTGCCCAAATGTACGGTGCACAAATAGGTCAGAAAAGTATGTCTAACTAATAAGAAATGGTTTAATAAGTCTGGAAACGAAACGTTTCTAGAACTTTTTACGCTACAGTGATTTGGAGAAAGGCGAAACGGCAAATAAGATGCCATGCTTTATTCGCTTACGACACAAAGCTGATGGATGATGGTAGGTAACGCATGCTTTCCTCTCTGCCAAAAATAGTTGTTGTGGTAACTTTTAAGTAATTGTGTTGCGCATTTTGCGTGACAATTTTGTTTTCGTCTGAAAAGCGACAGAAAATTATAAAATAAGCAAACGGAAACTCCGGTCATAAGTGCTTTATGGCTTTTAATTTTGGACGCAGAAACTTTTTTAAGGAAAGCAGGCAGGCAGGATTATTTTGTTTTGTGTTAAATTTTCGGTTAATATCGAAGAGTCTTTGTTCATTCCATTACGTGCTCATTAGAGAGTTTTCGTTGCCTGTGGTCCCTATTTTGACAAACGTGACAACTTGGCACACTGAAAGTTTGGTCTGAATTTCTTAGTCAATAGGAAGCTCTGACAGGAGGCCTATACCCTACAGTGGGACTTATATAGGCTGGGATGATGATGATTTAATTTTTTTTTTATGTTAGAGAGGCCAGACGAACGAACTAGTGGGTCACCTGATGTTAAGTGATCACCACTGTCCATAGACACCCGCAGCGCTTTACGCGATGCCAGTGCGTTGTCGGCCCTAAAAGGGAGAGGAAAAGGAAAGGGAATAGAGGAGGGGGAGAGGTATTGGGCCCCCGGCGCTCTCACTGACCGTACGAAACGCAGCAGGAGTACTGCTGCTTCACGCCGGTGTTCTGTGAGAGGGTGGTACTGCCCCGGACGCGCCGGCCCGTTCGTGATGCAGCAGCTAGCTACAACATGGCTCTACCACTACTAAAATCATGATGATGATCATGAAGCCCAGTTTAACACGAACTCCTCGAGTCAGAAATGTGTTTCAAATTATCATAGTCAGGGAGCGTAACTTTGGTGCCGATGACAGACGTATGACGTCAAGCCACATACAGAGTGTTTATATCTAGACCTCTTTAGTTTACTGATAATAATCAATGTCAAATATACCGTAGTTGGGTTTGGGATTTGGAATTGCTTTTGCCATCAAAAGGAATTGATTTAGATGAAAAAAGGTTGACCTTCAACAATATTTTCGGTTATGAGGGTTATGACCAGTACGACGCCAATTTTAATAATTGGCGGGGCGTATTGTCTAACGCCCGAACGCTTGCCGTCGTTTTCACCATCTCTTTCTGTCACCATCTTATACCGTTTGACAGAAAGAGATGGTGAAAGCGATGACAATTACCTGCTCGTTAAAAAATACGGACTCTGGTCATTGCTTGGTGTTACCTAGCCTAGTTAAGAAATGCGAATAAACAAACAAGATTAACATGTCAGGATCAGAAAAGGCCCGCGGGGATAGCTGACCTGCCCGGGGTATTAGAACCCGTAACTTCGAATATATCAAATTCGACAGACTCTATTGCCTAATAAAATACTGCTCCCTAGGTACTGGGTAAAAAAAGCTGGCTGGCCAACGTTCGTACTTCGCATGATTGGGGGAACCAGCAATAAATATTGAAACGTTAATTTTGATGTAAATTCATAGACCGCAAGGAGCATACATGAATGTTAACTTCGCAGCTCATGTTTAGTTTGGGTTACGGGATGTATTTACCACAATACATGCTAAATAAGTATAGGTATAAAACATAAGTAGCTATGTCCCGTCCCCTCTGCACTGAGGTAAATAGTTTACAAACTGATATGGAACTAATGTAATTTTTTTTATTTTGAACTTCAACTTATCTATACAGACAAGTTACAACTACATGCAAGAGGGAACTCACTTTTTTAACTATAATATAATACACGTAGCTTCAAATTAAGAAACATCCCGTAGCAGAACAAATTTCAAATTAAATTTAAATCCAGTTTGGCGTGAAACATCAAATAATTACGAGTATTTAACGAAGTCTTCTATTTTGGTTTTGTATTGAATATTTATTTGTATTTCTTTACTCAAATGTTTCTGCTCATTAGCCGTATTTGAAATCAGGAAGCAAAATTTTTCCATCTGCCAGCAATATTCAAACGAAATCTGAATTAACATCAGCAAAATTTTTGTTCGTTTTAATTTTAACCGAACACGTACGGATTTAATTTTCGGAACCTGACCCGTTATCGTACGCTCCGATAATTATGCAGAGTTACAGTTCAATAGTAACATAAATCAAAAAGCGGAACTGTCATAAGCTGAAGTCGTATACTGATCTTTGAGGAAATATGTATAGTCAGCATCAAAAGAAGCTAGTAACTTTTGTACCTTGTCGCTTTACAGTCAGGTGCAAATGTCATACATGATTGACAATTGTGTTATTACGACCAAGTATAAAAGTGACCAGCTACTTTTGATGCTGACTGTACTAACTATGTAGTACAAATTTCCCTATACATAGAACAGCATAAACCATAGATCGTCATAAATGGTGGGACTGTCACAAGGTGGAGTCATAATAATAATAATAAGCATTTTATTTCGGACGGTGTCCATAGGGGTTAGTGTACAATGGAAAGAACTTACTACCTACTGTTAGTGCTTACACCTACTAATACATTCATAAATTAATAAATTAACTGGGTGCTTGTAGCTTCGTCCATCGCTGGAGCAAAGACGAATCCCATCTGTCGGATAGCGCCACCAGGATGCCGTTCGCCATAATAGGTACTAATCTATCAGGAAATATGTATTTAAAACTCTTAATTGTACATAAACACATGAAATTAACACTTAACAAGAGAAAAAGATGGATGTACAAAGACAAAATTATCCCTTAAAGGGATAAGTAGTACATATTTCCTCATAGATCAGCATAAACCATAAATCATCATAAATCAAATACTAGTACTGTCGTAAGGTGGAGTCGACATACTGATCTATCAGGAAATATGTACTAACTACGAAGTACATATTTCCTCAAAGAATACATAGTAGGTACAAACTCAACGTTCCATTTTACCAATAGCCGAAGGGATTCTCGAGATGTGGCTTTCTAGAGTTGCGCTTTATACTCGATACCTGATGCCAAACCAAGACGTCACGTCAGACAAACCAAGACGAGGTTCTATCACGTCAATCGATGTCCTAGGTCTGGTGTGCATTACTGAGAAGAGACCTGTGCCCTGCAGTGGTACGTAATAATAAGCTAGGATAATGATTTAGATTTGCAATTTGATATCAAACAGAAATACATAGGTACTAGGAAAATTAGATAACGATAAATTATTGCAGAAATAATCATGTTCTCGCTTCATATAATCCGATTTACTAGGAAATAGAGAGAGGTTATCTTGGTCCAAGCTATATCACAATTATTATTAATATAATCTAATTATGACGTACCTATACTTTGACCGTAGGTAATGACGATTTACTTGCGATACGGATCATGGGTTTAAAAGCATATGCGCAGCAATACACAACTATCCAACTAATTGCAGTATTAACAGATATGTGGAAGGTACAATGTGAATGTGGATATCATTAATATCATTATTATAATTATGTATATTATGTATTAAATCTCTTCAAACTCGCAGAGTCAATAACTATGTATAATGTATTCAATCAGTGGTTGAGTGTCAAAGATTATCATCCCAGTATATATACACGTCCCAATGCAGGGCACAGGCCTCCTCTCATAATGTGAGGGCTTGGGTCGTAGTTCGCTCGCGGACTCAATGCGGATTGGAAACTTCACACACACCATTGAAAATCTTCGCAGGTGTATACAGGTTTTATCACGATGTTTTCTTTCACCGTAAAGCTACATGGTACATTAAAAAAAATTCGCACTTTAAAATGTTTCACAGCACAAGGAAGTCACCTAACAAGCATGTGCCTTTAGGTAAAAATAATGCAGTAGGTATTTTGTAACTCGTTTGGGCCCCGGCGTAGTTTTGTGAAATGGCCATTGAGGTGGTTTACTACTTAGCTGTTGTTAAGTAGCTGTTATTTCCATAAGTTATCAAACATAACTAATGTACGTGCTGACCGCAAAGTCCTCGTGGAATACCGATCAGGTGCCTAACTAACTTTGCAATCGCTTTTGATTTAGTTGAAGTCTCAATACTTATTAAAGGAGCATTTTTAGTCATAATGCCGACCATGGTAATGTATCGGTCCTAAATAAATATCCCCTAGGTACTGTCCTACTACAGTACAAAGCCCTCCTCTTAGTAAGAGAGGGCTTGGGCAATAGTTCCCACGCAAGCATAGTGCGAATCGAGAGCATCATCCATTACACCGCTGAGCAGCTTTGCAGGAATATGCATTTGTCTCAAGACACATAAATATTATTTATCATAAAAGATGTAAACTTTAAGAAGTTTGGGTTTGTTAAATGTCTGTCTTACTTTCTTTCCTTGCAAAGATAGATTTCGGCGCTTTTCTCATTGAACATATTAAATATAAGTAGGTATTACAATTGATACTGGTTCTACTCGTGCAGCTAAACTATCTAGAATATCGTTGACGCGCGAAACATGCGCCCGAACGACTTTGAATTATCTTCATCAAACGTTTAATCCCAACTTGAGCTATCCCATAACAAAAGCTACAGTTTCAGTTTCAGAATAAGCCCCTAGTCGTAAACTGCTGTCGTATGAGTATGACCTTGCTAATTCAAGCCACAGTAGGTACGGGCTACCTATCTGCTGGCCCAATTCTGAGACCCTGTCCTTCGGACCCCTGAATATTTAAACGGGTTGATACAATTTCGAGATCAAGACCGGTTTTTGTTGGTTATGTACGCGAAGGTATTTGGGGAGTTTTAAAATGGTTTTTAGTTTATTTCCTGTTTAATGGATTATAAAACGTATAAGAAAAAAACTCTTCAAATCATTTTTGTGCAACACTTATGCATCGCTGTGGGTTTAAATTTTACCATACGTTTTTGAGAGTCTTGCATTATTTTTCTTCACGTACTTAGTCTGTTCTTGAAAAATTTTGGGGATTTTTATTTCATGCATGCATTGAACTATTTGCGCGAGTTTTAACTCTAATACTCACTCTTACACAACTTCATAGATCATAAAGAAATTTCTAATATCCTGTTTTTTTTTACCATTTGGTGCCACAGATTAGCAGCTCAGCCTTAATAAAAAAAAACTTAAGCGACGTAGATTTGCAATCAATTAAACTTTAAGTAGCCAATCACCACATTCACGGAAGTTCAATAATAAAATATAAGTAGGTACATTTTTATTATCATTATTACAAACGCACACTGCAATCTAATGCTCTAATTGTCGCCTTCCGCTAACACACAAGTTAGTCCGGACTTTTTACTTCCGGATAAGATCACTTTGCTCTTTTTCAAAGCTATAAACTCAGACATATATTTTCTTTCAGCCATTTTAACCCTGGAATAGTAACTTCATCAACATTAAAAGCAACTTAATTTATTTATGATCTTATAAAAATCACTTACAGACAAGGCTCACATGCTATAAATAAATAAAAACAAATAAATAAATATCACGGGACAATTCACATCAATCGACCTAGTCCCAAAGTAAGCTTAGCAAAGCTTGTGTTATGGGTACTAAGCAACGGATAAACATACTTATATAGATAGATACATACTTAAATACATATTAAACACCCAAGACCCGAGAACAAACATTCGTATTTTTTAAATAATTTATTGAATCAGGCGTTACTTTGCGGAGGTCCATATTAATGAACTAAAACAATTACTTTGCTCACCCGCGACCTTACAATAGTTACGTTTATGCAAGAAATGTGCGTTCATGCAGTTCCTCCACCTCCAAACTGTACGAACACACACAAATCACATAAACCCAACCATCACCACCACCAAGCTACACTGACGCGTTTCGAACTCAACCAGAGCTCATCTTCAGAGTTACCACAACCGTATGCTATGCTACCAACTGTTAAACTGAGCTCTGGTTGAGTTCGAAACGCGTCAGTGTAGCTTGGTGGTGGTGATGGTTGGGTTTATGTGATTTGTGTGTGTTCGTACAGTGTGGAGGTGGAGGAACTGCATGAACGCACATTTCTTGCATAAACGTAACTATTGTAAGGTCGCGGGTGAGCAAAGTAATTGTTTTAGTTCATTCGTATTTTTCATACAAATATCTGCCCCGACACGGGAATCGAACCACTAGGCCATCTGTTAGGGTGGTAAAGGAGTTTCTTGGTCGACTATACCTAATGTTTTCATTAGCTGCGTTAATTTTATTTATTTATTTCACTACTTCAAATAACCAATCTTCAATGAACGTTTTGCCGTGCTCAGCGAACTAAATCCAATTACACTAAAATTACTCCGACCGACCCACTCGAATAACTTGATCGCTTTCATACACCAATATTGGTGTGTGAAAGTACGGGTTCAAATTCAGCAGGAGAAACCAAAACACTCATCTGCTTAAAAAACTTAGATTAAGTTGAGCAAACATTCTGCTAATATAAAAATTAATTGAAACATTTAACACAGCCAGACACACAAGTCCAATTCATAACACCCCTCTTTTTGCGTCGAGTGTCAAAAAATATAAAACATGAAAATCTTTTGCCATGTAAATAAATATACCCGTCGCGGCCCCGATCCGGCCCGCTACCGACTACCGACCCGAGCCCGCCTTCGTTGGGCTTTAAAGTTTTTAAGTATAAGTATAATTTATTTATTTATTGTATATAAAATTTATCAAATCACGTTCTGAGCTGCTTAGATTAAAGGTTAAAAAGTTATATAGCTGCCAATTAACGTTAATATTGGGTACGTAATATGCTAGGCAACACAGTTACAAATACCTACTTATAAGAGTATGCCGTATAGTATGAAGCACATGAAGCATAATAAGGAAAAATATAATTGTAAAATTAGGTAAGCCACCGGAGACTCATGGGAGGACATGTTAATATGTAATTAATTTAGGTACTTACCTCTTTAGATAGCTACATTATTATGACTGTCCCCAAGTTTCAATCATAGTTAAATTTGCAATTTTCGACTCACTGTGAATGCCAGCCCTGCCAGAAGAAGGACTAAGGGTTAATCAGATCATTGTAAGGCTAACCATGACTTAAACACGTGAATGACCCGTTTGTTTCAACTTGTCTGAGTCATAAGATCTTAGTTAAAAAAGGCGTTTCCTCAAACTACTGGCGTCGTAAGAATTGGATTCCCACCGGATTGCCTAATTTTTATACGTTTACAGAACAAAAGGTCAATGAGATTACAGAACTTCCTCAGATTACAGTAGGTACAAAAGATCAATGAAGACGAGTATGGCAAAAATTGTGTTGTACGATACTCGTATGTTGCATCCGAAAACATATTGTACCTACCTAACTCACGATTCTATCACTCTTTGCATTCCCTCACGAAAATTGTTCACTTCACCCCACTGTACGTACAGTCAACCAATTTGATTCCTGATACTATAGAACCTTGTCGCATTAACTACTAGATAATTACAACGTCAGTACGGGTCAAAAACTTATCAACTTTCCGATCACAACATGCAATAAACGTTAAGAGTTTATAAACATTTTCGCTCCATGACATGAGAAGAAAAAGAAGTTTTGATAGACGGCCAGTGACAATTCAAGTTATTAATACACAAGCAAACTCCTTTCCTATTCACTATCGTTGACATTGTTCGCAAATATCGAGATGTCATCATGGCATACATCACGCAATAATCATTGTCGTAGAAGATAAACACATTGATTTATTATGACATGGTTCTATAGTGGCCTAGGAATCAAATTAGTTGACTGTACAATGTACATGTATTTGATTTCCAGTGACGACTACATTTACTAGTCAAAGAGCAAAACATTATCATTTGATCTATGTATCTAATTAAAAAACTACTTTTTTGTCCTCGTAACTCGTCATTCCTCACATCCGCTTAAAATTTGATCTCTTATCAGGACAACATTTGCTTTCTCTTCCATGTTAGTATATTAAGCAGTTCGTCTTCATCACCTCTTTCTTTTCTTTCAACTTGCCTAAGACGTTCTTATAAAATTGTTGATTTATCTGCCCTAAAAATTCTGACATTGTTTTATGTTAAACTCTGTTGTCTCCTGTAAGCGTCTTCTCGGAAGTGCAAAAGATTTGCCAAAAATACATTCATTACACACTGAAGCAGTATTTTAGTATAATAACATGCCAACAAAATGCATGTTATTAAATGCATTCCCACGTTATAAATCATTGTGTGAAAGGCCACGGCCACTCAGGCGCAAGGTTTCAAAGCTTCCTTCCTTTCCGCTCTCTTTCAACAATAAATAAAACTCCGCTAAATAATATAAATTGTCGCCAACTTCGCAAACACTGCCATCGATCGGCGCCAACTTTGGAGTACTTTCTCTGGGGTCTCGTCAATTATTTTGTTCTTTCCAAGAATCAATTCACCACTTACCCGTAGTTTCAAAGGTCAAGTTTGTACTTCTTAAATTAGATGTTAGTCTACTGCAATCGATACAGTTTCATTCTTTTTGGGTATAGTATAAATCTTCCCAGGTGAATTTTTCGCTTCGAGCCCTTATCTTTCATAACAAACGGTATCGTCATAGTATTAAGGTGCAAATTTAATGTAATGGCTCGAAGCGAAAAATTCACCTGGGAAGATTTATACTATACAGACTCATTTAATAAACAGAATAAAAAAATTCAACTTGATTTTCTCCTACGCATGATAAATATACAACGCAGATGCAACCAAAATTGTCATCTATAATAATACTCTGCACACCTGTTTCGGCTCTTCCCGAGACATCTTCAGTGGATGTTACCGCTCCGATGATTAGTCAAAAAATTAGAAAATTAATTTTAAACATGGACCTCCGCAAATCAGTACCTGTATCTGTATTTTCAGCCTATATGCGACCCAATACTGAACACATGCCTTGTCTTAAAATGAGAGATCTTGGGCTGTAGTTTTATTATATAGAATCAAAGAAAATTGAATTTACATCATTGGCGCATAACAAAGATATAAATCTTACATTTTTCAATTAAAAAAAATAGAAAATATAATCTTTAGAACCTTTATAAAACATCCATCGAAATTGGTTTCTTTATATATTTTCGGAAAACCAGCAGTTATTAATTACAAATGAAGATAATTCTAAAGTAAATTATGGGATCTCACAAATATAATCTAAGCAACCTTCTAGGACAGGCTATGCAGATATAAATTACAACACGGTAACTTCACAATCAATACGTATTAAGAATCCGTGATAAATGCACAAAAATTGACAAACACTAACCTTTATCCCAAAATATTTGGTTGGTTTAATCACCTTGAACGTGTTAAATGGCTTAATGTGCTTATCGGACGTTATCTAAGGTCACACAACTGCCGCTGGAAGACCCTCAGTAGATAGATAGAAGTTGACCCAACATTTGTTTCATTGTGACAACTTTGAACTTGTGTATTGAAATAAGGTGTGGAGGTTAAAGGACGTGTCATGCTTAAATTTAATGTAGCCTTGTTATACCAATTCAATGTCAAAGAGTCGATACAGGCATCGTTTTGGATCTCTGCTATTTTACAAATTATTTTTTTGTCTCTTCAGATTTGTTTTCATCTAAATATTTTCTTTTATATGTTTAATATCGTCCTTCAACCCAATCTAAACCCATCACATGCTCTTTTACGCATTTTCTCATCATAAAATGTCAACAATAAAAAGTACCAAATACAGAGAAGCATAAATTTGTTATTGTTTCTTTAAATAGCAATCCTACGTCAGTTAATCGCCAACGATTAGGTCAAATCATTCACCTTCTGGGCACATATGTACCATATTAGATCTTTGTTCTTAGATGACGCTCAATCTAGTCATTAACATCCGCCTCTCGCCAAGAAAACACTAGGCAATTATATATGTATTAACTTTAAATAGGCCTTTTGTGGCAGATTATTATTATTATTGACTTAAGCTTGGGTGAAGTGGGTCTTAAGTGAAAAAGGCAATCGTGTTAAAAAATATACTTTTGACAAAATCTCGTTACGCCATCAGTCACCTGGGTGTCACGCATAAAGTACGCAACATAATCTTGAATATAAATTTTGTACTCTAAACCACCTGAAGTCAAGCGGTCTTGGCAACTGGCAGCATGGAACATTGTTTTCCCTGGTATCCACTTATTAGATAACCTAAGCGTAATCAAATCTGTAACAAATTGTAAACAAGATAGCTTGTTACTTGTTATTACCGGTAACCAATAACAAACGATAAACATGTTGCTTAAATTTTCTGAAAAGTAACTATTTCGAGTCGAGAGTCTCGAGATACAATCAGGATGACGCGTGGAACGAATTCTTCTACATACAGAATTTAAAATATTCTTTAACAAATGACGTTTACATGTTCCACTAGTACATCGTATGACGTAGAGTGAAAAACATTATTCTGTGCCAAATTCGCTTGACACTTCCGGAAAACTAAAGTACTTAGTGCAAACTTTTGAATTTCAAATTAGATAAAGCTGCAGACAAAGTAGAAACTGCTAACTTACAACCTTCTGCTGGGATGTTACAGACAAATTTACTCCATGTCATATACTTATTTATATCACGCTTGGCATTTATGGTAGGTACTAGGTATGGTACGTTTACAAAATTGATAGGTAAATAGTCACATAAGATTTAATGGGCTAACAATAATTACTAAAACTAACTCTTTTAACAAATCTTGTTAATTGATTGCCCACCACGCAAGCTAAGAGGGCATTGTGACATGAACATGAATTCAATAGGAACTTAACAAATTGCTTGCAAAATTTATGAACGCTTTTATGTTTAACAGAGTCAAATTCTCAATTCGGTTATATATATTTTTCTTTGGCTATTTCCAAGTAGGTTCCATTGTCACCGATTCAGGATCTGATGAGTGTATCTGATGGAAATCTAGGGAACTCTTCAAATACCTTAGGCACACCTGAAGTGGCTTGGGTATATTTTGTAATAACTCGACCATTAGTTTTCGGAAATCACCATTTGGTGAAGTGAACCTAATAAAGAAAACCACAGATGACCACCAGAACTACTCAAGAACAGTATTCCACGGGTTGCAATTCAACAACTGCTGAGCATTTTCTCTCGTCTCGTCTCGTCGTCTGGTGAAGTGAAACTGATCATAAAGAACCAGTACCACTACCATGAGTTTACACTAGTTCACAGTGACCGTACTCGCTAGCGACGGCGTAAAAGATTTGTATGGAGAATTGTACTTCCGTAAGTGACCGCTAGAGGCGCTGTACAATTCCCCATACAAATAATTTACGCCGTCGCTAGCGAGTACGATCACGTAAACTAGTGTAAACTCATGGTAGTGGTACTGGTGGCCTCCTCGACAGTTAATGCCCTGCATCGGGCAAAGCATGTCTTTTTTTAACCCCCGACATAAAAAAGGGGTGTTATAAGTTTGACCGCTATGTGTGTGTGTCTGTCTGTGGCACCATAACTCTTAAACAGGTGAACCAATTTGGATGCGGGTTTTTTATTTGAAAGCAGGTTTCTTGGCGATGGTTCTTAGATATGTTTCATCAAAATTGGTCCAGCCGTTTCAAAGTTATCAGCTCTTTTGCATGCTGCGGAAAGGGTCTTAGAATTAATTGCCTTGGGGGTTTTTAATTTTTTTTCAACTATGGTAAGAATGATGGGAATGGCTGTGTGTGTGTAATGGTGTGAATGTGTTTAAGAATGCGCCGCAAGAAATTTGGCACTAAGTAATTTTTTCTAAAAACAGATTACAATTTCATCATTATACATCTATCTATCTATACATATAATAAATCTGTAACAAGTCGGTGTCTGTACATTGAAGATATTTGAGAAAAACTGTCACTAGGACTATTTATTAGCGCAATAGAACCCAAAACAATGATTTTTAGAATTATTGTCTGTTTGTCTGTTTGTCATTTGAATCTTTAGTGTTTGTTTCATTTGAATCGGTTCACAAATAAGAAAGATACGTCTATTTTAAGAATTTATCGAACAGGTTTTTTGTTTGAACGCGCTTATCTCAGGAACTACTGCTCCGATTTGAATAATTCTTTCAGTGTTAGATAGCACATTTATCGAGGAAGGCTATAGGTTATATATTATCACGCTAAAACCAATAGGAGCGGAGCGGAGCGGAAGAATGTTTCCAAATCGGGGGTTTTGGAAGTAAAACGTCTATATCTCGGGAACTGCTGCTCCGATTTGGAAAATTCTTTCAGTGTTAGATAGCCCAGTTAGATAGGGCGGGTTGGGGGCGGGTTGGGGGCGGGTTGGGAGTGGGTTGGGGCGGGTTAGGAGCGGGTTGGGAGCGGGTTGGGGGCGAGTTGGGAGCGGGTTGGGGGCGGGTTAGGAGCGGGTTGGGGGCGGGTTGAGAGCGAGTTGGGGGCGGGTTGGCAGTGGGTTGGGGGCGGGTTAGGAGCGGGTTGGGGGTGGGTTGGGAGCGGGTTGGGGGCGGGTTGAGAGCGGGTTGGGAGTGGGTTGGGGGCGGGTTGAGAGCGGGTTGGGGCGGATTGGGAGCGGGTTGGTTTATTATGAAGTTTCACTTCTTCCGGAAGGATCTAAGGAGAACCATAGTTGATGAAAAAGCAAATTGGATAAAAAATAAGCTGCCCAAATTACTAATTCCACGTGGACGGAGTCGCGGGCAAAAGCTAGTTACAGAATACATTTCATGCATTATACAAAGAACTTGTTACAGAAACATATTTTAGTAATTTTCTGTGTTTTATTTTCAGTTATTTTCGTGGGTTTTCGGAGTCGGTTTAGGTTTTTTTAAGTTTATTTAAATAAATCTAACAATATAATAATAATAATAATATATTTATTATATATAATCTAATAATATATTATTGAAAAAAAAAACGTGCGTGCAGTTCCTCCGCGCGGATGAAGTGAAACTTCGTAATGTGGAAATGAAAAAGGCACTTAGACATCAATATGAACCTTATTGCAATAACTTAAAGAACTAAATTTACTTATGCATCTATGTGTTTAAATTACTCACTAGATGGCGCTTTTGTCAAGTCTCATACATTTGCACAGACAGTATGAGTTCTGCATCGCACTATCGAAGTTTTTAACATCCGTTAGTATATATACAATGCGAGATTACTTGCTTCGGCAGTACATATACTAATGCTTTCATACCCCCTCAATGGTAGCGTTAAACGTTTAACGCAACCTTGTTGGAAGTCGCATTACAAGTTTCACTTCAAAAACACATACTAATAACAAATTTCAGAACGGAATAACGTATTTTGCAACTCTAAAAACGCTCAAAGAGATAACCCCTTGACCCTAAAACAAGCAAACGCTTTGTACAATACCTGACGTTTGGAACCCGTATTATAACAATGTAAGTGTTCTGTCGACCAGGCAATTAGTATATGTATATTCGTATCACACTTACCCAAAAAGTATCTTAACCTTTTTAATCTGCCTTAGGTACTATTTCGTTTCTTACTCTTATGTTTGAGACTAAGAGATGGTGTATTCTACCAATAAACTGAAAATACTCAACTGATAATGAAGAATCTATCTATTCTATACATATAATAAATCTGTAACAAGTCGGTGTCTGATCGGTTCACAAATAAGAAAGATACGTCTATTTTAAGAATTTATCGAACAGGTTTTTTTGTTTGAACGCGCTAATCTCAGGAACTACTGCTCCGATTTAAAAAAAATCTTTCAGTGTTAGATAGCCCATATATCGAGGAAGGCTATAGGCTATATAATCATCACGCTAACACCAATAGGAGCGGAGCGGAGCGGAAGAATGTTTCAAAATCGGGGGTTTTTGAAGTAAAACTTCTATAGGCACGCTTGACTTGTGGTGAATGTGAACGCGGGTGTGCGAGGGGGTTCAGTGGGGGGGGGGGGATTGCGGGGGCGGGTAATTTTTTTATATCGAGGAACTAAGGAGAGCCATAATTGATAAAAAGCAAATTGGATAAAAAAATAAACTGCCCAAATTACTAATTCCACGCAGACGGAGTTGCGGGCAACAGCTAGTCATTAATAATCTTATTCCATTGCAATTGGAAATGCAATTAGTAATCAATCAACTACTTATTATTGTTCTACAAGATACGTGCTACTTAGATCGTTTCTCTTGATATCTGTGTGTCTAATTTAATCAAATACCTTTAAAGATCTTTTGTATTTATTTATTTCGGGGGTCTCGAATACGGTTCAAAAGAATTCGATGAAATTCGGTGTGTGTTGATTTTCGGGGTCGAACTTTCGATTTAGCTTGATCTAATCTCTGGGAAAACGCGTGACTCCTAGTAGTCAGAACGTCGCTCAGGTAATAGTTGATAGATCAACTTACAAAGTTGCCATTGTTCACTAGCTTCCTTCTTCAACTTGGGAATTCGCGTGATCTGTCCACTTGTGTTGTTAAAAACTAGTGTAAATAGCTAATCGATTGTAATTGGCTATGGCTAATATCGATTTCTGTAATCGATTTGTGTGTGCAATATAACTCTGTTGTAAACATAAGGAAGAATTGAGTTTTTTCCACTTTTAGTACATACATCAGTATTTGTAAATCAATCGTAATTAGGTATTACATTGTATAATTTATACCTAATCGTAACTGAGTATCGGTGTATGGTTGTAGTAATTCACATACTCTCCGTAAATTTTCCTCCTTTTACCTACCTGCATCTTGATTCGGAGAACACGTGACTCAAAAGTGAGGAAATCCTAAAGTAGGTATGCAATATAGGTACAGTTGGAACCTACTTACTTTAAAAAGAGACAGTGACTGCCTCGGTAACCATACGTAGACTGACCAGTGGTGGTTAGGGGTATTAGCAGGTTTTTTCTGTGCATCCATATTTCAGTTTGTATTTAGTATGAAATATATGATTTTCACGGGAGGACCGTAAAAGTAATAAAAAATGAAGTTTAAAAATAAAAATACAAAAAGATACTTCATAACAAACTTGTTATATACGTATAGACTGTATGTAATCGACATTAGTACCAAAACGATTAATTGCTAACTTTGAGTAATACCAGTGATCTGCTTTATATCTGCTTCGTCAGTCATTGACATTAATTGCTCTTCGTTGCGGGAAAATATCAGTGCATGGTGTGTTGTTGGCACGGCCAGTCGTGGCCGGCACAGAGTACGTACGGGTACACCGACATGTGTAGTGTATTATAACACATGGTGTATGGTATTGTATAAGCTGGGAGTGTATTATTTCGGGGGCGCCGTAGTCCGTCCGCGGGCAAGCTCAATCAAGCAATTGCATAGTAGTATGGGCGTCGATCGGTGGCGCGCGCCTTTCGCCCGCTCTCGTCGCGACGCGTCGCTCGCGCAACTCCCGCGTGACAAAATGACCGACAAAGTTCAGTTGTAATACCCCAGCCAATTTAGCAAAAACGTTCAATATGTGTTGTGCGAGATTCACCAACTACTGGCTCCACAAGTTGCGGAAGTACACATGTGGATTTGCCAGTCGCGAAAGTGAGTATTGCCAGTGTTTTGTATTTGCTAGTTTATTTCATGTTATTTCTTAACGAGCAATGTTTTGCCGATAACCGTTATCGAAGTTTAATATGATTTTAACATGCAGCTAATTTAGTTAGCCGGTCTATTTATATCGGGGTAGGCATATATTTCTGGAATGCAAACAAGTGAACGTTGAATCGATTATTTGTTGTGCTCGCATCGCATTAACTAATAATGTTGCGATACGGAGCCCGCACATTCGTTTATTATTAATTTCTTCTTACTATAAACATCTTGGAACCCACGTCGCGCACGGCTTTTTCTCGAAACAACTTTCTAGTTCCTGCCGGTGTTTCTCAGCCTAACTAGATAAAAATAGACGCAACGTTAAGGTTAAATAGATGCAATACGAACAATTGAAGTGTGAGTACCTACATAGTAGTAATTATTATTATTGAGTGTATACTTACTAACTTAACAACCTATTCGGGTGTTGATTAATGACCTCTTGTTTAAGGAAATAAGTGACACTAATAAGGTATTTAAATTTATTCGTGCTGTAAAAACTTTACGCTGCTATTCGCGTTTGGTTTTTCATTGTGCAGAAAACTATGGTAACTCAACTTTTCATCATTTAATCGGTTTAAATATGTTCTGATAATGAATTCTGTTTACTTGTAATTACTCTTAATCCCTTTATGTTACCAAATAATAGACTCTGGTGATCACAAACACTGATTCAGTCCAAGAACGAATTCGCTTCTTCACATTATAAGTCTGCTTGTACCTTGATCTTTGATAACATCTAAAGGTACTTAGAGTAGTGTACGCACGTACTTTTTCTAAATATACAGTGGCGTAGTGTAGGTATATGTGTATATTACCCATTTAATCAGTCAGTCAGCTGACTATGTCTCTGTCAATTCAAATCAGGTTTTTATTACAAACAACAACTCATTTAAGTGTTTAATGGTAGGTATGTAAAGGTATGTATTGCCTTTTGGTTCAAGACTAAAAAATTACGTCACTTTCATTTCTACGTAACGCTTAGTCATTATAAGTTACTGCAGGTAACTAAGCAAATTTAAACTCAACTGGGTATGTATTTTTATGGATCTCGAAATTATTTGGTTTCATCATCAGCTTAGCGAAGGGTTCAAGAACAAGAAACTATGGGCTAGTTTTAGTTTTTGATGGCGCTAACTAACTGCTACGGTAATGGGTTTGGTTTCTATTTAAATATGTGCATAGTTTTATTGCAAACACTAAACTTTTAATAAAGTAAACATTTATTTAATTACGTTGCCAAAACGGATATGTGAAACAAATCCACGATACCATATTTGACCTCATTGGGGATACCTAGGTATTTATTAAGTAATAGGTACATATAGTTCACTAAGGCGTGGTAGCCAAGTGGTTTGATCTATAGCCTTTCAAGCAGACGATCTTGGGTTAGATCCTGGGTCCGCAACGTGCAGGTGCGAGTTGACATTTGAAATTACAATGAGCTTTACGGAAACCGGCACGTTCCTTCAAAGCTATTAAATTGTGTATGTGGAGTTCCCAAACCTGAAGCCTGTGCGAAGCATTTGGACGTAAACTCAAACTCAAACTCATTTATTGTTATTATAGGTACATATACATGTTAGACATATTGTCACTATCAGAACTGCTATAATCTGCCAGTCAGGCGTACAATAAATTAATTTTCTTATGAACTACTTAGCTAAATGGGATTATAATTATTATTATTATTAGAAATCACCTTTAAAATTTAGGAATACATTTACATCATAATATATTTCAAAAATAAGTATCGATTTAATCCTCCCATCGTTAGGTATATATATACCTATACTTTAATTCGACGACATAAGAGCTATGGGACATATTTATGAGCAAGTTGTGTGCACCCATATTTTTACACTTGACTGTACAATGTACAGTCAACATCAAAAGTAGCTGGTCACTTTTGTACCTTGTCGTTTTACAGTCAGGTGCAAATGTCATACATGATTGACAATTGTTAACGTGTGTTATATTATTGTGCAGTTAAGCAAATTTATGAACGATTGCTAATAATAAGCCAAGTGATTCAAGTAGGTAACGAATATTTAAAATTTTAAGGTGATTAAAATGTGAGCGTAGCTATCACCGTTGGTCAAAATCTTGACATGAGCACGCGCGTACGTGTTGAATGGTCACAAACATTATCACAAACATAAACACAGAATAAATCTTGCATGTCAATTTTGTTTTCAATTGAACAAATAAAGCGTACCGTCCTTGACACCGCGGCCAAACATTATCCTTTTGTCTCAATTGGCCCGTAATTGCCAGAGACGTCTTCAGTTCTATTCTCAGATACAATTTGCACCTACGTTAGTCTCCAAATTGCATCTAAACTGGATATGAGGGGTTAACTTAGTTAACTCAAGTAGCAGAACGCGATAAATAGGGTAGATGACACCACCAGTCAACTGACATAACTTTTTATGAGCTTGCAAAACACAATGCTCCCATAGATTTTTCATGGCTAACATGAAGCCACTTTTTGCAAACTCAAACGACTGTTATAATATTTATTCCACAGCAACTAAAAATCTAATTTTGCAGTTAATTCAAAATTAAATTTAGTTTTTTTAATAGAGAATTATTGTTTTATGGCGTCATCTACGCTATTATGCCTACCGAGTTTTTATATCAGTAGCTGACGATAACGTAATACCAATTTAAGATATTCATGGTTAAAAAACTGCATGTTAAAATTGCAGCCAAACAGAACGCCAAAATTTAATAAATTTAGTCAATTAAAACAAGAGTTCCAATCCAAATCTGATTAACTAAGTGGGAAGGAGTTGTGTATTATACTTCTGAATACATATGCCTACATATATTTGTCGTCGTCGAGTTTGTTTGTGTTGTGACCTGTGTCCGTTGTGCTGTGATGTGCTCAACTATAGACTGCATGGGGAAACACGTGACACCCGATTACACCAGTAATCACTAACCATATCGATTGCTCTTACGGATAACACTAAACCAAAGAATCTTCACAATGCCAAAAGGTAAGTACAATCTATATATATAAAAGAAGAAACTGACTGACTGACTGACTGACATATCAACGCACAGCCCAAACCACTGGGCCTAGAGATTCAAAATTTGGCATGTAGGTTCCTTATAAAGTCAAGGGGTGCACTAAGAAAGGATTTTTCAAAATTCACACCCTAAGGGGGTGAACCGGGGGTCCAAAGTTT
This sequence comes from Archips crataeganus, assembly GCA_947859365.1. Taxonomy (NCBI): domain Eukaryota; kingdom Metazoa; phylum Arthropoda; class Insecta; order Lepidoptera; family Tortricidae; genus Archips; species Archips crataeganus. The sequence goes on from OX402062.1 coordinate 9,261,502, forward strand.
GTATAGGGAAACAAGATTAGTTCGACTATTTTATTCGAAACTTCACAGAAGTACTCCTAATGATAAATGAGTAAACACGTGTTTCAGGTTTTTTGAGAATTCAACCCCTAAAAGGGGGGAAAGGGGTAACAAAGTCTGAAAATCAACATGGGTGTTGTTTCTATGGTTTATCGGGTCGCTGGTTATGAAAACAACAACGGTTTTAAAATCCGACGTGGCAGACGTAAAATACCATCTCCATGGATGGGGTGCGATGGGGTTGAAATGTCTAAATAAACTAAATGACTGTTGATATATCAACGCACAGCCCAAACCACTGGACCTAGAGATTTGAAATTTTGCACATTGATACCTTATACAATGTAGGCATCCACTAAGGAAGGATTTTTGGGAATTCCCTCGGGAACGGGAAAAAACGGGATTTATATATTCGATTCCGAGTGACCCTATCTCAGTAACTATAATAACTAGACTCTTCAAATTTGATACACAAGTAGGTATTACATTAGTTAAAATATTAATTTCAGGATTTTTCACAATTCCCACGGGATAAGGAAAAAACGGTATTTACATATTCAGTTCAACGGGATCCTATGAACTATAATTACTAGGCTCTTCAAATTTGGCATAGAAGTAGGTAATTATAATAGTAAAAAACGGTTTTAAGGATTTTCGGAAATTCCCACAGGATAAGGAAAAACGGGATTTTTCGTATTACTGGTCGTAGAAAGCTGAAATTCAGCATGTAGGTTGCTTGGGGAGTGTAGAGCTGGATTGAAAGAGGACTTTCCAAAATTCCCACGGGAACGGGAAAAAACGGGATTTTTCGTTTTACTGGTCGTAGAAAGCTGAAATTCGGCATGTAGGTTGTTTGGGGAGTGTAGAGGAGCATTGAGAGAGGACTTTCCAAAATTCCCACGGGAACGGGAAAGACGGGATTTTTCGTTTTACTGGTCATAGAAAGCTGAAATTTGGCAAGTGGGTTCCTTGGGGAGTGTAGGGGAGCATTAAGAAAACATTTCCCGAAATTCTTACGGGAACGGGAAAAAACGGGATTTTGCGTTTTACTGGTTGTAAAAAGCTAAAATTTCAAAATTCATAAGTTTATACTTTAAGTAGGCCGCAAAGGGCTCTTTAACCGACTTCTGAAAAAGGAGGAGGTTCTGCATTCCACTTTTTTTTATGTAGGTATGTTCACAGATTTCTCGGTCAATTGTGGACTTGCTTGCTTGCTTGCCTGTATGCTTGCTTGCTTGATATCTTGGTTTTTTGTAATACTCATAGTACACGCGAGCGAAGCCGCGGGCAAAAGCTAGTTTTCTAGAAAATCGATGTTCAAACTACTTTACTACGGCATCATTTTATGAAGTCGGCTTCGGGGTTATTTGACCGCAAGACAAGGATGTATCAACATCCGTCAAAGATGAAATGGGTAATTCTCAGAATTGGGATCATAAAACGTAGTGACTAACTATTTTGTTCATTCACAAAAAATAACTCGAGTTGTTTATCTACGTGCAATACGAGCAACTCTAATAAGAGTAAGTGAATCGTTAGAAGCTTTTAATTGATGCGGAGGTGGATGGCATAGAACTCACGTGTCCCCGTCCCGTGACACCTTCTAAATGTAGTTCAATGTTTGTTACAAAGTTTAAGGTTAAATACCTACCACCAATTAACAAACAATCGATAAAGATAACAATCCGACAAAACATAAAGAACTATTCACCTAATTCTTACTCTTAAAGCTATGAAACTGTTAAATGGGTCAATCAACTTTTTTTTGTAAATTTCTGTTTACTCCTTTACAACTAACTCTGTAATCTTTGGTTAGTGAAACCATGATTTTGCAGTAATTAGATAAACTGTTTATCATAGTGCGTATGTGAAAACCAAAAAAAATAAGTATTTCTATGAAAAAATCCGGTCACCCAGGGGACATACCACTATTTTCATACAAATTTCGGGGACAACATTGTCCCCTGGGTAACCCACGAAATAGAAGCTAAACAAAATAAAATAAATATGGCAATTATACCATTATTGACTACAAAAATCTAGGGTTTTGAAAAGTATACTTTAAATAAGGAAAAACAATCAGTTTTTTAATTATTTCGGTTTTCATAGAAAGTAGCAGAAAATCGTTTACAAAAAAAAGTTGATTGACCCAAATGAATCACCGGGGACCTACAGCTGATAGCTTTCGAGAAATCCAAGGCGATGCTCGACGCCCGTTTCTGTACTTGTATAATGGTTCCTCTTTCCACTGGTAATTTAATTTCAACGGAATATGACGTTTCATTAAAGTTCCAGTCAAACTCGGCAGATAAATTAATATCTCCGCTGAAACAGCTGGTCCTGGGAAAGAGAAATATATATATTGATGATATATTGGAAGGGAAACAAACAAGACGTCGAGCTTTGTAATGACCGCCGCACAGATGATTTATCAAAACAGTTACGTCACAGAACAACACAATTAAAGTAAACGTAAAATATAGACCGTTCTGGGTACGTAATGATACAGATTACTGTGCAAAGGCGGAATTGGTCGCATGACTGTCTGACGATTTTGTCATTAAAACAGTGTAGCATACTGACTCAGTTGATTGGCGGTCTCCAGTTACGTCGTTGACGCCATCTGAATCAATGAAGTGCCATTGGCTCATTGTTTAATCGTTTGTTTTATCAGCTGTAATGAACATACTGAACATGCTTTATTCTTGTTACTGTTAACACATACGTACCCATACTGTTATACTTATGTACGGTCAGCTGCAGAGAAAAGGTACCCCTCCTGGTATGGTTGCCGCCATAACAGAGGGGTACCTTTTCTCTGCAGCTGACTGTACATCAAAATTTCAGGATCAATTTGACATGTTCCAAGTCAAATTGGAATTTTTGCTTTCTTTTGTATTCTTATTTTTTCTTACTATTGTGGATTATCATACACCTGTATTTCCAATAACGTGAAATACAAATTATTATTTTTTTACAAATTTTAGATTTTAAAGTAAGTAGTACTAGGGGCGTTCAATAAAAAGTGAGAATGAGTATGTTATAAACAACTTTTACTAAATGTCATTTTATTTTTCGACATAGTCACCTTTTAGCATAATAGACTTAGTATATCTTTTTTTCTAAACTTAAAATTCCATTTTTAAAAAGGTCTCATCTTGAGTACTTAAAAAATCTTGTACTGCAGCGACTACCGCGTCGTCGTCTTCAAATTTCTGGCCTCTCAGGTATTGTTTCTATCTCGGAAATAGGTAGAAATCACTGGGAGCGAGATCTGGTGAATACGGAGGATGCTTAAGGATATCGAACCCAGCATCACGAATTGCAGCCATTGCAACGGCGGACTTGTGTGCCGGGGCATTGTCCTGGTGGAACAGCACAACTTTCGAGAGTTTACCTCGCCGTTTTTCGCGGATCTCATTGCGCAATGTTGCTATTTGTTTGGCGTATAAAGTGCCCGTAATAGTGGCTCCATGCTTGAGATACTCAATCATTAATACCCCTTTACCATCCCAAAAAACAGAGCCCATGACCTTACCGGCAGATGGGCTCACCTTGAATTTCTTCGGAGTTGGAGATGATGGCTTTTTCCATGTCATAGACTGCAGTTTCGTTTCAGGGTCGTAATGATGGAGCCATGTTTCGTCCATTGTTATAAATCGCGCCAAAAAAAGTTCCCGGTCTTGCTGCATCAGGTTCAAAGCTTCTTGACAAATCTCTAGTCTAGTTTGTTTTTGCGTGTCAGTAAGCATTCTTGGTACCCAACGCGCAGATACCTTTTTCATACCCAAGCGTTCATGTAAAATATTATGCACGCTCCCCGTTGAAATCTTTACATTTTCAGCAATAAAACGAACCGTGACACGACGATCCGCCAAAACTGAGTTTTCGACTTTTTTCACAATTTCTTCAGTTACTGCTGTAGTAGGGCGTCCGGAGCGGGGGTCGTCCATTGTCGATGTTCTTCCACGTCTAAATTCGGCGCACCAACGTGTGACTGTCGAATACGGAGGAGCATTAGATCCTAAAGTGTCCCGCAAATCCAAATTGACTTGGTCCGTAGAAAAAATTTTCAAACACAAGTATTTGATAACGGCGCGCAGTTCAATTTTCTCCATTTTCGCTAACGTACTCAATAGCTTTGCAAAGAAATTACCGTATATTTTTTTAAACAAAAGACAGTTAGTTTTTTTTTCATAGCAATCAGCTAGATAGATTAGCTTTACCGGCCAGTATTTAATTTTGAAATATTAAAAGAGTTTGCATCTCATTCTCACTTTATATTGAACGCCCCTCGTATGTAGGAGCCTAAAGTGCGGACGTTATTTCACACTATAAACAGGAAACGTTTTATATTAAACAGTACAGTGGCAGCGAATGCAGTATAAAGAACAATAACATTGCCTCGAACACCGGCAGCACTATTGTGAGCTCTGCCGAATGTCCACACATCCATATATTTTGGAACGGCTGAACTACATATTGCCATTTGATAAGTTAGTGACCTCGACCATTGTTAAAACATGCTCTCTTCATTTCCGAAACGAATAAACTTTATACCGTCAAAATTAATGTTACATCTGAATAAGCAATATCGATTCTGATGACAAACTCGGTCAATGCAACTAGGCTAGTTGAACAAAATTGGCACTGAAGAGTTAACTCGAGTTAAACGAGGTTTCAAAACGTGAGGTTAATGCAAAGAGAGCGCAGGTTGTAAAAATTAGCATAAATTAGCGAGGAAGAAACACCTCTATAGTTCAAGCACCTTTCGAAGAATCAAGTGCAACCTCATTCTTTCATTGAACTACTAATATAAGGAAACCGAGAACATTGTCCGTATTAAGTGTTGCTGGTAATTAACGTTTGAAACTGCCAATTAGGTATAATCAAATAATTATCATTCTAATCCTATCGCTATTTCCTCAATCTATTTCTTAACTACAAAAATTATAACAATGTACCTGGGTCAATCTTTGTAATTTATGATGTCTTCATTGTTGTCACAGCAAACTAATAATAGGTACTTCATAAAATCTCTCAGAAAGTAAACATCACTTTCGCAAAAGAAAACAATTTACACCCTGCAAAGAAAATTTAACCTTCCTTGTTCATTGTAGTAAGTAGTGATCATAACAGGGGGGTTTACTTTCCTAAACAGCCGACTGTATACTTCAACAAAGGGTGTTTGTTGCGCCAACTAACCAGCCGATCCATCTTCACATTGGGCAACAAAGTTGTAAAATCAAAAGCTAACGCATCCTTTTGTCCTCAGGCGACGCCGATATGGCCCTAAAGCAGGGCAGCGGCACCGGCAAAGTCCACTTCGGTGGTTTGGACGATGTGTCCCTGTACGGCACGCCAGTGGAACCCGCGCCGCCCGTCTCGGACGCCAAACAAGGCTTCCTGCGCAACCAACTGCAGGCACTCTTCCAGCCCACCGACAACAAGCTTGCCATGAAGCTTTTCGGCTCCAAGAAGGCTCTCATGAAGGAGCGCATCCGGCAGAAGGCGGCTGGCCACTGGGTCATACATCCGTGCAGTAGTTTCAGGTGAGTCTAATCATACGTAATATACCAGAGAACATTAGCTTTAAGAAAAGGAAGAACCATTTTGGAAATGGCTTGTACCGAAACGCTAACCCTGTATTGGTACACGAGGCTAACAGAAACATATATACTGCGCGCTTAAGCAGGTATGTATGTAGGTAATAATTTTTAGTTAAAATTTGACTGAAATAGGCTTGGATCAAAACTATTCATATTGTCTTCTACATTGATGAATAATAAAACGGCGTTCCTATTTTACGTGCCTGCCTAGATTACATTGCAATGAATTCAAATCTTTAATTTATCTAATTCACAACATAAAATAAGGCTGACTAGTGACATTAGGTGTACTCAAGCTTCGTTAAAATATTAGATAAAAAAAAAACATAAAATATCACTCACTTGTCTGTTTTCGGTACTTCAACTCTATCTGTTTTTATTATACAGCACTAAAAAGTCGAACTAACCAGTCATTTCTGGAAATCTTAATAGGTTCTGGCTCAACGCGCAGATGCTTAATGATGATAAAAACACGTGTTTCGGTATTCTCTGCTCCAGTTCGTCTCTTTTTATTTAGTCAACATCCTAAAAGGTCCCACTGTTGCTGGGCAAATGTCAGTTGGCAGTTGGCAGTTGTCAAATGGCAAATGTCAGTCCCACTAATCAGTTGTATACTTTCATACGGGTAAGTGTTCTAGAGCAGTTCTCAATAAGATTTCGTCATGTGTGCCGCGGTCTACCGTTATGTCGGATACTCGTGGGACCTTGATTGTTTGATTGATTGGTAATGGATACATACAGGTGAATACTTTAACTGATAAGTTGTCTGGCAATGCGAGAATCGTCTAGCACAGTCCCAATTGAGCTTCGTAATTGTATTATGAGTTATGAGTAATGTTTAGAGATTGTCTCACTAATGACAATCTCTCAACATCACTACCTAATTGGGATTGATCATTTTTTCTAACCCCCCTTTTTATTTTTTATATCGAAAATATAGAGCATTTTAAGAAACTGATTTGAATATTTCAGCAATTCATCATTCCAATATTTTTTTATAATTTATTGAAAATTTGAGATACGACTTCTCGTAAATTACATGCCGGGGCTGAATCTGTGTATAAACCACAGACATAATGACAAAAAAAATGTGTCACAATCGATGGTTAGTTGTCATCTGACAATGTCACTTTACATTACAATAACAATAAAGTTGCCGATTCTTCCAAGAAAATAGGTAAAAAAACGATTTACGGCTATAGTATTTTTTGTACGTATAAAATAAAATGGTCAGAAGTGTTCCCTTGAAAGTTCTCTGGAGGATTTAATCCATACTTACATTAAAATGATCCTCAAAACAATAAGTACATCTTGTAAACTTTGAATTAACTTTGCGGCACCACTTCTCTTGTAAATCTTCTCTAATGCGAACAATTAATTTGTTGAAACACTTCCTGTATAAATCCATTATTAAAATATGAAAAACGCGAAGAATGTTTTTCAAAATAGTATCCTTAAATTGACAGATGATAACTACGTCGAAGTGACAGAGAATAGTATAGAGAAACTAGAAGGACGGCTTTTTTTTTCTTGTTGCAAAGAATTTCAAAGTTAATGCCCACAGAAAGGTCAAACAAAGGTCAAACATTATTTTGCAAAAATACACTCGATCATATAATATTTTTTTACTACAATGTTATAAAATGATTTAATAAGCCTATTCCTCGAATTAGACCACATTGTAAAAAAGTGATCAATGCCAATTCTAACTCCATAGCCAATTCTCCAGATCGATATATGTTCTCCTGTCTCAATTCGAAGAAAGAAAGATATTTTAATCTTACTATTGCTAACACAGGATTTTTGTTTAAAAGTTTTGGTATAAACATTTGCAACTAATGGAGCATTTACTTCTAAGATAAGGAGCAGCAATGACATAATAGTTATGTCATCAAACTTGAAAACGCTCGTATTTATTTTGTTTGCCTGTTAGTGTTAATTATTGGTTTGTCATGCAACGTCCTTTCTCTACAATTTTATTAGAAAGCAATTGCATAACATATGCATTTATAAACTATTTAAAAGCTTTTCAATAATACTTAGCAACACAAAATTCGGAGAATAAACAGATCCTGGCAAATTTACAATATGATTGCATTGTCACATTAATTCTTTCCGAATACTCCTTCGAACGTACAAGTACGACAAATCCATTGAAATGACTAATAACAATTGTACAAATTAATAATTGTACTGACTCAGCCTGTAAATACACTATGTTTACTAAAGCAATATATGACTAATCTTATTGACACTGTCGGTTTATTACAAATACTGATGTTGCCTCTATGTACATAATTATTTTTAACTTTATTGGCACCATAACATACTTTGAATTCCAATCTAATTGGGTAGTTTGCTTAATTACGTTCTTAAACTCGCAATACTAATCGATGTCTACCTCTCGATCAGCCAGCTGACAGAAAAAGTGTGGAGAAGTCATTTATAGCCTACTACTTTAGTTGGTTTAAATGTTTACTGAAAAAATAGGGTCCACTTTCTAATAAGTCACCAATTTTAAAGTCGTCGGAAACAACATTACAACTTGCTACTGCATATTAATCCTACTAAGTAATACTAGAAATGCGAAAGTGTTAAAGACTGTGTGTTTGTTACTCTTTCACACTAAAACGGTTCGACGGATTTGTATGTTTTGGTATTTGTCGATCTGAAACAACGGCAACATAAAAACAAATAAATCATGGGACTCTAGTCAAAAAATAAGTACTATGGGTACCAGGCAACGGATTAACATACTTATATAGTAAACATTCATGACTCGAGCACAAACCTTCGTATTTTTCATACAAATATCTGCTCCGACCGAGAATCGGACCAGGGACCTCAAGCTTCATAGTCAGGTTCTATGAGCACTTTGCTATCCAGTCGTATACGCGTGTAAAATCCCAAAATCTCAACCTTCTAGCTAGAGCCATACAATTCCGCACGGCAGTTCTTCATACGAGGCAAATCAAGATCTGGCCCCTATACTACAAACATTACAAGTGCTACAATAAAAATTCACATAATTGGCAATTTTTTTTTAAGTAGGTAAACAATTATTGTGATTAATAAGAATTGTAATTTTTATGATGTATGATTTATTTCTCCGTAAAAAAAATTGTACCTTGACAGCAAGAGCCAAAACAGCACAAACTTACAAAACTTAACTTAATTTTAAACAATGCTACGTTTAACTTATTAAATAAGCTACAGAGCTTACAGATGATATCAATGATACAGGGGGCAGAATGTAATTTCTGGAAATCTCAATTCAAGTACCAGACCTAATGGTCCACGTGAGCGAAGCCGCAGGTAAACACTAGTTGAACATAGTTTTAACCTCTTACGCTGTTATGGATGGACGTCCGCGATTTATTCCACAGTCGATCATTTTGCTCAGCGGACCGTGATCGACCAAAGAGTGTTGGTTGTATAATTACAGGTATGCGCATGCGTTGACAGTTGACAACTCATAGTCACTTATCTAAAATGATGAGTTAGGATTGTTAGGAGCAACCAATGGGGCTTATTGAATAACAAACAATCTATGTTCACAATATATATCTCATTTATTTGTTTGAGAATACGGTACGAAAACGTAACGGGAGGATTGGAAGCTTAGAGACAGTCAGCAACAGAAGACAACTAAGACAAGTTTTTTTTTTTATTGATAGAGGGAGGCAAACGAGCAAGTGGGTCACCTGTTGGTAAGCGATCACCACCACCCATGAGAACCAGAAACCCCAGAAGGGTCACTAGTCCGTTGCCGGCCTTTAAGGGAACAATACACTCTTTTCTTGAAGGACCCGATGTCATAGTTAGTTGGAAACACCGTAGACGGGAGTTGATTCCACAATTTAACTGTGCGTGGCAGAAAATGCCGATGGAAACGCACAGTTGTAGATGTATATTCATCAGTGGTTGTGGAACTCAAAATTATCTACCCACTCTTTTATATGACATTGGCAGTAGAGTCGTATATAGATGATTGAGCATTTTCCCGTAGAAAAGTAGCCTATAGATGTCAATCAGGGATACTGTACGTAGCTTACTATTAATGAAAGAATTTTTAAAATCAACCCCGAATTTGGTTTGACTTACTTCTATCCCGCGGGAATTTTGAATTTTCCCTAAGAAGATAACTCAGTCAGTTAGGATACAGTTTTATAAGTATAGTAGGGGTAAGAAATATGTCAACGAGTTAAGGTCGAAAAGTGACGAATCTTATATATTTAGATAAAGGAAGATAATATTATCACATTTTTATTTATTTTTAACTTTAAATTTCACATTATCAATTTGTTTGACTAAATAGTTCCTTGAACGATACCAATAGCAAACCACAGCAATCAAAATTACAAATTTATGTGCATAAACTTGGTGAATTAGCATTGGTTTTGATAGTTTCAACCATTTCAGAGTAGACCTTTAGAAGTTTGGATACCCAGCAGGTATAACTTCACCATTAAACCGTGATGGACTGTAAAAGTAATAAGTACTTCTAGTTTATATACTGTTTATTTGCAAAACAAACAAACTTAGCTCTCTTTATCAAATGGACGATTTAGACGACCAGATGGCCTAGTGGTTAGAGACCCTGACTATGAAGCTTGAGGTCCCGGGTTCGATTCCCGTGTCGGGGCAGATATTTGTATGAAAAATACGAATGTTTGTTTTCGGGTCTTGGTGTTTAATATGTATTTAAGTATGTATCTATCTATATAAGTATGTTTATCCGTTGCTTAGTACCCATAACACAAGCTTTGCCTAGCTTACTTTGGGACTAGGTCAATTGGTGTGAATTGTCCTGTGGTATTTATTTATTTATTTATTTAATGGAATTTCAAAAGTCCCTTTTTACTGCACCTCTATGATCCACATGGAATATGTCTATCAAATTTCAAGTCTTGTGATAGTCTGAGCTGAGCGTTATCAATCAATCAGTCAGTTAGTCGGCCAAGTTACTCCTTTCATCTCGACCCATATACGTACCACAGCTGGGCACTGGGCTCCTGTCAGAGTGAGAGGGATCGGACTACAGTTCCCACGCGGGCGCAGTGCGGATAGGGAACTTCACAATACCATTGAATTTCTACACAATTCCGAGAAACTCAGAGGTTCGAGCTTGGACTGAACCCGTTTCCCTCTCGTTGCGAAGTTGCTGTGTCAAATCACTAGACCACGACTAAAGTTACTCGTAAAGATTAGCCGATCGTGCATTATTTTCGAACGCAAATCGTAAATATACTTGGCTGATCATTGTTGAAAATGTAGTAAAAGACAAATAGAGTCGAAATGAAGTTCAACTTAGGTATTTGACTTTTGTTAGGTATGGTTGAAAAATAAAGGATATAGAATCACTCCTGTACGCATATACCTATCTTGTGTGACATTAGACAATAACAGAGAAATGGAGGCGATACACGGACCGAATGGAACTCTGTACGTGCTTTGTAGCGAGCGTAATGGTATTGCACACTCGGTAGAGCTCACGAGAAATCACATCTCGCAGAATTGCTATAAGCACACTCAGCAAATAGCCCTTGTGTTCATAAACGCCCACTAAAGCTTTTCCTACGTAAATACTTTATCTTCTGTAGCGCTAGACTTTGTGGTATTTATTACCTTTTATGGAATTGCAGGAGCAGTAGGTACATTTTACGTCATTGTCACTATGATGAAAATTACAAATAAATTCGACAGCCACCGGATTAACTATCATATTATGAGCATGAGTGTGACGATCTGTTGATTAACGAAAACAACCGAATAGAGTGTTTGATACCATTACGTTTTATCATTGGCAAGGATGTTTGGAAATGATTCCGATCCGAATTGGCGATCCCTAGTTTCAAATAGCATTAGGTAATGTTAATGTGTTATTGGATTTAGTTGTGTTAAATACTTGAGATATACTGGGTGACCTTAGCCTCTGGACAAATACTAATACTACTGGTTTAGCAAGATATTTAAAACCAAACTGCAAAGTGTCATAACAATCAGTGCAATATTTACCGAAAAACTAACGGTTTTCAATGTATCACTTTGGAGGAGCCTGTTTATTTGGATGATAATGTTTTCATAGATTTTTTTTTGTTTTCTTATCTAATTAAGCAAATAACTATTTTACGATATTGCTAAGTATCAGTCTTATCCATGGTTTCATTATTTGTCCAGAGGCTAAGGTCACCTTGTATGTGATTAACTAATTAAATAATTGTAGATGAATTTTAAAAAAATATACCTTGTTGAGTTTCTTGCCGAATTTTTCTGAACAGGGTTTTTCCGAACCGGTGGTTCTACTATATGTTATAACAAGCCCTTAGAAATAAATTGAATTGAATTCGTATATAAATATTTTGACTTTGAGTTTATTAAACCAATAATTCCAAGACACAACTAAATTAGACGTCATTTAATTTTAACCCGAAAAATAAGAATTGTTCCCAATTAACTAGAAAGTTTGATTTTTAGTTGCTTTGAAACAAATAAATAAAGCAGTTCCAGAATCAATTAATTAAGTAGATATGTAGTAAATTGATTTAGCTAATAAGACACATCACAGTTCAGTATTACCTTTACAAAATCTACAGCAGAATTGCGTTTTGATAGCTCATAAAAATATGTCAATTGATTAGTGGTGGTCCTCAACTAGTGAAAACACAATAATGCGGGGCTCACGGATAATCAAATCAATATACATAAAAAAATAGTTGTTAACTTTGCTTTAAATTTTACCTTCCCGCTTTAAATATTAATTTATGGGCTCCGGCCTGGACTTAAAATGAATTTCAGTTCAGCTCAAGCTTGAAAGTGCCATAGCCAACAAAATACAGTAGAATTAGAATTATATTAATAGCTTTTTGAACCAAATCCTGTGAAATTTAGTAAAATATATAATCCATTCTCTGCGTCATTTCATTAAATGTAGAATCAAAACTATAAAAAAATAAGACTCCTTTGTACAAAAAAGACAGAGCTGCTAAAAATTGGAAACAAATCTTATTCTGAAACAAACCATGAATTATTATAGAAGACATTAGTGCTACTGTAGTATTATAGGCACTGTAGCCATGCTGAAAGCTTACAAAGAGCTCGTTACAGGCCTAATTCGGCCCACGAATGCTAAATAACTTAACATCCCAAACTTCTTTAAAGCACAAAGCTTGTTAACTATTCCGATGCTACACAATTACGTAGAATCGCTAATGGTGCTTCGTTTAATAATTACGCTGCGTCTTACCGGACTAATTAGCTTCATTTGTTGCTAACAACAGTCCGATATTAAAATTATAAAAGCGGAAGCAGGAAAAAGGTTTATTTCTGGACTAGGTTCGGGGAAATGGGAGGTATATTCTAGATGCGGCAATTTTTTACGGATTATTCGAACTCTCAGGGCCTATTATTAAAGGTAGGTAATTTTTTTCTTAACCAGGTCCAGGGTGAGGACGGAAGTCTAATAATAAGCTTCCGTTGTCTTTACGTCCGTCTATCAGTAGTGCACTTTTAAATCGTAATAAATAGACACCTGAAATGGTCATATAATGTGTATTCCATGTATTTACAAGAAAAAAGTTTTTTTTTCAACGTTTTACGTTAATAATACCCTACACGCCCGAATCCGACTCGCGCTTGTCCAGTTTTGTCTTTAGTCTAGTTCGCATGGATGATTAAAAGTAAAAATTATTAATTTGTGTTGCAAACCCACGGTCAAAGCGCTTCCGCTTTAGATTTGTAAAGTTCATTATAGCAGGTGATAGTAGGCCTATTGTCTGCCTGAATTTTTATTGTTATTATTTTTTTCTGTACTGTTTTGGTGATCAATAAAGAATATTTGTATTGTATTGTATTGTAAAAAAATTAACTAAAGTACCTGTTATATGTAGTAGTGCATAGAATTAACATGGAGCTTAAGTATTTTTTCTAATTTGGAACGTCAATTTGTTTATATGGACACGTTTCTACTAATACAACAGGTCCTTTATTTGATTTTTTCACCTATACGATTATACGAGGGGCGTTCAATATAAAGTGAGAATGGGATGCAAACTCATTTAATATTACGAAATTAAATACTGGCCGGTAAAGCTAGTCTATCTAGCTGATTGCTATGAAAAAAAAAAACTAACTGTCTTTTGTTTAAAAAAATATACGGTATTTTCTTTGCAATGCTATTGAGTACGTTAGCGAAAATGGAGAAAATTGAACTGCGCGCCGTTATCAAATACTTGTGTTTGAAAAATTTTTCTACGGACCAAGTCAATTTGGATTTGCGGGACACTTTAGGGTCTAATGCTCCTCCGTGCGCCGAATTTAGACGTGGAAGAACATCGACAATGGACGACCCCCGCTCCGGACGCCCTACTACAGCAGTAACTGAAGAAATTGTGAAAAAAGTCGAAAACTCAGTTTTGGCGGATCGTCGTGTCACAGTTCGTTTTATTGCTGAAAATGTAAAGATTTCAACGGGGAGCGTGCATAATATTTTACATGAACGCTTGGGTATGAAAAAGGTATCTGCGCGTTGGGTACCAAGAATGCTTACTGACACGCAAAAACAAACTAGACTAGAGATTTGTCAAGAAGCTTTGAACCTGATGCAGCAAGACCGGGAACTTTTTTTGGCGCGATTTATAACAATGGACGAAACATGGCTCCATCATTACGACCCTGAAACGAAATTGCAGTCTATGACATGGAAAAGGCCATCATCTCCAACTCCGAAGAAATTCAAGGTGAGCCCATCTGCCGGTAAGGTCATGGGCTCTGTTTTTTGGGATGGTAAAGGGGTATTAATGATTGAGTATCTCGAGCATGAAGCCACTATTACGGGCACTTTATACGCCAAACAAATAGCAACATTGCGCAATGAGATCCGCGAAAAACGGCGAGGTAAACTCTCGAAAGTTGTGCTGTTCCACCAGGACAATGCCCCGGCACACAAGTCCGCCGTTGCAATGGCTGCAATTCGTGATGCTGGGTTCGATATCCTTAAGCATCCTCCGTATTCACCAGATCTCGCTCCCAGTGATTTCTACCTATTTCCGAGATTGAAACAATACCTGAGAGGCCAGAAATTTGAAGACGACGACGCGGTAATCGCTGCAGTAGAAGATTTTTTAAGTACTCAAGATGAGACCTTTTTTAAAAATGGAATTTTAAGTTTAGAAAAAAGATATACTAAGTGTATTATGCTAGAAGGTGACTATGTCGAAAAATAAAATGACATTTAGTAAAAGTTGTTTATAACATACTCATTCTCACTTTTTATTGAACGCCCCTAGTACATATCATATTTATTTTATCCCTATATCACCTATACACATCTTATTTGGTTTTTGATCTATAAAGCTACTTTTCCGGTTGGAATTGGTTCAAGTATCTCCAATGATGACATTTTGTGACGGATGTAGCAATAAAAAATATATAATTATGTAGGCATTATGAAATTATTAAATTCAAAGACTTATCTCAACAAAGTAATGTTGTATTATGACTTCCGTTTCAAAAGGAAACTTGTGCCAGCAGTCTGTTCGGATACCGGGATAGAGCCGGTGGGGATGACAGCTTCCGCTCGATTGGCTAGCTCTAGATTAGATGCAGCCAGCTAGAAACCATAGCTAAAAGGATTGGAAGCCTTTTTCTTTGAAAAAATAATCACTGACATTTAAAACCGTTGCCAAAATCGAAAGCTTCACGGAGGATTCAGGCAATTTAAGCCTCTGTAGAGCACGACATAAAAAAAGAGTACAAAATAAAAGAGGGCGTCACTTTCTTCGTGACTGTCACATTTTTGACTTAAAGTGCTTGAATATGACAAGCATTTCGTAAGTATAATATTTTATTTCCTTTTCATCCGTTCTCTGTTGTTTTACGTCGTTCTTTACAGTAGCGATAAAAAGTTTAAATAGGTTAAACTATAAACATTATTTTGATATATGTACTGTTTTATGATCATACACAATTTTTTCTTTGCGTCTCTCCTGTGGAAATGGCAACAGCTTAGGATCTATAGCCTACATTTTTTAGTTAATCCTACATCGGCGTGTGGGACGCCTACACAACTTTCGGCCCTTATTAAAAAAAATCATAAGTTTGCGGACTCGGGAGTCGCTAATTGTACGTCCACAGGAGAGACAACTTTCGTTTCTTATGCTATGTATGACCTTTTAACTGATTATTAATTTCATGGACTGTTGAACGAACAAAAAATGTTCTATTTTTCGATATGCTTCACAGTAAGTATACACATTCAAACTTCAATAATAGCAAAATGGGAATGCAATTCATCAAACCAACCGAAAATAGACGTAGCATAATGTGATTTTCACAAGTAATCAAAGCTATTGCCGTTCATTGGCGGAACAATGCCGCAGCCAGTAACAAGTGCACAATAACCTATACCTCAATACAATAATCCAATCACAGTGTGTCCTGACCATTCAGGAAGTGCGTGCATTGGAAGGAGATATTACCAGTTCAGATTGCCACGGCAAATCGTTCGGCCAATGTCAAGGGTAAACACGCAAGGTCCTGCGCTCCTCCCTATATGTACGGTTCACGAGAGAAGTTTTTGTCTTTTGTTCCCATATAATCGCAATTGGGATGTCCCAATTTTTGACAACGTATAATAAATCGAAAACCGTTTGGAGAAATAGGCTTTGTGAAGCGTTTTCAGAAATCAGATTCTAAAATATGATAAACTGAATTAAATACAGAAAATTTAAGTAATGACCTTCATTTGACCCCTGCAGTGAATCGTCGCTAAGGCAGATATAAAGCAGGTCTACACTAAAGCAAATTGACAGTCTGAAATGTTACTTTCCTGCTTATAATAGCAAAGAGTGACAAAGACAGAACTTTAATCATATGATGCGCACCTGGCTTTAAACAGTTGTCATTTATCGTAAAGTCCGAAATGTATACGAGTATTTCCAATATACTTTTACAAATTGAATTATTAACTTACTACGTTACAAGTAAATATAAAAGAATTGAAATATCAGATTTTAATAAAAAATATATATATCTATAATAAATATCTATCACACCATTAAACAAACAGAAATAATCGAAGCTAAAAGAAGAGAAATAAATAAAAATATTTGTCATGGTTCATTTAGGACCCTCAGCCGTGCTTGTATTATTGACAGAGACAAGACAAATCAGTAGTGCTACAGATTATGTTATGTACGACTTGAATTTTTCTAGACCATGGAACGTGGCTCTCTCACTGTGACGTCATCCAACGTATTTCTTAAAAAAAATATAAAAAATTAAATACTCAACCAAATTCAAAATCGATGAAAATGGTATCTTAAAATATTCTATTCTTTCCAAAAAAGATATAAAAACTAAAGGTTATTTTTTTTGGTGCATCCCAGTTGTGATCCGAGATAATCCGGCTGAAGACTCGAGTTGCTGTATTTATACTAGGGGCGTTCAATAAAAAGTGAGAATGAGTATGTTATAAACAACTTTTACTAAATGTCATTTTATTTTTCGACATAGTCACCTTTTAGCATAATACACTTAGTATATCTTTTTTCTAAACTTAAAATTCCATTTTTAAAAAAGGTCTCATCTTGAGTACTTAAAAAATCTTGTACTGCAGCGACTACCGCGTCGTCGTCTTCAAATTTCTGGCCTCTCAGGTATTGTTTCAATCTCGGAGATAGGTAGAAATCACTGGGAGCGAGATCTGGTGAATACAGAGGATGCTTAAGGATATCGAACCCAGCATCACGAATTGCAGCCATTGCAACGGCGGACTTGTGTGCCGGGGCATTGTCCTGGTGGAACAGCACAACTTTCGAGAGTTTACCTCGCCGTTTTTCGCGGATCTCATTGCGCAATGTTGCTATTTGTTTGGCGTATAAAGTGCCCGTAATAGTGGCTCCATGCTCGAGATACTCAATCATTAATACCCTTTTACCATCCCAAAAAACAGAGCCCATGACCTTACTGGCAGATGGGCTCACCTTGAATTTCTTCGGAGTTGGAGATGATGGCCTTTTCCATGTCATAGACTGCAGTTTCGTTTCAGGGTCGTAATGATGGAGCCATGTTTCGTCCATTGTTATAAATCGCGCCAAAAAAAGTTCCCGGTCTTGCTGCATCAGGTTCAAAGCTTCTTGACAAATCTCTAGTCTAGTTTGTTTTTGCGTTTCAGTAAGCATTCTTGGTACCCAACGCGCAGATACCTTTTTCATACCCAAGCGTTCATGTAAAATATTATGCACGCTCCCCGTTGAAATCTTTACATTTTCAGTAATAAAACGAACTGTGACACGACGATCCGCCAAAACTGAGTTTTCGACTTTTTTCACAATTTCTTCAGTTACTGCTGTAGTAGGGCGTCCGGAGCGGGGGTCGTCCATTGTCGATGTTCTTCCACGTCTAAATTCGGCGCACCAACGTGCGACTGTCGAATACGGAGGAGCATTAGACCCTAAAGTGTCCCGCAAATCCAAATTTACTTGGTCCGTAGAAAAATTTTTCAAATACAAGTATTTGATAACGGCGCGCAGTTCAATTTTCTCCATTTTCGCTAACGTACTCAATAGCATTGTAAAGAAATTACCGTATATTTTTTTAAACAAAAGACAGTTAGTTTTTTTTTTCATAGCAATCAGCTAGATAGATTAGCTTTACCGGCCAGTATTTAATTTCATAATATTAAAAGAGTTTGCATCTCATTCTCACTTTATATTGAACGCCCCTCGTATATTTATATGCACGTTTGCGTGTGTTCTGTGTTATTCGGCAGTAACCCGGTATTCGTACCTACATACTGACTGATGGATGTTATTTAATATTCTCTTTCATTTAATTTTGTACCAGAAAAGACAGGGAAAATAAAATAAAAAGATTGTAGCCCCGTCTACCAACCGGCTATCGGTACAATTCCAGAAAAATGCAAATATCTATGCTTGACTCTTGATTTGAATGTTTAAAATATGTTTAAGTATTTAATTAAATAATATACATTGACGACCGGATAGCCTAGTTGTTAGAGAACCTGACTATGAAGCTAGAGGTCCCGGGTTCGAATCCCGGTCGGGGCAGATATTTGTGTGAAAAGCACGAATGTTTGTGCTCGAGTCTTGGATGTTTAATATATGTATTTAAGTACATAAGTATGTTTATCCGTTGTCTAGTACCCATAGTACAAGCTTTGCTTAGTTTGAGACTAGGTCAATTGGTGTGAATTGTCCCATGATATTATTATTATATTATTATTATTCATAATTAATTTATTCTTTTATTGGCTTTGTTATCACTGTCGGCAAAATACATTGGAGTTTGAAAATGTCCATAACCGTGCTTGGTGCGTGACGCGGTCAGTGCACAGGGTCAGTCCAAGCTGTTCAAACACATTTTTGTGGTCACGCATGCCCATTACACGCTCCGAGGCCTTTTACCGCCTTACCATATTTTTTTATGTACAAAATTCAATAGTAATCTATCTATAATAAATATATATAAAAGTCAAAGGCCTGACTGACTTAAAATTTTGACCACGTCATCATATTCATATTTTTTGGTCATAGAGATACACTAAGAAGGGATTTTTTGACAATCCCACGGGATAGAGAATTATATTTTTACTACAAAATGGCTTTATCTCCGTAAATATAATAATATCTTCTATATGTGATTTGCTAGTAAAAACTAGCCAAGTCAAATCTTAGGCTTCAATTTAACATTAAGTTACTTCTTACTTTGTGTAAATCATTCGACAGTTCAATTTTAAAAGTTGTGTCTGCAGAACTTGGCACCCGTTTAGATCTCAATCCTTTTGTCAGCGAAGTCCACAACCAAGTATGTTTTTAATATTGCACTTGGCTAATATTTTCACATTTATATTTTTGATGGGATTTCCTACTACCTACGTAATGGGTTATTCATTTTCAACGTTATCTGTTTTGGCTCGAAGCAGTCAAGCAATAATAATTTACTTTTCACTCTAGTGCCCTTCTGTTAGATACACATTTTAAAAATGTACGAACTATTTTGCTCAAATATACGAGAATTGCTTAGCAAAACAGAGTTGAAATACAGCTATGCGCAGACATTTAGCAATTCAATACATTGTATCCAAATCAATTTACCCCGATGTCAACTATATACAGACAATGCATCGCTTTACCACATTGTTACGTGGTCTACCGCGTATCTGCACTGCTGATATTTGACAGATTGTGCATAATGTTCGACCAACGCGGCCACATATACAGAATGATCAATCAAAATGGGTCAGTATGGAGAAATCAGAAACTATGAGAGATAGCGAAAATGTTACTATACTTTGTGTTGCAATTAACAACAAATAAACTTTAACAGAAATTTTGGCCAGGTTCGATTTCCGGTTATACAGGGTTATTTGTAATTCACTGACATCCTCTTAACCCTGAATTCCAATCACTCATACAAATGTTTTTTTTTACGACTTTTTAAAATGAAGCACCTTTTTACTATACAAATACACAGAGTATCGTAAAAATAAGAGGTAATCTCAAATTTTCAAAACGTTATTACACCAAAAATATTAACTTATGACAAAAGCCGTAAAACAAAAAACATTTGTTTAAGTGGTAGGAGTTTAGGGTTAAAAGGATGCTAGTGAATTACAAATAACCCTGTATATGATAGTTACAAAAAAATTTTGAATGCCATTTTTGTTAAGTAAATCTAAAATCGAAGCCATGGTTCCTAAGAACAGATTTCGCTATCTCTCATAGTTTTCTAAATTCTCCATACTGATTCGTTTGGATTGATCACCCTGTATACCGCAGTGCTTTACCGCTTGTGTACCTGGCTGCACCCTTAGGCCTCACCTGGTGGCATCTGGCTAGAACTAAGTCGTGCAATAACACTCGAGTTCCGCGTCTGGGTGCCATTTGCTAGATGATTACGCATTCATGTCACCGTCACAGCTGTACAGCGAAAATTGATTTCGTCGTACGTAAGGCAATATCAATAGTAGAATCACGCCCGATCACGCTCATACCACTGAATTCCATCAACTATTTCCCTGCATAAGTATGCGATATGCGATTCGTGTAAGACGTCAAAGCTATAAGTAATGGTGTATCGCTACGAATGAATAAGGGATATCTTTCCCAGTATCAATTCTTGGATAACAAATAAATATGCCATAATATCGGAGTTCGCTTCCAACCGTAATGATTGGGCGTCAATGAGGGAGGCCTATCTCCAGCAGTGGGCGTCCTACGGCTGAAATGATGATGATGATGAATATCAGAAGTTGAGATAATTAAGTATAGGTAAAAGCCTTGGTAGCCTTGTGGTTTGACCTATGGCCTCTCAATCAGAAGGTCGTGGGTTCGAGCTCAGGCTCGCACCTCTGAGTTTTTCAGAATTTAAGTACTTATGTGCGAAATTACATCCTAACTATCCTACTCCTAACTAATATTATTTATAAATGCGAAAGTAACTCTGTCTGTCTGTCTGTCTGTCTGTTTGTCTCGCTTTCACGCTAAAACTACTGCACGGATTTAAATGAAATTTGGTACACAGATAGCGGGGGGGTTCGGGAGGGGGGGGAGTCACCGGTCACCGACGTGCGATGACGACCCGTGACGTCCAGAACGATCCCGCGTGGGAACTACGGCCTAAGCCCTCTCATTCTGAGAGGAGGCCTGTGCCCTGCAGTGGGACCTATACCTATAGGCTGGGATGATTATGAAGCATATGCAATAGGAATCTTGGACTCTGCCTGAATTAGAGCCGATGACCATTTTCTTGCTATGCACTTTATCGTACTGTTTATCGTACTGTTTATCGTACTGTTTATCGTACTGTTTATCGTACTGTTTATCGTACTGTTTATCGTACTGTTTATCGTACTGTTTTATAAAAAACCGGCCAAGTGAGAGTCGGACTCGTAGATTAACGGTTCTGTACCTCCGTACAATGTTTTAAAAACAGTTCAGTAAAACATCGCTGAAACGTAAAAGCACTATAATCGCAAACTTATTGGTAGGTAAAGGTAAACATCCGAACAGCATAGGGTCGCTCGCGTTGCCAAACAATAGTCGCTGCAGTTAAAAATGCTGAAAAAAACGTTTCTGTTATGACACTCCCTTAAATTTTCTAAATATTTTTTTTTAATTTATTTACTCATATAATAGATTTCTACATTTTAAACATTCTTAGCCACTGTTAAAAACCATAACTGGTTTATGTAACAGTTGGCGAAATCGCGCGGTTCGGTCCGCGCTTACAATAATATTAAATGTTAAAATTTAATGTTATAATTTAAAGAGTTGGGTGTGGGTCCATTTGCTAAATACAGTAAGTACATGTAAATATTGTAACCAATTTTGCATTGAAATTCACTAGTACTGTTTGTTTATATATTACAAGCTTTTATTTAACTTGAAATGTACCTATGTAGGTATGTATGTAGGTATGTACGGGTCAAATCTTGGAAGTCGTCGGTCAGTGGTCGGATTCGCTTGAAATTTGGTAAACTTGGGTAGGTTGGATGATAATGCAAGTACAACAAAAAGTACAGTCAGCTAAAAAGCTTGCTTTAAAAATGAAACAATGATGAAGATGTTTATGTAACTGTGCCCTGGTTTATATTTAGAAAAAATCCTGGTATGAAATTTGATTTGTATTGTAGACCGAAAATTCCCGATTTAAGTAGGTACACAAACCGATTCGTTGTCAAATACAGTTAATGAATTTCAGATTTCACGTGAACCGGCCCTGTTTTCCGTCTCGTTACGCAATGAATATGAATAATCGATAGGTCAGGGTGTAGGCAATTTTCATTCATTTGTTTTTTTCGCTGTGTGTAGACCGCAGAAGGCGAAGTGCATTATTGAGAGACGAGAGTCAATCTAAAATAATAAAAAGGTCGTGGAGCGCTAATCTTCTCTAGCAATGTTACATACAAATTCTATTGTTGTCTAGTTAAGATATTTTTTTTAATGTTATAACACCGATATAAAATAGACACAGGCTTTATACACCAAATAAATAAATAAATAAATAAATAAATATTAGGGGACAATCTTACACAAATCGACCTAGTCCCAAACTAAGCAAAGCTTGTACTATGGGTACTAGACGACGATAAACATACTTATATAGACAAATAAATACTTAAATACATAGAAAACATCCATAACTCAGGAACAAATATTCGTGCTCATCATACAAATAAATGCCCTTACCGGGATTTGAACCCAGGACCTCTTGCTTCGTAGGCAGGGTCACTACCAACTAGGCTAAGGCGGTCGTTGAACGCGGTGGTTGTATAACATAACATATTTTTTTTGTCTAACTAAATTTTGAACATCGATCTAATGTAGTGAAACCTTTTGCTAACTATAATTTAAATATTTTGAAAAACTTCTATAAAGATGTTCAATTAAACTAACCAGATCACTGGCTGAAATGTTCTGGATTCTGTTTGTGATACTTAGCACATCAAACCTAGGTAAAGTACTGAAATAAAAAATGACTCAGACTGCAATTATATTCATCATATTGTTGGTATTGCGCACATGATGCATAAGGAAATTTGTAGCTCATACCGCCAAACGGCTTTCTAGAACTAAACTTTTAGATCCCATAGAAACCACCAGTACTAAAGTAAGACATTTTCAGGATAGCAGCCTTAAACTAAAACCTCTTTCTGAGCTTTTTAAAGTATCTTTTAGCATTAATCTTATCTTCGCTTGGAAATAACCATTGACAAAGGCAAAGCGAGCTCAGTGAGGCAAATTTGTGCACAATTGACACTGTTTACTTTTTCAGACAAGCACAGGAGGTATTGCCTAGGAGTCACCGAGATCATGTTACAGTACGAGCTATAAATCAAGATCTTATAACACTACAATAGTCTAACTGCGAGGAAATAGGCCGGTTTATCAATAATGTTTCCTACAACGGCCGAGTGAGAATGGAATGTTTTGTAAACATCGCGCACCGCGCCGAACAAGGCGACATGAATCATACAATCAATGATTTATTGCAAAAGAAATGTGAGCTGACAATTGTGATCGTGTTTCTAATAGAATTGTCTCGGGCCGTGCGAAATCAATCGTTTATAAGATATTTGACCCCATTCAGTTTATAGATCCCCGTTTAAGTAACGATCTTAACACAATAAAAAACTCTTAAATCGATATACACCTACAATGTCCATTTAAAACATGGTTCTGATTAAAGATACGATACAGTAGGTATAACTAATAACTACAATGAGATTAGGTTAGCAATGCGAGAGAAAGAGCGATTTAATACGCGTTTCTTAAAGCAACATAACTCAAAATCTTTATTACGTAAATAAATGAATTATTTTTTAACCGACTTCAAAAAAAGGAGGAGGTTATATGTTCGACTGTATGTGTCTCTTTTTTTATATATATACACCGTGAAATTTTAGTGGTTGTTTTCCCGAAACGAGGTGATTTAGTTTCGATTGTACAATCGATTTCTAATTACTATTTTGACTAGAGTCAAAAATCCAATTGTGAAAAACGAAAGTCGAAAATGACCGCAAACCAATAGTAACGCTTCGTTGGTACAAGTAGCGTACGATCGTACGATAGGTTAGGTACAAACGAAGCGTTACTATTGGTTTGCGGTCATTTTCGACTTTCGTTTTTCACAATTGGATTTTTGACTCTAGTCAAAATAGTAATTATAAATCGATTGTACAATCGATACTAAATCACCTCGTTTCGGGAAAACAACCACTAAAATTTCACGGTGTATACTGTGATCCTGTAAGGCCACTTAAATGATAAGAAATTCTAATTAAAAGCTCTTTACGTTGTAGCTCCGTCAAAATCAAAATTATAATTCAAGCTTTTTTTTGCTGACTGTACTTGCAATGTCATCCAAACTACATATCCGTACTAACTTTCAAGCCGATAACCGTTGAAGAGTTCCGACCTCTGGAGGCGATTCGGGCCGGACCACCAGAATTTCACTACCAGAATCACCAGATTAGTATCTTGTCACCGGACTTACATAAGTAGGTACGCCAAGTTTAAGCTCAATGGGACACCAGGAAGTGGTCGAAAAATGGTTTGCAAATTTTGAAACCACAACTTACATACAAACAAAACATATCAATATTGTAAGTTATACAAAAGCTTGTAAAAATTCAAAAGCATTGTTATTTTCTCATTCTAACTGATTCATTATTGTACTGAAAATATCCATCAATTGCCGTAATTTTATAAAAATGTTGATTTTTGTAGCGGTGCTAATGACCCTTGAGAAAAGTGCAGTGTATGGTGATAGAGCATTTTTCACAGGATGACAGCAAAAATTTATATTGGATATGTTTTTTAGCAATTTCAGGAGCTTAGAGCCAGAATGTCAGGTGTAGCAAACTTGTATGTTACAGTCGCAAGGTACTTACAATAGAAACGTACACTTTCCTTTCCACCAGAACTAAGACGGGCAATAACCCAATTAATTACATGCTTAAGGATTTGTCACACTGAATGCGTTCTGCGGTCGCGGTCAGGTCAAATTGAACGCAGCCCGCATTATGTATGAACAAAATTGTCGGTCTCTATAATATAGTTTGTATAGATATGCGATCTGACCGTTCGGTCCGCGCGCACGCGCAATAATATAGAGACCGACAATGTTGTTCATACACAATGCGGGCTGCGTTCAATTTGACCTGAACGCGACCGCAGAACGCATTCAGTGTGACAAACCCTTTATATTTTCGTGGTTTTCACTCTTAAATTATCACACTCGAAACTTCTCTTCTTCTTCTTCTATAGCGCGCTTTCCGCCTTTGGGCATAACTGGCACAAGCCACTCCAATCTTTTTTCCATCCAGATCGGTTATCTGTTTCCTTCTTCCAGACTAGTCTGTGTCTCCCTAATGTCATCGGACCATCGGGCAGGTGGTCTGATCACTCACACTTCTTGTGCCTAGCCGGGGTCTTCACACCAAAACGCGCTTGCGCCTCCATTCGTCGTATCGTCGGCACATGCGGCCAGCCCAAGCCCATTTTAGCTTGCTTGGCGACTCTACGACCCACGTCGACCACTCGCGTGCGGTTTCTAATGAGCTCGAAACTCGAAACTCAATCACCAATAGGTATATTGCTAAAATTACTTCAACGTTTCGACCACATTGTAGTGGCCGTAATTGCGAGTGTACTAAAAAGGTTAAAGGTATCACGTTCTTACGAGTTTATCTAACTACCCGCATTTAATCTTGGTTTTGTTTTTCGGTAATAGGCAAAAGTGGGCATCGATATTATGTATTCTTGAAGAAATAGCCGGATATTATAAACGTATGTCGCAGTGATAACTTGCCAATACTAAAACAAATCAAATATGGGTACTTTAAAAAACTCGAGCAGCAGACGGCTACGTCTATCCGACTCATACATACGACTATGTCTTTATATATATTTTTTTACTAATATTATAAATGCTAAAGGAACTCTATCTGGATTTCTGTCTGTTACCTCTTCGCGCCTAAACCGCTGATCCTAATTTGATAAAATTTTTGAGAGAGAGAGAGATGTGTTTATTTACACATATTCGATACACAGGAAATACAGTTGACAGGAAAAGATACAAATAAAAATCATCGAATAGTATAAATTGGGCCCCACTCAGCATAATGTTGCGGCAAGCCGCAACGCTGTTTTTCAGTGGCACCCAACTTTTGCACCTTATACTGGATTTATCATGGGGAGTGCTCCGAAGAGTTTTCCTTCCACCCTCATCACCTCAATAGCTGGCAATCCACTACAGTCCATTTCTGTACTGTTTACTGTGGAACTTTGGAATCAGCTTGCAGCGGCAGTATTTCCGCACCGGTACAACTTAAAATCTTCAAAATAAAACGCCCCTCCCATTTTCTTAACGCATTCTACCGGTAATTCAGCTTGTGTTGTGGGTGTCCATGGGTGGCAGTGATTGCTTTCCATCCGGTGCTTCGCCTGCTCGTTTGCCCTCTATCATGTAAAAAAAGCAAAGATTGTTTGAGACCCAGGAAGGTTTTATTAGGTTTGCAAAAGCATGGTGGCGCCCCTAGAGCATTTATTTTAATTCTTTGTGATTTTATTATTTTTTTTAATTCTATTTTTTTTTATCCAAATTCCATTTGTCAAACCGAGCCCCAGCTGAACCTTCACCCTGAGCTCAGCTGAGTTCAGCTGGGGCTCGGTTTGACAAATAGCAATTTGGAAAAAAAATAGAAAGAAAAAGGAAAAAAAATAATAAAATCAAAAAAAAATTAAAAGAAATGCTCTAGGGGCGCCACCGTGCTTTTTTAAACCTAAAGCAGGAAAAGGTACTTACTTCTAAAGAGACAAATTAACATTGAGGCAGCATAGATTTCATTCCGGAAAAATGCATACTTATGCATTAAAACACACACACACACACACACACACACACACACAGCACTTCGAAAGAATTCAAAGTTTGATATTGAACTTCTGTCAGCGTTTGTGACATGCACGACTCGAATGTTCGGAGCGGTGGTCCTCGTCCTACATTTAAATCATATCAACTCATTCACTATTATTAATGTACGATCCATGATGTTCTTGAAGCTGATCAGTGATCAATACCTTCCATTCCATAGACAATTTTATACAAAAGCTGAATTTATAAAACATTTTTTTAAGCTAAGGGTTAAACTTTTAGCACAGCTACACCGAAATTCGAAGTGCATGTCGTACTTTTTCTCTCACTCTCATATTAAATACTATTAGCGTGAACGGGATGGCACGATAAGAAGTTCGGAAATAGTAATTCGCAGTATAAGGCCAGAACGGTTCTTCAAAAATGTTTAATGTGAGGATTTGAGGTGAAGGTAAATAAAAGCTTGTAAAAAGAGCTGCGTTAGTGCGCCATATAAGATTTCAAGCAATACTCTCCTCCCTGCCGCTTTCACATGAAATAGCTTAATACATTTCAATTTCCCGGCTGCAGGGTATTTTAACTATTCATATCCGGTACCTGCCCGACGCAGCATCTGTTATATCGATTCATTTGACCCTTGCTCGAGCCTACGGGAATATTATTACAGCTCATTGCATTTCAATTGGCATGCTATTACGTGAACTAGTTTACATTTCGGTGGATATTGGTCCATATTACGAGTTAAGGTATATAAAAAGATTTATTTTTATTGTCAGAGGGAAGCAAACGAGCAAGCGGATCATCTGATGAAAAATGTTCATCCACGCCCATAAATATCAACAACTCAAAGAGAGTCACTGATCTATTGCCGGACCTTTAAAGGAAGTATAAACCTTTTTCTTGAAAGCCCCGATGTCATAGTTGTAGATAGATTCTACTATTGACTTTATAATTGCAAAAGTTTGTGAGTATGTGCGTGCGCAAGCGCAAGTGCGTGTTTTGTTTTCTGTGTTACTTATAATATGCTGAAAGAGTGGAAAAAATTTGGGTCAAATTTGGTATACAAATAGCTGGACGGTTCCTTGTTATCCCGATATTCCTATACGGAATCCATCCATGTGAAATCCCAAAATCGTAACCGACAAACTCAACCAACCAACCAACCAACCGAGCCACCAAATATTTGTGGTGTTGTAAAGAGGTTTGTACTATTTGTAATTTTAAACTTACTATCATTCATTACTTAAATCCTCTTCTCATCCTTTCAAAATTTTAATGGTGGACAACTATTTAAAGGAATAAATTCACATTTCCATGTTTCATCATCATCATCATTTCAGCCGTAGAACGTCCACTGATGGACATAGGCCTCCCTCATTAAAACGGCCTCTACCATATCGTCCGTCCACCTCGTTGGTGGATGTCCCACGCTGCGGTTGTCAGTTCGTTTGTCAATTGTTTTTTTTTTATTTGTGTTCAATAACTTTTTTAGTTTTTTTTATTAAGAAAGAAAAAAAGAGTCATACATAAACATGAAAATGGAAATAAAGAAAAATAAACATACTTTACAGGGTGTTACAAAATAACCCCTAAAGCCTGAAACCCCATGAACAGTAAATAAAACTGTAATTTTGCGCGCTGTTCTTTTTTTAATAAAAATAAATATATACTAATTTAATTCTTTACTGGAGTACTTCCATACCCTTCAGTTATTACGGGTAATTTTGTAACATCCTGTATAGTTTCCTTAATGAATTAGTTAAGAAAACTAGACCAATACGTAATGTACCTATATACTTGTTCGGTATCTATCGGTCAGGGTAGTTTGACCGTACATATAATATGTAATACATTAGGTGTTTTGTGCCGGATGTAAATTTCAGACAATTTATACTTAATCGTTTTTCACAAGCACTGTACCTGTGTTTGACCGAATCACACTGGCACGTACCTTAAAGATATCATAACATTAATGCAGTCTAACTTGGATCCATAACGCTCTAAATAAAAAAATCTTGGACTTTTTCTGTTCATCAAAATTAAAATAAAGTCACAGTCTGAAAATCCTTTATATTTTTAATGCTCTTGTTTACTTAAAACGGATATTTTTCTTTCCAATTTTTGTATTCATGTGTAGGTACGGTTTTTTTTCTTCAAATTACTGAAATAAGAAGACTTTGAAAAAATAGGACCAAAAAATGTTCTTGTTTGTTTAATCCATAACTACGACATCGTTGTTTGCAATCATCATTCCACAGAGTGATCAAAGCCGTAGTAAACGATTTGTGTCATTCGCATAATAATGATTGTACCAGACCGCATGTGCACACTCATTACAGCGCAGGAGGTCTTACGGCTTAATAACATGAATAATAATAAATAGATATTCTATACAAGGAAAAATATCCGTACCCTACTTATACGTACATAATATAATATCGATGACTTTTTTTTATACAATATGTTCTTGCGTTTGACCACAATCACGCCTGATGGAAAGCGAAGATTTTACGATGGAGCACGCTTGCCTAGTAAATGCTCATTCACCCTAGACTTGAAAGCGGCCAAATTGTAGTGTTCAGGGAACAGTCGCAGGAAGGAAATATACAAGCACATATCAAGCAGGCAGGCAGGCAGGGGACATATCAAGTGATCAAATCGTACGAATAGATACAAAAAATTCACTTACGTAACAAACATAATAAACAAAACCCGGCCAAGAGCGTGTCGGACACGCCCAAGATAGGGTTCCGTAGTAGGTACGAAAAAATCTTTGCGTATTGTTATTAATTAAACACATCAGATCTGAATTAATTTCCTGTCACTAAGTACAAGATTCGCTTACCATACTTTCATGTTATCTAGAAAGGACGAGAACGTATCTATTTATACTTACTTATACATGTGCACAAATTACAAGTAGTTTAAAGACCCGTAAGCTGTGTTCTAGAAGAATTTTAAAACGAGCAATTAAAATGAAAAATCTGAAAACGAACAAAGAATATTCCGAAATTAACCAAAAATTCGCTTCCGCGCGTACAATAATCCTAGATCCAATGTAAGGTAGGAATAAAAGGAAACAAAAGCAAAGCAAATATACGTTTAAGCGAGCACGATTTAGCAATATTACATGAGCATACTCCATATTTTTGTATCGACTTTCTTGTTTCGCCCGCTGCGCCTCGCAGTTTTATGTTTCTGCATAATATATACCACGCGTGTAGCTCTATACCTTTTCTCACAAAGGTCATGCTGGCTTCTGTAAAGTTGGACCTGGACTAATATTTACTGAGGCCGCACCGAATAAAAAAAAAACACAAAAGCTTAAATTACAATTTCCGATTGTAAAAACGAACAACTAACACTGAACCACAGAATAGGCCCAACACTTGACATATTTACATTTAGATGTTTTTGAACCTGAAAGAAACAGATGTGTAGATTTAAGTCTTTGTCTGTCTCATATTTATTTTCTTGTCTGCTTTAGTCATTCTGTCTACGCCATTGTGGATCCCAAACGAAAAAGACTATTACAATGCGAGTCTTTTTTTTTTTTTTTTTTTTTTTTATGATATAGGGGGCAAACGAGCAGACGGATCGCCTGATGGTAAACGATTACCGTCGCCCATGGACACCTGCGACACCAAAAGAGTCACAAGTGCGTTGCCGGCCTTTTAGGTAGGAGTACGCTCTTTTTTTGAAAGCTTGAAGGTCATATCGGTCCGGGAATACCGCAGCAGGAACCTCATTCCAGAGCTTTGCTGTGCGAGGCAGGAAATTTCTGGAAAAACGCACAGTAGAAGACAACCAACCATCCAGATGGTGAGGATGGAAGTGTTGTCGCGTAGGGCGGTGGCGGAAGGATGCGGCAGGGATCAACCCGAATAACTCCTCGGAGCACTCTCCGTTGTACATGCGATAGAAGATGCACAGTGAAGCTACATCTCTACGCAGCGCCAAGGAATCAAGCCCATCAGAAGTTCGTTGGCAGCCGACTATTCGAGTCGCTCTCCGTTGTATGCGATCCAGAGGGAGAAGCTGGTACCGGGGAGCCCCCGCCCACAGATGAGAGCAGTATTCCATATGTGGGCGAACCTGCGCCTTATAAAGCTGAAGGCGGTGGGCTGGAGTGAAATACCGTCTCGATCTGTTGAGCACGCCGAGCTTCTTCGAGGCTAATTTAGCCTTACTCTCCAAGTGGTCGCGGAACTGGACTTCACTCGAGATGTCAATACCAAGGATTCCGATACTGGCTGTGGTAGCAAGGGGAGTGCCTTCGAAAAGAGGTGACGCGACAAACGCAGACTTTTTTGCGGTAAACGCGCAAACCTGTGTCTTAGTGGGGTTAAAACGGACTAAATTAAGTCGACCCCATTCTGAAACTTCTTTTAGGGAAGTCTCAATTTCAGACACAAGTTTATTTCGGCACTCTATAACGTTTTCCCGAGAAATACCGGCGCGGCCGGTGTAAGAGGCATCAACCGTACTATCATCCGCATAACAGTGAATGCCGCCGGATGGCAGCATATCATTGACATGCAGAAGGAAGAGCGTCACAACACAATACATTAAGATATGACAGAAGTAAACTAACAACGTCTACCAGTTTCTCGCCTGACAATTGATATTATTATGTTATAAATAACTAGCTGATGCCCGCGACTCTGTCCGCGAAGAAAAAATAGCCTACGACCTATTCTCAGACCTACCGAATGTAGAGAAAAAAGTTTAATAAAAATCGGTCAAGCTCTCTCGGAGGAGTTCGATAACAAACACCGTGACACGAGATTTTTATACATTAGATAGATTCATTGAATTACTTTGCGGAGGTCCATATTAATGAACTGAAACAATTACTTTGCTCACCCGCGACCTTACGATAGTTACGTTTATGTAAGAAATGTGTGTTCACGCAGTTCCTCCACCTCCCATTGTACGAACACACACAAATCACACAATTCCAACTATCACCACCACTAAACTACACTGACGCGTTTCGAACTCAACCAGAGTAGGTACTATTTATTATGAAGTGATTTTGCTAGTTTCCAGAATAAACTCCATGATTACCATTTAATGGTTTACTTACTGTCTGAAAGATCAATCACAAGTCTCTCGATTCCATTGCAGACATTCGATACCTTCTTTTTTTAAATTCAAATATAGCACTAGAGTGCAAGCATTAAACGAATGTCTGCAAAGTTTACAGCAGTAACTGCAACCGTTCACTATGCTACCAAAATAAATGATAGACTATCACACACACAAACACAGCAACATAACATAACATTACATAACATTTGGTAGCATGTTATAAATTTCACACAGTTAAAGTTAAAGGAGCTTGTTAATAATCGTTGTGGTGTAATTAACGATAATGCCATCTTTTATAAGAAAATTTTAACGATAAGGTTATTCAGCAACGTTACCTAATTTACACTGCGTTTGGACTGTTTTAGACAACCTTATCACAGTTTAGTAAGGTGCTATTGCCTGGCTCGAGCCAGGGAAAAGCTATAAATCATACCAACAAAGTGTGTAATTCGGTCATAAACCAAGTCTACACGAAATAGGTAAGTACGTTTTAGCGTACGAGAACACTCCGTCCGCTCGCTTGGCGCTTAATGGTGCATGCTGGCAAAGTTTTAATTAAATACGGCCACTGGCACTAGAGATATCCCTTTTATCTTTCCACTTTGTCTAGTGGACCAGAACCCCTTTCTTAGGCATAAGATCAGAAATTATAGCGGGTGCCAGTTAAACCTGTTCGCGCAATGCCGGCACATATTTTATAAAGATAAGATTCATTTTTTAAAACAAACGTAGAGTTTTGTAGATGTGCAGGATCAAGAAATGCAAGTTTTTTGCCTCAGGAAAATCCCACCAAAAGCATTTTTGCCCAAATAACTTATTTAATTAACGGTTATTGGTTTCACAATCACTTGTGATGATCTTGCAACAATATTTGAATTTCTACCCGAACGGATGTTGCACAAATACGAATGCATGGATTTGTAAAACATTGGTAATTTCGATTATTTTTGTACCCAGTATTATTTTGCAGACATTGTCTTTCCGCAGACAAAGTTTAAGTACACATTCACAAACATGGCACGTAAAAGATCGCATCTAAGTATCTCTAAAGCAGGCGTCAGCTGAATCTAGTTACGTAGCGGGCTAGGGGCACCGCTTAAATATTGACACTACAATCTGCCTTTGAAGACGAGCGTTGATAATAAATTAATGACAATCCTGTCGTATAAATGCATACTTACGAAAAGTTCATTTCCAACGATATTAGATTAGTTGGAACTTTCTTTTTCATCCATGGTCGATAGTGTACTTTTTTTAACTGATTATTAACAGTCACTCAGTACTAGGGAAAAGTTATTTTTTCATAAAAATAAAATTTAAACATAAATGAACAATACCGAATAACCGACGGCTAAGTGTACAGTAATAAACTGTGGACGCTGTTGCTGACTTTTCTTTGTACATTGAATATGTAGAAAACTTTGAAGCTTGCAACATGGAAAGAATCGTGATATTCTTATAAGTAGTCACATAAATCTTTAGCTATAATATTGACAGTAATGAAAAGTTGACGACTATATCTCTTTCCTCAAAATCCAGAAAACTTTAAACGCTACAATATTTTGCATCGGTGGCGCACACAAAACAAAATGGAATAATCAACGCGAGTGTTTCACTCCATATAAGTAAATTGTGAACAAACTAAACAGTTTTAGTTCCACCGCCGAGTTCGGTGCACAAAGGTTGTTCATTTAAACAAAGCCAGCGGTTTTTCTTTCACTGTAAACAACTGAAACAGTTTCTCGGCAGCTAAACAACGTGTTAGGCAAAGGTAAACAGGGAGGCCTCAATTGCTTTCTATTTTAGTTGATAGCCGCTCGAAATTGAAAGAATGTTAATAATAAAAGATGAATCACAGTAATTCTGGTTCATATCAATTAAATCCAGGTTACCTACTGAAACTTTAATGGAGTTGGGCGACTAATGTCTTTATTGAAAAATTACGAGGTATAAAAATGACGACATGAAAAAATTTAAGTTTTTCCCAACTTTAATCGACACAGAAACAGTGTCGACGTAGCTCCGCTCACGAGGAGCTTCTTCTTCTGTGTGCTCTTGGCCCTTCGGGCCGATGCAAACTTAACATAACTTAAACCTGCCTATGTTTCTGTGCCGATTAAAGTTGGAAAAAAACTTAGTAATTTTTTCAGGTCGTCATTTTTTATACCTCGTCATTTTTCAATAAAGACATTAGTCGCCCAACTCCTTTAATGACATCAACGGCACTTTGATTATTTCCTGGTTTTCATATCTCAACAGGTACTGTGCTAAGCCTTAGGCTCCGATAATGTTTATTTGTTTTGGCGTGATCGTCTATTTATTATATAATTTTCTACGTTGTGATGTCCCTTTAAAATAATACTAGTGACCGGGGTTCACAACTAGGTGAACTATTAGACTTTACATACTCATGTAAATAGATAGATTATAGCGAATATATGTATAAATTCTTAAATATAAATCCTCAGACAGAAATGGACAAAGGTTTAACAATTAGTATTATTTATTTGCCCTAGAAGACATTGTATAGAAATATGGTCTTATACTCGTAAAGGAGGAGCCCTCTCCCCGCTCTCTCCAGTAAAGCTCGTCACCATACTGGTCACTTTCCCTCGAGCCTACCACGACCATTTCAAAAGGGAAGAACAAACTATGTCACCCGTCTATAGATCGTATGTATCAGTCACCAAATGAATAAGAGGACAAACAAGGATG
This sequence comes from Archips crataeganus, assembly GCA_947859365.1. Lineage (NCBI taxonomy): Eukaryota > Metazoa > Arthropoda > Insecta > Lepidoptera > Tortricidae > Archips > Archips crataeganus. The sequence goes on from OX402062.1 coordinate 9,296,340, forward strand.
TAGTTACCCCTGTGGTAGGATTTTATTACTCCTAAAATTTACACGGAGTAACTACCCTACTCACTTGAGACTACTTCTGTTCCCCCCCCTTAGCCTCTAGTATAATAAGAAGGTACTTCGATTAATGTATGAGTAAGCTGAAGGACGCTCCATTACCTGGTCTACAACCCAGATCGAGTAATTGGCCTCCCCCCACGTACCTCCCTAAGACACCCAATTCTGCACGGATCGCCTCTAGGGGCGTTTTATCCTTAGCCGCAACCTCACTAACGACACCTATTGCCGAGCGAGTAAGTAGACACCCCGTTGGATTACGCATAATCACTACGTGCCGATTGGTCAGACCGAACACTAGGGGGCAACCTTCAGCACGCCAGAGGCAGAATTGACCCCTGGAGACCATACGTATATCGCCAATCCTCGCACCCAAATAATAATTTTGATAATCTACAGACCGCATAATGAAAGCTTCACATCAACCGTTGCTTAGCCTAGCCATCGCAACTGTATCGTCTGTACTATGGTACGTGATGGTGTAGCTGCGTGCTATCAGGACCATTTCACTTGGTCGGTCGTAACTATACTGGCATTTGTGCCTACCAGTATTGTCACTTCCCCACTCTCAGAGTAATAGTACGGATAGAAGTGTGGGAAATACTTTCTCTATACTGGTCTGACTAAATCCAAGGGTAATATTGAGGACTGGTAAGTATTGGTGATTTAATTTAGTCTCAAGTATTATGAAACCCCATTCTAGGTTCTAATACGTTAACAGATTTTATACCAAAATCAAGGGATGAATTTTGAAAAATGGTATTCTTTCACTGGAGCAAATAAAATAGATAATACAATACACCATAAGTCTAAATGGACTTGTATAGTAACACAATAAGGGTAATAAACAGTAATGATATGGTCGTTTATCCATTTCTATCAGTAATTGATCAATTACTTCCCAAAAATACATTCATAGTAAAACACCAGGTTAAATAGTAATAAACCCTATTAAAATTATACTGGGAGTTCTTACCTAGAAGATACAACTGTTTCACTGTTTAAATACTCTGTAGTATTATCGAAGATAGGTTCCCCAGTAGGTTACAAGATCTCCGGTTATTCAGATAATATTCAATTCAACTATTATTCAAAGACAAGGTCTTCAGTAGCTCAGTTAATATTCACTTCAAATATTACTTCAAGACGAAGGTATGACAACATAAACGCACAAGGTTCTCAGTCAGAATATTGTTCAGATCCACTGTCAATTATCGAAGATAATTCCTTTCGGATTTCAAAAAGATTTTAATTTAAATAATAATTCCAAGAGAAAAGACAATAAAAATAAAATCAATTCAAAACATTGTATAGCTCAACCCAAAGTGGTTTCTCGATATCAAATGCCAATAGACATTCTAATTTATTTAAACAAAGATTCAATTGGCCTGTTCTAAAATTTAAATATTTAAACCTATTGTCATGTTTATTTGTATTAGCTAAATAGAACCCTATTACTCATCTTGACATTAACTGTCAGTCATCAAAATCTTGTTTAAAATTGAACCTTAAATTCCGTTGACCTAAACATCTATCTTACTATGTAGTTTTGTTCTATATGTATGATTTCAATAAATGTTTAGCCGCGAGAGTCAAACCCGGTAGGTTTAAGTTAAGATCGCGATTGATTAAAATATACGAAGGGTCGATATAACTATAAACGTTCTTAATATTCGTATAAGTTCCTATTGCTACGTTTAAGTAAAGTTATAAAGACACTTAGCTAAGATTATGGTCCAAACACATCTCGTTCCCAGCATACAGCTCCGAAGTCTGCATCTCCATACTCCAGCAGCTCTCCTCACAGCTTACTGCATCTCGCAGTGTTCAGCAGAACTCCAATCAGGAACCCGCCGTCATATCCAATGAATGGATATCCATGCCAAACAAATTATATATTAATATTGCATCAAGAGCATTATTCAATCCTGATATGGTTCAGGAGGTTTCGTAGATCATATATTCCTGCGATGTCAATTATATTGGTCCAATAGTCTCAATATCTGACGTATGATGGATATAATAATATACTGGAAATAAGTCCATTATACTTTGGTTTAAGATATAAATTATTGTTGAATTTCCAGTCGTCATTTTGATCCCTGTCATATTTGTATGTAATTCATCACTACTCCATTATCTAAATTCCCCATAGTTCCCCAATAAGACATCAGTATTTTGACTTACGCGTCAAATGATTCCTCTCGATCTTCACTCCATCAACCTTTGACGTAGACCCCTGACTTCTATTCTTCTACTCCACATGACAGCTGACGTCACGCGGCTCTAGGCTCCCGCTATTTCTGAAAATAGTTAAATTATCCTGCGAAATATCACTTTGGACTCACGGCAGTACTTCACACTGATACACCATTTAATTCTCTACACAATTCTCATTATTAGAACACTCCCGATTCAATAGACACTGAGTTATAGTCATTTAATCCCAAACACATTATCACAAGTTTGTTATTATTATAACTTCACTCGTATGTCCCGTAGATTAGACATCAAGTTGACAGTTCTCGATGTTGCTTTCTTGGAAACCAAATATAGCTATCTTTGATTAGGCGAAGCCTTTCCTTCAGCTTTATACGGTCTCGCTATATGATGATTGGTAAATAAATCGACTGTTGTTTATAAAGCTTTCGTTGTTGTAACTCCCTACGTCGTAATTCATAGTCATTTCACGTTGTCGCGTTTGTGGAAAGTATGAGGAAATAACCGTTGGAAAATACACACACACACCACACGACACTTCACTCACACAATCGCGGATCATATTCTAAGGATCACTTTTCTCCTTTTGGATAAAATTATTTTGGTATCTCCGTTTTCTTTTTCCGACATCCCTCCTGTCAATTCTCCCTATTTTTCTTTTTTCTCTTTTTGACCGGTGTCATTAAACAAGGTTTGTTATTGAAACTTTTTCAAAAAAAAATAATACCTATATAACGAGTTCAGTACAGTACCTATGTCAATAATATACAGGGTGCAATCTAAATGGTGATATAGTGTTTCAAATCCAGTTAATGCTGGGTTACATAATGCATTAACTCAATTGTTAAAATTAGCTTGATAAAATTTGGGATATTCATACTTTGTGGCAATGAAATCACAAACTCAATGTATGGTCACCTTAAATTAAATAAGACTAATTAAAACAAATGGGTTTATGCCTTATATTGTCCAGCATTAACTGAGTTAGGTAGAAACACTAATTTTGTATCAGCAATTAGATTTCATTCTATAAATTCTTCTTAGAATCATTAGAGTCATTAGGCCTCCTGACACAAGTTTTTAACTTAATAGGAGGTCTCAACCTTGTTGTATGCTAAGCACTTTTGTTTAAGGAAAATAAACTATTATTATTATTATTATTTATTATTATTATTTAAATGGTTAGAAAACGTATCAACAGCGCTGATGGTATAGATAGATAAATTCTATCAAAGCCAAGCTTGTTTATCACTAAATTATGCCTACTTATTCTGACTAAAAGTATTTAACGGACATATCAGAATATTTCTACTTCTTCCAGTATAATAAATCGGCAACGTTTGGTTATGTACTTACTCTATCATGGTACCTACGATATTCTACAACAGTATTTCATTTCATTTTATTCGAGAACGAAATAGCATTGGCATTCCATGAAAATTGTGTAAACAAATCGAAATGCCAAACGAATATTGACGTTTTAACTGCCTCGCCAGAAAGTTCATCTATCACCAAGCACGAATTAGGAAATAATAATGTAAACAATCAACACGATTACTCGATTTAGGAAAGCCTTTGGGCATATATAAGTTCTCTTTTGCTTGATTATTGACGACACGCGAGGGGTTCGATTTAAATATTTCGTAAACGGGTTACTGAACTCCTAAATAAATCTAAATACCCACCGTTTCAGTTCACAAATTCTATATGCAGTAAATGCTATTGCAATTCTCAAGCGGTTCAAAGTCTAGACGAATTTATAAGACGTTGGAGCATATAAGACTGGACTTCCATTGCGAGCGCAGACGGGTAGGATTAACCAATCGCATTAGTTTCTATCCACTTCTCGACCCGTTCTGCTTTCAATGTGATAATTTTCTTGGTTGATTGGAGAACCAAAGAAGCGTGAAACGTGAAGTGGATTTAAATTAACGTGATTGGTCATTTCTGCACGTCTCATCGGCACTCGCCTTAATGGAAGCGGGGCCTTATTCATGCAACGATGTTAAGAAATTTTCAAAAAACAAGCCTACTCTTTACTCATAAATCCGGCAATGTAACTACCTGAAATTCTACTTCTATTTTGAATTTTAATGGGCAGCGGTGACTTATTTCCATGGTGTAACCCACCTGCTTGTTCCCCTGTCTTATACATATAAAAAGCATCTTGCATTTTGTCATAGCTTCAAGCGACCCCAAGGTTGGGACTTACCTACATATCTCAAAGACTAGGAGCAGCAGTTTTGAGAAGTAACGCGCTAATGAGGCCAAGCCAGATATTTTGACTAAAGTGTAGTTTGTGAAGTTTGGGCGTGTAGAGTTTTTAACAGTGCGAGGTTGCGAGGTATAATGGTCTCGTCTTGGCAATATTTTACTTGTAAATGTTTTGGTGGGATGTTATATTCCGTCAGTTTCCGCTTTTGCGTTCTCCATGTATTACAAAAATAATTTGATGCCTAAATAGTCTTTTAAGTTGTGGGAACACGATTTATAATTATAAAGCTAATACTCAACCTTTGACTATCCTTTCAATCAAGACATGCGTATTATGTTATGAGTAAACATTTATGGAAATTTTAATGCGTCATTAGTTGTAGAATACCTAAACGTTATTTTTGTTTAACGGCATTATTACTGCAGATATTAGGTAGATATATGGGAAATTTCCTTAGAGAAACCGTGACCTTATTAAGCCGACAATATCCGTCAATACACAAATCGCAGCCATTTCGCCGTGACATTAGAGCTGTCAGTTGTTTCTGTATCGACCCTGTGGTGGAAAAAAGTGGGCTGTATTTATGAAGGGGTCAACCGCCAGACAGTCAACACTGAAACCACGAGAAAGTAAACCTAGATATGGATAAACTATTTACGGAAAAGTCTGTGAAATATTTAGGTGCTTATCCCTTAATAAGGTATGTTGCGTTTAAACGAAAAATGTAACCCCCTTTTGGGCAGTTTGATAAGTAGAAATCAAGGCATAATTTTATGTACAAACTTTTGTATTTAATTACTCTTACAAGGTAAATAATTTTTTTACAAGCTTTTACTATATGAGTAAAGCTGTCTTCAAATCTTGGAAGTATAAGCACATGAATAAATACGGAGCAGAATAAAAAGTTCAAACAACGTCGCGCACGCATTACACTACTACACGCACAACATATGTGTGCGTGACCTGTCACAGACAAGACGGGGGGGGCGTGCACCGGCGCCCGCTCGGAGACAAACCGGTTTGAACTAGCTCAGTGAGTAGACAAAGTTCAGGTGTGCCGCTAGCGACGACGCGACAGTTTAGCGTTTAGCTACATAGTTCGGGTATTCGGTTGTTTTTAAAGATGCCTACCTGTTGTAGTGTTTGTAGATATACAGATATTAGATACTTAGGTACTTGTTTGAGTAAAATATTTTGATTTTTAATTTTTGTTTTTACGGAGCGACAACCCTATGATAATAGGTAAGAATTTCGAGCACTGTTCGGAAGCTTTTCTTCTGCTCCGTATTTATTCATGTGGTATAAGTCAGTAAAAAGTATAGTCAGCAAAAAAGCTTGAATTAATAATATTTTTTAACAATAGTACATTACTGCAGAGGCTGCGAAATAGCGGATTGCCGGCCGAGTAGTTATAGATATACGAGGCCGACAATCCCTGTTCGCGGGAGAGGCTTGTAGAGAGCTTTCCTCAAACATGCAATGAAATAAATAAATAAAAACCTCCAAAAAAATCAAAGGTTTACTTCTAGAGAAATTATAAGTAAACTAGATAAAAAAACTAACACATTTATTCTATTTATTTAATTTTATTTCCAACTCGGATTTAATAGAAAACACAGATAATTCATAAATATTTATTTTTAATAAGCGTAGTGGCAGGATGTCATAATGAACCAAAAAGCAAAATTGCTCATAGTTTTATTTTAATGGCTGAACGCCATTATGCCGTGTCACTCCGTGTGGAATGGAAATTGAAAAAGATCACTTTGTCGGCCTAGGCCGGCAATCTTGTATGAAATTACATTATTGACCTCTCGTCTAGCCGCATCTGCATTGTGATACTTCGCGGCTATTATAAGGAACATAACATCAATATTTCTTTGCATGTTTGAGAAAAACTTATTATTCATTTAAATTCAAGTAAAAAGTGCTACTATCCAGAATCTTATTCCTTCGTATTATGCAGCAGGTATCTTACAAGTCCCAGAACAAACGTTATATATTTTATTTTTTGCAATTGCAACTCTTTGCCGTCCACCTGATCTCTGATATCTGGCCATATTCCAACCAAGACTCATCACTAATTTAAAAAAAAAAACATTCGAAAGCCGAATTTATCACCAAACATTAAATAAATTGAAACATACGAGCTCTCATTTGGAATTATTGAAATCATAACAACGGAGGATTCGAATCCGTTCGGAATTTACGAGCGACATCGACGTTGTTAGATTGCATGAATTTACTGCTCGCAATTGCTCATGTCCATTCGTCCGATATAAACAAACTTATAAGAGGATTAAAACGGACTAGCGTGAACGAATTAACGATGTATTCGGAGTTCGGTTGTACGATGAAATTCAATAAACCGCCACGCGATAAAAATGCAGTCTTTCCAATTTTTCTCAATTGATACAATTTCATGTAATGTATGGACAAATCAAATCAAAATTAAAAACTTATTTCTGTAAGTAATGCGTCAAGGGCCCTTTAGAGTGTTTTTTTTAGTCTACCTGCTCTTTCAGAAAGACCATGATTGCCAAGACGAATGACCATGAACTGCGACGCGAGAAACTTGGCGCAAAGTATTTTTTTTCTAAAAGCAGATACATAACAATTTCTCTTACAAATACTCGACCACAAATATGCATCATACAAAGAAAACTCACTAAATAGTTACAATTACAAGACAGCATTTTATGAGTAAGTGCACAGCAGAACCAGAACACTACTCCACTGGCACGATCTCATTGATCGAGAGATGTAAGGCTCTATTAAATAGGGACTCGCCCGGGCTCACATTATTTTTTTCTGAATCTATCTGCGAAATTACATTTTAAATTTACCATGAGTTTTACGGTGAAGGAAACCATCGTTAGGAAACCCTCCATACACGTCCAATGAAATTCAATGTTATGTGTGAAGTTCCCTAATCCGCACTACAACCCAAGCCCTCTCATTCTGACAGGAGGCATATGCCCTCCAGTCATTAGGACGTAGGTACTATCGGCCCAAGAGCCAGCTTGCCAGTTTCAAAACAAATTTGCTTGCAGCCGTTGAAGTTCATTGTATGGATTGGTATGAACAGATGTCTAGCCACGGCACGCAAACTGGGCCTTTAAGGTGTCAAGCTGGCGTCTGGGCCGATTGTATATAGGCTAAGATATGATGCGATGTGACATCACGTAAAAAAATTTGGCATTCCGGCGAGTATCAAATTTTAAGGCGCTCTTCTTTTTACTTCAAAGAAATAGCAGTCTTATTGTTGACCTCATTTGCTGTGCTCCGGAGCTCCCTACTACCCTGATTCATCATCATCATCATCATCATCCCAGCCTATACAATACGTACCACTGCAGGGCTGTGCCTTCCCTCAGAATGAGAGAGCTTGAGTCGTAGTTCCCACGCGGGCCCAGTGAGGATTGGGAACGTCACACACACCATTTGACTTTCTTCGCAGGCGTATGCAGTTTTCCTCACAATGTTCCTTCACCTTAAAACCTCACAGTAAATTTTTAATACATATAATTTCGACCCACAACCCTCTAGATTAGACCAGCACGGCTTAACTAGTGCCCCGATTGCGAGCATAAAATACTAAACATGACTTTATAATAACGACATTCTAGAAACCCACGACGTGCTTTGGTGCCACCCAGTGCTCGCTGGTTCTATGTCTGGATCCAGAATACAAATTAAACCGATCACGAGCTTACAGACACGTAGATATGACTAACGGCTTCAGAACACGTAAGATTATCAACGGTATGTGTTTTGAATAATTCCAATTTCGTAGAATCGCCTAACGTTCGATTGGAATTTTCGAAGAGACATGTCATAAAATTTCGTAACACTTCAATTTTACGTGAGGAGGCAATCAATAACTTTTAAGACATGACGGACATACACTGGCGTTAACATAGGGTGATTTATTTACGTCACAAGAAATTTGTGTTTTTAACGCAGCTAATTTAACTTTAACAAAGTATCACACTAATATTATAAAGGCGAAAGTTTGTGAGTGTGTGAGTGTGTATGTTTGTTACTTCTTCACGTCTAAACAGCTGGAGAGATTTTAATAAAATTTGGTATGGAGATGGTTTAAGACCCTGGAAAGGACATAGGATAGTTTTTATCCCGGAATATTGCATAATTCCTACGGGATAGCGATAAACGAATTCTTTGCAGACGGAGTCGCGGGCAACAGCTAGTAAAAAATAAACATTCTAAACTAAATAGGACTAATTAAACAATCGAGTTAATGTATTGCATTATTCAGCATGAACTAATTTTGTATTACTTAAAACATCCCTCGGTATAATGCAACTGAAATAAAGAGTACCTACGCCATTTTTATGGTATTTGGTATGAAAGCGACGTGGGATATGTATTCCTTTACTATTTTATAATATAAGGAATAGTGCAGGCGCAAACTCCGGTGTATATCAAAGTAATAGGTAGTTGAAAAGAGAGAAAAATGGGACGTAACCCTTTCGCAACGGTTGGCGAGTCAACTCGTTCAGTAAAATATCCTTTTTATACATGATAGCCGAAAAAAATCGACTAAAATTTTCATTACTGAACAAGGCCAGATGGGTGCCATTTCGCATGGTGCGGTAGTGAAAGGGTTCCTTTTTCACGGTAATGTTCATGAATCTCAATATGAATCAATACTGAGAACGGTATTTGTGCGTATTGAGAACGGTATGTGAGTCTTAGAACGGTATTTTGAAAAAGTGGAACAAAAAGTACAATGTGAAGGCCGCTCTAATGTCATATAGATGCTATCAATTTAGTAACAATGTGTATTATGTAATTTCGTGAAGAAGAAGTAAAAAATGTGAGAAAAACATACTTTCATAAAAAACATACAGTCGAACATATATAACCTCCACCTTGTTTCGTCTGTTAAAAAGACCTCTTCCAACGTGTAAGGTAAAACCAATCGATAAGCGCTAAAAAAAATAGCACATGGTCCTGTTCAAATAACCAATCGCAAAATAAAGAACGATGACGTAAGCACAGCCAGTCAGTTATTTCCCCACCCATTTTCAATCCATTTCTCAAACGCTTCTCAGAAAAGCCTATTCGGCCATTACTCTTGCTTATCGCCGTACAAAATGCCCTTAACGCGGGCAAAATCATTTATTTACACGCATTTTAACAGTAAATAACATATTTATTTAATTTCATTGAGTATTGTTTTCCACTGCATTGCTGCTTGCTATCCGATGACTTGAGTCACCTATTATTGTAAAATGTGTCAATGTATCATATTATTGCTTTTTCTGAAATACAGAACTTTAAGGTTACCATTGTGACTGAATGCGTGCCTTAAAATTGACCACTTTTTGAATAACCAGTTAAATTATTTTATCAATACGATTTTTAAAGTAATGTGGACATACTTTACAAATTTTAGCACATCACGATACGCCCCGTTATCGTTACCTCGTTTAATTTCAGCAAATTCCTTCTAAACTACAACTCACGACTACAAGTTAATGTGTTTATGTGACAAATCACTACAAAGTCAGAGGGCAGTCATTCACTGTATTTACACATTCAATTAGCAACAATTTGTACAACTATTTCAGATTTAACTGGCTCACTTTCATGTTTCAAGGTGTAAATTATGCCGCTGAAAATAATTTATTACCCTGACATTCCGCGTGCATGATGCCAACCTTGAACAAGTGCATGAAATATGAATTCTAAAATTACAGCTGCTACCTGCCTACTATAGCTTTTCCAGAACGAAACCAGCGGAGAGCACGTTCGCTCAGCACAGTTAGCTTTTCAAAGGCAAAGTTTCGTTAATAATAATTCGACGTTTCGAATACACTTGAGCAGTTCGTAAATGTCTGAACAATAGGCTAGACCTGAGGCGGTATAAAAAGAGGGGCGAGACACGTTCAGGTACCGGCTGCCCGCCAGCCGAGCTCGAGTGGACTCGCCCACTCGGCCTCTCCCTCAAGTTCCCTCGAACAAGCCGACACGTTGGAAAAATTTTTGCGCTCTCTGCCGTTCAAATTTCAACAATATTCCACGGTTCGGCAAGTTCCAGGTCATAGCCTGATTCTCTTTTCTTCATTGCCAGCAAACAACTAGATATAAAATTCGAATCAAGAAGAGAGAATCTTGCTATAAGATCAAGAGACCGCGCCATAAAGGTAAACTGTAGAAAAAGGAAGCTGGCTCTGACTGAATCGAAAATTCAAGCTAAAGTTTACACAAGGCAAGCAAACTAGTTTAGCATGCGCCGGGCGGATGGCAAATACTCTGTCCAAGTTAAGTTTCCACTGCAATGAATAACGGCAGATTAGTTTTTATTTAGCTTTGAACCAATTCCAGGAAACGATAGTAAAAAACTTAAATCGTATAAGATTCAATAGAAGAATCGTCGCGACCCATATATTTATTTAGAAAAACAATTTTAAATTGACACTAAGATTCATCAAATTCCCAGCAGTCCAGAAATGTCATTCATTACATTGCGACACAGCAATGTTCCCAGACATCGAGTGCCCACGACAGTCTTTTGATCATGGCGGCACTCTTCCGAGGAAGGACCCTCGAAAACGTGATAAAGCCTCCAAGGTCGCAGTCAAATTTTTTCGAAACATCGAGTATTTCATAATTCAAATTCTGTGGATAATATTTTTTATTGCATCATGATTTTTAAGGGAGGAGGGAATAAGTTGCTGGATATGAAAGTGTTACATTTCGCTTACTTGCCTATTTTAGTAAAACATCCTTAACAAATTAAATGTTTTTTTAATCTATAATTGGAGAAGAATGGATCTTAATTTGGTACCTCAATCATCTTAAATAATAAATTAAAAATCAAACAATGGTGCTGGATTTAAAAATTTATTTCCAAATTTGACCGACCTGGGTCTCGAATACGCAAAGCAAATGAAGCAATGAATAATAATCTGGCGGTCTAGAATAAAATCCAATTGTATGAAACGCGATAGATTCAACTGTGTGGCTTTAGCGACTCAGTTTTCAATCAAAATTCCATTAATATTCTAAGATGCCGTCCGTGTAAACCATAAAAAAGGTATAAAAATCTTACTATGATCACACTAAATTACTTTGTTGCCTTTCCATGTTCTGATTCATCGAAAACTTGAATTAGACTCCAACGACAACATTTCACATGCAGCTGATCCGATCCACTTCAGTTGATTAGAATTTAAATTGATACTCAAGTTTGTTACTTAGGTTAAACTGTAAGCTCGAAGCTCTGTCACTTGAAATTCGAAATTAATTAAACAAATTAAGTAATTCTTCCGTTCAGTCACCTTGAGGTTCTACATATAATTACTAATTTCAAATAGGCGCTCTTCAAAAAAGCAGAGAAGTTACACCTAGCAGTTCTTCTTAAATAAATTATTTTCTTTGTATCGGCCCTATACTACAATATTTTCACCTTGCTTCTCCGCTACCAAACTACTGCTACCTACTGGTTCATTCATATTTACTCCCGAAAAGTAACCTGAATAGACTAATTGGGTAAATTTGCCTTTGTATAATTATTTTTGTCCTGTATCCTGCATTTTATGAAAAATAAATAATTATACACACATGAATCACCCCTTTCTGATTTCTATTCTCTTTGAAAATAAATGATACAGTTATTTAATACTTAAGTCAGCCTCCTCAATCCCAGTGAAGATAAAGTGGTATAATACATTGTCTTGGAGGTTCGAGTTAACGTTTAGTGCATCCAGGTTAAGTCTCTTGTGTCCCCGAACATTGCCCCGTTATGCAAACTTAATCCCAACTACATAGTAATCTCCAACCCTAATGCTTTTACAAGAGGTCAACCATAGGTCAACCGAATATGTACGTGATTATTACTTAGTAACTTCATCAGATTATTAAACTGATTTCTGAACGCTTTATTTAAATATATATTTTTCTTTTAAATGTGATCATTTTAAACAGATTGCGTATAATTTTATCTAATAATCAATATATCGATCTGATTCTGGGCAATCTATCTACAGGTTTATTAATCAATCAAAATTATTAAAGCAAAGAAGGTTTTATAAACTACGAGCTGCTGCCCGTGACTCCGTCTGCGAAGAAATCGTTTATCGCTATCCCGCGGGAAATATCCAATTTTCCGGGATAAAAAGTATCATATATGTTAATCCGGATTATAAACTATCTGTGTGCCAAATTTCATCAGAATCCGTCTAACCGTTTTAGCGTGAAAGAGTAACAAACATCCATCCATCGATCCATACTTTCAAACTTTCGCGTTTATAATATTAATAGGATAGGATCTCAACACGACCTTATATCTTTCAAAGCAGATAACTATAGTAAGTACAGTTTTTTACCTTATAGTGAAAATAAACGGATCACTCACGTCTTAAAACGAGTTTAACTCAACATGTTTCGGGCTAATCCGTAGCCCTTCTTCCCGGAGTCACACGTCACGGCGGCTGCCAAATGTGCATGTCGAGTTAAATTCGTTTTAAGACGTGAGTAATCCGTTTATTTTCACTATAAGTGAGCCTCACGGTATTTTCATATCTACTACATATTGTAGTTATGATCTTATTACGTAATAGCAGGAAAGATTAGGTACCTACCCCCTTAGACTGCAATACGTTACACAATCTTAAGGAAAACTATGTTCTGTGATAATAATATTTTCATTTAACAACAATCAATTCAATCAATTTAACGCTCAAGTGTGTTACAATGTTCACACGCAACAGTTCTCGTCCTGTCCTCGTGTCCACTAAGCATTGTTGCAATTGCAACTAAGATCAACGCAAGAATAGCTGCAATACTAGTACAATGTAAATGTGACCTCTCTCGGCGAGGGATATTTCAGGAAATGCATCTCCCGTTTCCTCTTGTAAACTGTCGTGGAACGACTTAGGAACCATTAGCAACTATGAAACCGATTCACGCTTGTTTCACAAATGTTGTAAATATGTTTTCTAAAAATACACGCTAGAATTAAGCAGATATATTACGAGATTTCTGTGATTACGAGCCTTTACCCGCGGTTTGGCTTGCTCAAACTATGTATTAGATTTGGCAGTGAAATTATAATTCCGGATTTAATTAAATTCCCATGGGAATTCCCAATTTTTTTCCAATTACTTCGCGTGACGGACGCCTTTGAAATTTTTTATGTTTCTAGTAGACTTAGCGGTAAAAATTTTAGGATTTTACATGAATCCCATAGAAATATAGGGATAAAATGTTGCCTATTATGTGTTACTCCAGACATTCCGCTATCTATATATCAAATTTCAGCCAAATCCATAGTAGTAGTAAGTAACAAACACAACACATACGATACTTTATTTAATTTATTGAATCAGGCGTTACTTTGCGGAGGTCCATATTAATGAACTAAAACAATTACTATGCTCACCCGCGACCTTACAATAGTTACGTTTATGCAAGAAATGTGCGTTCATGCAGTTCCTCCACCTCCACACTGTACGAACACACACAAATCACATAAACCCAACCATCACCACCACCAAGCTACACTGACGCGTTTCGAACTCAACCAGAGCTCATCTTCAGAGTTACCACAACCGTATGCTATGCTACCAAATGTTAAACTAACAAACCAAAACAAATATTTTAACTTGCCACTGTAACTTCTCAAGTACCCACTTTATTTTTCTTATTCTCAAACTACCCCACAAAAATTAACTTTTATTGACATATTATAAAACTACCTTGAATTTTTGTTTATTTATTTATAAGGCATATTTTATTAATACTAACTGTTCAAATTCGAGCCAAGCCGCAGTAAAGGAGAAGATACTAAATTTACCTGTTCATTAATAATAGACCCCATAGTGTTGTACCTAATTATTTCCATGCATTCCAGAGCATCCAGACGCAACCCCTTGCCGCAATAATGTAACACTTCATAAGAATCTGAATCTAACAATGAATGATTTGATTCCAACAAATGTTTTGCAAAATTCGATCTATCTGGATGCTCATTCCTATATGCCGAAACATGCTCTTTAAATCTAGTATCAAAACTTCATACGATACTTACAAACTTTCACTTTTAAGTATAATATTAGTAGGATTCAATAATTAAATAACTGTAACTCCTGTATTTTAATATCGAACTAGACTCATTCACAAAACGACAAAATAATTCCAATAGTTTGCCTACGTTAAGATCGAATAGGAGAATGTTATTTTTAGTTAACAAATGATAATCGAAATTTACATTAACGACGATTTTTAACGACCTCTTTAGCCTAGTTGGTAGTGACCCTGCCTACGAAGCAAGAGGTCCTGGGTTCGAATCCCGGTAAGGGCATTTATTTGTGTGGTGAGCACGAATATTTGTTCCTGAGTTATGGATGTTTCTATGTATTTAAGTATTTATTTATCTATATAAGTATGTTTATCGTCGTCTAGTACCCTAGTACAAGCTTTGCTTAGTTTTGGACTAGGTCGATTTGTGTAAGATTGTCCCCTAATATTTATTATTATTATTTATTATTACATATTCCATCAGCACGTGGGGCTGTGTCAAAGGTCAGGAACAACCTTAACATTTGCCGGCTCAAATTGGAGGGGCGTAATAATATGTGTGCAAATACAAGTATGAAAGTAGATAGTAATGTAATCAAAACACGCTTTACTGAATTGTCAGCCATAAGTGTGTGTATTCACCACTTCACCAGTATTCCAACTTCTCCATGATACCGTGTAAAAATAGCAAGTCGCGCAGTATTGAGCTATGAAATTCGGTAGTTGATTTTTATTCTGAAAAATTATATCTTTCCTACGACTGTAACAAATGAAACTGCTGGGAACTTTTTTACTATCTCGTAAAACCGTATATGCTCTAGCTATTGTTGCAAAAATATCTTTGCTTATTACCTGCCGTAGCCATTTACTAATATTTAGTAGACTTATTTCTTTTTAACATTGCTGCTTGACTTTTTGTTTCACTCCTCTAGAAACTAAATACGTAAGCAGTAAAAAAGGTGTATCAACGCGTTTAAATAGTGGAAAACTTATTTGGCATTAGGTTACATTTTACGTTTAGAATTCTCAATTCGATTTATTCTCTTTACAAAACTAAACCTGTTTTTCAGTTTCATTCTAAACGTGCAAATGAACGAATTTCATAAATTACTTAAGTGTTAGAATAACTCTTATAAATAATGGAGTCAAGACGTAAGAGCATAATGCATCACCCTTTATGCGAATTGCAACATTACACACAGCTTTGTTCTACAAATTGTGCTTATTATTAGAGCACAATGGCGACTTAGTTACTGCAGCGCATAATGTGCCGCGTACAACAGCCCCATGAATACAGTAACAACAAAAGGACTACTACAAAGCAAGTTTGCTTAAGCTGGACACAAAAAGGTGTAAATAAGAGTTACTATTATAGTAGGGAGGCAACCGCCTATTGCAAACTACTTGTACAGAAATATCCAAATGCAGTATGATAAAATCTAAAAGGACCAAAACAAATTAAATTGATATTAAAGTTCCGTCAAAATTATAATATAGAATTCAGAACTTCGTAATCCTTAATTTTGATATTTAAGTAGGAATAAAAACTAAAACATATTAAAATTTGAATTTAGTTACTTTTATTCTATTTTTAATTATAGTTTAAATTTAGTTTAAGATATTATGTCATGTATTTATTGGTATAAATATATTAAAGCTTAAGATCTGTTCTTACGTTACGAGACGTTTTAGCGTCTTGAAAAAAAAACGGTTTTTTTGTTTCATGTCATCTTAGAACTAATATTACCATTATGTAAATTTAAACTTAGGGTTCAGCCTATCATTTATTGCAGACAACATTATTGCCTTAAAATAAACCTGCAGTTTTAATTGTGTCCTCCATTTTACTATGCGCAAGTACATCTTCTTCTTTCTAATCTATCTAATATGTAAAAATCTCGTGTCACGGTGTTTGTTATCGAACTCCTCCGAAACGGCTTGACCGATTTTTATGAATCTTTTTTCTCCGTATTCGGTAGGTCTGAGAATAGGCCGTAGGCTATTTTTATACCCCTATTCTTCGCGGACGGAGTCGCGGGTAACAGCTATCTAATATATAAAAATCTCGTGTCACGGTGTTTGTTATCGAACTCCTCCGAAACGGCTAAATCGATTTTTATGAAACTTCCATATTTAGTAGGTTAGTATAGGTCGTAGGCTATTTTTATAAACCTAATAATTTTCGCAGACGGAGTCGCGGGCAACAGCTAGTATTTCTATACCAAAATAATGTTACTAGGTACTTGGGGATTGCATCGCAAAGATAATTAAAAATTGGCTACTGTTTTGTATATTGCAAATTATAAAACTTGACCCTCCCCCTCCACGTAAAAGGTTAAATTTAACTGACATCCACGAGTTTACCGCCGCGTTAGCTTGTATTAATCAGACGGGAAACGGGCTTAAGTTCATAAGCTCCCACTCGGTGGTTGCAAAAACGCCAAATGCATACCTAACAGAAATTCCTAAGGCTTACATAGACTGTTTACAAGAATTTATTATGTTCTGTATTTGATCTTTTGAACATTTTGAATGATGTTTTTTTCTGAATAGCTATAAATTAAAAATTTTAAAAACCCCCAACGCAACTATGTCACACGTATGTTTGAACATAAAGTAAATGTCCAATTTGCGTCTAAGATACCTTCCGCAGCTAACAAAAGAGCACAGCATAACATAACTGCCACAGACAGACACACACACACATAGCGGTCAAACTTATAACACCCCTCTTTTTGTGTCGGGGGTTAAAAATAGTTGATTGACACACAGATGCTGACTTTGTAGTCAAAACTCGTTGTTTTTTAGTAAAAACTAAAAATGCACTGAAATATGCGAATGAGTGGGTTGACAAAGAAGTATTGTAATCCTAGATTAATGTTTATTTATAGATTTCACGGCATTATTCATAAGCAAAAAGTCCTTAATTGACAAGGCACATAATTTAAGGCTAGCATTTTAAGAGCTGTAAAAATTCTTAATTTTGCTCACTTTGGGACTAGGTAGGTCAATTGGTGTGAATTGTCCCGTGAAAAAAAATATCCTTCTTGGTTCTTAAACCTTAGAAACTATAAGCGCATTCATGGTCATACAAGAATCTTTATTTAAGTAAAGTCGTACATGAGAATCCGTGTACAACACTACAAAAAAATAAAGGTTGAGGTTATGAGGGAGGATTGTCGATATTCGTTCTAATTGGTTTCCCATGCGTGTTCTCCAATCAGATAATGCTGCACGTGTTACAGTTACGATTCCGATACCTGGATCACTGCACAAATTGCACACACCTAATCTTGATTCTGCATCCGACATATGACCCGGATACGTTCGCTTCATTACGGCTTAAATGCATGGAAATGACTGATAAATACTAATTATATATAAGTTTTGTTAAAAATTTCATTTTTAAAGTAAGCTTTTTAGCTGACTGTACTTTTTGTTGACTGTACTTGCATTGTCATCCAACCTACATAAGTATACAAAATTTCAGGTGAATACAACCACTGGAAATGGGTCAAATTCGACTTCTAAGATTTGACCCAAGAACAAAAATTTATTTATCCCTCTTATTTTCGTAGATATTAAATAAATTAATAATAGCTTGCATAGTATAATTAATTACTTAGTCATATTACTGTAACAAATAATATTAAATATTGTTTCATGAGCTCCAAAACCTCCAAAAGACCCAGTTCTCTCATTAATACAATTAAGTTAGAGGTTTGTTTTAAACTCGCTAAACACTTTAATTATGATGAATTTCTTTTCGGGCCTTTCCGCTTTTGTTTGTATGATATATAGAATAACGTTGGTTGGTAGCGAAATTGTAACTGGCAAAAACAAGCTTCAATTAGTATTATCCTTGCAATTGCTGTGGAATTTCTCAACAGGTTTCTTCTCAACAGGGTTTTTCCCGAACCGGTGGTAGATTCTTCGACGTTCATAGGAGCATCAATTGATGCCTAAATTGAATAAAGAATTTTGACTTTGACTTTGACTTTGAATTGTTGCTAAACTTTGACTAGCGGATAGTGCCATAGACAATTTATTCCATCTTTTATCCATTTTACATTTACATTTTAAATCTATGTATGGCAGGTATAGGTGAGTATAGAATTATAAAATGAACAAAAAACAAGAGAAGAAAGATACAACATCGCTAGTCAAACAGACGGTTTAGTCGAGACAGTGTATGACCTAATTGTAATTTCGTTTGCGTTTGTGAATTTAACGATTCATTACGTGATG
The DNA here is from genome assembly GCA_947859365.1 of Archips crataeganus. Classification (NCBI taxonomy): domain Eukaryota; kingdom Metazoa; phylum Arthropoda; class Insecta; order Lepidoptera; family Tortricidae; genus Archips; species Archips crataeganus. Next base: position 9,315,127 of record OX402062.1, read on the forward strand.
AAACATTTCAGCTAACGACATCCGGAATGGATACTCTTCCAGACACTCGCGTGTTTTAAAAATTCCCTCAGCCCTAATGCGAGTAATCAGCTTTAACGATCAAAGCTATAGACGCGATACGTTAAGCTTCCTTTGTCTTTACCTTTGGGATTTCTTCTTAAATAAAGGCTTTAGAAGCTCTTCACTAGTGAAGTGATATGTAAGAAGTAAAATATATTCAATTCGATTCGTGCGTTTTTCACCAATACACAAATACAAATGATTACTATTATGTCATACTCCCATATTACTCACACTTAAGTTCACTTTACACTTGTAATGTAAAAGTTATGATTACATAAAAAAGTAATTTAATTTAAAAAAATGTTTAGTATACATTAATTTAATAATATAGTAATAACAGTATCGTGTCTGATGGAACAATTAAATGCAGCGCAATAGGTAGTGAATCGAATTAAAGTTAATTAGAGCAATATCCATTTATGTTTGTTGTGATTCGATAGTCAGGGTATGTGCGGTATAAAGTCCTCAGGTTGTAATTGTACGTACTGATTTTTAATTCTTTTTATCAATTTAGTATCTTATTTTAGTTTGTTTCTTGTTACTGTTAGACGCATGGACATTGTTGCTTTAGCGAAATTGCTACGATGGACTATCGCCATTTGGCGTAGCAGTAACGTAGTCGATACTTTACGGACTTTACTGCGTCGCCAAACGAGCCCCCGGGTTTTACAACCACTACTATAGGATGTGGTATTCCGATTAATTATTAACTACTTGTGTACACACATACACGGTTGGTCATAAAAATTGAGTGCAGTGCAGTATTCAGTAGTTACAGCTAGTTATAGTTAAATTAGTACTAAATCAATACTAAATCGCAAAAAGATACTGAAAACTGTAACGGTAATGTCTTTGTTTTTCTGTATAAGCCACCTTGACAATGGACCTCAGATTGGTCCGCAATGCTTGTATACCTCGATTATAAATACGAGATGACGTGACGTGTTTATTATTTTTTAAAGTCCGAATCTCACGATGAGAAATACGAAGGACTGAATTCCCGGACAAAAACTGATTTCCGTCAGGCAAAAGAGAAAATAAAAATTGCATTAAAGCTACCAATAAAGCGGCAGAAATGCTAGAGGCCGAAACATTTGAGCGCCATCTTATACATATGTCATGGCCGCATAATTTCGCGCGCTTTCTCGTTTAACCGGGAGTTTTGGCAGTCAGTCAGAGTCGTTATAAATTTTTAACAAGTTTCAGCCTTAACCGTAATTGCTTTTTGTTTTTATTTATAAACCTATTCTGCAAAGTAAAATCTCATAGAGGACTAATTAATTCCCTATTGACTTACTTCGTATTACTTGTTGTATCACTAGTTCTTGTAGCTCTGCTTAGGATCTAACCTCACTTACATGAGATTTGTGTATTGTTCATTGTACAATTTGTACACCAATAAATTTCATCTTACAGCAATAAGAATATGTATACCTATCTACATTAGATGATTCTGCACTATGAAAAGTTTCTGCGTGTTTATTTATGATGTCTACATGACTTGTTTGTTTATTTACAACATTCTTATGTCTGTATTATTATTTTTATCTACTCCATTGCCTTGTACCTATAACAAGGAAGCAGATTTGTGCCAAATTTCGGAATGATATTTTGCCAAAGATATTAGAATGAATGAGTTCATTTACCAAAGTATGATAAGGAGACCCATAGGTAGCTACATGTACCTAAAGTTTATAGAGACAACAGTTACCTAAGTGTAATAAATTTTTATTTACCTATTCAGGACTAAGTGCAACTACCAACTTTACTTGCAATGTTACCAGACCTAATAACTTATTCAATAGCGTGAAAGACACATTAAAATTTTAATTCTAATCTTAAATTGACATCGAGGTACTATTTTTCAATCCACAGATATTTTAATACCTCATAATTTTTTGATATTATTCCAATTAAGTAGATAGGTATGTACTATTTAACATTTCAATTGCGATTCACTTTATCGGCTATATTATCTGACCTCGTCAGTGTATAGTTATTCCTCCTTTGTAATCTTTAGACGCCAACTGGGAAACCTTTTTAGTTTTATTTTACAGCAATACCGTGAAAATAGTCAATGTACGTTCTGCCTACGCTATCCAATCCTACGAATGAGTCCCGCAAGGCGAATTCGCTGAATTTCACGCCACATAAATAACTTTAATTTGAAATGGTCAAATGCTAATAGTGTAGGTACGTTGTGGAAGATACTTTAGAATTTAAGTTTTATCCGCCTAGGCTAGACGCCCTGGGAAACCGACATGCAATGCAATCAAAATCGAATCTAAATTCGAACTTTCTGTTCATAAATTTTTGAAAAATAATAAATTGACTAGCTCTCTATCCCATAGGAATTTGGGAGTATCAGTTATTAAATCGCATTACGCTTTTATACACCGTGAAATTTTATTGGTTGTTTTCCCGAAACGAGGTGATTTAGTATCGATTGTACAATCGATTTATAATTACTATTTTGACTAGAGTCAAAAATCCAATTGTGAAAAACGAAAGTCGAAAATGACCGCAAACCAATAGTAACGCTTCGTTGGTACCTAACCTATCGTACGATCGTACGCTACTTGCACCAACGAAGCGTTACTATTGGTTTGCGGTCCCCAAGCAGCAAAAATTGGTTTTATAATTATCCTGGAACCACCATTTTATCAGGACTATAACGGGATAGTAAGCTCTTATAACAACGGAAAATGGCCCAATTTATAGGCCTACTTTTTCTTTTAAGACACCCATAATAGATTTGGTGGCTACCACTTACACCACTAATATCCCTATAGTCGAACTACGCAGAACTAACTGCTCCCCGCGAAGTCAACTATTAGCGTGTTACAGAACCACACACGACTCTAACGTACTCCGTGCTCCTGTTACAAGCGCTTTCAAAAACAGTTGGGAATTATAAAGTAAATGTGGTCGTTGGAGCGCATATTGAAAAAATATACAAATAAGTATTTGGTATTTGATAAAAAGGAAAGTTATTTTTTCTTAATAATGTATTATCTACAGTGTGGCATAATAATAAACGTGTTACTTGTGTTCGTGTGGCAAACGAGTATTTTCGATGAAGTATATTATGTTTTATATCTAAATTTTTACTCGCTTCTTGAAATTAGCGTATATAAGAAGTTGCATTTGAAAATAATATTCATTTTAATAAGGCATACAACGAAAAGTTGCCATTTTTTACAATAAGCCTTCCTAAGTTCATTACAGAACTGTTGTAGACGTTCTTGGTCTTAAAAAGGTTTGCATTAGAACCACACCATCGCCATATTGTTAGGAATTAGGGTTCCACGATTATTTTAAAGACCGAACGATTTTCGGGGATTTATGGGGGATTTTCGGCTACGCTTTAAAAAGAAAATAGTTCGTAAGTGATCGATAGATGGCATTAACAAATAATGAAGTGGCCAAAGATGTATTAACGGTAGTGTTGTTATGAGGGTTTTCGACACGCGAAATATCGCTAGACGGTGTCAGTATCGTGAGGTCTGTTTGACATTTGCGTCGCGCTCGTGATTGGTTAAATAACTAAAAAAGACTGAACGTCAAATGGACCTCACGATACTAATGGTATCTAGCGATATTTCGCCTGTCGAAAAACCTTCATTAAGAAAATATGAAGTTTAAACATAAAATTGCAGCGAAAATTACTTCAAAACGTGATAAATATTATGGTCATGAAGGAATTTTATTGATTCTTTCTCAAATAACTATTTCTTTGTAAAAAAAACTCGAACTCGATAGGTAATGTACTTAATTATTTATGAACGCCATCTGTTGCAGTCTTAAAAGACTCAAAAGAACAATTTGTTTTTATTTCGAGCTGTCAGAAAATCCCTCATGGCTCTCATGTCTTATTTTTAATATTTTTAGGTTTATGTGTCGCCCTTTGAATCTATCATGGTAGTGCTTATGGACGTCGATGTTGTTGTTTTGTCCAGAACCATCAATATTAACATTATGTGTACAATTTTCAAATTTACTATTTTGTCCGGAACCCTCGCTAACTTCTACGATACTTCCTTTGTCTAAAATTTATAACCACGACCCACGCACGACACAACAAAATAGCTGCGATGGGACTATAACAGTATTTCTGTGACCATTAAAAGCAATTGTACACTTTTACTGGACTTCACGAAGACAATTTTGGATAGTAATTATATTACACGGAACTCTTATAATAATGATAAGATTATAACAGCGTTCGACATATCCACAATGGAACCAAGTATACTTACTCTTGGAATAAGCCGTTATAGAACTAATTTACTTATTATTGATCCACATTGTGAACTTATAAACTCTTATAAACTCAAGTAATAAGTGCAAATGGTTTCCAGTACATTTAGTTCTAATTGATACTCTTATAAGCATACTTTGCTTACAATGGACTTATAATTATTCTTGTAGGCAATTATAAGTATAGCTTACCAGAGCAAGTATTCTCAAGCGTGTTTACACCTTTGCAGTACTTTTATAGGACATCTCAGCTTATACTGTGCTGTTAATTTAGGTCTATAAGCGGTAATAAGTTAACTTATAAGGACGGATGTTCTACAAGAATAACTAGACTCCGTGCATGCTATAATAAGCGGGGCAGCAAATTCTAGAACCAATAAGAGACCGTTATTAGTGCCGCAGGCCTATAAAGCGTGCACTATAGGATAATTTTGTTGCTTGGGTCATTTTCGACTTTCGTTTTTCACAATTGGATTTTTGACTCTAGTCAAAATAGTAACTATAAATCGATTGTACAATCGAAACTAAATCACCTCGTTTCGGGAAAACAACCAATAAAATTTCACGGTGTATATTGTATAGATTTTTAAGACTATTGCAACTAAATAAATGCTGGACACAGCCAACACCACAAAATACTACTTACCTACACCTATTTTTAAGTTTTCCGTTTTGTGTTATCTAAATGTTTGCGAAAATCTCGAAGTAAAAATGGTTACAAAGCTATTACGCCGCCGACGGCGACATATTGTGCAGATTTTTCTGGCTCATTGTTGGAAATCGGAGCTATACCTCCCTTCGTTTCTCTACTTGCTGCCTCATTGCGGAGAAAATTATTCGGAGTAATTGGTTTTTTCGGCTCTTCTTATACAATTGTTTAGTTATTAGAAATAAATAATAAATCGTAAATATCTTAAAGTTTTTGTTAAAAATGCTTTACCAGCATGCAAGGTGCAGTAATGCACTCTGACTCAGATCACAAATCATGTAATCAAATCAAATTACCGATGAGATCATTTTTGTGTTCATTGTGTCATTGTAGAATACAAGGCATTGTACCGACATTCGATACCGTCGTCTCATTTCACAACAATAATGTTTACCTCCGGTACAGTGCCAGGGCTATTGTATTTCGAATCTCAGCCAGACGTAACTGTGTAACGCTTACCTATACAAAAATGCCTGCCTATTAGGACGTCGTTGGTAATGATTGCAACAGTAAAATTGTATCATTTCAATTGAATTATTTGGAAAAGAGCCGAGAGCATCGCAATATCCCATTGTCTACATCAAACTGCGTCAATATTGCATATCCTCAGCAACGGGCGACCTCTTTAACCTAAGTAATAAATATGTAGACTGCTCGAAAATTCTATCTCAAAACTAAGTTTAGATCGCTACTTAGGTACTAAACTATGTCACTCGTGGCATTGAAACTCGTCCCGTCACCACCGAAAGTTTATTGGCCAACTTTGGAACATCTTATGTTATGAGAAATAACTTAAACTCTACGTTGGTTCATAGAGACTTTGTATATTTTGGCTTCAGGTGCGTCATGTCCAAGGACATCATAAATATTAGCGCCATCTAAAATTAAATTCGTTTCAATCTACATCAGTACAAACCCAATGTAACTTATGTAACCAACTGCATTGTAAATTAATGAACTGATTCTAAGTCCTATTGAAGTATTAATCCGAGGAAACCCCCCATTTACCTTTTTCTGGGAAGCCTCAGCCCATTCACATGGAATGACTTCAATTCGAATTCAAAGTATCAACCAACCAATCAACCGATTGAAGATTTCGTTTGTTTTTACATTGTTACAATATTTCTAAATCTGTTATTTTGTATATTTCAAACTAAATACAAACTGAAATATAGATGCACAGAAAAAACACCAGAAAAAAGACCAATGCTGGGAATCGAACCCAGGTCCTCAGCGTTCCGTGCTGCGTGCTTACCCCTACACCATCACTGGTCTAGAAGTTAAATAAGTTAGTGACTATGTTATTTTGCTTTCTTCTCAGATTCTACTGGGACTTGTGCATGCTACTACTGCTGGTCGCCAACTTGATCATCCTGCCAGTCGCCATCTCCTTCTTCAACGATGACCTCAGCACGCGCTGGATAGCCTTCAACTGTCTCTCCGACACAATTTTCCTTATAGATATCGTTGTTAATTTTAGGACAGGTAAGCTTACTATCATCAATTTCCGCTTTTTCTATTAAATAGATATTTGCAGTCGTTCAATATTGAGAATTCATTGAATTAATAACACGAGTTTGTTTCTTTTTCATTTCAGGAATAATGCAGCAAGATAATGCAGAACAAGTGATATTAGATCCCAAGTTAATAGCGAAGCACTATTTGAGGACATGGTTCTTCCTTGACCTCATCTCTAGTATACCACTAGATTATATATTCTTGATCTTCAATCAGGTAAACGTACGTTGCAATTTGGCCGTGTTGTTCTTATTACTGTAGTTTTAAACTGTCTTTTATGTTGTTTTGATATTCTGTTTCAGCATTTGTTCCATTAGTATTTTTATTTTTGTTACTTTCGTTATTCGTTTATCATTGTGATCTTGCCCAACTGCCACGAGAACGTCCGAGGCGTCACCGTGTTTCGATTTATATCTCGTTTTAAGGTTTAGGAGAACATGTAAAGGTTTGATTGAATCACATTAGATTCATTATCGATTCCATGTTCCTTCATATTTTAAATTATCTTCGACACTTTTATATTGTCTGCACGCATCATTGGTAACCCATATGATATCTTGTATGAAGCTTATTCTTCGTCCTCTTAGGTGTTTTGAATCATCTTGACATTCCTTGGATCGTATGGGATACTCAATATCCTTTTCTCTTGGTTGTGGATTCTCTCTTGTACTTAAATGAGTAATTTCGACAGTGCACTGGCTGATAAATATTATATTTTCTAACTATGCACTTTTAAAAATTCTACTGTACCTGTGCTATCGTTTAATATTCAAATATACTTCTGCATAATTCATTCTTATTATTAATGATATCATGCACGCCATTTTCTCTTAATTACCTGTATGTATTAGGTAAAACATTTCTTTAATTTATACCTTAATGCCTTTTGATCCGTACACCGCATGATTATGATTATTTATGTGTTTCTGGATTGGAATTTCGATTTATCTCTAACTAATAAGTTGTAGCTTTCTTGTTACGTTGTCCTTGTTAAGAACTATGAAATGGCTGTTTTTATTTAACAACAACACGACCGAATTGTTAAACACCAATAAATAATTAATGAATTCTAGAACTCATTTATTAAGTACACTTAAACTGGTACTTGTACTGTAGGCTCAATATAATTTGAGTTTGACAGTAAAATGAGTTTAAATATCAACCATAAACATAATTATTATAAGTAGTACTTACTGTCTTAATCTTCACTGTCATTCATTCACACTTGGTTCCAAGAGGTAAACAAACATGTTGCTGACTACTATACGAAATACTGTACGATTCGTCTGTCAGAAATGTTACTAAAATTATTAAGGATGGTTTACCCAATTTACTGGAACCTACTAGCACTGACCTTTCTCACCCATGAGAATTTGTGGATACTAACTGACAAATACATAACTTATTTGTGTGAATCAGCAGATTTATCCTCCAGTCTAAAATGTCTATTGCAAATTTGAATGTAAATTAACAAAACATAACATGACATGTTTGTTGTTACGCTTCAGCACTTTTGTTTGGCTGATACTTACTCTTTCAATATCAGCAATGCATGTCTTGTACACTTCAAAATGTATAAAGAACATTGCCACCTAGTTGTCAGGTGTACTTAAGTGTCTTAAGGACACCTAAAATTTTTACTGTTATTTGAATTGTTTTGATTGTGTTGACAGGACTTTAGTGAGAGCTTTCAAATTCTTCACGCGGGTCGTGCCCTAAGGATACTCCGGTTAGCAAAGCTGCTGTCACTGGTGCGGCTGCTGCGGCTGTCGCGGCTGGTCCGCTATGTCTCGCAGTGGGAGGAAGTATATGTAAGCCATCACCCCTTCTGACCCCATCTACTTACTTAAAAGGGTCGCCTACTAATATTTACTAACACTGCTCTAACACATTACGCTCACATTTACTAACACTACATAACTAAACAGCCAGACGAAAATCTAATTCAGGATTAAAAATATCAGACTTAAAAGCATATGATAAATATTGATTCTGATCTAATGAAAAATTATAATATACCTAATGTGTTAATCAGTAATAATGTTTAAAATTCTAGCCAGTAGTGGTCCCATGTATATGGAGTGTTGTAATCCTGTATTATACCATCGATCCCACCCCCACTGTATGTAAGCCCCACGTCCCGCTCTGCACTTCTCTTCTGCTTCTCTGCAAGCTTCTTTCTGCCTGAGCACGCTCTCACTCGTGACGTCTGATCTGTCTCCTCCTGCGCCCGCGCCCGAACCCGCGAAGCTCTCGATCGTCGGCTACCGTCCATCGCTCGCTACCCAACATGACATATGATTTGCCAAACTTTTCATATATTTTGTTGCCGCTTTTCCGGAGCCTCTAGAAAATGCGCTGATGCCTGACATTCGGCTAATAGAACATAGACATCCCTATAGACCAATCATAGATTAAAAATGAAACAACTAAAATGGTTCCACTATGTACATTACGAGCACAAGTTGGATATTTTTCACCAAATACAGAGAACTGGCTAAATTAAAAACATTACCCTCCACTCGATGCAGTCGGGTAAAAATAAAGTATAATAATCAAATTGCGTGAGAATGATAAATTAGAGAATGGTGCTTGCTTTAGTGTTAAACATGAATAATTAAAACCAAAATCGACCACCAATTCGACCAAAAAAACTTAACGAAAACGTATGTATCAAGACAAGACCATGAGCAAAGGCTAGTAACAATACGAGTATCGATATCGATGCGACATCGCAAGCTCGTTAACGCTCGTCGCGTTAACGAAGCGGAGATTCAGAGAGAAGTGGAGTAGGCGCGGGGAGGGTGGTGGCTGGCGTGGAGCGACGGACGACCTCGCAGTGACGCTGTTGTGTGCAGATGAGCCCCGCTCCGCAGCCCCGCGGCGCGCCGGGCGACGCGGAGGGCGCCGGCTCGCGCGACCTCGCCTCGCAGGTGCTGCTGTGCCGTCTGTCGTCCGCATGCCGTGGTCCGCCCGCGCCCACTAGCTAACATAGGGGCCTAGCCCACGTCCTGTTCGTCTCGGTGTTAGTGCATCCTGTGTGTGTCCGTGCCCGCTGCTCCGCCACCCGCACGTGACTAGTTACCCCGCCCCGTTCCGCCCGCAACCCCGCGATGCCCTTGCCCGCCAACCCTATCCGCGCTCACGTCGGGCGCGCCTGGCTCTCTTCCTACTATCTCGTGTTTCTCGCTTGTTTTCTAGATCTTGCAGAATCTTCAAAAAAAGCGCACGGAACGAAGGGGACGTCTCAACTCCGACGTTGCCAAAAAGAAGGGTCGCACCAAAAGCAATCTGATCTTCAAGGTAACCAGGGTCGGCACGAGCCGGCGCGCATGTGCTCGTTCGCCCGCTTAGCATGAAGCCGGCGCCGCCCGGCGCCCTAGACCTCTGCGTTCGCTTCGCTTTCTCTCTTACTTTGGCGTTTCTGTTTCCGACCCCGTCCCGCCGGGCGGACGCGCGAGGCGGTTAGGCGGCGGGGTCTCGCGACCGCGCGGCGGCCGCGGCCGCGCGACCCCCATACCGCCCCCTCACGCATGCTCGCTCGAAAATTCGTCTCACGCGAATCATGTTTTATTTCTCACTAATACTTTACGAATCCATCGGTAGAGAATCATCGCGATGCTTGACCTCGAGCGTCATTGTCGCGCGCAGTCCGCACGGCTTCCTTTAGAGGCGAAGCTGGCTTGTGGCGTAGCATTGATCGAACTCTTCTCTTTGCAGTTCCTCAACATGGCATCGGTGTTCATGCGGATATTCAACTTGATCTGCATGATGTTGTTGATCGGCCACTGGTCGGGATGCCTGCAATTCCTCGTTCCTATGCTGCAGGGGTTCCCAGCGAACTCCTGGGTCGCAATAAATGAATTGCAGGTCAGTAATATAAGTATTATTTTGAAGAAATTGACTACAGGAAAAATTTATATGGTATAATATTCTCGATATACATAATAGATCAACGATGTCTTTCAAAAGCTCAGAAGCGGCTAAACCTGATATGGACCAGATATTAATAGAGTTTCATCAAACGTTGTTTTTACTTTTACGATACAAAATAATTAACTACAGACAGTGAGAATGAAATTTTATTTAGAAAGACGACTTAATTCACCTTCTATTTTAATACAAATTTTAATATAGCTTGATTCTCAACCTGTCTCACCCCGCCCTAAACTTTTTTGCCACGCACAGGAGGCGTTCTGGTTAGAGCAGTACTCATGGGCGCTGTTTAAGGCGATGTCACACATGCTGTGCATTGGGTACGGCCGCTTCCCGCCCCAGTCGCTCACCGATATGTGGCTAACCATGCTCTCCATGATCTCCGGCGCCACCTGCTATGCTCTCTTCCTCGGACACGCTACCAATCTCATCCAGTCTCTTGACTCCTCGCGCAGACAATACAGAGAAAAGGTACAGTACAACTAAATTATTACTGTTACTACTTTCCCTTATTCTTTAATAATCCTTTCAGATTTGAAGACCTCTAAAGCTCTGACAGGGGGCCTGCCATCTGGAAATGCTAAACCGTTATGAACACCTCCATATTCTTAACAATTATTAAACTACTCGCGAAACACCTTTTTGTACTTACATACACATTGTGTTAATATTTTTTAACTTCCCACCAAGCCCGTTCATATTTACTTTAAATATTTTCATCATGCAATGACTTTAAACATTTGCCAGTTACTAAACCCATCATTACCTGTTTCAGAGATTAGACGTGAGTACCGCGTACATGTTCGTGTGTCAATGTTGTATAGAAGTAATCATTTATTTTTTAACTCAAGACACTCGTGGCATATGTTCATCACATTCTTTATCTAATAGGTGTTAATGAATAATAATAATTCATCATCATTACATTAACAGGTGTTCAAAACAGTTTTCTTTCCAAGGGTCTTACTAACAATTTCATTTCCATTTCTTTAAAGTATTATTAATCTGCTGCGCTGCGTTATATGTATATCGATCAAATAGATGTATATACCTACCTAGATCTCATGGGCTCTATAATACTTATTCCTGACTTTAGTACGAACCTCATGAACGACCCAATATACATAATTATAATAAGTAATATCACTAAGTACTTAGACAACAATTTAACAGTGCAAATGAGTTTCGTACAAAGACCAGGGCCCAGGATGCATAATAATAAATAATAAAGTACCTACAGGTAAATGGTATTAATGAATTTCAATACGAAAACGCTATTAGTACTATTTTCTTGTACTTTATTATACGACTGGGCCCTGATGCAGCATGAAATGAGTTGCACCATATTGATATCGTGTGAGTTACTGTAGTGCGTGTGTATCTTTGGACTTAACGCACCGTGCTTCTCAGAACTGACGTGAAGGGCTATCTGTGTATGATAATTCAGATAAAAAAGGTTATTCAAATTTGTAGCGGGTACAACATATTTTACAAACTATATCTAAAATGCTGTACATAAAATTCCAGGTGAAACAAGTAGAAGAATACATGGCTTACCGTAAGTTGCCGCGTGAAATGCGCCAGCGTATCACGGAGTATTTTGAGCACCGGTACCAGGGCAAGTTCTTCGACGAGGAGTTGATCTTGGGCGAGTTGAGTGAAAAGCTGAGAGAAGACGTCATCAACTACAACTGCCGCTCGCTCGTCGCCTCTGTGCCCTTCTTCGCTAACGCCGACTCCAACTTTGTGTCTGACGTCGTCACTAAGCTACGTTATGAAGTCTTCCAACCTGGTAAGCATGCTCTTAATTTTTTCATTGGAATGCTCTTAATTTTTTCATGAATGAGTTTACAGCCGACTTAATTGAATTAGTTTCTGTTAGTGACCCGTGTGATCCGAATATAATGAATCCACGTATAGTTTTCTTATATTCCCAACAAATCCAACTATAATATTTTGGCAAGATAAACCATAGCATATGCGTCAAAATGTAACCGCTTTTAAGGTAAACGATCCATGGACTAATTAATAGGACCGGTCTTTTTTGTTTATCTTCTTCGGCTTCATTTTCTAACCTTTGTGTTGATTAAGTATCTATAAATCAATACAAACACATAAATTCATCAGTCAGCAATTTATTTTAACGGCGCAATTTTTTCGGAACATTATCATAATTAATTAATATTTAACCTGTTTACAATTTAAATTTCAGGTGATATCATCATAAAAGAAGGTACCATTGGAAATAAGATGTACTTTATCCAAGAAGGCATCGTGGACATAGTGATGGCGAACGGGGAGGTGGCGACGAGTCTCTCGGACGGCTCGTACTTCGGCGAGATCTGTCTGCTGACGAACGCGCGGCGCGTGGCGTCCGTGCGAGCAGAAACCTACTGCAACCTGTTCTCGCTGTCCGTGGACCACTTCAACGCTGTCCTCGACCAATACCCGCTCATGCGGCGAACCATGGAAAGCGTTGCCGCCGAACGACTCAACAAGATAGGCAAAAACCCGAACCTGGTCGCGCACCGCGAGGACGACACGACGTCCGAAGGCAACACGATCAACGCCGTGGTGAACGCGCTGGCGGCGGAGGCTGAGCACGTGAGCCTGTCGGACGACAGCGTGGCGCGGCTGTCGGAGCGGTCGCTGGGGCTGGCGCTGCAGCCGCTGCAGGCGGCGTCGTGCCGCATGGCGGGCGTGGCGCTGCCCGGCCTGGGCGTGGCGGCCGCGCTGCCGCGCCCCAAGTCCGAGCACGACTTCAGCTCCGCGCAGAATCAGCAGCCGCCGCTGTCGGCCGCCGCGGCCGCCTTCCACAAGTCGGACGCCGGCATAGCGCCCTGACGCCGCACCGTGTGCTAGGGCCCGGCCGGGCCCGCCGACTATTAGCAATACTAGGCTTAGTGCGAGCCGCCCGCGCCGCGCCGCGCCGCCGCGCCGCCGCGCCGCCGCGCCGGCCTCGCTAGAGTAGCGTAGACCCGAGTATTATAGCTGCGACTTCGCCGGGCGCGCGCGCACGCGATGCGCCGCCCGCTGAATCTCATTTTGTGATCTTATACTTAATTCTCCTGTGTTATAATTTAGGTTAAATTTTATATCATTGACGCTGTGAGGAATCGGCGAATACGCGACGTATTCCGATTGTATAGATATACCTGTTATATATTGAAGAATGATACTATTGAATCTTTATAGAGATACCTTGCCATTAAAAGAGAAAATAATTATAATAGTTAGACTGAAAATGTAAAGATATCACTATTTTATGCTTTGTTGACGTATGAAATAGACCTCTATTGTTGACGGATGCCGAATAATCGGTGGAAGAATGCGAACGTTCAGAGAGTATCAAACGTTCCTTATAGTTATTCACGATTCAGATATAATTATAGTATTTGAAGTTGTTTATGAATATAAAGTAACGGTCGGCTCGTGGAGCCCCCGGCTGCACGGGCCTCACGCGCGATTCCAATAGCACACACTTTGCTTTCTTCATTTTAATTATAAGTAGTCATATCTACCGATAATCGATATAATTAGCGCAAAACAATTCTCTCGGTTTCCTAATTAGAGGTGGATCAGTAGCGCTTCGGATCTTTTTGAAATCCTTTCTTTATGTAAATATTGTATTATCGAGGATTCGCCTTAGCGCGGTTTGTTTTCGAGGGGAACGAGCGGAGCGAGGGGCGCCGTGGCGCCGGAGCGCCGAGCGGCGGTCCAGTCAATTATGCAGCGCGCCAGACCGACGGGGGCCTCTGTGAAACCACTCCGTGGAGTAACCAAAACATCGATACCCTCCGATAAAGTTACAAACCTGCAGAGCAGCAGACTTGTAATGTTGCGGAGTAGCTTCGCTTAGCGGCCCCTCGCCTCGGTTCTCGGCGCGCCGCCGTCACCGTTGCGATGCCTTCGCACTTCACAACTTGTTTTTACTTATAGGGTAAATAATTTATTATCGATAGAGATCATTTCGTAGGAGTAAGTAGGCCGGAGCGTTAACAAATTCGATTGAACTACGTTTTGTGATACTCGTAGAGCAGCAGTCGGCTGCGGCGCCACGCGCCGGCGCGGGACCGGCCTCCGCAACAGACCCATCGCGTAGTCCAAGTAGACATAAACTCGTGATACCGATATACTAATACGTGGAGCTCGACTGTGGATGCTGCTTCATGAGCTCGATGCCGTTTTGTTTTGCCAACAACGATCACTCTAGTGTTACTTCTAAGTAGTGGTTCCTGCGATTACGCTTCCTAGACACAGCTTGATGTGGCCGCTTCTAAGTTATCTTTAAGTGTTCCAATAATTAGAATACAAAGTGCAACATATCGTAGTGAGTGACCGGTCGGAGGCCAGGCGCCGCGGCGGCGCGCCGGCGTTCGGAACGAATCATCGTTGACTAATTCTTATAGTGTCATGACAATTTGTAAAGATGGTTTTGCAAATGTTGACTTTTTAGCCAAAATATAGGTAATGAATGACGAACCAATACGCAGTAGCTTACTCGTAGATAAACGCAGCCTAGTTCTCATTTTGGCGACTAACACCAATAGATACTTTATACTCGTAAGATATTTATACGATTGGTCTTAGCAGAGTGAATATCTGTCAATTTATCTAAAAGAGTATAAACATTGCGTTTTAATTCCCAGAGCATTTAACTGTTGTTTTAACTGACATTATTACTGCTTTTGTAAATGATTATAAATTTTATAGAAGAGATCTATTTTTATTGTGAAGTTGAGCTACTGTATAAAAAAAATAACTTATACACAAATTATTTTAAATCCAAACTGTTATTTTAATACCCACTAATTATTATACGTATACCTACTGATTTCTGGTACCTAACTATTTTCACCAAAAGTGCTCATCGCTGTCAAGAAAATTAGAGAAAAAATGCATTAAAGAATGAAGAAAACTGTCTCGTTGTTTTTATGACCCCAAGCGTATCCTAACATTATTATGAAATGCGAAAGTGTGTGAGTACGTACGTGCGTGCGTACGTGCATGTGCATGTGTGTGTGTGTGTGCGTGTGTGTGTGTGCATGTATAGCTGGAAGCCTGGAATAAGACCACTATAAAATTTTTGGATGTTCCCATGGGATGCATGAGAATGTATATGTACTTAGTAAAATCCCGGAGTTTCAATTTCTAATGATTCACACGAGCGAAGCCTTGGGTAATAAAATAAAGGCTGGTATAGGTAACGCCACGAGATTTGAGGCGAATGATTACACACACAGCTACATAAAGTACTGATTGCAAAAAAGATAGTGAATGAATGAAATGACTGAGTGAATGAAAATGTGAGTTATATGATCTTATGATGAAATACGCATATACTTAACCTATTTTTGAAATAAAACAATTTGAAACTGATAAGAAATATTCGCAAGAAAAAATTGGTATTTTATAAATAGCGAAAAATACTTTACCTGATTTAAATAAAATAGATCGAAATATTTTATTTTCTGTTTTGTTTGAACTAGATGTATTTTCCTAAATTACTCTTAAAGAAATAGGGTTTCAACCTAGGTTGAAGAAACTTTTGGTCAATTTTGTAATTCTATGTTGAGTCTGTTCAACTTGCTATCGGTATAAATAAATGTCAAAATCCCGCTGTCATTACATGACGTGTTGTTGTGTGCGTGACCTCAACTCTGATGGCGTTACCTAAGTATATGTACTTAATAATAATAATAGTTTAATAATAATAGTTTATTTTCCTTAGACAAAAGTGCTTAGCATACAACAAGGTTGAGACCTCCTATTAAGTTAAAAACTTGTGTCAGGAGGCCTCGCTCTTCTAAAAACTACATACATTTAAACAGTTTTACTAAAACTAAACTATTTTACTTAACCTAAACATATTATTTATGTACGCGCGCGTGAGTGTGTGTGAGTGTGTATGCGAGTGTCTGTATATGTGAGTGAGTGTGTGTGAGTGCGCGATTGTATGTGAGTGTCTGCGTAAGAGGTCCGATTTCACAAAACAACCAAGTAAATAAATAAAACTTGTACATATGGATTGCTCTTGTCACAGAGTACCCCAAAACAAAAATCCGTATTCATACTAATATTAAATATGTGTCTGTCTGTCATTCTGTCCGACTCGTCCTACTGTCAGTCTATCAGTTACCTCCACACACTTAAACAGCTGAAGCGATTATGATGAAACTCAGCACGGAGACGGCCTGAGTCCCGAGAAAAGACACAGGACATTATAAACCGAAAAGATTTCAAAGTACTGTGCTAAGCCTTAGGCTCCGATAATATTTTATTTGTTTTGGCGTGATCGTCTAATTTGGACCGTTTTCTACGTTGTGTTTTCGTTTTAAAATAATACTAGTGACCGGGGTTCACAACTAGGTGAACTATTAGACTTTACATACTCATGTAAATAGATAGATTATAGCGAATATATGTATAAATTCTTAAATATAAATCCACAGACAGAAATGGACAAAGATTTAACACTTAGCATTATTTATTTGCTCTAGAAAACATTGTATAACAATATGGTCTATGTTCGTATAGGAGGAGCCCTCTCCCCGCTCTCTCCAGTAGAGCTCGACGCCTTACTGGTCACTCTCCCTCGAACCTGCCACGACCATTGCAAGGGAATAACAAGCTATGTCGCCCGTCTATAGATCGTATGTATCAGTCACCAAATGAGTAAGAGGACAAACAAGAATGTAGTTACTCCTGTGGTAGGATTTCATTACTCCTAAAATTTACACGGAGTAACTACCCTACTCACTTGAGGCTACTTCTATTCCCCCCTTTAGACTCTAGTATAAAAGAAGGTACTTCGATTAGTGTATGAGTAAGTTGAAGGACGCTCCATTACTTGGTCTACAACCCGGAACGAGTAATTGGCCTCCCCCCACGTACCTCCCTAAGACACCCAATTCTGCACGGATCGCCTCGAGGGACGTTTTATCCTTAGCCGCAACCTCACTAACGACACCTATTGCCGAGCGAGTAAGTAGACACCCCGTTGGATTACGTATAATCACTACGTGCCCAATGTCAGACCGAACACTAGGGGGCAACC
Source organism: Archips crataeganus (assembly GCA_947859365.1). Lineage (NCBI taxonomy): Eukaryota > Metazoa > Arthropoda > Insecta > Lepidoptera > Tortricidae > Archips > Archips crataeganus. The sequence goes on from OX402062.1 coordinate 9,332,670, forward strand.
TTCAGCACGCCAATCCTCGCACCCAAAATAATAATTTTGATAATCTACAGACCGCATAATGAAAGCTTCACATCAACCGTTGCTTAGCCTAGCTATCGCAACTGTATCGTCTGTACTATGGTACGTGATGGTGTAGCTGCGTGCTATCAGGACCATTTCACTTGGTCGGTCGTAACTATACTGGCATTTGTGCCTACCAGTATTGTCACTTCCCCACTCTCAGAGTAATAGTACGGATAGAAGTGTGGGAAATACTTTCTCTATACTGGTCTGACTAAATCCAAGGTTAATATTGAGGACTGGTAAGTATTAGTGGTTTAATTTAGTCTCAAGTATTATGAAACCCCATTCTAGGTTCTAATAGGTTAACAGATTTTATACCAAAATCAAGGGATGAATTTTGAAAATTATATTCTTTCACTAGAACAAATAAAATAGATAATACAATACACCATAAGTCTAAATGGACTTGTATAACAGCACAACAAAGGTAATAAACAGTAATAATATGGCCGTTTATCCATTTCTATCAGTAATTGATCAATTACTTCCCAAAAATAAATTCATAATAAAACACGAGGTTAAATAGTAGTAACCCTATTAAAATTATACTAGGAGTTCTTACCTAGGAGGTACAGCTGTTTCACTGTTTAAATACTCTGTGGTATTATCGAAGATAGATTCCCCAGTAGGTTACAAGATCTCCGGTAGCTTAGATAATATTCACTTCAAATATTACTTCAAGACGAGGTCTTCAATATCTCAGATAATATTCACTTCAAATATTACTTCAAGACGAAGGTACGACAACATAAACGCACAAGGTTCTCAGTCAGAATATTGTTCAGATCCACTGTCAATTATCGAGGATAATTCCTTTCGGATTTCAAAAAGATTTAAATTTAAATAATAATTCCAAGAGAAAAGACAATAAAAATAAAACCAATTCAAAACATTGTATAGCTCAACTCAAAGTGGTTTCTCGATATCAAATACCAATAGACATTCTAATTTATTTAAACAAAGATTCAATTTGCCTGTTCTAAAATTTAAATATTTAAACTTATTGTCATGTTTATTTGTATTAGTTAAATAGAACCCTATTACTCATTTTGACATTAACTGTCAGTCATCAAAATCTTGTTTAAAATTGAACCTTAAATTTCGTTGACCTAAACATCTATCTTACTATGTAGCTTTGTTCTATATGTATGATTTCAATAAATGTTTAGCCGCGAGAGTCAACCCCGGTAGGTTTAAGTTAAGATCGCGTTTGATTAAAATATACTATAAGTTCATACTGCCATGTTAAATAAAATTATAAAGACACTTAGCTAAGATTATGATCCAAACGCATCGCGTTCCCAGCATACAGCCCCGAAGTCTGCATCTCCATACTCCAGCAGCTCTCCTCACAGCTTACTGCATCACGCAGCTCTCAGCAGAACTCCAATCAGGAACCCGCCGTCATATCCAGTGAAAGGATATCCATGTCAAACAAATTATATATTAATATTGTATCAAAATCATTATTCAATCCTGATATGGTTCAGGAGGTTTCATAGATCATGTATTCCTGCGATGTCAGTTATATTGGTCCAATAGTTCCAATGCCCGACGTATGATGGATATAATAATATACTGGAAATAAGTCCATTATTCTTTGGTTTAAGATATAATTTATTATTGAATTTCCAGTCGTCACTTTAATCCCTGTCATATTTCTATGTAATTCATCACTACTCCATTATCTAAATTCCCCATAGTTCCCCCAATAAGACATCAGTATTTTGACTTACACGTCAAATGATTCCTCTCGTTCTTCACTCCATCAACCTTTGACGTAGACTCCTCACTTCTATTCTTCTATTCCACATGACAGCTGACGTCACGCGCCTCTAGGCTCCCGCTATTTCTGAAAATAGTTAAATTATCCTGCGAAATATCATTTTGGACTCACGGCAGTACTTCACACTGATACATTCTCTACACAATTCTCATTATTAGAACACTCCCGATTCAATAGACACTGAGTTATAGTCATTTAATCCCAAACACAATATCACAAGTTTGTTATTATTATAACTTCACTCGTCTGTCCCTTAGGTTAGACATCAAGTTGACATTCCTCGATGTTTCCTTCTTTGGAAACCAAATATAGCTATCTTTGATTAGGCGAAGCCTTCCCTCAGCTTTACACAGTCTCGCTATATGATGATTGGTAAATAAATCGACTGTTGTTTATAAAGCTTTCGTTGCTGTAACTCCCAACGTCGTAATTCATAGTCATTTCAAGTTGTCGCGTTTGTGGAAAGTATGAGGAAATAACCGTTGGAAAATACACACACACACCACACGACACTTCACTCGCACAATCGTGGATCAAATTATAAGGATTAATTTATTTTTCTTTTATTTATTTTACTACGTTATCTCGTTTTTCATTCCTGACATCCCTCATGTCAATCCACCCATTCCTTTTTCTCTTTTTTCTTTTTGACAGGTCTCATTAAACAAGGTTTGTTATTGAAACTTTTTCAAAAAAATTAATACCCATATAACGAGTTCAGTACAGTACCCTTAGGATAGCAATAAAAGAGCCCTTCGCAGACAAAATCACGGGCAAGAGTCAGTACACAATATACTACGAGGTCTCTGCTGGTAGTAAGAGGTTTTCAGTTTTAAGGTAGTCAAGTTTAGATAGCCAGTCAGTCATGACTGCCCTACAGTCAAATAGTTTCAGCTGATTGAGACTCTTATTCAACTTATTATACAGGTGAGACGAGAGTGCATCATATTGTCTTTTAGCAAAAGTGGATTTATAGCCGGGTATAGGTGCTACAGATTTTATTCTTCTGTATGTGCTATATGACGGGTCAAAAACCAAACCCTTATGAAGTTTCGTCACAACAGATACTATGTAACGTTTACGCATGCTAAGGAGATTACAGTGGGTATAAAGTTCAGTTGTTGGATATCTATAAGGCTTAAAATACATTATTTTCAATAAGCATCTTTGTGCCCTTTCCACTTCCAAAAATTTAGTTTTATTTGCCCCGCCCCAAACTGGAATACAATATGTCATGATGGATTGCGCAAGAGCTATATAGATCTTATTTAAGAGGGAGGGGGAGGCGATATGTCTAAGTGCTTTAAAGATCCAAATTAATTTGCATATACGATTATTGATAAAGTCAAGATGCGGGTACCAAGAGAGACGTTGGTCAAATAATACACCCAGGTATTTGGTGGAGCTCACTCTTTCAAGTTGTGAGAAATTGCAGGCAACAGCGAAGTTACAGGTATGGAGTTTAAGCTTAAAATTGCCCGAGGGTTGACCACTAGAGTTTTTAGAAAAACATAATGAAGTTGGACTTGGCAGTATTAAGGGTAAGTAAGTTGGAGATAAGCCATGTGTTGATACTACACAGTCCCCTTTCAGCAGCACCCAAAACTATATCCCAGCTTTTGCCACTAAAGAGAGCCACAGTATCGTCAGCGTATAGGAAGATATGCCCCACAAGGGAACAGACATTGGCAAGATCATTGATGTAGATCAGAAAGAGAGTCGGACCGAGAATGCTCCCCTGCGGTACACCAAAAGAGACCTCTGATTCATCACTGAAATAGCTACCAATCCTAACTCTCTGACTACGATTATTTAGGTAGTCGTAAAAGAGTTCAAGAGGCTTTCCTCTGATCCCTAAGCGCTCCAACTTGAGAAGAAGCAGCGGAATCGAAACGGTATCAAACGCTTTTTTTAACCCGATGAAAACTGCTACACATTTATCACCTTTATCCACTTCCTTATTGATAATTTGAGATAGGCCAAGTACCGCATCCTCTGTTGACAAGCCATGCCTGAAGCCAAATTGTGATTTCGAAAGTAAGTTAAATTTATGAAGGTAATTATTTAGCCTTTTATTAATTAATTTTTCTACTATTTTGGAAACTGCCGAAAGTAATGAAATTGGTCTATAGCTATTTGGTTCCGTTTTGACTCCACTCTTAAAAATAGGTATAACAATGGACTTCTTTAATGCAGCTGGGAATACACCTTGCGCAAAACACAGGTTTGTCAGGTGAATAATGACTGGGGCAATAGCAACAGCACAAAGTTTTAAAAATTTAGTGGGTATATAATCATAGCCCGGTGCACTGTCTGACTTAAGGGACATTAAGACACTAGTTACTTCGTCGGGATCACAGTCAAAAAGAAAGAACGAGCAACCCGCTGCATTATATAAGTCGGGGTGATGAGACTGGTTAGGAGACTGGTTATTAGGTATTTGAGAAGCCAGGTTTTTACCTACGTTCGTGAAAAAGTAATTTACATAGTTAATAGATTCCGTGGGAGTAGCTTTACACTTGAGCAAGTTCGAATCATTGGAAATAGGGGCTTTATAATTTGTTAATTTTTTAATTGACGACCATAAGGCTTTAGAATTACTGGGACTTTTTTCCAGGATTTGCTTCTCATAATTACGCTTTAATTTATTAATTAAGTTATTAGTGAAATTGCGATATCTTTTAAAAGTAGTTCGCAAAATAACATTATCAGGGTCAGCTCGCAGTTTCATCTTGTTTCTATTTTGAATACATCTTAGCAAACCAGGGATTATCCAAGGTTTGATAGTTCTACGACTTCTTGGGATTAATTTTAATGTTTTGCTGTTATTTATGGAGTCTCTCAGAATAAGTAACAGTTGATCTATAATAAAGTTGGGATCTGTAGAGGTTAATAGACTTTCAAAATTTATTTCTAAAACTAAAGCTGCTGCCTGTTTATAGTTTATAGTTTCAATTGATTTTAGGGTTGTAGTGTTCACGTGATTAAATAATAACAAGGCCGTGGTATTGTGATCTGTTATGGATGTATTAAGGATAGCTGTATATATTTTTGTGGATTTGTTTTTTATATTAAGCATAACATGATCAAGGCAATTGCCCAGCCTAGTAGGTTTTAAGAGACCAGGAATTATGCCATGTACACTAAGCATGTTTAAATATCTTTCTCTGTTCGACCTATCAATTTGTTGCTCACAAGTGCGGGGTATTAAATTAATGTTGATGTCCCCTGATATTATAATAGATTCACCAGAGTTTAAAGTTTCCAAGTGTCTGTCCAGTGAGTTTACAAAGTTAACTGCATTATGGTTAGAGGGAGAACGATAGATTCCAAGAATGGTAGTGTTTAATAGGCAGTGGCGGATTTACACTTTTGCCGCCAGTAGGCTATTCAATTTTTGCCGCCCCTAAGTGTTAGACCAAGATAAGTCTGCAACGATTTAGATAGCACACAAAGTGTATGTGATATTTATACCTCATAATTTGATACAAGTTTGACGTTTAATATAATACTTACACTGCGTGTGCTATCAAAATTGTTAAAGACTTATCTTGGTCTGACTGTACTAAGCTCTGTAATTTGATACCCTAAATTTATATTATAGTATTGAACGCTATTGGAATATTTAAAAAAATCATGTTCACAAAAGTACCTATACTTTACAAAACACTTAGTAATTTTTCATATACTTACAGACATTGGAGTAAGTATTCGGTATACTAAAATATCGTAGTTTTTCTTAAATTTTCAAAATTTTCTTTTCTCCGTGTATAAAATCTGGGGGCACGGAAGTGCCCCCGCCAAGACGAGCCAAGCGGAGCGCAAGGGCAACCTATCTTTTCTCAAAACGTTTCGTCGTTTTTTTGAACTCTTATAACTTTGCTTTGGATGATGTTAAATAGTTGAAAATTTCAAGATATAATGACACTAGTACAAACATGAAACATACAAAGTTTGAATGTCGTAGCTATTATACTTTAGATTTTATCAATGTCTAAAAACCCCCGATTTCGTCACTGATTCACTCACTCACTGATCATCAAAATTCTTAAGGTACTTCCTGAAGTCCTAGAAAGCTGAAATTTGGTATGTAAGCTAGTATACAAACAACGAAAAAATCTTAAAACTTGAAACTTTTACCCCCCCCCCCCCCAACCCCTTAAACTAGAGGGTGAAAGCTTGTATGAGACTTCCGCAAATTTTGATGCTAGAGGTCTGAAAATTGATATAAAAAAAAAAATATCATGGGACAATTCACACCAATTGACCTAGTCCCAAAGTAAGCTTAGCAAAGCTTGTGTTATGGGTACTAAGCAACGGATAAACATACTTATATAGATAAATAAATACTTAAATACATAGAAAACATCCATAACTCAGGAACAAATATTCGTGCTCATCACACAAATAAATGCCCTTACCGGGATATAGAGGGTCCTTGTTATCCTTGCTATAAATAATAAGATATGTATTTCAGGATTTTTAGTAAATCAATGTTTTTGAGGGATAAGGTTTTTTTTATTCCTATAGAAAAAAAATTGAGCCAATTTTGCCGCCCCCCCAAGATTTGCCGCCCTAGGCTCCAGCCTACTCAGCCTGCTCGTAAATCCACCACTGTTAATAGGTCAACTTGAATACATGATGCATGTTCCAAAACAATCTCTTCAAAACTGGCACTTAGATAGTTCTTTGCAAAGATTACTACGCCATCATTTTGGTTACTATTATTTAATGTAAACTTAGACGTATAATTTGGTAAATATGGAATTGGTTTCAGAGGATTGATCCAGCATTCTGTTAATATAATTAAATCGGGGTCAAAATCAAGCTGCGAAAGGGTTACTTGCAGATTGGAAAATTTTGTGTAAATACTACGTATATTCTGTGAAATAACAGAAAAACTGTTTCTCAAGCTGGGTACGTATTTAACAATATCCTGAGGCTCGCACTCAAAAGACTCGGCAATGTCCACGTTGTCAATATCATTTATAATGGAAAGATTATTAGACATAAGTAGATTTCAAGGTCGTGGGTTTAAACAGGCTGAAAGTGGTAAATAACATTCTATTTTGAGTGAGCAGACACGGAAATTTTAAAAAGGAAAAGTCGATTTTGTGAGTATTGGACCAGATTAAAAAGTGTGTGAGTGTGTATATGTGTGTGTGTTTATATGTCAATTTGATTATTTGAACAATTATTATCAAATTGCCCCTTCATATTGGGCATTATGAAAAATTACCGATTTATCACTTGGTCCATAACATATAGGTATAAAGCGTTAACCCTTCACCTCGCGCAATCGGAGGCTGCATTGTCACGTGGGCGCTCGCGATCGCATTCGCCATCCTTCTTCCTCATCCTAAAAAACTCGACAGAAAGAGACGAAAAGCGATTGTGATTCCGAGTGCGTTAGACAATGCCTCTAGCCTAGCTTCTACTATACAACCCGCCAACCGCTCCGCTTATACAACGACCTACACCGATCTGGTTAATGGATAAAAAGTATCATATATTATTAAATATGTTAACAAATATATTGCAAGTGGGTTGACTTAAAAATTTCAGTCCAGAATATGATTAATTATTTTTTTATTTTTTTTTATACATTTTACCGTTTCGTTTAAATACACAAATGACGTACCAATCAAAAGTATAAAGCCTATAGAATATGCAAACGTTAGGTTGACTAACCAGACCAGTGCATATATCGATTTACCTGTGTTTACCTGTTAAAGTTCAAAAGTTCCATTCCGTTCCGGTCAAAAGTTATGACCGGAAAAAAAGTAGTCAACCTAACGTTTGCATATTCTATAGGCTTCATACTTTTCATTGGTAGGTATTACATTTTGTCTATTAACCGAAACGTTGAACTATAAAAAAATATATACTGGACTGAAATTTTTCAGTCAACCCACTTGCAATAGGTATATTTGTTAACATATTTAATTTAATTTAATATAAAATACTTTCATCCTTTAACCAGATCGGCGTAGGTCGTTGTATAAGCGGCTATAAGTAGAAGCTAGGATAGAGGCAGGCTATATAGGTAGGCTATTATTTTTGACGTGACAACGTCTAATAAATCGATGAACGTCGGCTGCACGCACGAAAAATAATGACGCAATGTCCCATACATGTCCCGTACAAGAGAGAGCAGTGAACGCCAGGATGCACAAGAGAGCAGCGCGCGCCAGGATGTACAATCTTAGTAGGTACTAGCGCTCGGGTAATTTTTAATGGGGGGTGCGGGATGCAGGGGGAGGGGTTGAGGGGGTGCGGGGTTGGAGTATTAAAGGGGGATGAAAATTATTGGTTTTGCCGTAGGATGCACCGTTTTCAAGATATTTAACAAAACACCGGTACTCGTCTGATCACCGAGGTTAAGCAACGTCGGGCGCGGTCAGTACTTGGATGGGTGACCGCCTGGTTTCATTTTTGTTTTTTTTTGAATGTTTTGTTATGACGTTGTCACGTTAAACTATCGTCCGTAAACTGACTTTAAAGACAACCGGTTTTTACTGTGGAAATTTTTCACTGTTCTGAGGGTTATATTTGGCTCTTTTATTAAATAGGTACCTACTACTACATTCACACTCGTAGATTATCCAACAATTACCACACGCGTTCCCTATTTAGCCATTGTTCAACAATTTAGGTGAGCTGTAATAAGTAACTGAACGCCGCACGTTTGTGGGGACTGGACTTGCAGATTACTTAATAGACATTGTTTAGTTTCTCCAACTCTGATGGAAATTCACTCTAAAATATTCGCAAACTCTTTATTGCACTAAATGATGTGAGGAAGATCTTAAAAAAATACGTACAGCTAACGAATATTGATTGTGGTGTGCTATTGAAATAGTACATTGTGCATCAAGGGCCGTAAGTAAGGGATTACTAACGAGTGTCTATCAGAAGCCCGACGCCGAAGGTGGAGGGCTTTTAATGACTCGAGTTTGTAATCCCCTTACTGCCCGTGATATATACAATGATTTTCATCACATTGCGAGGAAAAAAATCCAATAATAAGATTATTTTGTTTCTAAACACTTAAATTGAATAAAATAATGGCTACCCGCCAATACAGTTTGTCACTTTTTTCGAGTTATCTACCATAGATAATGTAAACTAAGTTTAGTTTAGAATTCGAATGGTCAGACCGAAGAGTATTTATTGTAATATTATATGAACAAGAGTGGCAACTCTATGGTCAAATAGGCATGTATGGAAGGTGCTGCCGCCCTACGGCTGGTCAAGAACTAATGTGACGTATCTATAGATGTATACCTATCTATATGTATATGTTGGTAGTGATGTACAGCTATAATTACGCGTAATTTTAATTGATAGGCTAATTGCCACTATTCGTATTTTAGCCGTCTAATCAAATCGGCATATACGAAGTATAAGCGGCTAAACCCGATTTGCACTATACGGCTAAAATACGAACATTAGCAAGTGGCCTATCAATTAAAGTCCTTGACCGTCAATTTGGTACGCCATGGCCATTGCCAATGAATGACAACTGACAAGTTTGACAAGTCAACCAAGATGGCCGCTAATTTAGTTCTTCAAAAAACACCACAGATCGCTGTAGTCGCATGAAAAGTGTGATATATGTAAGTGTGCCCCCCCTGGGTCAGACGGCCAGATTCTGCCAACATGTCAAAAAATAGTTACAAAAATTATTGCAAAACTATATGATATAAATTTTAAATTTTAAATTTTTTTTCGTTAGGCTGGTAGTAATTTATTATTGTTTATATAATTTAAATGATAAACGTTTTGACTGTGACTATAAATTGAATTGAAATTGAATTTACCTACTGTAAAAATTTAGGCTGAACTTATTAATTAATACTGTTTTAATAATTTTTGTTGACATTGAATTAATTTTGTATTTTGTATTTAATTTTCATTTCCTATTTTGTTTGTTAATTGAATTGGTGTGTAATCTTGTATAATTAGAAATGATAATGAATGATTTTAGATGTAAGATTGTTAAATAGGTAATTGCAATACCCTTGCAGGGTTCAGGTTTAACTGTGCTTAATGTAAGACCTTTACACTACGTGTGAGCAATAAAGATTATGAATTATGAATATAAAAATAATAACGAAGTTTCATGAAGAGTAGATAAGTTTTGTGTTGGAAAATTGGGTTATAGCTAAGTTTTAAAGATATAAATAAAGCGTTGGCTGACTTAAAACCTCCTTAGTCTGAAATGACATACCTACTAACTTGTTTGCAAATTTTAAAACTATAGTACATTGTGCATCAAGGGCCGTAAGTAGGGGATTACTAACGAGAGCCTGTTCGAAGCCCGACGCCGGAGGCGGAGGGCTTTTAATGACTCGAGTTTGTAATCCCCTTACTGCCCGTGATACACACAATGATTTTCATCACACTGCGAGGAAAAAAATCCAAAAGTTAAATTATTTTGTCTCTAAACACTTAAATTAAATAAATAATTTCTACCCGCCAATACAGATTGTCACTTTTTTCAAGTCATCTACCATAGATAATATAAACTGTGTTTAGAGCGCGCGCAGACAGAGAGAGGTCTGAAGTTCCGCGTTCCGAGTTCAGAGTTCTGCGTTCTTTCGACTGACTGGACTGAGTCCCTTACGATAACGCACACAGCAGGCGGTCGGAACTCTCGAGCGGTCAAAACACAGAACTCTGAAAACGGAACTCGGAACTCCAGACCGCTCTCTGTCTGCACGCGCTCTTAGAATTCGAATGGCATTGGCATTCTGCCAACATGTTAAAAAATACTTACTAAAATTATTGCAAAACTATTTGATATACATTTAAAATATAAAAATTACGAAGTTTCATGAAGCGTAGACCAGTTTTGTGTAGTAAAATTAGGTTATAGGCTATAACCCAAATTATAGCTAAGTTTTAAACATATAAATATAACGTTGGCTGACTTGAAACCTCCTTAGTCGGTTTGAAAATTTTAAAATTAAAGTTAGAACTCCCTTGGGAAGAAAAACTGTACGTAAATCCATAACTCCCTTAAGAACAAATTAGGCCTTTGACATTTAGTATACATGCATGGAATAACACCATTGACGAGCAAGTGTGATGAGCTGATGAGAATAAGAGCGCGCGCAGACAGAGAGCGGTCTGGAGTTCCGCGTTCCGCGTTCAGAGTTCTGTGTATTGACCGCTCGAGAGTTCCGACCGCCTGCTGTGTGCGTTATCGTAAGGGACTCAGTACATTCGAAAGAACGCAGAACTCGGAACTCGGAACGCGGAACTCCAGACCGCTCTCTGTCTGCGCGCGCTCTAATGTAAGTCGACTTGAACTCGACTATGATTTGAAGTCCTTTTGGTGCGCCATCTATTGGGGAGTAGGACAAGCAAGCTTTTCGCTATCATAATTTTCTATTATGGTCACCCTCATTATTTCATGTGTCCAATGGATGGAAATGTCAAGATTGTCAAGTCGATCGAGCACGTCAAAAGCAGCATGTCAATATGTCGTCTGCAAAATGCAGTTTAAGTGCGTTCAGCAGAGCAGATTCGTTTTATTCAGTCAGTTGTTAAGCTGAGCTTAATAAATTATTTTCGATGCGATTAAGTTCAGATTGCCGTTTTAATTTGTTGCATTAATAATAGCAATTTTTATAAGGCGTACCTGACTATCGAACTTCCTCTAAGTCGCGTATTCAAACACTTAAACTATTCATCATAAAGTAGTTGCGATACACGATGTCTACACGGAGAGCTAGAATAAAAGCCGTAGCAGCACTGCCTGTAAGGCGGAAAAATGCAGAAGGCCAAGCTAAAGACGAAAAACTCAAAAGTCCTAAAACACCACGGCCAGCAGCTTTACAAGATGAGATTTTTAAAATAAAATCACCCGTGAGTAAAGTCGCCTCACCGGTACAGCCGCTGCAAGAAACTAGAACTTTTGACATCCCTTCGACTGCCGATGTACTCTCGCCCTCACCTAAAAACCTACCCTCGGTTATAAGAACCCCGAAACGCAGCGAAAAAGTGCCTGTAATCACTTCAGTAACTAGACCAGCCTCGAATCAATTTGTTTCGCCTCTACAATGCTACAACCCAGCACGGAAGGCTGTGCCTTCCCCTATCAGGGTCTCTCCTCTCTTCAAAACTATGACAGTTTCTATGGAGGGTATTGAAAGACTTGAATCTACAAATAGTGGCAAAACTAGCCCATATGTTGCAGATAAACCTAAGAATGATACTCCACTTGTGGAGCAACCTGTAGTCCCAGCAAGTTCTTCAGAGAGAAGACTTACTTTATCATCTTTGGAAGGTAACATATTTATTAATTTAAATTCATTTTTGTTTGTACATTACATTAGTTTTGAAAGTAAAGAAACATTTTCTTTTCACAAATCTAAAAATCCTCCTCTAATTCTTTTCCAACAATACATTAATCCCTCATATGCTAAGGACATGGATTGATGCCCAATTTAAGGCATTCTTTTTGTACTTTTTTTTAATCTGTATTATTGGATTTATATGAAACAGATGAGACCAGGGTCCTGTTGCATAACAAAGTACAACTTATATTACAAGGGGAACTTCCTTTCTAGTTAATATAACTGAAGCGAGAGTTCCACTTTGTAATAATAATATTAGTTGTACTTTGTTATGCAACAGGCCCTAGAATAAAAAAAATGCATGATTTTTTTTTACTTCCCACATGTAAGGGTTAATCTTTACTAGCAAAACTAAAGTACTTACAATACAGTATGGTACAGTAGTACTTGTTTTGCTCAAAATGTATTAATTTTGGCACAGATTACAACCCACCCAGCATTCCGGAAAGCACAACTGATGAAACCGGCATGGATGGTATAGTTCCACTGCAGCCAACATGTAGCATACCAAAACCTTTAGACTTTTTAAAAAGTGAGATCATATCAGAAAATGCTCCAGTGTTGTTTGATCCCATTATTCCATTGCCTTCTCCGAGCAAAGTGCGCCCGAAGCTGCGGCCGGCACCAAGACTTGCTCCTCACAGACGGAACAGTGTTCAGGTAAACCATAAACTTACTAAGAACATGATATTATAATATTTGGTTGTAGCAAACCGGTTACCTTCTGCTTAAATCAATTAAAAAGTGGCATTAATTCATGAAAATTGAATTTTAGGGTATTTTGGGACTAGAGGGTTTTGTGAATAAGCGATTATGACATTAGGTGATTTGGCCACTGTTAGGTGTGGCCCTTTTAGGGTGTTTTGGGAATAGAGTATTTTGCCACTCATTCATAATGGGACGCAGTCCACTTGAATTTGGGTTGTACCATCAAGAGTAGTGTACATTGAAAAAAGAGGATTTTGAAATTAGGGTCTAATAATGACTAGAGTGTTTTGGGAGTAGTGTCAAATCAGCCGGAAGGGAAGATCACAATATCATTTCATTATCATTAAATAAATATTACCCCTGTTTGATCAATTATTCATTCACACTAAAAACATTTATTTAGCCAATCTATAAATTTGAACATGAAACACTGCTTCTTCTGTAATTCAATATTCAGATTGCAATAACAAAAAAACACAGAACTAGCAATAAGAGGATTTGTAACGTTCTTGCTTATATATTGTTCTAGAACCGATGTCGCCACTTTTTCGCTTCTTCTATTAATGCACACACATTTTTGTCCTTATACCGATTTTACTAAATTATCACCTGTTAACTTTTTAACACAATCTCTGAATAGTCCATTTGTCGAGCAATTAAAACGAGCTACACTTTGTTATAGATTGATCTGTGAGAAGAAATATATGGTTTTTTAGCCACACAACTTGTGTGACATTTCTATTCCTCATTATTAGTTTTGTGTTAAATGTTAAGGTGTTATTACACCAATCGATCAATATAGATAATAGCCGATCAATGCTACCATTCAACATTAATCAATTGGTTGAGTATAGGTACTTTGTTTATTTTAGCATTAGAAAAAGGGTAAACAATCTTGACCAGTATTTTTTTACTGCATAATTCTTATGAAAAATAAGTCACAGCAAATACTTAATTACAATTAGCAAGGACTTATGGTCATTTATTTTATAAACATCCTTCTTTTAGGGTTCCAGAGCCAAAATGGCAAAACGTAACCCTTATAGTTTGTCATGTCTGTCTGTCTGTCCGCGGCTTAGCGCATTGACTATTAGTGCTAGAAAGCTGTAATTTTGCATTGATATGTATGTCTAGCAATTACCCTACCCAAAAAATTCTTTAGTGTATCTCCCATAGACTTAAAGTGGGGGTGAGTTTTTTTCTCGTTTAACTTCATACTGTGGGATATCGTTGGATAGGACTTTTAAAATCATTACGGGATTGTGCAGACGATTTTTTTTTCGATACAGTGATTCGTTTGCGAAATATTCAACTTTAAAGTGATTTTTTTTTGTTCAAATCAAGTGCCTCTCTAAAAGCTAAAATGTTGGTATAAAAATTTTGAAAAAAATCAGGATGGGAGAAAATATCTCGAATTAACAAGGAAAACTATAACGGCTAATTAATAGTATAATTAATAAGATTTGCAAGGATTTTTTCGTTACAGCTGCGGAACCCTATCCTGGGCGTGTTCAACACGCTCTTGGCCGGTTTTTTAATCCCTGACACAAAAAGAGGGGTGTTATAAGTTTGACCGCTATCTGTGTGTGTCTGTCTGTGGCATCATAGCTCTTAAACGGGTGAACCGATTTGGATGCGGATTTTTTTATTTGAAAGCTGGTTTCTTGGCGATAGTTTCAGACATGTTTCATCAGATGTGCGTTTATGACAATTGAAGAAGTCTCGACTGACAGCCAGCAGCGAACGCGTTAAAAGTGTTTTACAATAAAAAGACTCTTCAAGATTGTTTGCCCTTTTCTAATGCTAAATTAAACGAAGTATAGGTGTAGTAGGAACTGTCGATCGACGTCGATTGGGTAATCCCTACCATCAATAGATCTATGTAGTAACCATGGACTTAATACCTAACCAGGACTGAGTACTAACTTTTATTAGTCAATCAAAAGTGACCCTTATTACCAAGCCATACAGTTTAATAATGGCAACTAGAGACAGCGGATCCGAGAGATTACATATAAACTAGAGAAACTTAGAGAATTGTGTCCCACTCGCACCAGTACTTACTTGATCACCCTAATTAGAACGAGATGCAACTCTCTGGTTTGTTTTTTTTTCGGCCTCACTTTTTTGTTGCAGTACTCAGTCCTGGTTAGGTATTAAGTCCATGGTAGTAACACCCTCTCACGTCTCAGGGCAGTGCCAGCGAGTCGGAGGACGAGAGTCGGCGCGCGCTGCTAAGTGGCGGCGCGCCGACGCCGGCGCCGCCGCGGCAGCGTCATGACTCCCTCACTTCTCACAGCACATTGCAATCTTTGCCCAACAGGTACAACACTATTCATAATCATCATAATCCTAGCCTATATGTATACGTCCCTTAGAATAAGAAGGCTTGGTCCGTAGTATCCACGCTGCCCCAGTGCGGTTTGGGAACTGTCACACACCATTGAATTTCTTCTCAGATGTGTGCAGGTTAGTTGAAACGATGTTTTCCTTCACCGTAAAGCTCATGGTAAATTTCAAATGTAATTTCGCAGGCATAGCTAGTATACCTATAAATGGGTGAATCAACTGTTTTGTTTATTAATAAAATATGCCTTATCATTATCAATAAATAAACAAAAATTCAAGGTAGTTTTATATTGTCAATAAAAGTTAATTTTTGTGGGGTAGTTTGAGAAAAAGAAAAATAAAGTGGGTACTTGAGAAGTTACAGTGACAAGTTAAGACATTTGTTTTGGTTTATTAGGCGGGCTTGCGCGGACCTAGGTTAGCTACTTAAATCCGAGTTAACTGCTAACCCAGGGTTACCAATTTAATTTTTTTAACCCTGACCTGTACAAGTGGCCCTAAGTTTAACATTTGGTAGCATAGCGTACGGTTGTGGTGCTAACTCTGAAGATGAGCTCTGGTTGAGTTTGAAACGCGTCAGTGTAGTTTGGTGGTGGTAATGGTTGGGTTTTTATGATTTGTGTGTGTTCGTACAGTGTGGAGGTGGAGGAACTGCATGAACACGCATTTCTTACATAAACGTAACTATCGTTAGGTAATTGTTTCAGTTCATTAAAGACTATTCAAACATATGTCAAAACCACTCATAATTTACGCCGTTCCTTTGTCTGTTATTTAAACTATTGTCGCAGGGAGGTGACCCGCATACGGAACGACTCTGTGTGCTCAGGTGTGAGCCAGGTCACGGCGCCGCCACCCGCGTCGCCGCTCAAGGAACGACATGTCACCAAGTTAGTTACACGTTGCACACGTGAACGTGCTAAAAATTCTACAGGCGGGTTCTCTGTTTGTAGCAATGATGATATAGACTGGATTAGCATTCACCATAGTACAGATCGGCCGCAGAAAAATAGTTCGATTATTAAATCTAGATGGCGCTGAAATATAGCCCGAGGATTTGAAAGCAAAACAATATTACTACAAATACATATAAAAAAATTCAGAAATATTGCATAATAATACATTTGCAGTAATATGAAATATCTGTATTCTGTAGTCTTATTGTTTTGCTTGCAAACCCTCGGGCGATATGTCAGCGCCATCTAGATTTAATAATCGAACTATTTTTTCGCGACCGATCTGTACTATGGGCGATTACTAATCCAGTCTATATCATCCTTGGTTTGTAGGTAGGCAGTTTTTGATACAAAGCTGTAAAACGCTGCTACCGGTTACGAGTGTAGCGATGTTGTTGCACGCGAACGTGTTCAGTTGTGTATACACATACCGACATCCAGACCTGTATTCAAGGCTTGAAATCGGTGCCAAAAAGTGCCAACGTGTTTATTTTATAATTTACAATACAATAAAATCTTCTTCTTTTTTCATTTGTAAACACCTCGATACAAAAATGATGTGAGCAGATATCCCAAGTAGCCGTTCTGCGACAAAATTTAGTGCATTTAATTGGACTTTAGTTAATTACGGGTTGTTTGTTTGTTTGTTTGTTTACACTCTTTATTGTACAAAAGGAAAACAAAAAGGTTACAGAAAAAAAATATATAAGTAATTATAAGTAGGTTGTTTCGGAAAACTGTAAATATATGAAGTGAAAGCTATTACCAATTTATTGCAAAACAACTTTGGATCAAAAACAGCACAAAAAACTCTAGATTAAAGCTCTGTGGTTTAAAATAAACCGCAGGATAAACTTCATTCACTTCGTCCGTTCATCGGTTCAGTTCGGTTGTGTCACATCCCTACCAACGTGCCTACGAGGGGCGTTCAATATAAAGTGAGAATGAGATGCAAACTCTTTTAAATATTACGAAATTAAATACTGGCCGATAAAGCTAATCTATCTAGCTGATTGCTATGAAAAAAAAAAACTAACTGTCTTTTGTTTAAAAAAATATACGGTAATTTCTTTGCAATGCTATTGAGTACGTTAGCGAAAATGGAGAAAATTGAACTGCGCGCCGTTATCAAATACATGTGTTTGAAAAATTTTTCTACGGACCAAGTCAATTTGGATTTGCGGGGCACTTTAGGGTCTAATGCTCCTCCGTATTCGACAGTCGCACGTTGGTGCGCCGAATTTAGACGTGGAAGAACATCGACAATGGACGAACCCCGCTCCGGGCGCCCTACTACAGCAGTAACTGAAGAAATTGTGAAAAAAGTCGAAAACTCAGTTTTGGCGGATCGTCGTGTCACGGTTCGTTTTATTGCTGAAAATGTAAAGATTTCAACGGGGAGCGTGCATAATATTTTACATGAACGCTTGGGTATGAAAAAGGTATCTGCGCGTTGGGTACCAAGAATGCTTACTGACACGCAAAAACAAACTAGACTAGAGATTTGTCAAGAAGCTTTGAACCTGATGCAGCAAGACCGGGAACTTTTTTTGGCGCGATTTATAACAATGGACGAAACATGGCTCCATCATTACGACCCAGAAACGAAACTGCAGTCTATGACATGGAAAAGGCCATCATGTCCAACTCCGAAGAAATTCAAGGTGAGCCCATCTGCCGGTAAGGTCATGGGCTCTGTTTTTTGGGATGGTAAAGGGGTATTAATGATTAAGTATCTCGAGCATGGAGCCACTATTACGGGCACATTATACGCCAAACAAATAGCAACATTGCGTAATGAGATCCGCGAAAAACGGCGAGGTAAACTCTCGAAAGTTGTGCTGTTCCACCAGGACAATGCCCCGGCACACAAGTCCGCCGTTGCAATGGCTGCAATTCGTGATGCTGGGTTCGATATCCTTAAGCATCCTCCGTTTTCACCAGATCTCGCTCCCAGTGATTTCTACCTATTTCCGAGATTGAAACAATACCTGAGAGGCCAGAAATTTGAAGACGACGACGCGGTAGTCGCTGCAGTACAAGATTTTTTAAGTACTCAAGATGAGACCTTTTTTAAAAATGGAATTTTAAGTTTAGAAAAAAGATATACTAAGTGTATTATGCCAAAAGGTGACTATGTCGAAAAATAAAATGATATTTAGTAAAAGTTGTTTATAACATACTCATTCTCACTTTTTATTGAACGCCCCTAGTAGTTACAGTTTGTTATTATTCTGTCATTTATGTCGCAAAATTAAATCTGTTATATTAACGTTCTGGTAGCGTAAATTGATGATTAAATTACCGACGTGTGATAAGAAACACCGTATTTCATAACGCTAGACATTGCTGACTTTGTTTTGCACGAAATAACTGCACAAGACATCATTTTCTAGGAGATCTGTTCACCAGCACGGACAATCAAAAATGACAACCTGCCCCGGCCAACATTGGTTTTTATAAACGGTGACATTCAATTGTACATATAGCAATGGCAGTGGGGAAAAAGGTGCGAAGGCTCATCCTGTCTTAAATTATCTAAGGTTGTTTCTTCATTTCATCTCTCCTTATCTGAAACCTCATCTCATCGTCGAGTGTCATCTGTCTCCAGCGATAACAGTATAATTAATAGTAAAATTAATAAGATTTGCAAGGATATTTTCCGTAACAGCTCCGCAACCTCATGTATCACGGCTGTTGATTGTCCATGAATGGTAATTTGTGTGAGGATATAAAAATAGTTCACATTGTCAGGTGTCGCCGCCAAGAAATGAGTCGGCGGCTAGCTGCGATGCGCCGGCGTCGGGACCCCGTCAAGAGGGACGCTCTCACTATGTACGACCTAATATTCTACAACCCCACCACCAATCCCATTGTGTAAGTGTTGTATTAAAAGATACTTTGTTTATATGTATAGGTACTTAATTTATAGATCAACGTCATCTCCGGCCTTTAAACGTTCCTCTGCTGGGTACAGGGTTCATCTTATATTGAGATGGCTTGGACAATAATTCCCACGCTAACCCAATGCTAATTGGGACTTTCAAACACACTCTATTGAATTGCTTCGCAGATGTATAGTACCTATTTTATGAGGTGTCCCGATCTCGAATAGCTCATTGAAATAACGACTTTATTATTTACATTAGAGAGTTAATTTTAAATGAAACTTTGTTTTTTATTTGTTTTGGTTACCATGTCTACGACGTATTCAATTATGAAAAACATTATTTGCCAACAAAGTTTCATTTAAAATGAACTCTCTAATCTAAATAATAAGCTCTTTATTTCAATGAGCTATTTTATCTTATATTTCCGTTCATTTTAAACTTATTTTAAGATTATGCACTTGAGGACATAATAGAATACAATGGTTTTGTTCGAAAGGTGGGCTGTTAATGGTCTTATATACATATATTGCTATGTTATTTTGATTTATCTCTGTAAATAAAATAATAATAAATAAACCCCCGAAACCGTGATCGGCTTGGCCGACTAGTCGCCCTCTGTACTGTACAACCGACAAATCGGCTAAACTACGATTTTTAATTTCGTGGAATTCTGACAAATGCCAGATTTTGACGTTTCAGAGGCAACAAACCTTTTTTCATTTTAAATCTATTTATTATTTTAGAAACATAATAAAATAGGCACATTACTAATTATAAATATAGTGAAAGAGAGCTTTTACTACCTATAAGAAGTTATCAGTTTTCATTTATTAGTCTATATTTATTTCATAGGTTTTTAAGAGATTCGTGTATTCATGGTTCGTGTGAGACAGTTCATAATGATATTAGTCCTCTTTAAAAACCATAACACATAGCAAAAAACAAAAACTTTTCAAGGATAATATCAATCAACGAAAACAACAAAAATAATACGGAAACAGGAGAGCGAGCACATTCGAACATTTGACTTTAATATTGTTTTGACAGAAGAATGATATTTGATGGTTTTTATTATTTAAATTTGTACCTTGTTTATGTAATTTTAAATTACAAACCTCTTGAGACGACGGTTGAAACTTAATACATAACTAGTAATTATAATTTAAGACCGAAAGTTTGCGAAATATGTCAATCATCGCAATGATACCCGAGACAATTTATTTTTTACTCATAAAAGGATTAAATATTTTATTACGTCTAAACAGTTAGATCAAAAAATATTCTAACTACGTATTAATTAATGATTTATTACATTATGTCCAATTTTAATGTGTATACTAAGGAATTTGTGCTCTGTATTTCCTAGTTTATGTTTTATATCGTTTAAATTTTCGGGAAATATTTTTTGCCTAGTAACACTAAGAAATGTCAGAATTCCACGAAATTAAAAATCGTAGTTTAGTCGTATAGTATAGGCCAAAGTCATAATCGGCACATCTTTAATTGACAGTGATGATGCATATCTATGCATATAGACCGCAAATGAGGTCGTGAAGAATGTTAATTAAGTTAGTATTTAGTGTACAAGGCTCTTGCGAGGTTCAGTTTCGAAGTGTGCTTATCTTAAGACCTGTGTAGACTGTAGTGTGATTCGAAAATTCAGCTTTTCACGGCATTCGCCTATTACAGCCCAAATCAAGACGAGCCCGACACCCAAGGAACAAAACCCAAGGAGGCAATTCCGAAGGTTGAAGAGAGAAGAAAAGCGCCGGTGGAAGAAGAAGATGTTGACGACCCACCGGCGGAGGCTACTCCTGTGCCGCAGATCAAGCTCGGACCTAACGGGGAGATCATGCTGGACGAACAGAGCTTGGTAAGGAAGCATAGTCAAGGATGATATAGACTGGATTAGCAATCGCCATAGTACAGATCGGCCGCGGAAAAATAGTTCGATTATTAAATCTAGATGGCGCTGAAATATAGCCAGAGGCTTTGAAGGCAAAACAATAAGACTATAGATATTTCATATCACCGCAAATGTATTATTATGCAATATTTTTAAAAAATAATACATTTGCGGTGATATGAAATATCTATAGTCTTATTGTTTTGCCTTCAAAGCCTCTGGCTATATTTCAGCGCCATTTAGATTTAATAATCGAACTATTTTTCTGCGGACGATCTGTACTATGGCGATTGCTAATCCAGTCTATATAGTGTTGTGAATTTAAGCTTCGAGGCGTAAACTACAAGACTCGAGTCGCGACTGTGAGTGTTGGTTGAGCTTTGGTCCGCACTAGCTACGTCACAACTGGGCAAGGTCAATTGCCTATCCCGTCGCCTTAAATTTTATTGTCAATCCATTTCAGGTATTAAAACAAACAGACGGCGATCGCAGGATATCGTCGCCCATCGCGTGGGGCGGCGGCGGCGGCCGCTACTCGCGGTCGGCGCGCACGGCCGACTGGAGCGAGGCCGAGACTGTGCGCTTCTACCGCGCGCTCGCCGCCGTCGGGACTGACTTCACGCTCATGGCGCCGCTGTTCCCTGACCGGACGCGCAAGGACCTCAAGCTCAAGGTAGATTAATAAAACAGGGCGCCTGGGACGGCGGCTGCTACTCGACTCGCGTCCAACCCGGCCGGCCGATTGGAGCGAATCTAGAATTATACACTCTTGAGAACTACGGCGACGATCAAGCGGCTTGAAGTTGAAGTCAAGCACGTATATGTCCGAGAACGGGGGCTCGTCTATGGGTTTTTGTACCAAAATACACGTTCAAAAGTTTGTATGTTTTGATCATGTAAATTTAAAAACTGCCTTTTTGTAGCTCTAGAAATTGCCGACTTGATTTTGAACTTGACGCGTTCCTGAGATAAAAGAACTCTTCAACTACTTTTGACGCTGTCTATACTTACTATGACTAATTCTTTCTTAGGTAAACTAAATATTATTTGCGATTGTTTTAGTTCAAAAAAGAAGAGAGACTGAACGGCATGCAAGTAGACAAGGCGCTACGTTCGCAGACGGCGTGGGACGCTGCGGGGTTGCGGGACGTGTTCGCTGGCGAGCGCGCGGCGGCGGCGCGGCGCGCGGACGCCGAGCGCGAACAGTTGGTGGCCGCGCGCCGCGCGCAACGCGAGCGCGCGCGGGCCGCGCAACACACACGGCTGAGGCAGAGTAAGTCGAGCGTGGCGTGTTGCTATGTTGGAAGTAGACAGGGTGCTGCCTGCAGTCGCATACCTTGTGGGCTACTGCGGGGTTGCGGGACGTGTTCGCTGGTGAGCGCGCGGCGGCGGCGCGGCGCGCGGACGCCGAGCGCGAACAGTTGGTGGCCGCGCGCCGCGCGCAACGCGAGCGCGCGCGGGCCGCGCAACACACACGGCTGAGGCAGAGTAAGTCGAGCGTGGCGTGTTGCTATGTTGGAAGTAGACAGGGTGCTGCCTGCAGTCGCATACCTTGTGGGCTACTGCGGGGTTGCGGGACGTGTTCGCTGGTGAGCGCGCGGCGGCGGCGCGGCGCGCGGACGCCGAGCGCGAACAGTTGGTGGCCGCGCGCCGCGCGCAACGCGAGCGCGCGCGGGCCGCGCAACACACACGGCTGAGGCAGAGTAAGTCGAGCGTGGCGTGTTGCTATGTTGGAAGTAGACAGGGTGCTGCCTGCAGTCGCATACCTTGTGGGCTACTGCGGGGTTGCGGGACGTGTTCGCTGGTGAGCGCGCGGCGGCGGCGCGGCGCGCGGACGCCGAGCGCGAACAGTTGGTGGCCGCGCGCCGCGCGCAACGCGAGCGCGCGCGGGCTGCGCAACACACACGGCTGAGGCAGAGTAAGTCGAGCGTGGCGTGTTGCTATGTTGGAAGTAGACAGGGTGCTGCCTGCAGTCGCATACCGTGTGGGCTACTGCGGGGTTGCCGGAAGTGTTTCACTCACAAGCGCAAGAAAGAGAGTGTGATGAATGTTAAAGTAATAAATGTTACGTGTTGCGACGTTGCGAGCCGTGTTCACTCATAGCGTGGGTTACCATTTAAAAATTTGAAAACTCCTGACAAAAAGCCTATTCCGCAAAATTCTGACTGTTTTATTACAGAGTTGATGTACGGAGGGACTGTCTTCCGAAGTTAGCTAATTATTTTTAGAAAACAATTTTTATCTGATTTGATAAGTTAACTAATGCGCTCCTAACACCGATTTAAAATAAAGTGAAACAAAAAGAAAAAACAATTATGTGCTGACAAATTTGTGAGTCTATCACAGTAAATATTGTTGCGCCCTTTCATGTCATACATAACCGAAAACTTTTCATTGTTAACAAGTAAACCCATATCACACTATAGAGTTCATCAAACTACTATAGCATTAGAAATGGATAAAACGGGTAGGATTATCATGGACTTTCGTCTTGTTAGATTTGCTTTTAGTCTGAGCAAAACTGATAACCTCTACCTTTACCCTAACAGGTAGAGGAGCGAAAGCTTTGGAGACGAACGCACTGCCCGAAACCATGCACCAAACCGCCCCGCAGGATCCAGTCACTGCAGACGAATTCATCCAGAGGGCTCTAGACTCCAAACCGCGGAGAAAACGCAAACAACCCGCTCCCGACCCGCCAACCACCTCGACGCCACCAAGCCAACACTACGCCAGGCTAACGCTCATCAACAACGCCGCACCACCCGGTTTAACTGACGTTCAAACACCGAAAGCAAACAAAACTACAAACCTACAGGTCCCTCCGAACATCGAAGCCGGATCACTCGTAGTGCTAACAGTGAACGACCCCAAATCACCGACCAAGAAAATGCTACAGACCTACATTTCACGCGGCGCTGGACAGTTGACACCTGTAGCGCTACCACCGACACTACTCGGTTCTGTAGTAGGTTATATGAAAAAAGGAACGCCCCGCGGTAATTTGTCTACAGGGTCATCGCCCCAGTTGTTGTCGCCAACCAGTGTCGGTAGTGTAGACAGCCGGACTAGCGGGGTTAGTGGCACCCCAAGTGTTATACAAGTAAATCCAACCCACACCAAAAGACAGAGACTTAGTTCTTATACAATAACGCAGCTTTAATTTTGTATTGTTTTTATGCTTTGGTTGCCTTGTTTTTGAGTAATTTATTACGTTGTTTTGTCTACTCATAATTATTGTTTTCAATATATCCATTAATAGAATGTAATCAGCCTAGAAACATACTACAAATAGCAAAACTAAATATTATGAATTATTGCTCAAGTATAATCCTATTTTATTTGTTGCGAAATTTGAAACGGGACTTTCACCAGAGATATGCAGTGTGCCAGGAACAAGAAGCTATTGTTAAAAGAAATTTACAGAGTTGCATTTCCGTAGTAAATTAATGGGATTTTTTTCGATATCTGGCTTTTCTAATACCAAGGATGATATAGACTGGATTAGCAGTCGCCATAGTACAGATCGGTCGCGGAAAAATAGTTCGATTTATTAAATCTAGATGGTGCTGACATATAGCCAGAGGGTTTGAAAGCAAAACAATAAGACTACAGATGTTTCATATTACTACAAATGTAAAAATTTTCAAAAATATTGCATAATAATACATTTGCAGTGATATGAAATATCTGTAGTCTTATTGTTTTGCTTTCAAACCCTCTGGCTATATGTCAGCGCCATCTAGATTTAATAAATCGAACTATTTTTCCGCGGCCGATCTGTACTTTGGCGACTGCTAATCCAGTCTATAATCATCCTTGGTAATATGAAACATCTGTAGTCTTATTGTTTTGCTTTCAAAGCCTCGGGCTATATTTCAGCGCCATCTAGATTTAATAATCAAACTATTTTTCTGCGGACAATCTGTACTATGGCGATTGCTAATCCAGTCTATATCATCCTTGCTAATACTAAAATCTCACTATGTCCTGAATAAGGATTTTCCTTTAGGAAATGGATAAAATAAAATAAATCCTAAATGGATCAAATTTTTATTTAATACAGAAATACTGAATACTGAAGTGTATTTGACGACTGTACCTTTTTTAAAGAAACTAAGGGTAGATCGACGTAGTAACATTAAAAAGTTAGATACAGTCGCTTAAGACTATTTTCGCTTACTTAGTAGTACGGTTAAGACTGCCCTTTGTGCCCGGTTTAAATTTTTCACCATGTAAAATGGCTATTTGCAGAAAGTATGAAATGAATTATGTAAATGGTATTTATTACTAGGCTTAAAATATATCACGGCGGCATCGCTAGTGAACAGTAAGGTATGCAGGAAATCATTAATAAAAAAGCATGTTTTAAAAATGAATTGTTTTGAAAAACTTTTTGAATTTCATTCCCATCCGGCAATGCGGATGCGATCAAAGGGGTGTAGGCAACTGATAATATCCCTGCATATCTCACTGTGCTCTCGCTCTTAGTTTAACTGTTAATTTATGTGAATCCAACATCCATGATGCAAGGGAGGTAGAAAGTTTTAAGTACATGTATTTTACAAATATTCTATTTTTTTCTTTATTAACCTTAAGGCGACGACCGACTTGTAAAATTTCGGTGTAATGTAACACGATACAACCGGAGCATTACAACAGTCAGTGCAGCGACCCTAGGCTCGACTCTCGGTCTATCGGTTTTTACACGAATTTTTAAGTGTTACATTACAAGTCAGCACAACTAAATCAAATGACCTGGTGATGGTGTACAAATGAGCAGGGCGGTCAAGATGAGCGTTCGCCGCGTGACTGTAATGTAACACGATCGCCGTGAACGATACATTACAAGCAAAGGTTACAAGTCAGTCGCCCATCTTTACTTAACTGGTTTGAGTTTTTAGCAGACATCTTTTCGGCCCAGCCACACCACGGGGCACGGTAAGCGATTCACTGTTCATTGCGCGGCTAAAGCGCTGGCCGTATAACCTGGCGGCACACGCAATGAACAAGGAAAATGCTCGTGGCGCGTAGTCGTGGCGCGGCCGTTATACGATGCGGTACCTTGATGTATTCCCAGTATTCCTACTAGAGATGTAACGGATATCCGGCCAGTATTCGGCATATTTGTCTATCATTAATTCACAGTGCGTATAATTCATAAAAGGACATTATATTTTTTTTTGTAGTTTGACCATACTGAAGATAAGGACGGATTGCCGCGCGCGCGCTCGAATTAGCTCAATTTTATTGTAGGTAAAACTTGGCCGAATATCCGGCTATACGGCCATAGGTTTCGCCGGATATCCGGTATCCGGCCAAACAAACTATCCGTTACATCTCTAATTCCTACGTATTTGTACAAAATCTATGAAGTATATAGTAATGTAATAATACTGAGAATGTTTTACCTTTGAGGCTTGAAGACCCAAGTGTTATTTTTCTACTGCTAGCGCGGTGTATCATGTTGGCATAATAACCTCGTGTTGTACAAATAGAAGTATGATATTTGAGGTAAGCGCTGCACCTGCAGTGATGCAGTCAAATAAAACGCAATACTTACTTATAACTCCATTTACTTAGTCAGTCTATATTAAAATTAAATTCATACGATATACTATTCTAACAGTGTATTTCGACGATTTCGTTGGGGAACCACTGCGAAGATTCCAGACCATCCCACAAGGATAGTTCCGGCTGCAGAAACTCTTGGTTCATCTCGTCAATGTCTATGCTTTTCTTGTGTTCTGTAAATATTTGAAAAGATTTAAATGATGCATCAAAATGCCAGACGCCTTTATAACATTGCTCTAACCGTGATCTGAACTCGCATCTCCTGGCTTAAGCTAAATCCAATAGCACTATAGCATCCCCAACCAACTTGATCACTTGCATTAATGATGCGTAAATGTTTTCATTACCGAACGCCGTCTATAAATAAATACCTATAGGTACAATCGGCCCAGACGCCAGCTTTGCACCTTAAAGACCCAGTTTGCGTGCAGATACTAGACATCTGTCCATACCAATCCATAGCAATGAACTTCAACGGCTGCAAGCAAATTTGTTATGAAACTGGCAAGCCGGCGCTTGGGCCGATAGTACCTTGCATTGATAAAGACATTAGTTCTTCCTTTGCGGATTGGGAACTCCGATAGTTTAACGTGACAACGTCATAACAAAACATTCAAAAAACAAAAATTAAACCAGGCGGTCACCCATCCAAGTACTGACCGCGCCTCTGTGATCGGACGAGAACCGGTGTTTGACAAATATCTTGAAAACGGTGCATCCTACGGCAAAATCAATGAAATTTTATTACCCCCGCACCCCCTCAACCCCCCCCCCCCCCATTAAAAATTACCTGAGCGCTAGTACCAAGAGTACGTGTACGGGACATGTGCGTTACATTGTGTCATCCTTTTTCGTGCGTGCAGCCGGCGTTCATCGATTTATTAGACGTTGTCACGTCGAAAAAACAGGATTGTACAAGTCGTACATACGAGTATCACACGATAGCGCTTATGTTTGTTAAGCGCATTGCGTGGCATGAGTATTTTATGCCAACCTGTCTGTTAAGAACAGGTTCTAACAATTAAATGACAACTACAATGCTCATTCCTCCAATCAAAAGTGTACCTAAGTAGCTGTATACAGTAGCATAGTAGTAATATGTAGTAACATATCGTCACTACTTTGAAAAAAGCTCGTATCTCAAAATCGATAATCTGGCTAAGTGAACTTTACTGAGTGTGCAATAAAGTTCAGATTGGTTTACATATTGATTTGAGATACGAGATTTTTTCAAAGTAGTGACGATATTATCATACCGACAAGCGCCAATTCGTCGCTTTGAGTCTTCACCGCAGCGGCGGCGGCAGTCTGAGCGGCCACCTCGGCCACAGGAGTCGCCGGGACCACAGCCGCCGCCTGTTCGCCCTGCCCATAGTATCCAGACCACGCTGAGTAATTCTGCCAATAGGCTGATGGATCATAATATTGGTTGTACTCCTATAATCATAACTGTACGTCAATATCACACGGCTTTTGTCGCGCTATCTGCCATGATGCAAGCTATGCTAAGTAATTATAGCGTACTGCAGATAAAGCCGCAAACGGAACAGTTATGTTAGGATGCCTAAGAGCAAGGTAGCTGATGGTGTAAGTACGATTCTATTTGAAGTGGCTGAGACAGGCTAAAACAAAACTATTGCACAACATGTTGCTTACTGTGGGACTAGATCAGCTGGTGTTAATTATTGTCCCGTGATATTTATTTATGTGCACAATATGGAAGAACACAGCAGGTATCTGTTTTAATGATTCATGGTTAACTAATTACATTGCACATGCTTTCTACGGAATGTAGACCTTATCATGACGCTGGTAGATGGGACGAAACATCGAGAGCTCATTAAGGTAATTTATCGAGTACAAGCACAATCATAATTATAATCTTTCGAAACAGTTTTAAATGGCATATTGTTAATGAAAAAGCTAGTGTGCCCAATTGAGAAACTATATTAAGCCGGATTCATATTTGTCTGATGTCTGGTGACGTGATGCGTCAGAGCGGAATGGATTGCATACATTTAGACAACCAGATGGCCTAGTGGTTAGAGAACCTGACTACGAAGCTTGAGGTCCCGGGTTCGATTCCCGTGTCGGGGCAGATATTTGTATGAAAAATACGAATGTTTGTTCTCGGGTCTTGGGTGTTTAATATGTATTTAAGCATGTATCTATCTATATAAGTATGTTTATCCGTTGCTTAGTACCCATAACACAAGCTTTGCTAAGCTTACTTTGGGACTAGGTCAATTGGTGTGAATTGTCCCATGATATTTATTTATTTATTTATTTATTTTATTTACATACATTTAATATGATGAGATTTATAGTTATCTGAACTCTGACACAATATATTCTGATGGCTTGTGACGCTGACGCCTCTCTCTCATAATAAATAAATTAATAATTAATTAAATATTTTTTTTGTCTTAGCCTATCTCAGTCAGAAAACAAGATATAAACATGATGATACATATCTTAACGAGCTATAAAGCATAAACCGCGTCTGTTAACTAAGTGATACATAGTTACATCTATAATGAAATAAAAATGCAAACAGTTACGACAAGCGCCTCACAGAGGATGTGTAGTCAAGATCAGACTCTGAACGGAGAGCGTATGACTGAGCCTGCACGGTGAGGGTAGTAACATCGACCTGTGGGTTCATTGAAATGAGACCAATTTCATTCCAATATGAGTCCTATTAACTTTAAGTACATAGGTTTCTTTTCTTCATGTTTTAAAACTATTACTAAGGTATGCCAATGCAAACGGAAAACTAATGGCCAAAAGGATCCTGTGATACTCAATGATTTCAGAGCATGGATATTCGATATTTTCTGCTACTGTTTAATTAGGTACTTACGAAAACAGACCGAATCAAAAATCAAATCCAATGAAGTGCCTTAAAGAATCAATTTGTTGCAGAGTGATTTGATTTTATTAGCTTTGTTACAACCACATGATTATTTGTTTTTTTTTTTATTTCAACTTCTACAGAATCAAGGCACCTAATAGTTTAAGTTAGTTAAATTTTAACACCCAATACTCTATATCCATAATGTCTTTGACGTCAATGTAATGATTGTTATATTTCTTTTTTTCTTTCTTTATAATCCTTTAGTGTAAAGATAATTTGTTTTGCTATAAGACAAACAAGATATCGTCACTACTTTGAAAAAAGCTTGTATCTCAAAATCGATAATCTGACTAATTGAACATTACTGAATGTGCAATAAAGTTCAGCTTGGTTTAGGTACATATTGATTTGAGTACGAGATTTTTTCAAAGTAGTGACGTTATGAACAAGTTATGATGAAGTGGGACCTCCTGTCACAGCTATATCCAATACGTTCTATGAAGCCCCAACCTTGACTTTTGTTAAATAATTTTATGACAAAATCAACTTTTTTTTTCATATTCATAAAGGCTGAACATGTACATTATTGAAACAAGCTTTGCAGCAAGCTTTAATGCAGCATTAGAACACTCTGCTATATTCTTTGAGCTATTTAGAAATAGCGCTATATGTATGCAACAGCAAAGACAAAGCTCATTCACATTCTGGCAATTTAAAAAAACTGAAATAAAAGTAATCGCTAAGCAGTAGCCTATTTTATTTAACCATTTGACCGCTAAATGAAACCATAATGTTGCTAAATCTTGCTCAGAAACTATTCATTTTCATTTCAATTAATTATTTTTAGATATGTTTTTCATAAAGGAAAATTCATTATGTGGGTAAATATTACTTATCATGGAAATTGATGAAATAGACTCTGGCCAGTGAAAGCTAATACTAGAAAATAGCGGCAAATTGAAAAAGTCAGCATGTTTCAACACCATGTATAGTGCGAAAAACATATTATGATACAAGTGAACAAATATACATTTTAAACCATCATCATCCTAACATATATACGTCCCACGCCAGGGCAGGGCTCCTCTCAGAATGAGAGGGCTTGGGCCATAGTTCGCACGCGGGCCTAGTGCGGATTGGAAAAACATACACCATTGAATTTCTTATCAGATGTTTGCAGGTTTCCTCACAATGTTTTCCTTCACCATAAAGCTCATGGTAAATTTCAAATATAATTATGTACTAGTATTTAAATTTAAATGATAAATAAAGTATCAAAATGCACATACCGTCCACATACTAACCTAAATTGTTGCTATTTAAAAATTTTGAAATAAATATCAGGATCAGCTTTCATTTGCCAGAGTCTAACACTAGTCACAAAGGCGGTCAAAAGGTTAAATAATTGTTTAGATCATACCGTTCCACTGTTGTATGCCGCAGTTGAAGAATTGGGAGCGGATTGGTTCTGCGTGGGAACAGCACCCTTGGGTTTTGGCACCGCTGTGCAAATTTTTAAAGGTTTCGTACCGAGCCCTGTGTAGCCATTCATGGCATATAATGCGTTTCGTTGTTCCTCTTCATTACCAAACCTTACGAAGCCATATCCTTTTGTGTAACCTGAACTATCCAGTATCACTAAGAATAAAATATTAGATTAAGTTGAGGTTCTCAAATTTTAAGTTGGATAAGTTTTATTAATGACTATTGCTAAATTACTAGTCCTGTAAACAATATGAATTTTCTGGGCATAGGATTACTTGCTTGTGCTTGCTATTATATTGGAGGATATTGTTTTCTTGCACACCACTATGTTTCCATGCATGGAATGCACAGCCACCTTAAGCTACCATAAGTACCTGAATGAAATTTCCAGAATTACCTTTTGCTGTTTTAATAGAATTATACTTTGTTGCAAAAATCCTGTAAAGAGAGTAGTCATCAACGTCTGAGCTAAGGTCACCGACCCACACTGAAAACTCTCTTTCTGACTGCATATTGGCTCGGGCTTCGCGAGATGCTGTGTTCAGTCTGAAACGCACAACAGGGAATGTGCCTGGAATGGGTTTACCATTCAATTTGTGCATAGCATCTATAGCTTCTTCATCAGTCTGAAATAGAGATCATTCAACATTAAAAAATATGGTTCATGTAAATGTAAATACAGTCCACTCCACATGCTTGTCAAATAGATTTAACAGGACACCCCAAGCATGAGAGTTCCAAAAGTAGCTAACAAAGTGCTGGTTTTAATCAAACTGCCCAAATTTACAAGCAGTGTGCTAATTAGGATTGCCAACTTTTTTTTCCGTCCTTAAGGGACAAATGGTCGTAAATCTTAAAAAATACGGGATTCCTCTTTTCCACGTGGGACGAATAAAAATCATCGAGTTTTTGGTCAAAATTTGTTTTATGTGGACTTAAAACATGCGATTTCCAGGCTTTCCTTAAGCAGTTGAAATTCCTCATAAAGCACGTATTTATTTACTTCAATGCAGAAATTTATGCAAAATAGGCGCGTAGAAGACGTCGAGTTGCGGAAATTAGCCCGTTATTACCAATTATTTCAATGCAGATTTTCATAAAAAAATACGGGACATTGGCTGTCCCGGTGATAGAAATTTATGCATTAAATACGGGACGGTTGGCAATACTGATACTGATAATGGTGAGTATTTTAATCTTTCTTATTCTTTTGCAAGGATCTATGCAAAATTTAAGGCTACTTTTTCTAATTAATTAATACATGTGAAAGGAACACAAATATTTTCACTTTTTAGTGAACATAAGATGAGGTTGAGGTAAACTCAATCATAGAGATGAGATATAAAATTTTTTTTTACTAAAAGATGAAGTATAAAAACTGAAATATAATATCATCACATTCGGAAATACCAAGTCTCAAGATTTAGTAAAATAAATTGGCTGGACATGTTGATTTAAATACATACCTGAAAATGTACAAAAGCATAGCCCGCTGGCTCCCCTGTGAACTTGTTCCTCATGACTTTCACTGTCAGAGGGCGCTGGCCCATTCTGTGGAATGCCGCTACAATAAAACTCTCAGTCATATTGGGCTCCAGCTGGAAAGTTAACAGACATCATAGGTTAAAAAGTGGTAAAGATTTAAGCATGCACAAGTCTAGTTTTAAGCTTAATAATCATCATCATCATCCCAGCCTATATATGTACATCCCACTGCAGGGCACAGACCTCCTCTCAAAATGAGAGAGCTTAGGCTGTAGTTACCGCGTGGGCCCAGTGTGGATTGACGCCAAAATAACAAACGTGCGTGAAGCTGGAAGACCGCATGCCCTGTATGTCAGATATCGTGGCACCCAGTACACATGAAATAATCTTCCTGTTGCAGATTAAACAAACCTAAATTTCCACTGCATATTATAAGTCGAACATGTTATGATGAAGTAATTCGAGAGACAATTTCAATACTTACACTGCCCATCCATAACTGGCACTGCATCGACATATTTATTATGGAGTTGAAGCACCCCGGTTCGAGCTTTTAAATATGAATAAAATATTATTTGTGATTATGTTAATTTTTAATTTCATTCGCTAAAATATTACACGATGTCACGCTTAAATGAGTTAACATAAATAAACAGTACAGTAAACGAACGAAGGCATCACGAAAGAAGATTAATTGATGTAAAAATCAGGGGTAGACAAGTTAGAGCATGTGGTTTTGACAGATTTGTAACTAAATTACAGCGCCATCTCTTGAGATCACGTAGTCCCCAGCTCTTTTTGGACCCTAAGTTTTGTCGCAATAATACGATAGATTTCACTAGTGTGCTAGTATCTAGTTTGAAATACACACTGTTAGTTTTTTTTCATATATTTCTATCTTAATATGCATTTTATAATTTTCATTCATCAAACGCAACTAATTAAAGTGTTTATTTTAATATATTCTCAAAAACATGTACAATTTCTTTTAAAATTTGCCAAGGTTTTGTTTGCAGCACAGAAGACAAAATGTCATTTACGGTGTACTGTACGTCATAGAAACGGTTACTTGACTTCGGAAATTCGCTCTCGTCTGGAAAGTTTCTTAAATGTGTTGCGGGATATTACGAAGTGAAAAGTCGCTTTTGAATTATTGTTTATTGTGTTTGCGGTACGCTATTTTTGTTTCAATTTGTGTTTATCGCGACATTCGATATGTGTTGTACATGAGGTTACAAACATAGTGGTAATGATTACTATTAACGATGGTACTGATGACAAATTTAAACAAAATTCTTATTTGTATTATGTGAAACATAAAAATAATAAAGCTTATGTAATACTTGTTTTTTTTTCAATTCCTACTTAAACTAAACGAATACTATAGACATATATGGTGGTTATACATATATATACGTATGTATATGGCATCAACAAGACACCAATTTACAGAGGGCAGCTAGGTAGTATTTTAAATATGGCGGCATGTCAAACGGGGTGACAGATAATTGTGAGGTACGCTCTCTATTCCTTTTGGTAACTTACTCTATGTTTAATGATATGACGTGTGACAACCACAGATTGTAAAGCCATAGTGAGGTAAATTAGGAAATCTTTTTCTTTCTCGTTCTAACACGTATCGATTAACGGCTCGATTAAAATTAATCCATTCATTATAATTGCCTAGTTTCATTATTTTAAATATGTCTCATTATTTTAAATTATTATATATGTACGCGATATAACTAATGAAGAAAAATAAACGATTTATTTTTCAACTTAATAACGAAATTGGTTGTTAGGTGAATGAAAACTTGCACCATACTTTGTGATGAGATGATTCACAATCACGAAACATTCTCTAGAGTCTTGACTTGAATGTGTCATTGACTTTAATTCTGCCAACCAAGTTCGTCGATTTCGAGCAATTGATTGTGCTCGACGGATCAAAGTTTAACACAAGGCTATTTAACTTAGTGAAAACAAGTTGTCTGAGTGTTTTCTTTTTGAAAAGAAAACTTATCAATTAAGGATGGTGTTAACATAAGAAGTGTACTAAAGTAATCATTGTAGAGAGGAAAATTCCTATCAAGAATAACTTAACTTGTAAATTCAGTGAAGTGCTAATCTAATCAAATCAGGTGATTACAGGCAAAATGTCACGTCTTGATAATATCGATGCACTTGAAAAGCAGTTAGCTGATTTACAAATGACAGCTAAGGAATTTAGTGTCATTAGCAAAGGAAAAAAGATACCACCAGTTGTGCCACCAAAAAAGAAAGCTCAACCTCAAGTTCCTCGTAGTGCAGTCGTCAGCACTTTACGGGAGCCATCATATTCTTCGAAGATTTCTCCAGTATTGAATAACAATGCTACTGCTTATAACACAAGTCCCAACACCGTTCATTCTGGAGTAACAACAGATTATGTTAACATGAGTCAATCAAATATACCTGGCATTTCTACAAGTCAAAATTCACCAAATCAACGGAAAAGTTACAACACTACATACAGTAACATGCCACCATATAGAAACAATAATGACAGTCTGCCACCACCACCTCCTCCGCCACCGCTACACGTTCCGGCATCTAAATCATACGATACTAACCCAAGTCTCGAGGAGTACCTACCACCACCATCTCCTGTCAGTTCTAACTATAGTGAATTGGTTCGTGCAACAGCAAATTTAAATTACAATCAAGAAAGACAAAATTACCCTTCGATATATCAAAATGAATTTGGAGATTATGGAGCATCACAAGCTTCCACCTACGAATCTCTGTATGAGCCGATAAACCCTCGTCCTCAGAGCAGTCTTTCTGCTCAAAATACGTTTCAAAACTATCGAAATAATTTATCTACCTCTGGTAAGTCACCGACTCCGAAAGAGCAAGAGGTAGACGCTCTCACCAATATGCTTGTGCAGTCTATATCAGACAGCCAAGATTTGGATGTATTTGGCATTTGCATTAAATGTGATGGTAAAGTCGTTGGAGAGAGTTCGGGGTGTACAGCCATGGGAAATATGTACCATGTCCAGTGCTTTTGTTGCTACCGCTGTAATACTAATTTACAAGGAAAGCCATTTTACGCTGTTGAAGGACAGCCATTCTGTGAAGTAGATTACTATGAAACGCTTGAAAAATGTTCTGTTTGTGACCAACCTATCTTAGATAGGATTCTTCGCGCTACTGGAAAACCATATCACCCTACTTGCTTTACTTGTGTGGTATGTGGCAAGAGTCTTGACGGTATTCCTTTTACCGTTGATGCAATGAATCAAATTCATTGCATTGAAGATTTTCACAAAAAATTTGCTCCACGGTGCTGTGTTTGTGAATTGCCTATAATGCCAGAGGAAGGACAAGAAGAGACTGTACGTGTTGTAGCACTTGATCGCAGTTTTCATGTGAGATGCTACAGATGCGAAGACTGTGGGCTTTTACTATCTTCAGAGGCTGAAGGAAGAGGATGTTATCCGCTTGATGACCACATTTTGTGCAAAAACTGCAATGCTCATCGTATACGCATGCTTACTGTCCCCGTAATGACAACCGATTTATAAGGATATTTATACTACGACTAGAATGCTATGAAAGTATATACAAGCTTTGTAAAAATGTAAAGTGATACAAACACTAACCATTATTTAGTAACGTTGCAATGCATAATTATTACAAAGAATTATTTATCAGCTTCGGGTATACCTAAATGTACCACTTCTTTATTTACTTCTGCCCTTTTCATACTAAGCGCAGTCTATATGTAAATTTACTATATTATGAAGTACATCGTAATTCCTATCGTTTATTTATATCGAGTAATAAATGAAAAGCCCTAATTTTATTAATTCAGGATATTTTATAAAAAAAATCTTATAATCAAAATTTATTTGTTATTTACTTAAGTTACGAAAATGTTTAGTATGACATAAGAGTTTAGTTCACTCATAAGATTAAGATAATTATTTATTACGCATTTGTAAGGTGGATGTGGGTCACATAGAGATCAAATGACAGTAATGACACGGACTAGAATATTAGATTACATATGCAAACAAGAACATCCAACATCGCAATCATAAAACAATTTATAATTGTACAGTTGATTTTATAATTGTTTAAAAGCATTAAATTTGTAGAAATTAAGATTCATGTGATATTGGCTGCTAGTTTCAGATGTAAGGTATATTTATTATTTTCATGCATTATAAGATAATGCTTTTAATCTATTTAGTAATTTATTTTTGTAGCATTTATTTTATATCAGATGTTTGTGTAAACAATATACTTACGTTTAAGATTTTTTTTTCGTTTTATTTCTAGGTTTAATCTTTCCTTCCTTTAAAAATGAATTTAATGTTTCTTACGATGTTGATGGATTAAAGGTATCTATTCCGTTTATATCTTTGGAGAGATGAAAGGCTGATGGATGAGATAAGAGATTGAACATTATTCAGATATATAATGAGTCAGTTTTATTCAAAACGCATATCCTCTAAAAGGTATAAAAAATTAAAGCTAAGCCTAAAAAATACTGGCTATAATTTTAGAAAGAAGGCACACAAATCACAGTTGCATTGTATTAAAACTAGTATACTTACAATAATGTAATACTTTTAGTACAGATTTCAGTATCATTAAACTGATTACTGTTCGCCAGATACCTAGTATTATAGACTTTAAGAACATTTTATTTATTATCATTATCACTCGAAAATTATGAATTTCATTTTTATCTGGGATAAATGACTGCGGTCAAAATGAGATCCATGTTATGCTTGACTTTTTCATACTAACATTACTTAGGAAAATTTACTCATATCGAGTTAAAAAAAACCATAATTTTGATTATGCTTTATGTTTTAACTTCGTATTGAATTTTGGTGGACTCAAAACTTGCTTCATAAATAACGATCTTTTTTCTTTCATACTTTTCGACATTATTGCGTCAGATCTATTAGGTGCCGATTTATTTATTTTAGCCTCCTCCGGAGATATATTTATTTTCTTCTGGTCTATTGTATCTACATTTAAATTAAATTGATTCTTAACAACTACCGATTCATTTGAGGCTGAAAGATTCTCGGGGCAGTGGAATAAAGTCTCTTCGTCTGAATTTATATTTAACTTGGGTTCAAATTTCTCCCTTAACATAGAAAATTTACGTCTAGGTTTAGTTCTTTCACTTTTTTTCGTGTTACTTATTTTTGAAGATGTTTCAACGTGTGATATTGATGTATCTTTCTGAATGAGTGACTGTAAGGAAGATGTTAATCTACTTGAAGCTAGATCATCTGTTGAACTAAGGGGCAGAGAGTTATCAGTCACTAACTGCCATAAAAAGTCAATGTCTTTATTTGATAGATCCTGGAGACTCTGATCAGGTTTAGTCCTATTTTTTCTGTACTGC
The DNA here is from genome assembly GCA_947859365.1 of Archips crataeganus. NCBI lineage: Eukaryota > Metazoa > Arthropoda > Insecta > Lepidoptera > Tortricidae > Archips > Archips crataeganus. The sequence goes on from OX402062.1 coordinate 9,370,513, forward strand.
GTATTCAGATTGCATGCAGATTTTTGTCGATCTCTGGTATTTCTTCTACTATTGTTTTCGAAGCCACATGCTTCTGATGATGAAGTAACAGTACAGTTTGTTTCTTTTTTGCTCAAGTCGTACTTGGAACCATGAGACACATTCAAAATATTCTCTTTTTCGGGAAGTGATTCCATTATATTACTCGAATCAAACTTCGACGGTTCTTTCCATAGTGCTCTTTCAAGGTTGCATTCCATTTTAGCCGAATCTTCTTCCTTCGGTGTATACCACTGTAAATCTCTTCTTTTATGATATAGGTTTCTTGGAGAATTCGCAACAGTTGCTTTACGTATCTCATCAATAGTCGCCACCAATGAACTTTCTGAAGTTATCCTTTTTTTATTTGATGGCTCTAGATCGCCTAAGTCATCTAACTCTTCCATAATTGGTTCTAAATAATCTTTTCCCGTATCAATCATACACGGTTTAGCTAGAAAAGTATCATCGTTAGATTGGCAAATAATAGAGTCCACATATTGTTCCTGATTACTTGGATCAAATTTAACAAAAACATTAGAATAAGTTGGCGCTTTCTTCGGAAACGGCGGAGCTGCTAAAATCGCTGTTTTCAAGTCCTGGGATATACAGCTACTTATTTCTGAGCTGCCTGAAGTAAGTGTGTCACGTCTTCTGTCCCTGAATACACTTCCATCATGAAGCCAGTTTTCAATATCAGAATACCCGTTCCAGGATCTTAAGCCCCAAGCTTCTCTCGCAATATTTACTGCACATATGTTTTCATAATCATGAACAGATAAAATTTCAGTTGGAGTATCTAAATCACGTTGTTTGGACGTTAAAGATTCGCCACCCATAATTTTTTTGTTTTTTCCTTTCCTGGTGTACATTTCTTTTAGAATGTCTAAGGCAATTCTTTGTATGTTTTCGATATCAGCATCTTGATTACCAACTTTTATATTCTTCAACGCACTGAGACAAAGTTTCTGAACAATATTTTCGTTGAACGTATTTATGTCTGAACTATTTATGTCACTGAAGCTTAAATCTAAATCCATATCAATTGAATCCGATGATGTTTTTTTATTAGAACCATCTGTATCGTGACTAAACTCAGATCCTTGGTCTGGCTTGGTTGTTTTCATGAAATCTGCATGATCAATATTACAATCGTCTAAATTGATATTAGCCAAGTTGTCTCGTAAATCATCAGATGAACATATTCCTCGACGTTTTTGTAAGTTAAGACTACTTGAAGTAATTATGTCAATAGAGCTTTCTAAGTTCTCTATTGAAGATAACTTTAAAGTTAGTTCCTTTGAGTTGAATACTGGAGTTTTTCCTTTTTTTGCTAGAATTTTAAGCCTACCTCTTTCATAAAAGTTATTTTCATCTTTATCAGTCTGTGGAGTATTTTCTACAGTATGAAATTGTATGCTCGAAACATCCATACTACTGTCTCCAACTGGGGCAGATGTAAAAGTAGGAGTTCCAGATCTCGCAATCCAATGGTCCAGAAGGAACTTTTTATCAGCACTTTCAATATCCGTTGGTTGAACTTGCGTACTTTCTCTTCTGTAAGTTATAAAATTAATTTGATATATATGTGCATTATAAAACAAATACTTACAATATTTACATCGACCACAATCAATAGACCCTATGGTTAAAACCGGGTTAAAATTTAGTGAATAGATGCAGTAAATTTTAGGTAAATTTTCCTAAATAAATACCTGGGATTTTCGTTTGTAATCTCTGGCTTTTGTGAACTTTTAAAAGACCTGACATAATTGAGACCCTTATTGTTGATTCGTGTTGTAGTGATTTTATTGTTTAGTTCAATATCATTACTCCCATTTTTCCATGGTATTGGGCCTTTCGAATGAAAATATCTATAATATAAAATCATAGCACTCATTCCTGAAAGAACAAAACCAAAGCATTAGGAAAGCTTAAAAAAGATGTAATTGTGTTTGTGTTTGCGGGTTTTTTTATATCTTACCAATAAGAGTTCCCGCAATTACACAAATCGATGTCGTAATAGACCATGATTTCCTTTGCCTCTCTGAGTCCGTGATCAAAACATATAAAAATAAACTGCCAAAGTTTTGTGTCACCATTAAAGTATAAAACATCATAAGGCGATATCTAGTATGACCTTCTCTCAAATTGATGTAACAAAAACAATAAACCAGACCCATTACAACATTATAAAAAGTTTCTTCTAATTTATTTGGGCAAAAGGTTGTCTTTTGAGTAACAATCCAAAATGTCATAGCTGACCAGTGGAGTCCTGAAACAAAATTGAATTGAACAATCATCATTTAACAAATTACGACAAATAAGGTAATAAGAGTAAGGAGACTTTTAATTATTGAAACTTACCCAAGGGAACTAATATCCACATGCCAAATACAATGGTAAATAGTATAATGCCCGAAATTCTGCTAATGAGCATTCCAAAATGCCAAATAATTTTAAGTAAAAAGGTACTCCATTGAAATTTTTCACAACTAAACCAAGATAAGCCGTAAATGTAGTTTACACACCCCCATATCACCGATGCAATCGACGCGCTTAACGCGAAAGCTGTAAAAGAAGTTTAAACATCATAATCATTATTATTATTTGCAAAGCTTAGCTGATCAAAACAATGTTGTGGACACCACTATTCACCTTTGGTATGATAATTTTCATTTAATGTTACTATTCCATAAACTTGTAAAATAATTTGCGGAATAGTTCCTATAAAAACGTATAGGAAATGTAATAGATTCAGATCGTTAATTTGAGTAAACAATTTCAGTGCTTTAATTGATTCCACATTTTTACATTCAAACACTTTGTGCATAAATGTTATGTACCTGTAAACAAGCAACGATAAATAAGAAAGTAACTTAATTTAAAGTTAATTGATTAGTGCACTAATTTTAGGTACTTAAATAAATTTACCTTTCCAACAGTCCCACCATAAATCCGTGGGTTATCCAATGCCTTATGCTACATTTTTGATCTATGACAAACCATCTTAATGAAAAAACGTTTATCATAACATTTGGAGCAATGATAAAAATCAAAGTGGTCAGCGCCCAATATGGGTATCCACTTTTGCAGTATTCAACGAAAACTAAAATATCTGAAATGAAAAATTGTTCCTCTTTTATTATAAATTAAATCTTATATTGTTATTTTTTTATTACTTAAGAATCGTTAACCGTAATAATTCAAAAGTTAAGAACAAGTCTTGTCTCACACACCTGTAGTTAAATCGGCGAGTATGGTAACAAGCGATATAAACACACACAAAACATTTAATAAACAAACATTTTCTTCTTGAATGCTGTCAGTTTTTCGTTGTGAATTGTAATTTCCCAGCCTACAAGCCTCAGCCATATTTCAAAACTTATGGAGCACTCATATTATTGAGTAATTCTTAAGATGCTGCAGTTCTTTTTTTTATAAAATAACCCCGAGGCTCCAGTCCAGGTAGAAGAATGGATGGGGTAGCGAAGCGAGCGGGGGGCGACGGCGGCGGCGGCGCGGGCGCAGGTCGCTGCACTTCCATTCTATTCGGTCTTTCCATTCATTCAGCGAATCGAAACTCGACTATCTAATGATAGGGATGTACTAAAAGCGATTTCACAGATGTGAATCGATTTATGGTTGGGACCGTTTCCGTCCGATTGTCTTTCTTTTCCTTGACTGAGACTGACTGACCTGCCTGCCTGACAGTTGTTGCCAATTTGCCAAATGTCACTGTCGCCACTGTCCCACAGTCGGTGTTAAAGTGTCAAAATCAAAATAATTTAATTTGTTATTTGAAGTAAACGGCACGTAAAGAAAATAACACAGTTTGAACGTAGTAAACTTACAACATTTATCCTCATTTCAGTAATAAATTATAATGATCCACGACGCTCTATTAGTTTTATGGGATTGTTCACAACCAACACTAGAGGTACCAGAGGTAGGAAAATTTCAGTCTAAATTTATTTTTTACTAGCTGTTGCATTGTAAGTTGCAAGCAACTTCGTCTTCGTCTCACTTTGCACTTTCTCGGTATATAAGCGTTGTTACTTAAGGATAATGCAGATTTTGTGGCTTGCCAGCGTTGCGGCTTGATTATCTGTATCTTTTCCTGTCAACTGTATTTCCTGTGTATTGAATATGTGTAAATAAACATCTATCTCTCTCTCTCTCTCATTTTCTATTAGTGGTACAATTTTTGGAATTGGTTCAGTAGTTCAATAGATTGCTTCATTTATATAAACAAACCCAAAAACCCAAATAAACAATGGGGTTTGTGACCAATCACAGATAGGTGCTGAATTTTACGGTTAGATCTTACCATAATATACTAAGAGGGTAGCTACTACAAAATAGAACAATTGCTTTTCAACTAATTACCAGAGTTTACCAGCGGTTTTGCACACTTGAACCATTAGAATCGGCAATTGAATTGAAATTCTGAATTTTTACTAAATTCCCATGGGAATTCCCAAAGCTTATATTGTGGTTTTCATTTATATTGCATTTAGATCATCCATTAAAAATTACACATAAATATATTAATTAGACCTAGTAGTTAAGAATTTGGCATTTTACATTAATTCTATGTTACAGACCAACAAATTTCAATATGCAAATCAGGGTGATGCAGATATCTACAATAGGATATGTGAGATAGCAAAGAGCCACCACAGGATTCAGACTTTTGTTGACAGCATGGGTTTTCACTGTAGGAAAACTCATTCAGGTAATTAAATCTACACATAAACTAAATATTAATTAAAATAGCAAGAACTTTTTAATAATGCATTAGTATTTTTAGACCAAATTAAAAGGAAAGACAAAATTCTGCAAAGTGATGAAGTGAAGGAATCAAAGTGTATACTTATTATTTTATTATTATAGTTGTGCTTTAGAGTTCTCCAAGTGCGTACTGGCACTAGCAATGTAAAGCAAACCCCATTTTGGCAACCCTAAAGTCAAAGTCAAAATTCTTTATTCAATTTAGGCATCAATTGATGCTCCTATGAACGTCGAAGATTCTACCACCAGTTCGGAAAAAACCCTGTTGAGAAGAAACCGGCAAAAAACTCAACAACATATATTTTTTTCAATCAGGTCTACTTTGTTATTAAATTACATACATCTAAAGTATTTAATACAATTAAATTTTTAACACAGTAGATACTCTATTTGAGACTAGGGATCGCCAATGCGGATCGGAATTATTTCCAAACATCCCTGTCCATGATATAGTCATTAATTTTATAGTATGCCTAAGATATTAATGTTTTCTTCACAATGGATTTGAATTTTGTATCAGTTTGTTCGGTTATTGTTTTCGGAATTTCATTATAAAAACGTATGCATCTTCCCAGAAACAACTTTTTAGTTTTAGCCAGTCTGTAAGATGGAACTTTAAGCTTAAAAATTGCAAGACAATTGATCTATGACGAACATCAAAGCACAAAAGCCTTTGACAACACATTCAATTGGGTTCAATCCCCACTTTTGTTGGCGCCCATCCATGTGAATGACCTCTGCATATTTGTGATGGATATTTTTTATCTGTAAAATATGTCAATCCTTTTTTTTTTTTTTATTAGCCTGTTTTGGTGTCCCACTGCAGGGCAAAGGCCTCCCCTCTCTTGTCAATCCTAATTATTTTAAATTTGCAGCTACTTGCTTGCCCCAGAGCTTGTTTGTCAGACTATATCATGTAAAGTACACACAAACTAAGTATGCTTCTTTTAGATTTTCACTTTTTACTTTAAGACCCTAACTAAAAAATTATATCTAACCTTTTTATAGGTACGTTGAAAGAAATAAAATATTTCAACTTAAAAACAAATCAATTATGAACAAGAATCTTAACCTTTTCACGTTTTCAATGCCAACAATGGATATAGGTGTCACAAAGCACAATGTCAAAGTGGTCTTCACACAATGAAATAAGGTTCAAAGTAGCTTTACGATTAACTAGGCTTGGCATTGAAAAGGTTGAAAGCTTGTGGTTTATTGATATGGACCTCGGCAAAGTAATACCTGAATCAATCAATTACAATGAATTATGTTTTATTACAGCTTCAAGCCTTCGGATAACCGGCCTCTATGCTCAAGCATTGAGTGAAGGAATTACTGAAGTGCTTAAATCCTACAAAAAAACTCTAGTTGAAATTGAAGGACTAGTTATAGGAAACCACAATTACACACTGTCCTTTGTTTATAGCTATGTTGAGAAATTCCAAGGACTTTTCAACACTTTAAACAGACTGATCACTACTGTTAAGGAGAGGAGGCTGATTGGATGTCAGATTTTGAGCTTGACTCATCAACACATTCTAAACGGCAATGAAATGGTGCATGAAGCCATTATTAAGTAAGTATAGTACTTTTATTTACTTAACCTCCTGAGACCCAAACTATTTTTAGGACATTTGTAATAACGACCCAGTATCCTATTTATAGGCACTTATACTGGTAGCCCAGGACTTCCATTATTTATTACAAAATCATTATAAATACTTTAATATATTTTAGACAATATTGTTATTGCTAATTAGTGCATGTCCTTATTTTGGGACATTGGGACACTATTTGATGAATTTTAACATTTACTTGGGCTGAAAGGATTACATTTTACAGTCCTAAAATAGGATGTTGGGCCTCAGGAGGTGTTTCTGTTGTATATGAAAAAAAAACCTGCATTCTAGTCTTCTTTGTCTGAAATAATGCGAATTTTGTTGATTAGCATTTTAAATAATTAAATTGAGGAAATAATATTTTTAATTTTAATAATTATCAGGTTCAATCACAGTCCTCAAGCATTGTGCAGCCTTCTTTCGACTTGTTGCCATATTAAATACTCATAAAGTCATGACATGACCCCACTCGTGCCCCATGGACTTACCAGTGAAACCACCCATGAGGCACATGTGCCTTCTCGGACTGTGAACCTGTTAAAATAAAAGTAGGAAAAGATAGCCATAAATAAATGTTGCATATATTTGTACCTATATTAGAAATGTTAATTAACAGTTATATAAATAATCTACTTATGGGTGTGAAGTAAAAAAAGTTGGATTTACTCGTAATTACTACGCCAGTGTTTAAAAATATTATGAAACAAATAATCTTTTTCCAGCTAGTTGTTTTGTGTGGTTAACATAGTCAACTTTTTGAACTAAACCCTCCTTTTAATATTTCTAAATCAATTAATATTTTATTTTCAGAATATTTGTGTACATAAACAATGTTTTCATGAATCAATTGTGCACCTGGCTTCTGTACGGAGAATTGAGAGATCCCTACCAAGAGTTTTTCATAGTTCGCAACAAGGATGACATCTCTGATACCTTTCTCTCCTGCCCTTCGAGCACCCAGAACGACAAATCACTTTTGACAAGTGTAATTATGATAAATATTTGTTTATTACAAGCTTAAAGCCAGAGATTCACTAGGGCAGCGTTTCCCAAATTCCAGGGGCGGACAAACTAACGCTTCCTTACCATCATCCGCAAATCCCTTGAAACTTTTACTGCTAATAATAATAATACTTGTACAAGTCTATTTCAAATTATATTTTTTGCTTTCTTAAGACAGGACCACGGAACCCCTGGGGTCCGCGTACCATTGGTTGAGAAACACAGCACTATACCAGTGTCGCTATCATCTGAGCTCTGGGGCCATAAAACCCCGTTTTCGGACCTCTCACTCGCACTTCGCAATACAATCACTAAGCCGCTGCAAAGTAGCGAGAGATCCGATAACCCCAAGAGTGAGCGAGAGGTTCGAAAACGGGGTTTTGTCAAGAAAATTACCCATACTTTTAAAGTTCACTACTTTTTGAACTACACCTATGTGATGCTGTTACCTTTTCAGTTGCAGGATGCAACCCTGGACTGCGGATTCATCTTGAATCCCAACATGATACCATACTTCATGCCCCTCTCCCTCGCCCAGGAGATATTGTTCATTGGCAAGACTGTAATCCTGTTTGGATTTGACCCACGTAAAGTCAAAAAGGGGAGCACGGCTATGAAAAGTAGGCCAATGTTGGCTTTGAAGAAAATAGGGGACTCACGAAGGTATTTACAATGATACGATAGAATCATTAGCATTATCACTGGGGGGAGGAATCTATAGTTTATGTCACACATTAAGGGGTCTGCAATTTGTGACTCTTGAACACAGTGACAGGTGGGGGGAGGGGTTTAAAACTGATAAAAATTGGTATAACGTAATTTATGGGTGGGTCAAATATTTGGGTCGGGGGTCTGGAGGCCCCTAAGGCAAAGAAGAGACTTAAAAAAATGAAAAAGTTAGTTACCCGTTGTAATTAGATCATTTTTAAAACCTCTATAGTGGGATTTGTGGGGGTCCCAGGGTTGTATTGTAGCGCCAGATACCCTCCGTTAAATCCGGCTCTGGGTAAATCCTCTTAAACGTATAATAAAGCTAGGTGCTCATATTTTTTAAGTATATTAATTGTAGCTTTTGACAAAATGATCGGTTTTGCACATTATAATTATCTGCAGGTTCACAATTTGGGAAGATAAAGAAGCCGAATTCCACGAGAAGCTACAAAAGTTTAAAGAACCTAAATCATTTGAAGTTTACAACTTGAGGAGTGTAGTGAGAGAGATCAAGGAGTGTGTCACGAAGGTAAGTTCATAGTTTCATAACCTAATCGTGATCTAAACTATAATAATCTGACTCATGCGTCTAAAATACACACTTACTTGCCCAAGTGGTTGGGTGCCTTTTCATTCCGAAGTGGTCTGGGAAATATGCCACTAGAAAAAAAACACGTTAGGTATACCTATGGATTAGTCTATTCAGAAGCACTCTAAGGGGCTGTTTCACCACTTTTCTTAAAGTTCGGATTAGCTTAATCATAACCTTATTTGACAGATGGAATTAAAATTTCTGTTTCACCAGTCTCGATTAGCGCTAAGTGACGGACAAACTGTTTCTTAATTTGACCATCAGATCAGGAGGCATTTAGCATTTTTATCCGTCACATAAAGTTAGTTTATTTTTTTTGTGGCCATGGTTGGAGAGCCCTTCAGCCGGTTTCAGAAAAATAAATCAAAGTATTTTTTATTTTTTAAAGAAAGAGGTCATGCTAAATTGCATAAAATAATTTAAATATCAAGATTTGAATAAAAAAATGTAGTTACACTTTTAGTATGTAAAAATAAATCAAAAATTTCTTAATATTTTTTAATAACAAACTTTTTTTCAGTGGCTCAATCGTTTGTTCTACCTAACTTGTATGTCGCCATTAAAAAAAAGTTTATCTGTCAAATGGTTTGGCGCCACTTTTCGATTCGTTTTACGTGATTTTATTTTTCTTTGTTATTGTTAACAAAGTATCGTAAATAAATACCGTTTTTGGATCACTTATAATGTTACATATTTGTTTATGCAAAAAAAATAGATGTATTCAAAAATTATATAGTTAACCATTTCTTTTGATTTAATAATGAGTGACTCTTTGAACGAAAGTGTGCGAACAGGAACGCGTGGTCGTGAAATGCGACGTTGCCATTCCGACTTTTTGTTAAACCCACGATTAGTTAAGTGGTACTTAGTTTGCACAGGACCGGAATGGTGAAACTGAAAAAAACACTAGCTGACAGATTTGTCCAGTACTTAGTTTATTCATTGGTTACGTAACCAGTAGTTTGACAATAAGGTGGTGAAACACCCCCTTAATGACAATTAAATTGGTAAAATCGAAGAAAACTTAAGTGTCATACACATTTTTTTTGTTCACGTCTCTCCTGTGGACATGGCAAAAGTTAAGGGTCTAGGTTATAGCCAATATTTTGTAGTCTAGTCTACGTCGGCGTGTGTATGCACGCAGCATGGCTGTTCTTCATACAACGATAGTGAAGATCACGATATGGTAAGGAATTTCAATGAGAATTTAGTCATATCCCGTACATTCAATTCAACCATCAAACCTAATGGTTCACGCGAGTCAAGCAGCGTGTAAAAGCTAGTGCCCAATAAATATTTAGCCCAAATAGACAGCAGCATTGGAAGTATTAGAACGCTGAGGGGTCATACACATTTTTTTGTTCGTGGCAAAGGTTAAGGATCCATAGCCAATATTTTTTAGCCAGGCCTAGTGGGTTAGTGGGACGCCTGGCCAGCTTTCGGCCCATTTAAATAAATCTTAAGTTTGCTGACTCGGAGTCGCTAGTTTTATGTTCACAGGACAGAAAACTTTTGTTTCTTGCGCTGTGTATGACCATAAACTTTCAGCCGGCGCTATTTTATCTATAAAAAATAAATTACATATAGGTGTTTGTCAAAAAACCGGCCAAGTGCGAGTCGGACTCGTGCACGAAGGGTTCCATACAATTATCTATAAAAATCACGTTTGTTGTATGGGAGCCCCCTTAAATATTTTTTTTTTATTTAATTTAATGATTTATTTTGAAAGTAAATATATAATTAAATATTCTGTGAATATTTCAAGTGTCTACCTGCCTGTTGCCGTTATCAATATGAAGCAAAAACGAGCAAAAAATCATGATTGTTGTATGGGAGCCCCCTTAAATATTTATTTAATTCCATTTTTTAGTATTTGTTGTTATAGCGGCAACCGGAATACATCATCTGTGAAAATTTCAACTCTCTAGCTATCATGGTTCCCGAGATACAGCCTGGTGACAGACGGACGGACAGCGGAGCCTCAGTAATAGAGTCCCGTTTTTACCCTTTGGGTACGGAACCCTAAAAATATATGTTATTAAAGTTTGGTGTTTCTCCAGCACTTATGGGCAGTAGCTGTAGAAGAAGCGCAGTTGATCCACGAGTTAAGACTGATGAAAGACTTCTACTTATTGGGTCGAGGGGAACTGTTCTTAGAACTGCTGCGCCTTACCTCGCATATGCTAGAGAAACCTACTACGCGGACTGGGACTAGAGGTGAGTGAGACTGACACTAGAGGTGAGGCTGGCACTAAATGCAAGGTTAGCACTAGTGACGAGACTCGCAATAAAGTTAAGACTGGCAGTGGATGTCAGACTAGCATTAGAGGCGAGACTGGCATTAGAGGTGAGTGAGACTAGCACTAGAGGTGAGGTAGGCACTAAATGCAAGGTTAGCACTAGTGACGAGACTCGCAATAAAGTTAAGACTGGCACTGGATGTCAGACTAGCATTAGAGGCGAGACTGGCATTAGAGGTGAGTGAGACTAGCACTAGAGGTGAGGCAGGCACTAAATGCAAGGTTAGCACTAGTGACGAGACTCGCAATAAAGTTAAGACTGGCACTGGATGTCAGACTAGCATTAGAGGCGAGACTGGCATTAGAGGTGAGTGAGACTAGCACTAGAGGTGAGGCAGGCACTAAATGCAAGGTTAGCACTAGTGACGAGACTCGCAATAAAGTTAAGACTGGCACTGGATGTCAGACTAGCATTAGAGGCGAGACTGGCATTAGAGGTGAGTGAGACTAGCACTAGAGGTGAGGCAGGCACTAAATGCAAGGTTAGCACTAGTGACGAGACTCGCAATAAAGTTAAGACTGGCACTGGATGTCAGACTAGCATTAGAGGCGAGACTGGCATTAGAGGTGAGTGAGACTAGCACTAGAGGTGAGGCAGGCACTAAATGCAAGGTTAGCACTAGTGACGAGACTCGCAATAAAGTTAAGACTGGCACTGGATGTCAGACTGGCATTAGAGGCGAGACTGGCATTAGAGGTGAGTGAGACTAGCACTAGAGGTGAGGCAGGCACTAAATGCAAGGTTAGCACTAGTGACGAGACTCGCAATAAAGTTAAGACTGGCACTGGATGTAAGACTAGCATTAGAGGCGAGACTGGCATTAGAGGTGAGTGAGACTAGCACTAGAGGTGAGGCAGGCACTAAATGCAAGGTTAGCACTAGTGACGAGACTCGCAATAAAGTTAAGACTGGCACTGGATGTAAGACTAGCATTAGAGGCGAGACTGGCATTAGAGGTGAGTGAGACTAGCACTAGAGGTGAGGCAGGCACTAAATGCAAGGTTAGCACTAGTGACGAGACTCGCAATAAAGTTAAGACTGGCACTGGATGTCAGACTAGCATTAGAGGCGAGACTGGCATTAGAGGTGAGTGAGACTAGCACTAGAGGTGAGGCAGGCACTAAATGCAAGGTTAGCACTAGTGACGAGACTCGCAATAAAGTTAAGACTGGCACTGGATGTAAGACTAGCATTAGAGGCGAGACTGGCATTAGAGGTGAGTGAGACTAGCACTAGAGGTGAGGCAGGCACTAAATGCAAGGTTAGCACTAGTGACGAGACTCGCAATAAAGTTAAGACTGGCAGTGGATGTCAGACTAGCATTAGAGGCGAGACTGGCATTAGAGGTGAGTGAGACTAGCACTAGAGGTGAGGCAGGCACTAAATGCAAGGTTAGCACTAGTGACGAGACTCGCAATAAAGTTAAGACTGGCACTGGATGTAAGACTAGCATTAGAGGCGAGACTGGCATTAGAGGTGAGTGAGACTAGCACTAGAGGTGAGGCAGGCACTAAATGCAAGGTTAGCACTAGTGACGAGACTCGCAATAAAGTTAAGACTGGCACTGGATGTCAGACTAGCATTAGAGGCGAGACTGGCATTAGAGGTGAGTGAGACTAGCACTAGAGGTGAGGCAGGCACTAAATGCAAGGTTAGCACTAGTGACGAGACTCGCAATAAAGTTAAGACTGGCACTGGATGTCAGACTAGCATTAGAGGCGAGACTGGCATTAGAGGTGAGTGGGACTAGCACTATACTTCATTTAATTTAGTATTAGAAACCACAACAACATTATATTGCGGCTCGTGAACTGTAATCTCTTTACAATTTGTACTAGAGTAATAAAAGACGACACGCAAATAAAGTGACATTAAAACATTTTTATTTTGCGGCTCCCAGACTATACTGACTATACTGTACTATTTGCTAGGTAAGAAATAGTTGATCAGACGCAATATAATGTTATTGTGGTTTCTTATTCTAAATAAAATGAAGTTAGAGGTGAGACTGGCCCTGGAGGTGAGACTGGTACTATATAGTGGTGAGATTGACACTAAAAGTAAGACTGGCTCCAGAGGCGATATTTGCACTAGCGATGGGACTGGCACTAGAGGTGAGACTGGGACTAGAGAGTGGGGGGGGGGGGGGGGGTGAGAGTGAAAAGTTAGTTACTGGATTATATTGTCTAACTTTAAATAAATTTAGAGGTCTAGAGGCTTTGAGGCAACGAAGGACTGGAGGTGACATAGACTCGTCGGTATATTTTCTTTTGAACCTCTTGTTCGACCCTTCCTTTGGAGGCCTCGAAGCTATAGCCGCTAGTGTCCTTCTCTAAATCCGGCCCTGCGTGCGGTACAGTCAGCAACAAAAATATGAATACACCCAAAGTACCAAAAATATGTATCCACGACTCTATTACTAGGGCATAAAGGCGTGTATACATATTTTTGGTACTTTAAGTATATTCATATTTTTGTTGCTGACTGTAGTAACAGTAATTTTCGATTACGTAAAATCAACCTTTACTACTCGCTTATATTGTATTTTTTTAATGACAGATATGAACCACGCGTTCCAGTTGGCGACCAGAGCAGTTTTCCTCAGCAACAGTGCGGATGTTGAGAAGTTTAGTTTTGAACTGCCTTATGTCAAACCAAACACATCCGCTAACTCTTCAGTAGCCGACGAAACTTGCTCAGGTATGGTGAATTAATTTTGGCATTATTATTTGAAAAAAAAAAATGATTTTCTGAACAAATATTAAAAAAAAACACATGTCACTTTTTTAAAAAACTAGCAGCGCTTTCTTAAGGACCATCATTGCCAAGAAGAATGCGCCGCAAGAAACTTGGCAGAAAGTCATCTTTTCAAATGAAAATATAACAAATAATTACAATCAATAAAACATAATTTAATTGTATTTAGACTTAGATAGTGACTTGTTAAAGGAAATCAGAAATATTTGTGCGCCTGCTGGCAAAACTAGAGATTCCTGGATGTTATACTTTTAGATCGATTATGTACACCTATGTTCCACAAATAAACGTATTCTATTCTATTCATACAATTATAGAATTAAAGAAAAATATATGTATAAAAAAGATACAGTGATGTATGGGGCCCATTAGTTAAGAAGCTAAAACTATACCTACATCTTAACACTTTCACAGTCCAGTGCCCCATATAATAAGGGACACAGCGACTTAGCTCTACAAGTCTGTGCCCATACTTGGGGCACTAAGAAACAACTAGACTTGCATCCAGATTAGTATAATATCTTGTTTACACACTGATGATTAAACTAATTTGCTGCACTTACCAGGAATTTGAAATTTGTATAGGACTGTGAGCGTGTTAACTATATCTACGTTCAGTGGAAGATTCTTCTACTGTCAAAAAATAAAAAAGGAAAAAAAATATTGGAGATAGTCTTGCAATGTCACAATAATAAAAAATGATTCTGAAATATACATTTCAGCCCAAGTAACCATTAAACTTTTGGATTCCAAAGTCAAGCTTACATACGTCTGCCGCCCCCAAATTTGGCTCTCTATTGCATTATAGATGCAAGATCTTCAATCGTTTATTAATGTATTTTAAAGTTTTGTATGTTTGTTAAGGTCAAATCTTGCAAGTCGAATTTCACCCACTTCTAGGAAATGAATTGACGTGATACTTGTTTCAGATATGTAGTTTGTATGACAACGCAAGTAGAAAAATTTTCTACAAAAAAAATTATAAAATTTTATTTAATCATACCTATTGTTCAGTGTCAAGAAAAAATCATTGTAAAACTCTCAGTTACATGTGGCATAATTTTTTTTTAGAGGCAGACGGGTGGTCCACGCTGATACTCAAGTACGATTTCAAGTGGCCCCTCCACTTGCTGTTCACTCCTGAAGTGCTGGCTCGGTACAACGACATGTTTCGACTACTTCTGCGGATAAAGAAGACTCAACACGACTTGCATTCTCTTTGGAAGACCCACAAGCAGTCTGCAAAGTGAGTACCGTTATAGAATATAATATCATGCTCATGTATTATCAAACCGCGTTTAGAAAGGAGCTGAGCTCATATGTCATTTTTGAACTAATGCATGATATGACATTGTCAGTGGTAGAGTGTGCAGATAAATGAAATTGTTATTTTAGTACAATGAAGACTTAAATAAAATACAAATGTTGTGAATAATTACTTTAAGAAAGACCATTATAATTATTCAGTAATAACACCATCGTCATCAGAGCTGACTGTATCATCATTCATCACCTGTATGAACAAAATAAATGGATAAATTAGTGTTTGATACAAGTAGGTTCTATTCTATATGTATATTTGACATTATACAAATAGGTTAACCTACCAGTTTTAACAATTACTTCATTTCGAGGAATTGCCAAGTTTCCTCTTAGCCAGTAGTCATTTTCAATACGTTTCACGTGATTCAGCTCATTTTTAACAGCTACGGCAAATTGATAACGCGAAAATGATGTGAATTAGTGACAGATTTGTCAGATATGATATTAAAATTTTTTTATAAAACAAATGACAACATTTACCGAGAATAGAGTCCAAATATGTAAAGCATACTATGTAAAGCTATTAATTCTATTATCAATAAGTGTCTGGAAATAATTCCAATCATCATTAGCAATCCCAGGAATCAAATTTAATGACCGCTTTAGCCTAGTTGGTAGTAACCCTGCCTACGAATCAAGAGGTCCTGGGTTTAAATCCCGGTAAGGGCATTTATTTGTGTGATGAGCACGAATATTTGTTCCTGAGTTATGGATGTTTTCTATGTATTTAAGTATTTATTTATCTATATAAGTATGTTTATCGTCGTCTAGTACCCATAGTACAAGCTTTGCTTAGTTTGGGACTAGGTCGATTTGTGTAAGATTGTCCCCTAATATTTATTTATTTATTTATTTTAAATAGCGTATTACTTTGTTAAAAATTATATTTTTTTGTTAAATACTTCGAATTTAAAATACTTATACCTACCTTGCTGAGCGTCTTGCCGGATTATTCTGAACAGAGGTTTTTTTCTGAACCGGTGGTAGATTTTCCGACGTTCCTAAGTTCTTGTTATACCCTAAAATTAAATAAAGATATTTTGACTTTGACTTGGTAGCAGCGCACTACGAGCACATGAATAAATACGGAGCAGAATAAAAACTTCAAACAACGCCGCGCACGCATTACACTACTACACGCACAACATATGTGTGTGTGACCTGTCACAGACAGGACGGGGGGGGGGGAGGGGGGGGCGTGCACCGGCGCCCGCTCGGTGACAAACCGGTTTGAACTAGCTCAGTGAGTAGACAAAGTTCAGGTGTGCCGCCAGCGTCGACGCGACCGTTTAGCGTTTAGCTACATAGTTCGGGTGTTCGGTTGTTTTAAAGATGCCTACCTGTTGTAGTGTTTGTAGATATACAGATATTAGATACTTAAGTACTTGTTTGAATAAAATATTTTGATTTTTAATTTTTTTTTTACCGAGTGACAACCCTATGATAATAGATAAGAATTTCGAGCTCTGTTCGGTAGCTTTTATTCTGTTCGTTTTTTATTCATGTGCTTACGAGATAGATCTACAAATTTTGTAAACGTTGCAGTTTCTCCATGTGCCAACTTCACAATAAGCTGATGTTCCTGGTAAATAACCTCCAACACTACATGCAGGCAGATGTGTTAGACACTTCTTTCTCTAAGCTAATGGATGCCGTTAACAAGACGAACGACTTTGAGAAGCTGAAGAGAGCGCACGCTACTTTCTTGGCTGATGTTTTGAGTCAATCGTTTTTGACCGTATCTACGGTGAGTATTTTGTTTTGCGATGTTTTACAAACAATGCTATTATAAATATTAAAAGAGGTAGGTGATTAGCGCACGGAAAATTAAGCGTAGAAAAGATGACAGTAAATTGTAGTCTCTGTCCTCCGTGACGTCGAAGAAAAGGATAGGCATACGCCTCTCATAAGCAAAAAAGACAAGGCGTATGTGTGTGTTGCTGCTGCGTTCGGATCATGTTTTACGGTTGTTTTGTGACAACAGCATATGACAACCTTATTTATAAAATCATTGTTTACATACATCATTTTAAAGCGAGATCGGTGCAGTTACTCTAAACAATAGATTAAGTACTTCAACTAAGGTTGCCATCCGTCCGGGTTTCCCCGGATTTGTCCTAGTTTAGAGAGCGTCCGGGGAACGTCCGGGCGGAGTTCCATTTCTAGTCTACTTCGATCAACAATACAACTAGATATCGGGTCAGCGCACAAAATACGGCCCGGAAAATAAGAGCTCACTTCCAAAGTGAGCTCTTATTTGGTTTTAGTTCGGTCCAAGCACAGCCAACATTAACACGTCTCGCGATGCCGCAGTGTGCGTTTAAAACTTGTAAAAACAATGCCCGAAAAAGTCATTTATCCGCCGGAGTGTCTTAGTTTCGTAAGTAAATGTAAAATAAGTTTATTTCAAGCTTTAAACTAGCAAATAATAAGCAAATTACCGATTTTAACCACGACTTGTGCGCGCGTATTGGCCAACCTGGCCAATTCGCGCTAAAACATCGTAAAACAGAACAGTAGATGCATGGAGTAGATTTGAAACTTTTCCTACTCCTGTACTATTATCTGTTTTTTACATGGTCGCGAACAAATAAGAACATAGATAATATGACTTCAGAAAGTCTATACTTTCTCTATTCCCCATAACAGCACTTGTGTCGTAATGTCGTTATTACGATACACCTAGCTGCCACAGATTTATAAGTGTAGGGTACACTCAACATTAAAGCCCAGCTTAGACCTGCTGAGTTGAGTCAAGTCGATTCCAGTCGGTTCGATTCGGTACGAGTCGGTTCGAATCGGTTTGAGTCGATTAAAGTCGGTTCGAGTCGATTCAAGTCGGTTCGAATCGGTTTGAGTCGGTTCAAGTCGGTTAGAGTCGGTTCGAGTCGGTTCGAATCGATTCGAGTCGACTAAAGTCGGTTTGAGTCGGTTCGAATCGGTTCGAGTCGATTCGAGTCGATTAAAGTCGGTTCGAATCGGTCCGAGTCGGTTCGAGTCGATTCGATTCGATTAAAGGCGGATCGAGTTGATTCGAGTCGGTTCGAATCGATTCGACTCGATTAAAGTCGGTTCGAGTCGGTTTGAATCGGTTCAAGTCAGTTCGAATCGACCCACTCATCCCTCTTTTTGCGTTGGGGGTTAAAAATTGCCGCTATTCGTACATAACAAACCTTTTATATGTAATCATTATATAGGTAAAGAACATAAAAAGTGATACCGAGTCATATTTGTATTTGTTTCAATAAGATGCAAAACCTTCTGGCCGGCACCGTCATTACTTACACACGTGAAAAGAAACTATCATATACATACGGATTTAAATTTTCTGTAGGTACGACTCTTACAACATTATTTAATTAAATAAATATATCACACAAAAAACATCACGCCAGTAAAATAACAAGTGTAACGCGCGAAACCCATCGATCGCCGTGTTAACGGTACCCTGTTGCTCGCAATGGTCGCCGCCATACTGCACGGTCACCTGGCAACGCTCGGTCGCCTAGCAACCGTGCCGCCATTATGGTTTTCATCGCCTGCGCCACTCACGGCGCATGCGCGCGACGCCGCGCCTGGACCGTCGCGCCGGCCGCGCATTCATTCAATTCGGGATCGATCTGCCGATTCTGCCGTCAAGATCAACTTAGCCGCGCATGCTGTCCGCGCCGCACCCCGCGCATCTTATGTTTTCGTATTGTTCTTTATGATAATGCATCATATGTTTAGTCCTTTAATAAACTATATACCTACAAAGTACTACTATCATTGACTATCCGCATTATACAAGAAAGTACTAATAAAAAACATAATACCCAAAAACACTAATCTTACCAAGCAAGTGAATTTCTACACAGGTACCTGTTTTAAAATAATTTTATTTCTGTCGTGAGCGACTCCATAGCTCCCGAAGTTAAAATCAGAGTGGAAAAGTAGACAGGAAAGGAAAGAATGTAACTCGCAATGTAGTCAAGCTGAAAAACACTTTATCTGTAGTGCGATAAGGTTGACTTCATAGTAACTGTTATTTGACCTATGATTTTTCATTTCTAAGTGGCAGGTGTTATTTATTGCTTTGCTAGCTGTTTCTGGCGAATAATCGTAAGTGGAAGGTATAATTGCGACTTTAATGTATGGTGCTATGGTCGTAAATGGGTTGATCTTAAAACTGTTTTGAATTTGTTGTCTCTTTTTAGCAGAAAACATAAATCGCTCTATAGCTACACATTCAAACGGACACATTTTGGCGTGGATTTTGTACCTGTCCCGAAATCTAGTTGTATTGTTGATCGAAGGTAGTCTAGGTTTGAATTGTAGTAGTTAGATTGTAGTTCCGCTAGTAGTAGTACAGATTAAAATAAAACAAACAAAAATCAATGACGTGTCCGGTTTCTGAGCTCCAAAATCCGGGGATCGTACGCTTTTTGTCCTGGTTGCCGAATGTTAGAGATGGCAACATTGGCAACCCTAACTTCAACCAACACTCGTTGACACCTACTCATTCTTAGGGTGAGACCACACGAGCGTAATTTTGTTAGTTGTGAGCGGCAGAATTTCGGTTGCGCCATACATTGTGTCACGTGATGGCCCGCACAATGTATGGCGCGAAACGAAATTCTGCCGCTCACGACTCACAAAATTACGCTCGTGTGGCCTCACCCTTAACATAGTTGGCATTGAGACGCCTGGCAAATGAATACAGCGGTTGTCAAACGAGTGTCAAATCTGTTAAGTTAACGCAAAATAAAGGTTGTGCATCCTGTTGTTGCATCCAAAAATCTACCTAACTCTTGCTTGCTTCATTCCGGGTTGTCTAACAAAATGTTCGATCACAGTGTTCGATCCACGCCATTGCGACGCCAAAATCAAAAAGATCGTCATCAAAATTTCCACAAAATAGGACGCAGAAACAGACGCAGATCCGTGAGCCCTTCTGTTTCCCCCCCCCTCTATTTTTTGCTCCGTGAAGAAGGGCTACGGTTTACTCCGAAACATGTAAAGCTAAACTAGATTAAATACGTGTGAGTTATCCGGTTATTTCACGGTAGTTTCATGTTCACATCATCCCATATTATAAACATTTTTATTTTCCAGTCGTCAAATAGTGATAGCCCTGGCGATACCAAGGACTCGTTGAACAACCCGGTCTTCTGCAACATAATGGCGCTGCTCAAACTATGCCATTCCTTCTGCAACATGAGCAACTCCGTGACGGACAGGGAGTCTGAAGATTATTATATCAGAGGATATTCCGAAAGGTAAAAAATTAAAAGTATTCAAATTAGGGCTGTTTGTCCAGTGGAGGGGAGCGAGGGAGTAATGCGGAGCGGAGATGCTGACTGTGTGCTAAACCGTTTAAATGAGTCCCGCCCGCGCGGTACAGGGGCTGGAGGGTATGAATATGGTTTACTAATGTTTGACCAAAAAATTATTGACAAATGATCATTTGACAAACAACGTTTCACCAAGTTATCATTTGGCAAACGTGACATTTGACAAATGTATCATTTTACAAAAACTCACTTAGCAAATGATCAATTAGCAAACACTACACTTGGTAAATATGTTAAATAATAAAATGTCAATTGACCGTTTTCCATTTCACCAAATGATATGTTTCGCAAATTAAGCATTTGTCCAAATGTCATTTAACAAAATGTTATTTCATAAAAAGGCATTTTTTAGTCTGTTAATAATAATTGCAGCTGCTTTTTAAATAGCAAGGCTTTTTTGGGTGGTCATAAAAAAATACCTAACACCAAAGGCTAATGCGGGAGCCTAGCGTATATCCGAGTCGCTTCCGCTCCGAGCCGTCTTGCTCGCTCGCTTCGCTCGCTCGCTGTAATAAAACGAGATTTGACCCATACAATATCTATTATTAGATTTATTATTAAACGAAACACTTGTCAAATAATACATTGTACCAAACGTTTTTAGACCAATAGTAGTTTTGTCTGATAACTCAGTTGCTAAATGTTCATTTTGTCAAATAATTATTTATGAAATGTAAATTTTAAGTGTTGATCATTTGAATAAGTGAGTCATTTGTAAAATGACTTCTAGTAAAATGATCAATTGGCGAAACATTTTTTTTTAAAACGTTGTTTGTCAAGTGTAATTTTGCCAAATGAGTTTTGGTCAAACGGCAGGACACCTATGAAGACAAATGAGGCCGGTAGAGGAGCGGATGGCGAGCGCGTCACGTGTGCCTGCCGCCCGCCTCTCTCGGCCCCTTTGTCGTCATACGCCCTGCCCCTGTGCCGTGCGGATGAGGACTCATTTAACCGGTCTAGCTATAGTCCTCGCTCGTTTCTATGCCCCGCTTCTCGGTTTTGTATGAAAACTTGGTGGAATTTTATTTAACACACCGCTCCATTGATTGCCTTGCCTCGCTCCGCTTCAGTGATCAAGCATCCTAAAATAGATGGTTTCGAAAAATGAAGATGGTTTATAGAAGGCACTTCGGGTTTTCATTCTTCAAATACACCGTGAAATTTTAGTAGTTGTTTTCCCGAAACGTGGTGATTTAGTATCGATTGTACAATCGATTTATAATCGATTTATAATTACTATTTTGACTAGAGTCAAAAATCCAATTGTGAAAAACGAAAGTCGAAAATGACCGCAAACCAATAGTAACGCTTCGTTGGTACCTAACCTATCGTACGATCGTACGCTACTTGTACCAACGAAGCGTTACTATTGGTTTGCGGTCATTTTCGACTTTCGTTTTTCACAATTGGATTTTTGACTCTAGTCAAAATAGTAATTATAAATCGATTGTACAATCGAAACTAAATCACCTCGTTACGGGAAAACAACCACTAAAATTTCACGGTGTAAATTACAACACCTTGTGTTAGTGTGTGAATGACAAGTGGCTTAATTAACAGTGTGTCTACAGAATACTGCGGAGTTTGATTTATTATCAAATTACCATCGTATATTATCTTAGGTCTGTAGTGGCATTTACTTGTTATGCGAAGCCTCTATTAAGCCAGGTATAAAATAGCGTTTATGAATCATATGTGATTCATGGGGCAGGGAACGTATTTAACTAATGTAGACAGCTGGATTTTTTGGATCCCAATTTAGACCGTGTATATATTTAATTTTCAATGAATCTTGCTTTCAGGTTCAACAAGCTAGTGAAGCAGTTGATGCAACTACTGCTCTCGCTCCGGGACCGTCCCTGCGGCCTGTTCCTCGCTCGGCTGCTCATGAGACTAGACTACAACCGATGGTTGAGTGGGGAAGCCCAGCTCACTCAGTCTGTTACCAACATGTTGCAATAGGTCATTGTGCTAGACATGCAACAAACACGCCACTAGGGTCATGGTGTAAAAACTATTTTAAAAACTGGTCAAACACACACTTTGCTGCTGTCAGGAATCATTGGCAGTAGTTTTTTTTTTTTTTTTTTTTTTTTTTTTTTTTTTTTTTTTTTTTTTTATGATATAGGGGGCAAACGAGCAGACGGATCGCCTGATGGTAAACGATTACCGTCGCCCATGGACACCTGCGACACCAGAAGAGTCACAAGTGCGTTGCCGGCCTTTTAGTAGTTGTTGATAACCTGAAGAAACTGGTTGCTAAAAACAAAAAATTAGGAGTTTAACCCCCCGGTTTCACCATCCATTGATCAAATTTATTTGACGGATAAATGTGTTGCCGTCTCTGTTTGTTTTGTTCGAATAGACGAACATGGCATCACATATTTATCCGTCGGTTAAAATTAATCAATGGGTGGTGAAACAGCCCCTAAGTCATTGCGCTTGTCTTGGTTACTTTGTTCTTTTTATAACCTAGAGCTTAGACTTCTAAGGCCGGCTTGCGCGGACCTGGGTTAGCTACATAACTCCGAGTGAACTGCTAACCCATGGTTAATAAGTGTCAAAATGTATGGAACTGTCATTCTTAACCCAGGGTTACCGATTTAATTTTTTAACCCTGAACTGTGCAAGTGGCCCTAAGTGATATACGAGGGGCGTTCAATATAAAGTGAGAATGAGATGCAAACTCTTTTAATATTACGAAATTAAATACTGGCCGGTAAAGCTAATCTATCTAGCTGATTGCTATGAAAAAAAAAAACTAACTGTCTTTTGTTTAAAAAAATATACGGTAATTTCTTTGCAATGCTATTGAGTACGTTAGCGAAAATGGAGAAAATTGAACTGCGCGCCGTTATCAAATACTTGTTTGAAAAATTTTTCTACGGACCAAGTCAATTTGGATTTGCGGGACACTTTAGGGTCTAATGCTCCTCCGTATTCGACAGTCGCACGTTGGTGCGCCGAATTTAGACGTGGAAGAACATCGACAATGGACGACCCCCGCTCCGGACGCCCTACTACAGCAGTAACTGAAGAAATTGTGAAAAAAGTCGAAAACTCAGTTTTGGCGGATTGTCGTGTCACGGTTCGTTTTATTGCTGAAAATGTAAAGATTTCAACGGGGAGCGTGCATAATATTTTACATGAACGCTTGGGTATGAAAAAGGTATCTGCGCGTTGGGTACCAAGAATGCTTACTGACACGCAAAAACAAACTAGACTAGAGATTTGTCAAGAAGCTTTGAACCTGATGCAGCAAGACCGGGAACTTTTTTTGGCGCGATTTATAACAATGGACGAAACATGGCTCCATCATTACGACCCAGAAACGAAACTGTAGTCTATGACATGGAAAAGGCCATCATCTCCAACTCCGAAGAAATTCAAGGTGAGCCCATCTGCCGGTAAGGTCATGGGCTCTGTTTTTTGGGATGGTAAAGGGGTATTAATGATTGAGTATCTCGAGCATGGAGCCACTATTACGGGCACTTTATACGCCAAACAAATAGCAACATTGCGCAATGAGATCCGCGAAAAACGGCGAGGTAAACTCTCGAAAGTTGTGCTGTTCCACCAGGACAATGCCCCGGCACACAAGTCCGCCGTTGCAATGGCTGCAATTCGTGATGCTGGGTTCGATATCCTTAAGCATCCTCCGTATTCACCAGATCTCGCTCCCAGTGATTTCTACCTATTTCCGAGATTGAAACAATACCTGAGAGGCCAGAAATTTGAAGACGACGACGCGGTAGTCGCTGCAGTACAAGATTTTTTAAGTACTCAAGATGAGACCTTTTTTAAAAATGGAATTTTAAGTTTACAAAAAACATATACTAAGTGTATTATGCTAAAAGGTGACTTGTCGAAAAATAAAATGACATTTAGTAAAAGTTGTTTATAACATACTCATTCTCACTTTTTATTGAACGCCCCTAGTACCTTAGTAGTTCTCACTAAATAATTGATAACACTGTCTGTAGTAGGATTTAAAAAGTTATAATGACTTGTGCAACAAACAGCCTTCTAATTTTACTAAATAAAGTGCCATTTTGCAAATAAAGATAAATATCTAGAATCATTATGATAAAAGCAATTTGCGTTTGACTTACTAATATTATAAACGCGAAAGTATGTATGGTATGGATGATGGATGTATCAATGTTTATGGTGTCAACTTTTTAGTGCCCCCCGTTGCTATGGTTACACAAATTTTGTCTCTTGGACCACCTAAGCATTATTCTATGAAACAGTATGAAGTGTCACTTGGACAACCGGGGACAGTAAACAACACAAAAAAATTGATTCACCCTACTCTTTCACGTGAAAACGGATTGACGGATTCTGGTGAAATTTTTCACACAAGTTTATAATCTGGTTAATACATATGTATGATACTTTTTATCCCGGAAAATTACATAGTTCCCGCAGCTAGATATGAAATAAATTAACATTTATCAGTAAAGCTTTGTTTTATTTCAACTATCATCATCGTCGTCTATACTCTCTTCTACTAGCATGGAGGTATCGGCAGCCTTGCTTTCTAACGCATGTTGCTCGGTCTGTTTCATGAACTTCTTTATCAGGATGCACTTTGTCATGTCACAAGAGCATGGCAGGGGGTGTTCTATTTCGGCGGGATCCAGCATTGTGAGCTCCAAATTGTATCTGTAATTAGAAAAATAAATTATATGGCTAGATATGCCATTTACAGGTCAGCCGGTTGTCAGGCTCGAGATTTCTTAACGTGCCACAAACTGACATGTGCTTCAGCCGACTGTCAAATTATGACAGCAGCACTAAGCGAAAGTCACCTTAATGCAAATATTATGCAATTGACAACATTTCATATTTCTAAGGCTATAATTTCATTCGTTCTCTGTATTCTGTTTGGAAAGAGAAAGACGCTGATTGTTTTAAATTTTCACTAGGATTATTAATTAATTTGTTACAATTTTTTAAAGATGTGCTTATTCTAAAAGAGTGTAACGATAGAATAGATTCATTACTTTTGTCTAGTCTCTATTAAAAAAAAGTGATGACGTAAATTTGACGTTAAGGTTCTTTCTTTCTTTCTTTTCTTCCTTAATGGCGGCCACTAGGCTTGTGCCAATATCAGTTAATTGCTCTGAGAGCGACTCACGTTGTACGGTAATTGTAGTTTTTGCAACTTGATAGTAAAATTCCAAAAACCACGTGGAGACAACTTGCGCATTAAAAAATGTCAGACACGAGAGCAATATAGAATTTTGAGATCACTGTAACAGTTAAGGTTAATCGCCGCATAAAACACTATCAGAATTATACCACAACTAGCCAAAGAAACAGAAATACCAAAATTATATACTGTCTACATCCGCCATGTTCGAATGCCACAAATCGAATCCACCGACGTTAAGGTTGTTATCACATTTAAAATTATGACAGCTCTTTTTTCTAGTGTAAAGGGTAAAGGAAACATATCTATTCTGTGGATGTATTTGTAAGTACATAAATGTTTTTAAATTTGTTGTATTTTTTTAAATATAGAGAAATAAATTATAATAAATATTTTTCCGTGTTCAGGAGGCGAAATTCTTTCGATTCCTGCAATAATTTTCAGGTGTTAAAAAAATGAAAGGTTGTCAATTATGCTTTCCCAGCAGTGAACGCGTTAAAACCAGGGGTAGCTAGCAATGAGCGATTGTTAAACGGTTGTGGCTTAGTGCGTTCCTCTCTTTCTGAGAGGACAGATGGAAAGTTAGGTACTTGAGATGCTACATTACATAGAATAGGGGTGTCAAGTTCGTTTTAGTGAAGAGTTAGCTTACTATTTTGTACTAGTAATTTATTGCCACGACAGACAAAGCCGAGTTGAGACCTGCAAGAAAAAACGTGCAAGTTGCATTACATTGCGAGGCAGTAAGGCGAACGAGATTGAAGTTGTCTATCAAGAGCCACAATGTAATGCAACTTGCACGTTTTTTCATGCAGGTATGCTGTAATACTGTGTAAATTTTGTTTTACTTAACACATTCACTGCCTCTTGACTTCCACCTTAGATAATTTAAGTCTTAAATTTAAGTCTTATATTATCTAAGACTTCCACAGACAGGTGCCACCGACGCACATGTGCATTCAAAATGTATGAATAATTATGACAGCGGCACTGGGCGAAGTCCCGGGCGAAGTCCCGAAAACGCGTATATGCGTCGGTGGCAGTGAATCTACACTAATATATAAAGCTGAAGTCTATACTAATATATAAAGCTGAAGAGTTTGTTTGTTTGTTTGTTTGAACGCGCTAATCTCAGGAACTACTGCTCCGATTAGAAAAATTCTTTCAGTGTTAGATAGCCCATTTATCGAGGAAGGCTATAGGCTATATATCATCACGCTAACACCAATAGGAGCGGAGCGGAGCGGAAGAATGTTTCCAAATCGGGGGTTTTTGAAGTAAAACTTCTATATCTCGGGATCTACTGCTCCGATTTGAAAAAATCTTTCAGTGTTAGATAGCCCAGTTAGATAGGGCGGGTTGGGAGCGGGTGGGGGGGCGAGTTGGGAGCGGGTTGGGGACGGGTTGAGAGCAGGTTGGGGGCGGTTAGAGAGCGGGTTGGGGGCGGGTTGGGAGCGGGTGGGGGGGGGGGCGAGTGGGGAGCGGATTGGGGGTGGGTTGAGAGCGGGTTGGGGCGGGTTAGGAGCGGGTTGGGGGCGGGTTGAGAGCGAGTTGGGTTCGGGTTTAGGGCGGGTTGGGAGTGGGTTGGGGGTGGGTTAGGAGCAGGTTGGGGGCGGGGTGAGAGCGAGATGGGGGCGGGTTGTGAGCGGGTTGAGAGCGGGTTGGGGGTGGGTTGGGAGCGGGTTGGGGCGGGTTGAGAGCGGGTTGGGGGCGGGTTGAGAGCGAGTTGGGGGCGGGTTAGGAGCGGATTGGGAGCGGGTTAGTTTATTATGAAGTTTCACTTCTTCCGGAAGGATCTAAGGAGAGCCATAATTGATGAAAAAGCAAATTGGATTAAAAAATAAGCTGCCCAAATTACTTATTCCACGCGGACGGAGTCGCGGGCAAAAGCTAGTACGTTAATAAATAAATAAAATGAATGTCCAAAAACAAAAGAGTGCAAGTATTGTTTTATATGCTTTCATCTAACTTCAAGTATTTGTATGAATGTTTGGGACAAAACATACAAATCATTTTTGACCCATTTTCATTGATCATGTTGCCTTTAAATTTGTAATTGCATATGAGAAATGAATCTTGGTATAAGTACAGTAACCAAAAAAGGTTAAAACAACTTTAAGGTTAAAAAAATTATTTATCCATAATTTTTTTTCTTTAGCTATTTAGTAGCTTAACACACAACATCCAGCTACTTGTAAAAATACTTTACCTTCTGCCATTAAGTGGATCCCTGTTCATATCCAACTGAAATGCAATGGGCTCGCCAGCTTCAATCTCCAGCTCTTCTGGTAATACTATGATAGTTTGTTTCCAGTGAGTTTCAGGACTTGTGGGTGCAGTACTAAGAACTTCCCTTCCAACCTCTGTTGATAATTCCGGGAACATACATTCAAACCACACGCAGATGCCTTGGTATTTCCCTGACTTATTGGCTCCTGCAATAATAAAGAAGGGATAGGGTAGAATGAGGTAACCAAATCGCGTACAGTCTCCATCATAAACATCGGAGCATTAAAAGTGGTGAAAAATAACTGAACACAACTGTGTTGTTAATCGCGTATACATGTTCAGATATTTTTGAGCACCTTGACTCCGCTGTCCGATTTTTATAATAGCGACTGTACCAGGGTGGAACTTTTACACATTCAATTTCTAGATGATTTCATTGAGATATGTGTGAAATGACAACATCGCATTTGCAGCGAAAGAGTTCTACCGTGGACGCGATTCCGTTTTTTCGACTGTACAGTATTTTAGCAGTTTATCATGAGCGTTTCATAAATTACGTCGCACCGATTTTCATAAAACCGCTCACAAATTTTTACATGAGTGTCCATCATACAACATAAATAAGACCACACAATGCAACTTCAGGAATTCCCGTGGGAATTAAGTACAATCCCGGAATTTCAGTTATACTGGCAGATTTAGTGGTTTACGCGAGCGAAGCCGCGAGTAAAGGCTCATCATCATCCTAGCCAATATTTATTTATTTATTTATTTGAAAAATGTGATATATGTCCCATTGCAGGCCACTGGCCTCCGCTTAGAATGAGAGGCCTGGAAATTAGTTCCCACGCGGGCCCAGTGCGGATTGGGAACTCAACACACACCATGACTTTCTTCTCAGGTGTGTACACTGTCCAGGTTTCCTCACCATGTTTTCCTTTACCGTAAAGCTTATGGTAAAATCCAAATGTAATTTCGCACATAAATTTCGAAAACTCACGAGGTGCGACCCTGGGCTCAAACCCACCACCCTCTGCTTGAGAGACCATAAGGGCTAGCCTTCAATATGTCAACGCCAGAAAAGATGGCGAGTAAAATACTGTTCTAGTTGTAAAAAGTGTGTACTATGGTTACCACATACCAACAACATGTTGTACAGTAAAGGAGTTCAAATCTTCCGACAAGTCCTCCTTGAGATTTATCCAGGCCATTGCTATTTCCTCTCCCAAGATTTCGTTAGCACCAATAGTCTGAATTTCAGGCTTCTGACTCTTGCTAGCTCTGAGTTCTTTTCCAAATGATGACATGGAAACGCCATA
Organism: Archips crataeganus; assembly: GCA_947859365.1. NCBI lineage: Eukaryota > Metazoa > Arthropoda > Insecta > Lepidoptera > Tortricidae > Archips > Archips crataeganus. The sequence goes on from OX402062.1 coordinate 9,399,669, forward strand.
CACATCATCCCATTTATTGTATAATGAGTTGACACTGAAAATTTATTGGGAAAAAGTTTTAGTTAGAAAGTTAGTTCTATAGTAAAGGGTTAAATACATAGTGAGTTAAAAACCAATGAAGTTATATTATAAAGGTTTAGGTACATTACTAAATGTAAACAAACTGCATATTATATGACTAAACTAAAGAGTATGTTGAGAATGTGAAGTCAATTACAAATATTGCATTTGGCTGGTTAACCTGACGCTAAGTTTCTATATATGATGAAAATTAAATCATCACCACTATGTGATGATTGTCAGAAGTGTGATGACTTGATCCATGTGTTGTTGGAGTGTGTCCGGAATTCGGACTTGAGGAGAAGAGTTCTTGGGGATTTGGGTTCCATGCACAGTGGCCAGGTGAATTGTTGGCTATCTGAGCCGTTGTCAGACAAAGCAATCGGCATTTACCATTTTATTGATAGGTCCCTTGAATAGGGAATTGTGTAAGCACCCATGAGGCTGACATGATCACCTGGAGTGTTCAAAGCCTCGACAAAAATCAGAAAAAAAAAAAAAATAAAAAAAAAAAAAAAAAACCTGACGCCATGACTTTTGGTTGTATTGGCAGATAATGTTTGTTTACATTTAGTAAGGTACCTAAACCTTTATAGTATAGAGAAAAGTTTGCACATATAATTTAGAACCTGTCCTGCAAAAGATCCCTTTGTTCTTTGAACCAGGTTACAACACAATACAATGGGTATTTATTGTGCGCTACAAAAAAAAAACACTACAGAAAAACAAGTACATGGAAAAAACATACAAGGTAAGCAATAGAAGGCCTGCCTTTATTGCTAAATATTGCTTATTCCAGATTAATATAAAATATTTATTTAAAATAGGTCTGTAAGACTATGTATTGTTACAAAATTACAGCTGAAATAAAACTTGTGACCACATCATAGTGAAAAGAAACGGATCACTCACTTCTTAAAACGAGTTTAACTTTTGAGACGTGAGTGATCCGTTTATTTTCACTATGAGTGAGTCTCACGGTAGTTTCATGTTCTTGTGTCCACATACCACAATTTGTTTTTGTGTAACATTTGTGATTTGTGGTGTGATATTAAAGATATTTTGCTATTACTCTACTGTTCAATCGTGTCAATCGTATCGTATTTTAAATTGGTTGGGTGGTTTGGTTCTAGCTGTCAAATTGAATGTCATTATGACATTGAGTTAGTTTCGATTCTGACAGTTAACGATTTTTCATTCGAACCACCGATTTTGTAGTAGTAAGTTGTCGGTCTAAGAACTCTCTCGAAGACAGTCGCTCGGTATTCTCGCTTCGACGGAACCCTCAACCAGGGTGTTCACGAACTATTTTTCAACGTGTCCAGAGTACTATATAACACCATCCGAGTTGAAGGAACGATTGGGGTTGCGTTAGTGCTGCATGTGGAGTGTGCTGGTGGAGTTCAGCAGTAGGGGAAGGATCTACACTGGGCCCAGCTCTGGATTTAACCCTACGGGGCTGCTCGGACCGCCGCCGCTTCAGGAGATCAGGTGAGCGCGACCGCAATCGGATACTTCCTATTAACTGTGTAAAAATTCAATCCGGGATCGTGAAACACACGTAATAAATAGAAATACAGTCCACTCATCGTCCGTCTGTCGCTACTTCTCGGGCATCGTGCCACATTTTTTTGGTCATTCGACCGGATTTTATTGAAAAGTACCTTTTGTCGCGATTTCTTACGTGTTTTTCTACGATTTTAGTGATTTTATTTTTATATTTTTGTGTTGAGGGTAGTTTGGAACGGTACCCTGGTCGAGATTTTACGCGTTTGTTATAAGTTGCACGGCCATCTTTTTCTTGTCGTTATCGTTCGTAAAGGTGGTACAGAACTTCTTTCCATAGACTAAATTTAATTATCGGTTTTTTCGTTGTGTTAGTCATAGACTTATAATACACTACGTTCAGTGTTAGTATTTCACGAATCGGTATTATTTAAATTGTCGTTCGAATTGTCTAATCTGTATTGTTTGAAATGTCAGATCACGATGAAATGTATGGTCGCGATTCTGAAGTTGAAGTTGACAACAACAAAATCGCGCGTAACTATGCAATTATGCGTGTTGAATTTATCGCGGAAACTAACTTGTTGGGATTTGAAAGAAATATCGGATCAATTTCATGACGCGCAACGGAAAGTTTTGTCGTTATTGGAACCGTCTGCGCGGACTGATGAAATGGAAATAACGTATGAGTTTGAGACTAAAATGTCCGATATTAGATATAAATTGCGCCAAAGATTGGTACCGCAAATAAGTGATTCCAAACCTTGTGTTGGTGAGGCAGTGATTGCTAAATTACCTAAAGTTTCTATAAAACCATTTAATGGAACTTTGGAGAATTGGGTGAGTTTTATACAGTTGTTTAATTCTTTGATTCATAAGCGGAATATCTCGGGAGTTGAAAAATTGCACTACCTTTTGTCGAGTGTGCAAGGTACCGCTTATGAATTAATAAAAAATTACCCACTTACCCAAGAAAGTTACCAAGATGCATATGATTGTTTATGTAAATATTTTGATAAGAAGCGACAAATTGCTACACATTATTATGAAAAGTTATTGTGTTGTGAACCGATTAGAACAAAATCTGCTAGTGACCTTGAATGTGTTTATAGAACGTTCTCAGAGAATTTATCGGTATTAAATAAATATAGCTTACCAGACAAGAACTTTATGCTCTTTCATTTATTGTGGTCTAAACTAGATAAATGCACTCGAGAAGTATTCCAACTTGAGCATAATAGTGACGACATCCCACAGTTTATTGATGTGCAAGCTTTCATTGAAAAACAATACAAAGCGCTTAACTTATCGAATATTTCGTTGTTGCCTACTACTAATAACTCTGGGGTGGTAAATAAAAAAGTAGGTATAAATAAACAGATTCATAATAGTGTGAGCAAAAATAAAGCATCGTTTGTTGTTTCTCGTCAAACTTGTAATTTTTGTAATGGCCAGCACAGTCTTACCACTTGTAAGGATTTTTTAAATATTGATCCTAAATCTCGTTTTGATTTTGTAAAAGAAAAGGGTTTGTGTATCTTGTGTTTTTCAAACACACATCGAGTAAAAACTTGTCGTGCCTCTCGTTCCTCTTACGGCCCCTTCAGTGGAAGGCAGTGTGCCACATAGTTCGGGTAGCTCTGGTAGTAATACGGTGTTGACTTCACTGGGTAGTGAAAGTACAGTTTTATTTTCAACTGCTAGGATTGAGATTAGAGATGCTTATGGTGAATTTAAGTCAGTGCGTGCGCTTCTCAATTGGGCTAGCGCCTGCAATTTTATTACTGAATCCTGCGCTAAAAAGCTAGGACTCAACATTCGTCGTGGTCCACACTCCGTTAATGGAATTGGAAATTCTGTCGCTCAACCGCTCGGTTCGCTATCGTGTGAAATAAAGCCGGCGGGTGATAAATAATTTGTCGTCCAATATTAAATTGGAAGCTCTCGTACTGTCGTCTATATGTGCTGACCAGCCTAACCAACCTGTCGACTCGTCAAAGTGGTCTCACATATTGAATCTTCGGCTTGCTGATCCCGACTTTGCTCAATCTGGACCAATAGATATGCTGTTAAATGCAGACATCTTCGCGTCATCGCTGTTGCCTGGTCTAAAGAGAGGGAAGCTCGGGCAACCCCGAGCATTAAATTCTATTTTCGGTTGGATTGTTATGGGTGAGTGTGACACCAGTCAACTCACAGAAAGTACTGTCGATCGCAGAAATAATAACTGCCTTTTCGTTTCCGTGTCGAATCATTCGCCAATGCTGTCGTTAGATAATTCCATAAAAAAGTTTTGGGAATTAGAAAACATTAATCCTCCAGTTAATCGTTTCTTGTCGAAGGAGGACCAGCGTTGCGAAGATTATTTTGTCAATAACCATTCTCGTAATGAAGAAGGTAGGTTTGTCGTTCCTTTACCTTTTGTCGACCCCACAAATAAACCTCTTTTTCATAACTCTCGCGAAATTGCACTAAAGCGATTTCTATCGTTGGATCGTAAGCTCAATTCTAATCTTGAGTTCAAGAAATCGTATGTCGATTTTATGGAAGACTATCAGTCCCGTGGTCATCTCGAGGAGGTGGATCCTCCTACTGCTGTTGTCGGTCAGTTCAATTATATACCTCATCATGGTATACAGCGTGCTTCAGTCACCACACCTCTTCGCGTTGTCTTCGACGCCAGCGCGAAAGACGGTAAAGGTACTTCATTGAATGACACTCTTCTCGCTGGTCCTAAACTTCAGGCTAGTATTTTCGATTTACTCATGCGTTTTCGTTGGCATGCCGTGGTATTCACAGGAGATGTGAAGCAAATGTACAGGCAAATATTAGTACCTGAAGAGGACGCTGACTACCAGCGTATCCTATGGAGGCCCTCCCCTGCTGGACCCGTGCGTGACTATCGTCTGTTAACGGTTACGTATGGCGTTTCCTCGGCTCCATTTCAGGCTCTTCGAACAATGAATCAACTCGCTAGGGACTCCGCGGATAAATACCCTACTGGTGCCGCTGTTCTCGCTCGTGATATTTTTGTCGATGACGTCGTCACTGGAGCGGATTCAGTTGAACAGGCTCTTTCGCTTCAGGCAGAGCTCACAAAGATATTATCGTCAGGAGGTTTCCATTTAAGGAAATGGACTTCAAACAGTCGTACCTTTCTCGATAGCCTGCCACTGTCGGATCTATACTCTGAAGAGCTGAAGCATTTCGAAGAGTTGCCTGATGTCTCATTAAAAATACTGGGGCTCTTGTGGCAGCCTCGGTTCGATTCGTTTCGTTTTGGGGTTGCTGAGTTCGATGACTGTCGTTGCACAAAGCGTACAATTCTGTCCGAAATCGCCCGCATTTATGACCCTTTGGGTTTCCTCGGTCCCCTTACGTTTTACGCCAAATATATTATGCAACTACTTTGGACCGCTGGCATTGCTTGGGACGACGACGCGCCTTCTGATATCGCTTCAGAATGGCGGCGTCTAAAATCCGAATTGCCGTCGTTGGCATCTGTGTCCATCCCTCGTCGTATCGTCGGCCCTTTTGTTTCGCTACAGCTGCACGGCTTTGGAGATGCCTCTGAGCGTGGCTACTGCGCTGTAATTTATTGTCGTTTCGTAGACTGTCATGGATCATGCTCAGTCGTCCTCTGTTGTGCGAAGTCGAGAGTAGCTCCTCTTCGTAAGCAGTCTATTCCAAGATTGGAACTGCAAGCTGCCGTTCTTCTTTCCGATCTTATGAATTCTACCACGGAAGCGTTGAAACCATTTTGCTCTGTCGATGAAATTTACGCCTGGTCGGACTCTAGTGTCGTCTTGTCGTGGATAAAATCGTGCCCGTCGAAATGGAAAACGTTCGTGGCAAACCGGGTTAGCCATATTCACGACATTATTTCTCCTGATCGATGGAGGCACGTCGGAACTCACTCGAATCCCGCAGACTGCGGTTCGCGTGGTCTGTTACCCACTGATCTCGTCAATCATGACATGTGGTGGAGAGGTCCCTCGTGGCTTGCCGATTCCGAGGAAAAATGGCCAGCTATCAATACTCTATCGTCTTCGAATCCGGCCCTACAAGAGGAGCAACGGATCTTTAGCCTTGTCGTGTCCAACGAACCTACTCTTATCGAATCGTTGTTGAACAAATTCTCGTCGCTTTCAACGTTGAAGCGAACTTTATCGTATTGCTTTCGATTCATAGATAATTCGAGACAATCTTCTCCTGGAAAGCGTCTTAGCGGACCTATACAGTCATTTGAATTACATAGGGCATTTAGAATTGTATTAAAGTCAGTGCAGGAGAGCGTGTTTTCGTCGGAGATTGAGCACTTGAAGAAAGGTTCTCCTAACTCGCTTCCAAGAAGTTTAAGAAAGCTGTCCCCGTTTATAGATGAAGAGGGTCTTCTCAGGGTGGGCGGTCGCCTTGCCAATGCTAAGGTTGGATTTGAAGTCAAACATCCATTGTTGTTGCCCCGCTCGCATCGCCTCACCTATCATCTAATTACTGAGTACCATACCCGCTTCATGCACCCCGGTGCGCAGACTCTTAAAAATCTTTTGTCTCGGCACTTCTGGATCCTATCGGGTAAACGCGCTATCCATTCCGTTATCTCGAGTTGTCTTAAATGTTTTCGTGTTCGTCCACACCTCGCTCCCGCCCCACTTATGGGTAATTTGCCTTCATTTAGGGTAAACCAAATTAAACCTTTTTCGAGTTCTGTCGTCGATTACGGTGGACCCTATCTTATTGCCCTTGGGCGCGGCCGCGGTGCAAAGAGCTTTAAAGGCTATATTTGCATTTTCGTCTGCACCAGCACGAAGGCGATCCATGTCGAGCTGGCTTCCGAGTTGTCGTCGGAAGCTTTCTTAGCTGCACTGCGGAGGTTTATCGCTCGTCGTGGTCGTTGTAGCCATCTTGTTTCAGACCAAGGTCGTAATTTCGTTGGTGCTAGTAATTACCTTGGTTCCATAATGCAACAAGCCGCGGCATCAGAGGAGATTAAGTTTTCGTTTAGCCCTGCTGGAAGTCCTCATTTCAATGGCCTGGCCGAGGCCGGAATTAAGTCTGTGAAGACACATTTGGCTCGTGTTATCGGTTCCCAACGGCTCACCTTCGAAGAGCTCTACATAGTGCTAGCTCAGATAGAGGCGATGCTAAATTCGCGCCCCCTGACACCACTTAGCTCGGACGCTAATGACCTCTCAGCCTTGACTCCGGGACATTTCCTTACTCTAGAGCCCTTGTCGATCATGCCAGAAGAAAATCTCGTAGATTCCAATCTTGGTGTTCTACATATATAGGTATAGGTGGCACCGCGAATATATGCACACGCTACAACAAAAGGCTAAGTGGGACAAGCGTAATTCCAACCTCACTGTAGGAACTATGGTACTTATCGTTAATGAACAACTGAGCCCACTTAACTGGCCGTTAGGTCGTATTGTCGCACTGCACCCTGGTGCAGATGGTATATGTCGAGTGGTGACTGTAAAGACTGCAACTGGTCAATACAAAAGGTCTCTCGCAAAGATCTGTCCTTTGCCTTTGGCCACAGACATATCCTAATTAATTAATAATTTTCTCGCTTACACTGCCTTACCAATGTAAGATAGTTGTAACTTATCGTAAGTAGCTCGTAATCTTTGATAGCATTAAGTTAAACATAGTTTCTAGTAACCACCTTTCGAGGTCTCTAGTTAGGTATCGTTTTTTTTTGTAGTAAATGCCGCGATACGTCCCGGTATACCGTCGCATTTAGGTGGGCGGAATGTTCAATCGTGTCAATCGTATCGTATTTTAAATTGGTTGGGTGGTTTGGTTCTAGCTGTCAAATTGAATGTCATTATGACATTGAGTTAGTTTCGATTCTGACAGTTAACGATTTTTCATTCGAACCACCGATTTTGTAGTAGTAAGTTGTCGGTCTAAGAACTCTCTCGAAGACAGTCGCTCGGTATTCTCGCTTCAACGGAACCCTCAACCAGGGTGTTCACGAACTATTTTTCAACGTGTCCAGAGTACTATATAACACCATCCGAGTTGAAGGAACGATTGGGGTTGCGTTAGTGCTGCATGTGGAGTGTGCTGGTGGAGTTTAGCAGTAGGGGAAGGATCTACACTGGGCCCAGTTCTGGATTTAACCCTACGGGGCTGCTCGGACCGCTGCCGCTTCAGGAGATCAGGTGAGCGCGACTGCAATCGGATACTTCCTATTAACTGTGTAAAAATTCAATCCTGGATCGTGAAACACACGTAATAAATAGAAATACAGTCCACTCATTGTCCGTCTGTCGCTACTTCTCGGGCATCGTGCCACATCTACTGAAATTTTAAATCCAGTACATATTTCCACCATTTTCAGATGGTGATATATTATGTTTTTATTTATATATTTTTTTTTATTATGAGAGGGAGGCAAACAAGCAAGTGGGTCATCTGATAGAAAATGATCACCACCGCCCATAAATATCAACAACTCAAAGATAGTCATCAATCTGTTGTTGTTGTTTGTTGGTGGCGGTTGGTTGTGATTTCAAAAATTAGCCCCTGATCATAAAGCACTGCAATAAATGTCAAAATAAATTGCGAACTTACCTACATGGAGCAACGTAAACAGTAGCACTCTCCGGGAACATCTCTCCGCCCTCCTTCAGGAACTTGTGCCTAGCAGCAAGGACCGAGTCCAGCATGCCCTCATGCAACAAGAAAAATCCCATCCATTCTGACACTATGGCATCCACTTTTATATTATTTGGTAAAACAACATCTTCAACTCTGCTGTGGATCACCTGAAATTCATTTCTAATTACATATTTAATTTTCAGAAGAAAGAAAAAAAAAATGATGAACAATGATGTGATTAGCTTAAATTTAATGATTAAATATTTTTTAATCATAATGTATTGTTTGGTATGTGTGTGTGAACCTAGCATATAAATTTTCTAGAATCTCAAAATGTAATTGCAGTTCTAGTAGCATTGTTTGGTCAAATATTTTTTTATAATAATTTAAATTATACTGATCCACCATTAACCTTTTGGGAAAGTTATAATTTTGCTGATGAACTTGGCTTGACATGCTCCCGCATGTCAAAATTAACCGCTTCAGCAATTAGGGTGCACACTGTGCGCCTAACTACGTATAATTGCGGGCAGGCAATTGCTTGACAGGTTAGCTATTTTTGGCAGGAGAAAAATTATACCAAATAATTATTTGCCCAAACTTTGCATTATGACAAAAAATATTAATTGAAGATGGCAGGTGTAACAACATTTACAGGGACTTGAACAGTGATTATAGAATAATATTGTTCTAACTTAACCTTTCGTATGCAGAATTTGAAAAAACACCATTTTAATTTCGCCCCTCTTCATCAATTTTGATTAAAATAGAAAACAACATGCAAGAAAAGTTAACAGAGAAGGCTAGACAAAATCAGATAAGTACCTCTATTACTTCTTCAAACTTATTTTCCTTAACCACATCTCGAGCTATATTTGCCATATTACTTGCTTCAACAGCGTAAACTTTTTTTGCCCCAGCTTGGGCGCAGAAGATTGACAGAATCCCAGTTCCACAGCCCACATCCATAATAACTTTGTCTTTAAAATATGCTTTACTGCCTAATATTGCTTTCTGGTAGGCTACGGTCCTGGGTGCATCGTCGAGCATTAATTTGTGAACCTAGAAAAAAATCAAGTTATATTTCAAGGATTTTGTAAAAAAAAACCGACCGAAAACACTGAAAAATAGAGGTTACCTCAAAGTCTTCATAGCTGCAAAAGTACTCTTCATGGAAATCCATGTTTTCAGAAACGTGAACGTATATCTTTAAATAATTTACAAGATTTTAACAGCAAATATAAATTATCTATTTATGATTGAAAAAATTAAAAAACATTAACAAGCATAACACATTGTTATGACAGACAGACAGAAGACAAAGATAGATCTTATTTTTTTTTAAATGTTGGCCTCATTATTTGGAGGCTATTTAAGGTACTATTTAAAATGTCGAATTTACTCGTTCAATAAAAAGCAAATCGTCTCTGAAACGATGTATCGATTAAAAAATAAAGGCAGCAGGTACAACCCTATGATTGTATAGTCTGTGAAATGTATTTCATTCATTCAATTTCATTCGAGTAGGTAGCCACAGACTTTACTTTATCTGTGGAATCTGGGCTACCGAACCGAATACTTTAGTTTTCGCGTACGCGTATCATGCTGTAATTTTTTTTATACAAATTTCACAATTTTCATAAAAATATAAGATGTTTTAAAATAAAATTCCTACCTTCAAGTATAAGAGAAAATGGCTAAAGAAGGAGATATGTCTCTTTACCAAGACGTTCTTGAGCCTTTCAGGCGAGTGATAAACACCGACCCGCCGAAAGAAAAGTTGTCGGCGTCTGCAAAAATGAATTTCACGGACAGCAATCAATCTATAAAAGAAGGTAAAGTCAAGGAACTTTCATTAGTTTTTCGCCTTGCATTGTTAATTAAAGGTCTTGTGCTAGATTTTAGTTTTCCTTGTTCTTTACAGGTTTGTCTAACCTATTATCAGTTGGTAAAAGAAAGTCAAGTTTGAGTATGGTTGATGCTACACCGGATAAAAGGCAGCGTACTGAATCCTGTTCGGCTGCGGTGCCTCCGTCACCCTGGGAGGCTAAGAGAATGAAGATAGACTTGATTGCAGCTAAAGCGCAGGTTCTATTTTAACACTTTCAAACATAGTACTTATCTTCTCTTCAATTGTTTCCAGCTTTTAGTGTACAGTATTGGTGGAGAGCGGCTGTTCTGTATTGCAGAGTCTTTGTTCATAAAGACAGTAGTTTTTGTGTTACATTAGCAGTTCAAACGCCTAATTCTTGTTGCATAAATATTCAATTAGAACATTATTAACTGGGTGTAAGCAGGTTTGTTTTTTGATTATGAGCAAAGTTTTTAACACAATATACATGACAGATTTATCTATAGCATTCAGAAGTTAAACATTATTAAAACATAGATAGGTAATAGCGGGCTGTTTTCTGCAACTCTACGTCTATGACATCTATTTTTTTTCTTAATTTTGTCGAGGCTTTGAACACTCCAGGTGATCACGTCAGCCTCATGGGTGATTACTCAATTCCCTATTCAACAGACATATCAATAAAATGGTACATTCTAATTGTTTTGTCTGATAATGGCCCAGTTAGCCAACAATTGAACTGGAACTCAATGCATGAAACCCAAACCCCCAAGAACAACAAGTCAAACAACAAGTCTCAAGTCTGAATACCGGTCACACTAGTGTGTCTATTTAGTGTAAAAAGAAACCTAAAGCATACAGCAATGTTTACAGATTACCAAACTTGAAGCCCGTGTCAATCATCAGCACACTATTCGTAAAGAAATGCAGATTCTTTTTGAAGAGGAGAAGGCTTCACTAATGGAACAACACAAGAGAGACGAACAAGCCCTGTCTGATATGGAAGACAGGCTGAATATTATAAGACGAAGAGAGCAGGAGGTTAAGGATGAATTGAGCGAGGTATAGTATTCTGGCATACACTGGCCCTAGCCTGGGGGACCCAAAAAATCAGAAATATTTGCTTGCACAAATATAATATGACTTGGTTGTTAATGACACTAACTTATATTTTGGTTGATGCCCAAGAGTATGTGCCTTACAATGGCTCTGCAGATATATTAATCCAAAAAAAATTGATAAATTTGAAATTTAATACATTTGTAAAATAAAACTTGGTAATAAATTTACAACTATGGATTTATTTCAGACAGTAAAGGAACATAGGGAATATAAGACTAAATGGGAAGGGGAGAAGTCGGAGCTACAGAAACAAATAGCAGAGTTGAAGGATAAGCTGCTAGAAGCCAATGTTAGCAACAAGGATCAGATCTCAGAGATGAAGAAAGATATGGATGAGTTGTTACAGGTAAGATAAATCTTACTCCAACTAATATCATAAATGTGAATGTGTGAGTGTGTGCATGCAAGTGTTTGTTACAAGAATTAGTCTCTTGTGTTGTTTTATTAGATCATGCTAAAATAACTAAATGGATGTGGACAAAATTTGCTATGAAGTTAGCTAGATCTCTGGAAGAACATGTAGGATTCTTTTTATCCCAATATGCTCACAGGATAAAACCCTAAAACCTTAACCACTGAGAGCAGAAATTTTTTTTAAGGACCTTCTTCAAGCAACTTAAGTGAATGGTGCTATGTAACTTTTGGGCATTAAATAAAATCCTGAAATTACAAGTCTTCTACCGAACCTAATGGTCTTTGTGGGTAAAGGCGAGTTTTTTAAAACAGGATACTTTTAAAGTGATTATGTAAATGACAGTATACCAGAATTTTTTAATGCCAACAAACCTATATGGGCCATTCTACTTTTAAGTAACCATTAATCTTTTGTGAAATATAAGGCATACCTGGTGATTTTTTTAAAGTGTAAATAACTTATATACAAACTGAAACACCTAAATTTAATGTTTTAAAGCAATAAAACTTCAAATTCAAAGAAATTTTGTGGAAAAAATTGGTAACTCAGCGGAAAATACATCAATTTCCATACAAATGGCGGGGACATGCATGTCCACTGCGTTACCTACTTTATAGATAATAATGATTACTTTTTATACATAGTGATAATTTTAAATGTAAGCTTAATTATGTGCCTATTTAGATCTTTAATGATTTAAACCGAGGACTTTACCGTTTTTGTAAAAAAAATATTTGAAGAGCACAGTACAAAAATGACTGGGCAACGAAAAGTAGAATGGCCCATATATTCATTAATATGTCAATCATGAGAGTGATCTTCATGCAATGATTGAGACAAAGATACTCTTGTTTTGCGCAGATACATATTTACAAAGAGTTAAGCTTTGGACATGCATTACTATTTAGCTAGGCTGAGCATTGAAAAGGATAGTAACTTTTTAATATGCAGCCAAAAATATGTATAGATTTCCAATTGGATTTGGTAATTGGAACACAGCTATAACTAAAATACAACATCTATACTTGTATGTTTTCAGGCATTAGAAGGTGCCCAGTCAGAGGTAGAGATGCTCAAAAAAGAAATAGCGAAGCAGACAAGTCGTGCGGAACAGTGCACAGCACTACGGACCAAGCTAGAGAAACAAACCTTTGAACTGCAACAGGTCAACAGTAAACTGAAGGAGATTCAATACGAGAAGGACTCTTATAAAGACTGGCAGCAACAGGCTAAGGTATTATAAAATGGACAGAACAAATATATTATGTACCAGAGGCAGTATTGTCTAACTCACGGACGCTATCACATTAACTATTTCTTTCTTTCAAATGGTATAAGATTGTGATAGAAAGAGATGTTAAAAGCTTTGGCAAGCAGTTGTGCGTTAGACGATACGGCCTCTGGTGTTCTTTTGAAGCTAAAACAATGTGTACTGTATTATATTATAAATCTACTTTTTGGTTGAAATTTACTTATCAAAGCTGCATTTAAATTAAGTTTTAAATTAAATATTTTATTCAATAAAAATTAAAGTGATGAATTTTACTTTCTTTTACATAAATTAATATATAACACAGATTTATAAATTATATGTTAAATATGTTAAAGAAAGACTACCTAGGTTCTTTTATATCTGAGAAATCAATTTCATAATCAATAAATACTTGAACAAAATATAACTAGTTTTCTAGCCGATTCCATAATTTTCTATGAACAATTGAACCTAGAGCAATGCCTAAAAAAAGTGTTCTCAAGTAGCTTCTTTGATTTATTCAGACGGCTCAAAAGCGGCTCACTAACATGGCCGAGTTAGAGAAGGAAGTGGCTCGTCTCCGGGCTACGGAGCGCTCCCTCCGAGACTCGATCTGCAATAAGCTGCTTTTGGAGGAACAGGTGCACCAGCTCACAGCCAGGCTAGAGTCTGTGCAGCCGGCGCAACAGGAGTTGCATGAGGCTAAGGTTTGTATACCTACTTCATGGAATATTTTCAGCATTTTTGTACTTTGACGGACTTTTGAATTGCATTCAAGTTTTGATAGTTTTTACTCTGCGATCCTCGAGAATTAGACTTCGAAGTGATACAGATATCGAAAATCGAATTTGTTTTTTGTTTTTTTTTTTTAAGTATGTTTATAGGAGCATTTATTGATTGATGGCAGCAACCATAACCATTTGATTTTAGCTGGCGAAAATCGAAATCGTAAGCTAATACTCGCTCTAACTTATCTATTTGTCACACAAAGCTTCGCGCTTCTTTTTTAGTTTCGGTCGGTGTTCGATACAGCGCCATCTACAGTTCATTTGCTGAACTAGAGCTTGCTAATAAATAACGATCGATGCCTGTTGACAACCATGCACCTCGTTATAGCTAGACCGTTTAAACGAGCCCTCGCCCGCGCGGTTCAGGGGTTGGGGGTGTGACTACAAAAGGGGGCCGGGGGTGGTGCGGGCGGCAGGCGCACGAGGCGCACTCGCCGGGCGAGGACTCATTTAAACGGTCTAGCTATAGTTCCAAATTTGGACACAACGTATCTAATGGGTTTATGAACTGTGCCTTAAACACCGTGTACCAGGCGATACCTCCTAAGTATATTGGTGTAACTGCATAATGGTGATTTTACAGTATAGACCTTATCATTTCGATACAATACGGTCTTTACTGTAAAATCACCATTATGCAGTTACACCAGTATACTTAGGAGGTATCGCAGGGTAAATATTCAGCGTTTTTACGGCGGTTTTTTTTGTCATTACCATTTGAGCGGAAATTATTAAAATGGATGATGCTTAGGGTTAACTTTTTGTGAAAACTTAAGACAGTATTGATGCTGAATCTAGTTTGATGAAATTTCGCGCGATTCGTCCTTCGGTTGTGGTAATAATCGTCGAATGGTAATGACGTTTAACCGCGCGGTCTAAACAATCGAATATTCACCCACCATATGGACGTGTCCAGGTGAAGCTAGCGTCGCTGGAGGCGGCTCTGTCGGAGTGGAAGGCGGCGGCGCGCGCGCACGGCGCGGACTCGGCGCGCGCTCTGGCGGCCGCGCTCGACCACGCGCTCACCAACCAGCTGACGGCCGTGGCGGGGCAGTCGCAGGCGCAGTCGCAGCTCGCCGCCGTCAATGAGGTGAGTGCCACGCATTAGGTAACGACGTGTCCAGGTGCAGCTGGCGTCGCTGGAGGCGGCTCTGTCGGGGTGGAAGGCGGCCGTCGCTGGCTAGTCGCAGGCTTTTGTTTGCGTCTCTTCTGTGGATTTATCTACACTAATCTACACTAATATTATAAAGAGGAAAGATTTGTATTTTTGTATGTAACAAATAAACTTAAAACTACTGGACCGATTTCAAAAATTCTTTTGCCGTCACATTATCACTGAGTGACATGGGCTACTTTTTACCGCGGGAAAATACGGGTCGATTCACAAGAGCTGGCACGCACAAATGGATCGAATGAGCGAATGAAAGTATCCATGTGTTACCTATTTGAATACACTTCACACAAATATGAAAATGTCATGCATCAGTCATTTTCCTATAAAAATGTCAAAGTGACATTGCTTTAGTCCATTCCATTCGTGCCAACTCTTGTGAATCGACCTGTAGGTACAGGTCGAATTGAATGAATGAATATGTGTACGCTACGCTACGACGCTACGTGTTACCTATTTGAATATACTTCACACAAATATGAAAATGTCATGCATCAGTCATTTTCCTACAAAAATGTCAGACATTACTTTCGTTCAATCCAGCTCTTGTGAATCGACCTGTACCTTTTCCTACGGGAAAATTAATTTATCGCGGGCGAAGCTGTGGACGAAAGGCTAGTAGCAAATATTTTTTAGTCAAGTCTACATCGGCATGTGGGACAGCTGGCCAACTTACAGCACATTTAAATAAGTCTCAAGTTTGCAATTGTATGTCCACAGGAGAGACAACTTTTGTTTCTTACGCTGTGTATGACCGATATGCGAAGGCGATGCTAGAGCTTATGTAACGCTAAATTCCTTGGTAATAACCAAATGTCTTTTGATAGGAAACAGCGACGTTGAAATACGAGCGTGACAAGGCCACGACCAAACTGAACGACCTCCAAACCGTGCGCAAGAGTCAGGAGAGTCTAATCCACAGGCTGCAGAAGAGGCTTCTGCTCGTCACTAGGGAGAGAGACAGTTACAGGTAAGACCTTCCCTTATAAAAAAATGCGACTGAATAATTTCGCAGCGTCTGACAACGTTAATGTCCCTCGAATCTAACCAGTGAGTGCTTGTCTCAAGGTGGATCCTCATTACACCATGCCAGGGTCAGGACGTGCCGTTCCCACTCTGCCCTGCTTGAAAATGGGCGAGGCAGTCATTTATGAGAGTAGTACACCATGCGTTTAAACTTCGTCTTTCGACGGGCAGTTATTGTACGACCATGTTCGTATATTTGTCTATTAAGTATTATGCGTATTGCTCACTTCACTATTTTGTCGGTGGGTGGTGTCTAGGCACCCGACGAACACATTCACGTTACGCCGTGCCGTGGCCAACATACCCACCGACATCGACGCCGTGCTCCGGCCGTGTATACTATAAATAAATAAATAAATATCACGGGACAATTCACACCGATTGACCTAGTCCCAAATTAAGCTAGGCAAAGCTTGTGTTATGGGTACTAGGCAACGGATAAACATACTTATATAGATAGATACATACTTAAATACATATTAAACACCCAAGACCCGAGAACAAACATTCGTATTTCTCATACATATATCTGTCCCGACACGGGAATCGAACCCGGGACCTCAAGCTTCGTAGTCAGGGTCTCTAACCACTAGGCCATCTGGTCGTCTAAATGGTCGTCTACTATGAGTAGATGATGTATTCATCATATCCAGTGCGGAGCATGACCAGGCTTAGAGCTTGTTCACAAAGCGTTATACACGCGAGTCGCGAGCGTAGACACCCGCGCGGCACGTGCTACTAGAAACGCACCGGACTGTCGACGCGCTTGTCACGCGCAAGCGCCGCGCGAGTCGAGACACTCTGGCGCCATTGTAGCGTTCAGTAGCACGCGCAAGTCCGTGGCGAGTGGACGTATTCTCTTCGAAATGGAGCGTGATATTTATGACTCCTCCGTCGCACATTACGCGTAGGTACGCGTGTATAACGTGGCATCTGGACGCAATATAGACTTAAATCAAATCGCTTCATCTGGACAGGCTTTTAACTAGTGTGTTGCCGCTCAGCTTTATACCTTATTTCTGACCCTCGGACGCATGTTTACTGACTGAAAGATAGACCTGTTTGTGTGTATGCTATGTGCAGACAGCAACTGGACTGCTACGAGAAGGAGTTGACGGTGACATTGACCGGCGAAGGCGGAGCCGCGGGCAGCGCCGCGCTGCTGGCGGCGCGCGTGGAGCAGCTGGAGCGCGCTCTGCAGGGCTACCGGGAGCTGCTGGCCATGCACGACCAGCACTCGCACGCCGCCGGTCAGTACACTGCACGTCAGCAGCTGCCGGGACAGTGGCCGCGTGGAGCAGCTGGAGCGCGCGCTGCAGGGCTACCGGGAGCTGCTGGCCATGCACGACCAGCACTCGCACGCCGCCGGTCAGTACACTGCACGTCAGCAGCTGCCGGGACAGTGGCCGCGTGGAGCAGCTGGAGCGCGCGCTGCAGGGCTACCGGGAGCTGCTGGCCATGCACGACCAGCACTCGCACGCCGCCGGTCAGTACACTGCACGCCAGCAGCTGCCGGGACAGTGGCCGCGTGGAGCAGCTGGAGCGCGCGCTGCAGGGCTACCGGGAGCTGCTGGCCATGCACGACCAGCACTCGCACGCCGCCGGTCAGTACACTGCACGCCAGCAGCTGCCGGGACAGTGGCCGCGTGGAGCAGCTGGAGCGCGCGCTGCAGGGCTACCGGGAGCTGCTGGCCATGCACGACCAGCACTCGCACGCCGCCGGTCAGTACACTGCACGCCAGCAGCTGCCGGGACAGTGGCCGCGTGGAGCAGCTGGAGCGCGCGCTGCAGGGCTACCGGGAGCTGCTGGCCATGCACGACCAGCACTCGCACGCCGCCGGTCAGTACACTGCACGTCAGCAGCTGCCGGGACAGTGGCCGCGTGGAGCAGCTGGAGCGCGCGCTGCAGGGCTACCGGGAGCTGCTGGCCATGCACGACCAGCACTCGCACGCCGCCGGTCAGTACACTGCACGCCAGCAGCTGCCGGGACAGTGGCCGCGTGGAGCAGCTGGAGCGCGCGCTGCAGGGCTACCGGGAGCTGCTGGCCATGCACGACCAGCACTCGCACGCCGCCGGTCAGTACACTGCACGCCAGCAGCTGCCGGGACAGTGGCCGCGTGGAGCAGCTGGAGCGCGCGCTGCAGGGCTACCGGGAGCTGCTGGCCATGCACGACCAGCACTCGCACGCCGCCGGTCAGTACACTGCACGCCAGCAGCTGCCGGGATAGTGACTGGCGTATGAATGCTGGCCAACGTTGAGTAAGCGAAATTGGCTTTACGGCGTCTCCATCTCACTTCGCGAACTCTCAAACATGTGGAAACAAGTGTCAAACGCGCGGAATGTTTGCAGTGTTACGGCTCTATCGTTGCATGGGAAAAAAGGCGACCAAGAGGTCTTTAATGTTGCTTTGACGTGGCTATAATATAGCCATATTATGGAGTCACATGCTATTTGTGTAGTCCTAGTAAAACCTGGCAGGTCACCTACTAGAAATAGGCAACATAAAACATTCCACAAGCGCTCAAAAGATCACGTCTATTTCTAGAGCCACTTTTACTCAAAAAGCTTATAAAGTACAGTGCTTGAGCTAGCCAGTCAATGTGTGACAGTCTACTAACAGTATACCATCTTCAGTGGTGGAGGCGCTTCGCGCAGACGTGAGCAAGTGGCGCGACGCAGCGGAGGTGGCGCGGCGCGACGCGGCTAAACTGCGCGCGCAGAGAGACAACCTGCAGGCGCAGATAGAACGCGTCAGCTTCCCCACTACCAAGGTAACACGGCTAATAAGCAGAGCCCGTGCATTTGATGCCGATGTCGTCACGCAGCGTGATTGCAATTTGAGTAGTTGAGATAATCAATTAGTAACATCAATCATTAAAAATGAACCAAATGTGCGACTCAAAAAACAAAAATACGATTACAAAACAAAAGTAACTTTATGAATATTACGTATTGCATTACGTATGAACACGATGATGTCTTAGATTTTCTCTGCGTAGTAATTAATGCAAGAAGAATGGCGACGATGGCGTGCTTCAAGTTAGAGAGGAATTGGGGATGTCTATTTTTTTGCAATGTATAGAAAATCGAAAACCATTTCGAGATAAATGCTTTTTAAATCGTTTTCTGTAGTTATTTAATTTTAATATTATGTAATGAATTTATTATATAATAATAATAAAATCGTTTATTGGGTAAAACAAAAATTTTTTTTTTTTATACAATGGTATGATGGTGTTTGAGACCACCTAGTAGGTATTAACATACCTGTATCAGGAGGCCTCGCTCTTCTATTTATAAGAAATAAAATCGGATCAAAGTCGGAGACATATTCACACTCTGCCACCTCAACACTGCAATTATTGTCAAAAATTAATAAGATTAATAGAAGCCGTACTTTGTGAAGGTGTCAGAGCGCAAAGACATCACCGACCCCGACCGATCGTGCCAGTTATGTTATCTTAGCATAGATTCATAAACGATTATTATAAAACAATTAACAAAAATTATCAGTAACTATACCTAAATTTATACTAAACCACAGGTATTAAATTTAGATGTTTACATGTGTGCGTTTGTGTGTGTGTGTGTGTGTGTGTGTTTGTGTGTGTGTGTGTGTATGTGTGTATGTGTGTGTGTGAGAGTATTAGTAGTATAAATAAGCAATGACCTTCATTTGACATTGATGTAAATTGCGTGACCGGTTCAAGTCGTACTTTATTCTGTGTGGTTAGAATTCTTCACAATTTACGCGTAGATTATACTACGGAGTTTGATTTGGACCCGCTGTCTGACATCTAGCACTTTGACAGTGCCAGTAAAGTGACACAGTGTAGAGTGTACCACTACGCAAAAAATAATTAAAGGGGTTGCCTTATCGTACGCATTTAGATAGATTTAGAAATTTGGCATTGTGGGAGCCCTCAATTATAATCTGACGTCATCAACTAAAATAGTTTCAATAATTAATTTTGAAAAAAGTAGAGAACTAAATGACAAAATATTGAAATTAGTTTCTTATAATTGACTTTTCTATACAAAAAAAATATAAAAACCACTGGTAATTTTTTTTAGACATTCTCAATTCTGTGTGTGATTATTGAAATGTGGTAACAATACCATTTAATAAAATGTATGTATAAAAAAAAACAAAACAACTGTTTGTTTTGTTTTCATTTACGTTTCACGTATCAAGTTGGTATTAACTATTCTACGTGTGAATAGATTACTTTTGAAGTCATTTGTACGTGATTAAAATGATTGACGCCTAATGTTTAATAATTACAATAAAACTATTTTGGATCATCCTATATGCAGCGTGACGTCAAATTGATGTAATCGGCATGAAAAGTACGGGCCCTGCTAATAAGGAAGGTGGGATCTTGCGATCAGTTACTACCCCAACATTTTCGCTCAATACCCAGTACCGCGTTACTGTCATCACCCCGAAACACAGTATAATAAGGATGATAACACCACCAATAAACTATCGTACTAATTAAAAGTTGCCAAGACATGATACTCCCATAGTTTTTGTGTGACGATACCTAGTTATCACTTCATTTTTTTGCCAACTCAATCGCTAATTATTTATTCGCTGGACTAAAAACCAACCAAGATGGAGCGACGACCTGGTTAAGGTTGCGGGGACGCGTTGGATTCGGATGGCGAGCCTTGGAGGCCTATTTTCAACAGTGGACTAAAAAACTAGTTTACTCTTAGAATTATTGTTTTATGGATATCTTCCCTATGAGTTGGCACCATTAGTCACTTGGAATACTTTTTATATGGCTATTTACAAATTTGAGCAAAACAAGAGACTTTTTTGAAAATATCGCGTCGCATAAATGATATGAGAAAACATAAGGGGTTGAACTTTGATATACCCAATTTACAATGCATTAAACTTTCCAGGTCATACATTTGGCTGATAACCCCGCCGCTTTGGCTCACAAGCAAGTCCAGGGAGATTTAGAGGCAGCCAATGAAGAGGTAGACATCAATTACTTAATTACAACAAACTAACTGTTGATTTTAAACGTCTCATTCTCGTGTTAACTTAACACGTTCCCTAGATAAAATATAGCCTATGTAACTCGCTGATAGTATAACTTTGTACAGGTCGATTCACAAGAGCCTGGCACAAATGGATTGAACGAAAGTAATGTCATTTTGACACTTCTGTAGGAAGACGACTGATGCATGTCGTTTTCATATTTGTGTGAAGTGTATTCAAATAGGTAACAGATAGATACTTTCATTCTGCAATCGACCTGTGCAGGTTTTTATTTTTAATTGGAAAAAATATAGTATAGTTTAGAAGAAAAAATATTTGTGTTTGCAATAGTATACATACATTTATATGTTTCTAGATAAAGAAACTAAAAGCAGCATTACGTGAAGGCGGCTCGGGCGGGTGCCCTGACGAACTGCTGCTGATAAAGCAGCAACTCGAAAACAGTCAAATCAAATTACAGAGGTAATAATTGCAAGTTTCATGTTAATGGCAAGTGAAGTCTGAAAACACGTTCACAGTTTAAAAAAAAGCAGTGTAGTTACCATGTTCCATATATGGCACAATCGTTACTAAAAATACGTAAGCGTGTTTTGTTTACAGACCCGTTTGATAGCGCCTGAACACGCTCCTATTGGTTAGTTAAGGCTTGTCCACAAAAAAGAAGCCACTGTTGTATAATACAGGTCTTCAACATGAAATCACATTTTTTCAAAATTTAATTAAAATGAAGGACCTTTCACCTTTCGTTTTGAGTGCTATTATGGATATTTATATCAGATGCTATCCATTTTTGGGCTTACTTCCGAAATCTCTGGATCTTAGTTTTAGATTTTGTATTTTTCACGTTTGGGTCACAGAGGTTCTTTTTTTTTTCTGTACTCAAATAGATTATCGACGCTATAATGTTCCGCGAATATCTTTCCAGACTATTGATTACCGTATGCAGGTCATAAATTGTTTTAAATCATGCCAGAAGTACAGACATTTGTATGCAATAATTTTAGCTCTAAGCCTTCGATGGCTACTTTTTTTTGTGGACAAGCGTGGACAAGCCTATGTGGTGTGCCATATGTGGTACACTGGACTGGCGCACGCGTTATGTCGAGTTCGGAACGATACTTTCGATATGTTTAAGGAACATAAAAGGCCTTGGTTTCCATATTAAAAGTGAACATTCGTGTGTCGAAGATACAAATATATTCTTGTACAAATTCTGACAAGACACTTGTAGATATTAATGTAAATTATAAAGTCTTAACGATATTGTTTTGTCCCTCGCCGGCTGGCAGCGATGAAGAGTCGACCCCGGCGGCGGTCGACAACTGATTACGGTACTTTTATACATACGATTGTAGACGTTATGTGTATTATCTAATATTGCTGTAAATGTATCTTCTCCATTCCTGTATTTGTTTATTTCCATTTCTTTGGTTACTTGATTTGAAACCTTTGGCCTTTTCATTTATATTGTTTATTTAGCTTCTATCAAAAATATCGAAGGTGATAAAAATGTTACGGGATCTTCATGTTAACTCATAAGGCTCTTCTTTGACTTTTATGTATTTCTTTTCCCGCCTCCATGTAGCTACTTTTATTTCCATGCCAGTAGTACACACTTCAAGAGCGCGGCGAGCTTCTGGCGCATTTATTGCATTCATTTAATCCCTTGCTGTATTACTAGTAAATCTTTAGTTTTGAATTTCATATGAAAGAGATTTGATTTAAATCAGTAACTTTAGAAACACGACTACTTGTAGTTCGGTCGATAGAAAAAAAAAACAAAGTCGTTTCTAAAAATCAAAATAAACAACAATAATAATAATAGTACGGCGTAAATATTATTCGGCAGTTTATGAGTTTTTGAATGATAATAAAACTAGATGATTTCCATAGCGTATACACGGTATATTTTTAAATTATGTATTTGTTTTAGTAATACGAGGAAAATACCTAAACGCGCGCGGTCTGACCAACCTGATTTGAGCCGCTTCCCTAAAATCGATTAGCGCTAGAAGCTCGGTGTCCCCCTTAAAGTATATGTTACGTAGCTTCTCTGTATAGCCACGCTAAAAAATAAAAGGGTTTCAACATTTACAGTCAAAAGCTCGTGTGTGGTGACATATTTGTCACATCAACACGGACAAACAGCCTAAAATCGTTCTTGAACACTACTAGTTAATATAAACGAAGTGTAAATGTTTCAGGATGAAGGAGGAGTTCACGTCGTCTGCGCAGGAGTACAGGGACGTGTGTTATATGCTGCTTGGCTATAAGGTGGACAGAACCGGACACAAGAATTATAGGTCAGTTTTATAGTCTTGAAGCTTCGTGTAAGATTGCTGTCACCTCATATGACAATTAGTTGTGCCGTTTCAGTACTCTTTAAAAAATATAGGAATTTATTCGTGTTTGTCACAAAAAAAATGTATATTTGGTAGGTATGAGGTGGTTTGGTAGGTTTGGTGGGTCGTGAAGTACTTTTCACCCTCCTACCCCAATTAAATTAGATTTATTTGATAAATATATCTTTCTAACGTTGTTCTCCCATATAAATTATCTAAGTTATAGATCTGCAGTGGTATATGCTGTTAATTTTATGACGGATAGTCACAAAAAATAATGTTTTATAAGGTATTAGATTTGCTTTTGCGTTGTAAAGCTTGCAATCGATTAACACCAATAGGGATGTTGACGCCATTAAAAAATAATTCGAAGACACGACTCCAGTAAAAAAAACGCTTCATTTTAGCCCTGAAAACTAGATTAATTTTCGATTAACTGCAAATTTAAATTTTTTGCTGCTTTAAAACAAATAAAAGTTAGTTGATTGAGTTGGCGAACGAGTGACGTCATAAGTTGCTATTGCCATTCAATGGGAGAATTGTGTTTTGACAGCTCATAAAAAGTATGTCAGTTGATTGGTGGTGTCAACCAACATCCCTATTATTGCTCCATTAATATTACTATGCGTTTCTTTTCTAGAATATCAAACATGTACGCAGAGTCCGCCGAAGAATACCTAACGTTCACTCTCTGCGACGACGGCATCGAAATGGTGCACACAGACTACTCCGCGACCCTCGAAGAGTTGGTAGAACTACATTTGCACCACCACAGGTCCATACCGCTGTTCTTGAGTGCTCTTACCATGGAACTGTTCACTAGAACCACCATGCAGCAGGACTCTGAAGAAGATTAACGGCCGGGAGTAAACTGTAGTCTGTTAGTTGTAATTTATTTTCCACGGACATGGTCTTGGCATCTGACCAGAGCAATGGGTTATTTTAAATGTTACTCACCAGGGAATATAAAATCTTAAGACAAAGGGCCGGCAGGTGACCCAATTGTTAGTATCTAAATTTCATAGCCTATATAAAGTCCGGTTTGTAAAATATGGAAAACAAATGGTACTAAATAGTTTGCTAAAGCATTAATGATTTATTTTAGTTGAGACACGTGGTTTACTTTACATTTATCCAACCAAACTTCTCGGAAAGCGTGCTCTCAGGTTTTGTCGAATTATTTCTGTATTTTTATATTACGGTATTTTTTCGCCATTATCTTCGCAGTAAATATTGTAAAAGAAATGGTAAGAGTTAACTTAATATGAATGAAAGATAGCCCGAGAAAGATGTATCCTAGTTTGATCAAAATGGTTCCGGCTTGTCTTGCTGTTATGGTAACAATCGTGAGAGGAGCGGTCAAAACGCTCAAAGAATCGCCACGCTAGCATCCATGTCATTTTCCTGCTAACTGTACATCCTTTTCTATCTGAACTATTTAGAAAAATAAACGATAACAGACTTAGGGGCTGTTTCACCACACATTGATTAATATTAACTGACGGATAAATGTGATGCCGTCTCCGTCTATTCGAACAAAGCAAGCAGTTTATCTGTCAAATAAATTTGATCAATGGATAGTGAAACAGGGGGTTAGTATAATTTAAATTTAGAAATGTGATTTTAAGTGTATTTGAAATAGGTTGAAGGCAAAATGCGTAAAATGCAAGTGATGTTTTTGGTTATTGCGGCATGAATGTTGATCTATCTGTACACATATAGTACTATTGTTAAGGTAGTGATGCTCATAAATAGTGACGTGGTAAACCTAACTCGTAAAGCCCAGTGTAGTTCATTTAGTAGGTACATGAGTCGAAGCGAATGCCAACTTTTCTTCATTGACAATAAGTTTCAAATTATGACAGTCATAATTTGACGCGGGCCTTACAAGGATTCTATAAAAATAACCTAAAATTAAATCCTAACATGTGTCAAAATGAATAGTCATAGGTGAATTAACCGATAACCGACGTCATATGGCCAAACCGCAGCAGCGGCCATTGCTGCTTTGTGATTGGCTGGCCCAAGGTCAAACTGGACACTAGAATTAAGCAAGTAGTTGCTATGCTCGATATCTATGGTAAATGTTTAGTCATTGCGTAGCATAGTGAATACAACTCGCTTTTTATGAAAAACAAAATAAATGAACGTAATTCTAAAAACCAAGGTAGCTATGTCCCACGTTGGGTAAAGGAAACCTATCATGAAAAACTAGTGTTATTATGATTTATGTGAAAAATCACTCGTGCTGCAGAATTGGATAGCCTGTATTACCACACTATCGGTTATATTGTCTATGAGGTGCACATAATCATAATGGTGGTACAGTTACCATCATAAACATCGGAGCAGTCAAGGTCATCAAAAGTATCTGAACACGACCGTCCGCGATTGACAATACTATGTTCAGATATTTTTGACCACCTAGAATGCTCCGATGTTTATGATGGCGGCTGTACATAAAATCAATCTCAAATATACAACAAAAAAAGTTTCAGAAATATGTCACCACGTCTATGATGTCTTGTACCGTAAGACCAGAGACCGTATTGTCTAACGCGCGGGCGCTTGCCTTCGCTTTCACCATCTCTTTCTGTCACCGTCTCATACCGTTTGACAAAAAGAAATAGTGAATGTGACAGCAAGTGTCAACGCGTTGGACAATAAGTGTCCAGAGGGCAATTGTCTAACTCCCTCGCAATCGCCATCGCGTTCATTTTTATAGTTCTTGTATGGGCTGACAATTGGTATCGGAAACATCCAGCTGTCACAGCCATACAAAAACTATCATTTCAATCCGATGCCAAGTGTTAAAAAAAGTTACACAATTACCTTGCGGGTTACTTTGGACATTGCGATTAACTATTATTGTATTGAAATTATTAATTAATTAATAATTATTGTATTGGCACACATACGGTTGGTTTGAAAAAACTGTGAAATTGTGAGAGAACTGAGTAAAATTGAATACATCATGTTTCTTCACTAACCTGTGGCTAATTTATAAACAATAATATCGCATTTATATGAACACCACAAAGTAGCATAGTAGTTTTAAAATATCCGTTTTGCTAAATCTCACGTTAGGTTTTGGGCGGTCGATCCAAATCTAACGACATCTCATCAAGAGGCGCCGTTAGGTCGAAGAATCTCCAAAATCGCCTAGCGTAATTAATAGACGCCCCCTGGATTCAACGGCCGTTATGAAGTAAATCTTGATTCATTGGATAACTATGAAGTATATGAATTTTGACAATGTGACCCATAAGAAAAAATGCTATTCTTACAATTCTATCACACACAACCCCCGATCCCGATCATCATTTCAGCCGAAAGACGTCCACTACCTAGGCCTCCCCCAAGGCTCGCCAAACAGATCGGTCCCGCGCCATTCGCATCCAACGCGATCCCGCAACCTTAACCAGGTCGTCGCTCCATCTTGTTGGAGGCCTACCTACACTGCGTCTTCCGGTCCGCAGACGCCACTCGAGAACCTTTTTGACCCATCGGTCAACCCGATCGATTTGACTCTATTCGATGCCCGGTCGGGGCAGATATTTGTATGAAAAATGCGAAGGTTTGTTCTCAAATATCGGGTGTTTAATATGTACTTATTTAAGTATGTCTATGTCTATCTATATAAATATGTTTATCCGTTGCCTAGTACCCAAAACACAAGCTTGGCTTACTTTGGGGCAAGGTCAATTGGTGTGAAGTGTCCCGTGAATTTAGTAGCTAGTGCCCGCGACTTCCGCGTTAATCATTGATGCTCCGCTCCTATTGGTCGTAGCGTGATGTTATTATATCCTATAGCCTTCTTCGATAAATGGACTGAATGAATAATACAAATAATTTTCCAATTCAAACCAGTAGTTCCTGAGATTAGCGCGTTCAAACAAACAAACAAACTCTTCAGCCTTATAATATTAGCATAGATTTACTTTTATTTACATTTTATATGATGCGTTGTGCATTTTCAGCCGCGCAGACAAGAACGAATTAGCCAATGATAACCGAAGATACGATTCAAACTTTTTAAAATCAGTCTTATGTCATATAGTTACAAGGTGCAACTTACAGTGCACCTGGTATCCGTCTTATTCACTCGGAAGTATGGCGGCTGACTAACATGACACGCGACGCGCGCTAACAACCCACCAATGGCGGCACAGGAAAAAGACGCGCCGTGCGTGGAGTATGGCGATTGGTCAATTGCATTTCCCGCGCTCCTAAAACTCGTCTTCTGCGCAGGTACATCGGTGAGCCATATCAGTTGTGTACTTACTGTACAGCATTCATTTTCCTATGGTTTGCATTGTCAATATTCAGAGACTTCATAGTTGTGCCGTGTGTCAGGATTTACTGCATAGCAGCTAGTGATTGTATTTGATTATTTATATGATTGCGACATTCCTAATTGGAACTCTGGTGTATGATTATTGATAAAATAACTGAAAATATGAATTAAGCCAACAGTGTCACTGTACAGTATTGTAATAAATTTTGATATACGCAAACGGTTTTATTATTGAATATACATCTACAACTGTGCGTTTCCGTCGGCATTTTCTGTCACGCACAGTTAAATTGTGGAATCAACTCCCGTCTACGGTGTTTCCAACTAACTATGACATCCTTCAAGAAAAGAGTGTATTGTTCCCTTAAAGGCCGGCAACGGACTAGTGACCCTTCTGGGGTTTCTGGTTCTCATGGATGGTGGTGATCGCTTACCAACAGGTGACCCACTTGCTCGTTTGCCTCCCTCTATCAATAAAAAAAATAAAAATCATTTGATCTGATTTCGGGATTTTGCGTGCTTAACCTCGTAAGGCCCTAACTATTTTTAGAATGTTTGAATAATGACCCAGTGTAGTATCCTAATTATAAAAACTTGTAGTGGTAGCCCAGGACTTCAATTATTACAAAATCAATATATACTTTTATATATTTTAGACAAGAAATTAAAGTCGCAAAATAGTGCGTGTCCTTATTTTGGGACATTGGGACGCTATTTGATGAATTTTAACATTTACTTGGGCTGAAGGATTATATTTTAGAGTCCTAAAAATAGGACGTTGGGCCTTGCGGGGTTAAATTCCAAACTCGTGGGTGATATCACCCAAAAACATTCGCCATTTATATTAGTAGAATAACAAATTAGGTGTCGGCAAATAAAACCTCATTGTTCCATGTAAAATATTTATGAAGACCAAGAAAAGTAATCAACAAGGACAAATATATTATACATCATCTAATGTTCGCAATGAGCAACTACAACAAGTAATTATTATTATATCAGATGCAGTTAACAACTTGATTAGCACAGAGAAATAATTGACAAGAGCTAAGTCATATGTTATGTATAAGTATTAGTTACGTTACGTCCACGTCCTAAGTCTTAGAAACATTTTGGATTAAAAACTTTGATGTATGAGGAGTTCGAGACAGCAGTATATTCCGTCCCTTTCCTTAACAGCGATGTACACAGATACAGTTACAGTACCTTTTCACAGAATACAGCAAGAAGAATAGACATTGAAATAAGGCGCTGGTTTCTTAAGTTTTTATGCTCAAGACGAAACGCTTAGATACAATTTTTGTTGTTCTTTTATTCAATTTCTACTCTTTCTTGTAGGACTTAAGTTTATTTTTTCTCAAACGTCATGGTTTCTACTCTAATTAACTGCCCTGTCCACACTAGTTTAAACATGCAACAATCGACTGTGAATTGAAATTGATCGTAATTCGACGCTTTAAGGTCCATTTGCTCACTAATGTTAGTGCTTATCGCTATTGTCAAGCTAATTTGCTTGTGCCTCACTAAAATCTACCAAAAACTTACACACTACAACATCAATAGGAGTGACAAGTATAATAATTATACTATCTAATATAATATATGTGTAGTGTCTCGATCTTGGCTTTAGGAGGGATTTGCAGCTACAAAAGATGACCGCAAAACGAACAGGTGAGTTTATGAATAATTTAGACTTCAATAAATATATCATTAAAACTAAATAGTGCCGCCAACAAGCAACAGGAAGCGAATGTGGACTAGTCGCGACTCGACAATTCCCGAACCGAGTTACTTATTAAAGCTAAGTCGGACGCCAAGAGAGTCAATTCACTAAAACTGACATCACACATCGCTTTGATAACGTTAGAGAAATACTCGAGTATTCTAACAAAATAATCATGTGGAAACCTTTTAGAAATAATTTTAAAGTAACAATAAATTACTTTTTATCTACAGTCTATTAAAATCACCTAACATCCAATGTATAAAATGTTTCGAAAATAAGAATATTCTAATAATCTTAAATACATATAATACTGAAAACGATTTAACACTCTAAATATGCCCGAATCGCAATTAGACCGTGGCCACAGTTCAGTTTGACTCATTAAAACAAAAATATACACGCATACATGAATTTCATACCATTTTCAATAAAATTATTGCACTAAAACTTAATATTTCATAACTTAATAATAAATATTGCATAAGCGTCAAAATCCACGTTCACATGAAGTAAAAATATCAAGTCTTAGTTAATAAAATTTTAAGAACAAATTGTCAGTCCGATGAAAGTTCAACAGTTAGGTACCCTACAAGCTTCGCAGCGACCCTAACAAGACGGTAATTCGAATTCATCTATATTAGAAGTACCTAAGTTCCAAATTTTGTGCTAACTACACTCCTAAGTATATTTCTGACTAAACATTAAGTACGATTTGGTGCTCAAATTTAATTAAGTATGTAAGTGATAATTAAAAACTATAGAATTATTTATCTACATCATTCGAAACATGAATCGTTCGATAGAAACAACTAGAGCTACAATACGAATCTTTTGAAATTCGACATTTCTAACAGGATTCCGACTCGGGAGCGGCTCGCGGGCCGAACATAGTCTATAACCCCACTGGTCTTGAAATATGAGCTAGTTGGTCTCTTGGTCTACTTATTTAGACAAGACCTAAATAACTCGAAATATAAAAGTCAAAAAGACCAGGTGGATATTAATTTAGCTATTCAAGATAGTAAAAATGCAATATACCGTAAATTTTAAGTTAATTTTGAGTCAGCAGTGAGTATTTGCTGATAACATAGAACCACTACTAAGAACACAGTAACGCTACGATACGAAGAGTCTATGACTATAGCACGCGCTTCTCGCCGTCGCTCCCGCTGCGGTTGTCAGTCACTCTATTGTCCGTTATGTTTTTGCTCCCTGGAAAGTAAATGTAGGTATATTATTATTCAATGAAGTTGCAAGTAAAGTTGAATAATAAAAAATCGCAAAGATCCCGGACCCATGGGTGAAGTCAAATAAGTTAAATAAATAATTATGGAGCTCCTTTGAAGGCTGCACCTGTTGTACCTAAGAAAAGAAACTCCAATTCCAACATAATGCTTTTATTGCTATTTCGCGCTTACTACATAGGTAGGTACTAAAATTTCATGTTTATCTCGTTTATCGACTTTTAATTTCTAACATGCACAAGGCTTATTCCATTCTATTTCTTTCACACATTCCCCCTTAGAGTAGGTACTTTCCTTATATTGAGTCGGGACTGTAACGACCCATGGAAGGACAGGAGGGCGGCTGGTTCCAGTTTATTTTTAAATGTTCAAGAATAATGTGGCAGCGAATTTTGTCTCTTGCCTGACGGCATTTTCTAGACTTCAAGATTCCAGTAATTTTCCAGTACATTAGACCCTATATCTACTACGAAATTCGATTTTAGAACTTCGTACCGTGCCGTTCTGTTCACGCATGATACGAGGTTTGAATTTCAAATGTCGTAGTAGCCCGTCAGATCGGTTCGGTCTCGTTTGGGTTGGTACATATAGGTAACTGGGCCTTACCTTTGCACGGTCCTGGATGCATAGGGTCCACGACGCGTCCGGCGTGGCAGGCGGCTCGTTGCAGACGGCACCACGACGGGTACGTGCGCGCATCGGAACCGCACAGCTCGCGTCGCAGCCCGCCGCCGCACGCGCCGCAAGATACGCAACGCGCGCCGCTCGCGCCGCCCGATACGCAGCGCTGCCCCGCGTTGCACGTTATCGACGCGCATGTCGCGTTCGCTGGGGAATTTGTGAATGTTATATCAATTGGATAGAAGTGGACTCAACTCTCGGCTGCTTATAACGGTCAATTCACAGAGAAACTAGCAAGAATCCATACAGCCTGACCTGGCCATTGTCAGGGGTCTTGCTTGGGCGCGGTCCCATAGGTAGGTTCCGGAGGTTTTCGGTTTTTTTTACAAGAATTACATCAACCCAACGGTCACCCCAAAATACTGGAGCTAGAGATCTTGCTTTCATGTAGGTATCATAGAAGTAGGTACACTAGGTAAGAAAAAACCGCTCCGTTCATTGCTTATGGTGCCAGGTAATCACGGCGGCGAGTGTCGCGGTCGAGCATTGAACAGAGAAAGCGCTCACTGCGCCGTCGGTTGCGCGTAGCTGTGCGACGAGTGTGTGACAAGTGTGTCCACAAGTGCGATCGTAGAAACATGTATCGCACAGACGTAGCTGTGTTGTTCCTTTTTATAGTGCGGACAATGCGCCTTATGCATCCTGCTCTGTTCGGGGACACAGAGGGTATGTGGGGCACTCCCACATGGGGTATAATCATTAAAAACCACACGGATTCCCTAGTTGCCATTGTGAACGCCACGGGAGCATGTTGTGACAACGCGAAGTCATTGGCCGCCCCGGGATGGGGCTCCTCTGATCGACACCAACCATAGCCGACTAGCAATGTAACGCTTGAATCAATCAATAATTTACTCTCCACGGCTGACTTACCTACACACGTGCCCTTGTACGCTAGCGGCAGCGCCTTCCCTCGCTCGCAGGCGGCGCGGCGCAGTGCGCAGGCGCCAGCGTACGTGCGTCCGTCCACTGCGCAGACGGGCGTGCCGGCCACGCTGCACGCTCCGCAACGGACGCAGTGCGCGCCCAGCTCCGCGTCCAACACGCAGCGCTTCTCGCCGCCACAGCGGACCCCTTCACAGCTGCCCACTGGAAATTTCAAGATACAAAAGATAAAGAGATAGAATTCAAGAGATAAAGAACTTTTGTATCTCATAGATCCCTAGCCCTATTTTTAAATTTTATGTAGACCCTTGCTTCCTTAACCCACTTGTTTCCGAACATAAATTTCATTACGTTTCTTTTTAATGATATGTTTTAAATACTACTAGGTATTACTTGATCTAAGTTTGTTTATTTTTATATTCGTAGAATAGCGCTACCTGTATTAATAATACTTAGGTACATTTAATTATTATTATTACGGGTAACGCTATTCTTTAACTCCTGGACCGTTATTAATAATTTCACTAGTATATAGGTAAGTAGAAAGGTAAGTACAGCTCTAAAAGTTTATGCGTAATCTGAAATAAAATTACCTATAGGTAGGGTACCTAAGCAGGAAGACTGAAATAGAATATTCCGCCTATTCCTTTTATATTCTCGTAACGTAATCCAGTTCAATGGGCTAGTGATCAGAAGAACTACGTGATATCGTATTTCTGTAGTGCAACTGGAAATTATCATCCAACATAATGGTCCTTCGAACAGGATTAATTCTTTTTCATTGCACAGGGCACTAAAGCTTAGCCCTGCGGGCTGCATAATGGTCTAGCTTTAGCAGTAAAAATACCTATAAGTTGATTGAGAATAGTCCGGTTTTGACTTTTTCAAGGTCCATTGTAAAGAGAGGAAACTGATCCCACTTTCAGTAGGCACTTACTCGTCCATGTGAAAAGAGATATCTTAGAAACGCGTGAACTAATTTTGTGTTAATCCTACCTAATATTTTAAATGGGAAAGTTGGTGAGTTTGTCTGTGCGTGTGTTTGTTACTCTTTAATGCTAAACCGGGTGGACGGATTTTGGTGAAATTGGGTACGTACTAAGCTTAGCTGTATCGATAACATTTAGGAAAAATTTTATCCATATTTCCCATGGGACCGCGATGTAGGTATGTATATAAAATCCTGCAATTTCAACCGCTTCGTCTAGTCTAGAGGCAAGAAATTAAGCATAGGTGTTCTTCATATACCTAGTTGAAATTATTGAAAACTTGAGAATGTAAACGGTCAGCTTATAAAATATCAACTAAGTATACAACGACAATGAAGATCAATGAGAATTTAGTTAAATCTCGTACATTCAATTCATCTATCAATTCTAATGGTTCTCGTGAGTCAAGCAGCGGGTAGAAGCTAGTGCCCAATAAATATTTAGCCCAGACAGCTTTTAGAAATGCATTGGAAATAGGTATTAGAACACGAGACACTGTGATCTTATCTCTTAATTTGGTATGACTACCCCACAGTGGCATTTACAGCAAGGATGATATAGACTGGATTGGCAGTCGCCATAGTACGGATCGGCCGCGGTTTTTGTAGTTCGATTATTAAATCTAGATGGCGCTGAAATATAGCCAGAGGCTTTGAAGGCAAAACAATAAGACTACAGATATTTCATATCACTGCAAATGTATTATTATGCAATATTTTTGAAAAATAATACATTTGTAGTAATATGAAACATCTGTAGTCTTATTGTTTTGCCTTCAAAGCCTCTGGCTATATTTCAGCGCCATCTAGATTTAATAATCGTACTACAAAAACCGCGGCCGATCCGTACTATGGCGACTGCCAATCCAGTCTCACCTTCGGTACAACAGTGTATCATCTCGAAATAATACACCATTTTAATTTAGACTTTACTTAATTTCCGGAAAGTCTAAATTAAAATGGTGTATTATTTCGAGATGATACACTGTTGTACCGAAGGTGCGTATCATCCTTGATTTACAGTTACACTTTATACTTAATCCTTACTAATATTATAAAAGGGAAGGTCTATCTTTTATCAGTCTTTTACGTCTTCAGACGTAAATCGCTAACACGATTTAGTTGAAATTTGGTATTGGTACTAAGATAGTTTGAGACCTTGGGAAGGACGAAGGATGGTTCTTATCCTGGAAAATTGTAAAATTGTCGCGGGATAACTATAACGGATCTATTCGCAGACGAAGTCATAGGCAACAGCTAGCTAGTGGATTATAATCTAATACCTTAACTTTTCTGTAAACTATTTAAGTCAAGCTGTTAATATAATGTAGGTAATAGCGGATAAATATATCAGCGAGACTGTTAACTTCACTCTTACCACTCGATAGTATCGAATCACGGTTTATAGAGCGGCTTTATACTTACTGGTCTAGACAACGCCTGATCAACTGCCAGCATTTAGAGCTAAGATTAAAGGGGATTTATCACTTCTAAAGAGGCCAAGCCCCATGGGGCCCCATTTACAAAGCTGTGAGTTACAATTCTAATAGACCAAAGTAGTTCTATTTGACGTTTTACAGTCTTTATTGTATAGTATCTTATTATTATTGGGTTAAATACTGTAACGTGTTACTTCCTTTAAATTAGCTATGCAGAATTTTAAACGAGACTAAATAAGGTGGTACCTAAATAAGTACAAAAACAATTTACTTACCTATTCATTTTTACTTAGCTGAGTTAAAAAATAAAGGTTATCAATTCGATTGTAAGTTTCATTCATAAAGCGATATGATTTTTTTTTTAGTCTTTGTGTTAAGTACTGTTGACTATTAATTAACGCTAATGACGATTCTAAGTACTTAGATATATGTATGTATATGTACAATCTGCTAAGTAAGAGCCGCCTAATCTCTTATCAATTCATGTCTATTCATTCAGTGTCTAGCCGTGTTGATAAAATGAGCTAGTTTTTGGAAAATGGGTTCATAATGTAATACTAACTACAGAATAGTGAAAAAAGTGATTGACCTAAAAATGGGTGCGATTGGTACGACTCCGTATTTGTGAACACGGAATAATCGAAAAAGACGTACCCACGACCTGATAATTCGTACCTTTATGGATATTACATGAGGATTTTAATGATCTGGGCCCAATTGCATAACAAAGTACCTACCTACAACTTATATTACAAGCGGAACTCCCTTTCTAGTTAATATAATTGAAACGAGAGTTCCGCTTGTAATATTAGTTGTACCTACTTTGTTATGCAACAGGCCCCTGGTTGTACATTATTGTCACATTTGTCACCATGGTAGGCCAGCCAATGGCAAACCACTGCTGGAGGGGCTAAGCACCCCTAAGGCCTCTCAAGCAGAGCCCGTGCTCGCACCACTTATGAAACTACGGCCCAAACCCTCTCATTCTGAGAGGAGGCCTTTTCCGTACAGTTGGAAGTACATAGGCTGGGATAATAATGATGACATTATTGTCATTTATTCAGGATCGACAATTACAGATCCCACTTTAAACGCATCCCAAAAGCCACGAAGGTGGCTACTTTAATATTCGAAGTTCGTATCGCGCCGTCCCTTTTACTCTTCTCTTTAATACTATTAGCGTGAACGCAACGGCACAGTACGAAGTTCGAAAATCGAATTTCGTAGTATAGGGTCAGATCTAGCTACAAAGCGGGCAAAATGGCAACATTGTTAACGACGTCGCCGAGCCTAGATCGTAAAACGCAGCGGAACGTTCGCTCGTGGATGTTGTCGGCATTATTCATAATATGGAATGAGGACGTCTGGGTCACACGTCAGACGCACCACAAATGCACCCGAGGCTACGACACTTGCCATTTTGATTTTATAGCCCTTTTAGCTTAGTTTGCCGGTACCCATGACTGTGGCAGGCAAATTGCTAAGACCAGTACCGGGTGGGTACACAGGACTAATAAAGATGAATAGAAATATCATGCGAGCGAAAAGCGCGAGACGCTCATATGGCAAAAAGGCTGTACGTACCTATCTTTTTCACAGATAGATGTTTGTTTGTTGTGTAAATGCTTGTTTTCACAGATAGTTATATGTATATGAAGCTTATATGAAGCTTAACTTGGCGCAACTTAAGCTTTGTTTCATTAAAATCGGGTAACAATGAAAAAAGTTATCGTCGTTTAAATCTTCATCTTCTTCTATCTATACATATAATAAAACAGTAGAAATCACACGTCTGTCTGTTTGTAATGTACACGCTAATCTTCGAAACTACTAAACGGACGTACCTACTACGGACGGCTTTACTGCGCGGACGAAGTCGCGGGCACCAGCTAGTATTTAACTTATAAAAAAAAAGAATATAAATGTTACGCGAGCGAAAAGCGCGAGGTGCTTAATGAGCACTGATCATATGGCCAACAGGCCATATGTAAATAGAACAAATCATCATCATCATCATCATCCCATATAATTCATCATTTCGCATAACTACTAGGGGCGTTCAATGAAAAGTGAGAATGAGTATGTTATAAACAACTTTTACTAAATGTCATTTTATTTTTCGACATAGTCACCTTTTAGCATAATACACTTAGTATATCTTTTTTCTAAACTTAAAATTCCATTTTTAAAAAGGTCTCATCTTGAGTACTTAAAAAATCTTGTACTGCAGCGACTACCGCGTCGTCGTCTTCAAATTTCTGGCCTCTCAGGTATTGTTTCAATCTCGGAAATAGGTAGAAATCACTGGGAGCGAGATCTGGTGGATACGGAGGATGCTTAAGGATATCGAACCCAGCATCACGAATTGCAGCCATTGCAACGGCGGACTTGTGTGCCGGGGCATTTTCCTGGTGGAACAGCACAACTTTCGAGAGTTTACCTCGCCGTTTTTCGCGGATCTTATTGCGCAATGTTGCTATTTGTTTGGCGTATAATGTGCCCGTAATAGTGGCTCCATGCTCGAGATACTCAATCATTAATACCCCTTTACCATCCCAAAAAACAGAGCCCATGACCTTACCGGCAGATGGGCTCACCTTGAATTTCTTCGGAGTTGGAGATGATGGCCTTTTCCATGTCATAGACTGCAGTTTCGTTTCAGGGTCGTAATGATGGAGCCATGTTTCGTCCATTGTTATAAATCGCGCCAAAAAAAGTTCCCGGTCTTGCTGCATCAGGTTCAAAGCTTCTTGACAAATCTCTAGTCTAGTTTGTTTTTGCGTGTCAGTAAGCATTCTTGGTACCCAACGCGCAGATACCTTTTTCATACCCAAGCGTTCATGTAAAATATTATGCACGCTCCCCGTTGAAATCTTTACATTTTCAGCAATAAAACGAACCGTGACACGACGATCCGCCAAAACTGAGTTTTCGACTTTTTTCACAATTTCTTCAGTTACTGCTGTAGTAGGGCGTCCGGAGCGGGGGTCGTCCATTGTCGATGTTCTTCCACGTCTAAATTCGGCGCACCAACGTGCGACTGTCGAATACGGAGGAGCATTAGACCCTAAAGTGTCCCGCAAATCCAAATTGACTTGGTCCGTAGAAAAATTTTTCAAACACAAGTATTTGATAACGGCGCGCAGTTCAATTTTCTCCATTTTCGCTAACGTACTCAATAGCATTGCAAAGAAATTACCGTATATTTTTTTAAACAAAAGACAGTTAGTTTTTTTTTTCATAGCAATCAGCTAGATAGATTAGCTTTACCGGCCAGTATTTAATTTCGTAATATTAAAAGAGTTTGCATCCCATTCTCACTTTATATTGAACGCCCCTCGTATTTATTTTCAGAAAACATTAATTATTCAGAAATTTTGAAACGGTAATCCTGTAAGAAGTGTAGGGGAGGTTATGTTAGAAAAAATAATTATGCGAAATGATTGATGAATTACGCGTAAATTTCATGCGATCCAACAGTGAAATAATAATTTACAAACACCATTTTCGAATGATATTTTCACGGGTGTAAATTTCAAAAGTCTGCCCCAGAATTAGTCTGTTCAGTTCACCGTCGAATTGAAAGATTTAAAATTGTAAGTACGTAACGGGTAAGGAAGCTGCCGCCGGACGCTTGGGCCGGTTCTTGTAATTGCACTTATATTCTGCACTCTCAGGTGACATCCTGCTGTTGCATCCACCCAACCACTGATTTTCGAATATCTCGCGCGATTTCAATCTCCGGAAGGTTTTTTGTGTCAAATAAGTCACGAGTAAATTATGTAGGCACCTGCAAGAAGGAATATTT
Organism: Archips crataeganus; assembly: GCA_947859365.1. Classification (NCBI taxonomy): domain Eukaryota; kingdom Metazoa; phylum Arthropoda; class Insecta; order Lepidoptera; family Tortricidae; genus Archips; species Archips crataeganus. Next base: position 9,437,902 of record OX402062.1, read on the forward strand.
TGAAGCTGGTGGACATTCTACCAATTTTTTTGAGAATTTCCTTGAATTAAATACATGCTTACATTTTTTATTGATTAAAAAAATATTGCAAATTTAATTGTATCATATTAAGCAACTTGTATTTTATGTGGCCGTGTATTAGAAAAAAAAAATTAAGTAATCTTAACCAGAAAAAAAAACCAGTCAGTACATTTGTGGGTCAGTTTATTGGCGATTCATTTAACAATATAACTATGTACGAAAATTAAGCTAAGTACGTAAGTACTTAACGTTGGTGAAAAAATCACAGAATCCCATTTTGAATGGAGTCGCAGTCATAGTAACGCCTATAATGAATGAACTGGCGAAGTATCCGATGTTGATAATACCTATGTCTTTATTTTTTGTAATCAGATAATTTGATTTTGGGAATAGTGAGTGTTTTGTTCAACGTTATCTGTTATGTTATGATTGAGTCATTAATTAAATTTAATTACCATTTGGCTTTATTAACTCGTGACTGAGCTTCTTTATTATTTAGCCGGCTATTTACATAAAATCATAAATTAGGTAATCTGTTTTCAAATCAAACTGTTATTTCCCTAATTGTTATTCATCTCATAACACGCATTGATATCTGAATATGCAGATACCAGCTAGTTTTACAAGGATACTAAGGAAACTCCCAGGAATATTAAAATTGTAGTTTATTATGCCAAGATCTCGTTAATGAACAGGTTTCAGAGATGATTTTAAAGTGGGCCCATGAATACAGGAAGCTAGAAATCTTGAAAATCAACATTTTTATTTTTACTCTTCAAACAGCTTTTAGTTATAACTATAATTATCCTCAGAGATTTTATAAGGGTTTAGCGTTCGTTAACCATTGAGTCAATCAAATCAGTCCTCATCAAGTAACGAAGTAAAGCCACTGTTACGCATTTAAACGCATGTGAAGCAATTAAACTCTACCTTTTTTTCAACGAAAACTTAATTGCTCTTGTTCACAAATCATACTTAATTGTTCATGTCCTCATGTCCGTCATCAACCCTTATAGCCAAGGTCGAATTATATACCGTTAGTAGGGTTCCAATAAAAAAGAAAGAAAGAAAAACATTTATTTATAACAACAATAAACACGTACACAGGCTAAAATTAAATACATGCTGATGTTGTTATAAAGGGTCCCGACTCAGCGTGTCGCTGGTTAAAAACCAGCACTGGTCTTCCGCCTGCTATAAATACAGCCAAAAATAAGGCAAGCAATAAGGTAAAAAATAATTGTAATTTTACCTAATGTTGGCATGTCCGTCTGCGTCTGTCTGTCTACGGGTTAGCTCAGACTCTGTTTTCGCCAATAAAGTGATGGGAGTGATATCGGGGATATTTTTTCTGTTGTATCATATAGAGTGATGTGTCGTTAGATTGTTTTCCGATTTAGGGATCTGTTTTCGGAATATAAAGTTTTAAAGTGCAAGCTTTTGCTATTTCATTGACTTTGAAAATCACCCGCGGGACTAAGATTCAACCACTGTCATCCTTAAAAAGAACATGGCCGTCAGTTTATGTAAGTGTGTATTAATCCTCATAAGGCCCGGTGTAATACATTTAGTAGGTACATACATACATACATACGTCAACGCAAAAGTAAAATTTTCTTGATTGACAATAATTTCAAATTACGATAGTCAAATTTTAACGTGGGATTTACGTGGTTATTGTACTTCAAAGTCAAAGTATAAGTCAAAATATATTTTATCTAATTTAGGCTGTAACAAGCACTTGGAGTCGAAGAATCTACTACCAGTTCGGAAAAACCCTGTTGAGAAGAATCCGGCAAGAAACTCCTACTTGTGAAAAAGAAAAAATAGAGAGAAGATTCAATATTTTCCATTTGAAGCACGGAACACTAACAACACGGTTTATTTACACAAAACACGAAGTGTCGGAGCGGTAATTACCGGTAAACACATAAGAGGCTCGCCTGCTCCTGGCCTATAATTTAGCTGCATTACTGCAATTAGTTAGCCACGGGGTGCAACCGCACCTTCTCTGATATGCCTACGGGATGCACTGAACGTAAAGGTTCCATACTATTATTGGAAAAACAAAAACGTAGGCATCAATGGATTATAATAAAAAAAATACTTAGATTTATCAAGAACTGGCTGTTGCCCGCGGCTCCGTCCGTTTATCGCTATGCAATTTTCTTGGATCAAAACTATCCAATGTCCTTCCCAGTTTCTCAAACTTTACCATTCCAAATTTCATCTAAATCGGTTTAGTTGTTATCGAGTGAAGAGGTAACAGACAGACATACACACTTTTGCATTTATAATATTAGTATGGATAGTATAGAAGTATGATATGGATATGGATTTAGAGAAATGTGTGTTTTGAGTTAAAAATTTGTCTGCAAGCGAGTGCATTGAATTCGACTTTTTAATTTCCCTTTTAAATTAAATACTTACCTACTTACTTGTTTATAAAACAAGCGGGCCGCGTAAACGAGCGCTATTACAAAAATAAAAAAATATAAGAATGTTTAACTACTACAACCTTTTACCTTGCTACACCGTTACCGCATGTGCAAAACAGCTAAGTATGTGCGCCACATATCGCACTCATCAACAGCGCTTCAACTCAAAATAATGTACCATTTTAATTAAGACTTCATTCAATTCCTGGAAGGAAAAAATTGAAATACTTAGGGTTGTTTCAAGTTGGTACGCTGTTCTGGAAGTTCGATATGGTGTATTCATGCAAAATACACTCTCCTCCGCTTCCACATCAACACATGTCACACAGTAGCAGCTATCACAAGGACCACACAAAAAGCTAATGCGTTTCAAATTCGAGAGCGCATTCTCAATGCTATACACACAACAGTTTCCGAACGAAATTAACGAATTGATGGAGTGAGCGCAGTGGATGGAATGAATGAATGACATAAGTACTTAACTAGTAGTAGATTTAATGAATCACTGAACTATCCACATTGTTCCGTCAACTACCCAATTATTTTTATTATTTATTTCTGTCAAAATAACTGCCTTAAAGTTTAATCTAACACTTTACTCCTTACACTTTTAGTGCAACGGAACAATGGTCAATAAAAGCTTATATATTAATTAATGTCTTTGGCGCTGGCAGAATTAACGATATGATTTTTAAAAATTGAATGTTATTGAAGTAATTGCTTTGATTAAGTTTACGTTCGAGTTGTACGAGCCGGGGGTAAGGGCCGACTCTCATTCACATGCATGCACCCCGGGCGACGGCCGGCCAGACGTATCGAGCATCGCAATGAGCCATTATTGAGTCGCGATCCCAATAGAGATGTACCTTCTAGGAACGAGCAATTTACTAGTGCGATAGTAGGGGAGTGTTCGATCATTACAGCAGCGGGAGTGGAGCTACGAACAAAATGACGCTGGCTCTTAATGGACGATTGTTTCTTGGGAATAAATGAACGCTATCCTGCACAGAACCAGGAAGCTTATAACATCAGCGGGTTATAAATCGGACCCTTGCGGGTTTAAAATTGGAATTGCATTTGATAATGTTCATGATTTTGTTTTATTAAACCATTAGCTGTTGCCCGCTACTCCGTCCGCGAAGAATTCGCTTATCGCTTCCGCGAGAACTATGCAATTTTTCGGGATAAAACTATTCTATGTCCTTCCTAGAGTCACAAACTATCTCCATGCCAAATTTCATCTAAACAGGTTCAGCGGTTTAAGCGTGAAAAGGTAACAGACAGACACATTTTTGTAATATTAGTATTATGGATTAACACTCGGGGGGCGATTTTTGAACCAGATCTGTCAAAATACCTCTATGTACAGTCAAGGGCAAAGATATGTATACACTTTAGTACCTTGTCTATTTTCGTCATATTTTTACTGCCATATATGAACTGTCACAGTGGTTAAAGTGACAAGGTACTAAAGTGTATACATATTTTTGCCCTTGACTGTACCTAGTGGTAAAGAATTGTATTAGTTATTTTTCCCTTAATGGCAGGTAAAGAATTGTATTGAATTTGAAGTAGGTACAACTAGTTTTTTTTTTGAGTCGCCGGAGGGGCCAAAGACGCAAAGTCCTTGCTGTTTTTTACTTTAAGCTAGGAAGGGTGACTTGGGTTCGGGAAAAATCCCTTCGGACGAATTGGGACTGAGGGCCCAGACAGTGTCTGACTTGCACGGACTAAAAAACCCGGTCACAAGTCCCCTTCTCTATTGATTGTCAATACGAAAAACATGTGCTTTTAATTTTGAGGAGGGGAGGGGCAGGGAGGGGACTTGGTACGACTAGTTAGAGTTGTAGAAAACTAAAGCTCTACTCGTGATTAATTGTCAAGAAGTTGAAAATTTAATTTAAGCTATCATTTTGTTAGATGTACACGGATGGACAAATGGTAGCTAGCTCTTGTGTCGTAGAATTAAGATATCGGTTCGTAATAATGAGAGGATTAAATCGATACATATTTTTACACTTGACCGTACTACAAAAAAATGTGTAGGAATATGTAATTCCGAAAAAAAGGTTGTGGTTCATTGGGCATCCGCAAAGTAACGCTTGAATGAACCAATTATTCAATTACACTTTGTAATCTATACTTACTGGCTCGGACAGTGTTTAAGAATTACCAGGTTTAGTTGGCTTATCGATGTGATTAGCGACGCGGTGATCAGTAAGTGATCAGTTAACCAATAAAGATTTTTAGTTTCGCGTGTTTTAAATCTTTTATCAGCTACTGATTGTTATTATTCGTGGTTTATCATTGCCCTTATGGTTAACTTTCTGAGTCAATTTAAGATTTCTGATATCATTTGGGATCATTTGTTATCCATGCAATCAATTTGGACCATTTTAGTCTCCATGTGACTGTATCTGAACAACTGTAGATACAACCTAGGGCTCTTCAAGGCTAGAGGGAATAATTAGGCTGTTACTGAACCAGTGAGATACACCTTTGGCCTCTTCTGCACTTTTCATCAGGTGAGAGAGGGGTTAACCATAGGGGTCAGTTTTATGTAAATAAAATAATTATGTAAACCTCTCTTTGAAACACAAGTCACTACACGGCGGCGGCGATGGTTGTATGGATAGTGCCTGCGCGAACAAAAATTCATGACATGTAAATATGCCTAAGAAACTGGAGGAACTTCCCTAGGGCTAAATCATAAACTGAAAAAAGTCGTACCGTGTTCTATACTGCTGCGTCATGGCTGCAAGTGCAAAGCTACTTAACTTTAAAAACTATGCACTAATTAATTAATAACTAGGTACACTAATTCCCGGTGCGCCGACGCCGGCGTGATACTGTCATAGTCTGCCGCAGTGACTCGGTAAACGACACCAGTAACCATTTTTTACAAATTAAGTATGGAAAATGAGAAAGAAGATGGTAAGTAAAAGTAAGTGATCCATAGACATGTTAAAAGTTTGAAGTTGCATTGGTAACCTAACAGGTATAAGTAGACATTTTAAAACAAGACTAACTAATATTTTGATTTATTGCTAGAATTACTTCGACGTTTCGACCGCATTGCAGCAGCCGTCGTCACGAGTCGACTGAAGTGTAGGGTAGGTATCATGTTCGTTTAGCCGCGCGAGTTTTTCGAACTCGAGGTAAGTTTAGCAATAAATATTTAGTTCGTGATTAGGTCCCGCAAAATATTAGTTAAACATGAGAATCGCAAAAGTTTAAAACATTTTATAATTTTACCTGCATTTTATTTAAAAAAGATACTTAAATCTAGTACCTACCCAGCACTATGCGTTTTATAAGTATGTTTTGAGTAAAAAGAAGTGTGTGAAGAGTTAGTGACTTTTTCCACACTGTCAAAAGTCCGGACAAATGGAAAAAAAATGGTAACCATATCAGTGGCCCATTAAATTTTAATTATCGTTATGACAGCGAGAATAATCTGAAACTTGTAATGGTAACAGGTTTCGAGTTTTATAGTTTTTTCTGGAGCTCGTGTCATGGTCGGGTATTTTTAAACGTTGTGTAACGATCACCGATTCGGAAATAAGAAGCTGTTTTTTTAAGTGTACCGTTTAAAATACAATTTCAAAAATGGTGTTAATTTAAGTATTAGCCCACTCGTATAATTTCAGACATTTTCTCCAAATCGAATGGTTTCACAGGCATGATTTCGAATTTTCTAGAAAAGAAAAGAAGAAGAAATTCTGATTCGTGGATAAATAATTTTGTCAAATAGTGTTTTATGACGAAGCACCCGAAAACCATACATAATCGTATGCGGTATACCTAGTACAATGCGAATCAAAGATAGGTACTTAATAAAATGATTTACGCCAGTTTGCTAGATATAAACTACATTAAGTACTATGATTTCAGAAAAAATGTGGTAGGTACGAATAGTTTATAATATATTACCTATTTATAATTTATTTAATAAATTCTATTTTGCCACTTTATACACAGGATGTAATCGTTAAGGGTGAAGCCAGACGAGCGTAATTTTTTGAGTCATGTGCGGCGTAATTTTGGTCGCGTAATGTCTGCTACATTCGGTTTCATACAAAACTCCTGTTTCGTTCACACGGCGACGTAAAATGAGTTTTACACAAATAGGACTTTTATATGAAACCAAAATAACGCGACGGAAATTACGCGACTTACAGTTCGAAAAATTACGCTCGTCTGGCTTCACCATAATTGTGTACAGGCGATTACACCATTAGTACCTATAGGTACATGATAGACGGCCAGACAGACTGAAGGGTTCCTTGTAGCACTAAGCACTAAGGAATCCTAATAGTTAAAACATATCCAGTGCCGAAGCCGATATCTATGATGGTGCAATGACGACAGACATGTCTAGCAATAGAATTTAAATTGTCAAGTATATTCATAAAGTGAACATAAACTTAAATTCAATATAAGTTAGAATATGAAGGCGGAACACGCTTTTCTTGCAAAATGGTACGTTACAACGAGTACATTTAAAACGCGGGCGAAAAGCGATAAGGCTTAGGTCCAAACGTTAAGCGGCAGAATTATTTTCACGTTTTTGTCAAAAATATCGACGCGATACAAAACTACTAATGCTAAGCCAGTACCTTAGTATGCCAATAACAATTTCGGGTAGAGCTAATTTGATTTAGTTGGAAGACGGTTGAAGAATAACTAAGGTAAACGTACTCGACACTGACCTAATACATGGCACCTTTAATCTGATGTCATAGTAAGAGAGGTGACAGATGTGTGTCATCTACTGGGCGTTGAGGTGTCGAGAATTGGTACGTTTACTTTAGTTTATTTTTAGTTAATACAATAAATATGTATTTGTTTTGGATGACTCGTAAATATAAGGTCCCGCACTTTATAGTACCTACCTAACGGCAAACGAATCTCCAAATCAACATTAATAATTTTATTAGGAGGACAGTAATTAAATTAAAAGTGGCAGTAAAATAAAATTAAACGTTGAAACAGGTAAAAAGATTTTACAATGTTGTGTGTAACCTAACCAGCCCAGCTTGGATCATGTTTTTTCTAGATTCCTTTGTTTTTGGCACAGGTGCGAGACGCGACTGTGATAAAATGCTGATATATGTTATTTGTTTATATTCGTCACTGTATTTATTTAAATATAACCACTTGGTCGAACTTCCATTTTGCATTTTATACATTGCATTTTAGACACCAATGCCGTGAGAATATCGGAATAATATCTTGGTAGGTATTAAAGATTATTCAGCTACATTTCGACCCGTAAAGATCTTTTGAGTACTTAAGTATGTATATATCGGAATAAACAATAACCTATACCTAAGTATAATTATTATAAATACTAAACGCGACTAAACTCGAATTTTCGGCCGAAAGATAAAAAGTTTAAAACCTATTAAGTTATTTATTACACAGATCCAGCTACCACATGTATACCAAATTTTAACCGCTAAACATTCCAACCGTTTTAGCATGCAAGATTAACAATGAGTGTGATCTACATAGATAAACGAAATTAATGCTATTTGTATCATGGCAAATCTGTTTTCCGCTATCTCTTACTCCTTGCTCATGGCTCAGCCAGTCAGGCTCGAGTGCGCCAATAATGAGCCAGTAAACTTTGATGGGGCTCTAAACAGCCTAGGTCTAGGACGGTTGCGCGCGCGCATGATGGATGCCTGTTGCCATGCGGCCCCGGTTGACCGTAGTACATACAATGCAGGGGTGACGAACCAGAGTCCGTGTTGTCTAACGCGCGAACGCTTGCGATCGTATTATCAATCTATTTCAACCCTCACTGTATACCGTTTGAGAGAATGAAGTGGTGAAATGGATTGTGATGCCATGTTGTTAAAGCTCAGCTTAGATCTGCAAGAAAAATCGTGTCACATTACGCGACTGCAAAGCGCACTAGTTTGAAGTGGTCAATTGAATGCCGCAATGTAAATGCAACTTGCAAGTTTTTTCTTGCATATCTAAAATCGGCTTAACGCACTTGGAATTACATTCTTCACTGCAAATTTCATAAAAATCGGTCGAGCCGTTTCGGAGGAGCTCGATAACAAACACCGTCGACACGAGATTTTTATATATTAGACGATAAAACTAGGCAATTTTGATCAATTATTGTAGATATAGCAATGCATAAAAATAAACGCTTGTAAGTAAATTAACATTTATCTTCACTATTCCTGTTTCATTTGCTTGCAATCAAAGTGAATAGCAGAGTGTATAACTTGTTGGTAAAACCCATTTTACCCTCGACTTAACTTTCTACCCTCACCTGCGGCTCTGGTGGATATAAATGTCTGTGTGTACCTATAACACAACAACTACACACACAGTAAGTTATAATTACTTTAATTTAAATTTAAATAAAAGTAATTATTTTGAAAAACAGTAGGCCCCCCGTGGGCTCTAAAAGCAGCAGCGTTTCCTCGTTAAATAGGTACGCTGTTGAAAAATATATAGTTGCCCATTAATCGCCTGTAGTACCGACCGGCGCTTTTGTAACTCATTGATCACTTTGATCAGTCTACGAGCTTGGACCCCACGGATTCTTCTTGATACTGGCAGTATTTTTGAAACCACTCGTGTCGGCCCAAATGCAGCCTACGGGCCATGTGTTCGACGCCCCTGCGGGCCGGACGCTCGCGCTCACGTACCGCGAAGGAAAAAACTTCTGACGCAAGTTCTTCAGTTACATACAAGAATATACAAGAGTTTACCAGACACCAGTTAGACAGAATAAACAAGACATGTGGTAAAGAAAGTGGCTTTCAGCGTACCCAAATGGCGGTATATTAGGTACATAGGCTTTGAGTCCAAAATCTTCTGAACCGTAATAAGTAAAGTAACTTGAAAATATATTGTATATTATAATAACAAAAAATTGCCTACTTAGTGTAGTTTATATATATTTTTTTACAAATACTGTACATATGGGATATTTTGTGTGCAAGCTCGACTCTCCACTAGGCCATTTTATATATAGCTGCTTTTTAGGGTTCCGTAGTCAACTAGGAACCCTTATAGTTTCGCCATGTCTGTCTGTCTGTCTGTCTGTCTGTCTGTCCGCGGCTAAGCTCAGAGACTGTTAGTACTAGAAAGCTGTAATTTGGCATGAATATATATATCAGTCACGCCGACAAAGTGATTGAATAAAAAAAAGCAAAAAAAATTTTTTTAGGGTACCTCCCATAGACGTAAAGTGGGGGTGATTTTTTTTTTCTCGGCTAACCCTATAGTGTGGGGTATCGTTGGATAGGTCTTTTAAAATCATTGCGGAGTTGCTAGCACGATTTTTCTATTCAGTGATCTGTTTGATTCAACTTTAAAGTGAAAATTTTCATTAAAATCGGCCGCCCCCCCCCCTCTAAAATCTAAACTGTTGGGTGGAAAAATACGAAAAAATTCAGAAGGGTAGTAAATATATCAAATTTACTAGGAAAATTATAGCGGCTAAGATTGCTTGGAAATTATTTGTAGTTTAAGAGTAAATAGTAGCCTAAGGTATAAAACATACCTAAACTTGGATGATTCCGTACACATACGAAATCCTTAGAAAAATATTACTTGATTTTTTCGTAATGGCTACGGAACCCTACCTTGGGCGTGTCCGCCACGCTCTTGGCCGGTTTTTTAGTGTGTATATTTAATTGTGTAGGTATTTATTAGCTTGAAGTGCATGCGCATATGAGTTGGGAGTAGTACAAGTAGGTACGTAACCAAAAAAATAAGGGAATCCATTTGCATCTGATAATCATAATGGGCAGCCTTTTTTACTAAAGTTGCCACAATTGTACCTAATACTAGTAAAACAATTAAAATTAGGGTAATTTTTTCACCCGCTTTAAGCCAAAGTCAAATAGAAAATACCTTTATTTCATTTAGGTTATAACAAGCACTTATATATGTCGAAAAATCTAAAACCGGTTCGGAAAAACCCTATTCAGAAAAATCGAGCAAGAAAATTGCAAGGTATTTTTTTCTACATCATAATTTTTATTTTTAGCCGAATGACGTCCACTGCTGAACATAGGCCTCCGCCAAGGCTCGCCAAACAGATCGGTACCGTGCCATCCGCTGCTTTTTAACCGACTTCGAAAAAAGGAGGAGGTTCTATGTACGACTGTATGTATCTTTTTTTTTCTATGTATGTTCATCGATATCTCCGCCAATTGTGGGCCGATTTTAAAAATCAATTTTTTTTCTACAGTGTTATTTATTTACATACATCTAAAACATTTAACACATTTTTTTTAACACAGCTAAATATTTTTAACGCCGTAGATACGTAATTTGAAACTACGGATTTATTTTGTAAGGCATAAAGTAAGTACCTAAATATCTATAGCACTCAATAAATACTGTCACTCAAAAGCAAGCATTTTTGGTTATTTTTGTAGTCTGTAAAGGTCATTATTTCTTAATTTTAATGTAAGTATTCTACTTTCGTTAACGCGTTGGGCTATTTTATTTTATGAGATTACGTAGGCATAGGTATTTACTGTTGTTGTGACGAAAAGTGTCACTTATCACGTAGGCAGGAATTCTAATTCTAGAGACGATAAATTTTAAAATATTCTAACTCCACGCTCAAATGAATATGAATAACGTCTTGCAACATTCTAGTGGCGCCAAAAGAGTTGGCAAACCTCCTAATTTTTAATATATTTATAGTCCAACTACATTGTAAAAAAATATGTCACTCACGCTCGAAATTCTTCAAATAAAACGGCAATTTACCTTGAACCGACCTTGTCATTTCAAAACAAATAATTCTTTTGGTTTTTATAATAAGTTTACTTATTTGGAATGTGGATATTTTAGTGTTTTAATTAAGTAAATGCTACTAATGTTATAAATGCGAGAGTTTTGAAGTTTTATAAATTGCGCTTTTAAATTGTTTTTAAACAGCGGCACGGATTTCGATGGAATATTTGCACAGAGGTGGATGGTAACCCGGGAACGGACATAGGATTCTTTCACAACATCCCAGCGTATATTCGCCCCACTGCAGGGCACAGGCCTCCTCTCAAAATGAGTGGACTTGGGCCGTAGTTCCCACGCGGGCCCAGTTCATATTGGGAAATGCACACATTACTTTACTTTAGTCCCGAAATGTTTTGGAAATAATTCCGATCCGTATTGGCGATCCCTTAGTCTCTAATAGCGTATCTACAGTTTTAAAAATTTCAATTGTACGGTGAAAAGCAAAAATATTTTTCGATTTAATCCTCTCTTAATTGTGTTTCGTTACCTTTATTTTGATGACATAAGAGCATGGGAAATATTTATGAGCAAGCTTAGTTGCATGCACCCATATTTTTACACTTGACTGTGTGTACATACATTAAATAGGTACTTTAGTTAGATGTAGGTATGTAATTTAATAACATTGTAGATTTGTTTGAAAAAAAAATACCTTGTCGAGTTTCTTGCCGGAATCTTCTCAACAGGATTTTTCCGAACCGGTGGTAGATTCTTCGACGTTCATAATAGCTTAAATTGAAGCCTAAACTGAATAAAAATACTTTGACTTTGACTTCACTTCTATTACACAGTTAGAGAAAGTCATGGGCAGCAAATAGTCTAGAACTACCAAGGACGATACGATCAATAAAAAAAACTTTATTTCAAGTGATAATTTGTAAATTTCAGTGGTACACATGTAACTCAAACATGCTTAGAATTTAATTTCGGTTCGAAGGCACTATTTACTTAAAACAAAGTTGACATAAGCCCTTTTGCAATATCACTCATATTACTGAAAGCTAGGAATACTTGGTTTCATTAAAGCTGCATCTCATCCATCAAACTGGCTAGACCAAGTCAGAATATGCAGCTATTATCTTGCTCTCGACGTATTCAAATGCAACAACATTGCAAAATGCAATCTGCACTTCTATTCAGTGGTGAACGCTTCATTTTACTGCGCACTGTTCATTTAACACCTGACAAAATGTCATGGAAATTTATTTATAAACATTCAAACGCGAAACTAGCGTTGTGCAGACTCAAAATGTAATTCTAAGAAGGAAAGGTTGGGCTGTGCTTTCTAATTCAAGATTTTCTCCTCAACGGTGTGCTGATGTCGGGTTAGATCAATTTACCAGAATTGTTATTTCCTAGAACCTAGCAAAATTTCCGTTCGCATTTTTTCCCACCTGCTTTTTTTCTCATTAAAGGTTTTTTACTAAAGCTTATTTTCACAATCGCGTTTTTAACCAATTTTAATCGATACAGAAACATTGGTAGGTTTAGGTTATACGTTAAGTTTGCATCGGCCCGAAGGGCCAAAAGTACACAGAACAGCGAGCTCTGCGTGAGTGGAGCTCAGTCGACACTGTTTCTGTGTCAATTCAAATCGAGAAAAAACGCTACTGTGTAATAAGCTTCAGTAAAAAAACTATAGTAAGAAAAACATCTGGCAATAAGTGCGAATGGAAATTTTGCTACTTCCAAATAACGATTTTGGCAAATTGATCTAACCAGTCATATTATGAAATAATAAATTACGATAAATTGGTAAAACGAGCAGCAGTCACAGCAGTTTAATAATTCGATTAACCGAAAGGTAATAAAGCGGATAAGCGAACTCTACGGACATCTGTATGCTTATTATAAGTTTTTACTTCACGAAATACTTCTCGATCGCGTTTACGTAAAAATTTCAATTCTATGGAAACATGGACGCGCGGCCGCGGAGGCGATGTCCATGTTTCCCTAGTAATTGATTTATTTACGTAAACGCGGCCGAGAAGTATTTTGGTGAAGTAAAACTTATACTAAGCGTACTGTTTACTAAAATTTAACTTCCTATTTTCTCGAAATTTTAAAACTAGTTACGTAAAACATACTTAGATAAATAAAGATAGATATTTTTGTAAAAACCTATTTTTTAAATTGTATATTTTTGAGTTTTATTTTTAATTGTGTAGGTATAATTATGTAGAGCCAAGTAACTTTTAAACACCTTTATTTAGGCTAAAACTGCGCTATATTTACTTTTTTATTACGGCTAAGTATGCATATGTAAATCCTGATTATAGCAGTGAGCAAAAATCCCTGCTTAAGATATTTAAATGGACATCTACTTATACAGAGACTAAGTACACTTAATTCCTAAACGCTATTAAGCCGACGCGCTGGTGACAGCTGCTGGAATTTCCGCGGTTAATGTAAGAGACATACATTGCAGTTATCACGGGGCAAACATGAGGAAATTCACGTTTCTCATTTTATAATCCTTGCACACTGGCATTCGTATAAACTTAGCATTATATTTAGCACCTCTAGTTGAACATGAGTGTATTTTGAGATCCCACAAAGTACCACTAGTCGAGATAAATAAATAAGTACCTGGTTACGTGATAGTTATACATCGTTCTCAAATGCGAGGATTAAGTTCCTTATTTTGTATAAATTGGCAAGGATTTAAACAAATTAAAAGAAGGGAAGTAAGTACTTATCAGTGGCATGCCAGCGTAACTCTTCGACTACCGCGATTGCCTAAATTTTTATATGACGTCAATAATAATAAGTACTACTAAAACTATCTCGACGTTTATCGAGTCATCGTGATTAAGTCCAAAAAATCGTGAAACGTTTAAATCATTATAATGGAAAGTATGGCAAAAGCCTACCTGCGCTAATTGTGAGAGGGCGTTGCATCCGACGTCACATAGATAACTCACGCTACGCACTCTCCCTGGGTTGCCTACAGCTGCGTACGGACTGCGCGCACTCGGGTCGTGGCCGCAGTGCGCGTGGTGCCATACCAGCGATGCCAGACGTCCTGAACTTACATGCGCGGGACAGGATCAGTCACTTTTAGGATATTGAATGAGATTTGATTGACTGTACGACAACGTATGGTAAAATAGGTAAAGTGTTTTCATTAAAATAACTTCTCTACGACTTTTTTGGCTATCTATTGGCATATACCTAAACGTAATTTGGAATTCAAATAAAAGGATGAAAATTTAAAAACAACTGAAATTATATTTTTTTTTTGTTTTGCCTGGTTTGACGAAAGAACCTTGCTTTTTAGGGTTCCGTAGTCAACTAGGAACCCTTATAGTTTCGCCATGTCTGTCCGTCTGTCTGTCTGTCCGCGGCTAAGCTCAGAGATCGTTAGTACTAGAAAGCTGTAATTTGGCATGAATATACATATCAGTCACGCCAACAAAGTGGTAAAATAAAAAATAAAAAAATAATTTTTTTTAGGGTACCTCCCATAGACGTAAAGGGGGGGTGTTTTTTTTTTCTCGACTAATCCTTGAGTGTGGGGTATCCTTGGATAGGTATTTTAAAACCATTGCGGGGTTGCTAACATGATTTTTCTATTCAGCGATCTGTTTGCGAAATATTCAACTTTAAAGTGAAAATTTTCATTAAAATAGAGCGTCCCCCCCCCCTCTAAAATCTAAACTGTTAGGTGGAAAAATTTTAAAAAATTCAGAATGGTAGTAAATATATCAAATTTACTAGGAAAATTATAGCGGCTAAGATTGCTTGGAAATTATTTGTAGTTTAAGAGTAAATAGTAGCCTAAGGTATAAAACATACCTAAATTTGGATGATTCCGTACACATACGAAATCCTTAGAAAAATATTACTTGATTTTATTTTAATGGCTACGGAACCCTACCTTGTACGTGTCCGACACGCTCTTGGCCGGTTTTTTAACTCAAAAGGTTTAAGAAACCCTTTGATCGAAGAAATCTAGCAATGCTGTACCATACTCATATTGTACAGTCGACGAAACTGAAACACGTACCAGGGTGAACCCTTTACATTGCAAATGTCATGCTGACATTCCATATATGCCAAAGAAATTATTGTGAAATTGGTTGTGAAAAGGTTCCGCCCTGGTAGGTACACGATTCAGTTTCCTTGACTGTCCAAGTGATTACCTCGACAGGGCCCCGTGTAGTCTAGCGAGAGATGCTTGGCCGGGCGCCGGCACGCGCGCCGCCGGAGCCGGCACAGCGACCGGTACGTCTTGCCGTCGCTGCCGCAGACAAGGCCGGCGCGTCGGCACGCGGCGGCGCACACGCAGCGCGCGCGCCCGCCGCGCACCACGCACCGCCGGCCCGTGCCGCACGACACTCCGGCGCATGACTCTACCGGGTGATAAAATTATGTAGCATTGCATAAAAAAACGATGAACAGGAGATTTCGAAGGCTAAAAACTCTGTTTTTTATCCATCATCATCATCATCATCATCTATATCCCACTGCAGGGCACAAGAGTCCTCTCCGAATGAGAGAGCTTAGGCCATATTTCTCACGCGGGCCCAGTGCGAATTGGGACCTTCACACACACCTTAGAATTTCTTCTCAGGTGAGTGCAGGTTGCCGTAATGCCCATGGTAATCAATTTCGTCTTCATTTTAACCCATAGGGATACACACACAATGGTTTCAAATGTGGGGGCTGATTCCCGAAGCCACATTTGTGAAAATATTATTCTAAAAGGGTGAAAAAGTGGTCTGAATTTGAAATACATACGAGTAAAAGCTTTAAATAATCAAATTAATTTGTGCAACACTTTATTGGAGCGATAAAGCGGTAATTTTGTGGCAATTACTTACATTTTTACCACTTTCTGGTATTTTATAGACGTGATTTCCAAAATTGGAACCCCCAGGGGCTAGAACATTAAAGAAAATAAGCAAATATCTTCGGTCAAAAAGGAGTTAAAGTTGTTTTCGACTACACCTGTAACCTTGGAATACGCATTTCATTTATAAAAATTAGTATTTACACACTCCGAAACTTTTATATCCGGAATCAGAGAGCAACTTGCGAATAGGCAGGCAAAACAAAAACACATTTCATGTTTAACGTACCTATAAAATTTGTTTGCTTATAAGTCGATGCTCCTTATGTCCTAATTCCTTGATAACACAATGGCTGTTTGTTAATTGTTATCAATGAATGGAGCACGATTGCCTCAGTGCAACGTTATCTTTTACTGCAGATATTGACGTATTATGTGAATTTGAAAAATAAGTGGGAAATAGCCCGTTTTCTGGTGATTTTGATTACCTTATTAGACGTATTTAATGTTCTTGTGTGTAAGCTTGTAGTAGAAGAATTTCCCCCTGCTGTCGCTCCATTCCCGATCTGATGCCAGCTGCATTAACACAGACTTACCTGCGCCAGCCATGTAAGGCCTGCCGTCCGAGACCACCTTGTAGAAGTATTATCATCCCGCTGGCAAAGTCCTCCAGGGACCAGGCGGCAGGGCGCCAAACCAGGCATAACATCTGCCTTGAGAAAGATTTCTCTTTTGTGGCTCTATTGAGGCTCACCTGCGCAAGCCGTGCAAGGTACGCCGCCTGAGAGCGCCTTGTAGAAGAATATCTCCCCGCTGTCGAGGTCCTCGGGGGACCAGGCGGCGGGGGCGCGCGCGCCGCCCGCGCAGCACTCGGCGCGGCCCACGCGCAGCGCCGCCACGGAGCCGCAGCGCCCGTCGCGCTCCATCCCCGACCAGCAGATCCCGGCTGCAACAACACATAGCATTTATTTACCCAGTTTAGTCTGTGGAGTGAGTTGCGCCTCACACACTCTCCCAAGATACTTAATAATAATAAATAAATCTTAGGACGATTGACAACAATTGACCTAGCAGTGGCGTAGCGTGGGTGTCAGCCACCCGGGGAGGAAGAAAATTTTGCCGCCCTCTTGTATACCTGCCTACTTCAAAAAATTTTACTTAGCCAATTTAAAAAACTACAATATGGAATTTTCCAAATATTTACAAAATATTTTCCGCGCCCTAAACGTGCCGCCCGGGGCGGGTCGCCCCCATCGCCCCCCCTACGCTACACTACTGTGACCTAGTTCCAAACTAAGCAAAGCTTGTACTATGGGTACTAGACAACGGACAAACATACTTAAATAAATACATTTTAACACCCAAGACTTGAGCACAAACATTCGTATTTTTTCAAACAAATATCTGCTCCGACCGGGAATGGAACCCGGGACCTCAAGCTTCGTAGTCAGGTTCTGTTCTCTAACCACTGGGCTGTCCGGTCGTCTAACTTATTTTGTATACTATGTATATAAATTAGACCTGAGCCTTTACCACAAGCACCACAAGCTACCACAAAACCACACCGTCACCAGTCTGAGTTGATTGTATAAAAAAACACAGACAGTCGAGGAGGGGAGGAGGGAACACAATCCTCCTCTTTTATTTGAAGTTGGTTAAAAACGGGCTGTTGCAGAGATTAGTAATCGTTTACCGGGAATATAAGATAATAGATAAACAATAAATTCTGACACAGATCTGGTTTAGCGGGAAACGACCGGCAGCTTCACGAAGTTTAAAAAAAATCTTATTGTAGCCTTTTTGCTGGCAATATTTGCAAGATTTTGCTCATTTCGGACCATTTCGTGATATGTGTATTTTTATCCGACTCCGACAAAGCCAAAAGGAAGGGTAATGATTTTAGAAGTGATTCCCATCTTCCAAACTACTTAGCTATCCAACCCAGGTTGAATATTGGGAACTTACAGTGCCATCTTCCAACTTGCCTCGGGTTGGATAGTGGGAATAGTATTAATTGTTTATTAATTTTTCTTCCCATCTTCCAACCTGTAGTGTAGTGTATGTCATGTGAAGAAAAAAATACAGTGGCGGGAAGTAGTAAATATGGCGAGGAAAATGTAATATAGGTAAGTAATTATTTTACTTTTACTTTGAATTTTAATTATATGATCGTTACATTATATTTGCACTGTCTGTTATTATTCAATTTCCTCCCAATCAAAGTGAAATGCAGAGTTTATAACTCAATTCTAAAACCCATTTTGATTAAGTAAATTTCACTTATAAGTAGGTACTGTCTTTTAGTAACCTTTATAAAACAACACTAAAAACGTGTGATAAAAGCCGGAGAGGTGAAAAAGTGGTGAAATCGTTTCTCTTACTAAATACAACCGATGGCATTTCTATGCCTCTTATTATTTGCTCTCAAATTCTGCGTGTCTCTGGTACGCTCTACTTAAATGAAAGCGGAGCCTAATATCGGCCAGTTTGGCGAACCACTTTATTCAAGATAAAATCGACAGGCAATTTAGTAGCAATAAAAATCACGTTGCTACCATGTTCCGCAGACTAAACAAAAACAAGTGTGTGGCGAAGATTGAAGAATACCAGCCCGTGGTTATTCCATGTAGACGTTAAGCAGGGTTGCTGCATTTCAATAACGACATAAAGAAGCAGTTTGTTTTCGTAAAAAATAATGATTAATGATTTTTCTGTTTAGCAACAACTATCTACTCCTATAAAATATAAAAAGATATTTCATAACTAACTTGTGACTATCTACTCCAACGAGTAAACGAATAAAGAGTAAAAGGAGAAGGATTATAAGGTCTAAGAAAATACTGAAAGGTTGGGAATCTCTTGCAAATAAAAAAGAGTTTTTA
Source organism: Archips crataeganus (assembly GCA_947859365.1). NCBI lineage: Eukaryota > Metazoa > Arthropoda > Insecta > Lepidoptera > Tortricidae > Archips > Archips crataeganus. The sequence continues at coordinate 9,456,825 of OX402062.1, forward strand.
CGGATCTTTCTCAAGGAGTTATACAAGTTTAAAAGTTAAAGTTTTTTGTAGTATATAAAATAATTCAAAACAAAATAAGATAATATACTTACATAATATTATTAACTATATGAACTTAAATATTTTTTGGCTATCCAGTAAAAAGAGATTCTTTCGTAGTTTAATAATTTACCATCTCTGTTTCCTCCTAATAGTACTCGTATGTATGTTTATTCGATACCTCGCTTGAATTAAAATGAGTCACGCGCCTGTAAGTCTTAGAACAGCACTAAAATTAGTCTTGCCAAAAAAAATAATATGATAACATTTTTGATACCTGCTAACTTTTATTGCAATTTGGACTTTTTTAACATAAATCAATCAAACATATATGCGCGGTATATGTTACACATTTTCAGCTAAATAAAGGTTGGTAAAGGTTGGTTGGTTGTTGGTTGGTTTGTTGGTTGGTTGGTTAGTTGTTTAAAGGTTGCCTGGAAGAGATCGCTTCGAAGCGATAAGGCCGCCCATTGCTTACCTTATTTCTTTTTTTCATGTACTTGTTTTTCTGTATTGTATTATTTGTGGTGTACAATAAAGAGTCATTGTATTGTATTGTACATGATATCTAAACGTCACGCGTTTAAAGGTTAAATAAATGTTTTGACCGAAACTTGCAGTTGCAGCCCTAGCCTGAGTCGGCTTCCCTGTTCGCCGAGTCTGAGTCACGCGCTAGACGAGCGGCAGACGGAGCCGACACTATTTCCCAACTGCCAGTGACGCACGCAACCGCAGGCTCCATAGCCATTTCGAATTTCGAACCTGAGTGCGAGCGGTCAAACACAAACGAAGTGCTAGGGCAAACACATTTTATGAGTTTCGATGTATGTAGGAGCTAAAGATGCAGCGTTTAAAGCGCCGTTAAAATGTTGATTGTCTGGTCGCACTTTTACTATCTGACACCGAAAATTTATATTAATGGAAAAAACATGTTAAATTGCTCGAAATAGAGCCGTGCATGAGATATACAACCGACACAGACGGACAGGGTATTAAAATTATAAATTATGGCCTTACCTTATTTTCTGTTAGGTATTACCGGCCAATGATAAAAAACGTGTAAATTTTTATATTATTTTAGTTGGAGCGATGCGAGGGCGTCGACCCCACTCCTGCGCTTTCAATTAAACGTGTTGCGCCCGCGCCGCTCAGTCAGTCAGTTTTGGCGCCACTTTTTAGAGGCATTACACGATTTATATTTGCATTATCTAACCGCGATAACGGAAGGCCGCTTCCAATTAGATGATTGTGCCGGAGGCACAACCTTTTGTATTAAGAGTTTATAAATGTTTTTTTACGTTTTTTACTAATTTTGAATATTTTTGTTTTGGAATCCTTATTATCTTGTTCTTTATTGATGTTTGTCAATCCTATTACAGCTACGTAGGAGAAAACACGTATTTGATTTCAAGTAAGACTCGGTAAACCCTTAAGGTACAGTTTCTTGCCAATAATTATTAAGTATGCGTGCACTGGCATGAGGATTCTTGCTCAATCAAGTTATAACAGATACATTGTAATAATGTAGTTGTATTTGCGATAATCTAATAAAAGTAATCATTATTATTGAGTACATAAGACCTTACTTAAAAAAATGAGATTGATAAGTTGACGAAAAGTTTGCACAGCACGTTTAATTGTACCATTTTGTTTGTCTTATGAAGATCAAGAGTCAATGAAATCTGTCTTGCGTAAAGTCAAAAATATTATTCTTGGGTATTTTAAAAATAGAAAACACGTAGAGCAAGTCAATATTTATCCGCTAAAAAAGAACACACTGCTCAAATAAAACTGGACTATCACATGGTTTTCGTACAATTGAATAACAAGTGATCAGTGTTCATAACGATGTGACGCTTACCGAATTTGTCAAGTAATTTTTTTTTATAAGAACCTTAAAGTTGCTCGGATAAACCGCTCGTATACCTACAACATTTCTTATTTTTTTTGCAACAGACTTCACACAACTCGTCACATTAGCTTATAGGGCAAAAAAATTAGACATAAAGTACCTATACAACATACAAACGTCCACCAAACATCGTTGCACACAAATCAATATCAACTTACCTATTGAAGTAAAGACAAAATGTTAAAATTTATAAAATAAATTCGTACTGGGAGGCTAATTTCGGATTACCTATTATAAGAAAAAAAAAACTATCGTCATTTATTTCAGACAATTTTTCTCTAACGCTCAAAACCGAAAATTTTCGGCTTTGATCCCACCTCTAATCTTCATTCATAATCAAATATTTGCGGACAATTTAATTAACTAAAAATAGACATGAGCCAGGCCAGATATAACGTCAATTTGTTTGGCCCGTGGACCAAACACGTTCAGCTTTGACTGATCAAAACCAATATTATTAAAGAAACTAATTGTTTCTGGCAATGATTTTGGACCAATTTTTTCTGAAAATAAAATTACCGGTACTTTTCTAAGAATACGGGCTTTGGTGATAGATGGATACGGGCCGATTCATCTTCCTTTACGATAATTAATTAATTTAAAAATAAATTTTGGGTTGATTCAACAGTTGACGTATTTTTACCCGACTGCGAAGAAGGAAGGTTATTTCCAGAGTTTCTTATAAATCTTATTAATATAATAATATGCTTTGGAGCTACATATCTCTTTTATCATACCTTCCTCTTCATTATAAATTATTGACAGAATTTATGTAATAAAATAAAACGCTTCATAGCTGATTGCTAGATATTTATTTAATGACGTAGTAGTTAAATGACGAAATATAAGTATTTACGCGTTGCTAATATGGAAGATTTGAGGCTAGGCTGACATACCTACATAAACACATTCCTGAACCAATCCATTAAATTGAAGAACCTTTTTAACCTATCGGATAGGCTGTTTTCATACGAGTATTTCGTATATGTAGATGTAAGTACATAGTAAGCAACTGCCTATGGAATAAAAGTTTATCTCTAAAGTAAGTATAAAGCTTTCTTAAAACCATTTCTCAAATTTACATTAAATTTCAAGCGTCGTCACCGAGCTGTTTCAATTTATGCCTCCCAAATGGGCCAAGCTTATTCCAGAACATTAAAGTGGGGATGCATTCATAAATCCGTAATGTATATTCTGTATAAAGCTAAGGGTTTCTAATTTAAAATTGTGATTGTCTGGCAGCCTCCAGTCGACCTAGTTTTTGGGACGCAGAGGACTAATTTAAGCAGGTGTCTGGGGTAGCCACTTTGCATAATATAATATCGGTCGTCTAGCCAGTTTTAAACGTATAATGCTCGTAATACCGTTAAGGATAGCTGAAAACATAAACAATGTCCCTTGTGAATAAGTTATTTATTTATTTCTAGGTGGATTAATAGTTTGCACGTGCGAGAATTCGCTAAACTGAAAAGTAAATTAATTCTACCGAGAACACCACTTGAAATAGATCTCTACGAAAAATAAACGGGATTCTTGATTGAAAATGTTGAAAACTGAGCATATATTATTTAACCGTGATTTATATATTCATTTAAATTTTGATGTAATTTATATCTACACAGAAAAACTGTCAGTTCCATTCCCAATCTCATCGCAGTCTATATTTTAATTTTAAGTTTTATTGTTACTAACCTATTTAATACCTATGGATGGATTGATTTAATCTAATCTGAAATAAATAATTTTCAATTTCATTTTTTTCAATATCCTTCGCGACTTGTTGCCATCGGTATTAAATTGCTAAATCATAAAAAATGGTCGTTTCATTCCTCATTTTTACAAGTTTTTACTTATATAATTTACATACCTAGGTAAGTCGTAACATTTTTCCACCACTTCCAATTCTGTTACCCTCTTATGTATGTATGTATGTATGTAAACTCTTTATTGTACAAAAATAAGGAAAAAAAGAAATACATTATTGACAACCGTTGAAATGCATGTACAAAGGCGAACTTATCCCTTTAAGGGATCTCTACCAGTCAACCCTTGAGTGGATGAAAGGAGCATTTAGTAAGGGACCGACAAAGAGTAAGTCAAAATAATACAGTCGGACAAAGCAAAGGCTACAATACAACTTTTAGTAAATACGATACATAAACTCATAATATAAAGAAACCTAATAAAAATATACTACCATATACAACATATATATGCAAAATACATACAATAAATAAGCAGCCCTCTTCTTCTTCTTTCAGTGCCACTCCAACTAGTGAAGGTTGGCCGTTAGCTCCGTGTACTTTTTCTTGTCCTTAGCGAGGCGGAAAAGCTCGGCAGCCCTCGATCGGCTTGTTACCCAATTGAGCGCAAATTTGGAATGTATGCCGAGTGACAATAAATAGGTACAATAATTTGGTAGTGTAATTTTGGCAGTTTGGCCAGGATCGTCTCGACGGGACGGAACTCCTCAACGGTAAGTAAATGGCATCGACTAGAAACAATACGGATATTATGTAAGTAGTTCGAATTATAATGCAAGTACTATGTATATGTTTTCCTTCACTTCAATACTTCTCGATCGCGTTTACGTAAAAATTTAAATTCTATGGAAACATGGACGCGCGGCCGCGGAGGCGCTGTCCATTACGCTTAGTATAAGTTTTACTTCACCAAAATACTTCTCGGTCGCGTTTACATAAAAAAATCAATTACTAGGGAAACATGGACAGCGCTCCGCGGCCGCGCGTCTATGTTTCCATAGAATTGAAATTTTTACGTAAACGCGATCGAGAAGTATTTTGGTGAAGTAAAACTTATACTAAGCGTACAAGTTTCCCTAGTAATTGATTTTTTTACGTAAACGCGATCGAGAAGTATTTTGGTGAAGTAAAACTTATACTAAGCGTACTGTTAACAAAAAGTACTCCACCTACTCTACATTCAGTAAAAAAAGCTTGTTTTTTTTATTAGCCTGTTTTGGTGTCCCACTACTGGGCAAAGGCCTCTCCTCTCTTGCTCCACTCTTGCCTATTCAACGCGAGCTCCTGCCATCCCACGTGATAAACATCTAGGTCGTCCCTCCATCTCCGCTTTGGTCTGCCTCTATATTACGATACGTGTACTTTCGTTTGGCAAATTACGTTTCCCAAAGTGATTCATTTGGCAAATGTTTCATTTCCCAAATGTTTGTTTTTTCTGAAACTGTAAACTATTCAGGATATATTTCAGGACTATTTTGTAGGTTAGGTTAGGTTAGGTTATGGTTGTTTTATAACAATCCTGAAAAGTTTACAGTTTAAGAAAAAATAAACATTTGGGAAATGAAACATTTGCCAAGTGACTCAGTTTGGGAAACGTAATTTGCGAAACATTAGTAAACCGTTTCGGTTTTGTTAAGATTTCAGTATAAAGTATATCTACACTGACGAGCAAAAATAAAGGGTCGGTTACAAAAATGACGATAACTACAAAACCCGCTGTGATAGCTTCTTCGAGTAGGTAAAATGAGTTTAGAAATGAGTTTAATCTCAATTAAACTTTTTCTTGTTAAGAAAAAACTCTTTACTAAACTTATTTTACTCGAAGAAGCTATCACAGCGGGTTTTGTAGTTATCGTCATTTCTGTAACCGACCCTTTATTTTTGCTCGTCAGTGTATTTTGACTCTCACTCATTAAAATAAAGCAATTAAATTATCATGGTTTGATTTTATGAATGCGCTGGTGGAGCTAGAAGGTTAACCTGACACAAGGCGTCGGTTAGCCGTCGGTTAGCCGTCCGTGTTTGTGACATTATTGGTGATTTTAGACCAGACGGATTCGGTGTAACACTTTAAGTAGGCACCCATATTTCAGTTTAAAAATATCGTCCTTAACGATTAAATTTTTTAGTTCAAATTATTCGTGGAATCTGTCATCTGACTACATTATTTGATTGATTGATTGTAGACTTTGCAGATTGAATGCAGACGACATGGGTGCGCTTGCGTCGCGCATAACTCAAGAGGGCGAGTCATTCGCATGCAGACGCCGCCCGCGCCGGGTCAGACCGTTAGCGTAATAACATACATATTTAGACATAGTAGTAGTATTGTGTCTTAAAAGGGTAAAACTTTTGAACTAAACTTTTTATATTTTTATACCAATGACTACTTGACTGAAATTTAAATCAAATCAACGCAAAAAGTTAGTAAGATTTGTAAATTATGCTAATAAATTTAAGAAAGAAAGAATGAAAGAACACGGAATTCGTGACAACATGGAATAAAAACCAAAACAAGAATAAAAAAATGCACATGTCACGAAATGGTCCCAAATTAGCAAACTGCCGATCTTACGAACAGCAATGATCTTCCTTTGGAATTAAAAACGTGATTTTTTTCCTCGGGCATTCGTACGGAGTGAGTGTTTTCGTTAGTCAAGTCAAGAGAGGGTCCGAGTTATCCAACACCATGGTAACTCAAGCAAGTAGGAATATGCAAGCTTTTGCCACGCTTAACATCACTGACGTCACGTAATAAAAGGCAATCAAATGGGAAATTTTATCCGCAAATGGAACCAAATGGAGCTCTGGAGATTTTTGGTAGTATCTAAACGTCTTAACAGTAACAAAATAGTCCATCTGCATATTAGAGGATAGAAACATAGGTACTTGCGTGACACTTCTGCTGAATCTATTAATAATATGCCGTTTACGTTAACGATGACGCCACTGCAGTGGAATTTACGCGGCCCAACTACGAGCTGTTTTCTACAATGGTTTAAAATAAATTAAGTAACGGTTCATATAACATAGAGTCGTGATTGAAGGAAAAGTGAAATAAAAAATCATTAAGACTTGCGATAAATAATGATTTGAGCCAGATCGACTCACTGCCTATGTTGACTAAAGATTGAAATTAAAGTAACTACAGAACAAATTAAAATTAAAATGTAGTTAGAATAAGCCTATTTTTTGGACGTGGCCTTGAACGATATTGTTTACTTTATTGTTTGTACGTTATAAGTGATTAAGTATTGAATAAAACATATTTATTTATTTTATTCTCATTAAAAAAAAACATTTTAAAAACTATGACTCGCTTGTATTCAAAAAATTCGACCTTTTCGTAAACAAAAATTAGACATGCCGTTATTCTTTTGCCATCCGATTGCGTGCATTGGAATTTCAATTGAAATCCGGATGAAATGATTATGTTCGCGCTGACAAATGTGATTGTAAAGTCATATGCGTTTTTTGCGTAGGTAATTTGTTCAGTAGGATTTTATTTATGGACCGCGACGAATTCGGCATGCAACATGAATACTCCCATATCTATTAATAATTAATTAATTAATTTTAATTTTAAAATTAGGTAGGTAGCTAAATGTTTTTTTTATGGTATAGGGGGCAAACGAGCAGACGGATCGCCTGATGGTAAACGATTACCGTCGCCCATGGACACCTGCGACACCAGACGAGACACAAGTGCGTTGCCGGCCTTTTAGGTAGGAGTACGCTCTTTTTTTGAAAGCTTGAAGGTCATATCGGTCCGGGAATACCGCAGCAGGAAGTGCAGGAACCTCATTCCAGAGCTTTGCTGTGCGAGGCAGGAAATTTCTGGAAAAACGCACAGTAGAAGACAACCAACCATCCAGATGGTGAGGATGGAAGTGTTGTCGCGTAGGGCGGTGGCGGAAGGATGCGGCAGGGATCAACCCGAATAACTCCTCAGAGCACTCTCCGTTGTACATGAGATAGAAGATGCACAGTGAAGCTACATCTCTACGCAGCGCCAAGGAATCAAGCCCATCAGAAGTTCGTTGGCAGCCGACTATTCGAGTCGCTCTCCGTTGTATGCGATCCAGAGGGAGAAGAATTATTAATATTTTTTTATGTTAAATAATTGTTTTAATAATTGTTTTATTGTTATTAATTATTTTTGATTAATTGAATTGTCATGTTATACGTGCAAATACGCGAGGCTCTGTTGCTTTAATGGACTAAGGGTGTTACTTTTGAAGACGATAGCGTTTAGCGTGAACATAATAGGTCGCCATCCCTTTCTCACTCTCCTAGAGGTTCAAAATAGATATATAAACCTGGATCTGGGGACAGATTTTTGAAACAATTTTACTCGAAACTACCAGTCGAAAGTGATAAAATATTGTATGTTGCTACAAAACTGCAGCTTGAATATAATTTTTCAGTAGTTGACAAGATTAATTAAAACTGTAATTTGCTCCTTCAGTATTATTTCAAATTCAATAAATTTTTCACTACTTTCGAATGATACTTCGTGTGATGTAATTTCGAAAATCGGTTCCCCTATTTCTCGATATATATGTTGTTGTTGTCCTATGGTACCCCAGTGGTACCTACAGAGGGCCTTCGTGAGACATCGCCATCCGCTCCTGGAATTCTAGATTTTTATTTATTTAATCGATATCTACATCCTCCACGTCACTGGCCCGCAGGTGCTTCTGCGTCTAATTCGCGATTCCTCTCGAACGCGGCGCCGCACCGCCTCGGCCACAATCGGCTCCTTAATATTTATTTACACATGCAAATGTACGCCGCGCGGCCAAAACAACAGCCGGGTCATCGCGATCGAGGATTGAAACAGAATATGCATGCGACCGTTGAAAGTGGGGCCGATTCTTGAGACTGAACGAACTCTTGAAAATATAATTCAAATATAAAATCGATTTTCACCGATTTCTTACTATATTTATTTTAGAGCTTTCGATGTTGAAACGTAGCTAAAGCTGCTTTAATAAATTTAGGGGCACGGCAGTACCCACGCCAAGGCGAGCAAAACAAAGGCACGGCCGTACCAACCTTTGCTCGAAGCCATTCAAGCTATGAAGTACCCATGTTTTGTTTGAAATTGAATTTGTAACCTACGTTGTGGTGAATCAAACGACAATTTCTCAAAAGGTAATGAAATACAACAGACTCAACCTATATTTTTTCATAACTTAAATATATAGAGAAACTGACTGGAAGCATCAGCATGTTTTTTACGATCACTTAAGATGTTAAGTATGCGCAGTTTAAATGCATCCTCCCTTTATACATAAAAAAGGCGTTTCCGAGTTATAAGTAGGTATTCCTAATCATAGCTTTAATAAAACTCAATCACCATGTTTATAACTAAGTACATACATACGTATTTAAGTAGTACTGTACTCGTTAAACTCTGTTTATTTAAACAGACGATGCGAAAGGAAGTTATCTAGACATGAAAGTTAATGAGTAATGAGACCGCACACTCTTTATGTACAATATTACATACCTACGTGAAATCGAGGGTAGTGCGGTCTAGCCTTACCAGCTGCCAGCGGATGTTTCCCAGACTAAGAAATATGTTATTCAGTTAAGTGGAGATTAAATACGTTCAAGTAGGCGCTAAATGTTGCTAATTTCGCTTTGCCCGTGCGGATGAGCTTTAACTAGCCGACTTATGGGCAAATTATTCAAGATGCGGTAAATTGGGACAAGAAGCTGTCGACTCTGCGAGCAAAAACATGTCGTAGACCGGGAAGTATCTCGTAATGATTTAGATGAGTGTAAATTACACTTCAACATTTAGACACAGTGCAATCCAGTAAGAAGTCTACAAGCTGCTTACGTCCAAACACGCTGCCTGCTCTTCTCTCCTTCTCAAAGGTGAGGCTTGGCGAGAATTTAATAAAAGCACACGAACCGCTGGTAGATTACTTACTTGGATTATAATGTGCTTCGGACGGCAACTGTGTAGTGTACTACGTTTACTTTAACTCGCGGACGGGATCATCAGTCATTTGCTAACGAGTTTTCAGGCTGCAATCATGCAAAGGCTGTTGCAATGTGATTTTTAATTAATTGAATAGAGGAAATTGTCTTTACAACGTATAAAACCGGTGCTGTAAGTTAAAAACTATACTTCTGATTATTTCACATTACAGATAGATATACCTACCCACTTAAATCTGGTCTATAAGATTCCATAGGTATTATATTGTAACTAATTTATTGAATCAGGCGTAACTTTGCGGAGGTAATGAATGAATGAATGAATTAATTAATTAATGAATGAAATTAATTAATGAACTGAAACAATTACTCAGCATACGGTTGTGGTGCTCTGAGGATGAGCTCTGGTTGAGTTCGAAACGCGTCATTGTAGTTTGGTGGTGGTGATGGTTGGGTTTGTGTGATTTGTGTGTGTTTGTACAGTGTGGAGGTGGAGAAACTGCATGAACACACATTTCTTGCATAAACGTAACTATCGTAAGGTCGCGGGTGAGCAAAGTAATTGTTTCAGTTCAGTATTATACCTACTAAAAGAAACAACCGTTACTTTGAAATCCGGTAAGTTTTCGAGATTAAATTTATTGAATCAGGCGTTACTTTGCGGAGGTCCATATTAATGAACTAAAACAATTACTTTGCTCACCCGCGACCTTACAATAGTTACGTTTATGCAAGAAATGTGCGTTCATGCAGTTCCTCCACCTCCACACTGTACGAACACACACAAATCACATAAACCCAACCATCACCACCACCAAGCTACACTGACGCGTTTCGAACTCAACCAGAGCTCATCTTCAGAGTTACCACAACCGTATGCTATGCTACCAAATGTTAAACTAGTTTTTTGGGTTTGGGTTTGTTGTAGTTTAACATTTGGTAGCATAGCATACGGTTGTGGTAACTCTGAAGATGAGCTCTGGTTGAGTTCGAAACGCGTCAGTGTAGCTTGGTGGTGGTCATGGTTGGGTTTATGTGATTTGTGTGTGTTCGTACAGTGTGGAGGTGGAGGAACTGCATGAACGCACATTTCTTGCATAAACGTAACTATTAGTGTCCGACCGAAACACGATTTTTAGCCGAAACCGAAACCGGAACTGAATATTCGGTTTTTTTCTGATTTCGGCCGAAACCGAAACCGAAACCGAAATTTTTGAAGACGTATCATATCAAACAAAATATTCAAAATTACTGTACAGATCGTAAGGAAAAGGTTATTGCAAGGATTTCTTATATGAGAACAGTTACTTTTTTTGTTAAACAAAATAATAAACGTTTAGTTTTAATGAAAAATGTCTTGGCATAGGTATTATATTATTCAAAACAAACAACCTATTCTTATCACGTCTAAACTAAATTCACAATCCTAATATCAAACGTATTGTTCATTAATCACAGCATAAAATGCAGTAACAAATAAAATAAATAAAATACATAAATATTAGGGGACAATCTTACACAAATCGACCTAGTCCCAAACTAAGCAACATATACAAGTACTATGGGTACTAGACGACGATAAACATACTTATATAGATAAATAAATACTTAAATACATAGAAAACATCCATAACTCAGGAACAAATATTCGTGCTCATCACACAAATAAATGCCCTTACCGGGATTCGAACCCTGGACATCTTGCTTCGTAGGCAGGGTCACTACCAACTAGGCTAAAGCGGTCGCCAAACAGATTCTAAAAAGTAAATTATAATTTAATAAATAAACAACAAACAAGTTAGCTATGAAGTATCTTTTTTTTTTTTGTACTTATTTTTTCAACTTCATTTTTTTATTACTTTTACGGTCATCCCGTGAAATCATATATTTCGTACTAAATACAAACTGAAATATAGATGCACAGAAAAAACCCCAGAAAAAAGACCAATGCTGGGAATCGAACCCAGGTCCTCAGCATTCCAGCATTGGTCTTTTTTCTGGGGTTTTTTCTGTGCATCTATATTTCAGTTTGTATTTAGTACGAAATAAATAAACAACACTCATATATACTACTGTCGCTGGTCCCAGCTGGGCCGGCCGCCGATGCATTACCTATACCTACCCGGCCGAGCGTGTCCGAATTAAGCCGAGCGCTCCCGATGCGAGAGCCGCGAGAGGCCGCGAAGTAATTTCGGCCCGGCCGAAGGTTTCGGCCGGATTCTGGCCGAAACCGAAACCTCGGCCGAAATCACTTTTTTGGCCGAAATTGGCCGAAACCGAAACCGAAACCGAAACTTCGGTCGGACACTAGTAACTATTGTAAGGTCGCGGGTGAGCAAAGTAATTGTTTTAGTTCGAGATTAAACACTTGTCAAAATGTTGAATTTCATCTCTAAGACGAGAGACTTGGTTCCCTGGTTAGTACCCTTCCAAACCAAATCGACTGACACAATATCACGCGTCCCGTAATCACGCAACTGAGTTCTCCCAGAGGCATTCCGCTCTCATCAGATAGTAAACTCTGGATTTAGTTTCAATGAACATGTCTCGGTAAATAACTCGCACCGGCTCGTGTCAACAAACTCGCTGTAATCGTGCGTGGGCGCATCGGAATCACTATCGGCTTAATCGTAGAAACACTCTAACGTTATCTGTACAGGGGGCATGAATACCTGTATTTTTGGATACCGGTTTCGCTGTCCTTGGCACTATACAGATCATGATACTGTGTAGGTACACCGGTACTGAGTTTTATACGCGTATTTTTGGCAACCGGATTTGAATTAACTTCAACTTTCTTCCCGTAGTAGCCCTTTCATTATATTGGCGAACTACAATATTTTAACCTTGCTTCTTCACTACCAACCGTTCGCCATTACTAAGACAGTGCGACACATATATTAACATGTAGAATGCTGTGTGACATTCTCACATGAAATTTGAGTCCGTCGTAACACAAAAAAGTTAATTTTTAAATTAAGTACCTATGTATTTTTTTTACCTTAATCTTTAGATAGAATACAATTTTACCTATCGCTGGGCTACCTTCATATTTTTAAGATGCGTAGGTATTTTTAAAATACAATATTTCGTTACGATATTTTTTGAGTTAATACTATCTTAGATTTTTTGTGCGAAATGAATTGTTTTATGTAACTAGTTGACTACGGAACCCTAAAAATGGAGGTCGGCGAGTTCCGCATGTTAACACATACGTTGGTAGCGGAAAAACAACATGAAAATATTGTACTTACTTCATTCTAAGGACCTCCGCAAAATAATGTCTGAATCAATCAATTAATAATACGGGCCAATAGACGCTTCTGCCACCACTGCGGTCAGCTGTTTGAGCGTAGCAGTTGCAGGTAAAGCTTTCTTTTACTATAAGTACAACCTTCTTTTGTTTATTTAATAGTCTCGAGGAAAGCAGTGAACGTAACACAGTCATGGTAAGTAACAGTATTTTTGAAAAATAATTAGTAATCTGTTATCGATATCCACCTTAAAACTGCGTCTGATGACAGTTATTGCTTGAATTTCCAGCTTTATACTATATATTATGAGTTATGCATAAATAGTTGTGGTTATGAACTATTCTGGGAGTATACGCAATCTAGGTCACCCAGTTTGTTGCATCGACACATCGCGACGGGCGTTTTATAGTTAGTCTAGTAATTAATACCTAAAATAACCTAGTAAAGGTCACGAAAAAACAGTCATTAGGTACTTAGTAATAATAATAGTCCGTTAGGGTATTTTATTTTGAACAACAATTAATAACGACGTCATTATTGAAATAAAAACCATCCTAAAATTAACTTAACTAATGTACTTCCACTCGCCCAAATCATTTCCTAGCAGAGAGATTAGGGTAGACTATATGGCCCTTGAAGTATTCGGATACGGTAGATGATTGATGAGTCAAAGGTCAAAATATACTATTTAGAGTTAACAGTTATTTTTGCGGGAATCGTAGAAGTTAAGTAATCATCAATATCATCATTTATCGATAAAATCATTTGGGTTCTAGATATACAAGTAGTCACTTTGATAGGTTTCAAAATTTCGATAAAATTTTTGATTTCACCAAATAATTCCACACGAAGTACAAACTGAACATGGATGCACAGAAAAACTCAGAAAAAGAGACCAGCGCTGGGAATCGAACCCAGGTCCTCAGCATTCCGTGCTGCGTGCTAAACTCCTACACCACCAGCACCACTGGTCAGTAGTTTAGATACAAATTTGTCCTATACATCCATCTCAGCTTTTAGACACTTATGCAGCGACACTAGCGACATCTATCTTAGGTAGCTCTCATCGAGAGACCTCAACACTCCTTCGGTACTAACCGCTCACCCGGACCAAGAGATGTCGCTTTTTATTAAGCAATCTAATCAAGATTGGTAAAAAAAAACATACAGACGAATTAGAACCTCCTCTTTTTTTTGAAGTTGGTTAAAAACCAATCTTGTTAACCAAATAAACGCGTGTTTATTAACAAACACAAACATTAATTGCTATTGATAAGCATTGGTTTATTTGGTGAAATCTAAAATTTTTCAAAATTTTAAAACTTACCTATCCAAATATCTAATCGTATATCTAGATCCTAAAGGGTTTTATCAATACGATGATTATACTGACGGGAGTAAAATGATATAATTAGTCCAATCCCAATTATACAATAAGCTATTAAAAATATAACCAGTGCCATGAGACAACAAGTTCAAGAAAATATATACCAATAGTCGAGTATTACAATCGAAAATGTGAAAACTACTAAAATCATGATCGTGAGACTATTAATCGTATGAACCGCTGCGTTGTTTTTATGATCTATTCTATTATGAACAATATACATAGTGAAGTGACTCCTAAGTGGGGAACAGAAATCATTTTTTCTAGTGTAGATTTTCGAAGCAGGTACAAAATCATTTAAATTAATTAAAATTTTATGTTATTAGGTAAGGTAAACGTATCAATGCTCGACACATCAACGCCCAGTAGATGACACCCATCTGTCACCTGTCTTACGATGACATAAGATTGAAGGAGCCATGTATTGGGTCAGTGTCGAGCACAGGGACGTTTACCTTAAATACTAAAGAATAAAATGATAACCATAGTTACCTATAGTTTTTCACAAGTTTTTACAGGTTTCCAGTCAGCAATTTGCAAAGATTGATAACATTGCAACCTTGAATACATTGCAATGATCCGCGGCAATGATAATAATGTAGTACAACATGAAATATAGAGTAACCATTTTTCTCAATAAACTTAAATTTATTAAAATAAAAATATACTTTTTCTACTCCTGTAGTATAATCTTTCAATTATAAGGTCAAAAACTATGCAATAATAACTAACGTTATAAGTCTGTTCCAAGTTCTATACTCTATGGTGCAAATTCAGTAACATAATAACCCATAGTAATTTCATTATGTTACGGGACAGAGTAATATAATAACATTCAAAAAAAGAATACTGAAATCAATTTTGATAATCGACTTTCTTTAAATATGCGTGTGCCACGTGATTGGTTGCTTAAAAATGAGTAAGAACAGATAAGACCAATCACAATCAAGGTTTATTTTTTCAAGCGAAATTTTGTAATTGAGAACACGCTGATCAAGCTCTATGGTACGAGTACGGTCGCAAATTAAAAAAAAAAGCGGGAAATTAATATAAAGTCATTACACATTAATTAAAATATGTTTACATTAACAATTATTAAATAATTAATACTTAAATAACGGGCAATAAATGAATTTTTATCAAACATGCTTATGAAATATTGACGTTATGTTCCTTATAATACGCCACGAAGTGTCACGAAGAGGTCAATAATGGAATTTCATACAACATTGCTGGCCAAGGCCAGCAAAGTGATCGTCTGTTGTTTCATACCATGACGTTTATAGGTCTATGGCATCATAGCATTTAGCCTTTAAAAAAAAACTATAAGCAATATTTGCGTTTTGGTTCATTATGACAATCTGCCACTACGCTTATTTAAGGTAAGATGATGATGATGATGGTGATGGTGGTTATGGTGATGGTGTGATGATGATGATGATGATGATGGTGATGATGTGATGATGATGATGATAATGATGATGACGATGATTTTATGATGATGATGATGATGATGATGATGATGGTGATGATGATGGTGATAATGATGGTGATGATGATGATGGTGATGATGATGATGATGATGGTGATGATGATGATGATGGTGATGATGATGATGGTGATGATGATGATGATGATGATGATGGTGATGATGATGATGATGATGATGATGATGATGATGGTGATGATGATGATGGTGATGATGATGGTGATGGTGGGTGATGGTGATGATGATGGTGATGGTGGGTGATGGTGATGATGATGGTGGTGGTGATGATGATGATGATGCATGTTTGAGAAAAACTCTATACAAGCCTTGGGCCACGAACAGGGATTGCCGGCCTCGTATCTCTAGATGGCCTCGTTAACACTCGGCCATCTATAACTACTCGGCCGGCAATCCCCTATTTCGCGGCCGCTGCAGTAATGTACTATTAAAGTCATTATTAAATATGAATATTTTAACATCATTCAATTTGGCTGTATGGTATGACCTAAAGTTCCCGGGTCCATTCTAAGGTTGGGAGTAGTGAAAAAAAAAGTTTAAACATAGCGGGAATTTGTTTTGTTTTGCACGGAGTTCTTTCAATTCAAGTTGAAAGAAATAAAACAGTTAATCACTATTTAATAGTACATTACTGCAGCGGCCGCGAAATAGGGGATTGCCGGCCTCGTTCGTGGCCAAGGCTTGTATAGAGTTTTTCTCAAACATTAATCATCATCATCATCATCATCATCACCATCACCATCACCACCATCATCATCATCACCACCACCATCATCATCACCACCATCACCCACCATCATCATCATCACTATCATCATCATCACCATAACCATCATCATCATCACTATCATAATCATCACCATAACCATCATCATCATCACCATCACCCACCATCACTATCATCATCACCATCATCATCATCACCATTATCACCACCACCATCATCATCATCATCATCATCACCCACCATCACCATCATCATCACTATCAGCATCATCACCATCATCATCATCATCATCATCATCATCATCATCATCATCTCATCATCACCATCACTACCACCAACATCATCATCACCATCACCCACCATCATCATCATCCCCACCATCATCATCATCACCACTACCATCACCTTCATCATCACCATCAACATCACCACCATCATCATCATCATCACCATTACTACCACCATCATCATCATCACCACCACCATCATCATCACCACCATCACTATCACCATCACCATCACCCACCATCATCATCATCATCATCATCATCATCATCATCATCACCACCATCATCATTATCACCATCATCACCATGACCATCATCATCATCACCATCATCATCACCACCATCACCATCATCATCACACCATCAACATCACCATCATTATCACCATCACCATCACCATCATCATCATCATCTTACCTTACCTTAATTAAGCGTAGTGGCAGAATGTCATATCATAAGTTATAATGAACCAAAACGCAAATATTGCTTATAGTTTTTTTTAATGGCTAAATGCTAGATGATGCCATAGACCTGTAAACGTCATGGTATGAAACAATAGACGATCACTTTGCTGGCCAAGGCCAGCAATGTTGTATGAAATTCCATTATTGACCTCTCGTCTAGCCGCACCTGCATTGTGACACTTCGTGGCGTATACAAGGAACATAACGTCAATATTTCATAGCATGTTTGAGAAAATGACTTTTTATCCGTGAGAATTTGTGACTTTGGTGAATTAAGTGATGCAGAAATGTTGACGCCGCTAGAAACAAAACAGGCGGCAATTGAAGTGAGCAATAATTTGCTACTTTTAAAATCGAAAAATTAATTTATTGTCCGTTATGTAAGTATTCATTATTTAATAATTGTTTATTTTGAACTCGTAGAAAAAGTAATGTATGCAACTATTCATAATCGGCCATTAAGACACTCATGCGTATCTATTATGACATGAGGCGAAGCCGAATGTCATAAACTCGCATTCGTGTCTTAATGGCCCTTATTATGATACAGTTGCATAAAATACTATAATGTTATAAGCATTTATTGTATAAAGTGCCTATACTTATCTTATACTCGTAGAGTACGACAAAATTATTTCTATTCACGACTTTAAAGCTGTATGTACTAAGCCTAGCCCTAGGACATCACATATATAATCGAACATTCGACGATTATCACACCATTACGACGTCATCTTTATTATAATGTGCATGACTTGACAATGAATATGAATTTGAACGTAGAGCCGAAATTACAGAAGTCAATCATGTAGGGGCGTTTTCCAAAACAATTTTCTTTCCATTTCTTCGTCAATAAACGTAAATATTACAAAAAGGATAAATCCAAGCCAGTGGAATCGGACTCATAGAACAGACTAAATCTAATGGTACAGTTGCCAAATCTCTTAATGGTAGGGGAGCCCAAGAGGAGATTTTTGAAGTTACTCGAGCGCGGCAGATTAATATACGGGGGGATACCTTATATCCTCTAGAGTACCCCAAATATTTAATCGTCACAGTAGAAAAATTAAAAATATGCTATTTCGCTATCCAAAAAAATCTTTCTTAAAATCAACGACTGCTGTGAAGTAAATCCTGACACATGGCACAACTATGAAGTTTCTGAACATTGACAATATCAACCATAGAAAATAAATGCTATAATAGGTACCTACATACTTGTTGCGTGTGACAGAATATGAGAATAGTAAATATAGCATTTTTTTTTCTATGGGACACATTGTCAATATGCAGCCGCAGCAGCCGTTGTAAATAGTGCGCCTTTATGATAGGTACTGAAGGACATTATGTGTGCCAAATTTCAAGACCTAACCCTATCTATGGTTTAGTCCTTTGCTTTGTCTGTCAGGCATTAATCTCGCTACCCTTTTATGTGTAAATTGAGCATTACAGTCGCTAGGAAGAATGTATAAGTAGAGTTACGTAACGTCATGTTGATTCCTGTTAAAAAAACCCCCAAGATTTTTTTAGAGATATTGATAGGAAAGGACTTGACTGATCGCGCCGAATGAAAAACCTATCACAGCACGCTCCAGGTCATTGTGTTTTGTTTGTAACGCTGACGCGCTTAATGACGTCTTTAGGATTTATACTGTATATATACTTGATTGAAAAATATAACAAAAAAGAGATTGCAGGTTTCGATATTGTATTGTCATCGAAACGCGTAATTTGAGGTTAATTGATTAAGAGCGCTCGTGCCTAAAGTGCCACGTTCTCAAAATACCAGATTTTTCAAAAGACTACATTACCTATTTACCACACTTTTAGCTTACTAGAGTTTCGTTGCACCACGTTAAAAAATCGAATATTATTCAAGGAAGTATTTTTTTTTTTGGTGCAATGTCTTATTTTGGACATCTGGTTTAATGGGAATGTAATAAGTAGAAATGTATGAAACTAGTCGCTTAATTCTTTTACAAGATTCTCTTTTAGTACGTCAAAATGATAAGTTTCTAAAATACTAATAATTGTGTTTTTGTTAAGTTTTGCTATAGTTGGCTGACTGAGGTAATCATTGTCGGCAATAAAAAATATTTTTTCACGTTATTTTCTGCATTTTATTCTCTATCTCACTTTTTTTGTTTTCTACAATTGTTCATGTTGATAGTTTTTATATTGGTTTCAAACACCAATCTCAAATAAAATTCTGAATTACCGGGATTTAAGTTAATACGACCAGAATAGTGATCATTCCATAGGCTACTTTTCCTGCTTTTAAAAACTAATGGAATGGGACTTTGAGCATATTAGCCGTAATCTATTGCAGTCGTAACAAGGCAGTTAAACCTTTTAGCTTTACACGAAAACTACAGTTACAACCCTCTTAAGTCATTTAGCCTTGCGCTAATTTTCCTAGTCATTGTTTCTTAACTCATTTAGTTGTATTCCACAAAAGACTTAAAACGTCGTTTAAGTCGTTTTTCCTTGCTCTAAAAAATAAGAGGAAGAAGAATTTTTGACTCAAGCGACACTTTTTTCATTATCCTCTCGTTTTATTAAATGAATATATTAAATATCAGAAGCGGTATTAAATTCTAAGAAAAACTCTGTATTTATAATCAAAATCAGTTAAGAAATTCAAAAACTACGAATTTTTTTCTAATTTTTAAAACTTTAAAACGCTCTCCTGTAAAGTTGCAAAAATTTCGCTTAACGCCATTAGCCTTTCACCCCTCGACAGTATCTGTATAGTGTGTGTGTAGTGTGTGTGTATCTTTATCTTGTGAATTATTAATTTCATGTTTTATGTACAATAAATAATTTACATACATACATAATATAAAACTTACGTCAAAAAAACTTTTGACTTCAGTGTAAATATAACTGATAAGGATTAAAATGACTCTATCATAGTAAACCAAGTGCTCTACAATGTCATAGTTCCTAAAAACGAAAATCAGAAGTGCAGCATGCTTTACAAAGTGGCATGTACCAGTGTTGTAGTCAAAGTAATATGGTATGAAATAATAGTAATGTAGGTAAAAAAAAACCGGCCAAGAGCGTGTCGGACACGCACAAGGTAGGGTTCCGTAGCCATTACAAATAAATCAAGTAATATTTTTCTAAGGATTTCGTATGTGCACGGAATCATCCAAGTTTAGGTATGTTTTATACCTTAGGCTACTATTTACTCTTAAACTACAAATAATTTCCATGCAATCTTAGCCGCTATAATTTTCCTAGTAAATTTGATATATTTACTACCATTCTGAATTTTTTCAAATTTTTCCACCTAACAGTTTAGATTTTAGAGGGGGGGGGACCCTCGATTTTAATGAAAATTTTCACTTTAAAGTTGAATATTTCGCAAACAGATCACTGAATAGAAAAATCATGTTAGCAACCCCGCAATGGTTTTAAAAGACCTATCCAACGATACCCCACACTATAGGATTAGTCGAGAAAAAAAAAATCACCCCCCCTTTACGTCTATGGGAGGTACCCTAAAAAAAATTATTTTTTTATTTTTTATTTTACCACTTTGTTGGCGTGACTGATATGTATATTCATGCCAAATTACAGCTTTCTAGTACTAACGATCTCTGAGCTTAGCCGCGGACAGACAGACAGACAGACAGACAGACGGACAGACATTGCGAAACTATAAGGGTTCCTAGTTGACTACGGAACCCTAAAAACTCGATTGATTCAGGCGTTACTTTGAGGAGATCCATGTCAGTGAACTACAATCATCGATACTCTGCATGCTGTTCCGTGACCGAACTAGCAAATTTTTGTCGCGGAAGCAAGGTGAAGCGAGGATTTTACGTCAAGGTGAAGCGAGGATTTTACGTCAAGGTGAAGCGAGGATTTTACGTTACGACTAAAATCATTCGAGTGACAATACATTGCGGGCCTAGAATAATCCGGCACATCATGACTCCTTTGGTAAGCCCGAAATCTATAGTTACTCGGATAATTTTAGGGTGTTACCACACCAATCGATCGATGGTAGAATGGATTGGTCGACGTCAATCGACAGTTTCAGTAGCCGTAGTAGTAACTTACATCAATCGATCAATCGTCGATCGATAGAATGGACTTGTACATCGATCGACAGTTTCTACTACACCAAAACCTTCCATACCAATCAATCGAGCGACACGTCGAACAGTAGCATCAGGCAGTTGATCAATCGTTAATCAACCAGTATTCCGTCGATCAGCCGTTTCGTTTTGGTTTTTTACCTCAGCAATCGATCGATGGCACAAAATTTGTGTTTTTTTAATTTTATATGCGCATTTAATGTACATATTGTAGGCAGACAGTTTTACGTAGGCAGGTAAACGTTGGCAGCCGCCCCGGCCTGTGCGTTTGTATTTTGGGTTACAATGTGTTGTGATGCAACGTGCAGTGAGAAACGAGAAACTGCCGTTTTAATTACTAAACATTAAAATTAAAGTGACTTGAAATTTTCCCTTAATTACATAATACGAAAGACCGAATGTATTAAAATATCGAATGGGTCAAAAGATGGAAAGGTTTTTTTTCTGAAACCGTAAACTTTTCAAGATTTTTAGAAAACTACCATAACCTTATGGTTCTTTATACGATGCCGTTTAAATAAAATCTGAGTAGGTAGTTTATGGTTTCAGAAAAAAAAACTTGCCGGTTTTTTGACCCTTTTTGATAAATATAAAGTTTGACATTCAGTCACAGTATTCAGTCACAGTACAGTATTCAGTTTTTCGGTATTATAATCCACACCCGTAACTAGAACACATCGAAAAAACAGACAAGATATAAGCTAGGGCCGGGGATTGAACCCGGGTCCTCATCTTACCGTGGTGCATGCTTGCCCATACACCAAGCCATAAAATTTTCGAATGTGATAGTGATTTGAAAATATTACTTACATGATGTTTAATTACTTATTTTAGAAAATATTGCGACGTTTTGCGCAGGGGACCGAAAATACCATTCAAAGGTGGTAAACACGTGCGTATGGCTATAAAGCTACAGATGAAATTAAATGTTGAACTGGTGGAAGACTAATTACAGCTGTAGTTTTTTACTAACCCACTCATATTTTGCATTTGCATCACTTTCAAATGGTTTTTTAGGTGATTTGATTTTGAAAATCGGTTCCCAGGTCTTACGGTGGATGGATTGAGAACATGTCAGGATGGTCGGGCGTTGGTGTAGGCGTATATTAATCACTTTGAAATACTTATTCAATTTTAGGTTGCTTTTATTTTTAACAATACTTAATCTCTACTTCTGAATTTCGTTGTTCATAATCATAATTTTACCTTTGTTTGTGACACAAAAACTTTTTTAGTCAACTGAACCAAAATTGTAACTGGCCATCAACAACGCCATTTTTATAACAAATAAAGATCTTCTTCTGTCATGAAAAAAGAACGTCTTATTATTTTCATAATAATTAATTTAATATTGTTACAAACACCTTTCTATATATTAATCGTGATTAAATCTAAAAATATTAAAATTTTAATGTTAAATTTTACATTAGAGATGATTTTTCTTCCTTTTTGATGTATACCCAATCTTTACCGGCTGAAATTGTCACACTCGGTTTAAGTTTGAAATTTTTTTATATTCATTACTTACCAGTTCGGGAACCACCTAGTGATAACTGCATGGATGAAATCTCCATTTTATTATTAAGTTTTAGTTTCAAATAAAGAAAAAAAACCTTGTGACGCGACAACGTTAAAATTTAACGATTGTGGATAAGGTATTAAGTTGATTTTTATTGTTAATTCATAGGATTTATTAATTGTTTCATGTTTTTTATTTTATAAACTGGAAATGGTAATTTATTAGATGTGACTTATAAAAAGTCCATGGAGACATAATTTTGAATTGTAATAATTTAACTGTTAAGGACATGGGAAGTTTATAAGCATTTGTAAATTTCCATTATATTCTTCTCATATTTATAATGCAACGTGCTGTGTGACATGTTGAGTATAATAAAAAAATGTAAAAACGAGGATTTCTCGTCACGTGTTAAAATCATACATACTTATACAAGGAATATAAAAAAAACGTATTAAAAATACAAATAAGCTGCAGTTATAGATGCTAATTCCAACATTAGAAAACGATTAACCTACCTGAATCTCAACTTTTTAAAAATTTAATTCAAACTTTCAGAAATTTTATGGATTGTTGTATTTAACTTACAAATATTAAAAGTACGAAATCTCGTTTTGTGGTACTAAGACGTGTATCATAATTATCACGAGAAATTCACGGTATTTCTTGAAACGACATGGCGTTTCTAGTAAGTTTTTCTTTTTAATATTTATCTTTTATTAATCTACTAATATAGAGATTGCACCTGCGGGTAAAAGTTGAAACTAAAAACTTCAACCATAGTTTGTTTCTTTACTTTCTAGAACAGCCACAAAAAATAAAATACAAGTCGAAACCTAAAATTTTTGTAAAATATTTAGATTTTTTTGTAATTCATAACATTTTTCCGGTTTGAAAATTGCAATTCAACAAAAATCCAGGAGTAAAGCTATAAAAAGTAAAAAAAAACAAACTAACAAAACTAGTGGTAGTTTAGGTGTAAAAAATAGTAAAATCTTAGTAGAGGAAATAAAAACATATTTTCTATAAAAAATAACATATTTCAGATTGAGTCATTCCAGTACAACTTCCAGTATTATTAGCATCATCGCTTACCTATTAAAAATAATATACCTTGGAGCAAAGTATTTATGTACTTTTGAACGAAAGAAAAACTAAATACAAATACACTGGTACAAAGTAATCACTGAAAATGTCTAAAAATCAGTATAATAAATAAGTATTTTTCAAGTGATATATAAAAAAAACTATTCATAATACAGTAAAATAAAATTATTTGAAAGATCCGCCAAACTCGCTCAAAAATCTGTCAAATAATAAAAAAATAAAAAATAAAATCCAGGTGTAAAATGGTCACCTGATGCCGGGCGCGCGAGAAGGAGCGGCAGCGCGAGTAGCGGCAGCAACAGCCGCATGCTTCAGCGGCGCATGCCGGCGCGTGCGACGCCACCGTCACACCACAACACACAATGAAACGCTCGCACAGTCCGTAGCCGTGTGGCCGCCGCGGTGGGTTGGCGCGCACTGCCGCCGACTGCAAGTGCAGCCGAGTCGACGACCGCGCGGCAGACGGCGCCCGAGACACGAGACATAGTCTCGAGCCCTATTAACCTACGCCTACATTCACTAATCTCACTTTTACCAACTCACTAAACTTAATACTAACATTATCAAAATTGCGTCACTTAATCGCTTCAAAAAAAATCATTTTCCTTTTGCCGAACTTTAGTCTAGAGCGTTGAAGTCTTTTCAAGGGCGCGTATCTTTATAAGAACAGAGGAGTTTGGAGGTATTATATATTTAAGAGATCCATAGTAATTAAGATCTATTGTAGTGTTTAGACAATAAATTCACTATTGAACTATGTAACTTATGTATCATTATGAAATGATAAAAGGATCAATGTTGGACAACAAGTGATTTTTCAATAATTTTCGAAAAAAAAAAAACGCAAAATTCAAGTAAATTTTAATTTAATGACTAAAGATCC
Organism: Archips crataeganus; assembly: GCA_947859365.1. NCBI lineage: Eukaryota > Metazoa > Arthropoda > Insecta > Lepidoptera > Tortricidae > Archips > Archips crataeganus. The sequence continues at coordinate 9,481,738 of OX402062.1, forward strand.
GGAAACTAAATAAGGTCGTGTAATAGATAATCGAATCAATTGCAATTATACATAAAATGCCAGTTAACAGCTGTAAGCAATGAATTATTTGCAACTCGAAATGTAAAAAAAAAACCGGATGACTTCAAGAAAATAATATATTATTGTGTAGACCATTAAAACCATGTCATTTGAAAATTAATACTGATTTTCTTTTTCACAAAGTTTATTTTTGAAATGAGAATTATTCGGATTGAGTCAGTCCATTCTGAAGGTGCGCAACGTAAAGGAAAACAGCTCGAGGAAAGAACTAGAAAAAAAAATCGAAACAGGTATGATTATTTTAGGAAGAATAATAAAATTCAATACGATAGCGTAGATCACAAACTACCGGGAAAGGAATTGTTCATTTTATAATAATCAAGCCGTAAAAACAGAACAGTTGAAGAAACTAAACCGCGTACCTACCAGGGTGGAACCATGTCACAATAAATTTCATGCTGATTTCTTTGACAGAAAGGTCAATATGACATTTATTAATATTGTTACATTTTTCTTAAGTTAAACTGTATTAAATCTAATTGTATAATTAATAACAGTACCTAATTTAAGAAAATTTACATTAAATATTAACATAAATAAATTGTATTGACATGAAATAATTGGCTAAGTAAAGTTTTTTGAAGAGGTGCTAAATATATTTTTTTTCGACAGTAGTCTTCTTCTAGACCGAGAAACTGCAGCTGTTTTATTTTATCTCCTATTGTTTACTGGAAATATTTTTTTAAGTGTTCGCGATGACATTTGTGAGATTTAATGGCTGACAAGCGGTTCGTGCTCAGTACTTAGCAGAAATAGAAAAAAAAACGAAGTCAATTGTCAATGTCAAATGAAATCTAACCGTTTGCGTTTCGTTTACTTTGCTTTGTCCAAAAAGCAGTTCCAAAATATTGATCAAAAATATTCAATCGTGATTCAATTATCGTGCATAAGTCGTGGAGAAATGCGGTAAAATTGTAAATCCGGATTTTGTGCGGAGGTTGTTAAAAATAGTCCAAAAATCACACCAAAACGCAAAGCAAACGAAACGCACACGGTTTGACATGGACAAAAGTGACAGATGACTTAGTTTTTTTTCTGTTTCTACTAAGTACTGAGCACGAACCGCTTGTCAGCCATTAAATCTCACAAATGTCAACTCGAACACTTAAAAAAATATTTCCAGTAAACAATAGGAGATAAAAATAAAACAGCTGCTGTTTCTCGATCTTCAGAACGCCGACTGTCGAAAAAAAATATAATTAGCACCTCTTAAAAAAACTTTACTTAGCCAATTCATCCATATTGTACTAATGTCTCATAACATAAATAATTATACGAGTAAGTACATATTATGATATATCAGAGTATTCTAACAGGATCATATATCTACCATCTTGTAAAATTATCATTTAATAACGTAATAAATATGAATCTGTATTAATAAAATGAAGTACCCTGGTACGCGATTCAGTTTTTCCGATTGTACATAACCTAATGGATACCAAATATAAAACGATTTTCGCTCCCGGATGTCCTCCATATTGTAATGCAATGCGAACACCGTTCAACTTGGAAATTAAATTTTATTTGCCAACTTTACGTCGCTACATTTATATGAAAACTGATGCACCAGGATGTTGTTTCAATTTAACGACTTTAAGTCTCTTGATCGTGAAAGGCATTGAGTTCCTTCAGAATATTATGATTTCTCAGGGATTTTGCCGTCTCTTGAAATCATATATCTTCATCATCATCATCATCATTTCAGCCGAAAGACGTACACTGCTGAACATAGGCCTTTCCCAAGGTTCCCCAGATAGATAACAATTCAAGTGAAGTCATATATATTCAAGTTAATTTCAAATGTAATAATTTATTATTTAATAAACTGAAACAATTACTTTGCTCACCCGCGACCAAGCTTTGGCCGCTTTGGTCTCGGGTGAGCAAAGTAATTTTTCCAGTTCATTGATATGGATCTCCGCAAAGTAACGACTGATTCAATAAATTATAGTATTTAATATTATTCTTAAAAAATCAGAAAATTATTAATTTAGGAAAAATAATAAAATTCAATACTGAATAGCGTTGATCTGAAACGAAATTGTTATGTTATTTAACGAGTATGTATTACAATACCGAAGTACGAAAGACCGAATGTATTAAAACATCGAATGGGTCAAAAGACCGACATGATTTTTTTCTGAAACCGTTAACTTTTTAAGATTGTTATAAAACAAACCTAACCTAACCTAATGGGTTCTGTATGATGCCGTTTTAATAAATTCTGAAAAGTTTACGGTTTCAGAAAAAAATCGTGTCGGTCTTTTGACCCATTCGATGTTTTAATACATTCGGTCTTTCGCACTTCGGTATTGTAATATATACCCTATTTAACTATATTAATTACGAGTAATTAATATTACTTTCGCTCGTCTATACCTGGTCTATGTGCTAAAATAAGTTCGCATGTTGTAGGGTATGCGATGCCGGCCTCGAGCATAAGTGTTATGTCTACTTATCTCTATACTTAACCTTAAATGTTTAAGACAAAGTAAACAGCACAAAAATTAAATATTTTTAATAGCAAATGTTTTTTGTATTGATTTATTATGAAATGTGCAAAACAAAGTCTAAATTGAACTGCGCGTCTAGATAGATGTTCTCAACAAGCACAAATACTTACCGAATACAAAAATGAATTGTGAAATATAATTGGTAAGAACTTAAATAATGAATACTTAGTATAATAACCCTCCTTCGACAGTCTGGTGAAAAATAGAAAAACAATGAAAAAAAGAAGTTTAGCGTATCTTGATAAAAAAGTATCTAACTGTACGACGAATAACTTTTTTTTATATATATTAGGGGACAATCTTACACAAACCGACCTAGTCCCAAACTAAGCAAAGCTTGTACTATGGGTACTAGACGACGATAAACATACTTATATAGATAAATAAATACTTAAATACATAGAAAACATCCATGACTCAGGAACAAATATTCGTGCTCATCACACAAATGAATGCCCTTACCGGGATTCGAACCCAGGACCTCTTGCTTCGTGGGTAGGGTCACTTTACTACCAACAAGGCTTAAAGCGGTCGTCAAACTATTTATTTTTATTTATTTATTCCGCTAGGATTTGTAAAACATTGTTGCTATCGATTAGACTACGAAATATTAAAGTAATCGATTTGATTTTGGAAATCCATTCTTAAATTTTTAAATTGGGAACTTTACTTCCATCACAATCGCCACTCCTAAGTTTAATCGTTCATCTAAAGTTTAGATTCTAAACTTTTGCGCACATATAAATGTTTGAACAGCGCTGTAGCCCCAAGAAAAATATTTTTAAAAATATACTAATTTAAAATAAACGTACTTAGGTTTTAAATAAATAAATAAATAATAATAAATAAATATTAGGGGACAATCTTACACAAATCGACCTAGTCCCAAACTAAGCAAAGCTTGTACTATGGGTACTAGACGACGATAAACATACTTATATAGATAAATAAATACTTAAATACATAGAAAACATCCATAACTCAGGAACAAATATTCGTGCTGATCACACAAATAAATGCCATTACCGGGTTTCGAACTCAGGACCTCTTGCTTCGTAGGCAGGGTCACTACCAACTAGGCTAAGGCGGTCGTTAATATCAAAAGTGCATATAAAACATTTGGATTTGTACTTAATTTGAAGTTTTGTGAGATTGGCCCCAGCCAGCCCATTTGTCTGCTTATTACCGCGTCTGGACAAATAAGCTATATTTGTATCCATTGCAAAACAAAGTCGCAGACAGAACGCCACACAAGACAGAGGTCATTCAGACATAGTCCAGTGCAATTAATTAATCGCTGACCATTCCATTCAGTTAGATATACAAAGAGTAATCGATTCCGAGTAAAAACCGCTCGTACCATTTATTTCTGTCAATTAAATCGATGTAAATGCGAAGTCGTGATCTTCTCGACCTCATTCACACGAATGTCATTTTTTCAAGGCATAAAATGCAGACAATAATTTGGTATAGGTATTAGTTAGCAGACGGGACGACCACATAATTTGTCAAGTCACACAAAAACAATTATGAGCATGGGCACTAAAAATTCAGACAAAATGAGTCACTTCTGAGTTTTTCTCTGGCTGTTCTTAGTTATTAGGTAGCTTAATTCCGACCTTACATATTATTTGGACTCCACTTTGAGTTGGCTTTGACATTATCATTCAGTTTTAAGCAAGGAAACTTAGTTCAAGGCTTAGATTTGATTTAGACTTAAAACCAGCGCTGCAGCTCGCCGCAGCATCACGATGAGCGGACCTTTTTGGCGCTATTTTGCACCTTTTTCTTACTTATTACTTTAAGATCAGAAGTTCTTTTACATTAGTGTTTTTTTTTAGTCTCTGCGTCATATTCTTTTGATTACGTCTGTGTAGCATTTATTTTGTAAAGTTGTTTGAAAACTGCGAAATAATTCACATCCAATTCAAATAAATAAATACTAACTAAAGCGCCTAATAATCAGATCATTTCTTTAGTCTCCTTAGCCTCTAACAATACCTGCTTGTATTTCGGGTTTTCGTTAAAAGTCTCGAAATTATTAATATGATATTATCAGATCAGTAGGTACAGTTTGTCTTTTTCTCAAAATTTATGTCTGTTATCCATAACCTGAATGTATGTGGTCCCTCCAACTTTAGCAACATTAAGACACACGTTTTTAAAGCTTGGCTATTTGTTTTTACTTACTTTGTAAACGTTGTAAAACCACTGTCAAATAAAATACGGTCATTCCAAGAGCAGACGTGTACGTATTACGCGAACGAACGTCGTCATCATCATACCCGTATATCGACAGCAAGCGTACTGACGACTTACTGACGATAAACATCCAATTTTAATATTATTTGTAGTTTACCACGTGACATTGGCTATTTGTTCTGTTTGTCATTGTTTTCTGTTTTAGTTTAGCCGTCGCCTTTGTATTTTAATGAATTTTGTGCCATCGCCCTACCTACTCGAAAGCACTATAATCTATTGAAAATTATAACAAAAATATCTTAGTGACATAGCATTGCCTGAAAAGATGCACACACACACACACACACACACACACACACACGCGCACAGTATCATAGTAAGATATAAGGGCATTCTTCGGTGGGTTAGGAATCAAATGGAACGTTACTGGTACAGTCGTCATCATATACGTTAGAGCTGTCAAGGTGCTTAATAATATCTGAACACAATTTGGTCATGTTCTAATATTTTGAGCATCTAGACAGTTCTGATGTTTATGATAGTAAATCTACTGTGTACTTAGAAGTAAATAGTTACTGTAGCCCACAACAAGTGCGGATTTAAAGAAAGAAATAAATAATAAAGCGTGTAAAAAAGAAACGAAAGTATCCGGTGGCTATTGGCGAGACAGCTGTCTGTGGTAGTTCCTGATTCGATCTAGTTATACAATGCTTTGTGCCTAATACGTCGTGTACACATCACAGAGGATGCACGTAATGTATAGTCGACCAAGAAATTCCTTTACCACCACCCTAAGGTCCGTTGTCAGGTCTATGACTTAAAACATCAAAAGCTATTTTCACTCACAAGTCAACGTGACAAGATAATCAACCTTATTGTTTTTACTTTGATGTAGGAACTATCATAAAAAATGGTACAATACGTTTACTCTTAGTTTACCACTGACAGATTGCTTGCCTTTATTTTATTTCCAACTTTAACACTATACAAATAAAGTAGTTATTACAAGATCTGCAAACGTGGGTAACAGTATTCTAAAATTGGCTTTGCGGTATCCTGCAAACCGAATGCTCGTGTGAATGTTACCACAGTAGCACGTATGCTACTAAACGGGATCCTGCAAAAAACCGAACCCGCAAAAAACGGGATGTTGCCCGTGTGAAAGTGCCGTTATTTGTAGGTCGTTAAAGTTGAATATGAAATGAAGGCAAACATCTGTCAGTGGTAAGCTTTAAGTAATTTTAGAGGTACAGTAAAGCACTTACTGGGTCGACTACATGTAACAGTCCCCTAAAGCTGCGTACGGACTGCGCGCACTCGGGTACGCGTACCCGGGCTTGCGTGTCCTGGAACGCCATGTCCGTACGCCATGTACGCGTACAGTGTACGTGTACGTGTACAGTACGTGTACGTGTAGGTGTACAGTGTACGCGTAAATGGCGTACGGACATGGCGTTCCAGGACACGCAAGCCCGGTTACGCGTACCCGAGTGCGCGCAGTCCGTACGCAGCTTTATAAGATCACCGGGAGGCGCTAATCATACCGCGTAACAATGTGTCAGCATAGTATTATCATCTTCGTCATCCCCGTCCGTGAGATTAAAGGTAACAATAGTACATTACTGCAGCGGCCGCGAAATAGGGGATTGCCGGCCGAGTAGTTATAGATGGCCGAGTGTTAACGAGGCCATCTAGAGATACGAGGCCGGCAATTCCTGTTCGTGGCCAAGGCTTGTATAGAGTTTTTCTCAAACATGCATTATCATCATCACCACCATCATCACCGCCATCATCATCACCATCACCATCACCATCACCATCACCATCACCATCACCAACAACATCATCAACATCCATCAACATCCATCAACATCCGTCAACATCCATGAACAAGAACATCCATCAACATCCATCCATCCATCCATCCATCAACATCCATCAACAACCATCAACATCCATCAACATCCATCAACATCCATCAACATACATCAACATCCATCAATCAACATCCATCAACATCCATCAACATCCATCAACAACCATCAACCAACATCCATCAACATCCATCAACATCCATCAACATCCATCAACATACATCAACATCCATCAACCAACATCCATCAACATCCATCAACATCCATCAACAACCATCAACCAACATCCATCAACATCCATCAACATCCATCAACATCCATTAACCAACATCCATCAACCAACATCCATCAACATCCATCAACCAACATCCATCAACATCCATCCATCCCTCCGTCCGTCCGTCCGTCCGTCCGTCCATCCGTCCGTCCATCCATCCATCCACGTCGACCACGTCGACCTATTAAACGTCATGGTGCTGTGTCACATAAAACAATAGACGATCACTTTGCTGGCCTTGGCCAGCAATGTTGTATGAAATTCCATTATTGACCTCTCGTCTAGCCGCACCTGCAACGTGACAGTTCGTGGCGTATTTTAAGGAACATAACGTCAATATTTCATAGCATGTTTGAGAAAAGGTAATTTAACGGCCACGAAAAATATTTCCCTGAAATTAGGAATTGAGCAGATTACACATCTGCGTGAGTCGTTTAAATTCGGCTCTTCGCGTAGGCGCTAATTTCCTCCAGAACCCAAAACAATTAATTCATCAAAATCTACGGTTTGATAAATGATTGGTTTTACAATTGCGTCCGTAGTTTAGCCCGGTGCGTGGGAGTTTCATTCAACTTTCTCGGCCGGACTCACGCGTTGTGTGCGGCGTACGCGCCGGACGTGTAGTCGAATTAATGTCGTTTAAACTGCTACAAGTGTGATGCGGTATGCAGGGTTCCCGAGTTTATTACGTGAACTTGTTTGTGCATACCTACTTAAGATATAGTCAGTACGTAATACCTTAAAAGTACCGTAAATCGGAGTAATTTTTACTGCGGGGCGACTTTAAAAAGTAGTTTGACAACGAACTCACTTATTTTTATCCGCGCTTAATACTCCATCATCTTCACCAATCTTTTCGTTTAGATGACAAACATTCGCATCATATAGCCAATATCAATAAACAGCAATTTGAAAACTATCAAAGTAAACTCAAATTGATCATTAATCCTTCCAAGTAATTTTACTAACATTGTTATAAAGATTTTTGGTAGCATGGTTTCGTATAAAATATTTGTTTAAAGCTGCGTGCCTGTGAGGTGCTGTTTTATAAGGAGATAGCCTCTGGAAATACTTCGTGACGATTTTTTCATACCTACTTAAGTACCTACGGTTATTTAAATTACCCCGCTATTTTTAACGACCGCTTTAGCCTAGTTGGTAGTGACCCTGCCTACGAAGCAAGAGGTCCTGGGTTCGAATCCCGGTAAGGGCATTTATTTGTGTGATGAGCACGAATATTTGTTCCCGAGTTATGGATGTTTTCTATGTATTTAAGTATTTATTTATCTATATAAGTATGTTTATCGTCGTCTAGTACCTGAAACCTGTACTATGGTACAAGCTTTGCTTAGTTTGGGATTAGGTCGATTTGTGTAAGATTGTCCCCTAATATTTATTTATTTATTTTTTATTTTTACTATCCGACTAATTAAGGGTCGCTTGCACGGTTCAGGGTTAAAAAACTAAATCGTTAACCCTGGGTTAGCACTCGGAGTTACATATTATACTTAGTTAAACTCTGAACGGTGCAACTCCGTCTAAAAGTACCTACCTACTAAAGTTAGCTCAGTTGAAACGTGCAAGCTAACGTCCTTGACTGCATATTCTATTTCTGTTTGCAAAATCATAATACAGTAAATATGTTGCTATTTGGCACGTTACAAGCAATAAAATACTTCAGTGTACCGAGGAACCCTAAAATTTAGGAATTAGTCCAGTGAATCATCTCTTACGCAATCCACTGCTTTTGGAATCATGTGGATGAATCAGGCACTTCCTTTGATGTCATAGTTAAGGACCAAGACGAAGAATCTTTATATGGTCTCAAAACGGAACATATTCGTTTTACGTGCTGACTGCACATTTAATTTTGCCCTATACCTAGTTCTTCGCCATTCATTAGTTAATATTGCGGAATATGTAATGGTGTTTCTTGGCGTTGGCCGTGTCACCATAGAGAAGGAATTTGAGTTTTTTTTATTGACATACTTGTATGCCTTCAGATTTACACGCATGTATCCAAAATTAGCATGTTACGACACCCCAGGTGAGGCAGAGTTCGTCTTCTAGTAAGTTCTAAAGTGCCTCGTTAAATTACGGTATTAGGTTAGTTATATCACGCGCCTTTTTTAACCGACTTAGAAAAAGAGGAGGTTCTCAATTCGTCTTATGTTTTAAATAAACAAAATCAGTCGGAAATCAAGACAAAATGGTTCAAAAATACGAATTCTTTCAGCACCATGTCCAAGATTTTAGTAAAATCGGTGTATGTTGTGCTGTCCACCACTGTTCAAAGAGTTCGGCTCCGCAAAGCACAATTTTAGTTTATTTTCTAAAACAAATGCGCCTAAGCCGATAGTGTCACCAGCCTCCGTTCTCCATAAACTAGCCTCCAATACCGACCATTAACAAATTCCGAGAGACTTAAACAGCTCAAATATGCGGGCAGGCAAGCCATGCCAAGAATTTGGTCGATTCGACTTTACATAGCACTTGTTTACCTCGCCGCTATTTTCGAATACGCTGTCTTTGCCACAATACCGGCCCAGTGAGTTCCAAGTTGGTACCGTTAATTTGTGTTCGCACCCTAACTGGGCCGGGCTGCCGGCGGTGGCGGAGTCTGGCCGCATTAGACAAGGCTCTCCCAGATTTCATTGCTCAACATTTCAATATTAATGTCACAGATATGGATAAGTTGTGAGTTGTAGAATAAATTCGATAGAAAGTTGATTTTGATATTGTAACTATGGAATATTTTACATTATACGTATGTGTCAATATTGCATTGTGTTTACTTAATTACTGGACGCTATTATACCTATGTGCAATAACGTCATCAATCTGCTCCATATTTCAAAAACGTCCGAAAGAAAAAAATACATTCCATTTTAAAAAAAGCATCAAGTTTGCAAATATTTATCAGGACTTCCAGGGCTGTCAATTGGAAGTCTACCATCCTATAGGAGATGAATAAACATAAATTCATTTTATATCTAGCACAAAAATCAAGATATAAATATCTAGTACTACAGCTAGTATCAGTCCAGTAACTCTACAGACCACGATAACAATGGCGGCTATTAAGCGGGCATCCGCTGACAATTCCCATTAATAGTTCTTCGTAAATTTTCTAACGAACAGATATAGAATCTAGAGCCCGTTAGAGAGGCAATTTGAATAACTTTACCCTGAAATTACGAGCTTGTTTATCAAAGTCGCTTTACATATTCAATGGCGGGGATTCTGTATGTTTGTTCTTATCAATAAAATTCTTGGTAGCTAGCACTGGGGAAAGGAGCTCCCAACTATCCTCTTTACTGACTCAACATCCAAGGGATACTGACCTTTTTGCTACGTGGCAAAAGAAACCCTGGACCAAGCAAATTTTTGTGGTAGAGATAGAGGGGACGAAAATGCGTGGTCACCTAAGGGACTGCCCAAATCAAGGGAATTATTGAGAAATGTATAGATTACCATATTCTCAGTTCTTCTGATGGTTACAGATGATGAAATGCTTAGGGAAATAACATAGGTGAACCCACAGGTAAGAGCTAGCCCTATCCTGCTAATATTATAGATGTAAAGGTTTTTTTAGTGTGCGTGCGTGCGTGTGTGCGTGTGTGTTTGTTAGGTACTTTTTACGCTAAAATCAGTGAATGGATTTAGATGAAACAACACACAGGCTACTTTTTATCCCAATATTCCCACGGGATCGGGATTTACACACGTAAAAACCCAAAATCTTACCGCTAAATCCCAGAAATTCAATTTTAGGGCCAATATGATTTAATCGAGCAAAGTCACGGGTAAAGGCTAGTGTAGTGTATAATAAATAATGTTGTGTCGTCGCATATCACAATAACACGCGCATTAGCGTCACGAAAACGTATGTTTTTACGTTTTGTTTATTTAATTGCAGCCTTTATGCACTCGCGGGACAATTAAGATGACAAGGACGGAGATAAAGAAGATTTAAGATACTTACCTACTCATAGATATATATATGTAAACTAGCTTTTGCCCGCGACTTCGTCCGCGTAGGATTCCAATTTGTGGTAAAGCTTCTTCATCTCTTTCATTGTATAAAACAAAAATCCGGCAACGGCTACATCCATCATTAGGTATTATCATTTCATCATCATCAGTATCAGTTAGTGAATATTATAAATCCCGTTTATTCTCTATCCTGTGGGAATTTCAACAAATTTGTCCTTATTCTATGCAAATTTTCGCTTATTTTTATCCCACGGGAATTTTGCATTTTCCCCGAGAAAAAGTAGCCTATGTCCTTAAAGGTGTAGCTTTCTACCGGTAAAAGAAGTTTCAAAATCAGCCCCGTAGTTGAATTCACTTATTTTTTTTTCGTGTGAATTTTGCTTTTTCACGGAGAAAAGTAGCCTATGTAAATAATGGTTGGTGTAACTTCCTATTAATGAACTAAAACAATTACTTTGCTCACCCGCGACCTTACAATAGTTACGTTTATGCAAGAAATGTGCGTTCATGCAGTTCCTCCACCTCCACACTGTACGAACACACACAAATCACATAAACCCAACCATCACCACCACCAAGCTACACTGACGCGTTTCGAACTCAACCAGAGCTCATCTTCAGAGTTACCACAACCGTATGCTATGCTACCAAACGTTGAACTAACTAACTAAGTTTAACTCACATAAAAGCTTCATCATCATCATCATTTCAGCCGTAGGACGTCCACTGCTGGACATAGGCCTCCCTCGTTGACGCCCAATCATTACGGTTGGAAGCGACTTGCATCCACCCTGAACCTGCGGCCTTCACCAAAACGTCCGTCCATCTCGTTGGTGGACGTCCCACGCTGCGCTTGTAAAAGCAAAAGCTTGGTGAAATGCAAATACTTATTATAATTAGTTATTATCAGAGATCAGATCAGGAAGTGGTTGACAAACGTAGACAAATGGTTTGCAAAATTTGAAGTTTCGTTTCGTTTACTTTGTGTCTAAATAAAAAGTAATTTAAATCAAAAGCGCTAAGGAGTATTGATATCAACTTCGAAGCAAATCACCCCCAAAATAACTTTCTACTCCTTTTTAACCCCGTCAAGGGATGAATTTCAATAAAATACGAAACACGTCTTCCATCAATTCTGTTAAAGAATGTTTATGCAAAATTTGAAGTAGATTGGACCAAGGAATCACGTTGTCCCATACAAACTTTGCCCCCCTTTTTTACCCCCTTAGGAGTAGAACTACGAAAAATCCTTTCTTATCGGATGCCTACGTCATACAAAGAACACACCCTCCAAGTTGCAGGTCTCTACGATCAGCGGTTTAGGCTGTGCGTTGATCCGTCAGTCAGAACAAAGGATTTTATATGTATAGATAACTACGGTTTTTTAACCGACTTCAAAAAAAGGAGGAGGTTCTCAATTCGGTTGTATGTTCTTTTTTTTTTTTTTTTTTTTTTAACCTGTGTTACCTCAGTACTCCGTCATTTATGAACCGATTTGGAAAATTCTTTCGTTGTTTGAAAGCATATGCTTCAAGGTTGGTCCCGTTGTTACCGGAATCCAGTTCTGATGATGGGATCCATGAGGAATTGAAGGAACTCTTCAAAAGTTCAAGGGAAATGTAAAGCGATTTTAGTATTTTCAGTGACAAATCGAGCATTTGCATTCATAAAGTGTCATTTGGTAAACTAGATCTGATGAAGAAGACCGCAGATGGCCAACGGAACTCCTCAACGGGTCAAATCTTGCAAGTTGAATTTGACTCACTTCCCGGTTTCTGATTGATTTCATATTTTACATGCATGTGTAAATCAGGTGACAATGCAATATTATTGTGACATGGAGCTAATCTGATGATGGAGTTGGAAGGTGGCCATAGAAGCTCTGTAATAAAACAACACAACCCCGTCGAGTTTGGGTTCATTTGAAACGTCTTGACGAGCACTTTGATCCCAGATGGTAACCAGGGTCTGATGATGGAGCTGGAAGGTGGCCAAAGTTACTCCATAAAGTAACGGCACTTACCCCATCGAGTACGGACTCATTTGACTCGTCTCAACGAGTACTTTGGTCCTAGATGGTAACCAGGGTCTGACAATGAAGTTGGATGGTGACCATAAGAACTCCGTAGTAAAACGACATAACCCCATCAAGTTTGGTCTCGTTTGATTCGTCTTGATAAGTACTTTGGTAACCAGAGGCAAAAAGTACAGTCAGTAAAGAGTGCCAGTCCAGGCCATTAGCAACAACTAAAAAGAAAAAAATAAAAAATTTTAAATAAAAAATAAAACCGCCTTCAAAAAACACCCAAAAAAAACTTGGAAATAAAAAAAATTTAAATAAAAAATAAAACCTCCTTCAAAAAACCCCCAAAAAAACATAAAATAATAATTGATTGAACCGACCACAATAAGCATGAAAATATCTTTCTACTAATCTGTTTGAAGTTGGTGCCTCAGCACGAGCCAGCAGGAGTGGACCTAGTAATCTAACTTACCTACATACCTATTATAGGGCTTCTACACTCCTGCTGGCTCGTGCTGAGGCACCAACTTCAAACAGATTAGTAGAAAGATATTTTCATGCTTATTGTGGTCGGTTCAATCAATTATTATTTTATGTTTTTTTGGGGGTTTTTTGAAGGAGGTTTTATTTTTTATTTAAATTTTTTCAAACACAGGTGATGTCTAATCCCGTGATGCAGTTGCAGACTTATTTTATTCTACCAGTAATATTGGCACAGTATTTGATACCGGGGCACGTGACGTATCAAATTAAGTATGGACAAAATACATAGTGCTCATTTGACATGGTGCAATTTTTGTTGTAAAATAAACCTTATCTAACATTAACCAATCTGTAGATTACACGAGCAAAAAACCGGCCAAGAGTGTGTCGGACACGCCCAAGATAGGGTTCCGTAGCAGGTACGAAAAAATAACCTTTATGCCATCCGATATAGACCCATTTTGTCCATTTTTTTTTACTTTATGTATTTTGAAATGTTCCCAAATTTTTCCGATACACCAGGGTCCATAAATCCAAAAGAAAGAGTTAGTCGACCATGTTAAAAAACGTCTTACTTGCGGTACCGCAAAGCTTCTTGTAATTTTAATTAGTTTGTCTGCATGTTGTTTTTTTACAACCTTTTATTTAACTTACAATGTTCGTATGTATGTAATGTAATGTAACTTGAAATTTCAAAATTTGCAAACCATTCTTCAACCACTTCCTTCTAAAATGTAGGCATGCGTTTGACCACAATCACGCCTGATAGAAAGCGAAGATGAGGTCTATGATGGAGCATGTTTGCCTAGTAGGTAAATTGCTCATTCACCCTTGACTTGAAAACGGCCAGATTTCTTTTTTTTATGTGTTGTTGTTATTTGTTGGCCAGGTCGTGGTTGTTGTGTGTGCTCTTGGAAAAGCGTTCCCTCAATGAACAATTAATAAAAAGTCAAGATTTAAGTAAAGTTTGTACGCACACCAATGCACGATTTAACGGCTGGTGAGCATGATAATAAAGACCGCCAAGTGCGAGTTGGATTCGTACACGAAGGGTTCCTTCCGTACAACCGGTACCAAGAAAAACACTTCTCTTGTGTGAGGTCACCTTTTAATTTTTAATGTATGTAACCTAAATTTTGACTACTTTCCCACATCCTATTAAGGCCAGTCAAATACTAGGTACCCTACAAATCGTTAAATTCGCAAACTAACGGTTGGTTCTGATTTTTCTATATGTTGTTAGGACCACTACTAATAGTGAATTTTCAACTTGGCGACTTCGAAAGATCTGTGCTGATCTCGTAACATGTCCTGACTGATTCGTCATCGCCCAGCTGAAACTACTACCTACTTGAAGTTTAGTAGACATAATATTCCTTGAAGATCATAGAGATCATCAGAACTAGTAGTTTGCGATTTTAATGTACTATATATGACTCTCTTACGACTGCATTCCCTGCTTTTCGCTCTGGATTCATCATCATCATCATTTCAGCCGAAAGACGTCCACTGCTGAACATAGACCGCTCCCAAATTTCACCAAAGAGACCGGTCCTTTTTCTTTGATGCGGAAAATACGCCTTGTACATCCAGCTCTGTTCGGTCGGGGAAACAGAGGGTATGTGGGACTCTCCCACAAGGGGCATATCCACTAAAAACCACGCGAGTTCCCTCGTTGCCATTGTGACCGCCACGGGAGCATGTAGTGACGTGACACCGCGGCGCCCACTGGCCGCTCCGGGATAGGGCTCCTCTGATCGACACCGTGCAATGAAAGCTTGGCTTTAAAAAGACTGTACTTTTTTTTGGAAAATGCGCCTTATGCATTCGTCTCTGTTCGGGGAAACAGAGTGTATGTAGGGCTCTCCCACAAGAAGCCTACCCACTAAAAACCGCACGGATTCCCTCGTTACCATTGTGAACGCCACGAGACTCGAAGAGTCATCCGCGACGCCCACTGGCCGCCCCGGGATTACGTGCCCGGGATTACGGGCGAGCCGGGGTTACGTAATGTGCCCTTACGTTAGTTCTCGTGCCCTCGTGTCTCGCTCTGAAAGCAGAGCGGTACCGAGGGCACGATCGCTTCCGCCCACTGAGGCTCACCCTCACCTTTCCCTGCCCGGTTCGGACGAGCAGGTACTAAGCTGGGTTTCGCTTCCGTCAAAAGACGCCCACCTTAAGGAGGGACGTCGCCCTCACTGCGGGCCCACGAGTGAGTTACGCAAACTAGTTGCGGGTTCACCTCAGCACCCCTCCTCCCAGTCAGTCAACCGCCACAGGCCATGAGCGCATCCGCTACTCTTCCCCCCCTTAACCACCAGGGTAAACAGGGGGGAACCGTAACGATAGTGCAGCCCAGTCGTTACCACCACCCGGGCACATGTTGGAGATTGCTGACCCCCTCCCCCCAGTCGGATATTAGCCAACGGCTAACTAATTCCTCACGGGGAATTAATTGTCCGTTGTTGCCCAGGGTGCACCGTCCCAGGCGTTACCCTTTGCCACCTCATGAGGCCTACGTCTCGTATAGAAGGTAGTGGTAACGCCCGAGTACTCGAGAAGGTTTCCGACCCCGCACCCCAAACAGACCGGTCTTGAGCCATCCGCATCTAAATCTTACGCTTTCCCGCAACCCTTCGCAACCTCAACCAGGTCGCCGCTTTATTTTGTTGGAGGCACCTACACAGCGTCTTCCGGTCCGAAGACACGATTCGAGAACCTAATGGTCTTTTGGCTCTGGGTTGTCTACCGAAAATCTTCACTCGTCGCCACTGCAGAGCAGTGATGGAACTCTAAAAAATAGTTTATTGTTCCTTAACTAGGAGTAGGCGGCGCTCAGTCAGAAGTGGCATATTGATGACAGATCGTTACACGACGTTTATATAAACAATATAACTTTGATGTTGTGCGGAAGCTGGTGGGCGTGGGTATAAACATACAATCACGAGGTTTAGCTGAGCATTGCGTGGGCAGTGATTGTTCGCATGACAGTGTCATGACAGGAATTTTGTCGTTACACGTGTATTTTAAGCTGGCTAATGCGGCGAGTCCGTTTCTAACGCCATGCATGAAATACTTTTTAGAGTTCCGTTCCCGAAGGGTGACAGACGGAATTCTATTAATGTCGCTACATTGTCCTACTACCTTTTCGTCACAGACGTCACAGTGTTGTATTTCAATTTATATAGGGCCTGTTTCATCACACTGATAAATTCCTTCTATTTTATCTGACGGATATCAAACAAAATAAACAGAGACGGCACATGGTTTTTCCAGAACTTATCACAGAGTCGTGAAACCCTTAACCCCTTGGTGGTGTATTTCATTTATGTCACGTGTATATAAAACGTGTCATTTAAGAACATGAAACCGCGCGTGCGACCTACGGGCGCTGGCCATTTTTCCTTTTGCATCGTTTCACCGCAAAAAACGCTTCATTATAAAAATATAAGATGTATTTATTCAGTCAAATATCTTCACTTTTTGGTCTATTTTCAATTTTAAATGTGATATATGACGTGTTAACATTTAGTTGAATTATAAGTGAGCAATAAATTTTGCGACCGTGTATTCGAGATTGGCTTTATGGTGTTTGATTAAGGTAGAAGGCTGTGTGGCTTGATTGTTCGTGGGTTTGTGGGCCCAGACAGGTAGGTATGCCGATGCATGATGCACGGGCGGCGCAGGCGCGACAGACATCATTATGTCATCGCGTCTAGACGAGTAAGTAGTGGGCAAACACCCGGCTGCTTGTCCACGGTCACAACATAAAGCGGACCCACAACAATTTTACGATGATTTGACAAAATGAGTTTTACTGTCAGAATTGGCGGCAATCAGTTTGTTTGGGTATGGCGGGTGACAATCAAATATTGTAGGTTAATTTCTAACGCTATAAAATATGTACGTCGATATAGCCCCATAAAGCGGGAGTAAACCGCATCATTTAGAGAAAAAAAAAATATATATATTCCTGACTTACACAGTTGCCAATAAAAACCGAAGACAAAGAAACAGGAACGAATTATCACGAAATGGTTCCAACCCAGTACAACGTCATTTAACTTCATTATTTTCTCATTAATTGCATTTAATCAGTAGTAATTGAAATTAGATTAGATTTTGGCAGATTCCACAATCGTTAATTTTTTAAATGGAATCTTATGTATAGTAAATAATTTAGAAGGAACTGTATTTCTTTGTATTTACTGGAAATTTAAGTGAAGTTTACATGTAGAGCTTAACCTCAAGACTCAAAGGCATAACTCTCTTTCTCTTTCTCTGTGGTAACGTAACTATCATTATTATGGATCAACCGATCAACCTAGTCTGAAATAAAGTTATTTATTTGTCACGGTGTTTGTTATCGAACTCCTCTGAAACGGTTTGACCGATTTTTATTAAACCTTTTTCTCCGTATTCGGTAGGTCTGAGAATACGTCTTAGGCTATTTTTATACCCTATTCTACGCAGACGGAGTCGCGGGCAACAGCTAGTTTATTTATAATATTTCCCTCGAATTTTCTATGGTAGGTTTAGATTTTTACTTTCAGTTGGGTTTTAAAATGCAACACGTATTTTTTATCCTTACATGCCGAATGAAAACTCAGGTATTTCTTATAAATTAACTACTAACGATAAAAACTCTTACAAGAAACTAATAGAATAGTTAACAAAAAAAAACTAACTCCATCGTCAGCTTATTGTTAAAAACCACGTGTTACCTACGTCAATTTATTATATTCATCTACCAACTTGAGCTCTTGTTATTCCTACAAATTATTTTAGATGAAAACATCAAGCAAAAACTGTACTCCCAGAAGAATTGAAAGCGTTAAAAAAAGGCACAAGTAACTGATTAAGAACCAACCTGTCTCATTTAACATTTACTATAGTCACCAATTTATAATGATTATTTTATTATCGATTTGCTAAATTAAGGACCAAATGAAAATACTGGTCTGATCTATGATACTTTTTGGGTAAGCCATTGTCGGAATCGTCTGCCTGTTTAGTTATGTATAAGTATAGGTACACACCGTGTTTTTAAGGTTTCGTCTGTCCGTCTGTCTGTCCGTCTGTCACCAGGCTGTATCTCGGGAACCGTGATAGCTAGAGAGTTGAATTTTTCACAGATGATGTATTTCGGTTGCCGCTATAACAATAAATACTAAAAAATGGAAAAAGTAAATATTTAAGGGGGCTCCCATACAACAAACGTGATTTTTTTGCTCGGTTTTGCTCGATATTCAGGTTAAATAGAGTTAATTTCTCGAAGAAACTAGTGTCTTAACTCCTACTATTTTTGAGATATTCAATAGTTAAATTTAATGGCTGAACCATTCCTTCATTACGTCCTATTATTATTTATCTTTTAAATTTCGTCAGTAAAGAGTTTTCCATTCATAGCTATTCACTACAAGGAGATTTTTGAGGCGAGTTCGTTTGACATTACATACTGTTTATTTTAGTGTCACATCAATGTCATAATCGTAAACTTTGGTATTGTATCAATAATCATGTTTATTTCAACGGAAAATGCCGCGATTTTTTTTTTCGTTTTTAAAAAATATCAAAATACCAGGTAGTTTATGTTAATGTACCGAGCAACTTGTCGAACTTAATGGAAATAAAAAACACATAACATATAATTATTCAATTAAACACTTCTTAACACACTATTAAGTACTTAGTTAATTTTACGTTAATGACTTATTTATAAAAGCGAGAATGCACGCGACTTCTTTATATCGCTTTACTCAAGTATAGAACCACCAAAGTTACGGTCATGTTATATTTATCTTTAACCCCCGACACAAAAAGAGGGTTGTTATAAGTTTGACCGCTATGTGTCGTGTGTGTGTGTGTGTGTGTGTGTGTGTGTGTGTGTGTGTGTGTGTGTGTGTGTGTGTGTGTGTGTGTGTGTCTGTGGCATCATAACTCTTAAACGGGTGAACCGATTTGGATGCGGTTTTTTTATTAGAAAGCAGGTTTCTTGGCGATGGTTCTTCGATATTTTTCATCAAAATCGGTTCAGCCGTTTCAAAGTTATCAGCTCTTTTGTCAGCTGCGGACGGGATCCTAGACACATAATGGGCATTTAATTTATATGTTCAAACATACGTGTGACTAATTGCGTTTGGGGGTTTTTAAAAATTTTAATTTTGTTCGGTTTGAAATGCAAATTAATTAAGTCTTAAGTTCTACAGGCTACACAGAATTATAACACAAACTTATAGCAAGAAAGACGTCAAAAAACTACCTAGCAACAATCACCCAATTATTCATAGTCAGTAGGTATCTGTGCCACAACATCCTCAACCATAGGTACAGTTTACGAAGTATGCAGCCACAAAAACAGCGAGCATGTATGCTACAAACTGATTTGATAAAGTTTTTGTTCGAATTCCTTTTTTTGCTTGCTGTCAGTGTGTTATTAGCAGACCCAAAGCTTTACTTTGAAAGCGAAGGAATTAGAAATGGTTTTCAAGTTTTAGTAAATGATACGTGTAATGCATGTGTTCGATTATGAGTAAAAGATCTCATTTCCAATTCGAAGCCAGTTTAAGCGATACCAAAAAGTCAAAATGGTGATATCCGTAGCAATTCGCTTGAGGCGTACAAGTTGAATGGCACTGCAATGTAAATTCTCTGTAAGGAGTTGAACTACGATTCCTCCTGAAATTCAAATTGCGCTCTATTAGAAGCAATTTTTTAAATTTTTCGCGACCTATCATACAAGCAAACTAAACTAGGTACTTATACCTACACCCGTGAAACTATTCCTGGCTTATAAAAAAATATAGGTAAATAAAACTTCAGAAAGGACACTATTGCAAAATTGCAAATAATAATACTTACTAGTTAAGTGTCTGTACAAATAGACAAATTGATGTTCCAAATCAGAAATATGGCATAAGTACTGTGCACTACATGCAAGAGGCGCTTTCATCATCATACCAACCTATATACGTCCCACTGCAGGGCACAGGCCTCCTCTCAGAATGAGAAAGTTTGAGCTATCGTTCCCAAGCGAGCCCAGTGCGAATTCACATGCACCATCAAATTTCTTTTAAAGTGTGTGCACATTTCCTCACGATGTTTTTCATTCACCGTAAAGCTCATGGCGAATTTCAAATGTAATTTCGCAGATAAATTGCAATAACCAACGACCCTTTGCGTCAAACCACCACGACTTCCTAAACATACACCTACACACACACAATATACCTACGACTACAAGTGACAAATGTATGTAGTTCCCCCGTACATAAACATTATTAATTGATATTATGTTGTTAGAGGATAGTGTTATGTAATCTTGACTTAAAACCTTTCGTAATGGGGCAGTGGTCGCCCACAGCGACTCTTCATCCCTATCGGCCACGAGTTCCGCGTTTGTTCCAATAGTCATGCAAAATTCACAGAAACAAGAGTGACTATGATTTGTTTAATAATTATTTGAATTAAAATACAACACCCGTTTATCATATACCGAAAAAACACTGTTATATCCGCATAACTTACTTAATAATATTATGTAAATCGTCCAGTTTTTGTTCTCATAACTCAGTAATGTGCTTAAATTGCTCCTCGAGGCTCCGATTCCGTCGGTAATAAACAACGTCGATGAAGAAATAGATTAGGTGGTGGCAATTAATAGAAACAAAACGATTGTTATTAATAATTTATAAGACTAATAATCATATGGTTTCACATGTTCAAGAATAAATTCGATTAGGGTTTTCGGTATTTTGCCTACGTTGTATTAGTCGACCAAGTAGGTGCTTTATAATTTTTAATAACAATTCCAGCATCAGAATAAAAACAATAAGGTTGATTGTCACATAGATTTGTGAGTGCAAATAGCCTTTGATGCTTTAAACCGGATAACTGACTTTGAACCTTAGGCTGGTAAAGGAATTTCTTGAACTATACATAAAAATAGAGCCGGGGTTGCAATTTTTTGTTACGGATTTGAAGGTAGATCCCGAGTATAGATGGGCCTGTTGCAGATTATTTTTAATTAAATGGAAATATTATTGCGTTGGATGCGGATGGTACAGGCCGATCTGTTTGGCGAGCCTTGGGGGGAGGCCTATGTTCAGCAGTAGACATCTTTCTGCTGAAATGATGATGGTTATTAAAAAAACCTTAAGTTAGTTTTTCCGTGAACCTAAGTAGCCAAAGTTTAGTTATCAAAAATAAACAGTTTTGAGATATTCTTAGAATCATCCAAGTATTAATAACATTTAAAGTATTGAAGTGAATTCAAAGTAGGTATTATATAAATGTCAAGAAACATCTTCGATTATTTCTTTTCTTCAAAGAACCGGAGCTTCTTAGTTCGCGACAAAAAGATTCTCATCAGTAAAAGATCGGCTGTTACATTGAAAATATTTTTTTTTCATGATTCTAGTAGAAATTTGCCTCAATTTTCTTAATTAGTTACCAGCACTAATACCAAGCTTTCTATGACCTTGGACTGACAGCTGACGTCGTCAAATATTCAATAAGTAGGTATTTGTATTTGATTAACGAAAATTAATTTAAATTGAACGAAACAGTATGTCGTTGTTACCTACTTTAAAATCTTTTCTATATTTTCCCCTAAAGGTCCGTTACAAGATCCGCAAAAAAGATCCGTATCCGTTTCTTTTTCTCACGGACATCCGGGAACACTTATCGCATTCGCTGCCGGCTGTCAGACTCGAGATTACTTCAGGTGCCACAAACGCACATGTCCGCAGGCCCATGATAGAGTTAGATAACCTACTTCTAGGTAGCAATCGCGGTAGTTTGATAGTTAGTAGATAGACTTAGTTTTCGTTCGTACCTATCCAAGATATCGGACTACAGATTTGGAGTAAACTGTGTTTCTACCAGAATGCGCTCTCAGTGGGCACTAATTATCAGTTCAGTGTAAAGTTAAAAGTCAATCCAAACACAAAAAGTCTTTATTACAATCTTATTTTTAACTAGGTGTTGCCCGTGACTCCGTCTGCGAAGAATACATATTTATCGCTATCCCGCGGGAACTATTTAATTTTCCGGGATAAAAAGGTTATAAACTATCTGTGTGCCAAATTTCATCAGACTCCGTATAAGAGTAACAAACATCCATCTATCCATCCATACAAATTTCATCCATAAAAATTTCGCGTTTATAGTATTAAGTAGTAAGATACATACAAGCTTTTTTGCTGACAGTACTTTTTCTTGGTTGTTCTTGCATCCAAATTAAGTCTCAAGTCGATGCCATTAGCCAGGTGCCCACTGAGCAAGCCGCCTCTAGAGGCAAACGCATGAGGCATGATTTTGTTCGACACAGGGGTTTCAATCGTACCGAAAATGGCTGCCTCGCCGGGGATCCGGTTGTTAACCGCTGAACAGCTCTGTCATGCGGAGACGATGCTGGCCGGACCACTAGAACTTCACTACCAGGTTATTGTATTGTCACCGAACTTACATAAGTATAGCAGGAAGTAACGAGAAAGTGGTCGAAAAATGATTTGCTAATTTTGAAACCACAAGTCACAAACTTTCATCCCACTAATATTAAAACGTAAAAGTTTTTATGGATGGATGGAAGTGTGGATGTTTGTTCAATCCAATTCAGTTTTTAAAAATATAGCTTCATCGATACTATCGATGATTCTGCCAATGTCGAGACACTATTGGTTTTTGTTGTTCGGTAGCTTCGGTGGGTATTTGTTATTCCTTCACGATAGAACTCTGAAAATTCTGAGACTTGGCTCACAGATAGCTTGTAACCTGGATTAGCTGCATAATTCCCGCGGGTTATAGATAAACGAATTCATCGCAGACGGAGTCGCGAGCAACAGCTAGTACTTATATAAGAACGTGGCAAGTTAAATAAAACTTTGTGAAAACCTGGTATTTTGAGAACGTGTGTTAGTTTTCTCGTAGTAATGAAGCATTTTGGTTCTTTAAAAACATTGTTTGTTATACATACTCGTACAGCGAAAAGATTTAGTAAATATGCCAGCAAAATGATCAATTCAACGTTGTTTCTGCCCACGTTCGTCGAAGCAGGACAAACAAACGTATCGTGTGACTGTCTGATAGCTTCACGTGTCGATCTCATGCCAAAACTTCAGTGATTTTCAGTGGTAGGATGCACGCAATTCAAACCTTAGGAACACCCTAACTAACTAACGCTAACGTGGTGCAATGCTGCTGGTAAATTATGCTGGTGAATGCAGCCAGATTTCCGTATTCATGTCCTTGTGAAGATTCTGGAATGGCTTCCATGGACCGGAAGACGGAGTGTAGGTAGGGCTCCAATAAGATGTAGCGACAAACCTTGTTGACAAACCTTCGAGGAAGCCTGTGTTCAGCAGTGGAGGTCTTTCGGCTGAAACGATGATGATGATCCATAGGTATTACAGAACACTAATATACTATTTATTTTTTAAATTTTAGTTTTTTAGGAAATTACATGCGATTTATGACCTTTTCAAATTTACCATGAGCTTTACGGTTTCGAAAAGCTTTCGAAAAACTTAGACTTAGGAGCCCAAGCTTGAACTCAAGACCCTCTGCTTGAGAGACCACAGTAGGCACCACAGTAGGTTTTTTACCTTTTTTGAACCCGATCTTAAAACCAAAAAACACCTGGTAATTTTAACCGAAAATGTCTTTGTCGATTATTGAATGAGTTTCTAAGCTCCCTTGCAATAGCCGCGTAACGTTAGCATCCGCGTAACGCATAGAGCAATACAGTAGCAAATAAAAAATAAAAAAAAACACCTGTAAATAATAAATCACCTGTTTGTTAACCGACTTCAAAAAAAAAGAGGAATTTATTGAATAAGGCGTTACTTTGCGGAGGTCCATATTAATGAACTAAAACAATTACTTTGCTCACCCGCGACCTTACAATAGTTACGTTTATGCAAGAAATGTGCGTTCATGCAGTTCCTCCACCTCCACACTGTACGAACACACACAAATCACATAAACCCAACCATCACCACCACCAAGCTACACTGACGCGTTTCGAACTCAACCAGAGCTCATCTTCAGAGTTACCACAACCGTATGCTATGCTACCAACTGTTAAACTAACAAACCAAAACAAATGTTTTAACTTGTCACTGTAACTTCTCAAGTACCCACTTTATTTTTCTTATTCTCAAACTACCCCACAAAAATTAACTTTTATTGACATATTATAAAACTACCTACTGTACTAATTAGGTACAACACTATGGCACTATGGGGTCTATTATTAATGAACAGGTAAATTTAGTATCTTCTCCTTTACTGCGGCTTGGGTCGAATTTGAACAGTTAGTATTAATTAAATATGCCTTAAAATAAATAAACAAAAAATTCAAGGTAGTTTTATATGTCAATAAAAGTTAATTTTTGTGGGGTAGTTTGAGAATAAGAAAAATAAAGTGGGTACTTGAGAAGTTACAGTGACAAGTTAAAACATTTGTTTTGGTTTGTTAGTTTAACAGTTGGTAGCATAGCATACGGTTGTGGTAACTCTGAAGATGAGCTCTGGTTGAGTTCGAAACGCGTCAGTGTAGCTTGGTGGTGGTGATGGTTGGGTTTATGTGATTTGTGTGTGTTCGTACAGTGTGGAGGTGGAGGAACTGCATGAACGCACATTTCTTGCATAAACGTAACTATTGTAAGGTCGCGGGTGAGCAAAGTAATTGTTTTAGTTCAAAAAAAGAGGAGTTTCTCAATTCGTCTGTATTTTTTTTTTTGTAAGTAATGTCGTAGGTATTGCTTGTATTAACATATATCATTCACTACCGGGTAGGCATATAAGCATTTTTGTGAATTTCGCCTATATATACTAGTGCCGCTGTGATAGTTTGGCAGTCATTTAACTGCACTTGTGCGTATGCGTTCAGATCAAATCTTGCAAATCGAATTTCACTTAAGGTCCCTGTGCTCGACACTGACCCAATACATGACACCTTCAATCTTCTGTCATAGTAAGAGAGGTGACACATGGGTGTCATCTACTGGGCGTTGAGTTGTCGAGCATTGGTACCTTACTAGTGATCGGATTGGCTTGAAATTTGGTAGAGATATGTAGTTAGGAGGATGGATTTGTAAATAAGTACACTTGACGAAAAGTTCAGGTACTTAGCAAAAAAGGCTAAAATAGTAGATTGTTCAACAAGGGAGGAAAATAGCCAATATCACACGAGGTTACTTGGCACCCGAGCACAGCGAGGGTGCCGATATTCCGAGGGTGATATTGGTGTTTTTCCCGAGTTAAGCACTCTGCTTTTTATTTCGACTACAAGGAAAGTAAGAAAATATAAGTATAAATAAATAAAAATGTCTAAACTGGTCAATATGATCGTTGTAAAATATTTAAATGGAGTTTATTGTTAAGGAATAATTAATTTAACAAAATTTAGAATGTTTAATATAATAATTAATGAAAACAGTAGGTAAAGTAGGTATTTTAGTAAATTTATTTATAAAATATGTAAGTACCTAACCAATTTGAACCAAGGAGTTAAGCTGTATAGAGATAGGCTGTGTGGACAATAACATTGTCATTTCATTTACCGTGTTTTTTTCTTAACATTTTCTAACTTTTCTGGTTTAAGTCACTAAATAAGAAATTAATAATTTAATTTAATAATATTTCACTGGCATTATAAAATTTGTAATATGACTAATTAAGAAAAAAAAACTCAATACTTAATTATTCCATGCCGTAATGCTTGGCTGAATGCGTATGTGTTCCATTGACAGCCAATGCCTTTATTTTTTTTAATTAATTTCTACCCTTGGGAAGAAAATAATACATATCCTCCCATATGTCAGATATGATTTGCCTCACTTTCCGAGTATGAGAGATGAAAATATTTTTTTCGAAACTTCTATACATATATCTGTTGTTCCCATAGAAATATACCTAGGTTTTTTTATTTAAATTAAGTTTAACCAGCAACGCAATGAAACTGCACGAAAATATAATCTATCTAGTTAACTGTTAAGGATCAAATAAAATATTTATAGGAACTAAGTAGCTGTTGGCACGGTATCCACTAGGATCACCTAATACGAATATAGTAAAGTTGTAGCTTTGTATTTAGTGACAGATTTCTTTCGAATCGTTTTAGTAAGTAGTTAGTTCCAAAGATTATCCTTTAAATACAAACAAACAAACGAAGTTTACTGTTGTTGTACATGAGCATATGCTAATGGCTACTTGATAGAAAAAATCTTGATTCAGAACAATTCGCAGAAAAAAGATAAATTTAGATTTACTTAGTATTAAAACGTATTGAACTCTCTGCGGCCTACTAGGGGCGTTCAATAAAAAGTGAGAATGAGTATGTTATAAACAACTTTTACTAAATGTCATTTTATTTTTCGACATAGTCACCTTTTAGCATAATACACTTAGTATATCTTTTTTCTAAACTTAAAATTCCATTTTTAAAAAAGGTCTCATCTTGAGTACTTAAAAAATCTTGTACTGCAGCGACTACCGCGTCGTCGTCTTCAAATTTCTGGCCTCTCAGGTATTGTTTCAATCTCGGAAATAGGTAGAAATCACTGGGAGCGAGATCTGGTGAATACGGAGGATGCTTAAGGATATGGAACCCAGCATCACGAATTGCAGCCATTGCAACGGCGGACTTGTGTGCCGGGGCATTGTCCTGGTGGAACAGCACAACTTTCGAGAGTTTACCTCGCCGTTTTTCGCGGATCTCATTGCGCAATGTTGCTATTTGTTTGGCGTATAATGTGCCCGTAATAGTGGCTCCATGCTCGAGATACTCAATCATTAATACCCCTTTACCATCCCAAAAAACAGAGCCCATGACCTTACCGGCAGATGGGCTCACCTTGAATTTCTTCGGAGTTGGAGATGATGGCCTTTTCCATGTCATAGACTGCAGTTTCGTTTCAGGGTCGTAATGATGGAGCCATGTTTCGTCCATTGTTATAAATCGCGCCAAAAAAAGTTCCCGGTCTTGCTGCATCAGGTTCAAAGCTTCTTGACAAATCTCTAGTCTAGTTTGTTTTGCGTGTCAGTAAGCATTCTTGGTACCCAACGCGCAGATACCTTTTTCATACCCAAGCGTTCATGTAAAATATTATGCACGTTCCCCGTTGAAATCTTTACATTTTCAGCAATACACCACCATCTTGATGACCATTGCTGACAGATATGACTCGCATATAATGTGTCATTTCATGCACATCATAGTTAGTAAGAGGTCGTGTTCCGGTAGCAGTCGTCTATTCTAATTCTAATTTTGGTTCCATTTTTATTTTATGAATATTAAATTAATTATTGGTTATTAGCGTTTCTGAATTTTTATTATTATTTTTACACGTGACATTTTCTTTTATCATTTTAATATTTATTGCATTTAATTGATTAGATTATTGAAATTATTATTTAAATTCATTACTAACATAGTTTTATAGGTTGTAAATGTATACTAACAAAAATATGGATTCTTTGTGGTCTGAATTAAATGATTTTTATTTTATTTTATTTCTTTATTAATAAAACGAACCGTGACACGACGATCCGCCAAAACTGAGTTTTCGAATTTTTCACAATTTCTTCAGTTACTGCTGTAGTAGGGCGTCCGGAGCGGGGGTCGTCCATTGTCGATGTTCTTCCACGTCTAAATTCGGCGCACCAACGTGCGACTGTCGAATACGGAGGAGCATTAGACCCTAAAGTGTCCCGCAAATCCAAATTGACTTGGTCCGTAGAAAAATTTTTCAAACACAAGTATTTGATAACGGCGCGCAGTTCAATTTTCTCCATTTTCGCTAACGTACTCAATAGCATTGCAAAGAAATTACCGTATATTTTTTTAAACAAAAGACAGTTAGTTTTTTTTTCATAGCAATCAGCTAGATAGATTAGCTTTACCGGCCAGTATTTAATTTCGTAATATTAAAAGAGTTTACATCTCATTCTCACTTTATATTGAACGCCCCTCGTATATGTATACGGTTCATTGCTGAGCACAGGCTCCCTCTCAAAATTACATCCTGTACATTTTGGCAAATCGGGTTCAACAAAAAATCCAGAAAGTGACCATAAAACTAGGATTTTTTTGCTACAAAACGGCCTGGTTCGACGCAACTCGCTCGCCGCGTAACTTTACCATGCGCGTTACGCACAGCACAATACAGTAGCGGTTATAGTCGCCGTGTAAACACAGCGCGCAGTCAGACGTTAATCAATCGCACGGCAGAAAAACGCGCAGACGCGCAGGCGCGCAAAAACCAGCTTGGGCCGACGCGGATGTGCGCCCGAGTAAAAAACTAGTTGCATCCACTGTGTTGCCAGGCTGCGGAATGAAAATTACCTAAATTTTTGTTCGTAATTGTCACATTTTTAAACAAAATAAAATTAAAACTCATTATTGGCGTCGTAAGTATACAAATTTAAATAAAACCTTAAATATGTAACTGGCCAAATTTTTGTACGAAATTACATTTGAAACATTTACATGAGCTTTTCGGTGAAGAAAACACTGCATTGAGCCCACGTCCTCTGATTCTGAAAGAAGGTATGTGCCCAGCTGTGGGACGTATATGGGTCATTATTCGAGCGTTTAGCATATAGACCGTACATGAAGGCTCTTAGCAATAGATATCGGACTTAGCTTATGCTATGGTCTGGTGGTATGGTATGGTGGTATGGTGGGTTTTCGGTCCAGTCCCTCTGGCAATGGTAGCCGAAATTATGGGGAAAAGCAGATAAGCAAAACGTTTTTTCAATATTATAGTTGTACAGTTCTGAATCTCGTATTATAAGTATTAGGTATGTTTTAACTAAATCTAAGTGTAAAAATGGTCATAAGTAGAAACAAAATGAAAATATATTATATTAAGCGCAGTAGGTATCCTACCTATGTAATTAAAGGGACATGAGCTGCAGGAGGAAATACGGAGTAGGTACATAGTTTTTTACATACAATAGAAAATCCGGAAAAAATCCTATGTAAAGACTGTATTCCGGGCATTCCGGACGTAAGGTGATCACTACGTATTGAATCTCTGCAAAAAGTTGATTTTCTTGAAACCGCCATCACTTCAAAAAATGTTGTAAATCGGTTTCATTATCATATCAAGTTGTGGATGAATTTTCTGACTATTAGGTAGATTAGGTATTTGTGAAAACGAACTAGGACGGTAATTTTCTGTTACTCCTCCCGCACTTCAAATTCAACACAGTTTATCTTATGTTTTAACTTTAATTTGACAGAGAAGTTTTTAAAACGAGTCTCTTGGCTTTTCCTAAATAGTAGGAGAGCTGTTTGATACTTTTGGGAAGGTATTTGAGGCACCCTGAAAACTTGTCTAATGCTGCTCTTATAATACACAAGAACAGAACCACAGACCTGGCTGACGGGTCATCATCATCATCAACATTTCAGCAGAAAGACGTGCACTGCTGAACATAGGCCTCCTCCAAGGCTCGCTAAACAGATCCTGGTGGCTGACTGGTAACGGGGCTAAATCAACCCTCATTTTTTTAATTGCAAATAATATTCTCTTAAAATTTCAATGTAAGTACCTCGATTCCATTTTTTTTTCAAAGTTGTTTTGCAAGCATTTGGCAAAGTTTAAGTCCCGACTAAATGATCTGGCTTAAGTATTTGTTTTCTCACTCTTTATAGGTATGTCAAATTTAAAAGTATAAAAATTTCGAAAAGCCTCAACGACATTTTTTTTTTTTAAATTGTATCTGTAAAAATATGACGGTTGATTGCACCCAGCCATCTGTTAGACAGGTTTGTGGTTTTGTGCTTGGGCTTTAGACAAATTTTCAGCGTGCCTCAAATATCTAATCAAAAATGTCTATCAGCTCTCGGACTAAGAGGTTCAGCTGAAGATTCCGCATAAGTAATGGTTTTCTTGCGCGGCTAGCAACATCGCATCCACTCCCGCGCAGCCCGCGCCGGACGCTAGGGACCGGTGCCACGCTGCACCTCGCACTCGTGGATCTCACTATGCTATACCTACTTACT
This sequence comes from Archips crataeganus, assembly GCA_947859365.1. Lineage (NCBI taxonomy): Eukaryota > Metazoa > Arthropoda > Insecta > Lepidoptera > Tortricidae > Archips > Archips crataeganus. Next base: position 9,512,207 of record OX402062.1, read on the forward strand.
TTGTGTCCATTCATTCACAACGCATGGTTTTGACTTTTTACTACGGATAATTTTGAGGTTATTTTACCGGCGTTTTGAATGTTACGCTGAAACAAAGCATGTCAAATCAACGGCAGAATATACTTATCTACAACTCAACTCAATGTGTCAATTAGAAAGCCTTCTTTTTAAGAAGGATCTGTCATCAAAACAGATACTTACCTAAAAACTTTCTTGGTCTAGCTGTTGCCCGCGAATCCGTCTGCGAAGAATTCGTTTATGGCTATGCTATCTCACGGGAACTATGCAATTATCAAATTAGCAATTATTAAAAGTATTCTACGTCAATCAAGCTAATAAACTATGTGTATGCGGAATTTTATTACTATCCGTCAAACCGTTTTAGCGTGAAAGAGTAAGAAACATCCATACGTCAATCCATACAAACTTTCGCGTTTATTGTAGCCATACCCAAACACCATCTACACATGGCGAAATTTAAACCTGATACAAAATATGTGTCAGTATTTTTTAGAATTGTTATTAAAATATTCTAACCTGAAAACTGCACGGTTTTATATTTTTATGCTTTGACTTCGTTTGCGAAATTATGACAAATAAGATTTTTCTTTAATTGAAATTATGGGAAATGAAGGGACACGATACAAAAAACTTGATGCAGGTTTTTGCGCTTGTCATTTCAATACAGTGCTTCCAAAATTGTGAAATTACCTACCACTGACCGCCCCAGTCCATGTGATACATTATTATTGAACACCTACGTACCTATATTGTACCTATTCATTAGTATTCATGCATTATTGAACACCTATGTACTGTCCCTACCTAAATTCTTCACAATAAATTGATTGTTATTTCGACTAGCAAATTATATGTCTAGGAACCTTTAAAAGGTCCCCATTATTGCTACGAAACCTGATCAGAAACTCTCATTTAAACATCTTTCTATTTAAGTACCTAGTTAAAAAAAAAAACAAAAATGTTTTATTTGTTAGGTAATAGGATTTTACATAATAGTGGCCGGGGCCTCCTTTTAAGCTTGAAAAAGCCTGTGTCAGGAGGCACCGCTCCTCCTCCTTCTCGACATTGCATTTTGTGTCTATTACTTAACTACCTACCAACTACGCTATATACATATATAGGCTTAATCTCCTGAGACCCAAGTAATTCTGTTATCAGAATTTTAAACATCAAAACCAATTAATAGAGTTCACAATTCCTACAAACTTATATATAAATATATCTGACACTGGGCCTCACGAAGATAAAACCTAATAAACTTATGTATGTATGTAAGTAAGTATATAAAACTCTTTATTGTAAACAAAAAACATGAAATTAAGAGTTAACAAGAGTTGTCTGGTAAGAGATCGCTTTTAAGCTGTAAGACCATTTATTGCATCTCCTTCTTATTATTCTGTGAGGTACCGATTTCACTTGTTCGATGTATGGTCAACGTATTGTTGAGGTGCCTACGTATATCCTTAAAAGAAAGTCTGGCAGCCAGTATCAATCATGGTTCGTCATTTGTTTCTCGAACATGATATCTGGGTACTGTTTGGGCAACCGGCGTTGCTGGGCCATCAGAGCCTAGACGGCTAGTTGTCTAGACAGGCCATTCCGAGATCACGTTTCGGACGGTCGAGCATGTTAAGTGCACGTCTAGCCATAGTTACAAGCAACTAGACGTGCCAGTTCATAAAGTAAGTACCTTCAATTTACCAAGTTCCCAATGTTCGAGTAGATATCTGATTGGTAGAACCAACCATTGATTTTCGAGACTCAACCTCGACATTAGCAGAATCATCGATAGTATCGATGGAGCTATGTATATTTTCAAAAATTGAATTGATTAATTAATTTTCGAAAATTCTTTGCTGCCAAAGGGCCGCGATTGGTCAGACACATGTTGGGCATATTATTGAATAAACCATGTATTTGATTAAGAAACAGTTAACTGAATTAGTTATGTCACAGATGACATAATACTATATCTATTAGTACCTATACTATTTATGACAAATGATTGAAACGTATTTTGAAATATGGTTTAGTACTATCATTAAGTATTAACCCTTCGGATGCCTTGTACCGGATCCGTACCCAATTTAAGGCTTTCTTTTTGTATTTTTTTGTTAAATCTGTATCATTGGATTTATATGAAACTGTTGAGACTAGAATGCACGACTTTTTTTTTCTTTCGGCATACGAAAGGTTAATTGTCATTATTGTCTCATTATTTGTAAAAAGAAATCTTGTAATATACAGGTAGAAATTTTGAACGTGATACAAAATTTGTGTTTCTACCTTAGCTAATGCTGGACAACATAATGCATTTACCCAGTTGTTAGAATTATTATTGTTAAATTTGAGATACATTTAGTTCATAATTAAATAAATATATAAATAAATAAATATTAGGGGACAATCTTACACAAATCGACCTAGTCCCAAACTAAGCAAAGCTTGTACTATGGGTACCAGACGACGATAAACATACTTATATAGATAAATAAATACTTAAATATATAGAAAACATTCATAACTCAGGAACAAATATTCGTGCTCATCACACAAATGAATGCCCTTACCGGGATTCGCACCCAGGACCTCTTGCTTCGTAGGCAGAGTCACTACCAACTAGGCTAAAGCGGTCGTTAGTCCGTCTTTAACTACAAATTTAACTACAACAAAGTATGAAAGGCGAAAGGCTGCTGGTAGAAGCTGGATGCGTCTAGCCGAAGACAGGGCGCAATGGCGCTCATCGGGGGAGGCCTATGTCCAGGAGTGGACTGCTATAGGCTGATGATGATGAAAGTATGAAAATCCAAAATTTTATCAGACCAATTTCAACAATTGCGTAAATGCATTGCATTATGTTATCTAGCATTAACTAAGCTTGAAACACTTATTTTGTATCATGTTCAAAATTTCACCCTGTACAAAAATCTCGTGTCAGGGTGCTTGTTATCGAATTCCTCCGAAACGGCTCGACCGATTTTCATGAAACTTTTTGTCCATATTCGGCAGGCTATTTTTTATACCCCTATTCTTCGCGGACGGAGTCGCGGGCAACAGTTAGTATTCATATAAAAAAGTTTATACATTAGTCTAGGAGTCAGTAAAAAAATATTTAGCTCGATCTTATTTCATTGTTATTTTATTATTTTACTCGTAGTCTAGTCTAATATTGCCATACACTCTACTTACGGACAAGCTGTCAGTTATGCCACACTTCCAAAACATGAAAATACGTGTCCAAGAAAGAAACGAGAGAAAATTCTTAGTTGATGTTAACGTCAAAGCCTCGTCCAGGCTTGACCGTGTGAATTCTTCTGACATCCACGGCGACGAATCACAAGCGCACATAGGTAGTTGTAGTTACACCTAGGATACAATAGTAATCTTCCAGTTACACTACATCTCAAACACATAGTAGGTACATACATAGGCCTAGACGGCACACAGTCAAACAAAGATATCTGATTGCTAAGACAGTTAAGCGACACAATACCGTGACGAATGCTCGTAATTACATAGCAATTGCATATACGTAATAGGGTATTGAAAATGACGTTTTTTTTACAGAGTAACCACTAACATTGAAACGACCTAGACTAATGAGGATTGTATGAAAGTCATGCGGAGGTGGTTCTGGGAATATAAGTACGTAATACTTACGTGATTCATGTCTCATTAAAAGCGTCAATTTTGAATAGAATACAAATTTTGAAACACTTTGTATTATTCAATTATAACTATTTATTCCGCCTGTGTTAGTCCACCGTTGGCCTCTCCAATGAGCTCGATTTATTTGAATTGCGTCAAATTTTTTACAGGGAACCGTAGGGAAGTCTAGTAGCAAGTATATCTAGTAGTAAGCATATCAAAGAGCCAAAATTATTCCCTGTTCTTCCTTATCCTAGCACAGGGATCACCAATTATTTTCCTTTGAGGTCCGTTTCATAACATAAAATAGGTACTGATTGCCTTTTAAGACTGACGCGGTCCTTTTCTACTTTCAAAGTTTATTTAAAAAAAAACAAATGAAATGAACAAAATTTGATAGATTAAGGGGCTGTTTCACCACCACCACCACACCACACCACCACACCACACACCACCACATTAATTTTAACTGACGGATAAATGTGATGCCGTCTCCGTCTATTCGAACAAAACAAACAGAGACGGCATCATATTTATCCGTCAAATAAATTTGATCAATGGATGGTGAAATAGGGGGTAAGTAATATAAGTATATAGGTGTTTCAAGATATTGAGATCAAAGAAACTATATACTTAGGTGTTTCAAGTACGTTGTGTTTTACGAGCCTGGTGATTTCACTATCTGGTATTATGGGAATTCGGTTTTGAATGGAACGTGGTGTATTGAAAACATGCTGTTTTGGCAATCCGATATAGAGAAAAATACGGTGACAGGAAAGTCTGGTATTCCGGGAATTTGGTGTTTTAGAAATAGGGTAGGTCGGCAATCTAGTATTTTGCAATTTTAATATTTAGGGAACGAGCGATTTTTTTGGTCACTTAAAAAAATTGTGCTTTAAGACTAAACTTTTTTTTATATATGATAGAGGGCAAACGAGCAGACGAGTCAAGTCACGTCTGGTACATTAAAGCTTAACTACGGAGTCTACGGAACAAGAACCTATTTGGTACAGTTGATTGGTTCACTGTGCGGGCTGCAGTATTTGACAATACAGACGGACTTATAACAGTTGTAAAGTCGAGTTGTACAGCTGTAGGCACATTGAAGGTTGCGAAGGATACGCCTCGGGGGACGCGTTACGCCGTCTGCCCGCGACTCGCGACCTTGGCACCTGTTGCACCGCGTTTTACGATCACCGAAACGTGGGCAATCGGCGGGAATCGACGATTGTCGTCTGGGAATACAGATGCCTGGGCTAATAGGTACTACGAAATTATATTTTCGAACTTCGTATCGATAGCTATTCTGTTCACACTAATCGTATTAAACAGCAGACAGAAAGGGACAGCACGATACGAACTTCAATTTCGTAGTAGCCCCCTGTACCTACTTACCTACATGCAGTAAAGTATAATATTTTAATTGAAAATCGATAATACTTAGGTAAGTACTTACCTATAAATTTATATTTAGTTAAATGAAATGAAACGTCTGATACTTCTCTCTAGATGGATCAAATCGATGCCATCAATTTTTTTACAAGCTAAAGCTAAAACTCAAGCTTTTATTAAAAAATTGTTGCAGTATTCTAATTTTTAAGGAAGTTATGATGATACGAGTAATGAGACAAAAAATTTATCGGCCTTCTCTTTCTTGATTCATTTCACTTCCCTTCTTAAAGGTAGAACCGCTGACTGCTACATTAAAGCAACATCAAAGTATTTACAAATATACCTAAAATATTAGTCCCTCGAAATCTCAGTAGGTATACTGAAGAGTTGTTTACTTTCTTCGTGTAGATGCATAATGTACGAACCAGCAGAGGTCGTGACCAGCACCTGGTTAGTGTCTGCTCCGCTGGTAGACTGTTTAGGCGGGCCAGTTATTTCTGAAGCTGTAAACTTTTTATTATTATAATTCGCAGACGCTTTCATTGAAGTGGTCGTTATGATTCAGAAAAGTAGGATCAAGCTAAAAACATGTGTGACGGCATAGACGCTCTATTATTATTGCGATTGCTCGTCTGCTTTCATTTGATTATAAATAAGTTTGCAAATGACTTTGTTTATGTGTGTGAAAAGTTCAGTTGTATTCGGGTACCTACACAGCATTTTATTTTGTTAGTTACAGTTTTTATTTTGTGGATCGACGACAGGTAGCGCGATGCTGCTGTATTAGTTTGCTGTCTGAAGTATCTGTAGTATCTGTCGTCCTGTGTAACTAATTAATAACTAACTGAATTAACTACAACATAAGATCTCACTACTTTTTATGATGTAACGAAATATTATAAATAACATACTTGTAATTCTTGTACATTTTGTGGTTTTCATGAGATTACAATTCAACTTCCCTTAGTGAAAATTTTAGGTTGTCAGAAGAATTTATTATTAATCAGCCTGGAGAAGTATGAGAAGTATCCCACTGCTAGGCAAAGGCGCTCCCGTTCCCACCACTCACCCCGATCTTGAGCGTCGTCCTTCCAGTCCCTAAGGTACCTATAAGTACTATCGTCTAATGTAGGTGGTCCCGCCAACGCCTCCTGGGCCTACCTCGTCGCCGCCATCCATCTTGTGGTATCCAGTCCGGTGGTTATTTTAGCCCACCGATTTGAATCCATGCGGCTGGCGCGTTGAATGTTGAAACAATTTTTTTTAATTTGGTTGTAGTTGTTACCTGGCTTAAGTTTTGTGAAGCTCCTTACATTTTGTGGTTAGTAAATTGCGCTGTAAATTTAAAACGAAATCTATTTTATGCAACAAGGTCGTCTCAAGTGCCAAAATTGTATCTGAAGTTAAGTAGGTACCATAATTTTGTGACAAGACATTTGTTAGCATGCCAATGCATTTCAATATGCATGACTTATGTGCAAAAGGCAAACATGAGGCTTTGAAAGCAGTCTTACCCGTTTTAGATTAGTTTCTTTACAAGATAAGGTAGGTACGTCACTGACGCGTAGCAACACGCCTTCACTTGATATTGTAAAAACATTGTATTAAGCGTTCCCGTGTTAATGCGAAGGGTGGTGGGCTGGTGGGTGCAGGTTACAGGAAACGGGGCAGACGGCCGCTCGCCGCCGGCGCATAGCTAATGCTCGGGCGCCACCTGCCGTCGCGAGGTCACTCTGACCTTTCACATCACTTACATGTGTTACAATTATAAATGCGTACGAGGTATTTTGCCCAGTCTATCAGTACGGGCTTAAGGGGTTGCGGGCACGGAGTTTGATAGAAATGAAAATAGCCTTTGGGCCCCAACGGATATGGCGCTCCGTTCGAACGCAAAAAAAAAATGTTATTGACAACAAATTTTATTTTACTAAGTAATTTCGTGTAATTTGTCTGACTTTCGGTGCCCCCGTCCTCGTGGGCATGGGCTCTTTGAGCTAATATGAGAATGCTACAGGGTAACAGAAGATAGAGGAGGCAAGGCAGTAAAGAGAAGCAAACGAATGAAATAGTAGATTGTTCAACGAGGGAGGAAAATAACCAATATCACACGAGGTTACTTGGCACCCGAGCACAGCGATGGTGCCAATATTCCGAGGGTGATATTGGTGTGTTTCCCGAGTTAAACACTCTGCTTTTCATTTCAACTACAAGGAAAGTAAGAAAATATAAGTATAAAAATCAAATTAAATTAAGTTAAATTTTTGCAGGACGTTGTAAATCTTAAGTAAATGTATCCTTATAGTTAGTCGCTTCATTTTAATTATCAAAAGTCACCCAATCGCCGAATATGTATGTGGACGTATCGATTGTGGGTTACATGTATAGGTTAACTGTAGGTACCTAGTTATTATTAAATTGCAATTATGAAGCTTTGTCTGGAGTAAATCCTGTAGGTACTTAATTATTAGCCTATTGGATAGGAATAAAATATACAGGGTGAATTATAAGTCGTGAATCGAAATGATTGTTTCTAACTCAGTTGATGTTGGACAATGTAATGCACTAACTCAATTGTCTTAATTAGTCTTATTAAATTTGAGGTGTCCATACATTGAGTGCTTTCAGAGTTCACAATAATCGGTATGGACACCTCAAATTTAATAAGACTAATTAAAACAATTGAGTTAGTGCATTAAGTATATTGTCCAACATCAACTGAGTTAGAAACAATTATTTCGATTCACGACTTATAATTCACCATGTAGTGTTTGTCCTTTTAGTTGATGACTAACGTTATGCCCTTTGTAGAAGAATGAACTTTTTTTATCCAAAAACTTCTTATTCCTAATTTTGATAGGGCATAATTTCGTTAGTCAGCAAAAATATGGAGCCGTGCTCCAAAAACTAATAGTATACTAGTGTACAGAACGATCACTCTCGAACAAAACTCAACTTTAACTTTAGGTATAAAAATGTGACTACTCTTACGACCGTTAACTGCTTGACAAACTCACGTGAAAAATTTACATACCCCGATGGGGATCTAGATATATATTACGGCGTCACGCTAGTTGCTACTCACATCCATAAACAAAAACCTAGGTATACGTTTTGATAACATCCGGTTATCAGCCCGACGATATTAGCCAATACGAGACCGCTCGGCTCCAGCACATGAATAAATACGGAGCAGAATAAAAAGTTCAAACAACGTCGCGCGCGCATTACACTACTACACGCACAACATATGTGTGCGTGACCTGTCACAGACAAGACGGGGGGGGGGCGTGCACCGGCGCCCGCTCGGAGACAAACCGGTTTGAACTAGCTCAGTGAGTAGACAAAGTTCAGGTGTGCCGCCAGCGACGACGCGACCGTTTAGCGTTTAGCTACATAGTTCGGGTATTCGGTTGTTTTTAAAGATGCCTACCTGTTGTAGTGTTTGTAGATATACAGATATTAGATACTTAGGTACTTGTTTGAATAAAATATTTTGATTTTTAATTTTTGTTTTTACCGAGCGACAACCCTATGATAATAGGTAAGAATTTCGAGCACTGTTCGGAAGCTTTTCTTCTGCTCCGTATTTATTCATGTGACTCCAGATTTGCATTGTTGTTAGTACCACAATACTAGATATCTGGCTGGATATCCTACTAATAAAATATTATAAATGTGAAAGTTTGTAGGTGGGTGTGTTAGCGCTAAAACGGCTGAACGGATTTAGATGAAACTTGGTATGTAGATAGCTGGATGTCTGGAGTAACACATAGGCTGTTTTTTATCTCGATATTTTTACGGGATCGGGATAAAATCTCGACATCCTAACCGCTAAGTTTAGAGACATAGAATTTGGCACGAGTGTTTTATTATTTATTAATTCATTATCATTTTATTAATTTATCATTTTATTAATTTATCATTTTATTAATTTATCATTTAATTAAGTGGTTTATAATATAGTATATTTGTGTATCGTTCCGTGTGATAGTAGATTTGTAGCGACCCCTAGCGCCATCTAGTACCTACATCAGATATAGAGAGAGAAGTTATTCTATCCTGCAACGCGCTATAGAAGTTTCTTAACTCGGCCCCATAAATACAACATCCAACTTTCTTCCTTCACACTTCGGTCCCCAGACTTATCTAACATCTGCCTGGAGAGAGATCTCTCTATTGTGGCTTCTTCCCACAGATCTCATGGTTAAAGCGAGTAGAGTTGGCTAAAAGCGTTACTTTCCTTGCGCGTTGACTGTATGTATGTAAAACTCTTCCAAAGACACAAAACAAACAGTCCCAAAAAATCACAGTGAAAAGTAAGCTTGACTTTGTTACACTGACAGAACGATATACATAGAATGCGTTTTGTTAGATCAATTAGATGTTAGACTTCATCATCATCAAGACCACACTTCATCATCATCATCATCAGCCTGTGTTCGTCCACTGCTGGACATAGGCGTCTCCCATGGCACGCCACTGAGCACGATCCTCGGCCACTCTCATCCAGCTCTTGCCAGCCGCCTTGCGAAGATCATCGCTCCACCGAGTCTGAGGACATCCCACGCTACGTTTGCCGATCCGTGGTCTCCACTCAAGAACTCGTCTACCCCAACGGTTATCGGTTCCTCGGGTTAAGTATATGGCCGGCCCATTGCCACTTCAACGTGCTAATGCGGTGGGCTATGTCGATAACTTTGGTTCTCTGTCGGATCACTTCGTTACGAATTCGATCTTTTAGAGAAACTCCGAGCATAGCCCTTTCCATAGCACGCTGAGCAACTTTAAATTTGTGGACCAACCCTACAGTGAGTGTCCATGTTTCGGCACGGCACCGTATGTCATGACGGGTAGGACGCACTGATTGAAGACTTTCGTCTTTAGACTCTGTGGAATTGGCGATGTGAAGACTTGACGCAGTTTCCCATACGCTGCCCATCCCAGCTGTATTCTTAAGTTCACAAGACCACACTTAATGCGAATAAATAAATTTGAATTTGACATCTCAAAATCACATTTTACGAATCAGTTCAATCGTACAGTGCAGGGCACAGGCCTCCTCTCATAATGAAAGGGCTTGGGCGGTAGTTCCCAGGCGGAACCAGTGCGGATTGGGTACTCTTGAGTGATATGCAGACACAATAACATATCATCGGCCTATACTTATTATATATATATATATATATGAGATGAGCTAATTAGGATGCGTTAGTTATTATGGCCAAACGTTATCGTTGCGCAAGTAACAACACCTAAAAAACGAAGGAACGACATAGGGTGAGTGGGGGTAAGATGAAAAACAGTGTAAGATGAAAAACCACTCGTAGCACCCGGTACTAAGAGTAGTTTTTCATCTTACACTGCCTTTCATCTTATTTTCATCTTACCCCCACTCACCCTACCTTATTTAGTAAAGTTATTCCTCCTTCGAATGTCACGGTGATACTTTTCGACTGCGGATACTTAACTGTGATTTTTTCATCATGACGTTATTTTTCACCCACTTTTAAAAGCGAGCAAAGCCGTGTATAAAAGCTACTTTACAATAAAAGTTCGAGTGTGCCACAGGCTAAGTATCAAAATGTCATTTCCGCTGCCAATACTAAGGGGGTATGTATTACAATACCGAAGTACGAAAGAGAATGTATTAAAACATCGAATGGGTCAAAAGACCGACACGATTTTTTTCTGAAACCGTTAACTTTTTAAGATTGTTATAAAATAAACCTCACCTAACCTAATGGGTTCTGTATGATGCCGTTTTAATAAATTCAGAGAAGTTTACGGTTTCAGAAAAAAATCGTGTCGGTCTTTTGAGCCATTCGATGTTTTAATACATTAGGTCTTTCGTACTTCGGTATTGTAATACACACCCTGCTAAGGCTGTGGCCGGAAAGTGCACGTTCTTGGAAGTAGGTAAGTACTTTTACTTGTTCCTTATACTAAGCCTATTCGATTGTGCATGCTATCGACACACGATAAGGTAAACCACTAGCATTCAGCACACGCTACTTTAATACCAGAGTTTGAGTTCTCAATCGCTACATAGTATAAAACAAAGACGCTTCCCGCTGTCTGTCTGTCCCTATGTAGGTATGCTTAGATCTTTAAAACAACGCAACGGATTATGATGCGGTTTTTTTAATAGATAGAGTGATTCAAGAGGAAGATTCATATGTATAATACATGGATAATTGCACCCGTGCGAAGCCGGGGCGGCTCGCTAGTAAAGCATATTTTACAAGCATTCAATTTGAATTTGCAATGCCTGTACATACCTTGTGACTGTCTTCAAATCTTGTAAGCAGAAAAAAAACTATAAGGGTTCCTTCAGTTCCTTGTGGTACCTACTACGGAACCCTAAAAAGGATAGTCAGCAAAAAATCTTGAATTAAAAATGAAACCAAGGCAAGGCAAGGCTTATTTTGTAGCAAACTCGTAATACTTAATTGGGATCACCATAAAAATGAACACCCATAGGTAGGTCTTGCTAATTTGTGATAAGATTTACGAATGGTCACTTCAAAGTGTTGGCGAAAACTATAAATTTAAGACATTTTGAACTTGCAAATATGGAATACCTACTAGCTGATGCCCGCAGCTTCGCCCCCGCTGAAGTAGATTAAAACGTGTTTTTCCGTGGGAATGAGATATTTTCACGTGGCCAAAAGTAGCCTATGTCACTCTCCAGCCCTTCAACTATGTCAATACCAAAAATCACGGCAATCCGTAGCTCAGTTTCGACGTGAAAGAATAACAAACAAACACACTTTCACATTTACAATATTATATTAGTATGGATTTGTACTATTCATCGTAAATAAATTTCAGCTATTTAAGTAAGTAGGTAGCGAAGAAATGAAAACTTGAAAACGTTCAGTCTTCATCTTAAAGTCAACTTTTGCTTATAGATAATTTGTTGATGTCAAGAAATCGCACGAAATTACAATGAGAATATGTAGGTCATGTCATCATTCGAACGTTTTAACCGCCTCACTTTCGTGGTCACGTTTTTTACGTATTGGCTGTAGATTTTGATGGTGTTTTCGGTTATTTATTAGAGCTCCTGTACTTTTGCCATCAGAATCTTCAGTAATTTTTACAAAAAATTATCCACGAAAGTGATTCCGAATAAACGCTCAAATACTGAACCATTGACAGAAGCTGTTTTAATTTTAATCATCGTAAGCGAATAAGTTTTATCACTTCGTTTATCAGAGTATAACGGCAGGCCAAACTGATAAAAAGGTTTCCGTTCAACTAAGCATTCATAGTCAAGGAACATTGTTAGACTAAATTTTAACCTTGTTGCCAAACAGTTAAGCATAATTTTCTATGTTAAGAAAAGTAACATGTGCTTGCAAAGTGTTCAATTATAGTATAGTCGGGGTAAGAAAAGGTTCGTCACTTTTCGACCTTAACTGGTTGACATAGGTCGAAAAGTGACGAACCTTTTCTTACTCCGACTATACCTACTTGGAAACTGACGGACCTTTGTACAGTCAAGGAAACTGTATCGCGTACCAGGGTGGAACCTTTTCACAACCAATTTCACGATGATTGCTTTGGCAGATGTATGGAATGTCAACATGACATTTGCAATGAAAAGGGTTCACCCTGCATACAGGGTATGTTTCATTTTAATACCAATAGATAACTAACTTAAAAAACGCGGCATTACACAACATATTCAACATATTCAACATCACATACATTAATACTTGCACTTTATTATTATATATTTGTCTATCTCTTTGGGGTTGGGCGACGTATAAAAACTCCAAGCTAAGCGCCGTACTGGCAACGCGCGTCGCGGAAGATTTGAAAAAACAAGAGAAGACGGACTCTCGGTTTTGATGGCGATGGCGGCCGCCGTGTGTTTTAAGATATTTAACGAATATAAAGACTTGGATGGTGAAATTTGTGATTGTGTGTGGAGCGGACGCTTTTACGGGGTAAGCATAGGGCATATTATATTTTACATTTAGCCTTTTGTACACTTTTATTATTCTTTTTACTCAAAAGAAACCTAAGGAAATCGAAAGATGAAACTAAAACTTTGAACCAGCGCAGAAAGAAAGGAAATTAATCGAACAGGATATGTATTACAATACCGAATGTATTAAAACATCGAATGGGTCAAAAGACCGACAGGATTTTTTTCTGAAACCGTAAACTTTTCAGAATTTATTAAAACGGCATCATACAGAACCCATTAGGTTAGGTTAGGTTTGTTTTATAACAATCTTAAAAAGTTAACGGTTTCAGAAAAAAATCGTGTCGGTCTTTTGACCCATTCAATGTTTTAATACATTCGGTCTTTCGTACTTCGGTATTGTAATACATACCCTGCATACGTGATTAAGTTTCTTTGAATACATTCAACGAACCTGAATTGCTTACTATGGTAGAACCTCTTCACAGTCAATTTCCCTATGATTTCTTTGACAGGTTGACCGGTTCCATCCTGGTACGCAATTTAATTTCCTCGACTGTAGGTACTTAGGCAAACTGTAGGTGCACAAAAAAACAGTTCAGTAAATCTTAAAACAGAAAATGGTTCCATATTTTGTGTTCCCACGGCCACAATAACAGTCCAACTGATTGCGTAAAAGCGATTTCCATTCGTTTAATGACAGCTGGCTTAGCACAAGAAGCCTAAGTATAGGTTACAGTGAAACGCACCTGTATTTGCATGTTTTTTACCCGCAATGCTTCTACGAATGTTGCATACATGGTACTAGCCCTGCTTCATATACGATCGGGTAATTGTATGGGCTATTTTAAAGTCAAAGTCAAAATTCGTTATTCAATTTAGGCATCAATTGATGCTCCTATGAACGTCGAAGATCTACCACCGGTTCGGAAAAACCCTATTGAGAAAAATCCGGCAAGAAACTCAACAAGGTATTAAATATTTTTTTCAAGCAGATCTACATTGTTATTAAATTACATATACCTATCTAAGGTACCTATTTAATACAACTAAATCTTTTAACACAGTAGATACGATATTTGAGACCGGGTCGCCAATGCGGATCGGAATTATTTCCAAACATCCCTCTCCATGATATGGTCAATAATTTTATAGTACGCCTTAGATATTAATGTTTTCTTCACAATGGATTTAAATTTTGTATACGTTTGGTCGGTTATTATTGTTTTCGGAATCTTTCTAATATATAAAAATCTCTTGTCACGGTGTTGGTTATCGAACTCCTCTGAAACGGCTTGACCGATTTTTATGAAACTTTTTTCTCCATATTCGGTAGGTCTGAGAATAGTTCGTAGGCTATTTTTTATACTTACCCTTATATTCTTCGAGAACGGAGTCGCGGGCAACAGCTAGTTTTATTATAAAAACGTAGGTAAGTATGCAGCTTCCCAGAAACAACTTTTTGGTTAAATATCAATACGCAGTTAATAAATATAACATTCGCTAGTACCTATTAATCGCCGTTGCTTGTAGATTTTCGTATTAAACCTCTTGAAAACGAATGAATATTCTTCCTAATTTTTTTTCTATTTATATTTAAGTATAATACGCACAGCCTAAACCACTGGAGCTAGACTTGAAATTTGGCAGAAATATTTATTTATGGTCATAGAGAGACGCTAAGAAAGGATTTTACGGAATTCTCACAAGATAGGGAATAAAATAGATTTATATTTTCGATACAAAGTGACTAATTTCGTAATTATGATTTGGTACCTACTAGACTTAGGTAAAATTTGACGTTCCTACTTATAACAGCTCAAAACTCTTCTCAAGATTTTCCAAAATTCCTTCGGAATAAAAAATAAGCAAGCAAAATTTTTTTCACCTCACTAGCTCGGAAAGCCCTTTTTGTTTGTTTGACATCTATTGAGAAAATCGCTTTTTATCCACTTGTGAAGAAAGAGTTTTGACATTTGAAGGCAGCTTAAGTGATATTTGACAGCTAACAAAACGCAAAACGTTAAAAGTGCTGAATTTTGAACATCACATATTAATTGCGTCGAGTAAAAAACACTAAAGACAGTCTTACAACTTTATTTTAATTCATATATATCAGTATTCAACATTAACCTTCATTCTTGTTGTAAAAATGGATAAAATGTTCTGACAGTCCAAGTAAGTCGATGTGCGAACCAAACGCATCCGAAATAATAAAAAAAAACTTAAGTCAATCAAAACTTTTCAATTAATTAAGCCGTCAATGTTAAATATTCGCATGTTTTTCTAGTTATTTTGTTATTAAAAATGAGTGATTCGAGTGAAGAAGACGTATTAACACCTGTGGAATTACGGGAAACCGTGCAAAATGCGGAATTGAGCTTGCGGAATGTCGGTATTGGAGTAGTTCCATAAAGACTGGATATGCTTAGGCTATTTTGCATTATTTTTGATTTTACCAATACTTCAAAATTAAAGTAATGACAAAGAGGTAAATAAATAATAATTGATAGTACAAACTCTTTTTCTTATTTTCCTCGCTGTAGTGAGGTGAAAAGTTTTGTGTTATACACGGGTGAAAAGTTATTTTACGTCTCGTGTGTTGAAACACTCGCTATCGAAAGGATTCTATTTTTGAACCACTCGCTTCGCTCGTGGTCAATCATAGAATCCTTTCGATAGCTCGTGTTTCAAATGAACACTCGCAGGTAAAATACAACTTTCCCCCCTTGTATAACAAATAACTATTACTCTCGAATGATTTTACTTGAACCTAATATGAAAACCAACTTACGGACCGGATTTCTCTACAAACTTCCCCCCCCCCCCCCCACACACCACTTGCCACCCCTTTTTCCCGGTATAACTGAATTGAACCATGATTAACTTAATGAGTTAGTCTAGTGGAATACGGATATAGAAGAAAAAGGGAATATTGCAAGCTATCGGTTAAATCACCCAGCCATAACTTTTTATTGACAGCAAAATGACAGTGCGGCTGAGTGACCGGCCCTGCGCGAGCGCACCCCAGCATTTGCAGTTTCTAGAAACCGTAATGGAGACCAATTGAAGTATCATTTACTCGGATCCCAGCCGGCTTAGATTAATTATTACCTGCTTAATGTTGTCTTTCCTCGGTTTAATGTTGGCTTTTTACAAATGGGTAGGTACTTACTTCAGAAATCGTGGCAAACGTCGGTAAAGTGAAACTAAGTCGAATGTCAAAGAAAACCAAAATACACTATGTAGGCTTAGATTATATATTTACATGTAAATATAAATCTAATTATGTAGGTAAATTACGTAAACCCGTCCGTTTTCCTAAAATGTACCTTTCCCAAAATGTCTGCTTTTTCATAATACATACAGACAGACGTGACATATTATGAAAAAGCACAGCAGCAGCAAAGCACAAAACGGACATTTCAGGCCTGAGCCGAGTACCTGTCACTATACCACAGGTTTTGTTAGTATTTATCATTCATCTTTCAAATTATCTTCTTCTAATATATAAAAATCTCGTGTCACGGTGTTTGTTATCGAACTCCTCCGAAACGGCTGGACCGATATTTTTATGAATCTATTTTTCTCTATAATTGGTAGGTCTGAAAATAGGTCGCATGCTATTTTTTATTCAACCGACAAAAACAAAAGGAGGAGGTTCTCAAGTCGACGTGTATATTTGTTTTTTTTTTTTTTTTTTATGTATGATCACGCATAACTTTTTACAGTGTAGTCCGATTTTGATGATTCTTTTATTATTGGAAAGCGTATACCCCAAGGGTGGTCCCACTTAAATTTGGAAATAATATTCCTACCCTAAGGGTAGGAAAACAGGGGATGATTGATTGTTCAGTTACTGATTGTACTATATGACCACGCATAACTTATTACAGAGTAGTCGGATTTTGATGATTCTTTTTTTATTGGAAATCGTATACCCCAAGGGTGGTCACATGTAAATTTGGAAATAATATTCCTACCCTAAGGGTAGGAAAACAGGGGATGATTGACTAACTTTTTACAGAGTAGTCAGATTTTCATAATTATTTTTTATTGGATAGGGTTACCTTGAAGTTGGTATTATATAAATTTGGAAAAAAAATTACCCCAAGGATGGGAAAAAGTACAAAATAAAAACTTTTTAACAAAAAAATTAAACCGCCGAAAAAACTGAAAAGCAAAGAATAATACCTTTTTTGTTTGACCTTAATCTAGATAGGTACCAGTTTGAAGTCGGTGCCTCCGCACTAGCCAGGAGGAGTGGACCTATAATCTTCTACCTGATTGGCTTTAATCACTCCTCCTGGCTCGTGCTGAGGCACCGACTTCAAACTGGTACCTACCTAGATTAAGGTCAAACAAATTAGGTATTATTTTTTGCTTTTCAGTTTTTTCTGCGGTTTAATTTTTTTGTTAAAATGTTTTTATTTTATACTTTTTTCCTATCCTTGGGGTAAATTTTTACCTACTCCTATTCTCCACGAACGGAGTCGCGGGCAACAACTAGTCTAATATATATAAAAATCTCGTGTCACGGTGTTTGTTATCGAACTCCTCCGAAACGGCTTGCCCGATTGTTATGATTATGAAACTTTTTTGTCTAAAAATCCTAACTATCACTATTGTACCTGATAACCGGAACATCAATTTATTACTTTCGGTATTACATTGATGCCTTTTCTCTCTATGTAAGTATACCGTGAGTTGAGTATGAGCAAAGAGTGGAAAACGGAAGAAATATTAAACAACAAAAAAAACTTACATTTTTAAAAGTATTAAAATATAACAGTTAGAAAGAAAATGTCCTACTTTAATTTCTACTCTATCTACGCCTAGGAGCATTACTTATATACTTGCTTAATTTGGAAATAAGGACTTAGGAATGTAAGAGGGTGTTAAAATAAAGTCATCACGTCTTATAAATAAATGTATATTAAGTAACGTAATGGTATTTGTCGAATTAACGTAACTTTACAAACTTAAATATCTATTCCCAAGAACTAAGTAGTAGGTGGGTGAATCGACTTTTTTGTGTTTTTTGTGTAATTTCGTAAAATATTTACAACTGATCCCGAATGAGAAAGGTACCCGCTTCCTTAAATAAAACATAATACAATACTTTTGAGTAGGTGCATTTGAGTGAATGTAACATTAACGCAATAAATAAATCATAATTGCGCATACAAGGTTAATGATTCCAAAAATTATTTACATACCAGGCTCTTTAGGTATTTATAAAGTTAAAACGCAGCATGAGTAGGCTAGTGAATACGTCACAAAGGTATTTTTTAACGTTTTGCCTATGGAAAAGGGCATTTCCGTTTTAAAATGCGCAATTTTTTTTAAATTAGAAAAACGTGAGGTTTTCTTAAAAAATCAAGATCGCTATTAATTTTCATAATAAATTCTTGAGTCGGCTTTGTGACTTTTTTCATATAGTTTATATGGCTCGTTACGAAACGGACACAAAAAATTTATGAAAAATTAGGGAGTTTTTTTTACATCAAAATCAATAGCGCTCGTGATTTTGGGGTTTTCTCCAAACTTCCACAGCTTAAAAAAAATTAAATTGCACATTTAAAATGAAAATGCCCAAAAATGTTATTTATTCAGAATCTTCATCCAATGGGTCCTGGAAAGCTTTGGCGGGTGGCTGGAGCATTTTCGTCTTGGCTGCTAACCTCATCGTGGACGGACCAAGTGAGTTCTTTGGACGGATAGTTGGCACCAAAGGAGGAGCCGCCACAGCCCCTGTCGTGCCCAGACCTAACTTACCGTCGTTACCGACCAGAGGAACCTGTAACAACAAAAATATATTTATTTATTCAACAATCCTTACTATCGTTACTAATGTTTTAAATGCAAAAGTAATTCTGTCTGTTTGTCAGTTACCACTTCAAGCTTAAACCGCTTAACCGATTTAGATAAAATTTGGTATGGAGATTGTTTGAGACCCAGGTCTAGTTTATTGCTTAGTTCCCGCGGAACAGCGATAAACGAATTTTTCGCAGATGGAGTCGCGGGCAACAGTTTAAATCCATACTAATATTATAAATATGAAAGTGTGTTTGTTTGTTTGTTGTTTGTCCTTCGTTCAAGTCAAAACTGAGCTCCGGATTGCCGTGATTTTTTGTATATACATAGTTGAAGGGCTGGAAAGTGACATAAGCTACCTTTTACCATGGGAAAATATCTCGTTCCCACGGGAAAACACGTTTTAATCTACTTCAACGGGGGCGAAGCCGCGGGAATTAGCTAGTAATATTACAAAAAGCCGTGTTAGCCTAGTGGTTTGACCTATGTCCTCTCGAGCTGAGGGTTGTGGGTGGGACCGAAACCGGGCTCGAACAAAGTTTTTTTGGAATACATGTGCGAAATTTCATTTGAAATTTACCACTGGGGGATCGGGAAGAAAAAAGTTGTAAAGAAATCTGCTGAAGTTCTCAGTACGCTCCGAGCCTGCGTGGGAAATACAGCCCATGCCATCTTATTTTGAGACAAGGCTTACACATTATCAGGCTAGTTATGATGGATGATGCTAATCAATCATATCGATACTAATATTATAAAGAGGAAAGATTTGATTGTTTGTTTGTTTGTTTGCATTGAATAGGCTCCGAAACTAATAAACTGATTTCAAAAATTCTTTTGCGGTTAGAAAGCTACATTATCACTGAGTGACATAGGCTACTTTTTACCGCGGGAAAATATCTTTTCATACGGGAAAAATAATTTATCGCGGGCGAAGCTGCGGACGGAAGGCTAGTCTATGATAATACCATTCGAAAGTGGAGCAAAACTGTCGTATGTCGTACGTATTTCAAATATTTTGAGATCCCTAAAAAATCGAGCTATAGTTTTGTAGAAATACACAGATTTAAAAGTTTTTAAGCAGTGTTTTCACACAAGTGATTTACAAAATTTGCTCCCAGGTCGACTGCAGGTTTTTACAGGATTTGAAAGCATTATTATATTAACATTAAGCATATTATTATAATATTACGGCACTTGTATTTCATTACTCGATCTGTCATCCTGCGATCCTGCAGCAAGATTCTAATTGAAATACATATTACTTCAATTAGAATCTTGCTTCGTATTTCATCGATCTTTTACTTTATCGCGCGTTTCGATAAAGTCGTATGATTGTCACTCTTTCTTTAAAGTTGTGTACTTCGATAATTTTCCCGACATATCCTGCGGCAGACAAGAACTTGCTATCAAAAAAGCCATCGGACCACTAGACCATAAAAGGCAGGTAACTACGCATCCATTAAGTATAACGACAGACAGACGGACAATGTGTTATTAGCGGTTCATTGTCTAGCCAGGTGAACAGCCTAGACGGGCGGAAGTCCAGATTTCCTGTGCCTTACGAGATCCGACTCCGGCGCAATTGGGAACATGCGCAGAAAATGTTTTTGCTTTGATTACAATTAAAGAGGGCACAGGAATAGGAATGGGCACTTTCATTTTAAAGTGTGACATTTAATTTTGGGGTTTTCTTATCGTAAATCGCGAGCATTATTCGTTTTCATAAAGAAAAAAGTGTATTTATGTTGAGTCAGTTTTGTGACTTTCAGCTCGTCACGAAAGGGACACAAAAATATTGAATGAAAAATTAGGGTCATTTTTTATCATCAAAATTAATAGCGCTCTTGCTTGTGTGTATGAAAACCCCTAAAATCTCCACATAAAAAAAAAGAAAATGGCGCACTTTAAAATTAAAATACCCGAAAATTACATGTTTTGAACGACTATCCTCATTTCTCTACCTAAATTTCGTAGAGAACTTACTTGATAAGCGTTAAAATAATGTCTTCGTCTGATTATATTGAAATGTGTTAAATTTCTGGTTTCAATATATTGCTTGGAGTAATAGCTAGAAATGCAACCCGTGAAGTTTCCCTGTTTTCGAATATTAGTAAAGCTGTATCATTAACATAGTTATCGAAGCAATTAAATCGTGACTCATTGAGGAACCTTTTCACAATTTACCTCGTAGCTAAATGGCATCGCCTGACAAGAAAAATAATTATGGCGTTTACTGTCTAAACGTTCTACAGTGGGTCACTCAAATTTCAGGCACCTTAGCGTCAAATTCCTTAAAAAGATAAGGACAAGTTTCAAAAACTTTGTTATTAACATGTTCTGGTCTTTTAGTTAATACAACTAGCTTTAAGATTTTCTTGAATGTTTTTTTAGTAAAACGCACGTTCCCTACGGTGTTCTATGGGGCCAACGGCACTGATAAAAACAACTCCTTGTATGGACCGTTCAATGCCGGCTAGACTATTTTTTGCGAAGCAACCGGTCGGTGACAATAATTGTGAATGGGTTGCGTGTATCATCTTCAGTGTGTGTCACACGTACACCCTATTAAGAAATATTTGGATTTTTTGGATAGACTTAATGTTTTTACTTTGATAGTTGGTGATACCGACGTAAATATCTTCTCTGTTTACGGCCCTTCAGAGCAAAGTATACAATACGCAATAATATGTAATAACCGGTGAAATGTGCAGTACCTACGCTAAATGTGCACAGCGCATTAGGTAACAGACAACAGAAAATGTGCACTAAATTTGCGTGTTGTACATTTTCTTGTACTTTTTGGGAATGTACATTGTGCTTTTTATGCGTTCCGCTTGTTTTTGTTTTTACCTTATGCGTTGTGTACATTTAGCGTATTGTACATTTTACCGGTTGTTAAATTTTGCGTGTAGTGTACATTTTGCGTAGGTATTGTATACTTTGCTCTGAAGGGGTTTACGGAAGTTGCCCTTTCGGGTTCTGCCATCAACAAAGTAAAAGACTCTCAACTATGTAAATCCTGTGTCCCTGATAGCCAGGAAATCTTATTCTAGAGTTTATGTAGTTTTAGAGATAGCTGTAGTATAAGTAAATCTAATATATAAAAATCTCGTGTCATGGTGTTTGTTACCGAACTCCTCCGAAACGGCTTGGCCGATTTTTATGAAACTTTTTCTCTACACTCGGTAGGTCTGAGAATAGGTCGTAGGCTATTTTTTATCCTCACCCCCCCCCCCCCCCATTCTTCGCGGACGGAGTCGCGGGCAACAGCTATAGTATAAGTAAATAGTATATAAAATAATACTTAGACATTATCTTCTGCATAAGTATATCTCCTGATTTACCTTTGGCTGAGTAGCAATACATATGTAGTAGGGTGTTTCACTTTTGTATGTGAAAAAATTTTTGTGATATTTTTTCTGACTTTGCTCAGCTTCCGGTTCTAGCTCATATTTTCCAAATTATATAGAATTATATAGAATATTTTCCAAATTTCAAGTAGATGGGACCATGTTTAGAGGTTGCACAGAATGAACAGCTATAAATAAGAATCAAAAAAAAAGAAGTAATTACTTTTATTTAAAAATAGCACAATATGGTAGCCACACATCGTTTTTAAGTGAGAGAAAATTAAATTAAGCATAAAATAGAACATTAAGTACTCAATAAATAATTTACTACTTAGGCTACACAAGTTGTAACCTCATCTTTGGTTCGCTTGTTGCATGCTTGTTTCTGCTATTCGTCTCTGATTGAATCATTAAATAAAGAATAGTTACTCTGTCTTCTAGAATCTTACAGGATGCGATTGATGGCAACAATTTACTGTTTCAATGTTAGAGTAAAGGTGAATGATGATAATTTTTTTGAGCCATTTCGCTTCTTTTGGTCATCCGAGCTCGATGAATAGTAGACGGCGATATAGAAACATCTGAGACATCGTGGTCAAGGCTTTTAACAGCTGTAATAAACAAAGTAAATACTAGCTTGCCGAGTGGAGCGGTCCTATGCAGCTATGAGTGTCCAATCGAGAGATTTTAGTTTACTTATAAATAGGACTTGACATTTTTGCTGGTACAGAGGAATAGAATTATTTTCATCGTCTTCATGACTTGATGACTACTTAATGAAGGGCATTCTTGGTCCAAGGTCACTGTCATGTTGATTTCTTTAATCGATTTATAATGCTACATTTTATAAGAATCCACTTTGTCTTGTCTCTTACGCTTTCGGATAATTTCTAAGGAAAATGTTAGCAAATTATGGTAAGTGGTCCTTATAAAGTTATTAAATGTTAGCTCAAACAGTTACTGTCTTGACATATATATTAGCCTTCTTCCACACTTCTTGCAGTTTAATACTTGTCTACTTAGTGGCGTCCGAAAGAGTTTCAACAGCACTTGTTCCTTGGAAGGAAGTCCAGCTCCTAACAAAATATCACAAGGAAACCTCTCGAGTAACCGAATTCGTCGTTGACTATTCATATTATTATTTACGTTAAAATATGCTTCAATCTTTTAAACGACACACTTAAATCACTTATAACCCTCCACTTCAGATAATAAACTTTGCTATCCTCTAATACACCGATATCAATTACTTGACATAAAAGTCATCAAACTGTGCAACCTTTAGATGATAATCGATTTTACTGATTTTTAGTGTATGAACTTTACATATGAGTGGAAACAAGAATTCGAGCAAAGTCAAAGAAAAATCAAAAATTTTGAAAAATGAAACACCCTAATATGTAGGACCTAACTAAATAAAATAAAAAAATGCTTAACATTACAGGTCATTTACATAAAAGTTTTTTTCATGAGACCAATTACAGACCCGTCCAAATCAGAAAATGATTAAGAATGATATGCAGTGACATCAACAGTTCGATTCAATGGGCCGATTGAATGGTTTTTGAAACTCATGGAGGTTTTTTTAGGTGAATCACTTCTTTTCGAGATAAGGTCATTATTGATTGTATCGATTTACAGTTTAGGTTCGTATTCGTTATTGGCTGCATAATACGTTTCATTTTGCTTTGGCCTTTCTTTCGTTCCACAAACATAAGCTGTAGGTGTTTTAAGACAAAGTCTGCTTTATTATTTTTTATTTTACATGACTAAGGGTGAAATCTATGTGCTCAAATATACTGACGTGGTCAATTCTGATTGACCAGCTGTCAGCGTTTTTTTTGTTTTACAATACCAACCACAAGCGAAACCAAATTAAACCTTTAATTTATTTTACGTTATTATACACGTCGAATTGAGAACCTCCTCCTTTTGTTTTCGTCGGTTGAAAAACCACGAATATGTGAACACTTTCTAGTAAATAGTATGACAGTAGCACGACTAAGTTCTTTGCCATAAATTCTTATAAATTATCAAAAACTTCTTAAAACGGGAGAAGCCGTGGTGGCCTAGTGGTTTAACCTATGGTCTCTCAAGCAGGGGATCGTGGGTTCGAGCCCGGGCTAGCACCTCTTGAGTTTTTCGGAATTTATGTGCGAAATTGCATTTGTAATTTACCATGAGCTTTACGGCATACACCTGCGAAGAAATTCAATGGTGTGTGTGAAGTTTCCAATCCGCACTGGGCCCGCGTGGGAACTACGGGCCGGGTCATTCTACTTTTCGTTGACCAGTCATTTTTTGTAATGTGCTCTTCAAATATTTTTTTTACAAAAACGGTTAAAGTGTTCGGTTTTATCATTAAAGATTTAAATAGGCTCATAATTAAGCTTAAATTTAAAATTATCAATATGTATAAAAAGTAATCATTATTATCTATAAAGTAGGTAACGCAGTGGACATGCATGTCCCCGCCATTTGTATGGAAATTGATGTATTTTCCGCTGAGTTACCAATTTTTCCCACAAAATTTCTTTGAATTTAAAGTTTTTTTGCTTTAAAACATTAAATTTAGTTATTTCAGTTTTTATATAAGTTATTTACACTTGAAAAAAATCACCAGGTATGCCTTATATTTCACAAAAGATTAATGGTTACTTAAAAGTAGAATGGCCCGGCCAAGCCCTCTCATTCTGAGAGGACGCCTGTGCCCTGCTGGGATGATGGTGATCAAAAACTTCTTAAAAATTCTTCTACCCAAGCGACAGCTTATTTTATTGTTGACTAGCTGCTGTCCACGACTCAATCTGCGAAGAATTCGTTTATCGCTATCCCGGAGGAACTATGTAATTTTGCGGGATTAAAACTTTCCTATGTCTTTTCCCAGCACTCAAACTATCTCTATACCAAATTTTATTTAAGTATAATCGGTTCAGTGGCTTAAGCGTGAAGAAGTAACAGAGTGTCAGACACAAAAATTTATAATATTAGTATTTGTGGATTAATGGGACCCAAATTGGGAACATACTTATTAAAGTTTTCCTGCAGTTGCTTCTCCAAATACAACTGTCATGATTCAGACTTGGACACGTCAGTCATGCTATCCGAAAAGGTTTCGCCTGCCTGCATATTCCAAGGGCAGTTTAAACTTAATACGGGCATAAAGACAGTTAGTTGTTAAAAGCGGGCAATAATGAAGCGGTGCAGCGCGGTGCGCAGGCGCCGATGCAGTTTAGATAGCGGCGCGGCGGCGGCGCGATGCCAAACCGCTCGTTAGTATTGAGATTATTTGAGATCAGACATTTCCCTAATCTCTATAGGTATGTTATTTAATATATTTTTTAAAAAGCGAGCGTTCTTGAATTAAGATTATACTTTACAATTTTGATAATACCACTTTAGCTGTATACGTTTGGATAAGTAACGAAAGTTTTTGAACATTTGGTCCACTCTATTTACAGAGAAGAGGAAATGTCTTAAAAAAAAAATTTAAATAAAAAATAGAACCCCCTTCAAAAACACCCAAAAAATATTAAATAAAAATTTAACCGACTATAATGCATTATAATATCTTTCTACTAATCTGTTTGAAGTCGGGCCTCAGCAAGAGCTAGCAGGAGTGGTAGAAGCCCAAAAGATAGTAGGTATAATAGGAATAATAGGTAGGTAGGTAAGTTAAATTACTACTATCGCCCGCGCGTCGGGGCAGATATTTGTATGAAAAACACGAATGTTTGATCTCGGGTCTTGGGTGTTTAATATGTATTTAAGTATGTATGTATCTGTATAAGTATGTTTATCCGTTGCCTAGTACCCATAACACATCAAGCTTTGCTTACTTGGAGACTAGGTCGATTGGTGTGAATTGTCCCGGGATATTTATTTATTAATTTAATTACTAGGTCCACTCCTGCTGGCTCGAGCTGAGACCCGACTTCAAACAGATTAGTAGAAAGATATTATAATGCTCATTATAGTCGGTTAAATTTTTATTTAATATTTTTTGGGTGTTTTTGAAGGCGGTTCTATTTTTTATTTAAATTTTTTTATTTTTGGCTTTTTAGTTGTATTGGTATAAAGAAGATGCGTAGGCATAGCCAGTAAACGAAGCCCCGCTTCTGTTTACGCTCTGAGGATCGCAAGGTAACTAACGAACTTAACCAGGGTAAACGGGGGTGGTTTGAAGGTATTTTTTTAATGCGGGAAGCTCTGCCCCCCGAGCCCCCCGTTCCAGTAGCGAGGCTTCTATTACCACTCTGAGGGACGCAAGATAACTGACGAATTTAACCAAGTGAAACGGTAGATAGTTTAACAGATTTTTTTATTGCGGGGGGCTCTGCCCCCCGAGCCCCCTTCCCCTCCAAGCAATGGGCTTTTATTTTCACCCTGAGGGACGCAAGACAGCTAACTAACCTAACCAGGTTAAACGGGAAGTGATTTGAAGGTATTTTTTATTACGGGAGCTCCGCCCCTCAAGCCCCTCTACCGGTACCGAGGTTTCTATTTCCACTCTGAGGGACGCAAGATAACTGACGAATCTAACCAGGTTAAACGGGAGGTGGTTTAAGAGTATTGTTATTGCGGGGGGCTCCGCCCCCCGAGCCCCCCTCCAACAGCAAGGCTTCTATTTCCACTCTGAGGGACGTTAGATAACTAACGAACCTAACCAGGTTAAACAGGGGGTGGTTTGAAGGTGTTTTTATTACGAGGGGCTCCGCCCAAAACCAAGGCTTCAATTTCCACTCTGAGGGACGCAAGATAACTAACGAATCTAGTTAGGTTAAACGGGAGGCTGTTTGATATTTTTTTTTATTGCGGGGGGTTCTGCCCCCCGAGCCCCCCTCCTCTAATATCACTTTGAGGAGCGCAAGGTAACTAACGAACCTAACCAGGTTAAACGGGGGATGGTTTGAAAGTATTTTTTACAGCGGGGGCTCCGCCCAATGAGTCCCTTTTTCGGTAGCGATGCTTCTATTTCCACTCTGAGGGACGCAAGATAACTGACGAATCTAACCAGGTTAAACGGGAGGTGGTTTAAGAGTATTTTTATTGCGGGGTGCTCCGCCCCCCCAACCCTCCTCCAACAGCGGGGCTTCTATTTCCACTCTGAGGGACGTAAGATAACTAACGAACCTAACCAGCTCCGCCCCCAACAGGGTTTAAAACATGTTTGGTTTTAAACAGGGGGTGGTTTGAAGGTGTTTTTTATTACGGGGGGATCCGCCCCCCGAGCCCCCCTTCCAGTACCAAAGCTTCAATTTCCTCTCTGAGGGACGCAAGATAACTAACGAATCTGGTTAGGTTAAACGGGAGGCGGTTTGACAGTTTTTTTTATGGCGGAGGGCTCTGCCCTCCAAGCCCCCCCCGTCTAATATCACTTTAAGGAGCGCCAGGTAACTATGTACCTAAACAGGTTAAACGGGGGATGGTTTGAAAGTATTTTTTTATAGCGGGGGGCTTCGCCCCCCGAGCCCCCCCCCCTCCGATATCACTTCTAGGAGCGCAAGGTAACTAATGAACCTAACCAGGTTAAACGGGGGATGGTTTGAAAGTATTTTTTTATTGCGGGGGGCTTCGCCCCCCGAGCCCCCTCCGCTAGCTACGCTTCCATTCCCACTCTAAGGGACGCAAGATAACTAACGAACCTAACAAGGTTAAGCTGGAGGTGGTTTGTAGGTATTTTTTATTACCCGCTTTTCTTTGTAGGTGCCATACCTACTTACTATAGTTTAGGTGAATTACTTACACAATTCTTAGGACTGCTTTGGCCAATTAAT
The DNA here is from genome assembly GCA_947859365.1 of Archips crataeganus. Taxonomy (NCBI): domain Eukaryota; kingdom Metazoa; phylum Arthropoda; class Insecta; order Lepidoptera; family Tortricidae; genus Archips; species Archips crataeganus. The sequence continues at coordinate 9,540,148 of OX402062.1, forward strand.
ATTAGTAATAATACGTTGTAGGTAATTCGATGTTCTTGTTATCAATATAAGGACGAACAAATATGCTTTAGGACTTTCAACAGTATGCCAAACATTCTTCGCCAGAAAATTTTCAAACAATCAACTTTATGCGATACAACAGGCACTCTTTGCTGACTGTACTTTTTGACCCTGGTTACCAAAGTACTCGTCAAGACGAATCAAACGAGCCCAAACTCGATGAGGTTATGTCGTTTTATTACGGAGTTCTTATGGTCACCTTCCAACTCCATCTTCAGACCCTAGTTACCATCTAGGATCAAAGTACTCGTCAAGAGAAATCAAATGAGCCCAAACTCAATGCGGTCGTTTTATTACAGAGTTTCTATGGCCGTCTTTCAGCTCCATCATCAGATCAGCTCCATGTCATAATAATATTGCATTGACATCCAATTCACACATGTCTGCAAAATTTCAGCTCAATGGGAAACCGGGAAGTGGGTCAAATTTAACTTGCAAGATTTGACCCGTTGAGGAGTTCCGTTGGCCATCTACGGTCTTCTTCATCAAGTCCAGTTTACCAAATGATACTTTCTGAATGCAAATACTTCACTTGATACTAAAAATGCTAAAATCACTATAGGTTTGCCTGTAAAATTTGAAGGTTGCCCTCGATTTCTCTAGGATCCCTTGATCAGATCTTGACTTGGTGCCAATGGGACCACCTCAGACGTATACTGTTTCGAACAAAAAAAGAATTTTGAAAATCGGTTCACAATTGAGGGAGTAATCGCGTAACAAACATACAAAAAAAAAAAAAAAAAAACATACAGACGAATTGAGAACCTCCTCTTTGTTTTGAAGTCGGTTAAAAAATCGCCGTAATTTCGTCTACCACTGCGGCGATTGCTACACTCTGATTGGCCAGCCCTAGGTTAAGTAGGTAGTACATAAGAGTTGGGCAAACATATATACTGACCGATATCAATGGTAATAGAGCACGAATTACACCATATCTAAATGGAAAGGGCATTTTAAGGATGGCAGCGCGTAGAGAGTTGCATCTAACTACCTTTGTGCATAAAACTGTGCACAAAAAAATACCTAGGTATTTATTTGAGAAGATTACTTGGATGAAGGAATTGCATAATTGGAATACTCGCAGCCAGAGCCAAGACATGGCTTTTATTCCTAAGCACAAAACTGTCGGGTTCAGGGGCGGTTTCTAGTTCGCTGCGACAAAAATCTGGAATGATCTTCCTCCGCCTTTACGTAAGAATATGTCCCAACATAATATTAAAACTAAATTGAGAATTTTATTATTAAATCGACAGATAGAACTTGAAACATGTCCATAGGGGTATCGTGACCACGTCCTGCACAGCGCTGCAAGCCTGTTATTTAGTATTTTTAGTGCATGTCGGCACAGTAGGAACAGTGGCAACACGGGGGAGTCGGGCCGCCAGCTGTGTGTATCGACGGGCATGTGTTGTGACTGTACCTACAATTAGTATTATTCCTTTTATCCTACTATTGTTTTGTTTTATTTTTTTAATTTATATATTTATTTTTTTTCAAACTTGCTTTCAACATTTATCACCCGTCGACTGACAACAGGGATATATCAAGGGGGTGTACTGAAAATCAGCGCTGTGCCAGTCAGGGCCTCCTGTGGATACCTGACTCACAGCATACGCTGAGTGCATCCCCTTTGCCACAACTAATGGCACAGTGTTAATTTTAGTTGAGTTTTTTTAAATATTAATTAATTATGTAATAAGTTTTCTGTATTTTACTTTATGTTGTGGCAATAAATTAAATTCTATTCTATTCTATTCTAATATTTAAATGTTAAGCTATTGCGTAGGTATTAGTTAATAAATAAAATAACACTAGTTGTAAATCTTTTGTTGGACAAAAATAAACAAAAAACACAATTGGCAATCGTTGAGATACATGAAAAAGGCGAACTTATCCCTTTAAGGGATTTCTACCAGTCAACCGTTGAATAGATAATAGGAGCACTTAGTTGGGGACCGACAAAGAGTCAATGTAAAAGTCAGAACAATGACTAATGAACGTATGTATTCCTGCTTCTTGTTTTGCTTTGTGAACTCACTGTAGTACTGATTTGTGATTTACAAAAAATAATAATTTTCACTGTATCGTGTTGTTTGAATAAAATATGTGCACTTAAGTTACAAGTCGCAGTGCGGTTTGGCAATGCGCAACCCAGACCAAACAATGACAGCATGACGAGAGTCGGCGATCTGCACTTTTGATACCGGCTGAGATGGACGCCGAGAAATTTAAATTAAAACTTTTATGTAGGTATTCGTTGCTAGCTAAGCAATGATTTCTTAAATTAAATGAGTTTTACTATACTAGGTGGAGTTTTAAAAGTTGGGCACCTCAACTGGTAGCTAAAATCAGTATGATTTTTTTCCGTTGTGACACGAAAATTACCCATACAATTGTATGTTTACGGATTTTTTCCAATCAGTCGTTTAGTATAGTTACCTACCATTGAACGTAGTCGAACTTTCTGGGTTCTACCCAAATGTATTCGCAGTAAGAATAAAGTTTATTTATTTTCCAAAAATGATAACTTTCTTTTAACTTAAATCATAGCACAACACATCTTTGTTTTAAAAGGGAGTAGAGAAAGAAGGGTTGTTTTAGGGATCCCTAAATTAGGTAGGTACAATATTACTTCTAGATATGTGCGTGCAACGTTCATATAAAACATTATATCCACCTTGTCTCTACATACGTCTCGATGTACCTCGGCTAGCAGTTTACTACCGAGTAAATAATTGTAATAACAGAAAAAAGTTATACGACTTAAAATTCGTCGTATTTTCTGATAATTTCACTTTATTAACATCAGGCCTAACTCAACCCAATCAGCTTTAATCCTTCGGCGTAGCAATTTGACTCCGAAAAACGTCGCATTCCATTTCCATAAATACTAAGAAACTATAGATAATTGCAACAAATTGCAATACCACCGGACCTCGGCGAACAGCGGTCAGCATGACTAATAAGTCCACCTTTTCCGACAACTTATTAATATTGCCAACATTGTGTGGGCCAGTAAAACTGACAGATCAGATATTTGGAATTTTTAACCGACTTTTGAGGCGGAATTTTGGTTTTTAAGCAATCGACCGCGAAGGAATGTAGGCACTGTTATCACCGCAAACATCGAGATGACGATCTGGTATGCGGGGCTTTACATGGAGAACAACAGTCCTGGTGAATCAGCACTTGACTAGGATATAAACATTTCTCATTAGGTATTTTACGACCGATTGACCGCATTTAACTTACTATCGGTGTTTAGCTCACGTCAAATTTATGCATGGAAATGGAATAGTATAGAAATTAGATTGAATGCCCTAAGTCCAAAGCTTAATTCCATTGAAAACCTATTCCAGGATTGTTGGTTGAGAAGTTGTAATGTATGGTACTGTATGTAAAAGTGAACTAGAGGCTCATTTTAATTTTCGCCGTGTCCTGTCTTTTCGTCGTATCCTTACTAAAAAAATATCCTTAGTAATTATCCTTATACATAGTAATATTTATAACTGAGAAAGTAACTCTGTCTTTCTCTTCGCGCTTGAACCGTTGAACCGATTTAGATGCAATTTGGTTAAGAGATAGTTTGAAACCCTAGGAAGGACATAGGATAGTTTTTATGCCGGAAAATTGCATGATTCCCGCGGCATAGTGATAAATGAATTCTTCACAGACAGAGTCGGAAGCGGGGGGGGGGGGACTCTATAATGTATGTGTATGTAATTCCACATCGATGGAGAGCATCCAGTTCACATTTGCAACAGAAAAACAGACAGTAATGAACGACATTATTAGCTTCTCTTCTATCTATACTTATAAACCGTGACTGACTGGCTTACTGATTGCCTGCCCGACAGACAACGCACCACCTAAACTACTTGAAAGACAGTCATATACCTCGAGCACCGCAGAAGTGCACTATTCTTAGTGCACTTCTGCGGATTTATCAAAATTCTCACGGGATAAAGAACTATCTTATTCTTCTTAAATTTCTTAGGATTTCTTAGATTTTTAGATTATGTGAGATAGTCTAGCGTTACCACTAAACAGACTTGTTTAAGAATGTGCCGGTATGGTAACTATTAAGTACTTAAATTCTTGGTTGCGTAAATGTTAAAATTCTTCCTATAATCATTGCTAAGCTTAACACCGCGAGCGCATGCAATGAAAGCTTAAACTGACATGCTAAATAGTCGCAAATTCAAGAAAGTCACGTAAGTCTTTGGCACAGGCCAACACCTGGTCAGGGGTTTACGACAAACCCAGCGCAGATTTGGGTTCTGTCTATTAATATTGTTTTTTATTATTTATTATTATAAAAACATCTCCAAATTAAGATCAAGACGCTTTAAAATCATTTAAATGTAGGTGTATTATAGGTACCCGTACCTATTCGCTTAAACTTTACAGACGCAAGGGCCAAGTTTTCTATTGTTTTTATAACGTATTTTTGAGACGAAATGAGTCTAATGCGTTTTCTTTACAGTCAAATGTTTATACTTACATATTTTTGTAACGCTGCTGTAGGTACTTAAAACCAGTATACTCGTGTGTAATCAATTGATGTGATTGGCTATTTTCTCGTGTGATTAAAGCATCGCATAGTAATGTATACTAATATTATAAAGCTGAAGAGTTTGTTTGTTTGTTTGTTTGTTTGTTTGTTTGTTTGAACGCGCTAATCTCAAGAAGTACTGCTCCGATTTGAAAAATTCTTTCAGTGTTAGATAGCCCATTTATCGAGGCAGGCTATAGGCTATATATCATCACGCTAACTCCAATAAGAGCGGAGCGGAGCGGAAGAATGTTTCAAAATCGGGGGTTTTTCAAGTAAAACTTCTATAGGCGCCAATTTCAGGAACTACTGCTCCGATTTGAAAAATTCTTTCAGTGTTAACACCAGGGGGGGTTGACGGGGGTGAGGGTGCGGGGGTGATGCGGGAGTTTTAAGGGGGGGATGAACAGTTCATTGATTTTGCCGTAGGATGCACCGTTTTCAAGATATTTGACAAAGCGGGGGAGCGGGTGCGGGGGCTTCAAAGGGGGGGCTTCAAAGGGGGGCTTCAAAGGGGGATTAAAATTTCGGGGGGTTCGGGGGGAGCGGGTTGGAGGGTGCGGGGGGGTTGCGGGGGGGTAATTTTTTTAATATCGAGGAACTAAGGAGAGGCATAATTGATGAAAAAGCAAATTGGACAAAAAAAATAAGCTGCCCAAATTACTAATTCCACGCGGACGGAGTCGCGGGAAAAAGCTACTGCTAAAATAAACTGCAGACTGGTTTAATTATAAATAATATACCTACGTACTCGTATGGCTACGATAATAAATTGAACAAAACGGTACCTATCAAAGGTATTCCTAGTAATTTGTTTCAAAATTGATATTTCTTAGAACACCAAAGTTAAACGATTCTCCGACTGCCCTAACCAACAGTACCCTAAAAACTGAACAGCTTTGGCACGAGTTGGCGTGGTGTTGCCACATCTGCATGCGAATGGCCGCTGTTGCCAGTGCGAGGTTTATGGCCAGCCACTTCACTGGATGCGTGCTGAATGACGGACGAATATAGTGCAGATTGCAGTCACGATTGTATAATAGGGTATTGTGCATTTACTTAAGTTAATATTTATTGGACAGTTATATTCAAACAACGTAAAAATTACGGAGTCGCAGTAAAGAGCACCTACACATGCTTAATGCCATGGCATACACAAAGTACGCATGCTCAAGGCTCCAACAAATTTTCGGGGTGAGCCATAATTTTGATTCTTACTCGAATTGTGTCATTCCTTTGCTTTTAAATTTTTTGTAGTATGAGCTACTGTACTGTAAGCTCTCTTTATTTTGTTGTATATATACAACACAGCTTATGACTATTATATATAATAGTCATAAGCTTATAGAATAAAGACAGTATTCAATGCCCCACAACACAGATTGTTGAAAAAATAGGTAGCAAATGATACATCCAAGCCTCCTACAGTTAAAAGCAAACTTCAATGATAGTGTGGGCTGAAAAAAAGGATTCAACCGATATAGAAAGTTTATTCGTGTAATCTGGAAAAGGTAGCGCGTAAAATAACGTATCAAAATATCCCGGAGCAAACAATAAAAAGCTAGATAATCCGCGTACGAGCTTCGTCCGCCATTTACGCGGCTGAATCGGCATGTTTACACATTAAGCTTGTACGGGTAGATAAAGACAGTCGTAAAGTTTCGATTTAAATAGGCCAACCTTACATTTTGTTCGTTTCAGGAGACAGAGTCGTGGCCCTTAAATGCGCGGAATGGAAAAGGCATTTTAGCATAGGTACTTATTGTATACAATTTTATTGTTATCGGCTTTGATACCCTGGGCCCATAGGGTCCCAGCGTGTATTTTAGGGATCCCACGTGTGTACACGGGCTCATCAAAGAGTTGCAAAAGCAGTGGTAGACGCCACTACAAACCAAAGAGCTGATACATCTATCTTTCTCTTCAACGAGGGAACGCTGCCGGCCTTATGGGAACCATGCCAAGGGAGCCATTTTCTAATTAATTAGTTTCTATTTTAATACATACTTAAGTAGAGTCAAGTGCTCAAATAAGTTCATAATTATGAACCAATACCTTAATTCGACGACATAAGAGCTATGAGACATATTTATGAGCAAGTTGTATGCACTCATATTTTTACACTTGACTGTACCTAACCTACGTAAAACACGCCTGTAGTGTAAATATCTAACAGAATACGTAATAAAAATAATAAGGCCTAAGTATTGACCTACAAATACATAAATAGTTTTCAAAATACAATTCGTAATCTTGGATTTTTTAACGCAAGTTTACTGACACTACCTAATTCATTTATTAAATCAGGCGTTACTTTGCGGAGGTCCATATTAATGAACTGAAACAATACCGTACTAGTAACCGTACTAGTAATAGTAATAGTTTTATTTACTTCCTTTTATATTGAGTCTGTGAATGAGCGGGGGGCAGGGCTGGGATCGGGCTGGTGGCGGAGTGGAGTGCTAAGGGGTGGCATACTTCCTGCTAGCTTTGGCGCCTTCCTCTCGACTGGTCCATTTAGCATTAGACAATTTTGAATGGACTAGGCGGGAGTGGAGATGCTAAGGGCTGGCGGGGGGTGTGGCATTCCGACGCGTTCAGCTTGGTCACTGATCAGTTGTTGGCCTTGCTCCTCGTTCAATTACAAACGAAGGGGCGCCCCCTTCGCATTCCTTAGTTATAAAAATCTTAAATATTTAAAGATTGTAACTAAGTTTTACAAAAAAATTTGTAACTTTAATTGCAATAAACAGATTAAATTTTTTTTTTTTTTTTAATTACTTTGCTCATCCGCGATCTCACGATAGCTACGTTTATGTAAAAAAATGCGTGTTCATGCAGTTCCTCCACCTCCACACTGTATGAACACACAAATCACACAAACCCAACTATCACCACCACCAAACTACACTGACGCGTTTCGAACTCAACCAGAGCTCATCTTCAGAGTATCGCAACCGTTCATACAGTGTGGAGGTGGAGGAACTACATGAACACGCATTTTTTACATAAACGTGGCTATCGTAAGGTGAGCAAAGTAATTGTTTCAGTTCACTACCTAATTCACGCGAGGCGCTCGTATTGCATTTTCATATGCCAAAACAAAACAATTTAGTTGTACTGACAAATGTTGTAGTAGTCAAATAAGATGAAACTGAAAATAATCTTGCCAGATCTATACTAATATTATAAAGAGGAAAGATTTGTATTTTTGTATGTAACGAATAAACTTAAAAACTACTGGACCGATTCCAAAAATTCTTTTGCCGTTAGAAAGCTACACTTTCCTACGGGAAAATTAATTTATCGCGGGAGAAGCTGCGGACGGAAGGCTAGTAATAAATAAGTGGGTAAAATCATTCATGCGTCCTTAACGCCAACGTAATGGATGCAACTTGTCCGCCATTTAAAGACAGTAAAATTCATACCTACATAATAATATGACAACGAAATTGGATAATACTTTGACATTTTCACGGTTCTGATAATGGGACGAGACGACAAAATACAAAATAAACTTTAAATATAACTGGTTAAATTCCAAACACGTCGTTTTTTAAAGTTTGAATAGTATGAGTAGGCAGACTACTAAAGACTTTAACAAAAACTTTACTTGCTAGGAAAAGAGAACGATAGAATAATAATATATACATTTGAGTTCCAGTTCTAAGTATGGGGAACCCCCAAAATTTATTGTTTTTTTTTCTATTTTTGTGTGAAAACCTTAATGCGGTTCACAGAATACATCTACTTACCAAGTTTCAACAGCATAGTTCTTATAGTTTCGGAAAAAAGTGGCTGTGACATACGGACGGACAGACAGACAGACAGACAGACAGACATGATGAATCTATAAGGGTTAAAAATCTATGAGAAAATCGCATTTTGATTGCTTATAAAAAATATGTCAATTGATCGGTGTTAAACCGCCAGTTCTAAGCAGAAGTTGCGAAGTACAATATAACTGTTGAGTCAACAAAAACAGATCACAAAAATTCTCAAAAAAAAATACTCAAGCTCATAGTGTTCTTAGTAATAATTAAAGCGAATGCAATGCAGCGGGTGTGGCCAGTGCAATTTGCATTGGCTGCCAGCCGTCGTCTGCGCTCTCGACAAGCTGAATGCTCAATTACCTACTCATTTATAGTCAAGAGCAATGAAAATGGGTCGGATTCAAGTGATTCAACATATTAGCTTTGTAAAGTTTTCATTGTTTTTGAGTTTACATTTGTTATTCTGTTACTTTGTACAACGCAGACAAGGAAGTGTTTTGTTTGATATTGTTTTGTTATTCGATGAAATAAAAAAACGACCAACGCTTTGCTGTTTTAATTTTTATTTTTAGCTTTGATGTATTTTTATTATTTGATGTTATAGTGGACATAGTAATGAAAACTCTGGATAGTTTCAACGTATTACGGATACGGAGCAACAGCTCTGTGACAGACGGACGATACTGTGCTACTGTAATATTATCATTTGGTCATGTAAAAAAAAATAGGAACCCAGTGGGAATAGAGTTGTTGATTGCTGCAAGTCTGCCACATGTTAGATATGAGTAACTGGGCGACCGAGTTTCACTCGAAAACACGAGTTTTCCTAAAGATAAATCAAGCTAGATCGATTGTTCGCCTTCGAAAACCCTCACATAACAAATTTCATCGAAATCATTAGAGCTGTTTCCGAGATCCCCGAAATAAATAAATACACAAGAAATGCTCGTTCAAACGTATTAGATTTGGTACTTATCTAAAATAAAACCTAAGAAGAGGAAATAAAATTAAGTTTCAGATTAGAATAAGATATTTAATTACCTAACTCGCTAATAAAGACTAAGTAAAACCGTCGTAATACGAATTCAAGCACAATAGACGTAACAAATATTAATTCCTAGGCATATATCAGTGGATTAACAATGCCACTTCTGCTTGTTTATGTCTCTCTTAACCTGCATTTATATTCCAGTTAAGTGCATGCCTGCGAATTGAGTCTAATTTTCAAACCAGCAAAACGAGATAATAATGAAAACTACATTATTATAGACTAGCCTATACACGCGACATGGCAAGCGTAAGCCATTAGATCTCGGAGTTCAATTGAAACTCCCGAGTTAGTTATTAAAAGGTTGGGTACCTATTATAGTACGCAAAATTCCGGGATTTTACTAAATTCAAAATTCCCATGGGAATTCCAGAAAATTGTGGTCTTAATTTACGTTGTATGACGAATAACCGTGCAAAATAACATAATCGTAGGTAAACTTCGCGGTTCAGATTTTGGTATTTTGCCATTCTAGATTAATTCTATTATTTTTATTCTAGACTCCGTCTTAGCGTGAACGAGTAACAACACACACAGAACACAGAAACACGCATGTACTCACAAACTTTTCGTTTATAATTGGTACGATCATTTCGTAACTGGCAAATTAATAAAGTCTGAAATAAACAAAAATTACTAGAGACAAACTAAAGCACACATGCAAGCACAAGCTACATGATACACAAGGATAGTGAACTCTAAGCACAACATAAAAATATATGAATGAAAACTATTGCCCGTAAATACGTCTGCGTGCATGACGGTGGTACTTCGCACTTTCCTGGGATCAGTGTTGCGACTGTAAAAATTTGTGTTGCCATATTTAAAAGCGAAATTAGCGTATTTCGAAAAATAAATAAAAAAAACACATTTTTGTGTCATGTATATAATATGTGAATTGTCGTAAATGGCCAGAGAGATGGAGAGAGAAACGTTGGCAGACAGGAGATGAGGTGGACTGACGACCTGGTCAAAGTGACGGGAAGATGCTGGATGAGGAGAGCACTGGACCGAGATGAGTGGCGAGCAATGCAGGATGCCTACACTCAGCATTGGGTGGCTATGGGCTGAAGAAGAGAGAGAGAGAGTGTGTACTAAAAGAACTAAAAGACCGATCTAGAACATTTGCACGGTTGATCTAGTTGGAAGTGACCCGTTTAGTGAAAGAGCGCGTAGATAAAACTTTAGCAACGAGTCTGCGTAGTCCATCTGGTTATAGGCGTCCTTAGGCTAAATGTTGAAATCAAACACAAATAAATTCAACTAATTTTATTTTATACTAAGATCTCTGTCTTGCAATAATGTTGCTAATGAATGTAATGCATGGCAAACCGCAGCGGAGTATGAACGGCAGGCATGAGCGGTCTGAGAACTAAATACCCGTGAGTAAACCTGAGAGGCCTGTATTTGAGCGACAGCTTGTAAAAGTTTCGCTGAAAAAATAATCCAAGCAAATTAATTCTTTTTTCTTATTATTTTTTGGACATCAGCCACGATAATGCAGATTGTGTAGTTACAATGTTTCAAACATTAAGGTTTTTTTCTGCAATGTAAGTATAAAATAACTCGAGGAGTGATTAGTATTCATACTTAATATTAAGCGAAGGTAACTCTGTCTGTCTGTTATCTTTTCAAGCTTAAACCGCTGAACCGATTAAATTTAGTAGGTATAGAAACAGTTTGAAACCCTGGGAAGAACATAGAATAGTTTGTGTCCTGGAATATTTCATAGTAGGTACTCGTGGAATGGCCACAAACAAATTCTTTGAAGACGAAGTCGCGGGGATCAACTAGTAATTAATGAAAATGATTAGTATAGTTTAAGTATAATTTAAGTGGAAAATAATTTATTTTTAATTATGTGCACCACGTGAGGATGTTTCCCTCACTCAACGTACAATGATTATATACATGACGTACCTTCTCGCTACCTAAGAGGCAGTAGGTACATTACTTCGAAAGCGAGTTATTGCAATGTCGTGCAAATGTGCCAGTGTTGAAGCGATGTATCTGATACAAAGTAACTTCATAACTACATAATTTGTGGTAAAATCATAGTGTTTTACATTACAGTAGCATTTATTTGTTGCGCGGATGTAGCCGCACAGGATGGAGTGTTCAATCTGTTCCGAAATGTGGTTAGGCTCAGATTGTGTTCAGTTTCAGACTAAATGGTCAGGCGTCAGTTGTAACACAGGCTTGTGGTCAGCTGAGGTTCAAAATTAAGCTACAGCTACAAGTAAATGTGAAACTAAGATAAGTTAATATATTTTTCAACAGGGACTTTCTTGCTTTTACGTTGTTACCGCAGCCAAGCATATAGCATGCTTTTATTCTGGACATAATACATAGAAGTTTGGTTATACCGAAACAGGACTTAACACTACTAAAACTAACGACGTTATTGAATACGGCTAATTCTATACAAAAAACAACTGTAACGCAGTGCAGTTGCCTTCGACAATCCAAATGAAAAGCACCAGACGTCACCTAAGACACAGTAAACACAGTAATGCAGGGAAGTGGGCATGGCCAGGCGAGGTGTCAAGGCAGGCGGATGGGCAATTTGTGAAACGCCAACGAGTTCGTGTAATAAAGCAACAATGTTGCGATCAGACAGCTCGCCAGCGACATAAAGCGAATCAGCTATCACTTTACGTGATAGGTGTAATTATCAATACATGTTGCGGATAACACAGCTGACAGGCGGAGTTTAGATTAGAATACGAAAAGTGCGGGTGACTTAAGAAAAGTTAACTTTTAAGTTAACTTGATAAGAAGTCGTATTAAACACGCGTCGATAAAAATATGTTCGACTTCGAAACATTTGGATCCTTCGCGCATTCCCGCTCGCACCGCGTCCGCAGATTGATGTTTAACCTTCACTTACTTACTCAAAATTTTATCTTTTCATTTTTGTTCCTTTCCGACCGGTTAAAAGGCCGTTTCAGTAAAAGTAAAAAAGGGTAATTTTTTAAGAGTTCGCGTTTCTCAAAGTCCCAAAATAAAGTTTATTGTCAGCGTGCGTGGGCTGGTGCAGTTTTTATTTGCAAAAATAAAAAGGCCCTTTCCGTTCGCGGCGTTCATTTTTCATATGCACTTCTCGAAATATTATTCATAACTTCATTTGTTCTGCAAGTTTGGGAATTAATTCGAGGTTGAGTTGGAAAATACTATACTATATACCTAACATCACATTCTGAGTCATATAAGTAAGAGGGCGAAGAAACGCATTGCAGCGGCCAACGGATATGAATTTCTAGTTGAATTAAGTTGGATCTAACGAGAAGCTTGCTTTGCTTTTGGCTTTTACTGTAAGTGGTATATGCAGTTGCAATGTTTTACATATTCTAGTCTAGTGTTTGACTTGCTGAGTTTCAAGCATAATTTATATTAAGTAGGTAGCGTTAACCGCAGCGCAATTCTTTAGACGAAACGAAATTTTAGTAAGTACATTTATCTGAATGAAATATATCTATACTGTATCCCAGAAATAACGGATCACAAACAAGAAAGTAACACAATTTATTAATATTAATAATTTGAAATATATCAAAAACTTTAAATGTTGAAAATAATATGGAAACTAGCTACTACCCGCGACTCCGTCCGCGAAGAATAACGGTAAAAAAAATAGCGTACGACCTATTCTCAGACCTACCGACTTACCGAGTATGGAGAAAAAGTTTCATAAAGATCGGTCAAGCCGTATCGGAGGAGTTCGATAACAAACACCGTGACACGAGATTTTTATATATTAGATAAATCATCACCATCAATATCAGCCGGCACAACTTGCTACATGCACCCACAGGTATTCCGTAACCCTCGTGACATTGTCGGTCCACCTAGTGGGAGGCTTGCCAACGCTGCGTCTTTTAATTCATGGTCGCCACTCGAAAAACTTTATCCTTCATCAACTATCTAATCAGTTCTTTGAGCGATGTAAAATAGATATCTATACCATCAGTACCATCACGAATTTATAACAATTGCCATAAAACTGTTCAGCCCTTGCAAGAAGCCAAACGCAAGATGGCCTCGGAGAAGAATCACCCATCGTCTGGTGAGCAAACTGTTTATACAACACTCGGCCAGAATGCACTGAGGACAAACAAACTGACGTTCCGCTGGGTAACCAAGTAGCACCCAAACCAAGACAACAAACTTAAAGTGCAATAAAATTGAGGTAGGTATGTTAATGAAGCAATGGACTTCAGTTCACGAGCGCAAGACATACTTCCAGGGTCGCGCCATAGGACATTATAATTATAAGGCATCCCATACTTTCAGATTGATCGAAAGCATTTGAATAGCGATCCACACATTATATTAACGATTCGTCGTTTCGATCGTTTGCAAGAACGGATTATTGGTAATATCGTATGAGGTCTCTACATTTTTAGGAAGGGTTCATGTCGCATTTTAGATGCCTTGAAATAGTGGAGAAGCGGTATATGTTAGGTACCTACATAATAGTTTCTTTAAACTCTTGAACATTAGGAGCAATGGAGGCGGTAGATAAATCTAGGTAAACAACAATTTATTTTTATCGAGACCCGTCTCACGTACGCATTTCTGTGTAAAATTGCTTATGATGTGTGAGAACGTAGCTAAATCTCAAGGTATCATCGCCAAGTAACAAATAAACAAGGAAAAAAGCGGTCTCATTGCAATTCACCAGGAAATGGTTAACTCAAACTATTTTGTCCAAGAACTCGCAGTTACGTTAATCTAACTCCACGTGTTGTCAGCGGTAAGACATCTAAAACGCATTCGCGGTAATCCCAAAGCCCTAATAAAAGTGAAATTCGTGGAAAGTTGCGCGAATAGTTACATATGAGGAAATATCTGGATCTTGAGTCATCAATAAGGTTGGCGTTGCGTAGCAATTTGATGACGTAAACTCGTTTAGAAGACAGCTGATGAACGCACCCTTTGAGGCGATGTCAAGATTTTTTCAAGTTTATTTGTTTGAATTCAATACAATACAATACAAATATTCTTTATTGATCACCAGAAACAGTACAGTGACATTACAAAAATAAAAATTCAGGTAGACAATAGGCAGTCTTATCGCTAAAAAGCGATCTCTTCCAGACAACCAATTACTCAGAAATTTATAAATATCAACAGACGAATGTAGGTGGCAGAAATAACAGACAAGAGAAACGCAGTATTACTTAATAGACAACAAACAATAAAAACAATACAAATATAATATAAATTATATAAATAAACAAATACATTCAATATAATACTTATACACTACATATACTTAATACAAAATATCAATGGAAAAAATATCAATGAATTCATGTTAATATATTCGAGTTAAGTATGAAGTATCTTTTTCTATTTATTTTTTTATTTTCTTCAACTTCATTTTTTTATTACTTTTACGGTCATCCCGTGAAACCATATATTTCAAACTAAATACAAACTGAAATATAGATGCACAGAAAAAACCCCAGAAAAAAGACCAATGCTGGGAATCGAACCCAGGTCCTCAGCGTTCCGTGCTGCGTGCTTACCCCTACACCATCACTGGTCTAGAAGTTAGCGACGAATCTTTCCCATACATCGTACACTTCAGTCTGTTATAATCACATTTAGGCAGTGATAAAGCGCATCTATGTTATGCCCTCTACCGAGAGACTTCAACACTCCTTCGGAGCTACCCGCTCACCTGGACCAAGAGATGGCGCTACTAGGCCAACTTTTACAAGTTAAGTATGAAGTATCTTTTTCTATTTATTTTTTTATTTTCTTCAACTTCATTTTTTTATTACTTTTACGGTCATCCCGTGAAACCATATATTTCAAACTAAATACAAACTGAAATATAGATGCACAGAAAAAACCCCAGAAAAAAGACCAATGCTGGGAATCGAACCCAGGTCCTCAGCGTTCCGTGCTGTGTGCTTACCCCTACACCATCACTGGTCTAGAAGTTAGCGACGAATCTTTCCCATACATCGTACACTTCAGTCTGTTATAATCACATTTAGGCAGTGATAAAGCGCATCTATGTTATGCCCTCTACCGAGAGACTTCAACACTCCTTCGGAGCTACCCGCTCACCTGGACCAAGAGATGGCGCTACTAGGCCAACTTTTACAAGTTAAGTATCACACTACTTAGGCTTTATCACTGCCTAAATGTGATTATAACAGACTGAAGTGTACGATGTATGGGAAAGATTCGTCGCTAACTTCTAGACCAGTGATGGTTTAGGGGTAAGCACGCAGCACGGAACGCTGAGGACCTGGGTTCGATTCCCAGCATTGGTCTTTTTTCTGGGGTTTTTTCTGTGCATCTATATTTCAGTTTGTATTTAGTTTGAAATATATGGTTTCACGGGATGACCGTAAAAGTAATAAAAAAAATGAAGTTGAAGAAAATAAAAAAATAAATAGAAAAAGATACTTCATACTTAACTTGTAAAAGTTGGCCTAGTAGCGCCATCTCTTGGTCCAGGTGAGCGGGTAGCTCCGAAGGAGTGTTGAAGTCTCTCGGTAGAGGGCATAACATAGATGCGCTTTATCACTGCCTAAATGTGATTATAACAGACTGAAGTGTACGATGTATGGGAAAGATTCGTCGCTAACTTCTAGACCAGTGATGGTGTAGGGGTAAGCACGCAGCACGGAACGCTGAGGACCTGGGTTCGATTCCCAGCATTGGTCTTTTTTCTGGGGTTTTTGCTGTGCATCTATATTTCAGTTTGTATTTAGTTTGAAATTAATATATTCGGTAAAAAACTTGCGCTAAAGTTTTTTTAGTTGATTTCTATAAAATTAACAATCGTAGTTTGGTAATATTACCGCAATGCTAAAAATTCTGTATCGTAGATCTGTCGAGATTATCTTTGTCATTACCAACCGTTCATCTTGATAATCTAGCACAAATATAGAAGCGATGCATAAATCTCTTAGCCATCTAAATACCGCTAGCGCCCATCTAATCTCGTCTAATCTCGGGCTTGTTGCATTCTCCATAAATAACTAATATCGGCTTAGCGCCTTAATGACGCATAATGTGCCGCGTTCCTGCCTATAGCTTATTGAACGATGAAATATGACGTGCAAAAGGTTGGAGGGAGCAACAATGTTGCATCGACCACCGACCGCCGACCGCCGACCGCTGCCCGGCCCACGGCTGTCATATGACAAATGACTAAATTGCCTCTCGACCAATAACGGTATAGGTACGATACTTTATGTGGGAGAGTAGGTATACATCAGAGATTTCGCCACGTCTTGCTATCCGATATGAGTAAATAAATGTGGAGTGTAATTTTTTTAATCATGTTCTTTATTTGTTAAGGTTTTATTTTAAATATGCGCAGCTACGCGCCATTATCATTTTGCGGGACATCATACTGCATTGTAACTGCTTGTAATGGTACGCTTGAGCGCGATTGAATGGCCCTCAGCGGCGGCCCATGATTTCTATAGAGCAGTGACAAGTCAGTTGTGAGAAATACTGACTGCATGCAGTTGATTGCACACTTGTCCCTCATGTCAAAAAACCAGTAGGATAGAAAATGCATAACATTTGATTACTGTTAACGATACCCGATTTCCTTCATTGTAAAGTTATTTGCATAATAATTTGTTTGCTGCTGAGCTGATCTACTTTAATAAACTTTTCTTATAGGCGCACCTTGGTTTCCCATAATTTAATAAGTCATAATGTATCATTCTTCATAATCAACGTTACTCATAAAGTGATTTATTTCAGAAACAGTATTTTTTCAGGTTTTTTAAATGCTATTTTATAGAATTCAGTAGGATAGGTTAGGTTTGTTTTATAACAATTCCGACGAAAATAATGTTTCAGAAATAAATCACTTTATAACTAACGTTGATTATGGAAAATGATACATTATGAATGACTTGTTAAATTATGTGAAACCATAGAGACCCTTTGTTATAGTTAATATTACCTGGGATTTTCGTCACTGACCCGATCATATTACAGCGGACGTGGTCACGAGTAGACTGTAGACAGTCGTGATTAGGCCCCAGTGACATTAATTATGAGCGAGAATTACAAAAATTTTAAAAATAAAACTTTTCTTTTAGCGCTATCTAAAAATAATGATTGCGAATTGCATCAATTTAAGAGGGTTTATACCTGCTGAGCTGGCAACGTTGCATTTTTGTTAGTTTTTCTCGATTATTCCATATATTACCTAACGGTTTTTAAAGAGAATAAAAGTCTTATCTTATCACGAATTATTATTGCAGTAGACACATTAACTTACATATTAGAACAATTTGTATACAAAACATTTTTAATTTTCATTCAATTTTTATGGAATAATCGAGAAAAACTAACAAAAATGCAAAGTTGCCAGCTCAGCAGGTATAAACCCTCTTAATATAACTACAACCAATATTCCATATGTCAAACCAGCCGTCAAATTAAAGAGAATCAATGACAGATTTGACATTATTTATCGTTAGGGTACAGTAAGACGATGAAATGCGACTGAAATTTGGCCTGTAACTTGTTGCTTGTACCTATCTATCTGATGTAATCGGATTGTTCTCTATTTAATTAAGTAAGTACCTATATGAAATAAAAGTGTCGATCGACTTTTCTTTGTCACTCGTTGCTATAGTGACGGTCTCCTGAGTAACTCTTTTTAGAATAGGCTCGTTGAGCCGATTCCAAAAAGTATTACATTAATAGTAATTCGCACGAGATGCGACAAAGTTGAATTAAACTAAATTAGATGTAGCAAAAAAGAATAGCGGGCAGCTCGCTTCCAACGAAACTACGGCCTTACCCCGAATTCGAGACATGCACGCGCCCTCAGCGTCACCGCCTGAGCGCAAATTAATGACAGGCCATCATATCTCCGCCTAATGCGAGCCGCGACAGAAAAAAACGAGTGCGCAAATTGTTTTAAATGGGCAGGTAGGCTCGCCCGGCTGACCTACAGACTGCCAGTTATTGCCAAAAGCGATGCGAAACCTTTTTTTTAGGTTTTACGATTCCGTGGCAAGGTTAACGATACCCTCGCTCTGGACTAATTAGTCACGTCAAGAGCCGAATGGATACACAATTAATTTTGTGGGTTTTGGTAACATTGTCAGATGAGGTATGGCTTCATTATTTTTTATGTGGCTCGTGGACTTACCGGCTCGGTGTCTCCTTGGTTATCCTTGCCGAGGCCCTCGCCTTTCGACCAGCCCATCTTCTCCAATAATTTGAAGCCTTTATTTTCGGGTGCAATAAACCTGCAAAAGGGTTTGAGTATGAGTCGTGTGCGAATCGGGTTCCGTCGACCTACGAGATTATTTCAATAATTAAGAAATTTCATCATCATCATCCCAGCCTATATGTATACGTCCCACTGCAGGGTACAGGCCAATGAGAGGGCTTGGGCCGTAGTTCCCACGCGGGCCCAGTGCGGATTGGGAACTTCACACACACTATTAAATTTATACGCAGGTTTATGCGTTTCATGCTCGTGGTAAATTTCAAATGTAATTTCGCACATAAATTCCGAAAAACTCAGAGGTGCGAGCCGGGATTTGAACCAACGATCCTCTGCTTCGGAGGCCATAATGTCGAACCGCTCGGCCAACACGGCTTTTAAAAAATGTTCAACAGACATTTAATATGACAGTACCTAAACCAAAAGCGTCGACTTTTCAAAGTAAAAGAAACAACATACACAAACCTCAACCTAAACTTAATTTAAACATCGATAAATATATAAATGAATCACAAATAGTTTCAAAAATAAACACGGATAACGACCAAACATAATGCAAAAGCCGAAACATTTCTTTTGGGCAGGGAATCTATACATATAATAAATCTGTAACAAGTCGGTGTCTGTACATTGAAGATATTTGAGAAAAACTGTCACTAGGGCTATTTATTAGCGCAATAGAACCCAAAACAATGATTTTTAGAATTATTGTCTGTTTGTCTGTTTGTCTGTTTGTCTGTGCGTTTGTGCGCGCTAATCTCAGAAACGGCTTAACCTAGAAGGATGCGGTTTTCACTGATATGTTGGCGTATTTTCTTGGATTAACATTTAGTGTTTGTTTCATTTGAATCGGTTCATAAATAAGAAAGATACGTCTATTTTAAGAATTTATCGAACAGTTTTTAAAAGAATTGTTATTGATTTTGCGGAATTTTCGGTTAATATATTAAAGGTTCTGTTAATTTAATAATTGTTAATAACAGTCTCTTAAATGACGATTTAAAAATTATAAATTTAAAAGAAAATGGCCAGTTCATAGAAAAAAAAATCCAACATAAAATGAGCTGACAACAGTATAGTAGACTATACTTAATAGGGTTCATCTTAAGTTGGACATGCACACAGGTGTGGTTTTTTTTTATATCGGAGAACTAAGGAGAGCCATAATTGATGAAAAAGCAAATTGGATAAAAAAAAGAAGCTGCCCAAATTACTAATTCCACGCGGACGGAGTCGCGGGCAAAAGCTAGTATGAAATAAAATTTATAAGTTAAGTAAAAAGAAAGTAACAGTCGAATTTCGCCATGTTTAACTTCTTTTGCCGAATACATACATTTGGCAATCCCGACAAATGCACAAGGCGCAGTCATATTCATATAATATGACCAAAATCCCTAAATTAGTTGTTTTAATTGTCTTTTTTTGTGTTTTTTGTTTACAGCGCATTGATTTTTTAGTGTAATTTTATAATTGGTAAATAAATTAACAATATACTCGGGCCCTGTTTACATTGTTTGTTTGTTTGTTTATATGTACTCTTTATTGTACAAAAAAAAGGAAAACAAAATGTTACAGAAAAAAAATGATAAGTACAAAGGCGGACTTATCCCTGAAGGGATCTCTGCCAGTCAACCTTTGAGTGGTAGAGAAAAGCAATCAAAAAAAAAACAAGGATCAACAAATAGAGCAAAACATTTGAATAAATATAAATGCATGATGTAAACCTCAAATACCTAACTATACCTATACAATATACTTATAATACATTGTTTCAGTAAAATCATTTCAGTAGTATATTATGTAACACTGAGGTGCTCGATCGATCTCTTAGGTATAAATTGCTAGCATCGCGGCCCCGCAATGTCATGCTACTGGAATGATTTTACTGGAATAATGTAAAGCGGACATAAATCAAAAATGGCCTTTATTACTATAACATAAAACTGTGTCATATAAGTTTGTTGGCGCTTTGGATGGATCCGGCGCTAGGGTTAGTTACGTTTGGACGGTACCCCAAAAACTCATCGTTTTTTTCTTACCGTTTAATAAATGTCTTAGGCATCAACTTGGTTTTGCCATAAACGCAGCGCACCAGACAGCGTTTTTTTCGTTATTTGCCGGGCTAAAGGAGGGTGGGCTAATTGGCCTGTATGACCAATAAGGACAAGCGATTGAGTTGAAACGTTACTATGTAGGTTTTTCCGATACTAAGTCCTGTATCGCTTTACAGATTATGAAGGTTTTGTAACTGTCGATGATTTTGTTTTTTATGCGTTTTCATTTGTTTTTAGGGTTCCGCACCTTGAAAGGAAAAAGCGGAATCACATAGGATCACTTTGTTGTCCGTCCGTCGGTCCGTCTGTCAAGACCCTTTTTCTCAGGAACGCGTGGAGGTATCAAGCTGAAATTTATATCAAATACTCAGGTCTACCGTCGCTTGGAGCTGTGAAAAAATCAAACTTCTAAGCCAACGCAATCAAAAGATACAGCCATTTATGCCGCAAATTTTCGACGCTCGCAAGGGAATCAAAACCTACAATTTGGTACGAAGCAAGGTCTTATAGCACAGATAAAGGAAAAATTGCGAAAAGCATAAATTTTTTGTCTATCTGTCTATATCAGTAACCAATCTACAATGATCCCACACTGCGCACATTTTGCTTGGGAGCAGGGGTCTGCTAAGACTGGATGTTCATAGATACATACAAATTTGTACGGAACCCTCGGTGCGCGAGTCCGACTCACACTTGGCCGGTTTTTTATCTTGCTATACCTTTTTTTTACACCGCGATTCGAGATTTCCCGCCATATAAAAGTTGTAGAATATGAAAAACCTTTCCAATGATATATAGCTTGTCGTTATTGGACCCTAGGTCAGAATCCATATAAGTCTGTCCATCCTCCTTTGGAACATTAATAATTAAATAAGAAGTTAAGTAAAACGTGTTGTTGTGTTTTTTTTTCTCTCTGAATGATCACTCCGTTACGCGCCGAATCAAAAACCCATTAGTACGTCTGTGTCATGCGAAGCATTTATGTCATGATACGCCGAGTCCTGATATTTCCATATTTGTGGCCAGACGGAGGATGTTGACATTGACATTATCGCCAAGTTTTTGCCGCTGAAGTTTTAAAAGATTACTAACGAAACTTCGAGGAAAAAACGAGGTGCGCGAAATGCTAAACATGGTTTCCTAGGACGAAAAGAACTGACAGTTGTTTTTTTATAAAGGCGACAGGCGAGCAGATTTATGTCACAGACAATCAGTCTGACTATCAGTTAGGAGTTAGATATTTACAGTGGGATCGTATCCTATAATAAAAATACCTTAAAGCTTAAAGCCGTGTTAGCATAGTGGTTAACCTATGGTCTTTCAAGCACAGGATATCGAAGGTTCGTGCCCGAGTTAGCGCCTGTGAATTTTTAGAAATTGATGTGTGAAATTACATTTGAAATTTGCCATGAGCAGGGCCCGTACATTTGATGCCGATGTCGTCACGCCGCGTAAAGGATGATTGCAATTTGAGTAGTTGAGATAATCAATCTTTAATCATCAATCATTAAAAATTAGCCAAATGTGCGACACAACAAACAAAAATAGATTACAAAACAAAAGTGTTTTTATGAATATTGCATTACGTATAAACACGAAGATGAATTAGATTTTCTTTGCGTAGGAATTAATGCAAGAAGGATGGCGTACTTCAAGTTAGAGAGGAATTCTATTTTCTACGTAATTGTTGAAATGTGTTACCTAACAATACATTTTAATAAAATGTATGTATAAAAACAAAACAACTAGTTTCATTTACGTTTCACGTATCAAGTAGGTATTAATTATTCCACGTGTGAATAGATTACTTTTGAAGTCATTATTTGTACATGATTAAAATGATTGACGACTAATGATTAATAATTACAATAAAACTATTTGGGACCATCATCTAAGCAGCGTGACGATAAATTAATGGCATCGGCATGAAAAGTACGGGCCCTGGCCATTGGCCACGAGTTTTGTGGTGAAGCAAAACATCACGAGGAAACCAACATACACCTGAGAAGCAATTCAATGGTGTGTGTGAACTTCCATCCACACTAAGTGTGGCGACTACAACTCAACCCCTTTTATGAGAAGAGCCGTGCCCAGCAGTGGGATACTTTAGACTGGAGATGAAGGATACCTTAGCTTGAAACGCTTACGTTTCTAAATCGCTGCTCTGCGTTTTCTCCGAATGGTGTGAGGAGCCGACTTTGTCCCGCCGCTCCTTCGCTCTGTCGTTGTACGCCGTCTCTTCGATGGCCAGAGGTTTAGGCGCGTACTTGTTCTTGAGTCTAGCCAACTCTAATTCATGCTGTTTCTTTACGCTGCACGTCCGCGTGTAGGCAACTTTCTTTTCTTTCTCTTGCACTGTGAAATTAGTGTTATATTAGTATTGGTTTTAGGAATCCATGCCAAAGGGTTGGCAATGGAACTTAACTAAAGCTCCGCGGTCTGTCCATCCGTCAATCACACGGCTGTAGGTATCTTTTGAACCGTTATAAGATGACACTTGAAATTTACACAGAATTATGTTATACTATGGTTGTTACAATAAGCAATAGTAATAATAAACTAATCTAAATAATTAGGGAATTCACGTACAAGACACGCGATACTTCAACACTAAATTATAAAAAAATAGCGCTCATATTTTCATGGCTTTATAGTACCAAATAAGTTGTAAGGTACTGAGCGCCTGACTTGTACTTTGTCAGATTAGTATTTCTGTCACTGCAATATTTAAATAAATAAATATAAATATATTAGGGGACAATCTTACACAAAACGAACCTAGTCCCAAACTAAGCAAAGCTTGTACTATGGGTACTAGACGACGATAAACATACTTATATAGATAAATAAATACTTAAATACATAGAAAACATCCATAACTCAGGAACAAATATTCATGCTCATCATCATCACACAAATAAATGCCTTTACCGGGATTCGAACCCAGGACCTCTTGCTTCATAGGCAGGGTCACTACTAACTAGGCTAAAGCGGTCGTTAACAGGCAGAAAGGACACTTTAGGCTTTGATATAAGTAAATAACAACTTACTTTCCATCACTAGGCCGGGTTCGCAATGACCACAAGTATCAATTCCTGGGTGTATATGACATAGCAGTTTGGTTTCGCCCAGCTGAAGCGTACTCCCGTGCATGACCTAAACAAAAAATAAATACTTATTAATAAACATAGTCGCTACAAATACTTTAGATTAGTCACTTTACCCTGTGTTAAGGTAAGCTACTCAATAATTGGCACTATAATATCAAGCGTCGTAAAAAAAAAGTGTAAGTATCCTTTACTTTTTTTTAAATGAGGAAATTTTGGAGTTTTCTTACTCAGAATCAAGACATCGATTTTGATGATAAAAAAGTCCCAATTTTTTTTGTCACTTATGTGACTTTTTTCATACAGTTTACGAGTACATATATGGCTCGTCACAAAACTGACACAAAAAATTTGTATGGAAAATTATGAATATTTTTTACGAAACGGATACACTTTTTAAAAATGCCCTGTTACCATGCATTGGGCAGATTCTTACCTCCATTGAACTAGTAATAAAATAAGTTCCTATAGCGGTGGCAGTGCTTACAAAATGCGAGTTTACCCTCTATAGTTTCCTAACTATTATTTTTTTTTTCAAATTTTCGTCTGTATATATTGTTGGATGCGGATGGCGCCGCACTGATCTGTTTGGCAAGTCTTGGGGAGACCCATGTTCAGTAGTGGACGTCTTTCGGCTAAAATGATGAATGAAGATTTGTCGTATTTTTGCAGGTATGTTCGTCGATATTTTGACCTCACCTGTGAACTGATTTCGATGTTTTTCAACCGACGAAAACAAAAGGAAGAGGTTCTCAATTCGACGTGTATATTTTTTTTTGTTTGTTTTTTTTTTATGTATGATCACGCATAACTTTTTACAGAGTAGTCCGATTTTGATGATTATTTTTTTATTGGAAAGCGTATACCCCGAGGGTGGTCCCATTTAAATTTGTAAACAATATTCCTACCCTAAGGGTAGAAAAACAGGGGATGATTGATTGTTCAGTTACTGATTGTACTATATGACCACGCATAACTTATTATAGAGTAGTCGGATTTTGATGATTCTTTTTTTATTGGAAAGCGTATACCCCAAGGGTGGTCCCATTTAAATTTGGAAATAATATTCCTACCCTAAGGGTAGGAAAACAGGGGATGATTGACTAACTTTTTACAGAGTAGTCTGATTTTCATAATTCTTTTTTATTGGATAGATAGGGTATACCTTGAAGTTGGTATTATAAATTTGGAAAAAAAATACCCCAAGGATGGAAAAAAGTATAAAATAAAAACTATTTAAGAAAAAATTAAACCGCCGAAAAAACTGAAAAGCAAAAAATAATACCTTTTTTGTTTGACCTTAATCTAGGTACCAGTTTGAAGTCGGAGCCTCAGCACGAGCCAGGAGGAGTGATAGAAGCCAATCAGGTAGACGATTATAGGTCCACTCCTCCTGGCTAAGTGCTGAGGCACCGACTTCAAACTGGTACCTAGATTAAGGTCAAACAAAAAAGGTATTATTTTTTGCTTTTCAGTTTTTTCGGCGGTTTAATTTTTTGTTAAAAAGTTTTTATTTTATACTTTTTTTCCATCCTTGGGGTATTTTTTTTTCCAAATTTATAATACCAACTTCAAGGTATACCCTATCTATCCAATAAAAAAGAATTATGAAAATCAGACTACTCTGTAAAAAGTAGTGTAGTGTAGTGTTTTTTTTGTTCGATAGTCAGTCTATCTAGTGGGAGGGAGGGCTGCTAAAGCTTCGCCTTCCGGTTCGTTGTCGCCACATGAGAACTGACCTCCCCCAACGGTTCCCTGTTCTTCGAACGACGTGGCCCGCCCTTGCCACTTCAACTTGCATATTCTCCGAGCTATGTCACTATGTCAGTGATTTTCGTTCTTCGGCGACCTATCATGTCTTGATTCCTATATGACTATGTCTCCCTAGTTTATTTTCATTCAGCCCTTATACTAAGAAGTTCGAAATTGGAAATTCATATCGTGCCATTTGGCTTACGCTAACAGCATTTAACAGGAGAGTAACAGCCACGGTACATTACGAACTTCAAATTTCGAATATCCTACCCGCTAGAATATCCTTCATTTTCTTAAATAAATAGGTCTGGCAAAAAATTACTTTAAAAAACCGCAGTTAAACCGCAGTTATCATACCTCAATAGGTCCGCTAACAATTTGGCTTTCTGATATCCTCACACCGTTCAGAGTCGTCCCGTTTTTCGATCCCAAATCCGTAACAGTGTATATTCTCCGGCTCATGTCGTATTTAATGTCCAGATGATTCTGCAAACGAAAACAAACAGATTTTAAAAATGATACATGGCACTTATTCCAGGGAAATATTTAACACGCTATTTGATTTCGAGTCTTCGCATTCACTGCCGGGAACGCATATACGAGTTTTCGTGACTTTCGCCTAGTGGCGCTGTTATAGTTTGGCAGTCATTTGAACGCACATTTGTGGCACCTGAAGAAATCTCGAGGCTGACAGTTGGCTGCGAATGCGTTAAATCTAGATTGCTTACATAGTTTTGGTACTAAAGTATATATACGAATTTACCCCCGCTAAGTCGGCCAACGCTAAAGAAGTTTGCCGGCAATTGTATGAAAGTTCTTAGCCATTGCTCCTTACTAATGAGATCATGCTAACCCGACTTATCTTTATTTAGCAAGAAATGCAACCCGTCTAGAACCACGTCATAGCTAAAAATTCTTCGTATATCTTGATGTATAGTCGACCAAGTAAGTGCTTTACCATTTTTTGTGAATAAAAACAATAAGGCTGATTGCCACATTGAATTGTACCTGAAAATGGTCTTTGATGTTTTCAACGGTACAAGGGACATTGAACTTTAGGGTGGTAAAGGAATTTCTTGCTCGCCTATACAAGTATGAATACTATGTATAGTTATCATAACTCATAATAGTGTACTCACTCACCCTAGATACATTGCTGTCTTCAATAAGAATAGAATGCGAGTTTCCCTCCCTGCCGACAGTGCCTCCATCTTTGGTGACAAGGAAGAGACTGCCCACTTTGAGCTTAGGCAAGTTGGTCTCGCGCACAATCACGCGCATGCTAGGCGGATGATGCTTAGCGATGGAATCTAAACAAAAATATAATACAATTTAAAATTAATCAACTACAATCCTTTTACTTTACTCCTCTGTTACCGTTACCAAATCAATAAGATATTTCAAATAAAATAGTTTTAAGTTCATTGATATGGACCTTCGCTAACTAACTCCTGAATTAATTAATAATTTAAAATTAGTAATTGTTTAGTACTCAACTGTATTTTTGTGAATGAAAAGTGATAGTGATTTAACCCTTAAAAAGGTAGAGGCGATTTACCGACCTCATGCATTGCTTTTGAAATTCAGTCTTATTGCTTTTATAATACGTCACAATATCCATTCTAATTATTGAAAATATGACTAGCTTTAAAAACATACTTTATCATACTTTATTCTCCAATAAATGGGGCCTTATTAAGGGTTAATTATGTACAAAGTCATTTTATAAAATACAGGAAAAATATTTAGAAAATCATGCCTCCCTCTGCCCCCTGTACCACAAAAGTTACAAGTGCTACAAATCGACAAAATTGTAACATTTTACTATGAGAAACTTGACAATTTTGTCGAATAGGGATGTTTCCTAGGTAAAAAAATAATAATTCTTATTACTCCGTATTTTACATTATCAAAAAATATTAGACACGTAATTTTTCTTTTGACAATTAAACAAAAAATGACGAAGATATGGCGCGTTGAAGTTCCGCGTAACGAGGCGTGACGTCACTTGTTCCTAAAACGCTCATACAAAGTGTAGGAACAAGTGACGTCACGCGAAACTTCAACGCGCCATATCTTCGTAATTTTTTGTTTAATTGACAAAATAAAAAATACGTGTCCAATATTTTTTGATAATCTAAAAGACTGACTAGTTAGGAAAGTAGCCAATTGTAGCACTTGTAACTTTTGTGGTAGAGGGCCCTGGTGTAAGTCATCCACAAATCCCACAACTAAGATTTGGTATCATATAATTAAAGTAAAACAATACAACAATGCAAAACTGACAATAAATCACATTTTCACATATATTTACACAGATATGGATTATTTGCAGTAGTTATTTCACCAGTACTTTTAATGGAATTATTGCAATTTTTTCGCAACTTGTATCGCAACTGATGCGAAGAATATTCTATTAAAGAAACAGGTGAAGGAAGTACTATGAATGATCCACAAATATGACCAGAAAAACTGTTTTGCCAATAGGATTTAGTGTATGTTGCGATATTTTTTTACATTTTGATACTTTAATCTTATCTTGACATACCCCAAAATTGGCGAATAATACTTGATTTGACGTCAAACCGAATTATATACAACGCGTTTAAGACAACAAAGCAAATACACCCCAAATACAAACACGATCATCTTCATAGCAACAAGGGCATCATTTACCATTGCCATCAGCATCACTAACAGTTGACACGCTGCCATCTGATTCTGACTCTGCATCTTCTTCCTTTACTTCTTCTTTTTCACTATCTGATTCGCTGCATTCACCTTCTTCTAAATCTTGAGGCTCTACTTGCTTATCTTTGTCGTCGAAAATAGCATCTTCGCCAACAGATGCTTTGTCTTTCTCTGTAGCTATTTCTTTAGAATCAGAGTCTGTTTTCTTGTCTGTGTTTTCATCATCTCCATTTTCAGTTTTCCTCTTACTTGACTTCTTTCTTCGCTTGGCTTTGCTTCCTTCTTCGTCTTCTTTCCCCTGTAATACAACATTGGCTTTGGTATTGCGTAGATACTTTTATCATTTAATTACCTAAGGCGGTTTGGCCTCGGAGTGAAACCTGGGATAAATTTTTCGTCAGGTTTTCAATGTCTTTATCTTCACGTAGTCTTGCCTGTGAAAGAAAAAAAAAACAAGTTAAAAGCACAATGCATTCATTGATAAGAGGTTTTTGTTTATACAGTTGATGGCATAAATATCCATACAGCCATCACATCAAATATATCCAAATACCAACTTGATGATTAGTGGCATAGAGTTGTATGAATATTTTTGACGCCTTGATAACGTAGTTAACGCATTTTGTTCTTATGTTCGAAGAAGATTCAAGGAGAGATGCTGTGTGGGAGTGCTGCTGGGACAGTAACCGTCGGCTCCAACCACGGGGAATTGGGCTGAATGAATGTGTGAAAACAATCGACAGCACGCCTGACTCAGCAAGGCGTCCCCATACATCATCATCATCATAACGTACATTATATTTATGACCTTGACTCTACACAAGTTGCAGTATAAACAAAAATTGAAACAGAAGCAAAACTAAACTTATACTGATTGAAAAACAATTTCATATCAGACATATTGTAATGCTTAACCTTAGCATTGTGACAAGAAACTAGAGACAGTATTCTACATCAAAATAAACTACATACATATTCATGCCCAATCATTATTCACCTTTGCAATTTTTTTTAAATATCTTTTATATATTAATGTATTAAAGCAATTAAATATTTTGGAAAAACCTTTCTTAGTTTTCTGGCCTTCTTTTTTTCATGAGCTTCATATAAAGCATTGGTTGCAGTTTTACTTCTGTCCGGGTATGAATGAAATTCAAATGTTTGTTTGTCTTCTGAGTACTGATAGTAGCATCCAGTGTCGGGATGATAGTAGAGGCCAAGTTCCTGAAAATGTAAACAATGTTCTATGATAAACCACCATAGTGCCAAACTACTGGTCCAATGTCAATATATACATAAGATATTACTGAATTTGCTATGTTAGTGCAAAAAAACATACATGGTTTGCGAGATATCATCATTCAGGTGTTCAAAAATCACATGTAACTTTTTGCATTAGATGTATACCTAAGGAGCTATCGAGTTGAGCACAGCCATCTTCTCAAAATGAGAGACTTGGTATTCTAGTACCCATTCAGGCCAATGTTTAATTTCTTCACAATACATTTTATAACAAAGATGCCTAAAATAAAATTAAAAAATTTCACTTACAGAGCTGTAATAGTAACCCGTCTTATAATCATAGTACATGCCGGCAGACTCAACATATACCATTCCTGATTGCTGCATGGCACTCTGTGCTGCTTCCTTCACCTGCTCCGCAATGCTTTTTCCACTTTCACTGTCTTCATTGCTCAACTTCCAACCCCCATTCTCATCACTGGCAACATTCTGTTCTTTGGGACATTCTATATTGAAATTTTTTGATACTTCATTTGTCTTAACATCAGTTACTTCCATCATTGTGGATTTATCTTGTAAATTGCTTGTGCAATCTGTCTGTGTAGATGCATTTTTATGTTTGGAATCCTGATAATTAGCAATACTTTCATCCTGTTCATATTTAGTAGGAATTTTCTCTTGAACGTTTTTTTCCGTATTATTTTCCGTTTGCATGGATGCATTTGTTGTTTGCACACTAATAATCTGTGATAAGAAAAAAACTTTTAGTAATTTTCTGTATCTAAAATATAATAATTTTTAAAAAGCTTTGTCATTAAAATAAAAATGTTACTTAATCAGTAAATACAAATAATTTTCAAGGTTCACACAAACTGAGGATAAGGACTCATTAATTAACATGTTTTAACTTAATAATAATTAACTGTTGTAAATTGTCACTTGTCTCCGCAGTGTATGTGAAGAGTCTAGTGTGGAAACCACCATAGAACCATAAAAATTGTAATGTTTTTATTATTTAAGGTAATAAGTTGAACAATGAACATTGTACATGAAAATGTATCCAATGTACAGTAGAATCCGCTTATAATCACATTGAAGAGAAGTGACAAATACTTCATACTAAGCCAACATCATACAAAGCAAGTCTTCATTTTACTAATTAGTTTAATAGAGAGATAAAGTACAATTTACATATGTATCTATTCAATAAGAAAAAGAACCATGAACTGACATAAAAAAATATAATAGAGACAGAAAAAAAAGAATTACATATACATAATATTATTATTAATTAACCTATTAGTACATTACTATCGTCTATCACTATAACACCATAATTTCTTAAAAATAGGTTATACATAATCATAAGTATTATAAATGCAAAAGTTTACATGGATATATGGATGTCTGGATGGATGTTTGATACTCTTTCAGGCTACAGTTTGACGAATTCTGATGAAATTTGCCACACAAATAGTTTATAACCTGGACTAAACTAACAAATAGGATACTTTTATCCCGGAAAATTGCATGGTTCCCACTGGATGGCGATAAATAGATTCTTCGCAGACCCAGTCGCAGGCAATAGCTATTAAGCTGACATATTTTTAAACAATTATATATGGAAATTAAGCTTTGCACTGTAATTACATCATATTAAGCGGTTGGTCATAATAAGTGGATTCCACTGTATTTTCTAACAGAGAATGCATAAAGAATGCTAGTGATTATCAAGTTTCAAGTCACTGATTAACAAGCATTTTACTATCAATCATAGTACTTGAGTGCTTTTAGAGAAGTTATCAAACAAACAAACCCAGTAGATTTGTTTCAAGGAAAGTTATAATTTCCCTTATACATTTAGCCTAAAATAAACTTCTATTACCTGATTCTTCAAATGTTGTTTCAATATATTGAGTAGTTGAGTCTTCTTCTTTATCCTATTTCTCATTTTCAAGACAAGCCTCATTATTTCAGGTCTGAATTTCAAAGATAACCGGAGACTCCGCAAAGAAAACCTACTCTTATACATTTTCGATGTTTTGGTTACATTAACGTTGATAGTATCCATTGGTGTGAAACCAGTAGAGTAAAATAATCAAATTAAAAACAAGCAAGCGACAGCACGATAAATAGAGATAATAGAGAATGGTTGTACTCGGATTTCCTCAATGATTATTCGTGTTTTGACACCAGAAAAACCAAAAAACATTTCACTATTTTTCACTTTCCTCTCTTGACATTGACACATAAGCATATGTCAGTATGTCACACGGTCACATGTCATTGTCGTTCTTTTTTTTTGCGCACAGTCATACAACCATACAACCCAAAATTGTAAATGTTAGAAAAAAAACTCTAATTAAAATAAGTAAAAGTAAAGTTCTAATGTCACAAACGTTTTTTTTTTTTAATTAATTTCTTTAGGAAAGATCGATGAAGCTATATCTTAATTAAACTGAATTGAAAGGGTACTGAAGTTGGAAAACCTTGTAGATTTATCTTAGCTTTGAAAGCTTATTCCTTTAAGTTTAAGTATTCAACTATTAGAAAATGGTATCGCCCGAAGGTTGCTGTAATTGCCATGGTAACAGTGAAAATATTTCATATCATTTTTACATCACTCACACATAAACAAAACAACAATCAAAAAGCAGTTAGGGATTGGGCCATCTCGATAAAGAATGTCGATAAACATTCATTCGTTAGTACATTCAGTCGTTCAATTAATCTCTAAAGGTCGATTCATATTTTCAGACACCGTGCGTGTCAGACACGTGCCTTGGCAGACACCGACAATGTCTGTAGATATGAATCGTCCTTAAATTTTTTTAATTTTTGGATTCATGTATCTTAACTTAAGAAATAATAATAACAATTTAATGTATGTCTGCAGTATTTGTAATAGTCTAGGGTGGGCCTAATTAGCTGTCTCGCTCGCCCTTGACGCTCTCGCTCTCTCTGTTTTGTCTGACGCAAGATGGCGCAAATAATCAAGCTGGTACTTGGATGTGATTGAGCATAATACATCCATTAATTAATTGGAAGCTTTTTATTGTAAGACATTAGTTTAATTTAACTCCAAGAACTTTCACAGGTATTGAAACAGTCTTGAATATCAAATTATTTATTTCGATAAGGATTAATACAAAGGTATGGATAATATATGATTTGATTTTGGTCGGCATTTCTATCAACTTTTAAAATGAAAAAAAAAAGTTATAATGACATAACTACAATAGATCGACATAATGGTATCGGGATGTTTTTTTTTAGATATTGATGTTCTTTAATATTATATCACATTTTTTGTTCTATCATCAATAGTTTCCGTAGCGCATGCGATGAAAGACATTTTATGGCTATTTTTTTACACCTTGGGTTACATTATTAAAGTTTTAACAGGTGTTTCAAGTAATAAAATGTAGCCTTTGTTACTCAGGGATAACGTAGCATTACAAAAAGTGAGTTACAAACATACAAAAATAGAAAACTTTCCTCTTTATAATGTACACGGCGCTGCGCTGGTAAGCAAGTTCCAAAAGTTTTATTTAAATAACGATAAGCTTTCGGTAAATAATAGTTTAACGAAAGGGCAAAACACCTAAGCTCGGGAGAAAACTTCGTTCTCAGCAATTTCCTAGTTTCATTTTTAAGAATTTGCCTTTTTATTCATTCACTCTCTTCTACTACTATTAACATATGAGTGTTTTCTTCTTTTATTAAAGATTTTTCAGTTAATGTATGTGTGTTAAGTATTTCTTCCAAATTTGCAACTTTTTGTTTTAAATATCTAGTTTCGGATTGAAGTTTTTTAATTATTTTATTTTTATGCTGTATAATTTTTCGTAGTTTCAGTTTTCTTGGCGATTCTTGTAATACGTTTGAAGTGCTTGCAGTGGGGGATAACAAAAGACGATCAGTTGACTGCGGTTCAGAAGTTGATGTTTGGTGTGGTGAATCAGTTGTCGTTCTAGTTTCTATCTTCATTTTTTTCGGAGACGATGATAATGTATGACAGTCTGATGATTCGTAGAAGTTCAGCTATAAAATAAAGATAAATAAATTGTATTTTCACTGACCATAGTAGCATATCAACTTATTCCGGTTGACGACAAAATACAAAACCTGCTGCTAAAATTGACAATATTTTGCCAAGAATTTAAATAAAAGCCTATAAGAAATACATATAAGCCTGTAAGAAATATAAAAAGTAAATTCACAAAAAAATCATGAGTGTAAAAAGGAGCAAATGTGCGAAAAACGGGATAATCCATTACTGTACGCCATGCACACGCCAATTATTTAATCTTTTAAAAAGTTGATACAACATTGAAAGATCTTTAAATCACTTACATCTGCTAATTTCAAGGTAGGTACAGCATCAACTTCTAATTTTCTTTTGTTATTTGCCAGCAACAAAAAACAGGTCGCGTGGAAATGATCGGAGCAGATTTTACTGGTGCGTTTGGGCAGCCATGTTTTGTGATTTTGACATGCTTTTATCCACTTTTGTCGCCGGATAGGATCTTTTGGAAATCTACAACAAGCAAATAATAATACAGTATCATTTTACTACAACCTTTAATTTGCGAAAATATGAGAAGTCAAATCATTCACTGATTCATTCATTCAATTGTTTATCGATAATGGAAATGTGTGTGCCCTCTCTATCTATCGGTGTGGCCAATTATTAAGTAAGTAAAAATCGTCAATATTACTAGCGGTCGGTGAAACAAAACACTGATAAAAAAAAAAACACTAATTCGTAATAAAAAATACCTACTAATACATAAAAAGCTATTTAGAAAATTACAAAAAAGAGACTAAGCTCCGTCCATAGTTAAATAAAAAGCAATTAAACTAGTAATTTGTCACTTTCACAACAAACGAACTTATTTACGGATGGAGCGATAGTTAAAAAGTAAAAGCGTAACTAGGTAAATGGGCCATTATTCTATTTAAGGGCCAGTATTTTTTGTAATGTGCTCTTCAAATATTTTTTTTACAAAAACGGTAACGTGCTCGGTTTTTTTATTAACATTTAAATAGGTACATAATTAAGCTTACATTTAAAATTATCACTAATCATTACTATCTATAAAGTAGGTAACGCAGTGGACATGCATGTCCCCGCCATTTGTATGGAAATTGGTGTATTCTCCGCTGAGTTACCAATTTTTTCCACAGAATTTCTTTAAATTAAAAGTTTTTTTGCTTTAAAAGATTAAATTTAGTTATTTAAGTTTTTATATAAGTTATTTACACTTGAAAAAATCACCAGGTATGTCTTATATTTCACAAAAGATTAATGGCCCTAAAATAAAATAATGACCCAAATATTACAAGAACATCACATACATAAAATCGTATTCACGTTTTACTTTCGTCGGGCTTCGGTTTCGTGCTACTTGTCACCGAATATTAAATTATTGTTATGGTAACATGCCAAATTTTTTATGTTTTGATAAATTGTAATAGCTATCTTTTGATCACAAAATTCAAAAATTCAGATTGTTGTGTCAACTCAACCAGGCGCCGACTGCACCTTTTTGTCGGCTTGTTCGAGTGCTATGGAACTGTAAGGAACCTTTGGCTGAGAGACGAAAACTAGTTTTTCTGTGTTGACGATAGCAGCGGTGACTTTTTTCGCTGCCGTCATAGTGAGCGCGCTCTCATATAATTCCAACCAGCATAAAACAATTTTTTGTCTTTCGAGCATTGATTCCATAAATCAATAGCACTCAAACGAGACGACAAAAAATTGCAGTCAACGCCTGGCCAAAAGTCATACCGGTTGAAGTCAATCAAACAATATGATGAGATGAATGTAAAAGATCAATCAAAAATGAAATAATTTAAATGAGGCACATGAAATTTTAAAATCGCCAAATTGGCTATTTTTACAAAAAGTTGGTCACACTGACTAACAATAATATTATTATAATATAAACTTCGTCTTTTACTATTAATACAACAATAATTACGTTACGAAATACTTACAGATGAAAAGTTATGTTGTCTTTTTGTACACTCGACGTGTCAGACCTTTTTTTACACCCGAATACACTGCATCCAGTCATTTTCGCCGGAGCTCGTTTCACTGACAGGTGCCGTTTCGAAATGTCACGGGAGGGAGGCGAGTGGAAGAGTTTTATATAACGGGTATACCCGACGGGCGGGTACGTACTTTTACAGAGGGGCCTGAGGGGCAACGGCGGCAAGGCGGGTCCCTTTTGTGGTTGAATGCTAAAAGGTAATGGTACCTACTTGAATTTTACAAATAGTCACAGGTTAATCATACAGGCTGAATTCAAATTGGTGATACAAAATTAGTGTTTCGTACTCAGTTAATGCTGGACAATATAATGCGCTAACTCATTTGTTTTAATTAGTCTTATAAAATTTGGGGCGTCCATACATTGAGTTCGTAAAATCACGACCTTCACACTAATTTTAATTTTCTATCACCAATTTCAATTCACCTGTATAACTGCCATACATAAGGGTTTTTTTTTTTTTTTTTATCCTGGAGGAGGGCCTGTGGTCGGGAAAAATCCCTGCGGACGAATGGGGGGAACACCCAGACAGTGTCCGACTCGCACGGACTAAAAAACCCGGCCACAGGTCTTACAACCAATTACAAATGATTATCGCGGGAAATGAAAATTCCACGATTTAATCTCAAAATCAAATTATTCATAAAAATTTAATCAAACTAAAAGACAAAATTATTTGAATTATGTATCCCAATTTCGCCCTCCCATCGTCATGTACAATCCACCCTAGAATCGATGGAGGACGAAATACAGGATCTACATAACAGCTTGACTAATCCCGAACAACCCCCGCAATCCCTATTAATATCTACATATCTATTAAAGTAAAAACCTACAGGGCATCAAAATATTAAAAGGGATTATTATTTTTTTCCCCCTTATGAATAAATAGTTATCTTTTCTTTCCATATTTTATCTATTTCTTTTTATTATATTTCTTTTAATAGTTATTCTTTTCTCTATTTTATTATATTTTTTATATTTACTTCTTTTATCTTTTCTTAATATGATACCCTTTACATCTTATTGAAAATTAAACTACACAGATCCAAATGATGCGTGGGCAGTCCGGGACAAATCGCTGGACTTAAACTAAATAAAACTAACTTATAACTAAATTTAAAAATAAAGTGACGGTCGAATCAAGAAAAATCAAAATCAAGCCAAGTTGAAATCAAAATAAAATTTAAATCAAAATCAGAGTCATTAAGTCAAAACAATACTACGAACAATACAAACAAAACTAATTTTACAAACATTAATCAATCGCGAAGACAACATTACCATCCACGCACACAGACACGGAACACTACAGAAATACAGTAAATTAAATTTAAAGTAACTTTGGCAGTTAAAGTGATGATAAGTAATGACACAGCAACAATCCCCATAGCGCCAGCCTAAGTACAGGAATAAAAGGCATACCCAGTGACATTGCCGTGCCTTCACACACCACCGAAAGAAAAAACCCTAATATGAAAAGTTAAAAAATTTATAAAGTCAAAGTTTCAAACCCCAAAAACTACCTACCAGTCAGAAACCAATTCCCCCATACAAAAAACAAAAACAAATTAATACCAGCCTAAAACCAATGGAAATATTACAAAAACCGGCTCATGAAAGAACTACAGAAATATGTCAATGAATAAAATTAATACTAAAAATAGAGCAAAAACGCTAATAATTAACATTACAAACAATTAACATGTCCAAAATATTAAAACAAAAACCCAAAAGAAAAGGGCACATAACAATAATCAAAATAATAAAATCAATCAGTGAGCCTCATGTTAGAACCGTTTGCAATCGCAACTTTTTTCATAATAGAACACATATACCTCAAAACAATTTCTTTAAAGCGGTTATCCCCTAACAATACCCCCAGAGTATCCAAACCAATATCCACACCCGTCCTGCAACTGCAATCAAACCTTTCCACAGCAAATCTGGGGCACACAACCAACACATGATCAACAGTTTCCACAGATTCACCATCACAGTCGCAAAACGGAGATGGAGCAAGCTTATACCTATGAAGGTACTGTCTGAGACCCCCGTGACCAGTAAAAACTTGAGCCATTATGTTGGTAAAGCGCAACCCCTCCAAAATCTTCTTCGCCACCCTGACATCCTTGAAAAACAACTTTGTGCCGGCACCAGTCGCAGCCTCAGTATACATGGATTGCCATTCATTTATAGTTTGAGCTCTGATGGTCCGCTTCACGAAGGACAGTGGGAAACGGTCATACACTGGACTCCCCACTCCCTGCAAGGCAGCAGCCTTCGCATGCTCATCCACCCTCTCGTTCCCAACAATCCCCACATGCGCTCTAACCCAGATTTTAACTTTAACTCCAACCTCACTGGCCTCTCTCAACTTCCTCTGCACTTCACCAGCAATGGGATTCAAAGTATTTGGGGACTCAATAGACTGCAATGACGAACGGGAGTCGCTAAAAATACAAATGTCTTCGCCCACCTCCAATGCATAACTGACAGCCCTGTCAATGGCAATCATCTCGGCTTGAAAGACAGTTCCATATGGTTCCAGGCTAAACCCCCCACTGTGTATCTCCGTACCGTTCTTCCAGACCGAGATGGCACCACCAACCTTGCCCTCGATCTTGCTGCCGTCAGTAAATACAGAAGTTAGATCTCTTCCAAAAGTGTCTGCTTCCTCCTGGGTATTGGCAAAACCAAAATGATAATAGCACCGATCCGCAGGATGCAGCATATCCACCGGGCCTCTCTTCAACTGCAAGTGCTTATCCAAGAACCCCTCTAGGGGCCTTCCTCTCTTTATTTCGTATAGCTTACGGTTCTCCTTAGCTCTAAGTTGTAACGGAAGTATTCCCGCCAACAGGACACTAGATGTAAACGAAACCGTCCTGTGAGTTTTAGCAATTTTAATCGCAAACATGCGTGTCTGTCTTTCCAGTTTCTTCCTGATAAACACACGGCCAAGCTCCGGCCGCATACAGGACCGTGGGCTCTACCACAGTAGTATAGATGGTCCTGACTATGTCCGAGTTCAGCCCCCATTGTGCTTTGGCCATTCTGGCTACGGCCCCGTACACCGCCACAGCCCTCGCAATAACCCTATCAAGGTGGCAACCAAATTTCAGA
The DNA here is from genome assembly GCA_947859365.1 of Archips crataeganus. NCBI lineage: Eukaryota > Metazoa > Arthropoda > Insecta > Lepidoptera > Tortricidae > Archips > Archips crataeganus. The sequence goes on from OX402062.1 coordinate 9,578,853, forward strand.
TTTCTGTCTATCGTCAACCCCAACAGCGTAAGGGTATCACATAAGGGTTTGAATTATCAGGTCGTGCATTATTGTCGTTTATTTCGGATCGACAATTATGAGGTCAGTTGGGCCTATACTCCGAAGTGTGTAGTGCGAACTTCGTATCGTGCTATTCCGCTCATACTAATAGTATTTAATACGAGAGCGAGCGAGACGGTACGATGCGAACTTCGATTTTCGCATTTCGGAGTAGCCCCCCTGAGGCGCTACTACGAAATTCGAAAATCGAAGTTCGTATCGTATTATCCCTCTCACTCTCGTGTCAAATCATATTAGCGTGAGCGGGACGGCACAAAACGAAGTTCGAATTATGCACTTCGTGGTAGGGCCTCAGTACGTACACTAACCACACCAGTCGTGATCACGAGAAGAAATACAGGGTGATTTTGGGATCGTGGAGCAAAAAATTAAACATCTAACATAACATACTTTCATCACAGGATCACAATAGGATAGGATAGGGCTAAAGGTGGTTTAAGTACCATCATTTCATAAACAACATTAGGTAATAAAATTATCATTTTTTAAACAATACGATTTACAAACTATTGATTTCAAGAATCTATTATTCCGCAAAATGCTCGTACTATAAATAATTATTTGACTAATACCTATTCATTTAGCAAATTTTACACTTTAAAAACATTGAATGTTAAATTTTCATTTTAAAAATGATCATTTACAAAATGAATCGTTTATTTTTAAAAATCAAGAATATTAATCTGCAATTTTAAAACTATGAGATGGCTCCAAACTTAACAACGCCTCGGGTTGTTCCGTCTATCCCAACTTTGGGATACCTACATGTTTTTTATTACTCTTCCCAACCTGTGAAAAACTTGTAGTTATTGAGATAACACATTTTATTTATATTTTAAGCCCTACCTACTTCATATATATTAGATAAGTACCTACTTCCTGTTTATTGGCATATACTGGGTTGTAAAGCAATATTGCGAAACTGTACTTTGGCTATGTTCGGACGAGTGGGAAAAAAATCCATGTATCCAAACTGGTTGGGATAACCAGTTGGGATAGACGGAACAAACCAACGCCTCGTCCAACTCTTTATTTAAAAAAAAAATACTGGACCCTTCTCGTTCCCTATGGATCAGCCACTGCAGCTTATAAATAGGAAGAATAAATGAAACCAAAAAATTACTAGACCTTTTTATTCATAATTTCCAAGTAAAAAAAACCTGTCGAATACAAAGTTCTCTTAGGTATATGACGATTACTCCGCTATTGGTACTTACATAATGTTTGTGGAGTAAATCAAATTGTTTAGCTGTCCAGGACTAGATGCAGGCTTTGCGCAGACAGTACGGAGAATCGAACATATAACTAACTTATTTGCTTCGAGTTCGTGACTCATAAAGCTCAATTAACTTAACATTATGTGCGTATTTATTAATCAGCGTTAAGTCTATCAGGTGACAAATATGGTTCGGCATTTTGTTAACGGACACAATTAAGTACACCTATTAAGAAAATAATTATAAAAAGAAAAGAAAAAGGAAAACGTTGCTGCCCGACATTATTGTATTAAATACCACTAAAAAGATCTATAAATGCAAACTCTAAATGAGTATAGTAGAAAAAAATACATCCAAAGGAAAAGTTATTTATATAGCTCATTTCGTTCATAGTCTCTATCGTTTACACATTTGTTAATCTTATAGCCTATGGTAATAATTAGACAAGTACAAAATGATATTTTATCCTTAAAAATATCTATTCGTATCCTAGGATTAAAATCAGTTGTATATTTTTTTATTAATACAAGTATAATAGTGGCCATTGTGCGTCGCCCGCGCAGCGAACGTCGGCTTCAACAGCGCAGTTTAGGATTCGATTCGAATTAGTTCGGCGCTCGAGTCACCAGCACCTCACATCAATAACCCACACCATTACGTTCATGCACACACACTACTTACACAATTTTGTTACAAAATATCGTGTATGGAAGAACTACGCTAAAGGCTAACATGTTACATTAGTTCTCGATATGTTTTTAATTTAAATAATGTCACATGTTCGAAATAATGGCACGCTTCAAGCCAAACCTCACTGCAACGATGGTATCGGTAAACGGGTCAATATTCAGCGTTTTTACGGCGTATTTTTTCCTCATTACCTTCTCAGCAAATATTATTAAGAGATGCTGCTCAGGGCTAACTTCTTGTCAGAACTGAACACCACCTCACCTAAATCTAGTTTGATCAAAGTTCTTGCGGAAGGACAAGTCGTCCTTCCGTTGTGGTAATAATCGTGGGAGGGCAATGACGTGTAACTGAGCGGTTTAAACGCTGGAATATTACCAACCAGTGTAGTCTCATGTGACTGGCATGTGTTTGATACTACGGACCTTTCGCCCGCGACAGCTCGTCTTAATCTAATAGCTAATAACGTCATCTACTTCAACAATAACACTTAATTATTGTTTTGCGAAGTCTCCAATTTACATAATTGAAACATTATAAACACACCTCACAATTTTCATAAGCTAGTTCGTGACACTTAAATTACAATGATTAAGAAATTCGTAGTCACATTAAACGTTAACGGTGCACAATTCCTTGTTTTGACGATATGAGGTTAACTTACTTATTAATAATTTTTAATAAATGCATTTATGTCGTAATAAACGGCATTACGCAAATGCTTTAACACGTTAACCATACAATACGGCGCGGGAAGTAAATAAATATTGATAATTTGGGAACGCTTCGTCGACTAGTAGATAGCTTCAGAACAAAAGTCTTTTAGTATGAAATTTGCATTAATTACAAGCGATACGTTTATGACTACTCTGCTGTAGGATCTAAGTGAGTTAGTTTTAAGGCGGGACGTACGGGGGTGGTTTCCTGTAGGTCGGAGTGGCTTTGGGTCTGGGAGGGGTGCGTGAGGCGGCGAAGGGGGGCGGCGGGCGGTAAGGCGCGTCTTCGCCGGCGCGGTAGTCGGGCGCAGGCGGCAGCAGTGGAGGCTTCTCCTCGCGCATGATGACGGGGCTTTTGTGGACGGGCTCGGAGTCGCCGCGCTCTTCTAGCTCGTCTTGGAATATGACCGGGATGCCTTTGGAGCGGAACGCCTGGCGTTCTTCCTCGTCGCCGACGCTCATTTTACCTGGAACAGCGAGTTGGTACAATCAATTCTACGGTTGCCAATGTAGCCAGTTTCAAAGATATGAGAGACCCACAGAAAGTCTCTTAGGCTGCGTTTCCACGAGAGGTGTGCGAGGATGCGTTGCGAGGGATGTGTTTGTCATGAACCAATAGAAACACTTCATTTTCAAGGACCTTGTAAATTAAGTGTTTCTATTGGTTCATGATCATGACAAACACATCCCTCGCAACGCATCCTCGCACAGCTCCGGTGGATACGCAGCCTTAACCTTTTAACCGCCATGGTCTGATAAATAAGACTTGAGATTTCCAGCTCATTTGGCCGCAATCTGATAAATAAGACCAAGTTTTGATTTGTATTTTATAGGATAATCATTGCTCTAGCGTAATTTAATGAGATTGACTTATACAAAATTATTATTATTTAACTATTTCGTATAGGTGGCGACATGAGCATGCCCGGCGAAAAATTCAAAGCGGTTAAAGGGTAAAGACATTCTTCTATTTTTTTCTTTTGCCTTAAAATGGAAGCAAATATTTATATTTACCGAATCAATGGGGTGATCTTACCTACTGTGAATGACGAATAAGTTGTTCTACTACTCTTGGCCTAGTATATTGAATGATCCCGAGTGTGAATATCGATTAGCATTCCTAATGACAAAGTACATAATTAACCTACTAGTGACATTTGCGTACAGTTCTGGTCTAAAGTAATTTTAAAATTAGCTCCCACACAGCAAATAGCGAGTTTGCAATACTGATGTGCTCCCTTTGTCAATGCTAAGTAATTTCGCAAGTGAATGAAGCTGTATAAGATTACGCTACACACCTCGTTTGTTCATCATTGCCACCCCCTGAATCGATTGAAATGCATTAGCTCCATAAAATAATAGATTTTATTTTAGTTCAGTATCACACGGGGTGTTCAAACTTACCAGTGCGTCGCCTCCTGTAGAGTACGCAGGCGATGATGCCGGCGACCAGTAGCATGCAGACTATAACAACGGCCGGTATAACAAATGTCACCAAATATTCCGTGTAGCCAGCCTCTGCCGCGTTGCCTGCCTTGCTGTTATGCAAGTTCGAAGACCCCGAAGGTACGGCCGGTGTCTTGGCCACTTTAGTGCTCTGCTCTGCGCATAACCCTTGCGGTATCAACGTGATCGACATAACTTTTTCTTTGTCGAACACGTGATCAACGACGACTTCTAAAGAGCCGGATTCGTCGGATATTATCATCTTTCGGAGCTTTTCTATTTTGTCTTTTGGACAGTTATCCATTGGCAAGCTTGTGTTATACCTGTAGGTAAAATATTAAATGAGTAAACAGAAACAAAAATAAAACCCGGTGATAATCGTATCTACTGTATAATAATAATAATAATAAAGGCGTAGGGATGTGACGACCTCATCGCCCGCTGGTGTTGTCGTGTCACCAGTGCAGTCAGTCATCGCAGGGCGGCTTGTGGCGAGCTGTTGGTGCGTAGCGACACCACGAACCCGAGACCTCCAGGGGTACACACACACACATGCGCTTATACACACACTCACACACAGCTACACACCCACCCCGCCTCTAGTTTGCCTTTGTTGGCCGCCTAGAGTGGAGCGCAAGAGCTAAATGCTCGAAGGATGGATGTGTTTCCGTAAGTGGCGAGTTGGCATTTTGAAGTTTAAAGTCCAGGAACACCTCTCCATCCTTAGCCGTTCACACCAATGTTGCCGCCTCGTTGCCCCGAGTGGGCAATAGTTTGAGGGGCCCATTTAGTGAATGGCGAGTCACCGCCTACCAAAAGTTCAGTTTAATATTGAAATTCTAGGTGTCCGTTATCTCACTCCATAGCCCGGTAATCCTGTCCACAACATCCCAACCCCATAGCCAATTCCATGTCGATTCGACAGATTGGCAACTGTGGAGGACTGTCCGCTAGCACATCCTCATGGTGTATTAGGGGATAGACCTCCATAGTTGCGCCCATCTCATTTATATTATATGGTACCAAAGGCCTCTTCATGTTGGCTTTGGCCCCATGAATGCCTTTCAAATGACCGGGTCCCCATGGGCCCGTGATCGGGAATCCGTACCAACATAATAATAATAATAAATATTAGGGGATAATCTTGCACAAATCGACCTAGTCCCAAACTAAGCAAAGCTTGTACCACATGAATAAATACGGAGCAGAATAAAAAGTTCAAACAACGCCGCGCACGCATTACACTACTACACGCACATCATATGTGTGCGTGACCTGTCACAGACAGGACGGGGGGGGCGTGCACCGGCGCCTGCTCGGAGACAAACCGGTTTGAACTAGTTCAGTGACTAGCACATGAATAAATACAGAGCAGAAGAAAAGCTTCCGAACAGTGCTCGAAATTCTTACCTATTATCATAGGGTTGTCGCTCGGTAAAAAAATATATTAAAAATCAAAATATTTTATTCAAACAAGTACCTAAATATCTAATATCTGTATATCTACAAACACGACAACAGGTAGGCATCTTTAAAAACAACCGAACACCCGAACTATGTAGCTAAACGCTAAACGGTCGCGTCGTCGCTAGCGGCACACCTGAACTTTGTCTACTCACTGAGCTAGTTCAGGGGGGGGGGGCGTGCACCGGCGCCCGCTCGGAGACAAACCGGTTTGAACTAGCTCAGTGAGTAGACAAAGTTCAGGTGTGCCGCCAGCGACGACGCGACCGTTTAGCGTTTACCTACATAGTTCAGGTGTTCGGTTGTTTTTAAAGATGCGTACCTGTTGTAGTGTTTGTAGATATACAGAAATTAGATACTTAGGTACTTGTTTGAATAAAATATTTTGATTCTTTATTTTTTTTTTTAACCGTGTGACAACCCTATGATAATAGGTAAGAATTTCGAGCTCTGTTTGGAAGTTTTTATTCTGCTCCGTATTTATTCATGTGCTTGTACTATGGGTACTAGACGACGATAAACATACTTATATAGATAACAGTGGCGAGGCGTGAATTTTTTTCCAGGTAAAGCCGGACGAAAAAAGCAAACAAAAATCATACCCCATTTCTTAGTAGTTATACTAGGTTATATTCTTGAAAACTAGTACTTACGCGCAGTAATTCGGTCCATAAGACTGCAGCATATTTATCCTTTCACTGATATCAGTATCAAAACAATATGTTACTTATACATGAATTAGACACTGAATTATAATCAGATTTACAACCTGACAGACGATAATATGTACGATTAAATTTCACCGATATTGCGTATCAACACTGATCTAATATTGTGTTTTTATTAAAATTATTTCACATAATTTGATTATAATATAAATAAACAAACTACAAAACACTGAGCTATTGACATGACATTACCTAATGTTGTCATTTCAATAAATACCACACCACAAACAAATCGACCGCGCTAGCGGATCACGTCCTGCACGTTCTATGGCTCGGAATCGTACATACAGTAACACATTCCGGCAGCGCGGCACAGCGTATACGATTTGGTGTTGTGCAGCGCGCTGAGCACAGCCCGTGGCGGTTTAATTTTGTCTGTTTATAAATCTTATTATAAAAATAGATAAAATATCGTACTTTCTGTTTTACACTAAAACTCGATATTTTAAAACTAAATTTCGCTCCAGTAATTTTAAATAAGTCTACGAATGGCTGCATGAATGTCAATTCCGTCGGCTATTCCAAGTGGGATAAATTCATTTAAAAAAAAGCTTCTGTCAAAGTGAAATTAAGCCTTATGCACAACGTTGAAAGTCTTTTTTTAAATGTGATAAGCCGATAGAGACCGGGTTATCTTCAGCCTATTCCATGCCTATTCTTACGGTAGACGCTTGTAGTGAATCTATGGTTTTATGAATGAATATTTACATGTGTGAGTGTACAATTCCTGCCGGAATACTGAATTTATGAATGACTGATTGGTCTTGTGGATATTTTGATGCGTTTTGTTACTGCACCATTTTGAAAAATACTTAAAAGTTTATTATGGAAGAGTAAGTCTCTATACAAACAATCGGTTACTAAGAGAAGCGTTTGGTTACTTCAAAATTTTAGGCAACCCGCTGGGAATCGAGTTGTTAGCACCCTTCGCCACTGATAGATAAATAAATACTTAAATACATAGAAAACATCCATAACTCAGGAACAAATATTCGTGCTCATCACACAAATAAATGCCCTTACCGGGATTTGAACCCAGGACCTCTTGCTTCGTAGGCAGGGTCACTACCAACTAGGCTAAAGCGGTCGTTACGGGCGGCGGTTTATGAAACTAGGCTTGAAACTTCAAACCAACTTAACATTCCTTTCTCTATATGAGTCACATCACAACATCCTCTTTAATCACATCAATCACGTACCACGTATTAAAAAATAAACGATGCTTACCATATAATCGTAGTAGGCCGGTTAGTTATGTTGCGAATTCTTATATTACTCGTGTCTTTATCACCGAACAATGTTGCCAGTTTCTCCACAATCTTTCTTTTATTGTTCGCGTTGTTTTCCAACATTTCGTAAGGATAATCCAGGGTCATTTGGAATTCGACGGTCGGTCGAATAGTGGGCGCTTTAACTACTTCGACTATCAGGCTATCGCATGCGCTCTTCTTGGTAGAGTCTTCCGCGATCTGAAAAGTTGCACATAAATTTAATCAGGCATTCGATTTTCTTTACATGAGCTCCGTCGATGGCTTTAACAAGTAATTAATCTTTTTTCAAGATAATCTAAGGATAAGGGTTGCCTGGAAGAGATCGCTCTTAAGCGATAAGGCCGCCTATTGCTTACCTTGTAACTTACTCTCTGTGTACCGGTTTTCTGTATTGCTTACTATTCCTGGTGTACAATAAAGAGTCATTGTTCAACCTTAACATAGTCTATATTACTTTTTGTAATGGCTACATTTTGTATAAAATAGAGTAACTTCCGTTCATAGATATGGCAACTCTGTCGGGCTATGGCCACACATTGATTTTTCGTATCGACCGCGTAACCGGCGGATAAATTATTAAAAATAGAAAATTAGAAGTCAAGTCATTCTTCCATCTATAAATTAGTATTTTTGCGTAAATAAAAGGTGCTAAGCCATTGGTGTGTTGTGGGCGATCAAGTAAGGTTGTGCGAAAACTGTGGTAAATCGAGCTCGTTCACGTGTAAGTAGCTGAAGTGCCGGTCTTGACTAAGGCCTCATAGGGCATCACACTCTGAGGAAAGCAGGTACGTGGATTAGCACTTATTCGCGCCCCATATTAGTTGTTTTCTTGTAGTAAATAACTCTTTTGGTTTTGTCTCGAACCTCGAAAACCATTTTGATATAGAATTTTCGTCGCAAATTAAATTTAGTTACAGTCCACACAATTTCGTATCGTTCCAACACAGTCATTGTATTGTATTGTATTGTATCTCTATCAACTATCACCATCTATAAATGCATCACCTACTATAATCTTTTCTATTCTTCTTTTTTTTTACATAATACTGACCCGTGATTGACCACTATCTCACCTGATGAAAAGTGAAGATGAGGCCAAATGTGTACCTCACTGGTTCAGTAAAAGATTTGGTGTAAAAGATTTCCTGGGAGAGATCGCTATCAAGTGACAAGTTTGCCTATTGCTTGCCATGTGAATTTTCTCCATGTACCCGTTTCTGTGTTGCTAATGTGGTATTCAATAAAGTCGTTGTATTGTGAATTGCAATTACTCAAAAATATGTAGGTATTTTATGAATACAAGACATACAAGTGAAATGCTCATTTCGTAAAGAAGGTCACTATTTAGAACTAATTAGAACAAATAATATCGAGCTATTAAAGCCGACCACAGACCAGTAACTAAGCTTGACTTGACTAAATCATCTGTACCATAGTGCTGATTTTCACGTCACACCTTTACCTCCACAAACCTGAACCATAGTGTAACTAGAGGGCACATTCTTTTATTACAATGCTGAAAACCTTCAATCGGCACAGTCCCGGTGCACATTATAGGTCGGACGGACTGGAACCTGCGGATTAGGGGGGGATAGGTGCATAAAGTAGTTAACTTACCAGCTGATAGTGCACGATGCCGACATCGCTGGGCGAGGGTAAGCCGTAAAACTCCTGGTTTTTCTCATCGAACTGAAGCCAGTGGCCCTCGGGGAGTGGTAAGCGGTCATTGTAGAGTAGTGATAGAGACAGTTTGCGCGTACTACCGTCCTCTGGGTCGAAGAATGTGTCCTGAAATGTCAGAGGAGTCCAAAGTTATTGAATGTCTTAATTTATTGTCTCTTTTTAAACGGGCAGAAGTGGACGAAAAAATGGCAACGTTCTGTAGTTTTACCCCTTTGGGTTACTTTGGGTTAATTACTCCCAGGTTCGGACCTAGTAATGCACTAGGTCAGATACCTTAATTGAACCTTTATTGGATTGGACGCCATTTTTTACGATACAATAATAATCTGGCCCCAACGTTCCACGTTCGGACGAAAATTAAACTGGCAATGAAGTAGTCGACCAAGTAAGTGCTTTATTATTTTTTGTGACAGCTCCTAAATCAGAATAAAAACAATTTGGCTGTTTGTCAAACTGAACCTTAGAAGGGGTAAAGGAATTTCTTGGTCGACTATACATTCAATGACTAGTGACATCCCGAATCATTTTCTCGCGTGCCATAACTGGTACGCGTACCATTCGTTTGCTATCCCTGCTTTAAGCTATGCCATCAATCTTTACTTGTTAAATACCTCAGGCACTTTGTAGGTACTATGCCCCCCACCCCGGGATCTCTTGCATCGTAGCTAACTTTTACTTGTTACCTCTGGCACTTTGTAGAGCAGCAGGTGTCCGGCGGTGGCTGTGAGCATGTCCACTTGGTTGCGAGTGACGGGCGGGTAGGTGTCGGGCGCGCGCGGCGCGGACGCCTCCTCCGCGCAGCGTCCCGCGCCGCGCCACGACACGTCCGCGACCAGTAACTCGGGCAACATGACGCGGGAGAGACGCTCCGACGGCTCATGCGAGTCCAGCGACGTTTCCATTATCTGCGGTTAAGTTGAGGAATAAATTTTTGTATGTTACGTTGAAGCCATACTGGTTTGTGGCCCTGTATTACTTCAGTGCACTAATTTCAATTACTTTGTTCGAACAAGTCGCCAGCTACGTTTAGAATGAAACTGACTCAATTTTATATATTCTCATTTTAAAAATCTTTATGACAATAACTCGAATTGAGTCGGCTTCATCTTAAACCTACGATTAATTGTAATGTGCGAGGTAATCTATGGATGGCTTCTTTAGAGATCCACTGGTACGGAACGAAACAATTTTGAAAACGAAACCTAGTGGAAAAATATTTAAATAACCTCTACAATTTTTTCTTCTGGATTCTCATTGTCACTAATCAACAATCAGTTATTACCCGCAACTTCACCTACTTCTCGTGAGAATTTTGTACTTTCGGGGTTAAAGAATACAGGATTATTGCAGAGATATAGTGTAGCATTTTATTACTGTTTTTTTTAATCGGTTCAGTAGTTCCAGATTCTTCCTACATACTACAACTACATAAAAACAACAAACAACACTTTGATATAATATTAGTATTGTAGAGGTAAAAGACATCAAAAACAAAAGACAGTTGCAATGTGTTATTACTAATTATTAGTAACACATTGCAACTGTCTTTTGTTTTTGATGTCTTTTACTACATATACTAATATTATTACGACAAAGTACAAAAGTGATCAGCTACTTTTAATGCTGACCGTTCAAATTGAGCGGTTCGTCATCCATCCATCCACCTCCACCCTATTAACGTCACACTACCGGGCAGAGGCCTCCTCTCAAAACGAGAGCGCTTGGTGTTGTTACCGTTGATTGAGCTGCTAAATTGAACAAAATGCTGGTTACCAAAAATATCACAAGTCAAAACATACCTGCATCAATCTCTTGATGTCATCAATAGGGCACGCAGATTCTTTGGGCAACGTATCATTAGTCCAGACAAACTCGCACATATCGCCAGTCTTGGACACATTCAGCACAGTTATGTGGTGCATGTCAGTGGCTAACAGATTCACGATGCCCTCGAGGGCTCGTATCTGCCAGTCTAGGTCGTTGTTGTACGTTTTGTTCAGTTTAAAGTGCATGAAGAACTGGTGGTTGATGGTTCTCGCGCTCTTGTGTTGTTGGACGGTGATGTCTAGGGGGCCCTGGGCAGTGCCACCTTCGCTGTCTTGAGCTTCCACTACGAAGTTCCAGCGAGACACGTGCGCTTCTAATGGCCTGGAATTTGATAAGTATTCGTTTAGTTTGTGGAAGCAAGTGGTAAGGTTTTTGTTTCCTCGTATTTTCGTGTACTAATCTTTACCTCTACATTGAAGGCAAACAAATATGGTAACAGGATAGTTTTGGATTGTTAACAAACGGTGGCAATTGGCATAACAGACGGATTTAATAAAAAAAAAACAACGGCGTTACGCAACGAATGCAGTGTTTTTTTTTCAGAAATATACTTTCACCTACTGATCCTGTTAGAAGTGAAATCAGCATTTCAATCTATATAGGTCTCACTGTTGGGCAAAGACTGAGCTGTAGTTCCCACGCAGGCTTAGCGTGGATTGGGAACTTCATTCATACACACCATTACATTGCTTCGAAAGGTGCAATTTACCTCGCTATGTTTTCGCACGTAAATTCCTAAAAACTCAGATGGTCGAACCTGGGCTTGACCGCACGATCCTCTCCTTGAGAGGCCATAGGTCAAGCCACTGGGATACTGGGGTTCAGTTGTGAACTAAATATTTTTATTTTTTGTTTATTTTTACGTTGTAAGTATATCATAAATTTCTTAACTTATTCACTCAAATTTTCATGGCACAAGTCTGTTAAAGAATATAGGAAAAGTAGGTACTCACAGGCCATAGACTTCTAGATTGGCTGGCAGGAACTGTATCCACGAATCTGGGCCGAGTTTGGTGCCTTCGGCCAAGTACATGCTGTAGGTGAGATTGTTGTCGTCTTCGGGATCCGTGAAGAGGTCAGCAGGGATCATATATCTGAAACAGAATTTTCAGTCTGAGAAAAAAAAGTAACTTGGTATCTTCAGCTTCATTATCTAATATATAAAAATCTCGTGTCACGGTGTTTGTTACCGAAGTCCTCCGAAACGGCTCGGCCGATTTTTATGAAACTTTTTTCTCTACACTCGGTAGGTCTGAGAATAGGTCGTAGGCTATTTTTTATCGCCCCAGCTCCATCTTGTTGGATTCTTACCTACACGGCGTCTTCCGGTTCGTAGACGCCACTAATCGGCTATCAGATCTACAAGCGATGTGCTCTGCCCCAGTGGGCAGAGCACTTGATGATAACAAGTTTTTATTTCATTTTAAAATTCTAACTAGAAAATAACTTTATTATTTGTTTACCTAAACGCTTTCCCAGCGATCGTAGCGAACTTCTTCATATGGTGTTTGAGCGTTGGTGGCTTCTTGGTTGGCGCCGGCATAGCGAACGTTACGGTTTCAGTGGTGCGGCCAATTATTGTGCTGGTGCGTTCCGTAGACGAAGCTAGATCCTGAAATATACGAAAAACGCATAAGTTTTTTATATGCTTAATATTTTGAACTATCCTTGCGCATGCTTCTGGTATATTTAAAGGAGAAATCACAAATTTTAAAGTAAAGTTACATAATTAATACCTTAGTCAATATAACGGCTTTCTTTAGTTTTGTACAGTTAACATACATAATAACAATGAGGCACGTGTCCTCATTGTCACGGATACAAAGGAATCTAACTAACTAACTAACTAATTTGGCTCAGGGACCCAAAGAGGGTCTTGGCCTCTGAAACGAGAGCACGCCATCTGTCCCGATCGTGCGCAGCCTCTTGGAATAAAGGAATCTGATTCTTCTAAATATGAACAGTACACGAAGGAGTTTCGCTTTCGATTGTTTTTAAGCTAAAGGCTTTGTTTAAAAAGTGGTCTGTCCTTTTTCAATAAGACTAGAATCTGTTTGCAACTGACTTGCTAAGTGAGCGGTAAATTTTGAATTTTGACAAAGTTAGTGTTAGTTGAAGGTCGAAAAAATGCCCGATTAAATGATAGTAAAAAGATTTGTTTCCATTACTTCCTCATACGCATTCGTTTTAGAAAATCCAAACACGCCTGAATTCAAACTCACAACTTTACATCCCTCTAAACCAAAGTAGTGCACACCTTTACCCAAATTTTGAAACTTGAAAGTACTTACGGCCGAAAATGCAATTGGCATAGAAAGTTCCGAGCTTGCATCACCATCAAAAGAAAAAAATGACATTTGTGCGCCTTTCGCGTCGAACACACTAGCTAGAGTGTCGTTCCGTTTTTAACGATTTTTCAGAATTCAAGACCAAAATATCTTTATGTCTAACTAACCAATCAGTTAACCGCTTAAATTCAAAATAGCTGCACTTCGTTTTATCGTATTTTTATGCGATATGTCTGGCAGGCAGGTTTGTTGTCTAGTTTTGTGTTAACTTAAATAATTTATGTGACCGCAAACGGGTTTCTTATACTTGAAATAAAAATAAGAATAAAGTCGGAACTTGGAAATAAATAATGCCGGCTCATTATTTTATTTTACATTTTACTAGTGATAGAAGGTCTTAAATTCCAAAAAAAAGCGTCGCCCCGTCGCTATGCATCCACAAACCTGTCTCGTAACTTCAGTAGCGGCCGTTTCAGTCGCCATAGTTGTAGATGGCGTGGTAGCCTCGACCGTGGTCGTTGGCGGCGGCGTGGTCGTCGTGGTCGTCGAGGTCGTTGTCGAGGTGGTGGTAGAGGTGGTGATGGGGATCGGGGCCGCGACCACGACCGGCGGGGACGGGGTCGTGACCGTTGTCGGCTCCGTCGAGGCCGGGGGCGCTTCAGTCGACGCGCGTATTATAACTGTTTGCTGAAAGTGCCATGCGGACGCTCACACGATGTGCCGTGAAGGGTTAGGACGTATAAACAACGGAATATTATACATTACTTATATTTAGGAGCCTGGATTTGACGGAGTTTTTATATGTACAAAAATGTATCCCAGAAGATCGTTACAGTGAACAAAAATGATACTTGCTGCAGAATAGTTCATTTAGTTTACAGTTTACCTGACCAAAAGCGTTGGTCAGCAGTAGGAAAAAACTTCACGAGCTCATGAAACTATCGTTGTTTATACGTGAATAGATTAGTTCAGTAGGTAGTATGTCCATATTAATATACAAAATGGAAACGGAAAACGTGAAAAGGCATATCAAAATGTACACTAATCTAATGGTGTTAAAACCAGTTCCACTCAAAATTTACTACAGTATTAAGTCTACTGTGAATGGTTAGAATGTTATGGTATCTGATGGAGGGACATACCATCTCGGGTTCCATAGTAGTGGGTGGTTCTTCTGGCACTATTATGACAGGGCCGTGATTGAGGTGTCTTGAAGTCTCTGCTTGTTGTGTATAGGTGACAATGTTCGCCTCAGACGCTGATTCGCGGTACGGAGTGATTTGCACACTCGATTCATCCTGTGGAATATAAGTATAATTAGGAAAAGGGATTTCGGTAGTGGTGTGTTTTGAGTAAAGAAGCAATTCACGCATAAGGAGGATATCTAAGGTCATAAAACAATTTCATGCTTGTGCATTTACTTTAGGAAATTAGTTAAATATTTCTTCTTTTTCTGTCACGATTTGTGATCAGTCATCTGTTTCAGCTAACGTATAGAGCTAAATCTAATAGATCACTAACATTCTCTGTAAATCCAGTCGGTGGCTTAAAACAAATTCTACTTCTAAGTCATTCCTCAATAAATAATAAGGGGTCAGCTAGAAATTAAAAAATGGAAAAATAGGTACTGTCTATATATATATTGTTATTATCTACAGCATTCATTTAAATATAGTTTACACAAAATACTAAAGCATATGCAATAAATACAAAAACATACTAACATGAATCAAACATGCTATACAATACAATATAAGAAAGTGATGTAATCGCATCAGTAAACAAAACTAAAATACGGTTTGATCATTTTACAGATGAATGTAAAGATATGTAGCCGCGATTATATTGCGTGAACCATCTTTCTTATGGCTCCGCGGATAGAGAAGAATGACACACTTCAGAAATTATTAGTGTGTCCAGTGCGTGGAGACACCCGTATCAATCCACGACGCGTGTGAAACTAATGTCGTTTACGCGTCTTTTACCGTTGGAAAGAATGTACATAACTTTTGAGCATGCCACAGAAATATGTGCATTATTTCCAACGCTGGAAATTAACGTATTTTTGTACTAGGCTGTATTACTCTTAATGCGAATTACATATACCAAAATAGCATGTCATGCAAACACAGATGCTGTTGAGCGGGTTACGACAAACCTCCGTGGAATATGTATTAGTAGTTTCGGGCTCGGGAGTGGTATCCTGCACGCGCGTCGTTTCCTCTGTGGTGGTGTCAGGGGGGGACGTCACGGGCGGAGGGGGTTCCGTCGAGGGGGTGGTGGGGGGTTGCGTGGTGGCGGGGGTTGTGTGCGCAGGGAGAGGGGGCGGGGTCGTCGTCGGGTCGTCGCTCGCGGTCTGAAACGTGTCGGTGGTGGTAGCGGGTGGCGACTCGCCGTGGTGGTGGCGGTGGGGGTGGGGCTGCGGGACGGGGGGCGCGGGGGAGGCCGGGTCCACCTGCAGCGCGAGCGCCGCGACATATACACTAGGTTAGTACTGCCACCCATTTGTACATATAGCAAGCGAGCCCTGTGTGTGATTGTGAGGCGCGTGAGTATGGCGGATGCCGGTTTGCTTTGGTAGTTGGAGCGCAATTACAATGTTTCGGATGCTTCACAAGGCGAACGTTCAGTCTCAAATATAAAACTGATAACAAGAGGAATAGAAACATTACGCGAGTTAAAAGCGAAAGTCGCATATATGGCTAAAATGCCATTTTCCCAACTCATTCTGCAACGACGTTAATTGGTCAAAAATGGGTTATTTCGCCGTATTTGGCCGTATCTTATGAGACCTGCTGACGTTGCCTTGAAGCATCGCATTAGGAGAACGTAACAGTGTAATTGTCATTACTCGTAAGGTGTTTCCAAGTGTTTCGTATGCTTGGCTGATTTAGGCAAAAACATACGGAAAAGCACATTTGTTAATAACAGCACACAAAGCTCACTTGTAAAATATGATTGTTTAACAGTCTATGTTATTAATATTTATACTATTAATTTATAATGGACGTAATGTATGATGGAATTGACTTTGATGCTTCTGTCAATTTAGGCTTTATAGCATCTTTGACATAATGATCATACGAGTAGAAATATTATTTTGAAAATATTAAGTATGTTGATGAAATGTAAATGAACGTGTTCGGTTAGTTGTTTATGAAGAAATGTGAAAACTCGATAATGAAATAGCCTAATTGTTTATATTTTGGTCAAACATTTACCAAATTCAAGATCGATCGATGTAAAGACTCAAACGCCCAGTGTTAATACAGGGTTTACAGTTTTCATATGGTGGGTATAAATCCACTATAATGGCATTTTCATTCAACATTCCATGCTAAATAATGTGTCTTGGTAGATGCTGCTATGGAAATGACGTGACAGATAAGTGCAAGATTTTCATTCCTCTCTGGTATACTCTACTACATAGGAACATTCATTGAAAAATAATCTTTAAACGTCCAGCCCGGTCAGGGTTTTCTCCTTTGTCTCTCAATGCGTCCTTCTTATGCAATGAGCTCACTGTAAAATCTCTCAGATTAGCAATTTTTTATCGATGAACAATGAACATGGCTATTATTTTTCAATGAATTAGAAGATGATGCATCGGGCCACAATGTAAAGCATGAGACAGACATATGAGTATTAGCAACTCTTTCAACATTAATAATTTGAAAAAAAAAAAGTCAGTACTCAGTACTAACTAATAAATAGTAACAGTCTATCTCAATCTTTACCGAATGGATGACAGTCTCATACTGGGAAAGGTGAGAATGGATGAGAACGAAACACCACTCTTCTTAAAACTATGACCCATTAACCATTAATAAATACAGCTTAGTGACACAGTTATAATTAATTCATTAAGTAAACATATTCACACGGATTAAATTATACATGTTGACGAATCACGGAAGCACGAATCCCATTTGTGCGAGGCGTTGTAATTGTGCGCATTTCTTTTGTTATTTTAAGCTGGACGGAGTAGCAGTGACCATATAAATATGAATTGGGGGCAAAAATGTGACGTGTTGTGAATAAAAATGCGCCTGAAATTTTACGTTGATGATAGCATCACCGAAACGGAGAAAACAAAATGCCGAACATCATGGAGAGATAGAAATATTATTTTATAATATCGGTATCTTCTTATCGAAATGTGGACATTTATTGTTATGCTCTACAGAAATGACCCGTGGTCTATTTGCCAACATGTTTTTTACACAGCGCTGCGGGCCTGTGCTTTCAATAAATTGTTCAAAGGCTGTATATAATTCTTTTATTGTAATAAAACTAGGTGATTTAAATTGAACCGAGGCCGTGTGGACGTTTCAAATTGTAATTGATTGGATGTAGCTTTTAATAACGGTTATAAATTACAAGAAGCGGCACTGACTCAACCAAATAACAACGCACATAAATTTACTCACGTGACATCATCGTGGATGCACAGTATAAGGTTCAAGGAGTTAACAATAAGTAAATCACTCATTCTACTTGGTTGGTGAATGTATAAACCACATACAAAGAACGACACAGAACTAAAATGTACTATAGTCAAATCATGAACAATAGTAAACTGTAATTTGTGTTTACTTAAAAACGGCTCTGAAAATTCTTCCTTGATGATGTTTATTTGTATTTTTTTAAATCGCAATTTTTTTAATCAATGCCTGAACACTTTTTGAAAGATTTGATTTATCGAGGCGTAAACCGATGATACATAGAATAAAAAAAAATAATGTAATGATTGTCACATCACGCGAATTGTGGCGATAATTTTATTGGAATTTAATGAATGAAAATATTTATTAACAGCCTTCAAAAAAAAGGAGGAGGTTCTCAATTCGTCGAAATATTTTTTTTATGTCATCAATTTGAATATATTTACGTAAAACAAACATACACGTCGTACAGATGCATATGGAAACAACTGGTTTACTTAAGCCTTTTACCTGTGAATGATATTAGTTTCGTTCAATGTATTTTAAGGAAAGCCCCCTAAAACAACCTACAAACGAATTGTAATCTGACGCCAATTTCCGATAGAACCGTATTTAGTATTTATGAAATATTTGAAGTATATTTTCATTATGTAAGTAGGCTTCATTAACAAATATTAGGAATTTATTTATTAAAATAACGGTATTACAAATAATAGCTAAGACAAAAATAATTAATAATAATAATAATAATAATAATAATAAGAAATGGTAGGTGTCCGTTATCTCACTCCATAGCCCGGTAATCCTGTCCACAACATCCCAACCCCATAGCCAATTCCATGTCGCTTCCTACCTGGCAATAGTTTGGCAACTGTGGGGGACTGTCCGCTAGCACATCCTCATGGTGTATTAGGGGATAGACCCCCATAGTTGCGCCCATCTCATTTATATTATATGGTACCAAAGGCCTCTTCATGTTGGCTTCGGCCCCATGTATGCCTTTCAAATGACCGGGTCCCCATGGGCCCGTGATCGGAAATCCGTACCAACATAATAATAATAATAACATCGCAGGGCGGCTTGTGGCGAGCTGTTGGTGCGTAGCGACACCACGAACCCGAGACCTCCAGGGGTACACATACACACATGCGCTTATACACACACTCACACACAGTTACACACCCACCCCGCCTCTAGTTTGCCTTTGTTGGCCGCCTAGAGTGGAGCGCAAGAGCTAAATGCTCGAAGGATGGATGTGTTTCCGTAAGTGGCGAGTTGGCATTTTGAAGTTTAAAGTCCAGAACACCTCTCCATCCTTAGCCGTTCACACCAATGTTGCCGCCTCGTTGCCCCGAGTGGGCAATAGTTTGAGGGGCCCATTTAGTGAATGGCGAGTCACCGCCTACCAAAAGTTCAGTTTATGAGATATTGAAATGGTAGGTGTCCGTTATCTCACTCCATAGCCCGGTAATCCTGTCCACAACATCCCAACCCCATAGCCAATTCCATGTCGATTCCTACCTGGCAATAGAGGCAACTGTGGAGGACTGTCCGCTAGCACATCCTCATGGTGTATTAGGGGATAGACCTCCATAGTTGCGCCCATATCATTTATATTATATGGTACCAAAGGCCTCTTCATGTTGGCTTTGGCCCCATGAATGCCTTTCAAATGACCGGGTCCCCATGGGCCCGTGATCGGAAATCCGTACCAACATAATAATAATAAACTATTACTGTGGGGGACTGTCCGCTAGCACATCCTCATGGTGTATTAGGGGATAGACCTCCATAGTTGCGCCCATCTCATTTATATTATATGGTACCAAAGGCCTCTTCATGTTGGCTTCGGCCCCATGTATGCCTTTCAAATGACCGGGTCCCCATGGGCCCGTGATCGGAAATCCGTACCAACATAATAATAATTTATTGAATAAGCCACACATAAACAAACAATGCAAGTTTTATGTATAGTAAGCATCCTAAAATCACTCGAAAGAACTAAAATATACCTAATGCAATAAGTAGGCTTGCTAAAAAGCAATCATATTTTATTATCCATCCAACCTCAATCTTTATTCAATGGCTAATATTGTTTTTTCTCGTATAAATTACGTACCTACTTTATCATTCTCGTGCTTAAACGCATGACATAAAAGCTGGTTAAAAATGAATAGACAGTCATGATCCGTATTTTTTTATTATTCAATAAACCTTTTTTAAACCCGTTAATACATCTAATCTAACATAGATACAACACCAGCCGTCATTATTCGTCGGTTTCATACGTACACTAGATACTCACACTTTCCTTAGTCACTCTGTATTTTGACGAGTCTATTATGTATCTAGTCAAAACTGATACGTAGTACACCCGTCAGAAGCAACAGACATGGGTGGATATACAAGAGTAAGATAGTTTAGTCGACAGTGTAAGTGTACTCACCAAGGCTCCACCCAAGTCGACGTCGGGGTAGTGTTCCTCGTCGTCTTCGTCATAACCACTGTATTCTGGTGGATCTTCTTCTTCGTCGTAGTTGTCGTATGCTCCCGAACCTTCTTCCAAGTCTTGAGGTGACTGAGGGCATGATTATAATACATATATACCTATTTTAATGTGGTATCCCCACGTGTGGTGTCGGGTTTAGAATTACACCTCTACATTTCTTCAGTGGGTGGGTTTAAACCTAACAACTACCTTTAAGCCTAAAATTGCTAAAAGAGGCCTCGAAACGTAAATGTAACGTTCCATGTGCTTTACCTACCCCCTTTAGGAATACAGGAGTGATTTTATGTATATGTATATTTTATTGTACAGTCGAACCAACTGAATCGTGACCTACTGTATAACTTTTTCAGCTAAATATCACAGTGAAATCGCATTGCTTGATAAGGAAAATCATTTTGACGCTTAATGTGAAAACGTTCTGCGATGGAACAGAAATCACATGGTTCGACTGTACACCACATAAAAATAAACAATAATGTGGGTATAACGTATGCTTTTACAATAAGTTCGGAGCAACCTTATCACAGAACACCCTGGGTCTAATTAAATACTGGTGAATTAGGACTTTGGCAGCTATTATAATCATAATTTTTAGTTGCAGTTGATATCTCCGACGAAAGCTAAAATCCAGATTCCAAAAAAAAAACCTTATCATATTTGCACTAATTAGTTGCGTGTATATTTTTGAAGACTCACTTGTCTCTTTAGCCTAGGCACGGGTTTGACAGCTGTCAGCCGCCAGCCAATCACAGGCAAGCGCATCACGTGCGCGAGGGTGCCATCTCGCGACTGCTCCCGCAAACCGGCTACCAGCACCTTGTGGCGTGGCCAGAGCTTCTCACCGCAACCTACCTGGAAATCATATAAGATACTATTTTTAGTCCAGACACCCTAAACAAAATGCATTACGCCGGTGTCGGATCATTTTTGTGCCAAAATGTCGAACCTTTCTATACAAAAAACCGGCCAAGAGCGTGTCGGACACGCCCAAGGTAGGGTTCCGTAGCCATTACGAAAAAATCAAGTAATATTTTTCTAAGGATTTCGTATGTGTACGGATGGAATCATCCAAGTTTAGGTATGTTTTACACCTTAGGCTACTATTTACTCTTAAACTACAAATAATTTCCATACAAACTTAGCGCTATAATTTTCCTAGTAAATTTGATATACAGGGTGTTACAAAATTACCCGTAATAACTGAAGGGTATGGAAGTACTCCAGTAAAGAATTAAATTAGTATATATTTTTTTTATTCCATAGGTATGTTTTCAATGTCAGAAAAATAAGTGTTTTTAATAGTAAATTAAAATATCGACTGAGATTACGCACATCACTATTTAAGTTCATGACCTTACCAGGAGCAATAACTTACTACCTCCTACGTACTACTACTACGTATCGTAAGCGCGTAGGCAGATTCAAATGAGCCAATGAGGTTAAAGGGGCATTTTTCTCTTTCCTGAGACAGAAAGGGACAAATTTAGTATGAATGACGATGAGCGGGGCGTGACGTAACTTGCAGTGAACAATTATTATTATGACTAGGTAGTCATGAGGATTAAAGAGTAATTAGTATGATTTTAAAATCTTATACCTGATTTACACTCTCGCCTCGTCACCTCGCATCGCGCCTCGCCTCGTCGTCTCGCTCCGGACGCGAGCCTAATCAAGGCAAATCACGAGACGAGGCGCGAGGCGCTCGTCGTCTCGCTCCGGACGCGAGCCTAATCAAGGCAAATCACGAGACGAGGCGCGAGGCGCGCCTGTTCACACTCTCGTCTCGTGGCTCGTCCCGCAGTTCGTCTCGCCACTCGTACGCGAGTGTAAACCAGGTATTAGAACTTGCCACGCGGGAGCGCGTTGCACGACGCGGGGCTAAACTCTCCATGTGTTCAGTTCAAAACTTTAGTAACAGCTTAGCAAAAACTACTTACATTGTGCCCCTGACCAGATACACGTACACACGCTATTAAAACACGCTTACTTTTCACATTTCCAATAGCTTGCTTAGTATGGCACCCACAAGCACAGTCCAGATGTGATCCTGAACTGATTGATACACAAACGCCACTAAGAACACGCTCACATTTACATCTTCGACAGTTTGCTTAGTATGGTACAAGCACAGTCCAGCCCGTAATCAAAAAGGTACCTAGGAATCTTCTCTAGGGACGTATTTACAGTAGAGGTTCGAAATGCCGTCCTCCTTCTTGAAGGCACAGGGAAGTTTCTTCTTTGGACGAAATCGGTAGGTATCAACTCCTGTGTACAGCGGTAGTGATACGGATGTTGATGGTCAGCTCGAAGAATGCGCCAAACTGAGACGTGGTTCATGTCGAGTCTTGCCGCGGCACGCCTGGTACTGACAGTTGGTTCCTCTTCAAAAAGTTCCAGTACTTCTTCCATTCGCCTGGCATCGACAGCTCTCGGTCGTCCACTGCCACGTGAACGATGAAAGGAGCCCGTGGAATGAAGCCGTGTTACCATATCGTGGAAACATTGGTAAGATGGTAATTGCCGTTGCCGCTGCTCAGCGGCTGGTCTGCCATCAATGAAACGTTCGCGATACAGCTCACGAGCTTGAGCTAAATTACCATCAGCTCGCCCTACACACAAAATCATTTCGTAGTATTCGGCATTCGAGAACTGCATGGTTACAACGATTTTAATAATTTGACTTTGCACGTACCTATGTCCGTTCGAATCAGATGACCGCGAAATACTGGCTATTTTTTACTAAATTTAAATTTATTTAGTGAACAACAAAGTACTTGCCGCTTGCGGCGGCTTTCTTTCAAAGAAATGCCGCCTTCTCCTTCGTCTCTTTCCTACTGGGTAGGTCAGAAAGAGACGGCACTAGAAAATATGACACAAACTGCGCTCCGGGTAGGGTGCGTAAAGCTTCGTTTAGCTAGGAAAATAGTCAAGTGATTAGTTATGTTTCTTTTACTTAATGTTTAGTTAAGTACTTAGTCAATGGAAGCGGGAACGGAATTATTTGCAGTTTTTAATTTGTGTTCACATTTTTAATGATATTATTATGATATTTCAGAGTGTATTAAGTTCCAATAAAACTGGAAAAACTGTTTTTTTTAAACATGCTCGGAAATGTGTACGTTAATGTCACGAAATGAAGACATGAAGTTTCTTGTTTATGGCTCCCTACATTACTTCTTGGCCTAGGCAATGCAATAGAGCAATGAAAATCCTAAGAAAAACCATTATTGTCCGCTGCTCTAACTTTTTAAATTTGCTTACTAACATTAAACTGACGAAGGAAAAATTACATTCTGCCAACCACCACTAGGCTCTGGCTCGCTACTACAAAGTGCTAAATTCGAACTTCGTTTCGTGCCGTCCCGCTCAAGCTAATAGTATTTATTAAGAGAGTGAGAGGGACCGCGCGATACGAACGGGATTTACTTGATTACCTGGTACTTATTTTAATTTTAATATTTCCTCACATTGCTTGAGTAACACCGCCGCCGCTCGGCCGGAACAGTGATTGCAGGACTCGTTTTATCCGGCCTTGTCTACGACTCGGCCGTCTACCCCAAGCTCATCCATCAATCCCTTACTTCACGGCCTCTGCAGTAATGTACTATTTTTCTAGCTTTAAACAATTGCTAGGTGGTGTGTGGCAATCCTAATCCTAAATTTTAATAAATTTAATTTTGTAATCGTGTGCGAGATTTTCGAGACCTGCTTCATAGCCGTAGTGCTGATTGGCGGGCGCGACTGTCACATGCGCAGAAATTAACGGTCAGCGCTACACTTACGTGCCGTTGGGCTGTAGCAAGGAGTGCTTGCAATTAAATCCTGGCTCTCTTACTTTTCACGTGGGACCACAACTAAACATGCTTACTGCTGCTTAGCGACTGGATTAACTAGATAAAAAGCGGATGGCCATCTTATTCGCCTATCATGCTGCTAAGCTACTTGCTAGCACCGTTGAGTCTTGCTTGGGACTCGGCTCTCTCACTATCCACTTTGAAACACAAGCACTGTTGCTTAGTGCCAGTATTAGTTAAAAAAGTGTATGCGGTAGGAGTAGGACCCTACACAAGTTGTTAACATAAATAACCTAACCAACAAAAAGTTGGAAACCACCGAAATTGACATTTAAAAGTTCAATATCTCAAACACGGCTGAACCGATTTTGATAAAACATATCTAAGAACCATCGCTAGAAACCCTGCTTTCAAATAAAAAAAACCGCATTCAAATCGGTTGACCCGTTTAGGAGCTACGTTTCCAAACTTACACCCCTCTTTTTTCGTCGGGGGTAAAAAAACACATGTTAAAATAATTTTGCTACTAGGACTACATAATCATAACTTCAGTTACTGTAGCGCAAGTGCACCCGACAGTTGGTGTGAACGCAGCACTGCGCGTGAGCAAATTTTACGCTAGCCAATAAAATCAAAGAAGGCGGAGCTTGCAGTGAATAAGAATGATTTTGACCAGGCGTCATAAGAGTTAGTGGAAAGCTTCAATTACAAAGATTAAACTAAGACAGACGAGTCTTTTCGTATTGTAGGGTTAGGCAGGTACGTACTTAGTTTAAATTGATGTTTGCACTGATAATTTTTCAGCTCAGTTTAGTTACTCTCTCTCTCTGTTTATGTCGAATTAAAAATAAGTGAGAGTTTCCGACACCCTTCACGACACATTTTCAAACCAGGTACATGGTGGAAATGTTGAACTAACCGCCACCAATGTCAGATTAATATGGGGTCATCCATAAAGAACGAAACACATCTAGGTGGGGGAGGGGTCTGGCCCTGGCAATTTGTGACACGGGAGCAAAATAATTCCAATTTTCAAGTGTGATAAGGGCGGGGGCGGGCAAAAAGGGTGTGACGTCATTTATGGATGACCGCTACGGGTTATTTAAAGAAAAATAGTTATTAATTACGTCACAAAACTGAAACGTCCCACTAAGGTAAAATTGCTGACAAATTAACATTCTGATAAATAGTTAGTCTATGATTTAAAAGCCAATGACCAGAACAGCTGATCGCTAGTGTTAGGAATCTTCTAAAAAACATGTCGATATTTTCAAAAAGTTTCGATATCGGTTTTTTCCATAACCATTATAGCTAGAAAAAAAAGAACAGCGCGCAAAATTACAGTTTTATTTACTGTTCATGGGGTTTCAGGCTTTAGGGGTTATTTTGTAACACCCTGTATTTACTACCCTTCTGAATTTTTTCAAATTTTTCCACCCAACAGTTTAGATTTTAGAGGGGGGGGGACGGCCGATTTTAATGAAAATTTTCACTTTTAAGTTGAATATTTCGCAAACAGATCACTGAATAGAATTATCATGTTAGCAACCCCGCAATGATTTTAAAAGACCTATACAACGATACCCCACACTATAGGGTTAGCCGAGAAAAAAAAAATCACCCCCACTTTACGTACCCTAAAAAAATTTTTTTTACTTTTTTTTATTCAATCACTTTGTCGGCGTGACTGATATACATATTGATGCCAAATTACAGCTTTCTAGTACTGACAGTCTCTGAGCTTAGCCGCGGACAGACAGACAGACAGACGGACAGACATGGCGAAACTATAAGGGTTCCTAGTTGACTACGGAACCCTAAAAACGGTGTCGGGTAAGTGTAAAAAGTCTCATTTAAAATTTTTAACCACCAACCATTTTGTCAGCCCGACTCTCGACGAGTATGTATTTATTTATTTAGACAAAAAAACATAAAAGAAGAAAGATATTTGCTTAAAATGCATCCTGGTAGGGTATAGCCAGTAAGGTAAGTAGGAACGGACAATACGCGTAAGTAGGATACCTATAACTTCGCTCGTGTCGCCCAGCGTTAATGTTTGTTTGTAGGTATGCATTTTGTATAACTGGCATAGATGACTTAAAATGTTAAGCGGCGGTATGAAGAGCTTTAGTTCCGAAAGAGCTCATTTTAGCCTGAACACGAGCGGAATTTCCATATATTATGTTTTGACAATGACAATGATGTTAACCAATTCTTTACAAGGTTGGCAAAGGATGTCTTATGAATTATTGTCACTTTAATTAAAATGAACTGAAACAATTACTTTACTCACCCGCGACCTTTATGATAGTTACGCTTATGCAAGAAATGTGTGTTCATGCACTTTAATTAAACTAAGGGAAGTTCCGGGTCCACGGGATCTAAGGATTGGGCAGATTATTTTTTCTAGTTGAAAAAGCTACAAAATCTAAATAAATATAACTTTTACTCCACTTACGTTCAAGTAGATGGCGGTAGTAGCGTCGCCACGTCCCCGCTGCGTGGAGCCGACTCCGCTCATGAGGATCGACTGCTCATGCATCGACTCCGACTTGTAGGGCTCGATCCAGAACTCATCCTAAAAAAACATATAATTCATTCGTATTAACGTATAACTCTTTATTACAGAAGGACAGCGTTAAGTTTAAACATGAACAACTGGACAAAGATACGAGTATTCTAAATGCACGCTCACTTCATTTTACTTTAGGAACAGTCTCGACATCACATAAAGTTGGTGCGCCGCACAAAAATCAGTACCAATTTAATTTTTATTTCAATGAAACAGTGGATTCATTTTATCATGAAAGTTTACTTTGAACTACAGTCAAAATGTAATGTACATTCATGCTCTATGATGCTAGATGCCCGGACATTGCTTTTAATCCCAAAGTAAAGTAAAGTAAAGTTTATTTCTATAGAATCTGATAAACTCTTAAATACCTATGCCAACTGACATGGACGGACACCGGATTATCTAGGTTCCTAAAGGTATGATTATAATAAAAATAAAAAAAAAAACATTTTTATCACTACGGACCTGCACTGGACAATTCGATATCCATGTCAGTTGTCCATAAATATGATAAATATCTACGAGCTTGTCAGATTCTATTGAAATAGAGTTTAATATATGCAAACTAATACACATTTCCATAGTTGCATGGATTTTAAAGGTTACATCAAAAAGAGTAAGCGACCATAGCCTTCAGTTTCCATGTAATAAACTTATTGGGGAGGCTATTGTGCAAAGGGAGAATATTTTATGAGTTTATGACAGCGCATTGTTAAGCTACCGTTCGAGTAACTGTGTGACTGTTGCGTGTTGCGTCAAGTGTGCCAAACAAGTTGAAAACCAATGTCTTTTTTACTGAGTATTTGAAGGAACTTTATTGAGATTTCTCTTTCCTTTTTGAAATTGCTTCGAGTAGTTAGTCTTTAGTTAGATTTGAATTGAGAAGAGAAACTGATTCAATCCGTCATTGCGTCAAGGCGTACGGCATGTGAAAGTGTTGACAAATAGTGATCGAAACAACAATTAATAGTAGGTACACGACGGATAAATGAGATCATGTAGATCGATGATTGCGTCTCGAAAGAAATAATAACAGCTTAGAAAAATAAATAAGTAATAGTTAAATTGCTGACGAGACTCATGCTTGTTATAGAAAAGTGGCAAATTCTTGTCCGATAGCACAAAGTATTCAGCAATTTTCAGAAAACCAAGAAAAAGCTTTATTAGCTACGAAAAAAACAGACAAAAATTTTAACAAGGGACGATGTATTTTTTAAGAAAAGACAAAATGTCCAAATGTTTCGAAAATGGTGGAACTTTTACTAAACCTAAATTCACAGGTTCTCTAACCACTACGCTATCCGGCCGTCAAACTCTCACGGTCGTCTTACCCAGTCCAAAGCCATAAAGTTGGCCAGTTGCATGAGAGCACGTATCCGCTGCCGCGGCGAGATCTGATGGAACGCTCCGTCGACCAGCACGGCTAATACCAGACGGTTCTCCGACCGGACACATGACCCGTACTTGGAATGGGGTTTTTCTTCGGCTTTCTTCACCTGTAAATCAAAAGAGAATGGCTTCAGGAGTTAGTTTTAACCTTTACAACGCAAACAGCGACAAAGAGTAGTGCGAATGTGATCTACACGTAAAAACATACTTTAAAATTTGCTTTTAGGTTAAACTGTAACACCGGTACGAAACTACTGAGTTCCAATAAGAATAACATCGAACTTTATTCAAAAATACATAAAGTCCAACTGCGAAAATCTTCCTTTCCATTTTAAAGCCGGTAAAAAATGTTAGGAAAATATAGCAAAACTAATGAATCTAATGATTCTTGGATTCACAATTCTGAGTAAGCAGATTAAGTAGACAACGTTGTCATGACAACAATTCACGATGGTTCGCAAATAGTTCGCATGTACCTAATCGTCGCTGCTCACGCACATACACAATAAGTAAGAATCGCAGGAGGATTGTCGGCTTTCACGAAATAAAAAGGAAAATGGAACGGCGAAGGGATTCGGTTTTCCGGCACTCTCACTAACCGACCGTCGTGACGGACGAGAGTTTTTCAGCCGTTGAATTAATTGGTGATAGGCTGATGGTTTTTAAAATCATGCAATATGACTGTTATACATTACACTGACTTTATTGATAAGAGATACGAGAAATATAAGGTTAAAAAGTTCAATGTGCTTCAACACCATCCATAAAATTAGCACTGAGTCGGTAATTCAGAGCACCTACATCGTTGCGCATAACTTGCTTAGTTGCGATAAACTATTGTTAGTGAAGTGCATCTAGCCAGAGTGAATTTATGAGCATTCATCCGCTGTACAAATAATAATGCGGAGTCAGAAGGCATATAAAAGCGGTCAGGCTTCATTTGACTGACCCAGTTTCTTTGTTTGGCTAATACACACTAGCAGCGTCACTAATCTAGGATGCTGGAGCCTTTTATACTCTTTCCAATTAAATTCTACGTCGTTGCACACAATAGTCTATCTTCTTATTGAAGTCCTTAATTGGGATAGAGTGGTCGTGACACTAATAATGCAAATAATAAACAGAAATGAAGCTATTCGATAAGCCTAATTAATAAGAAACATGATGCGTGTTAACTTTGCGTTCTTGGCTATGTTTGGAGACCTGCATCTAATCAACCATGCGTGGTAACGACTCTTCCTCAACCAAAGGGAAACCACGGAATTAAGAGGTTCGTAGGGCCCTCATACCGATTTGCACGACAGCTAGTGACGCCGTTCGTTGACACCACTAGCTATAGCTAGCAATGCACCGCACATAGCTACATTACATAGTGAACAAAGTGTTTGGTTTTCAATGAAGAAAACTGACATCAGCCTGAACATGCCATGTTGCGTTGGCAGCCAAACTTGATACTTAAAAGTAAGTGTACGGTTATATGCGTTTAGTTTAGAGCATTGCGCAGTCAGGCGGAAGTTCAAAAATACATGAAAACAACACTAGGCTGCGACTTCTGTTTACAAGCTTTAATTTATCTTGCAACATTCATATGTTGTACCAATGTCGTGGTTTAAAAATTTGCAAAACATTATTCGACTAATTCGTGGTATCTAATTGAACTGAAATTGATTCCTGGTATCCGACTGAAATGATCTGGTAGCAAAACTCTCGTGTCTGACCAGGATCGTCTACGCAGCACGGAACTCTTCAACGGTTAATAGCATCGACTTGAAACATGGTTCGGACATGTAGTTTGGATGTCAATGCCAGGACAGTCAGCAAAAAAGCTAATAGTACAAATTAAATATTTCAATATAAACTTATTTCTATTATGTGATTGTAACGACCAATTTCACCGTACCTCAATGGTGAAGGAGTCGGCAGCGCTGAGCCCGCGCGTGCGCCCGTGAGCGGTGACAACGAAGGTATGGGCCCCGATATCCTGGTGCTGTGGCACGCCGCTGATCAGTCCGTGCTTTGAGTCCACGGCCAACCAAGTGGGCGTGCGGCGGCCATTCTCGCTTCGGACCTGAAGGGGTAACTCTTCAATAAGCTAATGGCATGGCTAAAAAGGTGTTGTAACAGTGGTTTAACCTATGGCCTTTCAAACAGAAAGTCGTCAACCCTGGTCTTGTATCTCAATACGCTTTGGATTGAAATGTACAAATTATTAACAACAACGGCTGTCTCGCATACGTTTTTTCATGTATGCTGATTGATATTTTGTTAGTATGAAAAGTACACATATTATATTATGAACCTAAGCTTCGTACAAACCACTAAAAATAGATATCACCAGCTGATGCCAGTAACTACGTCTACGACCCGCTGAAAATTCCAGAGATTCCCTCACACATACAAAGACCAAACAGACAAAATTTACTTCTTTATTATATTAGTTTAGATAGATAGCTAAGAACGTACAAATATGTGTCGAAAAGATATTGGATTGAACGTACAAAATCTCAAAGCCCAATATCTTAGTTGATTCAACATACTACGATAAAATACCCCCAGCATTTGCCGGAACATAATTCTTCGCCGGAGCTACATTTGAATTTAGAATTGAATTGAACAAATTAAATCGAACGAATGGAATTGAAGCACCGTACCTTATACGCTAGAACTTCGCCAGTGAATGCCTCTTTGGGTATTTCCATTCGGAACAAGTGTCCCACATAGGCCGACGTGTCTGGAACACCCCATAACCTCTTTAGGCCATTTTTCGCTATTTCTGAGTGGTTTGCTGTCAGTTCAACCTGAAACAAGGAAAAATATACTGAGTAACTTTTTTTGTAAACGGACCCTAATCCTTTGTCTCGCAGTGTCGCGGGTGAAAAGTTTTAAGAGGTGGTTTTAGGAAGTAGTTTAGTTAAGTGCTTTTTATGTTTCGTGAAAAAGTTGGAAACAAACTGTTCCGTTTTACTGCGGAGTATTTTGCAAGACATCTGCAAATTACACTTCTTTACAAGTAACTTACCTACCTTCTCTTTTAACGTACCCTGTGAGAACATTACCTATACATAAGGAGAGAAGGTAATTTAACAATAGGCACAATTTAAAATTTTGTAGTTTTGATAGTGTTTTTATCAAAATAAAATAATTTAGAAATAATGAAAACAAAATAATAAACCAAATAATTTTGGTTGGAAATTCAAATATCGACAGAACAATGATAGGCAAGGCAGTATGTACACAGGTCATTGCTCTCGCGCACCTTACTACTTAAGTAATTGAGATTTCCAACTGGTAAACCAGAAGTTCCTACTGAATTAAGGTTTAAAATATAACTTTAAAAATAATGACTTATGCTAAAAGCGAATAAAAATACCCTGGGACTGTATACAGGTGTACATGGTAAACTTCGAGCCTGGTTCTTAAAATGGGCAATAGGTATAACCGAGCTCAAACTAACGAAAAAACGTGTAGTGTACCTATGTTATCGCGTTAAGATATTTTATTTTAATTGAAAAGTTAATTATCAAATCGTTTAGCTACGGCTTTTTTGTGAAATTTACCAACCTGGAACTCCTCGCTGTTGTCAAAAGCGAAGTCATCGTCGTGCCGACTGAGTGCCAGCGGGCAAAGCAGTAGCAGCGCGCAAGCGACAAACCGGGCGCCCCCCATCTCGGGCACTGTTCCACTCATAAACACATTCTGTTGACAAAATACAACAATCAGATTATTGTCTAAATAAATATTTGTTAGCAAAACAATAGTACAAAGAAAATAATAGTGCTCGGACAGTTTGAGTTTGCTCCGCAAGTGATGTCGTGAAGCGCTAGATCTCTATCCAAGTGGACACATTAAGAAATGTTTGTGTAAATATCACGACATTAACTAATTACTACTCGTATAAGTGAAGTGATTTATAAATAATTGAACAGTCATCAATCGGCTGACTCACGTGAGGTGAGGATCACGGTGAGAACGAGGAGGTATAAAACAAAATCATCATTATCAGGTAATCTGTTAATACGGTTGTCATTGCCAAAAACCTGATCTAGGCTTAATTGAAGGCTGTGTTCCAACACTTCACATAAGTACAGTCAAGGGCAAAAATATGTATACACTTTAGTACCTTGTCTATTTTCGTCATATTTGAACTGCCATATATGAACTGTCACAGTGGTTAAAGTGACAAGGTACTAAAGTGTATACATATTTTTGCCCTTGACTGTACATAATACAATAAGCATAAGCTTTTTGTGGGCTGTGAAGCCTGTGAACTGTGAATATGTAGAATTCTCACCAACAGGTTAGCTAACAGAACTCATTCTTTAAGCAGTCTTAATTTAATTACACGGAACACTAAAGTTTATCTTATAATTTTAGTAAGTACGCATGTCGTTACTCTAAGTTAACTGTACATTAAATTGAAATCTAATTTGGTAAGAGAATGCGGAAGAATATATTACAACTACGGGGTATCTTTCTCATACCACTTTTATCTAAGTTTAAGACCTTTTTATTCTTACTCAAACGGTACTTGCTATAAACTTGTTAATCACGTCATTTCAACGAGCATTTTCGTACAAACATCTTAACAAATTACGATACATAATATTACCAATAAAACGTACGAAAGAGGAGACGGCGCGAACGGAAACGGGCCGGGTACTGTTACACAGTTAAAGAAGCGTGCTGGCGCATAATGATCGAACGCAAATAGAATGGGCTTTTGAACGTCTTCCGCGGCGCGAGTGCATAGCGACGAGCGATGACTGATACGTACTCTGCACGATCTATACTTTACGGAATGTTACGACAGTAGCCATCATAAACATCGGAGCTGCCTAGGTGTTCAAGAGTATCCAGCGTTGACAATGCGTAAGTGCGTGTTCGGTTATTTTTGAGCTCCTAGACAGCTCCCGATGTACATATATGACGGCGACTGCTGCCGGCGTGCTCTAAAGAGATTTTTTTTAAGATTAATATTATTATTATGCTTCTCTATCGTTTCCCATAATTTAATAAGTCATAATGTATCTTTTTACATAATTAACATTCATTAGTCATACATAGTGATTTATTTCAGAAACAGTATTTTCTTCGGAATTGTTATTAAAGTAACCTAACCTACGTATAAGACGGAATTGCATAAAAATCCTGAAATTAATACAGTTTCAGAAATAAATCACTTTATGACCAATGATAAATATAAATTATGACTTTTAAACTATCGGAAACCAATGTGTGCCTATTATTATATACTGGAAGGAAACTTGAACAAATAAAAGGCTTTTAGTGAGCCTTGTTTAGGTCTTGTGGTCTCACGAAAACTACATGAAACACCTAAACAAAATTATCTTGCGAATGTGACCTTGAAGATTATATGTCTATTCACTGTAGTTAACAGGACCTCCGCTTCCAATCGAACCGTGAGGAACTTTATATACAATGACCAATATTTAACTAGCAGGTAAGTCCAATTCGTACAAGCCATTAAATAATTGATATGACTGACGTTTATTTAGGCTACATACAATACAATACATTCACTCTTTATTGTATACCACAAATAATAAAATACAAACACACCTACATGGAAAAATATATAAGGTAAGGAATGGGCGGCTTTATCCCTACATTAATACCTACATATACATTAATAACCGGGCTTTCCAAGAACAGACGGCTTAAACAGTGGCTTAGACGCATCCTTAGACCTCTATACACAATAATGTATCATCAAAACATGTATTGTTATGGAAAACTATAGAACTAAGAATTCCTTTATGTTTTAGAATTCTCGAGTCCCGCTCTACCTTATTACGTAGGAAGCTAAATTTCATTGCCTGAATTTGTTATCTTTCGAATCTGAGGCAAAGTTAATAATTACCTAATAGTCAGGTACTTTATGTTCCTAATAACACAATTATTCCAAACATTGCGAAGCTGAACCCAAAGAGAAGCAAAAAGTAAAATTTATTAGACATATATAGTATTAGAAAAGAATCTGCCGTCTGTTCGGGACAGATCACTTTTATGTGTGTAAGTAAACGATGGCTTTGTTTTGATTGAAGAGTTTTGCCGATATATAATATACGAATGCTATTCCTGTCCGCATTCTCTTATTACTAGGCGAGGCTAACCTATGCATTCCAGTCCATAGCACGCTGTCGCAAAACCATTCCAGGGAATACTTATATACGTTCGTTTTACTACAGCGGCACGATTAGACACTCGAAAGCCAATACTATTTTAAGAAATAACTACCACAGATGTGAACTATAATACCTAACATGAATGCATTCACTTCAGTTTCAGGAAGTAACCTTAATTTGACCTGTCTTATTACGAAAATGCTTTGAAGCTGAATTCCTTGAGGAAATTTTGGGTAAAACGAAGTCAAGTGATGATTAATGACGGGAAAAAGATAAATATCGTTGGAGCATGAACCTACTCACTCTTTGATTCAAAAGATAAATATTTAAAAATATTCTTTTCGTATACATCGATACTTGTATTTGGTAATTTAATGAGATGACGAAAATTGTACACAGATATGTAAGTTCGCAGACAGAGCTACTCCAATTATTTTCGATAAGTTTGAACGTCGAAACGTTTATGATTATGATATAATTGTACGATAAACAATACAGTTTAGAAGTCTGGGAAAAAATATTGTAAGTAGGTACTTAATAACAACTTCGATAGTATTACCTATTATTTATTATACAGCGTCATTCATTTACACATAGATATGGTAGAGTAAGTGGTTTTTTAGTATGTCAATTATGTAGAAATTTTTTTTTGTAAATAGGTTATTTCCAATACAAGCTTTTTTGTGGAGTGTACTTTTTATTGATTGTACTAAATAGTATTGTCATCCAATCTCCATATCCATACATTTCAAGTCGGCCCGATCAATGATCCGAATAAGCACTGTAAGCACTGTTTTTATTGATTGTACTAAATAGTATTGTCATCCAATCTCCATATCCATACATTTCAAGTCGGCCCGATCAATGATCCGAATAAGCACTGTAAGTTAAGTAAATAAAAGCTTATAAAAGATGAAATAGGCACAGTTAAAACAGATCAATAATGCTTTCTAAGTTGTCAAATTGCTGTTAATGGCCACCATTTAACAAGTAATTCAACCAACAATTAAAGCAATTACTAAAATTATTATTACCTGGATCAATTAGATACTCCCTCAAAGGTCCTCAACCTAATTCGTTCAAGGTATTTTCGTAAATTTAGAGGCAGTTTTGATTTACAAGCGCTGAGAATTCCTCCCTTATTGATTATTTTATTCAAACAGTGAAGAGATCCCAGGGGGAGGGAGACAAGACGGCTCCCTGGCAAAAAGTGCGGGTAAAAACATTAAAAAATCTATTCGTGAGGAACTTTTCACGAAAATACTTCGAATAATTGCATTACGAAGATAACTACAGAAAATAGCTACATGTACATAAAAAAAACATGTGTGTTTAAACAACAACATGTCTATCTTGAGAATCTCGTGTGCCATGTCATGATAATACTTATGCGAAATATTACTGGCACTAAAAATACTAGAGATGTTAACGCGCTTTCACAAAAACAGAGGGGTCAAACAAATAGATCCGTCGATCTTGTTGTGAAAACCCAGGGCAACCACGTTATTTATGTTAATCAACGAAGTTGGTAGACAGTTAGGGACCTTACAGATAAACAAACTAATGAAAATAAGGTAAAACGTAGCTCGTTTTATTACTTCGTAGAATTATTTAAATTTAACATAAACTTTTCCTTTCTGCAATATCGCACCAATTGGTGGGTAAACTGTTTATTTTGTGACTTCAACTGTAATCGTTTCAATTTTTTTTGATTATTGAGCCAATGAGTTGACAGATTTTGTAGAAATGAGCATACGGGACAGAATCATTAATAGTTATTGATATGCGTTTTAAATAACATTAGGCTTTGATTTGCCGATAAATTTACCAGTGCCTGTCAATTTTGGGGTTGCCAGTTATGTAGACGTAATGTTATGAAAAAAAATACGATAGGTTTGTTGCTAAATTTAGAATTTTTCTAACCGATTTAAAAAGAGGTTCCAATTCGTGTGTATTTTTTGAGGTTAACTCATTTATCATACCTATTTACAAAAACACGCACATTTTCAGGAATCACGAATGAGGAGATCCGTAGAAGAACAAGGGTCATGGGCTCCTTGAAATGGCAATGGGCAGGCCATATAAGCCGTTGGAGCCGAAAATTTCTCGAGTGGAGAGCACGGACTGGCAAGCGCAGAATAGGACTTCCACCAACGAAATGGACGGACGATTTGGTAAAGGCTGCAGGTTCAAGTTGGATGCAAGTCGCTTCCAACCGTAATGATTGGGTATCAATGAGGGAGGCCTATGTCCAGCAGTGGACGTCCTACGGCTGAAATTATGATGATGATAATGATGATACATCCTCGCGTCGTCACTTTACAGCCTTTAATCGGTGTTCACGCTGCATATTTCATTTAAAAAGATATAATAAATAAATAAATATTAGGGGACATGTAAGTACTTACGATCAAAAACAATATATTTGACACCGGCAGCGAGTGAATTTGGCAGAAAATACAATTCTGATGTTATGTGAAACGTACAGTATTCGATCCGACAGGTTTATATTACAAAGTTGTGTTGCAAATGTTGCAATGTATGCTGTAGTTACTATGCTAAATAATGGACGAGAGCTCACCTCCTTTTCTGTACGAAATTAATCTCAAGTCAAAGAGCGGTAATCAAATCTTGTGTTGTTGTAAATAAATGTATTTTCTTTCTTTCTTTCTTTCTTTCAAAATAGACAGTAGTAATAATAAGTAAGTTTTGGACGTATAAAAAAAAAACCGGCCAAGTGCGAGTCGTACTCGCGCACGAAGGGTTCCGTATCATATCTATAAAAGCAACAAAAAAAATCATGTTTGTTGTATGAGAGCCCCCCCCCTTTTTTTTTCTTTTTTTTTTCTTTTTTGACGGTGGAAGCATTCTACACTTCCACTGAACATAGATATAGTTAGTTAGTTTAGGGACCCAATACATCCCTGTATTGTTTTTTTATATAATTAATATTATTTTTTATTTAATTCTATATTTGTATGGTTTTTTAGTTTGTAATTTATTATATTTTAATTTGAAAAGATGACTTCCTGCCAAGTTTCTTGCGGCGCATTCTTCTTGGCAATGATGGTCCTTACGAAAGCGCTGGTAGTTTAAAAAAAGTGACATGTAAAAGAGCCCTTTGCGGCCTATTTGCAGAATAAACGTTTTGATTTTTGATTTTTGATAAATATTTGTTTCATTTTATTTCAATTGTTTATTTTTTAAATGAATATACTTATAACATAACTAAATATTCTGTGAATATTTCAAGCATCTACCTGTTGCCGTTATCAATATCGAGCAAAAAAATCATGCTTGTTGTACATGGGAGCCCCTTAAATATTTATTTTATTTTATTTTACGTAGCGTGGGACGTCCTCAGACTCGGTGGAGCGATGATCTTCGCAAGGCGGCTGGCAAGAGCTGGATGAGAGTGGCCGAGGATCGTGCTCAGTGGCGTGCCATGGGAGAGGCCTAAGTCCAGCAGCGGACGAACATAGGCTGAAGATGATGATTCTATTTTTAGTATTTGTTGTTATCCAAAAACAACAGAAAACACAGAAAATTTTTACTGTCTAGCTGTCACGGTTCATGAGATACAGCCTGGTGAAGTGGTGACAGACGGACGGACAGCCAGCGGTCTCATTAATAGGGTAATAGGTTTTTACCCTTTGGGTACGGAACCCTAAAAATTAGATACAAAACCCCAGTGTACTGATTCGCAAATATAGCCTTTTTTAAATCTGCCGGTAATGACATCAAGTACTAAGTTTCAACTCCCTCACTCAACCCTAAGTAACATGTGACCCATACAAAATGCGTAAAATATATAGACCGATATTTACCCATTTGTTTTGTATCATCCACTTCACTCAGAGATAACTTGCCAAATACCGTCCACAAACTTATGAAATTAGCGGAGATATAAATTTCGCTTCGCAAAGCGGAATTGTTAGCGTGTTACAATCAGACGGCTCTCAAAGCGTGCCCTTGAGTTGCCTAGGGACGCAAAGAGGGTTAGTACAATGGACCTTTCCCCCGGCCAAATCTCCTGTCTACCACGTATATACTTATGCCTACAAACCTACAACTTTTGTCAACATTACAGCTTTCACTTGCTACTTGGCCCGGGAAAAAGTCACCCTTTTACACGGAGAGGGTACCTAATACCCACTCAAGTCAAGAATTTTGGCAGGCTCGAATTAGATTTATTCAGTGTATTCAGACTGTTTTGAAAATAAATTTATTCAATGTTTTCATTAAAATTTAATAATAGCTGTACGCAGAGTTTGAAATCAGTCTCTTGGTTTCAATAACGTATTATAATTTAAGAAGCTCATCATAACACGAACACGCGTAAATTTACAGTTAAACCAGCGAACAGCGAAGTGTTTTCTTCTTACTTATTTGAGTAGGTAAAGTAAAAATTATACAGAATCTCTTTTAAATTATCATATGAGAAAAGATCTAGACAATTGAGAAATAATTTACAATGACGACGTAAAAGCTCGTTAATACGAATTTTACAAAGTTAAAAAGAATTGCGAAGAACTTAGGGGGAGCGTCGCAGGGACTTAATCGAAAAATGTTCAAAGGGAAACTTCGAGCCCTCGGTATTTGGGGAACAATTACGTGGCATGGACAAAAGTTTTTAGACGTGTTGAATCTGAATAAAGCATTTTGTGGATAAATAGCTGTTTATAGAAGATGAATTTGGGAAACCAATATTGTTTGTAATTGCGTCAAGTAACGTGTTGTTTTCGGCCGCGTCACTTTAATTATTTGACGCATCCTTTCCTTATAACTACGGAATTGCTGTCATGATGGTACAATGATCAGATAAATGTATAGAGGCGTAGTAATTATATTTGCGACGCAAGGGGAATGTCGCCGGTTGGGTCCCGAGGCGCGGAGAGCTACGGGGTACGAGGGTGCTTCATTCCGCTGCGAATTCGGGTCAGCTAGTAATCAGGCTCGTCATAACGTGAATAATTCAAGACCTGACTGCGCCCACTGATTGGAGAGTGCGCTGTGGCTGCGAAGACTACTCAGTCGAAGAATTAACAGGTGCCGACTAATTCACTTCGTGATTGAGCAGATTTTAAGAAAGTAATTGATCCCCTCTGACTTATTTCGTCGAATAAAATTTGAGCAAGTAAATTTAATTTGATATCGTCTAAAGCAGCGTTTCCCAATCTTTTTCAGCCACGGACCCCTAGGAAATCAAGCTTTGTTTTCACGGACCCCCTTAATAAAATAAACAGCAAAAAAATTCGGATTAGGTATTTATTTTAGTTATTACGGATACAAAATAGGTAAGTACTTAGAACTGTCTGTTATGTATGGTCCAGAGATGACACCGCGGACTCCCATACATATGTATGTATACTCGCGTACCCCCAGGGGTCCGCGGACCACAGGTTGGGAAACACTGGTCTAAAGCAATAAAAGTTATGATCAATTTCTTAAGATTCTATTTAATTTTTACACACGACATCGTCACAGGTTTCACTTTATTAAAGAGATATAAAACTTGTATGTAACTCAACTCTTTAAAATGGAGATTACAGAAATGTACGATCGAGATCAAGGAATATGTTTACTTACACTTTTAACCTACTACCTTGTCACTATCACTGAATGTTTGAACTTTAGTAAGTATACTATACACCTGTCAAAAGGCATATAGTGACTAAGTACTAAAATGTATAGATACCTATACATATTTGAACTCCACTGTACCTATTTAACTAACATTGAAACTTTGATGTAAGTTACTCAACTCACACATTATCCTTTTCGTAGCCTCACCCACAAGCGAAAGGTTAAAATGAGTGCACAATTGCTGAAAAACTGACATCGAATATTGATATAATGCATATTTTTAAATATGTAAGTACTGTTCTCCATCATACCTGATGAATGACAAGCAAATCCTAATTCAGTAAACGGAAGGCGGAAGCACTCAACTTGAAAGTGTGCTCTACCTAAAATAGTCTACCGCTTTTCGAAATATGGCGGTATTTTCCGTCACACTAAACTTTAGGAAAGCTACGATTCAACATTTCGTTTTAAACGGAGAACTTTCAACGACGAACCGAGGCTCTCAGAAATCTCTTCCCCCATACTGGGATTCGTTGCTGTATTTTTTGAATTCCACGAAACGAAACAGGATGGCGGGCGATCTACGGATATTAAACAAATAGAGATATCGCAACGAAGATGAGGATGTTTACGAAGAATTTTGTTCGGGCGTAGAAGATAAACTGTTAGCTAAATAAGGTAAGAAAGACTGATGGGTGCAAATATGCGCTTCCTCCATTTTTAACTTGCCCTAAAAAGGTTCAGCCACAGTGATATTTCAAGAGGGAATATTGTGAGGGCGTGTGACGAAAGAAGGCGTAAGTCAATCTATTTCGACAGCGGAAGTCACGTGCTACTCTTGTGTGCCGTGCGCCCGCGTGCATCATAATGTCATAGTTCTCGGTATTGAGGTGCTATAAATATGCGTCAGTCTCATACATTCACCGAGACTTTTAAATCATACACATTGTGGAGGAACAACTAATTTGCATATACTTTTCATGCACTTGACACGACAGAGGTTATAATCATGATGAAGAGTACCTACTTAGGAGTCTGGTCTTAGTTATAATTTTTTAATATTGGTATAACGATTGGCGGCTGGCATCAAAGCTGGCATGGCGTGCAAATA
The DNA here is from genome assembly GCA_947859365.1 of Archips crataeganus. NCBI lineage: Eukaryota > Metazoa > Arthropoda > Insecta > Lepidoptera > Tortricidae > Archips > Archips crataeganus. The sequence continues at coordinate 9,619,816 of OX402062.1, forward strand.
TTGCATACATGTTAGTATGGTACAAGCTCACTTGAGAAATAAAACGGCGACGGCCCACCCAGACGGCATTGTATATGTATAAAGCGTAAAGGGCAGAATGGGCATTGTTCCTCCAGCCCCATCTAGTATTCAAAGCGTAAAAGGTGACATTTTCGAAAAATTACAGCATAAATACATCCAAGTTAGCTAGGCATAAAACAACGCAGATGTTATTTTTAAACCTATTTTTTGATTGGGTTGTGATTGGATTTCAAGGATCGCGACTATTTGTAAAAATAAATCTAATATATAAAAATCTCGTGTCACGGTGTTTGTTACCGAACTCCTTCGAAACGGCTTGGCCGATTTTTATGGAACATTTTTTCTCTATATACGGTAGGTCTGAGAATAGCTCGTAGGCTATTTTTTATACCCCTAGGTGATATGGCAAAACAACATTTGCTGGGTCAGCTAGTATATGTATAATATAAAGTAATCCAAGTAAAATTCATCTTAAACAGGTTTTTCTTTTTTTCTCGTAACCTATAACCTATTTTCGGGCAAGTAGTACAGTCAACCAATTTGAATCCTAGGCTACTATTAGAACCTTGTTGCATTAACTGCTAGATAATTACAACGTCAAGGATTATCAACTTTCTGATCACAACATGCAAAAAACGTAAAGAGTTTATAAACGTTTTCGCTCCATGACATTAGAAGAAAAAGAAGTTATGACAGATGGATAGTGAAAATTCAAGTCATGCATAATGCACAAGCAAACTCTTTTCTTATTCATTATCGTTGACACATGTTCCCAAAGATCGAGATGTCATCATGACTTAAATCACGCAATAATTTGTCGTAAACAAATGGGGTCTATAATGACTCCCATAAAAGTTTTGTTCCGAATTTTCAAGCCCACAACGTTTTCTGTCATAATTTTTCTTATTCATATTATCGGAAGTTCCGATCAGATAAGGAATGAGATTTTAAATTTTATCTATCACTAAAGTAAAAACCCTACCTTTCTACTCTCGATATGTACAAAAGACACTACATAACGCGCTAGTAATATCGAGCGCGGTAAAGAGTTGACATCAATGGTAAACCACTACACAGAAAAAGAATTACAAAATCCTCTAAATTTTATAACCAATGTAAAAATTTAATTGTCTAAACAAGTGTTTACTCATTAACTAAAAGATCACAGACATCAAAAATTACGTCATGGTCTTATTTTGATTTTTTTCGGCGCAGACATTGAAAACAATTAGTCAATTAGTGTTTGATTATTTTTTTAAAGTAATCGGGTTTAACTTGTATTTAATTAAAGTGAAACTGGCACGTTATATTAGAAAATAAAATAACGGTTTGTTTTAAGGGACAACACACCAGCAATGATTAGTACACCTCAGTCGTTACACTAATAAGTTGGCGCGCGTTAGGGGCGGGCGGGATTCAAGGTTGACTCGGTTTACGAGCGTGAACTTAATCGAGTTCCCTTACGACACTTGGCAGTTTGTAGACCTATGTGGTTAATGCATAGAAAGAGGGAAAATTTTCATTTGCGGGGGGATTTATAAATGTTCGTTCTTTACAACAAATAGTCTCACACGAGATAGGTAACAGACATGAATCGTTTGAGGTAATTATTTTGTGGGCTCCGGTTTAACCTTTTCCAATCTGTCCGTTCGTGAAATGTACATTCAGTTGTTTATTTTCTATGATACTCACCTTTTTGCTATAGCTGATGAAGGGTCAAGGCATATACGAATATAATCCTTCATTTTCAATGCTAAAGCTTCCTGCAATCTTAGGAAGCAACAAAAATAGCATCATGTTTATGAATAGGGATGTTTCCTAGGTAAAAAAATAATAATTCTTATTAGTCCGTATTTTACATTATCAAAAAATATTAAACACGTAATTTTTCTTTTGACAATTAAACAAAAAATGACGAAGATATGGCGCGTTGAAGTTCCGCGTGACGAGGCGTGACGCTCATACAAAGTGTAGGAACAAGTGACGTCACGCGAAACTTCAACGCGCCATATCTTCGTATTTTTTTATTTAATTGACAAAATAAAAAATACGTGTCCAATATTTTTTGATAATCTAAAAGACTGACTAGTTAGAAAAGTAGCCTATTGTTAATAACTTTTTATTTGCCAACGGCTCTCCTTCGCTACGCCTCTCTGTATTATGTAAACTGTACTGTTTAAAACAGTAGGTATGGAAATCGTGTGGTTTTCATACAAAAGCAAAAACAGATGACAGAACACTATTTGCACATGCTTTCTAAAGCAAAATGTGTGTTTAAGATTTTCAGGCCGACGCAAATAACCGTTTTAACCTAGAAGTTTTGCTTGGTTCTATGTTCGTACGCAGAAACCAGCCAATCGACTTTCGTTCCTAATTCTCCTTCTATAGAGCTCTTGTAATCATGGATGTCAAGTTTTATGACAATGTCCAAACGATGCGTCTATTTTCGCCAATGTTGTTTTATTTTATACTCGTAAATTTGCACCCCGCGTCGAACTATGGTTTACGACTGTGCCGTAGGCTGGAATGTGTGTTATTTATTGAGTCACACCATCTTATGTGGTTAACAACAGACGTCTTGACGTCGATAAACATAATGTTCGTCCGTTTGAAATACTAGGTTTATCATGTGACTAAACTAATTAAACAAAATTAGACCTCCTATTTATTACACAAAATAATAGTTATCTTGCTACAAGTTGCCATAACATGACACAATCACAATAAGGGTAAAATACTCATTAAAATATCTACTATCGATTCAAAAAGAAAAAGAAGATTTCTATTTTAGTTAGATAATATAAATTCTCTCTGCCATGGCCACTTTCAATAAATATAAAATAACAAGACAGCTATTTGTGAAAAACTGGACTTCAGCAGGCTCACTAAAATAGGTAATTTGAAATATAAGTCATTAGATAATACGAATTTACCGACTTCGAGCAGCTTACCATAACTCCATAACTACACAATTTGTCATTGTTTTTAACCAACTTCAAAAAAGAGAAGAATTATTTTTTGTTGGAACGGGAATTACGGGAATAATTACAATTAGGTCCCATTGTCACCAAGTCAGGTTCAGATAAATGAATCCCAGGGAAATCGAGGGAACTCTTCAAATATTGTTAGGACATCTATATAATGATTTGCATATAAAATTTTGTAGGAAATCGTGCATTTGCTCTTGGAAATCAAAACTTGGTGATTTGGAACTAATGCGGAAGACCGCAGTTGATTGGAATTATATTACTTTAACACAGTTGCTAAGCAATTTATGCTCGTCGCTGTGCATATGGTGAAGTGGAACCGATGGTGAGGCACCAGGTGGACAAGTCAACAATTAAAGTCTCTGAATCAGGAAAGGCAATATTGTATAACCAATTACGAACAGTTGATTTTAAGCTACATTATGACTCTTCTCTTGTTTCTTAACAATCGATCATGTTCAGCTGTCTGGTTTTAAGTACAACAGTTTATGAATCCTTAGACAAGTTCTGGTATGATATTATGTAAGACGAAAGGTTTTGAAGTTGGTATCGCATCTGAAGGGAATGGAGCCAAATTATATAACATATAACAAATAGGTAAGTAATAATATTATTTCGTATTTATGTAAACACATAATCAATGTAATGCATTAGCTGGTTTCGCTAACTGTTAGTGTATAAAATATTCATTGTACTGTTTTAAACACGAAACTACCGTGAGACTCACTCATAGTGAAAATATACGGATCACTCATACTAGATACATATGAAGTATGACTAAACGACAATTATAAAATAGATAATAAAAAAGATGATAGAAGTATCTACGTAAGAAAGTAATGATTTCAACAGTTTCGTTGTATTAGCTTTTAACATGGAGAAAAAAAATTAATTAATGTTTCGCTTCCTGATGCCGCCCAAAATTACTATGCTAATGCACTCTCGACTTTCACTTCGATAAATGAATCAGTAAGTAATAAAGCTCATATTTTTGGAATGCACTACTTACTTATCTCTGTCAGCTTGTGCATTAATGTTATAGTATAGTTAGTTAGTCTATATTTATTTTGTTCTAAATATGTTTTGAATTTATGCTTAGTTTTGTATGTTATTGCTCTTATTTGCTGTAAATTGCACAACCTGCTGAATCTATTCCTTACTTCTTTCTGTTGTAAAAAGTTACCTGGAAGCGATGGCTATGAAGCGATAAGGTCACCTGTTGCCTACCTCGTAATCTTTTTTCGAAAACCAGGTACACAGAAAGAAGTAAGGAATAGATTCAGCAGGTTGTGCAATTTACAGCAAATAAGAGCAATAACATACAAAACTAAGCATACATTCAAAACATATTTAGAACAAAATAAATATAGGGGTCTATAATGACTCCCATAAAATTTTAAGTCATAATGTATCGTTAGTCATAATCAACGTTAGTCATACAGTGATTTATTTCTGAAACCATTTATTTTTCGGAATTGTTATAACAAACCTAACCTAACCTACTACATTCTACTGCATTTAAAAAAGTCCTGAAAATAATACCGTTTCAGAAATAAATCACTGTATCACTAACGTTGATTATGACTAATGATACATTATGACTTAAAATTATATGGGAGAAAAGGGGCACCGCTTTTTTTCATGTATGTACCTGTTTTTGTACTGCTTGTGCTCATAATATAGTATTAGTATGCAATAATGTATAACACTGAAGTCTGAAGAAAAGCTTACAGAACTCATGTATGCCCTGAAAGAGATAAAGTGAGACATTCTCGGTCTGAGCGAAACAAGAAGAATGGGTGAACAAATAGTGGCACTCCCAGACTTCATCTTCTATTATAAGGGCGAAACAGCAGGAAGCCATGGTGTTGGATTTATAATCAAAAACCACCTGGCAAGCCACATTGAGGCATTTGTGGGAGTTTCAGAACGTATTGCAGTATTGAACATCAAGATACCAGGACACAAAGATCCATGGTCAATAATTCAAGTGTATTCTCCCACTGAACAAGCTGAAGAAGAGAATTGAAAAATTTTACCAGGATCTCAACAACACAATAGAGTCTCATGCACACAAGAACTGTGTAATAATGGGTGACTTCAATGGCCAAATTGGGTGCTGCCATCCCGAAGAGAAAAGAGTAGTAGGTCAATATACCTATAGCAATAAACCAAGAAGTAAAAATGGTGAGCGAGTTATGTATTTTGCAATGAGAAATAATCTAAGCATTTTAAATACTAAGTTTAAGAAAAACAAAAAGAAAATGTGGACTTGGCTGTCCCCTGATGGTGAAACTAGAAATGAAATAGATTTCATAATGACAAACGGATCAGGATACTTCTCAAATTTTAGCGTCATTAACAAATTTAACTTTAATACCAACCATAGAATGCTCAGAGCTGTGCTGCAACCAACCCAACCAAAAAAACCAAGACCCAGACTAAACCCAACAAACATGAAAGCCAACAAATCTCATCTAGTTGAAACAGCAAATATTTTGAAGACGAAACTTGTAGAGTTTGGGGATGCTACAAATAATATGACTGTCCAAGGAAAATATAACTGGTTAGAAGATACAATTAGACAAGCTAGTAACCACCACGAAGACAACAGGCCTGTAAGCAAAAGTTGGCTGTCACCAGAAACTGAAAATCTGCTAGAAACAAGAGCCTCACTGATGGGAACTAAAAATTCAAAGCACAAGAGGAAGGAGTGGACAAAAATCAATAATAAGATAAAAGAAAGCATGAGAAAGGACCGGAGGCAACATAGAATGGAGACGGTAGAAAGACACATATTGAGAACGGGTGGTATCAGGAAAGCCTACAAAGAGTTATCTAATACCAAGGATTGGATAGTGAAAGTAAAGAATAGCAAAGGGAAAGATCAGAACAAAAGACAGGATATAATAAATACTGCTACAACATTTTACAAAGAATTATATGAATATAAGGTGGGAAAAACTCAAGACGAACTGATACACAAAACGGAAATTCCAAGTGTACTTGTGGAAGAAACTATCCATGCTATTAATACCTAAAAGAAGGATAAAGCCCCAGGGCCAGATGGCATTAGCATTAACCTACTAAAGCAAGCTAAAACCGATATTGCTCCTGTTCTTACAGAATTGTTCAATAACATCATCAACAGTGAAACCATTCCACATCAGTGGACACATTCGAACATAATTTTATTGTATAAGAAAGGAGACCCATTAAACATAAGTAACTATCGCCCAATAAGTTTAATGTCTAATATTTATAAAATTTTTGCCAAAATAATTCTAAAAAGGATTGAAACGGGGTTGGATGAACAACAGCCAATTGAGCAGGAAGGATTTCGAAAAGACATGCAGTACGCCAAATGATAGAGAAGTATAGCGAATACCAGCTTACATATTACATAGCATTTATAGACTTTAGCAAAGCTTTCAACTCCTTAATTCATGAAAAGATATGGGATACCCTAAGAGACCAAGGAATAGAACAAAAGTACATCAGGCTAGTTAAAAATGTATATGAAAACAGCACAGCATGTGTACAGTTTGAAAAGACAGGGAAAACCTTCAACATACAGAGAGGCGTCAGGCAGGGTGATCCTTTGTCCCCTAAACTTTTTTCAGCAGTTCTAGAGACTGTTTTCAGAAACCTCGATTGGGAAGAGATTGGTTTAAACATAGACGGGCGCAGATTGTCACATTTAAGATTCGCCGACGATATTGTTCTGTTTGCAAATACACCGGAGGAACTTACTAGGATGATAACAGAGTTGGCAGCAGAGAGCGAGAAAGTAGGCCTGAAGATAAACCCGGAAAAGACGAAACTGATGACCAACGGAGAGGAAAGGACCATAAAAATAGGATCAACTCAGGTGGACTATGCACAGGAATATATATATCTTGGTCAGTTAATGGCACCGTATGGTAACACAAACAAGGAAATCGAGAGAAGAATTGCTAACGGCTGGCATAGATACTGGAGTATGAAAGAGGTGATGAAAGATAAGACACTTCATATAGCTACTAAAAGCAAACTTTTTAATACATGTATATTGCCTATTCTTATGTATGGCTGTCAAACATGGTCTATGTCTCAAAAGCACATAAGCAAACTCATCACCTGCCAACGAGCTATGGAGAGGAGCATTATGGGTGTTCGAAAATCTGACAAAATAAAATCGTCTAGCATTAGAAATAAAACAAAGGTCGTTGACATTATCCAAAACATAAGAAGATTTAAATGGCGTTGGGCAGGCCATATGGTAAGAGGGAAGCAAAAATGGTGTAAAATAGTCACAGAGTGGTATCCAAGAGAAGGACAGAGAAGGAGAGGCAGACCACAGAAGAGATGGGATGACGATATATGCCAGGTGGCAGGAAAGACGTGGTACAGAGTTGCACGCAATAGACATGAGTGGAAAAGGCTGGAGGAGGCCTTTGCCGAGGGGCAATCAGATTTACAAAGGAAGAGCAAGATGCAAATAGTAGAGTTCAACTGAAGAAAAAGGAAAGAAATCTGAATGTAAGCCTAATAATAAATAATGCAATATAGACCAGTGCTGGTTTTTAACTAGCAACATGCTGAGCCGGGTCCCTTTTTGTAGCAGCACTAATATGTACATTTCTATGTCTATGTCTATACGTATGTTTGTACTCTTATTTTTGCCTGTGTATGTGTTATTGTTGTTATAAAATAAATGTTTTTCTTTCTTTTCTTTCTTTTTTCAATAATGTATACTGAATAGTATAGTTAACTTTCTTCAATTTACACTCACGAAAACAGCAGTCGTTTTCAGGGGATTGAAACTGGGTATTGGAAGTGGAATCGACTTTAGAGCACTTCCCGAGAGAGGTAGCATCGAGTATTGGGGTTTCAGGGTGCCTAACATAAAATAGTTGCTCCGGCAACACGATTTGAAAGCACGTGAAGTGTGAAAAGGATTATGGTCACTTCTTTTATTGATCCACAAGTCGACAACCTACAACATGTCTACTTTATAACGCACATGAGGTGCTTAAAGGGATTATCGCAGCTAAGTCTCAAGTGATGTAATGTTTTGTTTTAAAATATACATATTACGCAGGCACCTAACAAACAACTTGCATGGTGCGTCTATCTTTTCGATTGAATGGAGTCGTGACTGAAACAAGGAAAACGTTTGTTTTGACTACAACGCTATAATCATTGCTATTTAAATATTTTAAAACGTATAGCGACGTTTGCAACTGACACCATTCCTTGGCGTCTAACAACCGTACAAGGGCGCCCTAGTAATCTATCACCTCATTGTTCCTCATTAGTATGGGTAATAAATATGCCTAAGCTTCGACTTAACGCTTATCGCTTCGCGTTTACCGAGTCGTATCCTTACTTGCATTGCCTGCAGCCGCGGCTCCGTGATTTACGGGGCGCTGGCCCCAAAGCACCTTTCTCTCTTTTGGGCAACGAATTTCGGGGAACAGCTGTATATTTATCTGACCGAATCGATTTCATTATCACTTCACATTAAAAGTCTACCTGTATTCGGGTCTGGTCGTGCATGGATGGTTTCACTCGAGTAATTTTATACTACCTGACAACGATAACAAAAAAATGTTGGCTTCTGTGACTTGGTCGCCTTTGTGCAATTTTAATCGAGCGAGGAGGGAAACTTCCATTTTAGTTTACCATAAGTTCAAATAAAGTAAATTATTTAAGACGAAGTCATCATCATCATCCTAGCCTATATACGTCCCACTGCAGGGCACAGCCCAACTCTCAGAATTACCAGACGAACAACACACGAACTGACGAAGTAAATTTCGAGAATTCGAATCCAATTAAACTAAGATGGGTCATTACTGCTTGTCTGGAACAAAGGTGATTTGGCTCATGAATAAAGCTTGCAAGATGTAGACACGATTAGGTATGTGTGTTTAAATGCGATAAAGTTGGCAGTATCGCGACGTGGGGAGAGAACCAGGCTGTCTAGGCGTCTAGACGGGCACTAAACCCGAGGATATGGCTATGTTTCTACGCACTGATTTACATTAAACGGCTAATGTCGTCTACTATCTCACCCCTTTGGGATATTCATAAGCTATTTTGAAGACGACTCTATAAATTATTGTCTTTTATCCCTAAAACGCGCTTTCTTAGAAATCGTCAATACGTATGAAAGATAACTGAGCGCAAGAAAATTAATTCAGTTTGATTTTACGGGACGACGTTTTCTAATAAAGCGTAAAAGCATTTGAAAGGCGTTTAGTTAATGCTCCAGAAAAACTAACCCTTTGAAGTTTTCCCGTATGTAAAAGTTGGTTGAGTGCCAAAGTTTGACGTATTTTTTTTTAATAATCCATGAAGCCATTTGACAACAGTGTTAAATGTCCATAAGAATAGCTGTCTAGTCTGACTGCTATTAAGCTCAACGACGACTACCTATGTACATTATTATAGCAAATCAAAAAGCATTAACATTGTAACAAGACAATGAGTCATAATGTCATAATGTCATGCGTACCTATGTGTTTTCTTTGGTGCTCGTTGTATCCAAATTAGTAAAAGCATGTCGCGGAGTATTGCGCTATTTTGTTGCAAGTTTGTAGCTATGAGGTTTTGAAGCTGCTTTACCTTGATAAAAAGTAAGCGGTCTATTTCTTTATATAGTCCGTATATACTTCCCGCCAAGTAGGTAAACGAAATTGCACGAAGATACTTTCAAGCACTATACACTTTTTCTAATTTATCAATAGATTCAACATATATTATGCATTGCTTCTTCTCATCATTTAAGGGAGGCAAAGACCGTTTGTCAACGAATTTCGATAGATACCATTCTGTAACTCAATGATTTAGTTCCTGTTCAAATTGACGATGCCTAAAATCGTGTAATTTCGCTTCATTGGACAGAGCTGGTTTGAAGGTAAATTTTGAAGATAATAGGTTACTTCTAATTTTGCACAATTATCAAATACTCTATTAACTAAGCGACGAGTCATTCAACATTGTGGCAGTGATAAAGCTTATAAATAGTATATGTTTTAGCGTTTCTGCTCTGCTAATCGACTTACTTTTAGAAGAAAGAACAAAGTAATGCTTGTCGGTACAATCCTCATAAAACGAATGTTTTACGGCTTTCATACTCTTTAAGGAGTATTACCTCATAAAAACTTATATACCATTTGAAGAAATGAAGAGAAATGTAGTCGCTTACCTTATTTATTTAAAGCCGCGGTGGACGGCGTTACAGGAACTAAATTATTTGATCTGAAACAAAATAAAAATTTAAAGTAATTGAGCGAGATATAAATTATCATTATCGTAAATGACATCAATTGTCGTCTATTGATCAATACTTGTAATGAACCTGCTGACAAGCAGGAAGTAACGAATAATCCGTATGATAAATTGTTCTAACCAGGAAAATAAAATGTGAAAGTGAAATAAATCGCAATTGTTGTTTGGGAAGGTATGAAGTACTCCGTTTGAAGAGTTACATTATATATTTTTTAAATATTTGCATGGACTAAATGATGATGTCGATGTTACTAAATGAATATATGGACTGAGTTTACGGACGTCATTAATTAAGTTCATGACTTACTACGAGCAATAATTAACTACATCCTATTTATGTAATGTAATATTTATGTCTCTTTCTCCGAACTTTTTAAACGTAGCATTAGGCGCGTAGGCACATTGATATGAGCCAATAAGGTTAAAGGAGCATTTGTCTTTTAATTGAGTCAGAAAAGGACAGAAATTGATTATGAAATGAACTACATACTTTTAATCCGCGGCTTCGCACGCGTAAACTACTACGTACTAGGTATGGCAGTCGAATTGACATATCGGGATTTCGCAATAATTAGTTCTGAGTACACCTAAAACTAAAAGTAGACTAAAAAAAAGGTCGCGGGTGAGCAAAGTAATTGTTTCAGTACATTGATATGGGTCATACACATTTTTTTGTTCGCTTCTCTCCTATGGACATGGCAAAAGTTAAGTTCTGTAGGCAATATTTTTTAGTCAAGTCTACATCAGCGTGTGTCGGGCGCCTGGCCATCTTTCGGCCCATTTAAATAAACCTTAAGTTTGCTGACTCGGAGTTGCTAATTTTACATCCACAGGAGAGACAACGTTTGTTTCTTACGCTGTGTATGGACCCATATGGACCTCCGCAAAGTAACTCCTGATTAAATAAATTATCTGAAACTAAAGTTGTACAAAGAACACTCGTGTCAAATTTTATGTTCCGATTCCGTGGGAATATCGGGATAAAAGTAGCCTGTTTATTATTTCTACATACCAAATCCAAATCTATCTAGCCAAGAAGCAGTAACAAATACTCATATATTCACAAAATTTCGCATTCATAATATTAGTAGGATTAGTGGTATGATTAACGGGGAGTGACATTAATTGCAGCGAAGAATTATTAGAATTATTATTAGGTAGTCATCAGAATTACGGAGTAGTTATGTTCTTAAGAATCTTGGATAAGGAATTCAATAACGAGTACAATTTGTCATTAGTAGCATTTCGACGTCGTTGAACACACGAAGCGATAGGCTCGAAATACACATGCCTGTAACTTGCACATTTTTGTCCCAGTAGCTGGCCCATGTACGTCAAACTTCATACAAAAGTATGACACAGGCATGCGAGCTACTTGCACAAAAATGTGCAAGCTACAAGCATGTGTATCGATCGTGGGCCATATAGCGCGCGACTTGCCGCGCGGGAGCGCGTTGCGCGTGCGACACCAAACTCTGTGTGCTCAACCACTTACAATTTTAATAGTCAGTAGCATAGCACCACAGCAAAAACTACCACCATTAGAAGAATAAGAATAAGAATAAGAAATTTATTTGATTTCTCCACCACCAAGTACATTAGAATTATGTGCCTGTCCATATACCTACTGATACACACATGCCACTAAAACACGCACACGACGATAGGTTCCTTAGTATGACACAAGCATGTCCGGGGAATAATAATAAAAAAATAATTAAAAAAACTAAAAACCCGCCTGCGGTGTAAATAAAATATTAAATTAAAAAATCAAAAAAACCCGCCTGCAGAAATACTGAAAAGGTAGAAACAAGATAAAATGTTCAATAACAATAAAACGAATTTAAAACACGTCGATGGCAGTCTTTCAAAATTTAATGCAACGATAAAATGCAGTCGGAGGCATGCATGAAGTGACATTAAATCCCATGCAGCCACTGACTCCCATGCCTCCGACTGCAATTTATCGTTGCATTAAATTTTGAAAGACTGCCATCGACGTGTTTTAAATTCGTTTTATTGTTATTGAACATTTTATCTTGTTTCTACCTTTTCAGTATTTCAGCAGGCGGGTTTTTTGATTTTTTAATTTATTTAAAGGAGGTTTCCAATTCGCTGCTTACATTTTATGTACAGTCAGCCTCAGAAGTAGCTGAATACTTAAGTACTTTGTCGCACTAACCAGTTATACTGTGAAGATTTAAATATGACATGCGTTAGTGAAAATGACAAAGTACTAAGTGTATATATTTTATTTACACTGCAGGCGGGTTTTTAGTTTTTTTAATTATTTTTTTTATTTCTTGCTTTTTAGTGTAACCTCCTGAGACCCAGATAAATTATTAAGTATTTGAATTAGGAATCCTATGCTATTTAGTTAAAGTTCAAAACCAATTTTGAATTATGTAGGTAGGTACTTAATTTTACACATGGGTTTCATAGAGAAAATTATTGCTCAAAGATATCTAGTAAGTAGGTACGTCGTCGTTCTAATGCATTGATTGCCAATTTACTATTCCAAATTAAATTTAAACACATGACTTGTAGGTATATATTTTTATAATTTCTTTTAAAATCCCTTTATTTTGAACCCCTACCCCTACCCTAACCCTACTCGATAGGGTTGAATAAAAAAAAATTTTTGAAGTCTCACAATTTGGCGCCTTAAATCCGCCGTTTTGATTTTTCAAGAATTTCATGTATCCATTGTTACTCGCGTTATTAAGACGAATCCAATGACGTATTATTTATCAAAATCGGTTCAACCGTTGTGTAGTTACGAGAGGACATAGGAATGGACATACATACATACATACGTACGGGTCAAACACATAACCCTTCCTTATTCGCAGTCGGGTAAAAATGGTACGTACTCGTACTTCATATCCAGACGCGTATTCTACAGGAGAAGTTCAAAATGCCGTCCTCCTCCTCAATAAATCACCTCCTCAATAATTTTCATTTAATTATACAGGGTAGAGCTTGTAGACTTAATCAGTTTCATGAGAATCAAATTGAGTTATCATTGGAGACCTAAGCGCGACATATTATTATTAAACTAATGTCCCATGCAGCAAATTCACCATAAGTAGAAGTGTAAATTCTCAGCGGTCTCACACTTAATCAAATAAACAACCAGCTAAATTGTATTACCCGGGTGGTACGCAAAAACTTCAAAGCGAAACATCATCCCCCGAAACTATTAAAAACAAATTAAGCCTAGGTCATTGAGGAAGTTTCCCGACTGTGCAGAGTGAAGTAACATTATCCGAAAACTTCCTCTTGAATCGAAGCTTGCTTATTCCTGACCTACTTCCAGTTTAGATCATCTGTCGGCTGATCATAAAGTTAGCCATAAACAAGCATACCGTTATACCTTTCGTCACGGTGGTTGCGGTTTTGCAGAATTTGAATTACGGTGCTGCAAAATGCTTGGAATTTAGATTAAATTCATAGCAAAATACTGGCCGAACACTGGTGGCGGCAAATTGGTGGACGAGCTCTGCTCTTTGACGTTATTTTTTTTTGTAATATTGACGTGATAAACCAAAGCTTGAAATACCTCAATATAACACAGAATTTAGAACTACGAGTTAACTAACATACTAAAACAACAGTTTGTTAGTCGTCTACCAGTACCTCTACCATGAGTTTACACTAGTTTACGTGACCGTACTCGCTAGCGACGGCGTAAATTATTTGTATGGAGAATTGTGCAGCGCCTTTAGCGGTCACTTACGGAAGTACAATTCTGCATACAAATTATTTACGCCGTCGCTAGCGAGTACGGTCACTGTGAACTAGTGTAAACTCATGGTAGAGGTACAGGTAGGTATATCGGAGTGAAAATAAACTGCTAATAAAGTTGCGATCATTAGTTTACAGGCAATACAACACAACACATAAATTAAAAACAAATAGTTCATAGGTAACGACTAGTTCGATACGTTAGAAATATACGCCGGTCAAATCGTAACATACTTACCCCGCCGTCCGCAACATAGTTGTACGCAGCATGGTGCATGGTGCATACATGAACGGATTTGTTCCGAACTCCGCGCTTGCGGCTAACGTTTAAAAGCTTTCCGTATATTCATTCAGAAACTTTTACAATTCTCTTTGGTTGGCAGATGGGTGAAATTTATGTAAAATGCCTTTTTGCACGTTTAGGTATTAAGCGGTCTTTTCCTCAGCCAACTTTGTTATTATCGCAGGTGATTTAAAACGGGAATGTAAAACAACTGTTGTTAAATGGAAAACAATATAACTTTTCGTGACTTTTAAGCATATTGATTTATTCCGACGAGCAAATATAATCAAGTTTGAAATATCCTAATATTTATACATATTTATTGTCTAACATTAAATTAAAGTTCCGAATGTATAATTTTCCAAAATTATTATTTGGTATAGTATTTTATCTATAACTAGCTTTTGCCCGCGACTTCGTCCGCGTAGAATTCCAATTTGTGGTAAAGCTTCTTCATCTCTTTCATTGTATAAAACAAAATCCGGCAACGGCAACATCCATCATTATTATCATTTCATCATTTCATCATCATCAGTATCAGTTAGTGAATATTATAAATCCCGTTTATTCTCTATCCCGTGGGAATTTCAACAAATTTGTCCTTATTCTATGCAAATTTTCGCTTATTTTTATCCCGCGGGAATTTTACATTTTCCCCGAGAAAAAGTAGCCTATGTCCTTAAAGGTGTAGCTTTCTAGCGGTAAAAGAAGTTTTAAAATCAGCCCCATAGTTGAATTCACTTATTTTATTCCCGTGGGAATTTTGCTTTTTCACGGAGGTTGTAAATAATGGTTGGTGTAGCTTCCTATTGGTGAAAGAAATTTTCAAATCAGCCCTCAAGTGATATTCACTTCTTTCTATCCCACGGGAATTTTGCATTTTACCGAATAAATAGTAGGTAGCCTAGCCTATACCAATAAAGGATAGTGTAGCTTTTATTGGTCATTTTTTTTAAACTCAGCCCCGAAGTTAAATTTACTATTTTCTATACCGCGGGAATTTTGCATTTATCCGGAAAATAGCATCCTATGTTAATAAAGGACAGTGAATCTTTTCTATTGGTGAAAGACATTTTAAAATGAGCTCCGAAGTTGAATTTTTTTTTCGATCCCTTGGGAATTTTGCATTTTCCCGGAAAAAGTAGCCTATGTCAATAAAGGATAGTGTAACTTTTTACTGGTAAAAGTTCTTTTTTTAATCGGCTCGGAAGTTTCAGAGATTATCTATCCCACAGGATTTTCCAAAAATCCTGCAATAAGTTTTTTTGCTGGTATGTATGACCATTTACGTTTATACTGAATTTGAAAAGTTTAGTAATTGTAGTTACGGAGATAGGATCCAGTTGATTTGAGTATATAAATCCTGATTTATCCTTATCCCGTGGGAATTTTGAAAATTATTGAAATTAGCTTTATACCTATTCTAATAGTCTACTTGCATGCCCAATTTGAACAGTTTATCTTCGTTATGGGGATAGATAGGATCACTCTTGATTGATGAAATATATACATCCCGTATATTCCTTATCCCGTGGGAATTCCGGAAACTTCTTTCTTATCGGATGCCTACGTCATACAAAGAACACATCCTCCAAGTTTCAGGTCCCTACATACAGCGGTTTAGGCTGTGCGTTAATCCGCCAGTCAGCCATTTAGGACCTCAGGACAAAGCATTTTATATGTATTTGCATTGCACCAAGCTTTTTATGCGAGTTCAACAATGATGTTTGAATACTCAATAAATGTTTGTTCAGAACACTAAGTGAAAACGCGGCTTAACCGAGATGTCTAGTCCTTACCATTTCAAATTTCGAACTCTACGTTCCTATGAAGCCGTGTCTTCGGATCGAGTATTCAAACATGTGTCAAAATAAAATGTAATTTAAATCAAAAGCACTAAGGAGTATTGATATCATCTTCGAAGCAAATCACCCCCAAAATAACTTTCTACTCCTTTTTAACCCCGTCAAGGGATGAATTTCAATAAAATACGAAACAGGTCTTCCATCAATTCTGTTAAAGAATGTTTATGCAAAATTTGAAGTAGATTGGACCAAGGAATCACGTTGTCCCATACAAACTTTGCCCCCCTTTTTTACCCCCTTAGGAGTAGAACTACGAAAAATCCTTTCTTATCGGATGCCTACGTCATACAAAGAACACACCCTCCAAGTTTCAGGTCTCTACGATCAGCGGTTTAGGCTGTGCGTTGATCCGTCAGTCAGGACAAAGGATTTTATATGTATAGACTAGCTTTTGCCCGCGACTTCGTCCGCGTAGAATTCCAATTTGTGGTAAAGCTTCTTCATCTCTTTCATTGTATAAAACAAAAATCCGGCAACGGCAACATCCATCATTATTATCATTTCATCATCATAACATAAGTATCAGTTAGTGAATATTATAATCCTGTTTATTCTCTATCCCGTGGGAATTTCAACAAATTTTTCCTTATTCTATGCAAATTTTCACTTATTTTTATCCCGCGGGAATTTTGCATTTTCCCCGAGAAAAAGTAGCCTATGTCCTTAAAGGTGTAGCTTTCTACCGGTAAAAGAAGTTTTAAAATCAGCCCCGTAGTTGAATCCACTTATTTTTTTCCCGTGGGAATTTTGCTTTTTCAAGGAGAAAAGTAGTCTATGTAAATAATGGTTGGGGTAGCTTCCTATTGGTGAAAGAAATTTTAAAATCAACCCTTAAGTGATATTCACTTCTTTCTATCCCACGGGAATTTTGCATTTTACCGAATAAATAGTAGGTAGCCTAGCCTATACCAATGAAGGATAGTGTAGCTTTCTATTGGTAATTTTTTTTAAACTCAGCCCCGATGTTCATCATCATCATCATCATCATCAGCCTATGTTTGTCCACTGCTGGACATAGGCCTCTCCCATGGCACGCCACTGAGCACGATCCTCGGCCACTCTCATCCAGCTGATGCCAGCCGCCTTGCGAAGATCATCGCTTCACCGAGTCTGAGGACGTCCCACGCTACGTTTGCCAATCCGTGGTCTCCACTCAAGAACTCGTCTACCCCAACGGTTATCGGTTCTTCGGGTTATATGGCCTGCCCATTGCCACTTCAGCGAAGCACTTGGCATCGCTGCAAAGATTCCAGAACAGACCAAATCTCGATCGAGTCAAAGGCCTTTTCATAGTCCACAAACGCTAAGCACAGGGGCCGATTATACTCTTCGGTCTTCTATATAATCTGCCGCACTGTATGGATGTGGTCTATGGTGCCGTATCCCGATCGAAACCCGGCCTGTTCGGGGGGCTGGAACTCGTCGAGCCTTCGCGCAAGACGGTTCGTGAGCCCCGAAGTTAAATTTACTATTTTCTATACCGCGGGAATTTTGCATTTATCCGGAAAATAGCATCCTATGTTAATCAAGGACAGTGTATCTTTTCTATTAGTGAAAGGCATTTCAAAATGAGCTCCTAAGTTGATTTTTTTTTTCTATCCCTTGGGAATTTTGCATTTTCCCGGAAAAAGTAGTCTATGTCAATAAAGGATAGTGTAACTTTTTACTGGTAAAAGATTTTTTTTAATCGGCTCGGAAGTTTCAGAGATTATCTATCCCACAGGAATTTCCAAAAATCCTGCAATAAGTTTTTATGCTGTTATGTATGACCATTTATGTTTATAAATACTGAATTTGAAAAGTTTAGTAATTGTAGTTACGGAGATAGGATCCAGTTGATTTGAGTATATAAATCCTGATTTATCCTTATCCCGTGTTATTTTCAAATTTATTGAAATTAGCTTTATACCTACTCATTAGAGTAGACTATTAAGTCTACTTGCATGCCCAATTTGAACAGTTTAGTAATCTTCGTTATGGGGATAGGGTCACTCTTGATTGATGAAATATATACATCCTGTATATTCCATATCCCGTGGGAATTCCGGAAAATTCTTTCTTATCGGATGCCTACGTCATAAAAAGAACAGATCCTCCAAGTTTCAGGTCTCTACATGCAGCGGTTTAGGCTGTGTATTAATCCGCCAGTCAGTCATTTAGGACTTCCAGGACAAAGCATTTTATATGTATTTGCATTGCACCAAGCTTTTATGCGAGTTCAACAATGATGTTTGAATACTCAATTCGATATTATTCGAAAAAGGTTGAACTCACATAAAAGCTTCATCATCATCATCATCATTTCAGCCGTAGGACGGCCACTGCTGGACATAGGCCTCCCTCATTGACGCCCAATCATTACGGTTGGAAGCGACTTGCATCCACCCTGAACCTGCGGCTTTCACCAAAACGTCCGTCCATCTCGTTGGTGGACGTCCCACGCTGCGCTTGTAAAAGCAAAAGCTTGGTGAAATGCAAATACTTATACATATAATTAGTTATTATCAGAGATCAGATCAGGAAGTGGTTGACAAACGTAGACAAATGGTTTGCAAAATTTGAAGTTTCGTTTCGTTTACATTGTGTCAAAATAAAAAGTAATTTAAATCAAAAGCACTAAGGAGTATTGATATCAACTTCGAAGCAAATCACCCCCAAAATAACTTTCTACTCCTTTTTAACCCCGTCAAGGGATGAATTTCAATAAAATACGAAACACGTCTTCCATCAATTCTGTTATAGAATGTTTATGCAAAATTTGAAGTAGATTGGACCAAGGAATCACGTTGTCCCATACAAACTTTGCCCCCCTTTTTTACCCCCTTAGGAGTAGAACTACGAAAAATCCTTTCTTATCGGATGCCTACGTCATACAAAGAACACACCCTCCAAGTTTCAGGTCTCTACGATCAGCGGTTTAGGCTGTGCGTTGATCCGTCAGTCAGGACAAAGGATTTTATATGTATAGATTATCCAAATTGAGAATAATAAATATAACTAGCAGCCGTAACTATAACATTATACCAACAGTAAGGTACTGTTACACATGCTCATTTCAAGCATGAAAGCATGCTTCTATTGAGCAGTTGTTACTTAGTAGCATGTGTGCCGGAATGTTGCTCAAAATTAGCATGTTCATTTCGAGTTTGCTTAAAAATCGACAGGCGTGCGATTTTTGAGCATGCTACCTGAGGCACAGGCGGCGCGGGTGGAAGGGGGCGTGCTTTAAGCGCGTCTAAACAGGTTTTGAGCATGCTTAATCAGGAGCATACTTAAAACTAGCATGCCTATTGCTAGCAAATATAAACTACTCATAAGCATGCTCGTATTGAGCATACTCAATAGCACGCTTTTTAGCATGCTATTTTAGAGCATGTGTAACAGTACCTTAATTGTCGTATTTCCGAGGAACAATTTGATCAGCGTTCGAGAACTTGTTTACCGTCAACGATAATAAATTTTACTATGATCAATAAAACTAAGGTTGACGAAAATAATTATTGTTTCACTTACGTAGGTATTTCATTTGCGATAATAGTTAGTATTCAAAAAGCCTAGCATTTGTTAAATACTTACATTTAACACTGTTGACACAAGGGGTCGTCCATAAATTACGTCACACATTTAGGGGGCGGGGAGGGCGTCAAACGATCTGTGACTGTGACACAAGAACAAAATAATAGCGGTCAAAGGCATAGTAATAAGTGTGACAAGAGTCCAAATTGATCGAAATTCGTGTAACGTACTTTATGGACGTGCCCCAATCGCACTGTAGGTATTCTCAAATTGCAGTTGGCCCCCAAAGGTTTATGATTCGAACAAAGTAAACAAAAGTCCGTGGTCATGATTCACAAACGCATCTCATCACCAGCTTGTTGTGACCTCAGTTCAGAGAATGTGACTCATCATTTAGTAAACTTTGTTGTTAGCGAGCTTATGTTAGGAGGCTTGAATTGGATAATGCTTGAACCTTGTATTCAGGGTCTGAGGCATTGTGTTCATATTTTATTGAAATGAAATCTGTTTTTAAGGTGTCATAAATGCAGTGCTTTAAGTTTTCCTTAAGATAATGATGAAGGCTTTTGAACAGTTATGTGACCAAGAAAAAAATCATTGGAACGTGGTGTTTTAAGTGTTTCATTGGTTAATTCTTAAGTAATTCCAAATTATCTGCTTGACACAAACTAAGTAATTAATAGCGGCGTTGAAGAGATAACACAGGAAACATCTAGATTCAAAAATAAAATATTTTAGATATTAACTCCTTAATCGCGGTGTAAAAAACTTTTTAACAAAAAACCTTAATCTAGGTACCAGTTTGAAGTCGGTGCCTCAGCACTGAGCCAGGAGGAGTGGACCTATAATCGTCTACCTGATTGGCTTCTATCACTCCTCCTGGCTCGTGCTGAGGCACCGACTTCAAACTGGTACCTAGATTAAGGTCAAACAAAAAAGGTATTATTTTTTACTTTTCAGTTTTTTCGGCGGTTTAATTTTTTGTTAAAAAGTTTTTATTTTGTACTTTTTTCCATCCTTGGGGTAATTTTTTTTCCAAATTTATAATACCAACTTCAAGGTATACCCTATCTATCCAATAAAAAAGAATTACGAAAATCAGACTACTCTGTAAAAAGTTAGTCAATCAACCCCTGTTTTCCTACCCTTAGGGTACGAGTATTATTTCCAAATTTAAATGGGACCACCCTTGGGGTATACGCTTTCCAATAAAAAAAGAATCATCAAAATCCGACTACTCTGTAATAAGTTACGCGTGGTCATATAGTACAATCAGTAACTGAACAATCAATCATCCCCTGTTTTTCTACCCTTAGGGTAGGAATATTGTTTTTAAATTTAAATGGGACTACCCTTGGGGTATACGCTTTCCAATAAAAAAAGAATCATCAAAATCCGACTACTCTGTAATAAGTTATGCGTGGTCATATAGTACAATCAGTAACTGAACAATCAATCATCCCCTGTTTTTCTACCCTTAGGGTAGGAATATTGTTTCTAAATTTAAATGGGACCACCCTCGAGGTATACGCTTTCCAATAAAAAAAGAATCATCAAAATCGGACTACTCTGTAAAAAGTTATGCGTGATCATACATAAAAAAAATAAAAATATATACACGTCGAATTGAGAACCTCCTCCTTTTGTTTTCGTCGGTTGAAAACCAGATGAACGTAACATCGTTTATCCAAATTGTGCAGGAGAGCCAGAAAACTGCGAAATTTTACCACTTTCAACTTTACCAGCTTCTTGGTAAGTGACTATGCCACGAAAGAAAGAAAAAAAAAATACTGACACGTACACACACAATACAGCTTTCAGATATAAATATTTTTTTGATATTTGGTTGACATACGTTACTTTGGCCCTTAATTTTTTGAAAATGTTTTTATCGTTTATTATTATTGTACCTACTTGGATACGTTGTTATGGTTCGTGTAGAATTATGAATCCAGCAGCATTCCTACACAAAGAATAGTATTTTGGTTGATACGTTGTTGTGGCCCTAAAAAATAGCAAAATCACTACAAGTAATTTAATGGATTTCAAAATACGTTTAGCTGGTTCTATTGAAATTGCTTTTTATATCATTTCGTTTTTTTGGAATTAGTGAAATATCAACTGTACGTTTACGTCCTTTTGGCAGTTCATGCAGGACCACATTTAGAACAGATTTATGAAAAAAGAAACGATTTTCGTAATTTTTGATGTTACGTTCATCTGGCTTTTACACCGCGAATTAGCGTTTGTAATTTTCGTTTTCGTTGGTAATCAAAGCAAGCATGATATCACGTTGGGTGGTCTTTCCTGAATAAGACTATCTTCTCAAAGCGGTTAAACAAACAGATTTTTTTTTGGTAAGCAACATGATGACCCATATCTCTTAAGTTCTTACTTATTAGGCATAACGACTGTTACTGGGAAATCTATTATGGGTAAGTGCTATTTACCGAGTATTGATTTGTCTATTAACTACTTACTAGCATTTACATTGCACTTTGAGTTTCAAGTTTTCTTTATTTTGAAGTAAAAGTAACATTTTTGGCACACTTATGTGGATTTAGTTCTTTAACCTTACTAACATCATTAAACTTTCCATCTTGTCCCCTGAAGTCTTCTTATCATTCAACCCTCGAAGTTTCATATCACAGAAGCCTCGAGTTTGCAGGTCACATTAATATTTGCTGTCCTTGCTACATCAGAACGACTCTCCAGTACCTATTACATATTTTGTAGGTTTCAAGATAAGTTTTATAGCGTTTCCTTCCACAATATTCTATTTACCAACTTAAACATATACATTTGAGTTTTAAAGAATTTAATTTAAAAATACTGGGTTATTTGTAATTCACTAGCATCCTTTTAACTCTAAACTCCTACCAGTTAAATAAATGTTTTTTGTTTTACAGCTTTTGTCATAACTTAATATTTTTGGTGTAATAACGTTTTGAAAATTTGAGACTACCTCTTATTTTTACGATACTCTGTACATTTGTATGGGAAAAAAGTGCTTCATTTTAAAAAGTCGTAAAACAAAAAACATTTGTTTGAGTGATAGGAATTCAGGGTTAAGAGGATGTCAGTGAATTACAAATAACCCTGTATACCGACGCTTTGCGGATTTTGAAGGGCGATAAGATCTTATAAATTACTTATTTTACAGGGTTAAATTGGTTCATTGTTTTATATACGGAGCCATAAATTTATCTTAGCCTATATTTGTGTCCCACTATATGGGGCAAAGTTCTCTTCTTTTGACCTCCACATCTCCCTATAATGAATGATGTATAAGTTAACAAAATTAAACAAATTACTGAGTGAAACCATCCACATATTTACAATGATGGAATGGGATCGTAAAGCAGAAACATCTGCTGTCGATTTAATTTTAAGAGCCTATCCAAATAACATGAAACCAGGGGGATGGTGCGCTTTATTAGCATTTTTGAGCACACATTTTATCGCTGTTTCATGATAATAAGGCTATAAATATTTAATAGCTACAAAGATGAATAGAAAAACTAACATCTGACACCAATTGAAGGAAAGTTATATTATACTCTAAAGATTCCAATCGAGCTGTTTGGTGTCATTTGAACAAACACTGCCAAGCCAATATTGGTCTATTGTCCAGCCGAATAGTGACAGTAACATGAGCAATTATCCCAACAATGACATAATTTGAGTGGTCCTGTGAGCCGGCATGTGTTCGATTTCACCATCGATCGTTTTCCGCGCGTCTGATGTCATCTGGGCCGCCCGATTGTCGCGGTGCGTGCGATTGTTGCGCAATGCGTCGGACATCTCTATTAGACACGAGATCATAAATGCCGTGAAATGTAACTACAGTAGTGTAAATGTGGCCGAGACGTTCATTTTTCTGGCAGTAATTTCACATAGGTAATTTGTCGGTAATTATGTTCTTATTTGTTGTGATTTTTGTTTGCTTACATCAATATTAAACATATATCAAGAATAGGAGAAATGTGCTTCAAAGAATTATCATAGATTAGAAGAAGGAAGTTATGATACGTTAGCGGATGATCCGATTACTGCTAAACACAATTGATTGCATCTAAACCGATTTAGATTTGTAATAAAATCAGAGAGAAACATAAGGAGCTCCATTCCTAGTGTAGCGGCCAAGCATAGGTAATGCTTGATGTTAGCGAAGATTCAAGGAGACAGAAGAAAGAGATTCAACTTAAAAGCGAATTTGTTGTTGGCATTTCCTTATCATTGAGATAAAAAAAGCACAGGCTTGTAAAAACATGAGAAGAGAAGTTAAAAATTTGAATTTATTCGAAATTTTTAAATTAGATTGTGAATGGAGGATTGATCGACAGATTGGGAATGAATGCGCGCCAGAAGTAAGTAAATCGTTCTTTTCAACGTTATTCAGCTACGGCCTACACGCCAAGATAAGTCTTGTAAATGATTTACGTTGCTTTGATGTCCTATCAAGATTTTGCGGATGTGGCGATACAAAAATAGGCAGGGTCAATAGGTTTTGTAGATATGTATATATATCAACAACATGCAATAATCCGTTCACGTCCCATTATGGAAGAAACAGCGCATGCGTCGGTATTTTAATGGAATTTATCAGAGCAGCGAGACTTAGGCCATGCCCACGCATGCGCAGATGTTGGCTTGAGGCTGTGCAACATAACGGATTGGATAAAGCTCATAAGAATTGTAATTGTGGTCAAAAAGAAAATGCAATGTTCGCAATTTTGTAGCAGAATTTCTTTATCATTACACGTTGATGCGTCCAACTTGCAGATTACTTAAATCAAATTAAAAAAAAGGTGAAATTTATTTAATATTTTTCACTAGTATAGAGCTGAACACATAAATCTTAGTAAAAAGATGGTTACAATTATATCTTCACTTCAGTCTAGACCTGCCCTGACATTTACGACATTGCGTGTCTAAATCTTAAGGGTTCATGTGTCTGGTATTTGATGTAAAAATTGTAGGTATATATACGGCACTTCACTTGAATGCTGCCGCATTCTGCCGAAAGGCGCGTCGTCACGCGTGGATCGGCGCCCAACTTATCTGCTCCGGTGAGTGAACTGTCATACACTGCATGTAGGTATTGCTTCTGTATCATGGTTGCAGCGTGCTAACGCTTATAATTAGAAAGTTTCGCTCACACCCTGGTTGATGCATACAACATCTGCGAGAGTACGTTAGAATCGTAAGCAACGCTACATAATAGATATTAGTTATTGTCCTGCGGATGTTCAATGGTCAGAGACAATATGATTGGAGTTCAAACTCTAAACATTCCTAATAACTTTTCCATTACAACTAATTTTATATTATAAGATCTTGATGAAATTTAAAAGGGATCGCCAAGAAAGTACCATTCAGTATTAAAAAAATTCGTTTCACAAACACATAAACAAATATTGAATTGAGAACCGCCTCTTTTTGTTAACGTCAGCTAAATAAATCAGATTCTCTTATTTTTTACACCTAGTCTGCAGAAAAATAGGTCATTCGACGAAATCCGTCAAGGCGAATGAAAGGCCAGCTAAAATATCAGTGTGGCAATAAAACAGTTTCAATTTTAGGGCTAACATGACATTTTACAAAAAGCATGTTTCCATTTATAGAGACCAAATTTACCTAGTCTCTATATATGAAACGATGCTTTAAGAGGTTTAGGCGTTTTGTAGCTCATATTTCTACATAGACAATACGGCCCGAACTTCCATTATTTCTATTTACCTAGTGCAAACAACGCCCTCCGAATAATCAGCTAATCCATAAATTCAATCTTAGTTGTATTAGATGAATACTTTTTGCGGAATAGTACCTATAAACTAAGTAGCTCTGGCAGAGAGCTAAATTTAATCAGAAGGGAGTTTGGGTTAAGCTATGCCCTTGCTTCGTGACCGCAACGTAGCAGCCTGGATTAATGTGAGAATTTTTGTAACTACCGGAAAGGCGTTCTAACGGTGTGCAGTAAAATAAGATTGATAGAAGCTGGGAAATGCTATTAACAAAATGTCTTTACAACTGGAAAACATAAAACAGCTATTCATTCAATTTCCTAGAGAGAAAACACAATTGCCAGATATTTCTAGATCTCGTTGGAATTCTCCGAGCTTCGCGAACTAAAAGGCAATAGACAAACTCCATCGTAGTTCGCAGATAACAGCTGTTCTTTTTATAAAAGCGTAACTCCTCGAGTTTGCTTCGTCCTCTTTCGCGTATCTAGATCGACGTAGTTACGCAACGCGCCACACGTAGCTGATAATATATATACAGAGCCTTGTTCGTATGCACAGGCAGGAAGGATAAAGCGGGTCGCGAAGGTATAAACCTTTTGACAGTTACTGTCGTGATCTTGTTGTGATGAATGAAACACTCGAGTTGTCCACATTTCACCGTGTATACATACATACTGAATAAAGTGGGAAGAGTTAGGTTGAACGATAATCACAAGGAGAAATAATTTTCCATCGACATCTTGCTTAAGAACTCGGTCTCGTTAGTTGACAAGGAGGTGTTGGTTTGGATTAATCTCATGAGACGAGCGTAGAAGTCCGTTAGTTAACTGCATAAACGCTAGGCTCTCTAAAGGAACATAAAAGAGGAATTATTAGCATTTGTTCCACTCGCATACCAGCAATCGGATTCATCTCGTTACTAAGACCGGCCCAACGTCAAGTCTTTCAATAATTTTCCTTATCACGTTCTTCTTAAGTATTAGCTATTCAATACTTTAGGATTTTAATCTAGCATAGTTTTCGTTAAGTTTTTAAAAAGGCATAAAGTTATTGTTGCTCTACCTACAGTCAGCAGCAGAAGTGCAAGGGCGATTGTGAATATAGACGATTTATCTAATATACGACACTACTGCCACGGTAATAAATAATAATAAGAGGATGTGTTGTGTGTATATGAGCTCCACAAACGCTCATCCGCTTCTTCTGCTGGCTGTCCAAGTTAAAGTGGTATGAAAATCTAAAGGAGCAACAATTTAATTGAAACAATATCTAGATAATGAATTGTAAAACTATGAACTTCTTTAGCAATGAGGATGTATCATTAACCGTGGTAGCACAAAAAGTTAGCCGTCCGTTGAACGTATGTTTTCAGAATACTGTCATTTCAGCCGTGTCTAAGACATATTAAGGATTTTTTAGGGTGATCTCGTAGTAATTTTTACGACACATAAACAAACAATGAATGAAAGCATAAACCGAAGAGTAATCGGACTACCGGTAATTAACCGCAGTATTCATGTTTAGTCTACACATCATACCGTCAGGGCTACGTCCGATTAAACCTCATTACGAAAGTGCATAGCCAATGTTAAAGCTATAAGATAATTGCTTGCAGGTTAATCGGGTTAGTTCGTGCTCTATTTCATTAGTTTGCCGTGAAGGATTGGTAAATAGTACTCGTGTCATAGGCTTCACTAGATACGGGTCTGCTCTATATAACTTACCTACATCTTATGAGGCATGAAATAAACCAATTGACTTGAGGAGTTAAAAGGTGAAATGCCTTTAGAGCGTGTGCTAATGGAATTTAAGATTAAGATTGGCATGTACCGCGTATCTCTATCTTTATTTAGATTTATCGTATTAAGATTGATTGCTCTCATTGAACTAATAATAGAAAGGATAAGTGAAACATATTTGGCAACAATTTCTACTTTTATTACAAAACAAGACCGAATGAATAAAGAAAAGTATAAGCTTTTATTTCTCATATTTTATTATGTAAAGAATATCTCATATGGTGTTGTCAAATTCAATAGCTTTTTTTAAAGCATTAACATCAAAATATTGGCAACAAAAGCTTTTATTTTTCTTCATTCGTACGGCCCAATGTTTAAATATCTAAAAAGTAAAATTTCAACAACTTTATGAACTTGTAGAACTATTTACTTCTTACCTACACCTACTATATCTATACTTCTATACTAATATTATAAAGAGGAATGATTTGATTGTTTATTTGTTTGCATTGAATAGGCTCCGAAACTACTGCACCGATTTCAAAAATTGTTTTGCCGTTAGAGAGCTACATTATCACTGAGTGACATAGGCTACTTTTTACCGCGGGAAAATACCTTTTCATACGGGAAAATTAATTTATCGCGGGCGAAGCTGTGGACGGAAGGCTAGTATCTAATATATAAAATTCTCGTGCCGCGGTGTTTGTTACCAAACTCCTCCGAAATGGCTCGACCGATTCTCATAAAATTTTGTGTGCATATCGGGTAAGTCTGAGAATCAGTCAATATCTATTTTTCATACCCGTATTCTTCGCAGACGAAGTCGCGGGCAACAGCTAGTTTAGATATAAAATACTTAACTAATCTAAATCTGTTGTTACTAAATCTAACACATAGATAGGTATAGTAATAGCTGAATAGGCACATACAAAACAAGTACTTAACTAGGTTGCCGTTTTGTCGACAGAGCCGACGCCGACGTAGCATGTGCTGACTAAGGCGAAGGAAATTTGTATTGGGACAAAACTGCGGTTTCTAGTGAAAGAAGTAGTGGTCGAGAAGAAATAACACGCTATGAAAATTTCATGAAACACTATTGGTTCTTTTTCGGAATGCGATTTACAACAGTTGAACGCAAAAAAATCTCGCCAGGTCGTTCTCTCCCTCGCTTCTATTATGAGATAATGGCTTAACTAACCACTCAACAGCAAATATTCCGGGTCACTAACATAAAATTTAATTTCACGAAAATTAATGCGACAAGCTCCTTCAAATAAATTGGATTTTAAAGGTTCTATACTAATTAAATAAAATGAATAAACTAATAAAGTTAATTACTTAGTTATAAAACAATAAAATATCGGCTTCTTAGGAATACATTAAATAATTAAACAATATCGCCAGAGGAAAACCACAAGTATAAGGTGTAATCGCTGCAATAAAATTAGGTCGGTAAAAACAATAACATATCTCATCAGGAAGTTTGACATTTCCTGTAGGTAAAACGCTTGCTGCAGTAATTCTCTAAGAGGATAACACGATGTACACTGCTGAGTCGCTGCTGCTAGGTAAGCTGATATTCTGAACAACGTTTTACGATGTAAATACCTAAGAACTGCACCTAGACCTAAATATATTGATAAATTAAGCTGCAAACTTTGAAAGAACAAACGAACTCGTAACGGGAGTTTTCATACAATTGAAAACAAAAGACCAACGATTACGTTAGTTAAATACTGTTCAAAGACATTAAATACTTAACAAAATCCTTACTAATATTACAAATACGAAAGTATTGTCTGTCTATCCGTTACCTCTTCACGCTTAAACCGATGAACTAATTTAGATGAAATTTGGTATGGAGATAGTTTGAGACCCTGGGACGGACACAAGATAGGTATTATCCCAGAAAATTCCATGATTCCCACGAGACAGCGATAAACGAATTTTTCGCAGACGAAGAGTTAATATAACAACACGACATAAACATCTGTAGGTATTCCAATTTAAAAAAGGCACCTGTTTTAAAAAAATACTGATATTGTTATTTTTCTTCGTTAGTCCAATTATTTTTATCAAACCCTTAAGAATTCGACGAATCAAACCAAACCTATAAAAAAAACCAAGCCTCATTAGTCAAATTTCGAAGCACTGACGATAACAATCGAATCTTTACCTAAAACCAGTCACTTACAAGAGTACCTACCTAAAATATAACTACTAGTAATTTGGGTCTTCTACGTCTCGACTTGACGTTTAGGCGGTGTCCTATACAATACAATACAAATATTCTTTATTGATCACCAAAAAAATACAGAAAAAAATATTCATAACAATAAAAAGAAAAACAGGCAGACAATAGGCGGTCTTATCGCTCAAAAGCGATCTCTTCCAGACAACCAATACTGGATACATGTACAAATATGAACAGTTTTATGTAGGTGGCGGAAACAACAGACAGGAGAAATGAAGAGATATTAATCAAAATATTAAAAACAATACAAATATACAATATCCATCCTATTTTCCATTACTTTGTCAGAAAATTCTTGTAGGTAGTGTACAAGCAGTTTCTGATAAAAAATTACGAACTGAAGCATGGGTTTGCATATTACAAGCAAGCTGCAAACATTCCATGGGGCCAATAAGCAATCCCATTACACTAGCCGCGAAGTCGCATCCGCAGCATTCAATAACATTCATGCACACAAGCCGGAGCCTTTGTGGCGTTCGACCGTGAATAAACAAACAGGGCCACCTGCTCGGGAATAAAATAGAATATTTAGCCGATCGATGTGGCGGGATGCGTGAGCCGGGCGCGATCTCTATCGGGCACGATATTGATTTCGCTTCCCCAGATTGACGTGATGTGACGCGACTCGAGATTGATTTGAGGATGCCAATCGATTGCAACCGAGCTGAATTGTCTTTACGACGTACTGATTCGATTCGATGAACGGGAAGATGAATTAGTAGCGGCGCGCGTCATTAGCTTTTAATATCGTAATTTTTCACTTATGTACTTTATTATATTAGTTAAACTTTTACCTTTGTAGAGTTTAACGCATCCTCATTTATTTTCAGCGTGTATCAATTAATTATACTATTTTGCCAAGTAGCGGTGTGACACATTTAAAACGAAGAGTCTCTCTTACGATAAAACGTTAAGCTCCGAAACACCCTTCAAAACTTAGTGATCAATGTTAGAAATATTGGCAACTGTCACTGTTAACATAAGAACTATGTAGGTACCAGCCTACCTATAAGCTTCCAAGCAAAGTAAGAATGTTTAGCACGTACCTTGCTGAACATAAAATAAATATCACTGGGAGAATCAGATGACACTTCAGTGTCGCGAATGCAGTCTATTGGAAAGAAGTCTTTAGAAGTACAATAAGCATGCTCTAACAAATTTTTACTTAGGTAACGTCAACTCATTATTCAACTCATTTTCCTTGACACTACAACTAAGTAAGACGGGTTAGGGCGAAAGCCTATAAAGTAAGCCCTTACGGCTTGAATATTGTAGCGGCAGCTCCCTGTAAATATTTATATCCAATTTATTTTCAGATCTTGTTTGATTTACACGCCGAACAGAGTATTATGGTGGTGATTACAAAGGCCAACGCGTGATTTAATGTGCAGTTCTAAATTTGAATCATCATTTTACTACATAAAATGAATCAGGTAAGACTGCGTGATTAGATTATATAGATGTACTTGGTTAACATACACTAACAGGGAAAGCCATTCAATGTTGGTGATATATTTAATAAGATATTGTAGGAATTAAGCCTCTTCTGAAAAAGTTTGTCCTAAACCGTAGACCTAGTGCATTTTATCACATTATTATTTCGAACAAGAAGATATTCACTGTTTAATAAAGGAAACCTCAATAATTACAGAATACATCAGTAAATAAACTGACCCCTAAATTAACTTTCTAACGATGCCCAAGCGTGTGCCACTATTGTCTCAGTAATTGCTTAACTGACAATAAAAAAAAATTGAAATAACTCTATAGCTAAAAAAATACCCATGACTAGAATTTAAGATAGATCGAATAGGTAGTGTGTCGGACGATTATCCGTTTTAATAATACGTGAGGAATCCGGTGTATTGCAATAATTATGCCTGAGTCCCATAGTAGTTTACTATTTAGGGCTCTTCTTTACCGAATAAAAGATAAACCGTTGACATCACGGTGTTGTCAGTACGTCAAGTGTCAAGCAGAAGTATGCTCAGTATAAGTTTTACTTCACCAAAATACTTCTCGATCGCGTTTACGTAAAATTTTCAATTCTATGGAAACATGGACGCGCAGCCGCGGAGGCGCTGTCCATGTTTCCCTAGTAATTGATTTTCTTACGTAAACGCGATCGAGAAGTATTTTGGTGAAGTAAAACTTATACTAAGCGTACTGAGCATTATTTATACTAGACAAAATTGCACTTTGTTAACTGATGATGTTAAATCAATTATCTCGCGTGCGCCAAGATGATTAAAATAGCTATATGACATATTTACGACACTTTTAATTATGCCTTAACGCCCGTAACTTGGCCCACAAACACATTATAATAAAATTTTAACTTTTAGCTATGTTTAGCAACTTTCATTATCGTTCGTTATTCAAGTTGCGAATTATTGAGATTTTTCTACTCCACACAAACATCGAGGAATGAAGATATCAGTACGCTTAGTATAAGTTTTTACTTCACCAAATACTTCTCGATCGCGTTTACGTATAAAATTCAATTACTAGGGAAACATGGACAGTGTCTCTGCGCGCGCGCCTCTATGTTTCCATAGAATTGAAATTTTTACGTAAACGCGATCGAGAAGTATTGAAGTGACGGAAAACTTATACTAAGCGTACAGTACGCTTAGTATAAGTTTTACTTCACCAAAATACTTCTCGATCGCGTTTACGTAAAAAAATCAATTACTAGGGAAACATGGACAGCAATCCGCGGCCGCGCGTCTATGTTTCCATAGAATTGAAATTTTTACGTAAACGCGATCGAGAAGTATTGAAGTGAAGGAAAACTTATACTAAGCATACAGGAATTGCTGCTGCTTCAACATTCGGTTGAGCCGTCGGAGCGTGACCGCTCGTTCGTGCCTCGCCTTGGCGTTACCATGGCAACTTACAGTTTCTTTTAATATCTATGCTATTGCACATTGTCGCCTGGCACGCCGGATAGGCTGAGGATGCGGGGGACAATGAACTTGGTGACGACAGAACCGCGACCGCGATATTGCATAATGTGTAACCAAGATCGTGCCGTGACGAAAACTTTGGCGTTGGAAGTGTCAGATAAATTAAGAGGTAGCGGCGGCGCCAAGGTTCATTTGCTAATTGTCATTGCAATTTAATTTAAACTTTGGTTGCAACGTTTTACCATTTTAGAAGCAAATGCGCGTAATATAATTATAAAATTTAGTTACAAAATTATTGTAAACGGAAGTTTTTACCCTGACGACCAAAATCGTAGGTAGTGAGAAAGCATTTCGGCTGAAACGAACAAAAAAGTTATGTACTTAGATATTTTGCAACCCTCGAGGCCAATGTATAAAAATAAACAATTTGGCTTTAAGGGGCTCCCTTGCCTTATTCAGAACATCATCTGTTAAGGTTGTATTTCGTGTAATGATAAGCCCAACGGGAAAAGAAGTTTAAATTTAAAAGAACCTTTATTATTATGATCATAATCGAGAACACAATAGACAGACGCAATTAGGGAAAATGTTTGTTCTAAAGTTTGCTCCAAATAATAATGCCCCGTAGACTTTTCTTCGTTGGATCAAGGTTGGTCTTTTGTAATATGAAAGTCGTAACTCAACGTCGACCTACGAAACTTTGGAAAACAGCCAGAGCTATGAACATAAATGTCTATTAATTTCTGTGAGAAGCAAACTTCAGTTTTAAAAAGATCGTAATTAATACCATTGATTCGTGACGAGCGTTCTATAGTAATTATTTTTTCTACTCGTTTACTTTAGTCCACGAATGATAATTACAAACAAAATAGTTTTTTTTTGTGGTGAACCGAAAGTCTATTATGCTTCACTGCTCAATTCTCGCGATTAATTTATACATGTAGTACTGTTTCCAATTCACGGCCATTATCACGAATTGTTTAGAGATAAATTAAAAATCTGTAATAAAACGTTAGTAAAGAGTAGGAACTTCACTCAATTATACTGGTCACCCTGAACTGTCAATATTCCCGCCGGATAGTATCATCTTCATTATCTGTTTTCGTGCAACGGCCGTTACACGTTAAATTTTTATTTTACGGATTTATTGTGTTAAAAGAGTGTTAAAACAAGTGCTTAAGCTTTAAACATGGGAAGAAAACGCAAACGCAGCGACAGAGATAGTGATGACAGACTGCTGAGAAAACTTCGGCGGTTAGAGGAGAAAATCAAAAGACGGAAAAGGTCGTCTAGCTCGGATTACTCATCAGGTAAGTTTTATTTTATGCTGCTCATGCTTCACGAAGAAAAAATAATGTTTTTTACTGATATATTTCTATATCGGTAATAAAATTGAAGTAGAATTTCGTCTATAACGTAACAAGAGTAAGGTTAACATGACTATTACGCGGTATTAACTTATGTATTTACCGTGATGGTTATTCGAATAAGGGTTCTGAAACATATAGGTTTAAAATATCTATACGTATACTACACATTTGCGACAGTATATTCGTGAAAGTATTCAACCAATTGTGATGCGAACTACACGATGGGGTAGTTACCTTCATGAACTTTTTAACCCTCTTATTATAAAATGGTACTGGTAAATTGTGATGCGAACAGTATGTCAGGACTGTTACCTTCACTGAAATTAGCTCTGTGCTACTTATACACCACTGTACCAATGTGTTGCGAATGATTTTTGGGATCATTACCTTCACTAGTAAATCAATGAATACCTACTTACTTTCAGACTATGAAAATGAGTACTATGATGCGGGAACTAAAAACACATACTACTCACCTAATCAGCATGTAGAAGATCAGTCAATACCAGAAACACCAATAGATATCAGTTCACCACGAGAATCTCCAGAAAAGCTTGTGCAGAACCCTTCTGAAGAACCACAGGTCTCTACATCCAATGCTGACCCTATAACTACCAACAATGAAGGCGAGGATGTGACCCACCTTGATGATGAAATCCTCACATTGCTGGGAGATGCTCCAAAGGAGATTTCGCCCGTGGGACCTGACATCCACATTGAGGTAGCATCAAGGCTTCAAGATGTACTCCTGAATGGCCTGAAAAAGGAACAGAAGGAAAAAATTTCTGAGGAATACCCAGTGCCGGGTAATTGTATGTTATTTAAAGCCCCAATCTTGAACCCAGAGGTGAAGGCAGCGGTATCAGACTTATTACAGAAAAAAGACTCTTCCCTTGCTGCAAGACAAGAACAGGTTGGAGTCGCCTTGTCTGCATTAGCAAGAGCTATGGACATGTTGGTGGCGGAAAAGTCAGATAAACAAGACCTAATCAAGCATATAAGCAATGCTTGTCGCATACTTTGCGACTCACATTATATAGACACTCGTCTTAGAAAAAATTTTCTCCTTTCCACATTAAACAACAAAATAAAAGAAACCTTGAAGGAAGAAAAACGAGGCAAACACCTCTTTGGCGAAGAGTTAAGCGAAAAATTGAAAGCCACTAAGGCAATAACAAGGTCAAGTCAAGACTTAAAATACATGAAGCCTAAATCTGCTGTATATAAGAATATACCGTCTTCAAGCATGTCCACAAATTTAAACTGGAAGCACCCGCAGCCGAACCAACAGACTCCGAACAGGAAGCCAGCTCCGGCAAATCATCGGACTGCGGGCGGGACATCTATGTATCATCAGCGGAGCAGACCGGAAGTAGACCACCGCCGCCGACAATCAGCGGCGCGTGCACGGGTGACTGCCCCTTACAAGAGGCGGCAATAAATACACAGGTAACTATGCCATCAGGCAGGTTACAATATTTTTATAGTGCATGGAAAAAGCTAAATGCTGATTCCACAGTATTATCTTGGATTCAAGGTTACAGGATCCCCTTTGCTTCTCAACCTTTTCAAACTGACTTCCCAAAGAATATACCTACTAGTTCAAGTGAACTAAAAGAATTTCAATTTGAAATAGTCAACCTGCTGAATAAGGGTGCCATTTCAGTATGTAAGAGGGTACAGGGAGATTATTTATCTAGTGTTTTTCTTGTCCCAAAACCAAATGGTGACAAGAGGTTCATACTGAATTTAAAGAAATTAAATTGTTTTATTAAATCTGACCATTTTAAAATGGAAGACTTAAGAACAGCAATTAAATTAATTTCTCCTGGTTTTTACTTAGCAACAATAGATTTACAAGATGCTTACTTTTTAGTCCCCATCCACCCGGACTTTAAAAAATATCTCCGGTTTGAATTCCAAAATACAGTTTATGAATTTAATTGCCTTCCATTTGGTTTAAATACAGCTCCACTAGTATTCACAAAGATCATGAAACCAGTTGTTGAGCATTTAAGACTGCATGGCTATCTCTCGACTATTTATCTAGATGATATTCTTTTAATGGGAAGCTCCTATTCTGATTGTGTTGAGAATGTACACATTACAAAAAAATTACTAAATAATTTAGGTTTCATAATTAATGTAAAGAAAAGTAATCTTGAACCAAGAACCAGCTGCAAATTCCTAGGCTTTGTTCTTGATACTAAGCAATTCTGTGTTAAACTCTCACTAGAAAAACGACTAAGAATAAAAAAGGAGATTGAAAGAGTAAAAAATACTGAAAAATGTAAAATTAGATTCTTTGCAAAATTTTTAGGTTTATTAATATCCATATGCCCTGCCATTGATTATGGATGGGCACACACAAAAATATTTGAAAGAGAGAAGTTCGTTAATTTACTAAAACAAAATGACTATGAAAATTTTATGATCCTAAATAAGGAAATTATAAATGAAGATTTAGATTGGTGGTACTACCATATTGACCAGTCTGTAAGCCCTATTCGTAATAATATTTATCAATATGAATATTTTTCTGATGCTAGTAAATCTGGTTGGGGAGCTTCTTTTAATAATAGCAGAATAAATGGTTTTTGGACAGAGCAAGAAAAACATTACCATATTAATGTTCTAGAGTTGCTGGCAGCCTTCTTTGCTCTAAAAACTTTTGCAATGAATGTTCAAAATACTCAAATTTTATTGCGTATTGATAACACTACTGCCATCTCGTGTATCAATCGCATGGGCAGCGTTCAATACCCACATTTAAACGAAATCTCACGTGAGATATGGAATTTTTGTGAACAAAGGAAATTGTTTGTCTTTGCCTCATATATAAAATCATCAGACAATTCTATTGCTGATTTTGAATCACGAAGGAACCAAACAGACACGGAGTGGGAATTAGCACATTATGCTTTTACAAAAATAGTTCACAATTTTGGAATGCCAGAGATAGATTTGTTTGCTAGTAGATCAAATACTAAAACTGATTGCTACATTTCCTGGAAACCAGATCCATATGCCTTTTGTGTTGACGCTTTCACTGTTAATTGGTCAACATTTTTTTTCTATGCATTTCCACCCTTTGCAGTAATATTAAAAACTTTAAATAAAATAATTGTTGAAAAAGCCACTGGTATACTTATAATTCCTTACTGGCCTACACAAGCTTGGTTTCCTATTTTCAAAAAATTGGTTTCATCAAACATAATTTACTTTAAACCAAGTTCTGACTTACTGATTTCTGGCGATTCCAGGTCTTGTCACAGTCTGCACCAGAATCTTACCCTGGCTGCAGCAATATTATCAGGACAGCGCTACTTAGAAGAAGCGTCCCCCCATCATCAATAGATATAATGATTAATTCAATTGCCCCAAATACTCGCAAACAATATAATTGTTATTTTAAAGAATGGTTCCTTTATTGTCAAAAACATAATGTTGATTTGTTAAATGCATCTGTTCCTAATATTTTATATTTTCTCACAACATTGTATAACTCTGGTTACCAATATGGCAGTCTTAACTGTAGTAAATCAGCCTTGTCATTTATTTTGGGTCGTAATATAATGCAGGATGATAGAATACATAAATTTATGAAAGGCGTGTTTAGATCACGCCCCCCGAAGCCGAAATATGACTTCACATGGGACACAGATATTGTTCTAAATTACATATCCAATCTTTACCCTAACGAGAATTTGAGCCTTGAAATGTTATCAAAGAAATTAGCTGCTCTTCTAGCCTTGGTAACTGCACATAGGGTGCAGACTTTATCACAAATTCATCTTAAGAACATAAAAATTACATCCAGCTACATATCTATAATGATATCAGAGCAAATAAAAACCTCAAGGCCCAATGCTTATCAACCAATGCTAAATTTACCATTTTACGATGAAAACCCTTGCATATGTCCAGCCAGAACCATGATTTGTTATAAAGATCAAACTTCATCCCTGAGACTGGCTAATTCAGAAAATCTTTTTGTGAGTTACAGAAAACCATATAGAAATGTGACGAGTCAAACTCTGAGCCACTGGATAAAGGACGTGCTCCATAGAAGTGGTGTTGATACCTCAGTGTTCGGCGCCCATAGTACCCGACACGCATCCACGTCGAAAGCTAAGTGCCTAGGTGTAAACTTAGATATTATACGGAAAACCGCTGGATGGAGCGCGTCCTCTTCAGTTTTTGCCAGATTTTATAATAAAGAAATTGTCTCTAATCCAAATGAAACTTTTGCTAGAACTATTCTTAACAAAGACTAATAATACTAATTGATATAGAAAAATAGTTCCTGTTAACATTGAGATAGTTTAATATAGTTAACAATCTATTAAAATTGTGATATCTTGTTAAGTTTCTTGTTAATTATATCACTTTCATGTGATCACTGTGTTCATTAGATGATTAATGTTCCTAATATTTTATTGGTAGAGTTGATTATATCATAAAGTATACCTAATCCAGTTTTTTATTTAGTTACTATATTCTCTATCTAGTCTAAATGGTAGTGACAGTTTACAGATTTATTTATTTTTTTCTCTCCTTTATTTACTTTTGTGGGCTCTAAACATCTACATGTATAAATTAATCGCGAGAATTGAGCAGTGAAGCATAATTAATGATAAAACGAACTTACCTGTACGTGAAGTTCTATCATAATTATGCGAGCTGCTCAATTCGAAGCGATTAATAGGTACTCCCTCCCTTACAACCCGCCCAAATTATATATATATAAAAAAAAAAAAAAAAAAAAAAAAAAAAATCTGTAAATCAGGCTTTTAACTTAATGAAGATGATACTATCCGGCGGGAATATTGACAGTTCAGGGTGACCAGTATAATTGAGTGAAGTTCCTACTCTTTACTAACGTTTTATTACAGATTTTTAATTTATCTCTAAACAATTCGTGATAATGGCCGTGAATTGGAAACAGTACTACATGTATAAATTAATCGCTTCGAATTGAGCAGCTCGCATAATTATGATAGAACTTCACGTACAGGTAAGTTCGTTTTATCATTAATTATCTATGGTATTAGCTAGCTAATGTATTGAGAAATAAAAGATAAAAAAAAAGTCTTAATTCAAACTGGTTCTTCACTAAATTTGTCAATTATGACGTGACGCAAAGGCTCTGCTGCTTCCTGATTGCTTCAAATTAGTTAATACCTGGCCAGTCCATTGCCTTGTTATTCAATAACGGTTCATACACAGCATAAGATACAAAAGTCGTCTCTCCTGTGGACAAAAATTAGCAACTCCGAGTCAGCTAACTTAAGATTTATTTAAATGGGCTGAAAGTTAGCCAGGCACGCCGATGTAGATTGACTCAAAAATATTGGCTATAGAATAAACCCTTAACTTTTGCCATGTCCACGGGACAGATGCGAACAAAAAAATGTTCAACAAAACACTTAATTCGGACCGGCGTTTCTGTTGGCGTTTATTGTCTAAGTAAGTACTGGAGAAAATTGTTAAAATTGCCAAGACAATTGAAATATTTTTAAATCCAACTTGTAGCAAAATAAACTTAAGTGCCTACCTACTCAAACAAATTATGAACTGAAACAATTACTTTGCTCACCCGCGACCTTAAAAGGTCGCGGGTGAGCAAAGTAATTGTTTTAGTTTATTAATATTAATGGACCTCCGCAAAGTAACGCCTGATTCAATAAATCAAACAAATTATATCTGAGTACTTTAACAAATGTAATGTAATGTTTATTCAAGGATTTTAAGATACTGGTTAATTTCACTATTTTTACTCGTAGAAATAGTATAATACACAGTCATGTCATAAGAAGACCCTAAAGTTTTATAATTAGTTTTGAACTATTAATAAAAAGATCTGAAGATTTTACTACCTTATTATAGATTTTAATTTCATTTTGATCAAGACGGTAAAGACATTATGTTATAGTGATATTAAATAAGCAAATAAAACAATTTGAGTAGAAAAGAAGATAATTAAATTAGATTTACAATTAACACAACCAACCAATCACCATATTCTAATTAGTAATATTGAATATGCAATTATTGGAATAGTACATACGTTGGTAATTTTGCTCGCCACGGTACGTATTACATTTTGTGAATTCGTAGGACCTCGCAGGTAATGTGTTGTTACGATATTCGAAAATGTGTACATGTGCACAAAACGTGAAACTCAAATTTTCCGATACTATGTTTTGAGGAGCATCCTAGCCTAGGTATATGCATACGGCCGACTACCTGCAGTACTCTGTATTACGGCCCTGAGGCCTAATCTCAGAAGTAGAAGCTAAATATCGTTGTTCCCACGCTGGCCCAGTGCGAATTGGGAACTTCAGACACACAACATTGAATATCTTCGCAGATATGTGCATGTTTCACCGTAAAGCGTTCGGTTAAGAAACTGAACAACGGTCAACCGACAGTGTCTCTCTCAACCTCGACATTAGCTGAATCATCAATAGTACCTATTAATGGAGCTATATTTATAAATAAATTGAAATTCACTGTTAAGCTCACTCAAAAAATTTCAAATGTAATTTCACAGATAAATTCCGAATAACTCAGAGGTGCAATCCCAGCCTCAAACCCACGACCCTCTGCTGTGGCCGTAGGTGCTACTAGGCTACCACGACATTTTTCAAGGAATAGTTAGTATATGACTTACATTTTGGTCAGTTGATGAAGCTGTATAAGAAATACGTGAATAGAATAATCATATCAAATTAACCCTGAGTGGTCGTTTCTCCCTCTCGACATACGCCAGGGCTGCTAGGGAGCCACGTGAGTTTTATTAGGGTTCGCCATCAATACTTCCCTATTCCTGAACCCCTTTTCAATTTTATGACGCCAATAATATTTATTGCGTTAATAACGAGTGCGTGTGATTGAAAATGCATGAAGCGGATTGAAGGCTTGATCTCAGTAAAGTTTGTCTTTAAATGATGTTGTTAATAAGTACATAGTTCATTAGGTGAGGTTAGTTTGAAGATGGTTTGATGGAGTGTCGTCAGTACTTACCTGCAAGAAAGACAGGAACAACTGACGTTGACGTATCTACTTACTAACCATAAAATTAAAAAAAAGCAGCCAAAAGGTACATTCCATCACCAGTCACCATCATAATTAAATATACCATCGGCAAAATTGATGCAATATCATGCTTGCATGCATTCAGTTATTCTAATTAAGATTAAGTATTTTTTTCAACGACAAAAACTTACATGTAAAAAAATTTCCCCGGTACGTGGGATTAAATCTCGGCACTTTGTCACTAACAAGTGAACACTATTGGTATAACTTCACTTGGGCACTGTCACTACGTACACGGAGGCTTACGACGCCGTTTCGTACGCGTCGACCGTCGCCGGCAACGCGAGAGAGATGACTGCACCCGCAAGCCAATGAACGGCTGTTTTCCCTCCCTCCGTAATCCCGCATAGGAACCTGAGATCAGCTGAGAATCCCTATCCACTCCCTACACATTTTTTTTTATCTGTGGCACGCATCTGTCGTCAATAAGTCATTGTACTTAAGTTTTGATAAATGGGTCGTAACAACGATGATTCATAATGAAAACACATTGAAATGGGAATTATACACACTTGGTAGCATCATAAACTCGCCACTTTTATAGCGACAAATAGATTACATTGGAATGGTTTAGCGTTACCTCGCAATTTTAAATATCTGATTTTTTTTTAATGATGTTGGTGGTCATGATGGTAATAAAACATTGTGAATATTTATTGCATATTTTTCTAGTCCAATAATAAATTAATTCGTTGTGCACGTGCGAGTGACACCCATAGGGGTAACAAACCCATAAAATTTTGGCTCACCATGTTTGGAGTTAATGTAATTTTCCTCTTTTAGTCACAGAGCACTATAATCGATTGAAATATTGTTGCTCAAAGTTAGAAATTTAACTTCCAAATATAAATAAAGACTTAAGCTAATTACATGACTTAAGGATAGTTCATTTCGATTTAAGGATGGTTTATTTCGCTCTATTGATGCATATATAATTATTGATTTATCTTATCACAACAACCACAACCGCTTTAGCCTAGTTGGTAGTGACCCTGCCTACGAAGCAAGAGGTCCTGGGTTCGAATCCCGGTAAGGGCATTTATTTGTGTGATGAGCACGAATATTTGTTCCTGAGTTATGGATGTTTTCTATGTATTTAAGTATTTATTTATCTATATAAGTATGTTTATCGTCGTCTAGTACCCATAGTACAAGCTTTGCTTAGTTTGGGACTAGGTCGATTTGTGCAAGATTGTCCCCTAATATTTATTTATTATTTTATTTTATTTATTTAATGTTAAAGGTTGATTTAAAATTCATTTTTTAGGTACATTATTATTAAACTAACAAAGAGAGTAAGGAAAGGAAGGAGTCATGGGACAGCGGAGGGAATCAATTGATGACCAGATACTGATTCAACCTGACATCTAGCGAAAGAATCGTTTTAAGTACCTACTTAAGTATTTACAATCGATTTTGAACTCTTTCGGGCTACAAAAAAATTTGCGGTCGTAAATCCTAAGGCGTCTCGCAGAGTGCTGACTAAATATTTCCCGTTTTTCCACTCGACTGTTGAAGGAGGGTTATGAATGTCGAGCGTATGTATTTATGTATATGTGCATCATTCTTTGGCACGCATGCAGCCTAAACGGTTCAATGGATTTTGAAGTGTGAGGTGTCATTAGATTCGAGAGTGACGTAGTATATGTAATATATGTATTTTCCGGGAATTCCCATGGGAACGAGAATTATACAGGCGGGTTTTTTACATCTAGTATTTAAGTTAAAGTTGTGAACTGCACACTTGTGAACATAAAAGACTGACATAATTGGCTACAAAATCAAATTCTATTTCTTTTCCGCTTGCGTTATCAGAATAACGAAGTTACTTAACGCATTTTTCATCCTCAAGTACCTTCGTTCTCCTTTACACGCTATTCGGCTTGGCGTTAGTCTCATTTGGAATGTCATCAATCACTGACACGAAACAACCTAAACAACCCTGCGCATAAAAAATATAAACATGAGACATCGTTATGGCTTTCTTTTATTTCGGAAAGGCACATGCTAATGTTGAACGTCATTTGACTCAGAATAGAGAAAACATTTTCGGTAATAAAATACAGGTTCACCTTTCCTTCATTCTTTCCGTAGTCGAGCACATCATAGGCTAACATGTGGGTGAATCAACTTTTTAGTGTTCAACATCATACGTACAGAGTCCCGGATCGATAACACAAATTTATATAAAAGTAATGACTTTTATTTGTATTCCTTTATGTTCCTATTAATATTATCTAGCATTTTATAACAAAATATTTAATTTTGTTTACAATTTATCTGTTCTATAATGGTTGTCCAAAAGACCAAAAGTTGATTTTCAATAGTAGACAGATTGTCCCCGTGCAACAGTGCACCGTAAAACTTTGTATTACGAATAAATACTGTTGCGGAATTGATATTTATACACATAATCGTTTTTATAGATAAGCATCATTAATAAAACACACCGATTTATTATATTTGCACTAAATTGTTTATGAATTTCTTGCCTTTTAATTTTGTCCCTTTAATTATACACGCTACCCACTGTCCACTGGGCAACCATACAATAGTTATAAAATCTAAATATAAATGGCGTACTAAGATACTTCACAACAAGTTAAATATCCTATTAAGCAAATAGGCCTAGCCGTTATTTTGATTTCACGAAACTAGCGGCGTTAGTCGGTCGAGTACTGTTGAAGACTGTGGGTGGCTTTATTGTCTGTCCATCGGACCACTGGCACAACTACGTAAGTACTTAACATATTACAATAAATTATATTGTACCAGATACTATTTTATAAATAATTTACCGTAAGGTTGAAATAAAACATAAAAAATGTTTAATATTTATTATACGGCTCAAAGTTTTAGATAAGTCCCTCGGACAACTAGTCACTTGGACAACGGAATTGGTTGTCCATAGGACATTTTGGTTGTCCCTTGGACAAAAACGATTTGTTGTTGTCCTATGGTACCCCAGTGGTACAGAGGGCCTTCGTGAGACGTCGCCATCCACTCCTGAACGCGACCCTGGTGGTATTGTCCTCTGGTCTTCGGAGGGTGTGCCCTATGCTTTTCTTTCTTTCTATCCACTTCCATTTCCGTTGCGCGATTTCTCACTTCATCGGGATTTGGTGGCATCGCTTCCATTGATCCTCGTTGCTGATAGTGTTCGTCCAACACATGCGCAAGATGGACCTCAGGCATTTGTTGACGAACACTTGTAGCTTGCTCGTCAGACTCTTTGTCTCCTTTCAAGTCTCGCAGCGGAAGAGTAAAACAGAATTCACTATGGAATCGAAGAGGGAAAACATGATCCGCCGGTTGAGCACGTTCGAATCCCACACAGGTTTTAGCTGGGTAAAGGCACCTTTCGCTTTGTTGATCCTCGCGTCGACGTCGTAATCAGAGTCGCCGCTGTTGGTCACGGTGCTGCCGAGATATGTAAACTTTGCGACAGATTCCAGTGGTGTACCATTGAGTCTGATGGGTCTGTTTTCCGAAGACTGTATTCGCATTTCGATGGTCTTCCTAGTGTTGATTCGTAGACCCTTATCTTGAGCTTCCTCTCGTAATGAGTCCAGCTTCATTTGGAGAACGGTCAGTGAAGACGAAATCAACAATTCAATTCAATCATGCATAGTCAAGGTCCTCCAGGTGCGAGCTTTTGTTCCATGGGATGCCTCTAGTTTGAGTTACCTTCCGCATGACGTCGTCGAATAGGACAATGAAGTGCAGCGGTGACAGGAGGCAGCCCTGCTTGACTCCTGAAGTCATTGGGATTGGTTCCCCTAGAACTTGGTCGTGTACTACCTTGCAGATGCTACAGTTATATAGGGACTAGATGATACCTATATACTGTATTCCACTTCGCCTGAGACAGGGTCACAGTGCGCTCCACTGCACGGAGTCGAACGCTTTCTTGAAGTCGACGAAAGCAAGGAAAAGTTCGGCTCGCCACTCCACGCACGATTCTATAAGTATGCGCAAGGTATTCGTGTGGTCGGTGTATGACCTGCTAGAACGGAACCCGGCTTGCTCTTCCCGAAGTGTCCCTGCAATCTCTGGGGACATTCGGTTGAGGAGCATTTTTGCCAGAACTTTAGCCGCAGTCGGCAAGAGCATTCTG
Organism: Archips crataeganus; assembly: GCA_947859365.1. Lineage (NCBI taxonomy): Eukaryota > Metazoa > Arthropoda > Insecta > Lepidoptera > Tortricidae > Archips > Archips crataeganus. Next base: position 9,664,750 of record OX402062.1, read on the forward strand.
ACCCTCCAGCTATCGCAGACTGACAAATCCCCCTTCTTCGGTACCTTCACGAGCAAACCCTGCTGCCAGTCGCAGGGAACACGCTCCATCTTCCAAACACGCTGCAACAGCGGATAAAGTATTTCGGCTGACCTAGCCGGATGCGCTTTTAATAGCTCCACATTGATGTTATCAACCCCTGGTGCCTTTCCTGCCTTCAGCTGTTTAATGGCGGCGACTACTTCTGCGTATGTTGGTGGAGTGGTTGGCAGTTTCAGTGGTGGTCCGGAGTTGTCTGAAGCAGTTATCGGTTGGGGTCAATGCTAGTCAACAGGTTGGAGAAGAGCTAGGTCCATCGTTTCAGTTGTTCCTCTGTAGTACACAATAGTTGTCCCGTGGCGTCTTTCAGCGGCTTTTTGGAGGAAAGTGATTTGTAGCACAGGCGTTTAGTAACGTCATAGAACTCCCTCATGTTGGCTATCTTGGCTGCTGCGTTGGTCTGGTCTGCTAGATCGTCGGCGGCACGCCGTCTGTCACGTCTCGCCAGCTTTCGGATGCGGAGGTGTAAGGCAGTAAATATACTTCTCATCTAGGGCGTCCGAAGCGACAGTGTTTTCAGCGGCCAACTGCTCTAGCTTTACGCTCTGCCTTCTTTCTATCGCGGGCCACAGCTCTTGGGACATCCAGGGTTCTTGCTTGGAGCGTTTATAGCTCAGGACTTTTTCGCCGGCTACAGTGAAAGCAGTGCGTACATGATTCCAAGTTTCATCCATGTCCTCGTCTTCCAGCTCTTCCAAGAGCTCAAATTGATTAAGGAGGCAAACACCGAACTCCTGTCGACCCTCCTCGGTCCTAAGTTTCTGCAAATTGAACTTTTTGGATGCCTTCCAACTTTTCGACGCGTGCAGCCATCTTGAGACGTACATCAGCGACGACAAGATGATGATCGCTATCCACCTCAGCGCCGCGGCGATTCCTAGCATCGAGTAGCGACGTTTTCCAGGCTACTTTATTAATTTTGTTTCATTCTGTACCCTCTTGTAAGATTTTTGATTCTAATATTTCCATTGGACAACCAATATGTCTATGGGACAACCAAGTTGTCCCTAAATTAAAAAACACAAATCATTATTTTATTTCTTTTTAAATTCAAGAACAGTTAATTTTTTTTAAAGATACAATAACACAATATAAAACAAAGTAGCAGGAAAATTTTTATTACATTACTGTTACTATTTCGCATTTTAATTAAAAAGTTCACTTTCTGTGAAATAAAAGTTGTCCTGGGGATATGATTATGGGAAATACTGTGAAATTATTGAGATGTATGCCATATATAAAAATAAAAAATGAAACTGTATTGGTAAATGAATGTAAGTAAGATAATTGTATTAACAATAATTGATGTCTAGTTTAGCTAAAAATAATTTTGAATGGTGGTCCAGGGGACAGGGCAGATCTGGGCTGGTGAATTTTTTCTAGTGAAACGCACTAAATTATCAAAGAAACAGCTCTGCTCTATACAGATTCATAAACGAGAGAAAATTATCTTTTAAATAAAACATTTAAAATTGGAAAATAAGAACAAAAAATAAAAGTCCAAAATTTCATCATGTGGTCATTTAAAAGTTGATTCACCCATGTATAACATAAGGTTATCTATCACTCATGCATGACACTATCCTTATTGGGCATGTAGTCATTATTCATTTAATTTCCGGCCATTATAGAACATGTTAAGACGTACTTATATATTTTCTTCACATGACCACACTTGTCTTGTTTTCGTGATTAATATCCTGCGTGTCGTAATATCGTAACTTATATTTATGTAAATATTTTTCTGATACTTAACTAATATAAGTTGGTTTATCATATGATTCCAGCTTGACATCGACTTCTGGGATACTCTGTATAGATGTGATAGGGTAGTTAAGAGAATAATGTTGAGAAAAACGCTGTACCTAGGTAGTTTTTGATGACTTTCCGCGGAGCGGAGAATGTCGCTTCACTGTCCGTTTCCACATTATTTTTGGACCTATGTAATTCGGTAAAATATGATATTGACGAATTAACCCGTCAAAGTTATTAAAAAACGATTGTATGCCAATATGGAATAAATCGTGCTTTCACTAATGAATTTGACGTGACTGGTGTATAGTATAACTCATCTGGCCATTAATCAAATCCATCACATTAACTACATAATTGTTGGCTTTACGATATCGCTCGGCGTGTTGCGATCATGTTATCTGTCACTTCACTACCTACTACATATTACTATTTACTATGTTCAATGACAGTTCCTATATCAGAAAAGTGTCAATAACGCTGATTGTCACATTGACTTGCAAGTGAAAATATTCGTTAATATTTTAAGTCGTACAAATTAGACTTTAATTTTAAAAAATTGGAAAAAAATACTTCGAGCTTTAGGTCGTCAAAGGCATTTCTCGGTCGACTATATGTACAATTACAGATACAGTATTGATTGAAATAACTGTAACAAGACAAAAAAAAACAACACTTACTTCTTTCATTTAAGAGTGCCACTAGGTCCATAGTGTGTAAGCAAAAAGTTTTGTAAAATTGTCTCGTCTATCTATCTTGACCTTACGTTGGTTCGCTATTTCTTAAATTATCACCGGGAAACTGATAACGCTGTTTTGAAAATTATTCCAAATTGTAAAAATTATAGCGGTGTGCAGTGCTACTACGAGTATAACTAAGATTACAAAATAGTGGTTGTCCAGAAGAAATTAAAGCAAAAGGAATTAGATAAATAATTCAATTCACAAACAAGAGCATCGGGAGGCGTCTACTTCCAGTGTCCCACACAAACTCGGCGTTTTCGAATGTTTTAATATTCCGTTTTGTGTTTACAGAACAAACGGCCTTTGAGGCAGTTTCAAGCGAAATTACGGCGAGCGACGGGGCCTACGTTATCAATTTAGGAATTAGGGAAGTTACACTTGATTACAGCGCAGCGTATCATTATATCTCAGTGTTAATAATAAAATAAGACCGTAGAGTGGAATTACTACTTTGTTTTCTTCTTAGAAACAAAAATTACAGTCAAAAATAGCACCATTCGTGAAAGAAGGATACTTAAGTCTTTCTTCCACGCGTAACGCGACTTTAAGATGTATTTTGTCTCTTAAGATAAAGAAATAGACTTAAGACTGTCGAATATGCAGGGTCGATGTTAAGTTCTACGAGAATACTCTCGCAATTGTAGACGACTTAATTATAGCCGCGTACAACTACGGAAATTCATAGCGTCGTTGATAAAAAAAAAAATACAAACAAACATACAGGTGAAGCTAATATAAAGCGTGTAAAAAAAGATGCGAACTATAAAAGTTGGTCTATTTTGGCAATCCGGTCTAATTTTAGCACCATAGTATTCCTCGATTTACTCACTGTGCTATAAAATGGGGAAAATGGGGGACATTCATTCACTTGTAATTGGATTCAAAGTCATTGACACAGCATTTCTATTTTTACAACAAGAGCATTGGCACTTGGCACACAACCGGGAGTTTCCGTTTTCTATGAGATTTTTCTATGTAAACCTTCGATCAACAATACAACAACAACAACAACAAGTTGTATTGTTGATCGAAGATGTAAACATGAGCTTGCCCGCGATTACGTCTGTGTAAAATTAGTAATTCACTGAAAAAAAAAACGAAACAAATGGTAGCCATCACAATTTGTATGGTTAAGCAGTTGTAGTTCATTGATATAGATAATCATGATCGCTTAACCATTAACGACTATTCTGTTGTGGAACTCCCTACCGACCGATAGACCTAAGGCAAGCTAAATCTTTGCATAAGGAGCACAACCTGTCATCTTGTGGATAAATAAAATAAATAAAAAATAAATATTAGGGGACAATCTTACACAAATCGACCTAGTCCCAAACTAAGCAAAGCTTAATTATACCTAGAATTAGATGAGAATTATACCTAGTTCGTTTCTTTAGAAGTACCTATTACTGTATCTATGTATTTATTTATGTAAGTATGTTTTATAATATTTATTTAATGTAAATGGTCGTTTTGATATAATTTTTGTTTAAGACTAGCTTTTGCCCGCGACTTCGTCCGCGTAGAATTCTAATTTGTGGTAAAGCTTCTTCATCTCTTTCATTATAAAACAAAAAACCGGCAACGGCAACATCCATTATTATTATCATTTCATCATCATCAGTATCAGTTAGTGAATATTATAAATCCCATTTATTCACTATCCCGTGGGAATTTCAACTAATTTGTCCTTATTCTATGCAAATTTTCGCTTATATTAATCCCGCTCGAATTTTTCATTTTCCCCGAGAAAAAGTAGTCTATGTCCTTAAAGGTGTAGATTTCTACCGGTAAAAGAAGTTTTAAAATCAGCCCCGTAGTTGAATTCAATTTTTTTTTTCCCGTGTGAATTTTGCTTTTTCACGGAGAAAAGTAGTCTATGTAAATAATGGTTGGTGTAACTTCCTAATGGTGAAAGAAATTTTCAAATCAGCCCTCAAGTGATGTTCACTTCTTTCTATCCTACGGGAATTTTGCATTTTACCGAATAAATAGTAGGTAACCTAGCCTATACCAACAAAGGATAGTGTAGCTTTCTATTAGTCATTTTTTTTTAAACTCAGCCCCGAAGTTAAATTTACTATTTTCTATACCGCGGGAATTTTGCATTTGTCCGGAAAATAGCATCCTATGTTAATCAAGGACAGTGTATCTTTTCTATTGGTGAAAGACATTTTAAAATGAGCTCCGAAGTTGAATTTTTATTTCTATCCCTTAAGATTTTTTTCATTTTTCCGGAAAAAAGTAGCCTAAGTCAATAAAGGATAGTGTAACTTTTTACTGTAGATTTTTTTTTAAATCGGCTTGTAAGTTTCAGAGATTATCTGTCCCACAGGAATTTCCAAAAATCCTGCAATAAGTTTTTTTGCTGTTATGTATGACCATTTACGTTTATACTGAATTTGAAAAGTTTAGTACTTAATTGTAGTTACGGAGATAGGATCCAGTTGATTTGAGTATATAAATTCTGATTTATCCTTATCCCGTGGATATTTTCAAAATTATTGAAATTAGCTTTAAAACCTGTTCTAATAGTGTACTTGCAGGCCCAATTGGAACAGTTTAGTAATCTTCGTTATGGGGATAGGGTCACTCTCGATTGATGAAATATATACATCCCGTATATTCCTTATCCCGTGGGGATTCCGGAAAATTCTTTCTTATCGGATGCCTACGTCATACAAAAGACACATCCTCCAAGTTTCAGATCTCTACATACAGCGGTTTAGGCTGTGCGTTAATACGCCAGTCAGTCATTTAGGACTTCAGGACAAAGCATTTTATATGTATTTGCATTGCACCAAGCTTTTATGCGAGTTCAACAATGATGTTTGAATACTCAATTCGATTTTATTCGAAAAAGGTTGAACTCACATAAAAGCTTCATCATTATCATCATCATTTCAGCCGTAGGACGTCCACTGCTGGACATAGGCCTCCCTCATTGACGCCCAATCATGGCCTTCACCAAAACGTCCGTCCATCTCGTTGGTGGACGTCCCACGCTGCGCTTGTAAAAGCAAAAGCTTGGTGAAATGCAAATACTTATTATAATTAGTTATTATCAGTGATCAGATCACGTAGACAAATGGTTTGCAAAATTTGAAGTTTCGTTTCGTTTACATTGTGTCAAAATAAAAGTAATTTAAATCAAAAGCACTAAGGAGTATTGATATCAACTTCGAAGCAAATCACCCCCAAAATAACTTTCTACTCCTTTTTAACCCCGTCAAGGGATGAATTTCAATAAAATACGAAACACGTCTTCCATCAATTCTGTTATAGAATGTTTATGCAAAATTTGAAGTAGATTGGACCAAGGAATCACGTTGTCCCATACAAACTTTGCCCCCCTTTTTTACCCCCTTAGGAGTAGAACTACGAAAAATCCTTTCTTATCGGATGCCTACGTCATACAAAGAACACACCCTCCAATTTTCAGGTCTCTACGATCTGCGGTTTAGGCTGTGCGTTGATCCGTCAGTCAGGACAAAGGATTTTATATGTATAGATAAATACTATTTGTTTTAAATTGCGCCACTGGCTGAAATCCATTATTTACTGTTATTTCCGTTGTAAAGAGTTGCCTGGAAACAATCGTTCCGACGCGATAAGGCTGCCCCTATTGGTTTGTATTGACATGGACAGACGCCATCATAAACATATTATGAACACAACCGTTTTGTCGCGTAAGTGGGTGTTCAGACATTTCTGAATGCCTAGACAGCTCGTATGTGGTGACTGGACCTCCGTAAAGTACTTACGAGTACTCAAGAGACAATCTCAGACCATATCTTTCGTATATATAAAATTACCACGATCTCTTTAAATTCAACAATATTGGGAACAATAAAAAGTACCTCTTTCTTTTCGCTAGGGATAGGGAATGCCGTGCTTATACGTCAATTATCTTATTTTATTAACTACCTACTAGTACTAGAAAATATAGACGGAAAATACTTAATTACAAACAAAAACAGTTCTTTTCATCGTATGGTCGAAAAACTATGCCGCAATGCTTTGTATTGTTAGAGGGGTGCAGCAGGTCGTAAATCTTGCGGTCGCAGCTGAAATTACATCGCTTTGTTTTCTTAATACGTTACCCTAGACTTCGGTTAGATATTACCAAAGAAGTGTTTACCTTCCTCTAACTCCTGGAAGTTTCTTGTATAAGTTTTAGCCAAGTTTAAAGCCGCCGAGTTTTAATTTTAGTTTGAATTTAATTTTCAGAGTTTAATTCAATAGAAAAGCATTCGAAATAATTTAGGTAAGTAATTACTTGGGTGATTTAGGTAACTACAAAATGATAAATCACACTATAAACGAAAACGCATATATTATAAACGCAAGAGTGTCTATTGACCTCTTCACGCTGAACCGATTTTAATGAAATTTGGTATAAAGCTACATAGTCTGAGTCTCGGGAAGACATAGGAAAGTTTTTATCCCGGAATACGGAGTCGCGGGTAACAGCCAGTTGATTAATAATGCAATGATGAAATTATATATGTAATTAATTATAATGGATACGTTACGTGACAAGACATAATTGCACAAAAAAATTGCAATAAGTAACAGTACCTAGGTATTTTAATGACTCATAGAAACTATAGGTATTATAAATTATTGTCCGTATAATGGTAGTTACAATAACCGCGCGTGTGTGACACGCTTTGATGTAGGTAGGTACTACTAGTTGTTGCCCGCGACTAAGCCTGCGTAGATTTAATTTTCAGCTATCCCGCAGGAAATATGAAAATCTTCGGGATAAAAAGTATTCCATGTATTAATCCAAGAAAGACATTATCACTGTGCCATATTTAATTCAAATCCGTTAAACTGTTTTTCAAGTTCGAGTAACACGCAGTCAATCCGTCGCATTTATAAAATACTAATACTAGGATAAGTATACCCTCGGCATCGCACTCGTAAAGCATTAGAAATGTAAGTTGAATTGAAACTCCGAGATTTTACTAAATTCCCAAAAATTACATCATGAATATCTTCATTTACATTGTATGACGAACACCTGTGCAAAATTTCATATCTCTAGACTTTTGGGATAAAAAGTAGCCTAAATTCTCACGAGCACTATTATATTAAAGTTTTTAAACACTAATAATAGGCGTTGAAAGACAATAAAATCTTGGTTTCTTTGAAGAGGTATTTAATAGCGATGTGTCCCTATAATTTAAATGAATGTTATAATGATACCTTATACCAAACTCAATTACCTACCTGTCTGTATGTTACCTAATACAATTTATGGTGGATAAACAAATAAATAATTTGATAGACAAGTATCAGAAACTCTTTCGCGAGTGAAGCGTGCAAGTTCACTAATCTGTGGCGTGTGCATCGCATGGTACGAAATAGTAGTGCGTAATTGTAATTACATGTAATTGATTGTACAACTTTACAGTTAAATAAAATTTGTCAAATTAAAAAATTACTGAAATGACGAACTTTCTATTAGATATCTTGACTTACATAATCAGGCACTTTCCGAGCGTGACCATTGTAAACATTATGGTACATAGCTACTTTAAGCTGAATATAAGAAATATTTACATGTAGTTGTCATTTCTAGTGACAGTTGGTGTAACGTAAAACCCTTGGTCGCTAGTCCGTAAAGTGCATTCGTCACTAACCGCAGGATTTAACCCGGCATTTGCGGGTACTTTGCGAGAGTTTAGCTCGAGTATCCTTACGTAAAACTATGCGACGACTTAAAAGTTAGGTTAGTAGTATTACAGAGTTCCATGTCTGTACGATAAACGCAAATGCGTTCTTCATTACCGCTAAAATTATGGTCGAAACGTTGAGATACAATAAAGCTTTACTTGCATTATTACAATGAATGTCCATACCTTTAAAATTTAAATCTTATTTTTGGAATTCCCATTTAGCAGCGTAATAAGTAGTAAGTTTGATTCTTATTTGGACTTTAACCCCATTTTCCTACAACCGAAAAATTGCACGAAAATCCAAAGTTATTTGTAACTGGTAACAGCTTTTGGGAGCACTCTCTACCGCCAATATGCAACCACTACACTATTCACGAACGCAGGTTGTCGTTGACAACTCTGTACACGCTGTATTGGATAAAGATAGTAGCATTTTAAAATAGTTTAAAACTTGAAGCTTAAATGTGGATTTTCAGAGCGCTTAAAATTTACTAGGGGCGTTCAATAAAAAGTGAGAATGAGTATGTTATAAACAACTTTTACTAAATGTCATTTTATTTCTCGACATAGTCACCTTATAGCATAATACACTTAATATATCTTTTTCTAAACTTAAAATTCCATTTTTAAAAAAGGTCCCATCTTGAGTACTTAAAAAATCTTGTACTGCAGCGACTACCGCGTCGTCGTCTTCAAATTTCTGGCCTCTCAGGTATTGATTCAATCTCGGAAATAGGTAGAAATCACTGGGAGCGAGATCTGGTGAATACGGAGGATGCTTAAGGATATCGAACCCAGCATCACGAATTGCAGCCATTGCAACGGCGGACTTGTGTGCCGGGGCATTGTCCTGGTGGAACAGCACAACTTTCGAGAGTTTACCTCGCCGTTTTTCGCGGATCTCATTGCGCAATGTTGCTATTTGTTTGGCGTATAATGTGCCCGTAATAGTGGCTCCGTGCTCGAGATACTCAATCATTAATACCCCTTTACCATCCCAAAAAATAGAGCCCATGACCTTACCGGCAGATGGGCTCACCTTGAATTTCTTCGGAGTTGGAGATGATGGCCTTTTCCATGTCATAGACTGCAGTTTTGTTTCTGGGTCGTAATGATGGAGCCATGTTTCGTCCATTGTTATAAATCGCGCCAAAAAAAGTTCCCGGTCTTGCTGCATCAGGTTCAAAGCTTCTTGACAAATCTCTAGTCTAGTTTGTTTTTGCGTGTCAGTAAGCATTCTTGGTACCCAACGCGCAGATACCTTTTTCATACCCAAGCGTTCATGTAAAATATTATGCACGCTCCCCGTTGAAATCTTTACATTTTCAGCAATAAAACGAACCGTGACACGACGATCCGCCAAAACTGAGTTTTCGACTTTTTTCACAATTTCTTCAGTTACTGCTGTAGTAGGGCGTCCGGAGCGGGGGTCGTCCATTGTCGATGTTCTTCCACGTCTAAATTCGGCGCACCAACGTGCGACTGTCGAATACGGAGGAGCATTAGACCCTAAAGTGTCCCGCAAATCCAAATTGACTTGGTCCGTAGAAAAATTTTTCAAACAAGTATTTGATAACGGCGCGCAGTTCAATTTTCTCCATTTTCGCTAACGTACTCAATAGCATTGCAAAGAAATTACCGTATATTTTTTTAAACAAAAGACAGTTAGTTTTATTTTTCATAGCAATCAGCTAGATAGATTAGCTTTACCGGCCAGTATTTAAATTCGTAATATTAAAAGAGTTTGCATCTCATTCTCACTTTATATTGAACGCCCCTCGTACTTAGCAACGGGCGAGGTTTAGTTAAGAATGCATATGTTATAATCTATAATTATAAAATTACATGTCCTGACTTGTAACTCTAAAGTTTTAAAATTTGGCAGACAACATATTTCTTGAGAGTCATAATATAGGTGTACTAAGAGCGGATTTTTCGAAATTCCTATGGACAGGGAATAGAAGGAATTTATATTTTCGATTCAAAGCAGCTCTATTTCCGTAACTATTATTATCAGAGACTTCATATTTAGCATGCAAGTAGCAATTTATATTATAATACTGCCGTCGTACGATGAAAAGGCACAATTGGTAACCTGTTTCAAACAGTAAAAGCCTAAGTGCACACTTGTTCTTTGTAAACTTATGCTGTTTCTTTTTTTGAGCAGTTTGCAGAATAGCTAAAAACTGTTTTCACGATTTCCCGAATTTTTCACGGGATTAGAAATAGAAGAGGATTTCTTTTATACTAACTGACTTAGACAACTCAAAGCTCCAGCTAGAGACTTAATATTTGGTTAAGTATATTCCTTGAGTCATAGAGAAGCACTAAATAATTTAAAGAATTCCCGTGGGATAGGGAATACTAACTTATTAGCTAATAGGTATGGATATTTGACATTTGGCAGATATATTTCTTGATAGTCATAGAGACATAGATGCACTAACGAAAGAATTTCCAGAAATTCCCCTAGAACAGAGTATAGAATGAGGATTCGATTTGTAGCATTCGAACATGGCGGATGTAGACAGTATCTAATTTTGGTATTTCTGTTTCTTTGGCTAGTTGAAGTATAATTTTGATAGTGTTTTATGCGGCGATTAACCTTAATTAACAGTGATCACAAAATTCTATATTGCTCTCGTGTCTGACATTTTTTAATCCCTCGCTCGCTCCCAAGAGAGCTTACTTCGACACTGGCGAAATTGTCCTACCATTAAAGTGTGACAGAAGCCATATTTTTAAAAAAAGAAGAAGAAGAGTATAGAATGGATATATATAAATACTAATTGACTTGATATGTGACACGAACTTTCGTGTTACAACGGAAGTTGATGATGACGGTTTTGTACATTTAAGTCATTTAACTACTATTTAACTTTTTGGTCTCCACCCTAATTTTTTAGAAGGCATATTCGTATCAAATTTGTCTGAATAAATTATAAACTAGGTAATTTATATTTGTTTCAGAGAATAACATAAACGCATAGTTTTTAAGACCATATTTTATCGTGTCAGACCTTGTTTTTCTGCAAGGGCAGAGTCGCAGCCCGCAGTGGCTACCTAGAGCACTTAACCCCCACAAAGCTCTTGGTGAGAAGTGGTTAGAGGGAAGCTCTAGACACGACTAAAATCGTTTTAGATCCGTCGGCTGAATGTCAAATCGAGGGAAAGTCAACTTTCTAAGTAAAAAGTGTCAAATCAACCCTTTGGAAAGAGAGTTATTTAGTGTCAACACGTTATATTCTATTTGTAGTCAATCTCATGCTATCTTGCAAGTTTTAATATGAAGAAAGTAGGTACATAATTTTATTACATTTATCTTGGATTGATAGGTACTTGATTAGCTTTTTTTAATGCTATCAAGCTTTAGCTTTAAATGTATGTATGTATGTATGTATGTAAACTCTTTATTGTACAAAATAAGGAAAAAACCGGCCAAGAGCGTGTCGGACACGCACAAGGTAGGGTTCCCGTAGCCATTACAAAAAAATCAAGTAATATTTTTCTAAGGATTTCGTATGTGTACGGAATCATCCAAGTTTAGGTATGTTTTATACCTTAGGCTACTATTTACTCTTAAACTACAAATAATTTCCAAGCAATCTTAGCCGCTATAATTTTCCTAGTAAATTTGATATATTTACTACCCTTCTGAATTTTTTCAAATTTTTCCACCCAACAGTTTAGATTTTAGAGGGGGGGGGGGACGGCCGATTTTAATGAAAATTTTCACTTTAAAGTTGAATATTTCGCAAACAGATCACTGAATAGAAAAATCATGTTAGCAACCCCACAATGATTTTAAAAGACCTATCCAACGATACCCCACACTATAGGGTTAGCCGAGAAAAAAAAAATCACCCCCACTTTACGTCTATGGGAGGTACCCTAAAAAAATTTTTTTTACTTTTTTTTATTCAATCACTTTGTCGGCGTGACTGATATATATATTGATGCCAAATTACAGCTTTCTAGTACTAACAGTCTCTGAGCTTAGCCGTGGACAGACAGACAGACAGACAGACAGACGGACAGACATGGCGAAACTATAAGGGTTCCTAGTTGACTACGGAACCCTAAAAAAAAAGAAAAATATTATGGACAACCGTTGAAATGCATGTACAAAGGCGAACTTATCCCTTTAAGGGATCTCTACCAGTCAACCTTTGAGTGGATGAAAGGAGCATTTAGTAAGGGACCGACAAAGAGTAAGTAAAAATAAAACAGTCGGACAAAGCAAAGGCTACAATACAACTTTTAGTAAATACAATACATAAACTCATAATATAAAGAAACCTATTAAAAATATACTACCATATCTATACATATAATAAATCTGTAACAAGTCGGTGTCTGTACATTGAAGATATTTGAGAAAAACTGTCACTAGGGCTATTTATTAGCGCAATAGAACCCAAAACAATGATTTTTAGAATTATTGTCTGTTTGTCTGTTTGTCTGTGCGTTTGTGCGCGCTAATCTCAGAAACGGCTTAACCTAGAAGGATGCAGTTTTCACTGATATGTTGGTATTTTCTTGGATTAACATTTAGTGTTTGTTTCATTTGAATTGGTTCACAAATAAGAAAGATACGTCTATTTTAAGAATTTATCGAATAGGTTTTTTTGTTTGAACGCGCTAATCTCAGGAACTACTGCTCCGATTTGAAAAATTCTTTCAGTGTTAGATAGCACATTTATCGAGGAAGGCTATAGGCTATATAATCATCACGCTAACACTAATAGGAGCGGAGCGGAGCGGAAGAATGTTTCAAAATCGGGGGTTTTTGAAGTAAAACTTCTATAGGCACGCTTGACTTGTGGTGAATGTGAACGCGGGTGTGCGGGTGGTTCGGTGGGGGGGTGGGGTTGGAAGGGGCGGATAATTTTTTTATATCGAGGAACTAAGGAGAGCCGCATAATTGATGAAAAAGCAAATTGGATAAAAAAATAAGCTGTCCAAATTACTAATTCCACGCAGACGGAGTCGCGGGCAACAGCTAGTACAACATATATATATGCACAAAACATATAATAAATAAGCAGTGTTCTCAATAAATTAAAGAGATGGTGTGAGCCACATCTTCTTCAAAGCTTCCCTGAACGACACCACGGAGGGAGATTGCCTAATGGAGGTGGGCAATCGATTCCACAGTCTAGCAGATTGAACAGTAAATGATTTAGAGTAAATTTTGGAAGAAGTAGAAGGACAGGCCAAAAGGAGATTGGTACTTGACCGCAAACGATGCTGGCTTCCTTCAGCCAAATAGCTGAAACGCTCGGAAAGGTATAAAGGGGCGGAAGGATTAAAAAGAGTGTTGAAAAGCAATGACAGAACGTGGATGTTCCTACGCTCCCTGATGGGCAACCATCTCACCTGTGCGCGAAAGTGAGATACGTGGAAGAACGCTATCCGATTTTTGCGCTTTAATAACACGACAAAAGTTCAACAAAAACCAACTGATATCTAGCTGAAACAGTCGTCAATTGCATATGCTACATACTTGTAGACGTTCAAGTCCTTCAAGACTCTGTTTGGCTTGTTGATACCATAGAATACCTAAACAATTTTCCAACAATGCGGACTTGGCAGTTTGGCAGGAAGTGATGCTTGTATCATATGACGTAAGGTAGGTATTATACCTACTTAGTCTAGTATAATACTAATATCAAGCCGACATTAGTAGAGACGACAATATTTATAAACTAAGTTAAATTTAATAGCTAAAATTACTTACACGTTTTTTCTGGGTAGGAAATATATAATTGGCTGTCTGGAAGAGATCGCATTTTAGAGATAAGACCGCCTTTTGTCTGCCTGAATTTTTATTTTTGTAATGTCACTGTACTGCTTTTGGTGATCAATAAAGAATATTTGTATTGTAATATATCTATACTAATATTATAAAGAGGATAGATTTGATTGTTTGTTTGTTTGCATTGAATAGGCTCCGAAACTACTGGACCGATTTCAAAAATTCTTTTGCCGTCAGTAAGCTACATTATCACTGAGTGACATAGGCTACTTTTTACCGCGGGAAAATACCTTTTCCTACGGGAAAATTAATTTATCGCGGGCGAAGCTGCGGACGGAAGGCTAGTTGTATATATTTTGCCAAAGTTTCTTACAACAAATCGTACAAAATATCTATTTCTCGTAAGTTTCAATTTACAAAATCGAATAGCTGTCTTCTCGGCTAACTAGTCTACGACAAAAAGTTTATAAAATTGTGAACCTCGTAGGGACCATAAATTGCCCGCAAACAATTGTAGATGGAGCACATTGTCCTCAAACAATAGGTAAACAGGAGTCCCAACCCAACCGGCGACCGTCGGCGAAACGGGACGACACTCCTTTGTGTCTAAACAACACAATTATTAACAGCAACATATTGGATAAATAATGGGAGAGATAGCATATGGCAAAATTCAATATCCACCGAAAATGTCGCAATCCGCCCAGAATACCGATAATAGGGTCGTTTTAAAGATGTCTTCGGGATTTTTTATATCATTAACAAGGCGGAATTCGTCAAAGGCTGATTTGTATCTATAGAAAGCGCTGATGCATCTCTGTGAGATGCAGATAGCAACAGGTCAACGTCTTTAGCCAGAAATAGAGCGCATCGGCCAAGCAGACGGTGGCCCGTGTTTTTCGTCGCCTTCGCTTAGCGATTCGTTCCGACATCTCATTAATATGTCAACGAGGTTATCAATATGCTGCATCTACGGTCTTCAATATTCAATGTTTACGTTGGAAATTTGTCGGGGAGCATAAAAGTAATCACGGCACTTGCGGCCGCTTCATAATGTGAAGCGTAGGTCAACGAACGCGACCTATTTTTTTACAAGTGGGTGGCCATTAGGTTCTCAACTGATTCATTTTAACAATGTCTCGTGCCGGGTACGAATCTGCGACTGATACGCTATTCGCATCATTTGGTTAGTTTAGCGTTGGAACTTTATTGTTGCGATTACAGGCGTGCCAATGTTTAGGGTTGTCAAACTTATTTCCAAGTTAAATTAAAATCCTGAATTTATTTCACCTAATTCGATGTAAAATATTTTCGCTTATTCTATTAAACTGGAGCTTTCTTTTGAAGCGAGAAATGTGTGAAATAAATAATACCATATTAATAGACGCTATAATACCTATCTATGACTAATAAACAAATATTGTCCACCTTAGGTGCCTACGTACTGTATTTAATATAGACCGTCCGTCCGGCAAAGCTTGATACAATGATGATGACACCACCAGTCACCTGACGTACCTACATTTTATGAGCTATCAAAACATGATTCTCCCATAGATTTTGCACGCGAAATGGCTAGTTATGAATCAAATCCTCATGTTATTGCAATAAAGGTTTGAATTATCAGGTCGTGTGCATTGTCCTTTATTCAGGGTCAACCAATACGGGGTAGTATTTTAACCGCACCCTATTCTTTGCGCAATTTAATACCAAAGCAGAGTTTATCGCGGTCTCGTCCTTCAAGTTGTGAGATAATCAAGCACCATCTCATTTCTGCGGTGCAATTTACACAGGGGCTATAAATTAGCCTTATCTTGACGTTTTGTGTCTCTGACTGCGATCCATCAATGTCGCCTAAGCGCGTTTCATGCATTAGCGAAAGTAAATTGATTTTAAGCGAAACAATTTCATCTAATACGCTTATGTCATTGACCATCGTCGCAACACATTGTATCGGTATGAGATGTGATGTGCTGTAGGTAATTGGGTATAATGGGCGGCGTGAGTCATCTTGTAAGTTAATAATACGCGTATAACGAGTTGGCCTGCTTTAGAAACAGCTCTTGGTGAAAATTTGTGTGTACTTAAGTAAAGTTTAATCATTCAACTATCATACTCACAATGCCAGATCAAGTCAGAAATTTTCTAAAGTTCATATTAATCAACAGTATATCTAATATACACCGTGAAATTTTAGTGGTTGTTTTCCCGAAACGAGGTGATTTAGTTTCGATTGTACAATCGATTTATAATTACTATTTTGACTAGAGTCAAAAATACAATTGTGAAAAACGAAAGTCGAAAATGACCGCAAACCAATAGTAACGCTTCGTTGGTACAAGTAGCGTACGATCGTAGGATAGGTTAGGTACCAACGAAGCGTTACTATTGGTTTGCGGTCATTGTATTCTTGTACAGTCATTTTCGACTTTCGTTTTTCACAATTGGATTTTTGACTCTAGTCAAAATAGTAATTATAAATCGATTGTACAATCGATACTAAATCACCTCGTTTCGGGAAAACAAGCACTAAAATTTCACGGTGTATTATAAAAATCTCGTGTCACGGTTTTCTTATCGAACTCCTCCGAAACGGCTTGACCGATTTTTATGAAACTTTTTTGTCTGTATTTGGTAGGTCTGAGGTAGGCTATTTTTTATACCTACTTACTCCTATTCTTCGCAGAGGGAGTCGCGGGCAACAGCTATACTTATATAAAACTAAAGCAAATCTCGAATATCATGACAGAAATTCTTACTGAATAGGAATTAGGGACACGGACGGTGAAAGTTTTCAACTTAGTTTACACTGAAATCTATTGAATGTAAGAGCTTGACGCTGTTCACGGTTCCTTAGCCTGGCTCAAGTCATATCAGATTTAGCTGGGCAAGTTAACCGATATCATCAAAAGCCTGAATTTAAAAGGCTTCGTCGGGCAAGGGGATAGAACAAAAGCCTTAACTTGGCGTGACTTCGTTTACAAAAACTTTTCATAAATCGTACCTACACGTTAGGGACATGGGCAACGTAAATAGTTTTTGTTAAAGTTTACGATATATTTGTGCGTGTAAGTCATTTTCGTACTGCTTTATTGCGTCAGTGTGGTCTGTATGGAAATATGAGACACTTCCATATGTATGTTTGCGTAATGCAAAATGCCGGTGTTGTTCTAATATAAAATAATGATTGACGTCGACGCGTACCTACGTTTTGTTAAATAACGAAAACCCTAGTTCGAATTTCAAATTAAAGCCTAAAGAGCGTGGAGCGCTGTGAAAACAATAACACTATTTCAAATTAAAGTTGTTCGAGCAGCAGCAATAAAAATTATTCTAATTGTAATGTCTAACAATGAGCTCGAATTCGCTTCTCCGCCTTTCATAAAGGACAATGCTCGTGCCCTAAACGAACAAATACCACCCTGTAAAAAATTTTCATTTCCTTCAGTTCGCATCAGACAAACAAATTAAATTCCTTCCTTCTGTAATCACGACGAGTTCGCGATCGGGGCACGGTGTGTGGGAAATTGTCACGTGACTTTAAAGTAAAATGTGCAATTCCGGACGAGAAACGCCAAGAGCACGGCACGTCCCGCCCAGTGCCATTCACAACCGGTTATTGTATGCAAATGATGGCAGGACATTTTTCATGCCAACAGGATTAGTATTCCCGTACGCCAATCGTTTGCGACTTCTATTTGGCTTAGCTTGTAATTATTGCGAGGCACGTAACGCTGTCAAGCTAACGACTACCCGTTTCATCTCTCACGTTGAAACCCTCACCATTTACTTAAGAAGGAATGACATCAAGATAAACGTTTTACGTGTAGCACTACATAAATTTGAAAATGATGTTATAAGCCACAAAGTTACGCTTTCCAGGAAATATGTACTTTGATGCTTTACATGGATGCGTTGCTTTATACCAGTGTTTTTTAACCTGTGGGTCGTGACCCCTAGGGGGGACGCAAAGCCTTACTCAGGGGGTCCCGGGTAAAAGTAAAAACCGGCCAAGTGCGAGTCGGACTCGCGCACGAAGGGTTCCGTATCTATAAAAATCACGTTTGTTGTATGGGAGCCCCCTTAAATATTTATTTTATTCCATTTTTTAGTATTTTTGTTGTTATAGCGGCAACCGAAATACATCTGTGAAAATTTCAACTCTCTAGCTATCACGGTTCCCGAGATACTGCCTGGTGACAGACGGACAGACGGACAGACGGACGGACGGACAGCGGAGCCTCAGTAATAGGGTCCCGTTTTTACCCTTTGGGTACGGAACCCTAAAAAGGTCCTACACTAAAATAATTAAATAATATTTTAATGCGACAGCAAGGTTTGTTAATTTTCCAAGATGAGACGTCAAAGTAACTTTCAAGTTGCAGCCTATTTTATCTGTTTTATTTTGATGTACCTACCTAGAGCATAGACGAGAATGACATTTCACACAGGTAAGAAGTGACAAATGGCACTAATAATATTAAAGCGTGGCTTGCTAGCTCTGGATATTGGATAAAATCACTACCACTTTGTTTCAATTTTGACCTTAGAGGGTAGCTAAAATATTTTAAATTGTAAAGGGA
This sequence comes from Archips crataeganus, assembly GCA_947859365.1. Taxonomy (NCBI): domain Eukaryota; kingdom Metazoa; phylum Arthropoda; class Insecta; order Lepidoptera; family Tortricidae; genus Archips; species Archips crataeganus. The sequence continues at coordinate 9,683,351 of OX402062.1, forward strand.
ACGCGTATTCAAAAAGATTGAAAAACACTGCTTTATCTTAATATATAAAAGAAGAAACTGACTGACTGACTGACATATCAACGCACAGCCCAAACCACTGGGCCTAGAGATTCCAAATTTGGCATGTAGGTTCCTTATAAGGTCTAGGGGTGCACTAAGAAAGGATTTTTCAAAATTCACTCCCTAAGGGGGTAAAAAGGGGGTTCAAAGTTTGTGTGGGGAAACAAGATTAGTTCGACTATTTTATTCGAAACTTCACAGAAATACTCCTAATGATAAATGAGTAAACACGTGTTTCAGGTTTTTTGAGAATTCAACCCCTAAAAGGGGGGAAAGGGGTAACAAAGTCTGAAAATCAACATGGGTGTTGTTTCTATGGTTTATCGGGTCGCTGGTTATGAAAACAACAACGGTTTTAAAATCCGACGTGGCAGACGTAAAATACCATCTCCCTGGATGGGGTGAGATGGGGTTGAAATATCTAAATAAACTAAATGACTGTTGATATATCAACGCACAGCCCAAACTACTGGACCTAGAGACTTGAAATTTTGCACATAGATACCTTATACAATGTAGGCATCCACTAAGGAAGGATTTTTGGGAATTCCCACGGGAAAGGGAAAAAACGGGCTTTATATATTCGATTCCGAGTGACCCTATCTCAGTAACCATAATAACTAGACTCTTCAAATTTGATACACAAGTAGGTATTACATTATTTAAAACATTAATTTCAGGATTTTTCAAAATTCCCACGGGATAAGGAAAAAACGGGATTTATATATTCAGTTCAACGGGATCCTATGAACTATAATTACTACTCTTCAAATTTAGCATAGATGTAGGTAATTATAAATTCCCATGGGATAAGGAAAAAACGGGATTTTTCGTTTTACTGGTCGTAGAAAGCTGAAATTCGGCATGTAGGTTGTTTGGGGAGTGTTGAGCTGGATTGAGAGAGGACTTTCCAAAATTCCTACGGAAACGGGAAAAACAGGATTTTTCGTTTTACAGGTCGTAGAAAGTTGAAATTCGGCATGTAGTTTGCTTGGGGAGTGTAGAAGAGCACTGAGAGAGGACTTTCCCATATTCCCACGGGAACGGGAAAAAACGGGATTTTTCGTTTTACTGGTCGTAGAAAGCTGAAATTCGGCATGTAGGTCGGTGGGGAGTGTAGAGGAGCATTGAGAGAGGACTTTCCAAAATTCCCACGGGAACGGGAAAAACGGGATTTTTCGTTTTACTGGTCATAGAAAGCTGAAATTTGGCAAGTGGGTTCCTTGGGGAGTGTAGAGCTGGATTGAGAGAGGACTTTCCAAAATTCCCACGGGAACGGGAAAAAACAGGATTTTTCGTTTTACTGGTCGTAGAAAGCTGAAATTCGGCATGTAGGTCGGTGGGGAGTGTAGAGGAGCATTGAGAGAGGACTTTCCAAAATTCCCACGGGAACGGGAAAAACGGGATTTTTCGTTTTACTGGTCATAGAAAGCTGAAATTTGGCAAGTGGGTTCTTTGGGGAGTGTAGAGCTGGATTGAGAGAGGACTTTCCAAAATTCCCACGGGAACGGGAAAAAACAGGATTTTTCGTTTTACTGGTCGTAGAAAGCTGAAGTTCGGTATGTAGGTTGCTTGAAGAGTGTAGAGGAGTATTGAGAGAGGACTTTCCCAAATTCCAACGGGAACGGGAAAAAACGGGATTTTTCGTTTTACTGGTTGTAGAAAGCTGAAGTTCGGTATGTAGGTTTCTTGAAGAGTGTAGAGGAGCATTGAGAGAGGACTTTCCAAAATTCCCACGGGAACGGGAAAAACGGGCTTTATCGTTTTACTGGTCATAGAAAGCTGAAATTTGGCAAGTGGGTTCCTTGGGGAGTGTAGGGGAGCATTAAAAAAACATTTCCCGAAATTCTTGCGGGAACGGGAAAAAACGGGATTTTGCGTTTTACTGGTTTTAGAAAGCTAAAATTTCAAAATTCATAAGTACTGTAGTAAGTAGGCCGCAAAGGGCACTTTAACCGACTTCTAAAAAAGGAGGAGGTTATGCATTCCACTTTATGATGTTTTTTATTTAGGTATGTTCACCGATTTCTCGGTCAATTGTGGACCTGCTTGCTTGCTTGCCGGTATGCTTGCTTGCTTGATATCTTGGTTCTTTGGAATACTCATAGTACACGCGAGCGAAGCCGCGGGCAAAAGCTAGTACCTATATATTCTAGATTATAGAAAGGAAGAAACCCCGAGTGTGATAAAAACCTAGTCAATTGAAAAGCTGAGGCTGGACTATTAAGGTAAGTCAATATTAAAACGTGGCTACGTAAAATCAAACTGGGAATATATTTCACCAAAATAATTGAAAAAGTATGGTAAGCTTAAATATTTTGCGTCGTTGCGAGCTGGTTAAAAGGGGATTGGTTCGTGTGGGCAAGACAAAGACCCACTGATGAGTGAGCCCAGGCATTATTGTCGTTGGAAATACGGGCGCACCAATCACAGTGTCCCAAATACCAGACCAGCGGAACATTGTCAATGTACATTATAATTAGACGGGTGGGCACAATACGATCAATCGAATATTGGATCACAACAGAATAATTGACAAGTCACAACAAAAGGTCTGAAATATCAACAGGAAGATGTAATATTCACACCACGACTGAATATCGATTGAGGTGCTTTATGTGTATGTTTAGCATAGATGCTGTAATAGTTGATAAGATATAACGGAGTTTATAAGTCTTCGTTGCTTAGGTATATTTTAACAAGTGTTCATAAATAAAACATGAGATTTAATCGGATCCATATCTCATTCATGAAACAGTTCAACCGTGTCGATAACTTGTAGATAAACGATATGTACGTAGATATATAGTATGTATCAGCAAAACATAGTAGAAACTGCAGCATTACGCTGCCGGTAACGAACCTTTTTGACACGCGAAATTGAAATATTCCTGGCCGCCTTGTCAGTGTCAATAGACAAGTTCTTTTGAAAGGGTTTCGAGTTTTGCACGACTGAGATTGATGTTTTGGCTGTCAAGAGATTGAATTAATCTAAGACGAATAAGATTATTTTTATTTTATAAGAATTGATAACGTGACCATCGATTTCATATTGAAGGCTGTCCCCACAGAATAATAAAAGTTTTTTTTGGTCACATTTGAAGAATTGAACCACCAGAACTGTATATAAAAATAATTGGTTGGAACCGTTTTTAGCGGGTATGTATTTTTTATCTTTTTCCATATCCACCGCTTCTCTTTCCGTACTGTGCCTATTTCCTACCAGTTTATATTTCTTTTACAGTTCCACCTTTACCCCAAACCTACTCACTTCTTTCAAGTTGGGAAATTCATCAAAAGCCAGCTAGCTAAGCGATAAACATTTTATTTCATTTTATTCGGCGTTCCATCTTTAAAATTTGTGTGTAATTTTTATATCATATTTTCTGCTTTTAGCTGTAAGTTGACGAGTGGGGCCCTTCTCCAACAGTTTTTAGTTAGGTTTTATGTGTACATATTTCTTTTTCGTATTTTTTTCAAAATTCCAAAAGACGCAAAGCCCGTCGTTCATTTGTTTCGGCATTATTCATTTAAATTTTTTTGGTTAATTGGTTAATTTTTTATGGTTCAAATTGGTTAATTTTTTTTTGGTTGAAATAAATAGTGTACAGTTTGTAGATAGATTCCTTTTATTTTTTTCTACAAAAATTGGCGCCCGAACTAAAAAATATTTTTTTTATTTTTTTCTTTTGTGGGGGGATGGGCTGACCGTTTCTCGGTCATTGTATATATATATATATATATTTTTTTTTCCTTCTAGTTTTATTCTCTTAGTAGATTGCTCTTTTCTGTGGCAGTCATGTCTTTTAACCACTCGGTTAATACAAATCCATTCATAGTTCCTGAGTCTCACGACGCAGAATATTTAGAGGACCGTGCAAGTTCGAACCCTTTTGTTAATCCTGATCTTCGCGACGAGGAATATTTTGATTCCGCGACATCAGTGAACATGAGACCATCGCCTGCGGATCAAGTTTATGTACCGGTTAGAGGGGAATCACTTACCAAATGGGGTATCGTGTTTACCGGTAAAACATGTGTGCGCGAGTTCTTTGCTCTCGTCGAAGAACAGGGAGTTGCTCGTGGAGTCGACCCGTCGTATGTAGTGCTGAGGTTTCATGAACTGTTAGCTGACAGCGCTCTTAAATATTTCCGAGCTATCAGACATCCTCGATTATCCTACGCTGATCTGAAGGCTGCGTTCTTGAAAACCTTTGACGTGGTCGATTACGACTTCAAGGTCGAGAGTCAACTCCGCGCACTTCGGCAAGGGAAGGATCAGTCTGTTGTTGACTTCGTCATTAGTGCGCGAGATCTTAATGCAAAACTGCGCGTGCCGATTTCAGACGAAAATCTCTTCCTGATAATTAAATATGGGTTGCATCCACGTTATCATGCATGCCTTGCAACCAATTTGATTGATGATTTGGATGGGCTTATGGAAATCGCGAAAAATTTTGAATCATTTCAGGGTCAGCGACCTTCAGGTTTTTCCGTGGCACCTGTTCAATCTGATGCAGCAGTAGTATGTCTCAAGTGTAATGTTGCAGGTCATCACTTCCGATTGTGTCCTAACATAACAGGAGCCGTTTGCTTTAAATGTAAACGTGTTGGTACTATAACGCGTGATTGTCCACAGTGCTTTCCGAGTTCTTCAAAAAACTAATTTGCGGTGACACGTCTTGCCCAGCGTTGTCTCCTCTTGTTGTAAACAACACTTCTGATAATCGTCTATATGTTGAACTTTCGATTTCCGGGTCGAATGTGAAGGCCTTACTTGATTCTGGTGCGCAAGCGTCATTAATTGATGTTTCCTTATTGTCCAGATTAGGTATCAGTTTTTGTAAAAATATTCGCCCTTCAGTGGTATCCGCTGATAATTCTCCAATTACAATTTTAGGGGGAGTCAATGTACCTATTTCTTTTAACGGGTTTTGTTTTGCTCACCCTTGTCTTGTAAGCGATGGTTTGCCAACGAAATTTATTTTAGGAATTGAGTTCTGGAATAAATTTGGACTTACTTCTTTATTGTGTAAAGCTTTTAGTGATGTAACGAGTGGTAAGCTTTTCGTACCGCACCCGCTCGATGTTAACACCGAATCCCTTGAGGTTGGTGAAGCGCGTTATAGTTCCACGTGCTGTTTTATCCGCTGATCAAGAAGCTCGTCTTCAGTCCGCGATTGATTACTTTGATGAGATTTCTTCCGCAAAGATTGGTCTAGGGTGTACTTCGTGGCTTTCCCACAAAATTGAGACCGTCGGTCCACCAATTCGGCAACGATACTACCCACTTTCGCCTATTAAGTTAAAAGTCCTTAATGAGGAAATCGATAAAATGTTAGAGATGGGAGTTATTCGTCCGTCTCGCTCTCCATGGGCTAGTCCTGTGGTAATGGTCACGAAAAAGGATGGAAGTATTAGATTCTGCGTTGATAGTCGAAAACTTAATAGCGTCACTATCCGCGATTCCTATCCGTTACCGCGTATCCAAGACATCCTTAACAATCTTCGTGGAGCTCGGTATATGACTTCTTTGGATTTTAGGAGTGCGTTCTGGCAAATTCCTCTTGCTGATAAAGAAAGCTGTGAGAAAACTGCTTTTATTGTACCTCAGCGAGGTTTATTTGAATTCGTGCGTATGCCATTTGGTTTAACCAATGCGGCATCTGAAATGCAGAGACTGACAGATCGGATTATTAATTTTGAGTTCACGGCCGAATCAGATGACTTTGTTTTTGGTTATGTTGATGATCTCATTTTGGTATCACGTGATTTTGATAGCCACTTACGTCTCATCCGCAAGGTCTGTGATAGGCTGAAAGAAGCAGGTCTTACTGTCAATTTAGACAAGTGTGAGTTTTGTAAATCTGAATTGAAGTATTTGGGTTATGTTGTTAATGAGCGTGGGCTTCAAACAGATCCAAAAAAACTCGAAGCTATTAATGACTATCCGACTCCAACAACAGCTAAATCTCTTCGCTCTTTCATTGGCATGTGTTCATATTATCGTCGTTTTGTGGATAATTTTTCCAGCATTATTGCTCCGATGACAGCTTTAATCGGCAAAAGAAAGGGTCGTGAGCCTATAGAATGGAATGGGGACGCGGCAGCCGCCTTTCGGAAACTGAAGGACGTTTTGATAGGTTCACCGTTAATGGCCTGCCCAGATTTTTCAAAACCTTTTGTTTTGCAGTGTGACGCAAGTTTAGTCGGTCTTGGGTCCGTTTTGGCTCAAGTAATCGATGGAGTTGAGCATCCTATTGCCTATTACTCTCGGTTGTTCACAAAAGCGGAAAAGAATTACAGTACTTCAGAACGCGAGCTTTTGGCTGTTTTGGATTCTATTAAACACTTTCGCGGGTATCTTGATGGCATGAAATTTACGATAGTAACTGATCACATTGCGTTAAAATGGCTTATTACTCTGGATAATCCCACGGGCCGTCTAGCACGTTGGGCAACAATTATCTCTCAATATAACTTCGAAATTGAGCATCGAAAAGGCGTGTTAAACGTAGTTCCTGACGCTTTGTCTCGATACCAAGTCGGCTTGATAAATTTCGTACGAGGTACAGATGATACTACCGATCCGTGGTACGAACGAATTTATAGAGGTGTTTCGGACACGCCACAGATGTTCCACGCCTTTACAATTCGTGACGGCATGCTTATGCGCAGGATGTCTGTTGAGAATCCTTTATTGCCAAACCCATGGCGGATCGTTTTACCTGCTACAAAGGTGAGAGAAGCTATTGCGGAGATTCATAATGGTTTTCCCAATGTACATCCTGGCGTTATGAAAACCTATTTGAAGGCTAGGGAGCTCTATTACTGGCCCAATATGTATCGGGATATTGCTTCATTTTTATCTGAATGCACGGTCTGTAAGGCGTATAAGATTGCCAACACTCAGCCTCGTGGTCAACGATTATTTCCCAGGTCAGTTCATGCACCTATGGATCTTTTGTCTATTGATCTTATTGGACCATTGCAGCGAGTGGATGGTGGTTATCGATACATTCTTACCATGGTTGACGTATTTACCAAGTTCGTGTGGCTAGTTCCTTTAAAGAAATATGACGCTAGATCTATTTCTAATGCTCTGGAAATAGAAGTTTTCTTGCGGTATGGTTTTCCGTCTAATATCCTTTGTGATAATGCAACAGTTTTTCACAGTGCTGAGTTCCTTGAATTTTTGTCTTCTTACGATATTCCTAATCCATGTTATACACCTTATTATTCGCCTCAAGCGAACGTTTGTGAGCGCTATAATCAGACAGTAATTACGACGCTGAGTATTCTTGTCGATGGCGATTTTCGTCGTTGGCGTGAACATCTTCCTAGGGTTTCATTATACTTGAATTCATGTATAAATCTGGCAACGTCCTATACCCCGAACTTTCTCATGTATGGCCGTGAGTTGACGACTGTTCAGCAGCGTGCAAGCAATCAGACTGAGGACCCTGGTTTGGCACTCAGTCGGGTTCAGCATGCAACGAACCTTTCAACTCTTCGAGAGGTATATGCTAAAGTTGCGGACGCAATGACCCTTGCTTTTCACCGAAATTCTGTTAAGTTCAATGCGAATAGGAGTGCCGTTAGGCTTCGTATCGGTGACGTAGTTTGGCGTCGGAACTTTCAACGGGGAACTAGTGATCAGATTAGAGGAGGTAAATTTGCTCCCCGTTTCTCAGCCTGTCGTGTTATCAGGATTGTGTCGCCTCAGGTTTATGAGTTGCGTGACGTTGATTCACCGCACGTGGGGGTTTATCACATAAAAGATATTTTAAAATGATCACCCGCTGTTCTTTTATTTTCAAATTCAAACCGACACAATATGTCTGTCTTTTATACGTTTCGATTCGTTTCGACTAATTCCCTTCATTATATTTTTTGTCCTTTGCTTCGCTTTGATACCATTTGTACATTTTGTTATATTTTGTTACTCGTTACGTCACAGGGTAAGCCCTAAGTTAAGCTTCCTTTGGTGGTTTTGGGCAGCCACTGACGGAGACGCTTGCTTTAAGCGATTGTTTGTCAATAGTTTCCTGGTAAAGATGGAAACTTATTTAGCGATTAGGTGTATGCATATTTTTTGTTATTATTATTGTACATATATTTTTTTTTTTGGTTGGGCGATGTCTGCAGCATTACGCTGCCGGTAACGAACCTTTTTGACACGCGAAATTGAAATATTCCTGGCCGCCTTGTCAGTGTCAATAGACAAGTTCTTTTGAAAGGGTTTCGAGTTTTGCACGACTGAGATTGATGTTTTGGCTGTCAAGAGATTGAATTAATCTAAGACGAATAAGATTATTTTTATTTTATAAGAATTGATAACGTGACCATCGATTTCATATTGAAGGCTGTCCCCACAGAATAATAAAAGTTTTTTTTGGTCACATTTGAAGAATTGAACCACCAGAACTGTATATAAAAATAATTGGTTGGAACCGTTTTTAGCGGGTATGTATTTTTTATCTTTTTCCATATCCACCGCTTCTCTTTCCGTACTGTGCCTATTTCCTACCAGTTTATATTTCTTTTACAGTTCCACCTTTACCCCAAACCTACTCACTTCTTTCAAGTTGGGAAATTCATCAAAAGCCAGCTAGCTAAGCGATAAACATTTTATTTCATTTTATTCGGCGTTCCATCTTTAAAATTTGTGTGTAATTTTTATATCATATTTTCTGCTTTTAGCTGTAAGTTGACGAGTGGGGCCCTTCTCCAACAGTTTTTAGTTAGGTTTTATGTGTACATATTTCTTTTTCGTATTTTTTTCAAAATTCCAAAAGACGCAAAGCCCGTCGTTCATTTGTTTCGGCATTATTCATTTAAATTTTTTTGGTTAATTGGTTAATTTTTTATGGTTCAAATTGGTTAATTTTTTTTTGGTTGAAATAAATAGTGTACAGTTTGTAGATAGATTCCTTTTATTTTTTTCTACAAAACGTAGTAACAAGAAACACCACGATGTTAACGACCTCAGTCCAGTTACACATGATCAAATTGATTAAGTGATATGTATGATGATGCCAGTTCTCGGGTGCGCTGGTTCTGTCGATACCCTTTAATTGGCTTAATTGTTGACCAGCTCCGAGCTAAACGTTTGTGAGCATGCTTCGACAAACTGTCGGAATAACACACATAAATTAATATATTGTACAGTCTTAGCGTGTCTTCTGTTGTTGCAAAGAAAAAGTTGTTTAACAAAACGTGATGAAAAGTGGGCATATAAGAACTTCTTTGGTGAAACGACTGTAAAGATTTTGAGATAGATTTTGACTTGAACTAGACATATTTGTAGCCAACCTATTTCAAAGCTCCATGATCTCGTTTTACACCCATATAACAGACTCTTAACAAATATTTTATCGTAATGAACTGAAACAATTACTTTGCTCACCCGCGACCTATTTGTTCATTAATATGGACCTCCGCAAAGTAACACCTGATTCAATAAATTATTTTATCGTAATATTAAGACCGTTCCCTAGCTTTGATTTAAACATTTGCTGTTGCACAATTTTAAGCACCAAATAGCACGTGCTTAAACATTAATGAATCTTTATTATTAATATGCTGTTGTTTTCCGATATATTTTATCTAAGGAGTTGTCTGCTTTCTTGGAAAATTTGGTTGCAAAAGAATATGTGTTTAAATAAAATTAACACAGGCGGTTAAATATCGCTAATGTCATCCAGAACCAGTTATGATGAGGCCTATTCGCAACCTCATACTGCACACGAACTAAATCTATTGTGGTTGAATTGGAACGCCGGTTTGTGTGTACAAGTCAGCTACCGGCGCAAACGCATCAAAGAGCTTAAAATAGCGGCCTGACTCACACCCCGAACAAGAGCAGTTGCTTACGGGTTCTATTTGCTCTGTTTCATTGTAACTTTCTTGCACTGTAAGCTTCACTAACAATATCGCCTTATATGTAATTGACGTCACGGTAATTAGTCATGAATTAAACCGAGAAAAAACCCCTCATTTAGTCAACTCGCTTGAAAAACGAAATGTTCGATACGTGTAATCATGTTTTATTAATGTATGAAATGGCAGAATGCGCAGTGCATAGTCCAATGTTCTTTCAAACAACAATAGGAAGAAGGTGATGACGAAATAGCGGAATATTATTTCACCATTTGAGTCGACTCAGTATTTTTTTCAACCGACGAAAACAAAAGGAGGAGGTTCTCAATTCGACGTGTATAATAAATAATAAATATTAGGGGGCAATCTTACACAAATCGACCTAGTCCCAAACTAAGCAAAGCTTGTACTATGGGTACTAGACGACGATAAACATACTTATATAGATAAATAAATACTTAAATACATAGAAAACATCCATAACTCAGGAACAAATATTCGTGCTCATCACACAAATAAATGCCCTTACCGGGATTTGAACCCAGGACCTCTTGCTTCGTAGGCAGGGTCACTACCAACTAGGCTAAGGCGGTCGTTAAATTTTTTTTTTTTTTTATGTATGATCACGCATAACTTTTTACAGAGTAGTCCGATTTTGATGATTATTTTTTTATTGGAAAGCGTATACCCCGAGGGTGGTCCCATTTAAATTTGGAAACAATATTCCTACCCTAAGGGTAGAAAAACAGGCGATGATTGATTGTTCAGTTACTGATTGTACTATATGACCACGCATAACTTATTACAGAGTAGTCGGATTTTGATGATTCTTTTTTTATTGGAAAGCGTATACCCCAAGGGTGGTCCCATTTAAATTTGGAAATAAAATTCCTACCCTGAGTGTAGGAAAACAGAGGAGGATTGACTAACTTTTTACAGAGTAGTCTGATTTTTACAATTCTTTTTTATTGGATAGATAGGGTATACCTTGAAGTTGGTATTATAAATTTGGAATAAAAATTACCCCAAGGATGGAAAAAAAGTATAAAATAAAAACTTTTTAACAAAAAATTAAACCGCCGAAAAAACTGAAAAGCAAAAAATAATAACTTTTTTGTTTGACCTTAATCTAGGTACCAGTTTGAAGTCGGTGCCTCAGCACGAGCCAGGAGGAGTGATAGAAGCCAATCAGGTAGACGATTATAGGTCCACTCCTCCTGGCTAAGTGCTGAGGCACCGACTTCAAACTGGTACCTAGATTAAGGTCAAACAAAAAAGGTATTATTTTTTGCTTTTCAGTTTTTTCGGCGGTTTAATTTTTTGTTAAAAAGTTTTTTTATAAATGTGTACTTTTCCTAGACTCGCTTGTAGCGATTCCCGGAAACAAATGAACATTAATATGATTCCTTGCTGAATTTATTATAACCATCGCAACAAAAAACATAAAGGAAAAAATAGTCCAAGTTTTTCAACAAGACGAAGACGAATACGGAATGAGACGAAATAAGAATTAAATGAAAAACGAATGAGGCGAGATAATAGGATACCATAGACCTGACTATTGTGTAAAAACAACCCATTCTTGGTTGTAGTGAAAAAAAGTTACTGGAAGCGAGAAAATGCGCTCGGAATGGGTTTCGGCTAAACACAATCACTGCAGTGTCGCTCGGCTTTTACTCCGAACGATAACCGGACACACTGCCGTGTGTCTCGATGCCAGTACCCGTGTACCTAGATATACCTGTAATAACCTTGAATCCGTATAAGGAACAGGAGTGACCGCCAGAGACGCCGCTATCCCTTAAATGGAAGCCAGACCTTTTAACGAGCAACCAGCGAGCTAAGGACTTAGCCAATCTAATAAAAAGCGACTTAGTGCGAAACTGACAAGAGTTCCGAGGTTGTTTCATCTGGATTTTTTTTATCTTTTTTTATTTAAACTGTTTTGCATATTTTGATAATGCTGCTAACGCATCTTGGTTAACCTAATATTTAATTAATCTGAGAGGAGGCCTGTGCCCTGCAGTGGGACTTATATGTATAGACTGGGATGATGGTGATGAGATGATTTAATTGAACGGTTCGTGGAAGCTAAATATATAAACAGAAAACGAAAATTATTGTACAGTGGATAAGTACTACTCATAGTATTTATCGGTTCGACAGCTATGAGTCGATGCATGTGCATGATAATGGCAAAATTAACGAGCATTAATAATTTAGATGAAGAAAGTGAAATCGCTCGTTTTTGTACCGTCTGTGCCTATGCCCATCGGCTTTAGTATTAATACCCCCGTACTAATACTGATTTGAATATTAAAGTAACTTGTTCTGTTACTTGACAGCGTGGAGTAACAGTTCTCATTTACTAAATAAATGTTTAAATTTATGACATCCGGCCTAAGCCATTAAACTAAAGCATTCTGTTTCAAACTTCAGAGAGCATTTTGCGCAAGAGTTTTTGTTGTCATGTCTTTTTGTTTTAACTTAATTTATTGTAGAACATAGGTAAGCTGTAGGATAGAGTTATTAAGTACATTTGAGGTATTTTATGTCTTGCCAATGGGCGTACAAAACATAAGCAATCGGGTTCAGTTAATACTTCTCATTCAAGCGAACACGCGTCACATAATCGCTCGTTAAGGCTGAACGCACCAGCTTTTAATGAAAATATATAACTTTCGCACACAAGCATCTAAAAATTATCTCTTTCAGATGAAGCGTTGACTGATTCTGAATGTGACACACAATCTCAAACAAGCACTTTTGATGATACTTTGCATAGCTTACCAAACATGTCGACGATAGAGAATGAGGTGCAGATTTGCCGAATGAGATGAAGGACGAAATTAAGAAACTGTCCACCCACCTGGATAGCGCAAATGAGAAGATTGATAGGCTTAACTTGGAAGTTAGTGAATTGAAGAAAAAACTGGAATAACATCAAAACATAGATAACTTTTATACCAAATGAAAGCTTTTTTAATTAAGTAAAGTATTTTGAATTGTTATGGTCACTTATCGCCTATCACGTTTATCAAATGGCGGAGCGGACCATTCAAATTTGTCTGACAGTCAGAAACGTTTCACGAAATTGACTTGTTGTAATTACGAAATAGCAAGTAGACTGCCTCGAGAGTAATGTTATAGGAGTCACCACACAGCTACCAACAAGAATACCGAGACAAAAGTTTTAATTGCTTGAGAGTCTAATGTGCTAGGTTATTCCCTAGAGGCAAAAGTATATAGTTTGTTTCAAATGGGTTTCTGCTAGTATTGCGTATACAATAAATAAGATATACGTTGTTACTTCATAAATAACGCATAACTTATTCGACTTATTGTGCAGGCAATAAAGAACCGTTTTTATTACAATCGTAACTCAGTATCCAACTAAATCGCTGCTTATTTAAAATAACGGCCTAATTAGGCATGATACGCAGTATAATTATATACCTTATTTGCAATAATTAAAGTATTAAGTTGTACACCGTAGTATTTTGGATTGGAATAGAGCGTTGTTTTAGATAAGCAGCGAAATGTTGAACGTCATTAAGCATTCAGCTAAATATTTTGCTTGTAGCAAATGTAACTTGTTATCGCTTGCAGCTTATCTGGGAAATGGCAAACGCGCCGCAGTCTTATTTTATGGGAAATAATAAACTTACAGCGGGTAGCTTCAGTTATGGCAAGTAACATCGGACGAGGGCGACAAAATAACGGCCAACGGAAAAATCGAGTTTTCAGCCCTAACATTAAGCCTAACATTCGCGTTGTATTAAATAGCAATAGGTAGGTTCTATTACGGTACGCACTATTAATAATACTATAGGTACTCAAAATTAATACGATTTAAAGGTAAACATTTTGTAGCTTGTGTGTTTGTTTCTTCGTATGTAGGGGTCACCAATGGAAAGGTACACTAACCCTGATTAACACAGGTTACTTTTTATTTATCCGGAAAAGTGTTTTTACCCACGTGCATGACTACTTCATACAAAATATTCTACGAATATTTTTGTTCATTGTATTATTGATATTGAGGGGGTGGAGGGGTATTATTAATTATCATTATATTCGGCAGTTTGTGTTTAAGAGACACAATGATTATTCGTTAACGCATTCGTTGCCGGCTGTCAGGCTCTAGACTTCTTCAGGTGCCACAAACGCACATGTGCATTCAAATGACTGCCAAACTATGACAACGACACTAGGCGACAGTCACAAAAACGCATATAGGTAGTAATGAATGCGTTAAAGTAAGACGCAATGTCAAGAGCAATTGTATTTTCTCGGACAGTGTGTACTATTTTGCGCATCGTAATCGGATCTTACGTGTTTGGCTGTGCTTTAACTGACGCTTCTATCTATTCAGTTCTGTATAAGGTGCTACCTCCTATGACTACCTAGCTATCTTCATCTGACACAATTGTGCTTTAGGTAGAGCCTTGTTAAGCTTTATGTGAACGTCTATTGCCTTGACAAAGCCAATATAAAGCCTTCTGTGCTTAAACGAAAGATGCTATGTCGACAGATCGTTTGAATACTAGAGAATCATGATCATGATAAGTACTGTTGTAATCCTAGTTGGACATGTTTTTAAAGGAGGTTTCTAATTCGCTGCTTACTTTTAATGTACCGTCAGCCTCAGAAGTAGCTGAATACTTAAGTACTTTGTCGCACTAACTAGTTATACTGTGAAGATTTAAATATGACACGTTAGTGAAAATGACAAAATACTACCTAAGTGTTCAGCGACTTCTGAGGCCAACCGTACGTATTATGTTCAGTGTAGGTACGTATTATGGACAGACGGACGGACAGAGAAGCCTCAGTAACAGGGTCCCGTTTTTACCCTTGGGGTACGGAACCCTAATTACCCCCGTAGAAAACAAACCGACCAAATGCAAGAGAGAAAGAGGAGAAGAGAGTTCGTTTCCACACGGCCGGATGGAAAAATGGGCAGCGGGCAGAGACTCAGCCAATAGAGTCCAATTGGCATCTTTGGTTATCAAATCCTAATGAAAATAGTTATATTGTTAGCTACGACGTGAGAGTCAGACTCGTACTTGGCCGGTTTTTGCCAAAGTGCCTTAAGGAGGTTAAAAAAAGACAAAAACTTTGCATTGTAGCTAAACGACCCATAACAGTGGCTTGCTTGGCTTGGATTTCAGGGCGGAGCTCGCGCTTGGGCATATTTTTGACTGCACTAGTTACCTAATGGTATATTTATGTTGCATATATTCACAGAAACAGATAAATTCAAGAGGTTATTTGGAATGCTGTTGAATCTTGGCCAATTCTTGCATTTACAAAATTGTTATAAATATTCCTACTTGAAACTTAAAATAAATCATGTCTGTGAAGTGAATGTTTTACAAAAAAAAACAAGTTCGAAAATTTTAAGATTACACGAGCAGGTTAATAAACAAAAATTATAGATTGTAAGTATATTAAAATTTATATACAAGCAAAGAAGCTAATAAATATTACTAATGTAATACGTTTCTGATTTTTTTATGCGGTGTTCAATAGTCATTGTAGTGTATTTGTATTAATATATTTTAGCTGCACCTTATAATTCTATTGTTCGATACTTACTATTCATTATCGTCGAATATTCGAGAAACAACAACATTTAAACAACTATAATAATCGGGGTCAGAGCTATTTAAGTCAGGTAACAACTAGGCAGCTACTTAGGTATATTGGTTTGCCGGAAGTTAATTCAATATTCCCCTAGACTATTGAATTTACACAGATGATAATTAAAGGAAAATACTGAAAATATTAATAGATGAAATTAAATAAACTGTTTGTTGAACTATAAAATAACAAGACGTTAAATAATAGTTTTTACATCTCGTGCTCATTAGCTCATTAAGTTCGTATTTATGCTGGATATAGGCCGAATAAAATGACTTTCTATGCTCTAGTCTAGTGTATTAAGGAAAATCTACGTCTAGGACCAACACAATCAGGCGCCAACAGCCACGAACACTAGAACTTTGTAAAAAAAAGTGTCTTTATTTCATGTTGTTTTATTATTAGTACATAAAAATCTTGAAAAATAAAAAGTTTTAATTTAAATGAACATTTAATTGCAATGTTTTCTCGCAATCGAAGTGAAAAGCAGTGTATAAAACTCATTTAGCATCGACTTGAAATCAACCATCGCCTGCGGCTCAGGTGGATAAAAATAGTCCCGGTTACTTTGACATGTTTTATGCACTTTTTTTATTTTACCCTGAATTTAAAGAAAGAAAGAAAATTTATTTATTTACAACAACACAAGACGCATCAATATTATTACAAATAGACAACAGGAAGGATAAAGATAGAGAGTAGGTTTTTCATATTTTAATAACAGTAAAAAGTACTTAGTAGTACGAAGGACACTTGTCTTCAAAAAATCACTCTTATATTCCAAGCAAAAAATGAGTGTGGCATACGGAATCCGTATTACAGACCGACAGACAGCCGTGATGAAAGTCAAAGGCTTAGGAACCTTAAAAAGTTGGACTTTCATAGTGTTATTTTATATCAAAAACATTTATTGTTATGAACAAATCATGCCCGGAATATGTATGAAAGTTCCAAATGGAACGCGTTCATGCGTTAGTGGGTTACATGTATGGTATATAGAATTACAAATGTGAGTGTAAATATCAGCTTTATGTACATATCCGGTGTTCGATTACAATTACTGATGTATATATACATATTAAATGTGAGACTGCTCTAAGTTAATTTGTAAATTGTTAGGTATATAAACGGTACAACCAGCAGTAATATCGGTTTTGTATGCGAAGTTTTTTTTCGTTTTTAAGGTGAGAGTAAATATATCCGTACTAAGGATGGTAGGATGAAAAAAGGCTGTACCTACATACAGTATGGATGCGACCACCTTGACGAAATTTAATATAGTCCAATGATAAAAAGAATCAACACAACAGCAATATTTCACGGGCACTTGATTGGAATTTAATATTAAAATGTAATAAGACCATTTAGCTCTCTTCCACTGTTTGTTCCACAAATCAAGTTCTACTGTATGTTCGTAAAATGTCTGAAAATTGGTGGACACACTAAAGCAAGATTCTGATATATTTAGAAGCAGCAACGCCATCAAACTTTATTTTCTGATCTATAAGTTTTGCGACGTACGATTTACTAAGTGAAGGTAATTTTGGATAGCGAAGGTTTCTATTGTTAAGAAAAACTCCGCTAAGGGCGTACTTTTATCTGACTCCTAGGAACTTTATTGATTTGTTTTCAAAGACTGTCGTTTTATTTGTCTAGCATTTATTGTAATCTACGGCTTTGTATCCGATTAAGTGAATCGTAATTTAGTTACAAGCTTAAAAGCACACGTTGAAAATAAATAATATTACCAATAACTGATTACATGGAATTACCGGCATGTGAAGAGCAAACCAATTGTTGGGTATGATTTTGCAAAAGATGTAGGTAAGCTGATGACAATAAGCGCTAAAGTAAATTGTGAAGAATGACTTGCATTTCGTATAAGTTTTTAAAGTAAATTATGAAGTAGCAAACTGTGTAGCGACTTGGGAGCATTAATAACTCTACAACAGGTTCAGCGTATACTTAATTAAGCACAGAGTAGCGAATTAATGTGTCTATAAACAGCGTCTTAATAACAAACACTGAAAATTGTAGTTAACTAGGCAGATTAGATTAAAGATAAATTGGGTCAGAGAGAAAAAAAGGACAGACGCAAAAAGTACTCTTAGCAAGCTGAGAGTTAAAACCAGCCTTGCGTTAAATTTGACACTCGGATAGCAGCGGCGGTAAGTTGCTACTTGCGTAACACGATAATGGGAGTTTCGGGACACGGACCAATGACTTGACAAAACTCCTGAATGGATGTTAAAAGGGGTCCTTAATTCGACGGTTCCCTAGGATTAACATACAACTTCCATATTACCACCAAATGAAACATTTTGTATCATTTCATTGTAATATTCCATTAATTTTTTTAATCTTAACTAATCCAATTTCATGGATATGTAGAGAACGACATGAAACAGTAGAAAACAGATGAAGGGGAACGAAAATTTTACATACGAGACTCTTACCATGTTCGAGCATTTTAAATAAAAAATGCGATTGTAACGGAGGTTTTGGAGCTCACATTTAATTTCTGCTCTTTTATGTCGTACTCTACCGAATAGTTAGTTACAAGTGTATTTTGACTCAGATAAGTACCTATCACAAATATAACATGTACTATATTGTGTTCTGGATTTATTAACATATGTAGTACATACATACATATACATAGTACATATTAGAAAGAGATTGTTTCTTGGCAGCAAGGAAAAAGGCAGTTCAATAGAGTTTTATAATTATAGTAGTGAAATGCATGATTTCTTTTACATACCTACGGTACAAGATAAATGTGTCTTGTAAAGTAACATTTCCGTACTTTATTCGTATAAACAAAGAGTAAGCTTCCAACGAGCTGTCAGCGCTGTGCGCAAGGGCGTGGTTCCACATAAGGGAAGACAAACGATTGTCGATATTTCGTTCACTATCTGAGTGAGAGTTATTTAATAAATGAAATGAACTGCTGGTTTTCTCTAGCGGAAATAAATGTATGAAATTAGCAAAAGAGAAACAATATATTTTCTCAGGTTTTTAGGGTTTCGTAACTCGAAAAAAAAACGAAAACTGATAAGATCACTTGGTTTCCTGTCTCTTTCTATCAAGGCGATTTTTCTTACGACTATTCTTCTTTTTTCTTAGCGAAACTATGGAATCAACTTCCGGCAGCAGTGTTTCCAGACAACTATGACATCAAGGCTTTCAAGAAAAGAGTTTATTACTTCCTTAAGGCCGGCAACAGATCAGTGACTCTCTTTGAGTTGTTGATATTTGTATGTATGTAAAACTCTTTATTGTACGTAAAACATGAAAATTAACAGTTAACAAGAGAAACAGATGTACAAAGGCGAACTTATCCCTTAAAGGGATCTCTTCCAGTTAGATATTTATGGGCGTTGGTGATCATTATCCATCAGATGATCCTCTTTTTCGTTTGCCTCCCTCTCATAATAAGAAAAAAAGCGCGTCCGTATCTAATTTAGATTAATAGGTATGAAAAACTAAGACCTATGTTCTCTAGTAACCGTAAAGAAATGAGAGATGGAGATCCATGAAAAGGAACTTTCGTCGCGGATAGTGCAAATCTGCTTATCTACCATACGTAGGTACATAAAAAATACCAGTGGCGAAGGGTACTAACAACCCGATTACCCGTGGGTTTGACTAACCTTTCGAAGTTACCAAACACTACTCTTCCATTACTGCATTTTCAAGAGGATACTTAAATGGGGTTTGTACTTGCAAAAATTTTCACTCCCCGCCACAGATAAATACTACGTATCTGCACTACATGTAGTTTTACGGGTATGGTTTTAACTTCACAATTGTTTTTGTTTAACGAATTTGGAGTAAAAATTGGAAATCGGCTAAATTTGTCGTTTACGCGGAATTATCCAATGCCATGCAATTTGCAACATCCCAGATGCTGTTTTTATTGAAATACAAACCTATTGTTTGCCGGCTTTTACATTTGTACAGAAACCTTAGTGCACGCATAAGTCCGATTTACACTTAGCCAATTTTCGTCTCTTTAGTGAGACAACAGATCATGTCTTGTGTATTTGAACCTAGTTGAAACACCAATCCCAAGAGCATTGGTAGTACACGAAATTAACACGACGTAATCAAAGTGCTGGTTTTGACGTAATCCCTCTACTCTGTCTAGTCTAAACATTCTCCCAGGGAACGTATTACGTTCGTGGTGAAAGCTTAACGCGCTCGAGATGGGAATCCTTAAATTATTAAATAAAGCCTCGCTGAGGATTAACTTGAGAATTATATAATTACTTTTCTCACATTGGAAAATAATACCAACATGTACAGATGCTCACGACTGTATTCCCCAAAGGGGTAGTCCAGAGAACAAATATTAGAAGAACATTTCCTTCTAGAACTGCGATCTTATTGTCTAACTAACGTACCTATTTGAAATCACAATCATTTTCACTATTTCTCTGTCACACGATAAAGGATGAGGACAGAAAGAGATGGTGAACGCTACCGCAAGTGCCCGTATTTTTCTATATAAGATTTCTTTAGAAGATTCTATATAAAAATAATTTTACTATACCTACATCGGTATTCATCAGTGAAATATCCTTTTAGAAGTACAATTTATGCAATAACTATTTATTTCTTTATATTTATTTTTTGAGCGGTTAAATCGAGCGGCGCTTTTTTGTTACACTGAGCTGAGAAAATAAATTACATGGCTTATTAACGACATATATGCCTCGCAATTTTAGCTTGCGTGACATTTCTATCCCTCTTGTTGTTAGTTCTATGGGGTTGCAATAGATGTCTTGTGAATGGATCATTCGGGACGCACGTTCTATCGATAACAATTTAGCAAGAGATCAATGTGGCAGAGGGCGCACGTGCCCGTCTCTGGCTTAATTGCTATTGTAGACTGTTTTCCTTAAGATTTTTTTAATATTTGCTGAAGTGCACCACTAGAAATTCGCCTGGCTTCGAACTTGAGTACACGCGAAATCTAGTAGTTCTCTAAACACTTTCCTAATACTGAAGAGCTACATTAAAAACATGAAACATAATATCTTTGAATATAATTTCAGAGTAA
Source organism: Archips crataeganus (assembly GCA_947859365.1). NCBI lineage: Eukaryota > Metazoa > Arthropoda > Insecta > Lepidoptera > Tortricidae > Archips > Archips crataeganus. The sequence goes on from OX402062.1 coordinate 9,704,004, forward strand.
TATTTTTATCGTGAAAGCTTACCTTAAAAGAATGACGGAACCTTCGATCAGACTCAGGAGATAATTGACCTGGAGACAAATGACAATCGTTAAGTGTTTTCGGCGGAGCATTTTTATTGAAGACCTTTTTAGGTGAACGTCTAAATTATTGTATGTCTTGGAAATCTCGATCTAGAATACACATATATCGCGATAGACATTTAATTATGATGATCGATAAGAGATAAGAGGGCATGCAACAAAACTAAGGAAAACAAATTCCAACTACAAAAATAAAAAAAAGTTTTTAATGCTATATTGTAAACGAAGCACCTATTCTGACTTCGAGTAGATTAGTAATTACTAATTATCTAATTTACAACCACCACAGGTAGGACGAGCACTCCCTCTGATTGCTATCCAACATCCAACAATATGGCATAAAATTACTTCACCATAACATGAGGTTATTACGTTGATGCGTTGTTTTCGTCATTAATTAGTACACTCTCGTCCGATTTACGTCATAACCTGTGACACACATGAGTAAAATCATATATCTTGTAGTATCATAAATCATAATCATAAACAATGGATGGCCACAGTAAGTAGAAGTTATACTCGTACATCCCTAAGAAGCTCTCATTCCATTGTAAGCAAATTGATCTCTTTCATTTCTGGAGATAAGTAGATATTTAAATGCAAAGCCGATCCTAATCCCATGCTTCATAATTCTAAAGGAATTGTTTCTAGACACCGAAGTATGTACTTAACATTTATTTTGTTCAAAGTTTATTGTGCGGCTTTATTCGGGAAACGTAGCGTTTTGTGATTGATAGGCTTTCGTATTGTTAAATCAATCTCAATGAGCTGAACTTGTCAATAAATATTTTTCTTCTGGACAGTGTTCGATCGGCAGGTACAATTTGTCTTAATAAACCATCAACAACAAAAAATTGGCAAAAGGTCATCGCACGATAAAAACAGGAATTAGTGCCAAGTAATAATCTATTTCAAAAGTTGATTCAAGGCCCTAATGAGCATGGTTATAAAATATTATAGCAAACTCATGTATATGTTAGTTTAACCCAGTTTCCCCTTATATTTGGATCTTATTGTTTCCTCGTAGACGTAGATTCTCCAAATTGGAAATGTTTCAACGGTTACATTTCTCTTATCCGTCGTCTGTGTCCCTAAGGAATGTTTTGTCATTAATTTTACTGGCTTGGTATGTGGTCTTACGTTTTACAGTAATTCCTGTGCGTTATCGGATTGCCTCGCATTCGAATTATTCCAGTAAAATCCAGTTCAGTACCGGTATTTAAAAATTCCCATGGGTATTCCCTGTAATTACATCCTGTAGTACGCTTATTCTCTAACGCGGTGGCACTTGCGTTCGCATTCACTATTTCTTTCTATCAAACGGTATAAGATAGTGACAGAAAGAAATGGTGAAAGCGTAGGCAAGCATCCGCGCGTTAGACAATACGGCATCTGGTCTTATTTACGTTGTATGACGAACTCCCGTACAAAACTTTGTCACTAGACTTAACGGTTAAGATCTTGGGATTTTACATTGATACCGTAGGAATATTGTAATAAAAAGTAGCCTACATATGTCTTTTTCCAGACGTTCAGCTATCTATTTTAGCGTGAAGGAGTAACAAACAGATAAACCTACGCACGCACATACTTACGATCTTTCGCATTTATAATAATAGTAGGATAGGTTTAGAATGTTGCGTATAAAGTCACGTCTGATATATTTACGGGTTTACTAAATACAGCTATCAACTAACCTTCGGCATTCACGTTTGACCCCATCACACCCTATTCTCGTTCATCTCTATAAAGCTTTATTAGATCGGCACAGAAAATAGAACGGCGACATTCATGGCAACTAATAAGAGCCATTTGTTCTAAGAGGTCGACGATGTGTTATAATACCTATTTGAAGGGGTCATTGGGCACTTCATCACAGTTAGATTATGACCCTAAAAACGCAGACTACGCTAACGAAACTTACCATTTTAATATTGGTCCCAGATTTCGACTTTTAATCCACGTGAGTGTGTTTTTGAGGAAAGGAAAAAACTGTTAGTAACTCGAGATTCAGCGTAGGATTTCTAAAGCACTACTTAAAGAAGCCATTGCATAAAGGGCTCTCACAAAAATGTTTTTTCTTCACTTTCTAGTACGAAGTAGAGTGCCTGCGAGGTGCGATGTTAAAGCGTCCGCTGGAGGAGTTATTATTATAAATGATGCAGGGGGTCGAGGCAAAGAAAGCCAGTAGACGTTTTACTTTATCCCTAGTGGATGAAAATGGAGGGACGCATCGGGATTGTCTGCGAGGCTCCCTTCAAATAATCTAACATATTACTCAGAGATTCGCTGAATATTTGATAGAAGGTGCGTGACTTGAATAGAACCGAAAGTTTTAATAAACTTTTCAATAACATTACTTTGGCTTTGTTACATTACGTCGACAACTTCGACGCAGGTAAAGTAGGGCGCTTTGGTGGAATACAGTGGGAGGTCAAATGATGCCTCGAATTATGAGATAAGATAAACGGTGTAGCTTAGTTTACCCTCCATTAGGGTTGAGAGGCCCGGATTCATAATTTCGCGTTACTCATTAAGCGAGGAGCTCCGCTGTACAAAATGAGATATTATTACGCGCCAAGGATACGACCCGAATCACCTAACTCGGCACTATACGAGTGGCAAGAGATGTTTCTTAATTCTCCGAACAGCTATTTTATACAAATGTTACAGCAAACAAAGGCAAAGGGTTTTAGCATGTAAAGAAATAAGAGTAAGTTATTTGTAAGAGTATTTTGTAAGTACGAGTATATGCCTTTTTAGGGTTCCGTAGTCAACTAGGAACCCTTATAGTTTCGCCATGTCTGTCCGTCTGTCTGTCCGTCCGCGGCTAAGCTCAGAGACTGTTAGTACTAGAAAGCTGTAATTTGGAATGAATATATATATATATATCAGTCACGCCGACAAAGTGATTACATAAAAAAAACTAAAAAAATTTTTTTTAGGGTACCTCCCATAGACGTAAAGTGGGGGTAGCCTAAGGTATAAAACATGTAGGAATTATTTACTACATATATTGAATGATGAAATGAAACAAGGAGCTTTGAATAACGTACTTATTTAAGAGAGTAATCTTACAAGTCACACAACAAGGTTGGCAAGGTAAAAAAGACAGTAGAGGGCGCTATCGTCGCGCCTTAGGGATGCGTTCCATACATCCTTCACCCTCTCCAGAACGCAGACCAATTGCTTCAGAGCAGTAGACATGCTTGTTGCGGTTGAGTCCTTTGGTGAGTACATCGGCGGCCATGGCATCAGTACCTTTGAAGCGGACATCCATCTCCCCATTTGTAACTTTCTCACGGATGAATTGGTACCTCACATCTATGTGTTTGCTTCGGCTATGAAAAACATCGGTACCTGAAAGTCTAATTGTGCTTTGATTATCACAGTAAATGACACATGGCGAAGTATCTAGCCATAGCTCATTGTGCAGTTGTTTGAGCCATAGAGCTTCCTGGATTGCATATGCAAGAGACATGTACTCTGCCTCTGTTGACGACAGAGCAACAGTTGGTTGCCTTTTAGAGCTCCAACAAATGGCTGCTCCCTGAAAAAGAAAAACATGACCCGAGCAGGATCTTCTATCTTCAATGTTGGATGCCCAGTCTGCATCACAATAGCCAGTAATGTTTTCATTATTTGCCTCATAAGTAAGTTTCATGTTTAAAGTGCCTTTTAAATATCGCAGAACTCTTTTCAGGGCAATCCAATGTTCTTTGGTGGGTTTGTTATTAAAGCGACTCAGTGTATTAACAATGTAACATATATCTGGTCGTGTGCATTGTGACAGATACAAGAGGCAGCCCACTGCTTCATGATATGGGATGTCGGATAAAATCTCCTCACCGTCTTGTGCTGGTACTAATTTTTGACTGCTATCACACGGTGTATGAGCTGCTTTGCAGTCTGACATTCCAAATTTTTGTAAAATTTTTACAATGTACAGAGACTGATCTATAGATATTTTTCCTTCTTGTTTTGTTATTTTTAGTCCAATACAATGCTTAGCTTCTCCAATATCTTTCATACAAAACATGCTGGTCAACTTCTCTTTTACCAGTAATAAAGTCTCTACCCGGTTATAAAAGCATAGTAAGTCATCAACATATACACCTATGAAAAATATATCTGACTGATTCTTGATTGAATAGTACACGCAGGGATCTATTTTGCTTCGTGTCAGACCAATTTCTAACAGTGCATTATTGAGCTTTATATTCCACTGCCTACTGGCTTGTTTCAGTCCATAGAGAGATTTCTGCAACCTACAAAATTTATCACTTGACTGCTCATACATTGGGGGCTGATTCATGTACAGTTCTTCCTCAACATCTCCTTGTAGGAAAGCAGTGACAGCATCCATCTGGTTAATATTCAAGCCATATTTTACTGCTATAGCAATCAAGTATCTGAGAGAGGTATATCGGATAACTGGGGCAAATACTTCTTGATAGTCTATATTTTTCCTTTGCTTGAAGCCTTTTATGACCAATCGAGCTTTCAGTCTGGTAATCTCTCCATTCTCATCAGTCTTAGTTTATATACCCATTTGCAGGGAATAGCCTTTTTACCTTTAGGCAAGTCGGTCAAAATCCATGTTTTATTCTTTAACAATGCCTCATATTCTGTATCCATAGCACTTTTCCACTGCGGCGCTAAGTCACTCTGTAGTGCCTCTTCAGTGCTCTGTGGGTCACAGTTCAATAAACTCATAGCAGTATCATTGTTAAAACATAATATAGACAAAGGGTTTTCACCTTCCAATCTTCTCTGTTTGCGGGTTTTCACTGTAAGATTATAGCGTGGCAGTTCTACTTCTCTGTCAGGTAAGTACTCTAAGTCCTCCACATCTTCATAGGATGAACTGTCACTTGACAGAGTGTCAGGAGCTGCTCCATCACTGGCTGTATCAGTGGCTGTATTCTGGCTGGTTGTGACTGTCTCAGTTACTGTATCTTGGCTGGCTGTGATTGGCTGTGGAGAATCTTTATTACACATACTAAGATCTACATTTATTTCATTTTGAATGTGGCTGTCGTTGCTTTGTTTTGTATCTGATGAAATGCAAGTATTCATATTAGTAGAACAAACATATTCAGGGCTATTCACATGTATTTGTGTCTGCTGTACAGTGCTCTCCATAAAAACAACATCTCGGCTCATTATGGTTTGTTTCTTTACAGGATCAATAAATCTATAACCTTTGGTGGTATTGCTATAGCCAACAAAAATTAACTCACGTGACTTTGAGTCCCATTTGCGTCTTTTCTCTTTTGGCACATGCACCATAGCTTTACAACCGAAGACCTTAAGGTGACTCAAATCTGGTTTTGATCCTGTCCATTTTTCATGTGGTGTAATTCCTGCAAGTGTGCGAGATGGAGAGCGATTCACCAAGTATGCTGCTGTCAGCACTGCTTCAGCCCAATATTCTTTCTGTAAACATGCATTAAATATCATACATTTAGCCCTCTCCACAAGGGATCTGTTTTTTCGTTCCGCACGGCCATTCTGCTGTGGAGTGTAAGGATTACTAGTCTGATGTATGATACCACATTCCTTTAGATATTTGTCAAAGCTGTGATTTACAAATTCTTTGCCATTGTCAGACCGGAAAATTTTAATATTTTTGTCCGTTTCATTTTCTACTTGAGTTTTAAATTCTTTAAATTTGTCCAACGCCTCACTTTTGTTAGCTAGAGTGTATACAAAAACTTTACCGGAATAATCATCTAAAAATGTCAGAAAATACCTGGCTCCTCCGAGTGACACATTTTCCATTGGGCCACAAATGTCACTGTGTATCAGTTCTAGCAGTTGCTCTGCCCGGGAACCCACATGCTTAAATGGCAGCCTGGTCTGTTTCCCTTGCAAACATGATGTACAGATTATGTCTTCTTTAGATGAATTTATTTTTAAACCATCAGCACAATTTTGCAGTTTATGCAAGTCATTAAAGTTTAAGTGTGCTAGTCTTTGATGCCACAGAAAATTGTTTTCATGAGTAGTTACAGATAAAGCCTGACTTTGCCAAGTTTTAAGTTTATATGTCCCATTCATGGATACGGCCGCCATGGCCACACTTACTCCTTTATTATTCACCACACGGCAGCCAGATTTGCAAAACTCAATTTTACAGCCATTATCAATTATTTTGCTTACAGACAGCAGGTTTGTAGCTAATTCAGGTATATAGAGTACATTTGTTACCTTTATTTTATTTACCATCCCGTTCTCATCTTTGACATATATCTCTGCATTACCACATGATTCAACTTTGAGCATCTTATCGTCAGCAATGCGGACATGACTTTGGCTCGGTGTACACTCTTCAGACAGCCAACTCCTGTGCCGTGTCATATGTGCTGACGCTCCCGAGTCGATGTACCAGTTGTAATTGTCATTCTCTGAAACTGCTGAAAAAGCTGCGGCATAACCGGTATTAGAGTTTTTATCAGAGTTATTTTGTTTCTTATTTTTACAAAATTTTCCTAGATGACCATATTTGTTGCAACTATAACAGCGGGGACCTTTTGATTTGCCTTTATTACTATTATTACTGTATTTGTTTGCTGGTTTCGGAGCAAAAAATGCTGAAGTTGCCTCGGTTTGCTTTATGTCTTGCAATATTTTGGTTTTTACTAAATCTGCAGAGATGGGGACACCAGAATTTTCCAGTGCCATGAGCATAGGGCTGTAATGCTCGGGCAACCCAGCCAGCAACAATGTACCGAGCCATTCATCATCAACCTTAAAGTTTATGTTGCGAAGCTTATGTGCCGTTGACATAATCTGGTTAACATAATCTTCAACACGGCTACTGTTATCTAGAGTAGTTGTTATTAAGGTCTTTAACAAACCGACTTTTCTTGTTAGGCCAGAATCACTGAAAGCTTTTTGTAAGTTTTGCCATACCTCTTTTGATGTTTTGCACTCCTCAATATGGACATAATTTATGGGGTCCACCAGTAGAATAATTTTGGATTTTGCTTTTACATCCTTTTTCAAATCCACATTTGTGCCCTCGACGCATTCCCAGAGTTCCTCGTGTTCCAAGTACGACTGGACGGCGAATTTCCATGTCGAATAATTATCCCGGCCAACTAATTTTTCAATATTAAATGCGTTTGACGACATTTCTGTGGTTTACTGTTACAATTTGCAAACCTTTTCACACAGATTGTAATAACCAATATGCCGGCCGGCGCAGATTTTTCATCCGGTAATATATCTGTAATCTTCTGATAATTCCTGAAAAACTTTTCTGAACCACGCTCTGCTACCATGTAGGAATTATTTACTACATATATTGAATGATGAAATGAAACAAGGAGCTTTGAATAACGTACTTATTTAAGAGAGTAATCTTACAAGTCACACAACAAGGTTGGCAAGGTAAAAAAGACAGTAGAGGGCGCTATCGTCGCGCCTTAGGGATGCGTTCCATACATCCTTCAAAACATACCTAAACTTAGATGATTCCGTACAGATACGAAATCCTTAGAAAAATATTACTTGATTTTTTCGTAATGGCTACGGAACCCTACCTTGGGCGTGTCCGACACGCTCTTGGCCGGTTTTTTTCGTGTTTTTCATCGTCACAGGCTTATCTGCAACATGGTTTGAATGCCGTAACGGTGAGATCGCTGTATCATGCCTATCAGTTTTAATGTAGGTCACACGCAAATGTTTGTACACGCGATAGTTTACGTACTTTTTATCTTTGATTACTTTCGTTCAAAATCTGTAATCGAGTCAAGGATTCAATTTGAATGCATGCCGAAGTGTAATCTCATAGCTCATTATCTTTATGGTTATTCTGAATAATGCGTATATTTTTCACTGGATCAATTTTTACGCGAAAATATGTACTGTTCTAAAGATGAAGTTAAAGTAGAATACAATAAAAAGTACTTTATATTTTATTTGTGAATGACAAGCAAGAAGTAAATATAAAAAAGTAAATAAGAGATGTGTGTGTAACATGTATTTTGTTTTAGTACCTAAATGATAAATTCTTCTTTCGTTATAATCGTTTTATGTATTATTATTTATCATATAAATCAATTAGAATTTGTAACTACATACATATACCACTTTTCACTAGTCTAATCCTTACTCGTACCTATTATAAATGCGAAAATAAAACTATTTCTGCGGTTATCTCTTCACGCTTAAATTTTCTTCAAATTTGGTATAGAGATAGTTTGAGACCCTGGGGAGGACTTAGGATAGATTTTATCCCAGAAAATTGCATATAGTTCCAGAGGGGAACGAATAAACGAATTCTTCGCAAAAGGAGTCGCGGGCAACAGCTACTTTACTATAAACTAGCTTTTGCCCGCGACTCCGTCCGCGTGGAATTAGTAATTTGGGCAGCTTATTTTTTTTATCAAATTTGCTTTTTCATCAATTATGGCTCTCCTTAGTTCCTCGATATAAAAAAATTACCCGCCCCCGCAAACCCCCCCTTACCCCACCCCCCCACCGAACTTCCCCGCACACCCGCGTTCACATTCACCACCGTACTCCCAAGTCAAGCGTGCCTATAGAAGTTTTCCTTCAAAAACCCCTGATTTTGAAACATTCTTCCGCTCAGCTCCGCTCCTATTGGTGTTAGCGTGATGATATATAGCCTATAGCCTTCCTCGATAAATGGGCTATCTAACACTGAAAGAATTTTTCAAATCGGAGCAGTAGTTCAAACAACAAATAAACTCTTCAGCTTATTAATTCTTCTAAAAACTGTTCGATTAATTCTTAAAATAGACGTATCTTTCTTATTTGTGAACCGATTGAAATGAAACAAACACTAAATGTTAATCCAAAAAAATACCAACATATCAGTGAAAACCGCATCCTTCTAGGTTAAGCCGTTTCTGAGATTAGCGCGCACAAACGCACAGACAAACAGACAATAATTCTAAAAATCATTGTTTCGGGTTCTATTGCGCTAATAAATAGCCCTAGTGACAGTTTTTCTCAAATATCTTCAATGTACAGACACCGACTTGTTACAGATTTATTATATGTATAGATAAACAATACATTGGCGTTTGTTCTACCGTAGGTACCTACATCACAGTCACGAATACCATTGCTTGCATGCCGATCGAGTAATCAAAAGTTTTCCTAGTTTAATCTAGCGCGACTTGTTATCGAACTAGCTGGGAGCCTAGCGAGTACCGTCAACTTTTACCGGTCGCTGTGGAAGGAAATGGATTTCTATTATTAACATAGATATACTAGTGAAAAATAAACCATGAACCGGCTTTTTAATCTTATCATGATTGAGCGCCAGTCAGTGTCATTCTTTGGGTTAATTAATAAGAGTGTTTATTTTAGAAACGATCTACCGATCGAGGCGTTTCTCATATGGATGCACCTTATGATTAGTATAAGTTTTTTTTTATAGCCTATAATATGTCCCACTGCTGGGCAAAGGCCTCCTTTTTCCTCCGCCATTTTTCCCTATCCTGGGCATGCACCTGCCAATCGAGCTGAAAAGCGCTCAGGCCGTCCCGCCATCTCCTCTTAGGTCTGCCTCTGCTCCTTTGGCCATCCCTCGGAACCCATTCGGTAACGATTCGCACCCATCGGTCCGGATCCATTCGACAGACATGTCCGGCCTAGTCCCACTTCAGCTTGGCGGTTTTGACACCCACATCTGTAATACGAGTTTTGGAGCGCAGTGCACGCGCGTCCATGTTTCCATAGAATTTAAATTTTTACGTAAACGCGATCGAGAAGTACCTAGTTGGTGAAGTAAAATTTATACTAAGCATACTGGATGCACTATTACATGTACAGGGTGTTACAAAATAACCCCTAAAGCCTGAAACCCCATGAACAGTAAATAAAACTGTTATTTTTCGCGCTGTTCTTCATTTTCTAAAAAAATTTTTTTTTATATATTTTTTTTATTTAGCCTATTTTTGTGTCCCACTGCTGGGCAAAGGCCTCTCCTCTCTTGCTCCACTCCTGCCTATCAAAGGCGAGCTCCCGCCATCCCAAAAAAAAATATACTAATTTAATTCTTTACTGGAGTACTTCCATATTTTCAGTTATTACGGGTAATTTTGTAACACCCTGTATATTCGGTGTTTTCTCTTGATTTTAGATGACGGCAGTTATACTAGTAGAGGAGACGTGGAAGATCGACCTTCACCGATCTGTTAACTCGATGAGACATATTTTTTATCAAATATAATTTATAAACAAATATGCCTATGATAACTTGCCTATCGAAAAGTGTTCATAGATTTTATTTTTTTGTTTTATTGTGGAGTGCCTTTAGCCATCTTCCAGCTCCATCATCAGACCCTGGTTACCATCTGGGATCAAAGTACTCGGCAAGACGAATCAAACGAGTCCACACTCGATGGGGTAATTCTTAATTTCATTAATTCAGTATGGCCAAAGGCATTCCACAATAAAACGACACAACCCCATCGAGTTTGGACTCGTGAAGGTCGATCTTCAACGGCTCGTAGACCATACGATGGTAAGCAAGCAACCCTTCGCACGCTGGTCCGATTAGCACTTTGCAGGTTTTTTAATTCAAGTAGCACATTGAGTAATCGCTATCCTCAGAGATATCAATTAATATATAACAATGTTACTTTAAGAGACTATTTCCTATTAAAAACACAAAATCGGTTGGTAGATATTAGTCAAGTATAATTTAACATTAATTAATGTATGTGAGTGACGCGATAAGTCAACAAGGAAGGCAAACAGTACTCATATGCGAACAGAATCCTGACATCCAGTGTCGGGTGTTATCAAGTTCGTACGTATCGGCGTATGACTCATCTAACGCCGGCGCCTGCGCCACACGCGCAAAACGCAATGTTTGATGGAGTAATATGGATGTGTAATTTAATTTTTATTAGTTGCAAATGCGATAAGTACCTATATGAATAATTAAGACATTATTACTAAAAGTAGAGAAATAAATAAAATTAACTTTTGAATGCCTCTATATGCTTGATTTGAAGCGTCTACGTTGCTCTTGGAAACCTCGAAGCAGAACGAGGGAAATTTCTATCATTGACAAATAATAAAAGTGCGAGTCGGACTCGCGCACGAAGGGTTCCGTACAATTATCTATAAAAAAATCACGTTTGTTGTATGGGAGCCCCCCTTAAATATTTTTTTTATTTTAATTTAATGATTTATTTTTAAAGTCAATATATAATTAAATATTCTGTGAATATTTCAAGCGTCTATCTGTTGCCGTTATCAATATCGAGCATAAACGAACAAAAAAATCACGTTTGTTGTATGGGAGCCCCTTAAATATTTATTTTATTCCATTTTTTAGTATTTGTTATTATAGCGGCAACCGAAATACATCATCTGTGAAAATTTCAACTCTCTAGCCATCACGGTTCCCGAGATACAGCCTGGTGACAGACGGACAGACAGACGGACAGACGGACGGACGGACAGCGGAGCCTCAGTAAGTAATAGGGTTCCCGTTTTTACCCTTTGGGTACGGAACCCTAAAAACTAGTTGTTTTGAAACGTTCCGCGTTTAATCGGATCGGTTTCATGACACGAATAATTCAAACTAGCAACTAAAAATGGGTTTAATATTTTTGAAGTAGCAACACTTGGGAGGTATTAAATACCCTCCCCCCACACTTTATGAGCGGCGCAGTAATAAAATTTCTGGGAGCAGTCGAGTAAGTACTTACAAAATTAACATTCCACCTTCGGGTGCAAACTTTGCTCGAGAATTTTTCAAGAAGGCTTAGTTAATGGGAAAAGCGTGTCTTCGCTAGGTTAAAGCTGGACTTGCAGGGATTGCGATATATGTATGAGATACAAAATAAATTAACAGGAAGAACGAAACACAAATAAAAATCAAATCTATTTTTTAGTGCAACAAGCGGCTATACAGATTTTGAAAAACCGGCCAAGTGCTAGACTGACTCGCGCACGAAGGGTTCCGTACCATTCATTATCTATAAAACGGCAAAAAAATCACGTTTGTTGTATGGGAGCCCCCTTAAACATTTGTTTTATTTTAATTTAATAATTTATTTTTAAACTAAATATTCTGTGAATATTTCAAGCGTCTACCTGTTGGCGTTATCAATATCGGGCAAAAACATCACGTTTGTTGTATGGGAGCCCCCTTAAATATTTATTTTATTCTGTTTTTTAGTATCTGTTGTTACAGCGGCAACAGAAATACGTCATCTGTGTAAATTTCAACTGTCTAGCTGTCACGGATCATGAAATATAAGCCTGGTGACAGACGGACATACGGACAGACGGACGGACAGCGGAGCCTCAGTAATAAATAGGGTCCCGTTTATACCCTTTGGGTACGGAACCCTAAAAATAACACATGCGGCCCACATGCATTACACGTCTCACTCAACTCACAACATAAAAAGATTACAGTAAAAGTCTCTTAGATTAATAACATGTCTCGGTCTGGTAATAAATAATTATCACGGCTTTCATTAGGCGCATACCCGATGTTAATAAAATAAATAAGTCAATAGGTACTTGACAGTGGTAAAAATTAAATGTCAATGTGATACGAGTTGAACTGAGTTTAACTTTACTTACCTACAGGAGATGACGACAACGCGATTTTTTGAGACAAAAGCTAGTTTAGTTTTTATTAAGACTCAAGTGTTTAACAAAGTCATTGCGATTGGATTTGAAGGAAGGGGACACACGGAGGAAAACCCCGATTTATAAGTACCTACCTGAATAGATCCGGTCGACGCAAAGCGACTCCGAAGCGTTGTTCCGGTGCGGCTTTATGTCTTTAGCTAGCTCAAACAACCATATTTATTTAGATCGCAGCTGTGTCAATTTTCTATAGAGTGGCGAAACGCCAAACAACATTGCGGGGTCGTAAACCCAGATTTGTCGCGAAGTCATTAACTTGCCCACTTATTATACGCAGGTAACCCCTCTTGGTGTCAAAGTCCTATCCACGTGGATAATATCTGACACACAGTCTATATTCGTCGTTTGGCAACAATGCAGAATTCACGTAATGCAATAAATGAAACTGACCTAGATAAAATGACAGCTTTATTTAAATTCATCTAATACTATACGATATTTCACTACGAACGTAAGTAGTTTATTTTAATTGTTTAACTTTTTAATAGTTATTAGTTTTAGGAAAACGCATCAAAAGTAATATGTATTTTATGTATGATTACTTCGAATGTTGATGCTGAAGGTAAAACTGTTCAATATTCATTAGAAAATAAACGAATTAAATACCATGCGACCATCGGATGTTCGATTAAGGCTGAATAAAATAAACAAACAGTGGCAATAATGATTCTAAAAACATCGTCAACATATATATTATCTTGCCTACTATTTCCTAAATAATAGGCAAGCACTAAGTAAAATATGTGCATTGGGATACCGGTGGATTTTTTATCCGGTACAGTACAGACTATCTAATAAATGAGAAAGGTAAGTTGAGGAAGATAAGATATTTACATATAATCTCCATTTCGATTGTTTCCCTGCATTAGCAGATAAGGGAGGGACAATCGCAAGTATGCGAGCCCTTTTCGAGGGCAATATCTCTATGATAAATTGAAGCGAGAGCGGTGGTACGTTGTTTTAGTTAAACAATCGATAAAGATGACATTCATGAGTGTCCCGGCAACTGTGTTTACATAGAATATAACAATAACAATTACGTGGGTCAACACACTCGTATAGATGTATGCGTGATAGTGCCGTTGCGGCCAATCCCGTGGCCGGCCCACTCGTTTACATTGTCATCCTGGTCATTGTGGCCAATTAATGCTGTCCATAAACGAATGTGTTCCGCCGATCCATTTCGAATTAAGGCCACAGCAGATGATGTTGCATCAAACGTGGCCCGCGCAATTGGACCGGGAATGGATGCTTTATGGATACGGGTCAAGTATTCAAGATTGAGTAGGTACGTTGTTAGCACCTAGTTGCTATCAACGGATTTTGTATTCAAAATGACTTGAGAAACTTTCGTTTTCTTTCACACTTCACAAGACCTGTTCAAACAAATAAACCTTTTTCCTGGTAGTCATAAACAAAAACGACTTCATTAATGTAGCATACTAGATTGCTTTCCAAAATGCCTTTAAGGGATTCCTGAATAGTTTGATTATTAGACTAAGAATCGATTGTTAGCATAAATTACGTACATGTCTTTAGTCCGATATCTCTAACGTATTTTCCTAGTCATGCCGCTCCACGTTGTCACCAAACGCAAACGCTTCACAAAACTGATTCTGTTTCCAACTGGTGCACATATTCAAATCGTAACAAATTAATAGGTATGTCACAGTGCAATGAACTCCATTAAGGCAAGTGTTGAGCCAATGCCCGACGCCCGCGATGATCTGTCATGGCTAAAAGTGAACAGAATTGGATGCTGGCAAGCAAACGCGTTCCAATTAGTTCCTACAGTGTAAACCGACTATGCACTGACATATCCAATCTCAAGACAATCAAAATATGAGACAAGCAGTCGGCCTGATGTGTCACGATACCAAGTTTCTGAGGCTGATTTTTAGGGTATCGTACCACAAAAGGAAAATAAGAAACTTTATTTATAGGGTCAATCGTTGTCCGTTTGTGCGTGCGTGCGTGCATCAGTCTGTTGTCACTATGTTCTCACGGACGATTAAAATTATCAACTTGAAATTAATATATTATTATATTGTATATATAGATAAATTACCGAGAGCGTGCAATTGCATATGTAGTGGTATTGTGTATTTATAGGCATTCCACTTTAGTGAGAGAGAGACAACAATATAGAGATCTCTCTCTCCAATGCCTATAAACACACAATACCACTACATATGCAATTCCACGCTCTCGGTAATTTATCTATACTGAGGGCTTATAACCTCTTACGATCGGTAAAAAAATCAAGTTTCCAATTACATGCAATCAAAAGATACATTTTAAAAATGTATTTTAATACAAAATCGCACAATTCAAGCGCATACCTACATAGGTAACAGGCGAGAGTATGAAAAACAATAGGATTTATTATGAAAATGTTCCTTAGTGGTCAGTAGCTCATAATTTCAATGGTGTAGTGTAGATAATAACCTCTTGAAATTATGACTCTAACGAAATCATTCCTTGGCCGGTGAATGTGCCCGGTGCCCACTGCCCAGTGACCACTTCACCCACGCTCTTAAGATATCGGCCCAACTGGTTATAACATACTCCAAGTACCATTACTTAATACCATTCCTTAATAGATATACGTAGGAAGCAAGTAGATCCATAGCGCGTGGTTTAGATTTACCTACGTACAATGATAATGAAATGAAACAAGTGAATGTTAGTAGAGCTACAGAGACACTGGGAGCTTTAGCTTGTACGCCCGATTATTTACTTATTTCATTTTTAGAATTATCTAGAATAATAGAAAGAAAAATGATGCCTTCAAACATTCAGGCTGCAGCTCTTCACTTGTTTAAATGTATCGCTATCAAAATATTACAATAACTAGCCTTCCGTCCGCAGCTTTCCCCGCGATAAATTAATTTTCCCGTATTAAAAGGTATTTTCCCGCGGTAAAAAGTAGCCTATGTCACTCAGTGATAATGTAGCATTCTAACGGCGAAAGAATTTTTGAAATCGGTCCAGTAGTTTCGGAGCCTATTCAATGCAAACAAACAAACAATCAATCAAATCTTTCCTCTTTATAATATTATTAGTATTAGTATTAGTATAGATAACGAATTATACTGCTAAGAAGAGACTTAAAATATCATGTGCTCCCAATGAATTACACTTCCACTTTTTCAGCCCGTTACTTTGTATCTCATGTGTTACGTTCAGCTGTTATTAAAATAATATTAAAATACGAGCCTTAATTGTCGACCCGAAATGAATGTCAATAAATGTACCTGTAACCGGATAATTCAAACCATCGTGTAATTGCAATTAAGGTTTATTAAGAGCGCGCGCAGACAGAGCGCGGTCTGGAGTTCCGCGTTCAGAGTTCTGCGTTCTGAACGCTCGAGAGTTCCAACGCACACAAGAGGCGGTCAAAATTAATGCGTTCCATGTTTTTGTATGTGTAACATATGTCGCTAGAAAGTTCATCTTTCGAAGAAGAAGCATTGATTTTGTGGAGTCTAGAAACTTCTAAAAAAGTAGAAAACATTGGGTGCACCTAATTAACACAACACGAGAAGAATCCCTTGACGCGGCCATTTCAAGCCAAGTTTTTGCTTTTTTGACACGATTTTTGTAGTGTACATGAGTACCTACATGACTTAAATCTCCTTTTTCTAACCAATTTGATCAGTTTTTCAGTATTTGTAAGTTCAGACATCGTGGTGAACGCAGCGTTCTCTGTCTCGGCGGCAAAAGAACGCAAGAACGCGGCGTTCCGTTTTGAACGCCGCGGTCTGACCGCCTGCTGTGTGCGTTGTTGTAAGGGACCTAGTACATTCGAAAGAACGCAGAACTCTGAACGCGGAACACGGAACTCCAGACCGCGCTCTGTCTGCGCGCGCTCTTAAAGTATCAGGTCGTGCACTATTGCCGTTCATTCCAATTTTTTTTTAATTATTTGTATGGAGAATTGTGCAGCGCCTCTAGTGGTCACTTACGGAAGTACAATTCTCCATACAAATCATTTACGCCGTCGCTAGCGAGTACGGTCACTGTGAAATAGTGTAAACTCATGGCAGAGGTGCTGGTCGAGGAATACGGGGTCGTAGACTAACCGCACCCTTCTAATGTAGGTATCAGATATTTCATATGTTCAAAAATACGATTATCTTTTAATCGGCGAAGATCAGCGAAGCAAGTATCTAGTGATTTAATCCAAATTTTCTAGATCTATATTAAAGAGGCAATAGACACAGTTATAAACTATTTAAATGCGAATCGATTAAAACACAACAATAAGTTAATTCATGATTTTTCTACGAACTCATTACAAAAACAATGTATGTATTTTAAATATCAAACAAGTCATTTTAGGAAAAGACCCATCCCTAATACCTACTACATATATGCCTAATAGGTTTAGGTGCCTATAGTACCTAGTTTAATTAACTCACCACATTCCATTCCTAATTACCCATTATTCCTATTCGCCAATAAGCAGGCATAGACATGTATAGCAGGCATTGTAGTATAGGTATCTATACCTATCAATAACAATATGTTATAAAAAAGATCCGTTATTCGTCTAGATTACTTACCTATTCTGGTCAGGACAAAAAAAAAGAACACCAATGAACTTTCCATAGGTATTTATTGAGAGTGAATCTCGCACGATAGTATGGCTTTTCTTTATTATTTACTAGCTGCCCGTCCCGGCTTCGCACGGAAGTTTTAATGGAGAAAATGAGGTCATTCGGACTTGATTTTTACTAGCTGTTACCCGCGACTCTGTCTGCGAAAAATTTGTTTATCGCTATCCCGCGAAAGCTATGTAATTTGCCAAATTAAATTTCATCAGAATCCGTCAAACCGTTTTAGCGTGAAAGAGTAACAAACATCCACACATCCATCCATCCATACAGACTTTCGAACGTTTATAATAGGTACTAGTGGGATCAGGGGCGTAGCTACCGCCATATCAGCCGTATCAATTATACGGGGCCCCCAACGTGCGTAAGCAAAAATTAATAAAAAAAATGGTTAAATATTTTGGAAAAGTGACAGATAGATAGATAATTATGATGAATAAATATTTATTTTAATTTTATGCAAACATTTTTTTCTTTTGTGAGAAATCTTTACCCTTCACTTATGAAGGGCCCTTAGGCCCCAAAAAAAAATTTATACGGGGCCCCGCCAAGGCACGCTACGCCACTGAGTGGGATTATCTGCAAGCAACTTCTGTCTCTATTAGGTACTCGCTTTTTTATTTATGGAGATTAGCTGTTGCCCGCGACTCCGTCTGCGAGGAATAGGGGTATAAAAAATAGCCTACGACCTATTCTCAGACTTACCGAGTATCTATGGAGAAAAAAATTGATAAAAATCGGTCAAGCCGTTTCGGAGGAGTTCAACAACGCACATACAGGTATTTGCACGATCTACGCGGCCAAAATTATTTTTAAGCTTAATTGGTGTCAAAACAATGTAAATAAATAAAAAAAAGTTTTTTTACAGAAATAAAATTTTATTAATAAAAAAATACAATATTTTTTATAAAAAAGCAAAAATACAAATATTTAGGTCGGTACAAAGGGAGAAAAACGTAATAATGCTAAGTTTCTTGGCTTTCTTCGTCGCTCTCTGATGAATTTACTGATATATTGGGTTCTGCAGATATAAACATGGCCGAAGTTTCAGGTGAAAAGGTTTTTTGTTTCCTTTTTTTTACAGTTTGCATGCTACTTAGCACAGGATCTGAACTAAGCAGAAGGCGATTAAAAATATCCTAATTACAACTTTCCCTGGAAAATTTCCTCGCAACATCTTGGCGATAACATCTAAAATGTTTGTTGCGAGCCTTAGCTGCTTCCTCGGAAAGCTGTCCGATTGGCAATAATGCGTTCTCGATGATGACTGCGCCATAGATTAAAAGCTTGTGCATTGTTGGTGTCATAGGATGCCAATCATAAAGGTTCTTATAAACACGAGCAGTTTCTAAAGCATATCTTTCATATTTTAAAGGATCAATTTTGAACTCGCTTGAAATAGCTTCTAAAATAACTTTTAGTCTTTAAATTAGCTCATAACTGATGCCAGTTATTTCTGCAGCTTATCTGGGGTCCTCAAAGAACCTTCTGCTGGTATTCCCGTCATGTGTACTCCCAAAATTGGATTTAGGCATGTCTATTATTTATTAGACCTGTTTCAGTGCAAAACCTTCTTTGAATCTCTTTTTTCGTTTGTTCTTCTTGGTCTTTCTCCTCTTTCGTTTTTCGTACCCTGTACTTTTTTACTTGGAGTTTGTGAGCTAAATGTAGAATGGATGTAAGACCGATATGCCGAATTCAAGGGCTTCAAAATTCACTCCTCTGGCATAGTCCAAGTTATTAAAATCTTTTGATGTTGCTCCACATATGTAGCACCTACTTGTAGATCTTGTGCTGTACTATGATCTCCTTTTCAAAATTAAAACGAAGTTCTTCAGTCTTACGCGCCGTTTGCTCCTCTCACTTGAGTCTTCGAACGACTTGGATGGACGGCCTGGTCGTTTTTGTGATGTCTCAACAACAGGTATTCCAAAAGTACCTTCCAGCCAAGACTGGTTGTATTTAATAAAATTATCTTCTTTATATAGTGAGCTTTGGCCCAACTTTGTTTGATTTCTGATTTGAAATGGGCAAAACCACGCTTCAAATTAATGATTTGGTCTTCATTGTAACCTTCACATGACAAAAGTTGATATCTTAGATAGTTAAGTTTGGCATCTAAATTAGGCAAATTTTCCTTCTTCATGCGGTCAAACAAGTTTTGTCGAGTCACAATCCTTACTCCTGATGTACCCTCTGAACCTAAAACAAACATACACCATGTTAAAATTGCAGACAAACATTTCGAGTTTTATACGTAATTTCGCTAAATATCTTTAATCTCCCAAAACTGTATTTATCCGGATGTTTCCGGAGGCGTTTTTAGTAGAAGTTATAAGAAGAAGGATCAAATAATAACCTATAATAGTAACCATAGCCCGATCTACCCCGATACATAAACAAAAACACTAGTAAAGTAAAAATATTGAAGAAAAACACGGTACGAAAATGAGTCTTTTTAAATTACCTAAAAAAGTGCTTTTTTTTTAGGGTACCATGACTTTATTAACGTAGTTTATAAGTTTCTTACCTTGTCCTTCAGAATCCATCACTTTCAATTTGTAAGAATAACTTGATAACGATAAATATCACTTCCGAAGTTGAACGTTTAGAAAAGCGCGCCGAGAACAAACATACGCTATCTGAAACGGTTAAATTCCGACTGACGTTACGGGCGTGGGGTGTGCGCTAGCAGGTAGAAAGGGTAGGAGTATTGTTCCCGGGTTCGTGCTTTGTTTGAGGAACTCGATTTTATGAATTTTATTATTATTTTGATATGGGGACTTATGGCCGCGTAGATCGTGCAAATACCTGTATGTGCAACGTGACGCGAGATTTTTATATATAAATAAATAAATAAATAATAAATATTCGGGGACAATCTTACACAAATCGACCTAGTCCCAAACCAAGCAAAGCTTGTACTATGGGTACTAGACGACGATAAACATACTTACATAGAAAAATATATACTTAAATACATAGAAAACATCCATAACTCAAGAACAAATATTCGTGCTCATCACACAAATAAATGCCCTTACCGGGATTTGAACCCAGGACCTCTTGCTTTGTAGGCAGGGTCACTACCAACTAGGCTAAAGCGGTCGTTATATTAGACTAGCTGTTGCCCGCGACTCCGTCTGCGAAGAATAGGGTACATAAAAAATAGCCTACGACCTAATCTCAGACCTACCAAATATAGACAAAAAAAATCATAAAAATCGGTGAACCCGTTTCGGAGCAGTTCGATAACAAACACCGTGACAAGAGATTTTTATATATTAGAAAACTTTATATATTAGACTCCGTCCGCGAAGAATAGGGGTGTAAAAAATAGCCTACGACCTATTCACAGACTTACCAAATACAGATAAAAAGTTTCATAAAAATCGGTCAAGCCGTTTCGGAGGAGTTTGATAATAACAAACACCGTGACACAAGATTTTTATATATTAGACTAGCTGACCTGACAAACGTTGTTTCATATTAGGAGATAAAAAATAAATATATAATAAATATATATAAATTGACATTATTTGTTATCATCATCAGCCCATATTAGTCAACTGCTGGACAAAGATCTCTCCCATGTGTCATGTTTTGAGCTAATCAAATCATAAATAAATGACACTCACCTGCTGGAAAATTCTAACATGTAAGCCCGTCAGCCTTTTCTCCCCTGTCACACTGTATCAATTGTGTACAATGTGTCACTATTCCACATAGGTCTAGCATGCTTTAACACGTTTACTGTCTAGGTGCCCAGATGTGGGACACAATAGCTCTTATTCCATTGTAATAAGGTTCTACTTTAAGGCTTGGACAGGGAACATGTTAAGATAGCGGAAACAATATCTTTAATGTGAAAAAGTTATTCAAAGTTGGTCAGTCCAGCACACCACTTTATTTATTATTGTTTTAATTAAATATAAATATAGCTATGAAACCGTGGTGGCCTAGTGGTTTGACCTATGGAGCATATCTTCTTTTTTGTCCACAGCACTTTGCTCAGTGTCCCACAAGTTTGAATTTCAATAAAAAATATTTAATCTATAAAAATCGATAAACTACAATTTTGTGAAGAAAGTTCATTTAATTAGTAAACACACGAAATTTGATTTTTGGTCAAATACCTTGTAATTTATTAAATATAAAATTTAAACCAAAACATTATAATTTCAAATGTATGAAAACCGGCGTGTCCCATCCAACATTTCGCTAATTCAAACTCATTTTTATTAATAACGGTCAAAGACACTATATGAACCTTTTGATTTTAAACTCTGCACTGTTGTAAGAAGATTCATATTACAGTGTATTTTTTATTATTTAGCATCGCTTTATAGTAGAAAATATTTTATAAAGTTTGTCCCAGGAAATATTCCATACAAAAATTCTTTTTTTGTTACTCATTTTGGTTACTAAATTATAAAAAATTCTACAAAACTTCGTTGTTTTTACCATCGGGCAACACTAAAATATGTGCTAACATACGCCGCCATGTTATTACGTCAGCCATCGTCGAAATATTGCCACGTAAACACATTGCTATTTTTCGTACCAAAGTAAAGTTCTGTTTTTGATACCACGGTTTGAAGGTTAGTTCATACAAAAACATAATTTGCTAAAATTTCTTGTATAGTTAATACTATTAGTTATTAGAAAATGTAAATTAATCTGTTATTTAGTTAAATTTGAGCCATCCACAATTTTTCAAAGTAGTTTAAGTAGTGTTCGTTACTTCTTTTTTTGTTACTTTCACGTGGGTTCGTATCTAAGGAAAATTGAGTAACAAAGGAGGAAAAAATATAAGGGAGTGTTTTATTGTCGTACAGGGTTAGAAAATGCCATTAACCGGCTGAAAAGATGAGGCGCTATTCTTTATATTCGATCTCTTGGTACCCAAAAAAAAGTAAATAATTTTAAATTATCGTTTTTCTTTATTTTATTTTCACCTTACATCATCTAACCCCTTTTTAGTTTGAATACGGTTTTCATGCTTTATGATGAACTTAGCCTAACATTATTTATTTTGTTACCAGTGTCATTCTTTGTTACTGTCCCAAGATTTCAACTGCCGTATTTTGGATTTTTTCGCTTTTTTAACATATCTAAATTAATGAAATAGGCGTAGAAAGTTAATTGTAATTCATATTTTTCATATAGGATACTAGAAAACAAAAATTATGGGTTACTTGTTTGTTAAATTTAAATATTATACATGATTCTTGACCCGAGTAACAAAATAAATGTATAGCATCAAATAAAGTAAGAAATATTTATTAAATTGTTTACATTGTATTGTTCAATAGAAAACCATAAATGAATGATTTTAGCACACTATTTATTATTTTAAGTTTTTAATAAAAAGTAACAAAAGTGGAAAGACAATTGTACCTTTCGTGGAAATTTTAAGTTTTAATTGAATTAAACCTAATTAAATGAAGTGACCATATCATAATAACTAAATTTATTAAGTATTCTACCAAATAGTCTCAATAAAATACCAATATAAGCGTATTTATTTATTTTGACAATTATCAGAACCGTGGACAAAAAAAAAGAAATGCTCTGGCGTTTCAAACAGAGGGCTTTTAGTCCGGGCCCACAAATCTGAGTTTTTCGGAATTTATGTGCGAAATTACATTTGAAATTTACCATGAGCATTTACCACTTCAATACAGATAAATTGCATTAGACAGGCAAGTACATTTAAGTAAAATGATAACTGGCATTCTTCATCAATAATTTCAAACATATTGTAGTATTGACTTCATTCCGTAAGATTATTATTAAGCTAAATAGGAAATTGTGTTTCATAAATAGACATTGGTAACTCCCAGCAATTAGGTGGCACTAGTGATGAGACACGGTTTTCAAGTGTCTTTTCAGATAAGATAAAATAATTCTTTAAAATTGAAAGGTTAAAGTATAAAGTTATTACCTACCGAGATTGCATCCAAAAGGTAAACTTGTTTATTTATCAAAAGCTAAAAATAATATTATCAAAAAATCCAGGATGTCTTACAATAATATTTTTCATTAGTTTATTACAAAATAAAGAAGTTGAAATCAAAGAGTTCACCAACAAAAATACAAAAGAATGTTTTTTTTAAACCATTGCATCAGTTAAAATCGAAATATCATTTTCTTACACCATTTGGTTTTTCTCAAATAAAAGACGTAGGATAGCTCCTAAAAATTTTGAACAAATATTTTTGTCTATCACGAAAGTCAAATATTAAATGGTTGAAAAGATTTTGTCTAATTGGTTCCTTTTGCTCGAGTCGTACAGAGAAACATAGTCACTTCACTAGTCTGTCAGAAACATCAAATGCTACCTAAATGCCACATCGCTGATGTATATTTATAAATTAAGTAATTAGCATTTATCTGAACTTCAATCTAATCTAATATATAAAAATCTTGTGTCACGGTGTTTGTTACCGAACTCCTCCAAAACGGCTTGGCCGATTTTTATGAAACTTTTTTCTCTACACTCGGACACTCGGTAGGTCTGAGAATAGGTTGTAGGCTATTTTTTATCCCCCCCCCGCCCCATTCTTCGCGGACGGAGTCGCGGGCAACAGCTAGTAGGTATATAAAAATCTTGTGTCACGGTGTTTGTTATCAAACTCCTCTGAAACGGCTCGATCAATTTTTATGAAACTTTTTCTCTATATTTGGTAGGTCTGAGAATAGATTGTAGGCTTTTTTTATGTCTCTATATGGCAAAACAACGTTTGCTGGGTCAGCTAATCTAATATATAAAAAAATTGTGTCACAGTGTTTGTTATCAAACTGCTCCGAAACGGCTTGACCGATTCTTATGAAACTTTTTTCTCTATTGTTGGTAGGTCTGAGAATAGCTTGTAGGCTATTTTTTATACCCCTATTCTTCGCAGATGGAGTCGTGGGCAACAGCTAGTTCATGTATAAAATTGCCTTATTCATCTTTAAACAGCTAGCCAGTAAGGATAGCATCTTGTAAGCAAAAGCCAAGGAGCCACTGTTTCCACCAGTCACTGTTCCCGTCTTTATTCAAGAATTAACTCAAAAATGTACAAAAACATTGACAATGGCTCAACGGTTATCTTGGTTGGTTAAAGGTTATCTTGAAATGATTTTGTTATGTGATAACACTATTTTTAGACTCATTCTTGACATACTTAAAGTTTAAAGATCAAGTTTACATAAAATTACAATAAATGTTGATAATGCAACAGAGATACATACGTTATTATAATTTATTATTCAAAAAATTTTAGGCGTCTTTGAAAAAAATGTACTTACATACTTAAAGGTTGCTTGATACTTGTAATGTGTAAATAATATATTCTTACCTAAAATAAATCACCAATGGTTATGTTTATGTTGCATTGTTAGATACAGATTCAAAAGAATAAGTAAATAACAATAGCCTCGATTTTTATTACCAAGAACTTTATTGAAATACCTACATAAATAAATACATAAAATACATAATTATACTAAAATGTAGGGAGTTATCTATAATATATTAATTCATTAGCATGGTAAAAAAAACTTACTAATGCTCTGTCAAAGATTGTTAATAAGTGTATTACTCAGTAGAGAATACTGAGAATTTGGAAGAATGTATTTATTATTTATTTTGCCAATCTAAATACATTCCAAGTAAATATCTATTATACTAAATTAAATAATACTAATATAAATAATAACATAAAAAGAAACCTATAAGGCAAATACGTCGTAGGCATGGACCCTAGTACGCTGGCCGCATTACCTCTTTGTACCAATTTATTATTAAAACGGTCCATTTCCCAAATAAACCGCTATCGGTTTCAAGATAAGGGGACTGACCTCACCCAAATACTAAATATAAGAAATAACAAGAAAATGTATTAGGTATTAAATAAAATCAAAGTAAAAGAAGCAACATGAGGATCCTAGAGTTACTGAAGGCATAGTTTTGTATAAGAAAAAAAAATGCTTACTTACACAATTTCACATGACCGAACCCCGCAATTCTTGAAATAATGACAGCGCGGTGCCAATGTCCTTAAGCACGACTGTTTGTTATCTTATTTATTTGTTTTTGTAAATAAAGAGTGTTTTCATTGATAATTAAAACACAACACAAATCACACCTGTAAAAAATCACGGCAAACGATATCCCTGAATCGCCGACCGACGTTCCCGACTGACAACCACCCGACCCGACCCGCGCACGTCACGCTCGTCTTCTCACCGTCGTCCGATCATTTGCATTTGCTCAAAAAAAAAAAGTAAAAAACTGTTCGAGCCGCAATTGTCTAGTCTTATCGTTATCTGTGGTACACAATACACAAATTAAATAAAAATATTTTGACACTACTACATCGAGATAAATGTAACTGTTATTTTACTTAACTATAAACAAACATCTGATTTCAATATTTTTGCAGGCAACATTAAACAAAGAAATAAAAAATGTGGTACAGTAACATCTATTATCGAATAGTTAAACTCAATTAGCAAGAAGTGAAAGTAAAAGCTTAATACTGATTTTTCATAGATGGCGCAAGCAATCTCGTTAACAAAAATGTTAGCTAGATGGCGCTACGTAATACTTGATAACACTGACATCTACCGTCGAGTAGCAAGACCACTATCAACTTAAGAAAATGTTACATTTTGGAATGGAAAATTACTTACAACAGATGGCGGCGCAGAGGTAAAATAGGGTACTAGGGACTAGGGCAAAAATCACCGACCATAATTTTCCATAATGCTTGATTGAGGTAACGTTTTGTTAGACAGGCAACCCTTAAAATCGATTTCAAATTGCAACAGGCTCAAACGTACTTTTGTAAAATGAACACCAAGATTTGCTATTCCATTTTGAAGGTTGATAATGGCAGAAGAAGAGAAAAATTATTACCTAATCCTATTTGGTTCTTATATTATTATAATAAAGCGCTTCGCTGAAAAATCTGAGCACTGATGCAAATGCTTGGCACAAACGTTCTGCTCCAATGGTCAGGTGTATCGTTCTCGTTAGTCCATTACGCTGGCATTACACGTTGCTCCCGTAAAAACAATATAGGTATCTTTAGGTATACCATAATGGTCTAGGAGGTATACCTAGTCTTGCCTTTTCACAAATACCTGGAGATACTTATATAGCCAAATCTAATAATAATCTAATAAGTCCCTAGGTACGTATACTTAATTCCGGTGTTAGATTTGGTTGTAATGTAAGTCTGAGTTAAATACTTTTTACCTCAGTACCACTACCATGAGTTTACAGTGACCGTACTCGATAGCGACTGCATAAATGATTTGTATGCTGTACCACTACCATGAGTTTATACTAGTTTACGTGACCGTACTCGCTAGCGACGGCGTAAAAGATTTGTATGGAGAATTGTACAGCGCCTCTAGCGGTCACTTACGGAAGTACAATTCTCCATACACTCACTGTGAACTAGTGTAAACTCATGGTAGAGGTACAGACTCCATAGAAATCATTTACGTAGTCGCTATCGAGTACCGTCACTGTAAACTCATGGTAGTGGTACAGTTCCTCAGATAAGTTAGTGTTCTCGTCGGGACCTTTCGGAATTCCCTTCTAGAATAGTATTAGTGCCTCCTTAGCGTACTGATAACGCAAGTACCTACAAAGTAATTTCGAATATGAATTTGAATACTAGGTAGTCAGTCAAGTGGCCCTGGCAAATAAATTTGCATTTCATTTCCTGTGAGCAAACCTCGCGAGTCTGTCTATCTCACGTTAACCAACGTCAACCCTCACGGCTTCACCATTTTCAAAAATTACCAGCGGAATCGCCAAAAAATAGCCATATAATTCAATCTACTCCCAAATTTCACGAGAGTTGGTTGAGAAATGTGAGCTTTAGAAAATGCCTACCTATAATCTGAAACGGAGACGCTTCGCACTCGATCGGTAAGAAAAAAAATCTTTAGTGCACATTGTCAGGATTCCAATGCGCAATAAACAAAGAG
Organism: Archips crataeganus; assembly: GCA_947859365.1. Taxonomy (NCBI): domain Eukaryota; kingdom Metazoa; phylum Arthropoda; class Insecta; order Lepidoptera; family Tortricidae; genus Archips; species Archips crataeganus. Next base: position 9,731,357 of record OX402062.1, read on the forward strand.
CAGCAGTGTTTATTGCGTTATATTGTTTTTTATTTTTAGTTTTTCCTGTCAATTGTGCTTAGCATTCCCATGCCGGGTTTAACAACCTGTCAGAACGCACTCTGGCTGTGGACGTAGACAGAACCTATCTCAAGCTTTCATCTACGGACATCCCTTCATTATTTTCACCACTCTAGATGTTAATCTGGTTGGTTGACGTGTGTCAACGATAACGTAATCTTGGTTTAGTTTTTGCAGCCTTCATTTGTAGGGCAGATTTATTTTGTGTTCTACAGATTTCCCTTGTGGTTTTTCGGAATTTGTCTTCCTGGGTACGCTGTGAACAAACGTTCGGCGAATGCAATAAAAAAATAAATGAATTGTTTATGGTATGATTCAAATTGTACGAAGACTGCATTGTTTTTACAATGGGTGCTACAACTTGCTCATAAACATTGTCGGCTTACTGCAAGAAATCTTTAGGTAACTAACAAAACCAAAATCTTGAGAAAACAGTTTAATTAGTTTTTGATTGTATTGAATTATGTTGTGATGTGCAATCGCATTTTAAGAAGTTATTAATAAGTAAGTGAGTTTAAGAGTAAAAGTAAAACGTAACTTTTTGATCGTCTTTGATATAAACTATTAATGTTAAAAAATTGTTTTATAGAACCAGAAATTGTAAAATTTAAATTACTGACTCTGTGTAAGCCATAAAGTGAAATCCAGAAAAGCTAGAATTTAGTGAGTTTTTGCATATTGTAGAGTCTGTAGAGTTTTGACTTCTTGCAGTAAGCCGACGATATGTCCCATAGCTGTTATGTCGTTGAATTAAGGTTCGTAATTATGAGAAGATTAAATCGATCCATATTTTTGCACTTGACCGTAGGTGCTTTTAATAGCTTTTTAAATTATGGATCGGTCAAGCAATGATCGCGAGAGGTCCTTAAATCATTAAGTTTAGACCTGCAAAAAAAAGTGCAGGTCGCATTAAATTGCGAGGCAGCAAAGCGAACTATACAGGGTGTTACAAAATTACCCGTAATAACTGAAAGGTCCATATGGAAGTACTCCAGTAAAGAATTAAATTAGTATATTTATTTTTTGGGATGGCGGGAGCTCGCCTTTGATAGGCAGGAGTGGAGCAAGAGAGGAGAGGCCTTTGCCCAGCAGTGGGACACAAAAAATATTTTTTTTTTTACAAAAAAAAGAACAGCGCGAAAAGTTACAGTTTTATTTACTGTTCATGGGGCTTCAGGCTTTAGGGGTTATTTTGTAACTCCCTGTATTGAAGTAGTTAGTCGAGCGCCGCTATGCAATGCAACTTGCACGGATTTCTAGCAGGTCTAAACTGGGCTTTATTAAACTGGGAGCCGAGTTTTCAAAGCACATTATCAAATATCACGTGATACACTCATATATCACAATCTGTATCACAAAATTATTGAGACGTATCGCAGTGTCGTAAAAAATCTGAAGTGGATATCCGGATGTTTTGAAATCTGAGATATTAATTGACACTAATAATCAGGTTAACTCATAAAGCTAAATAAACGGACGGACGGAAGAAAAATACTTACGCAGATGTGAATCACGCTGATTCACATGATTTTTCATTTATGGTGTACCCCCAAAAATTTTAATTTTTCTAGATGTACCTACTTACCTTAAACACAAAAACCGGCCAAGAGCGTGTCGGACACGCACAAGGTAGGGTTCCGTAGCCATTACAAAAAAATCAAGTAATATTTTTCTAAGGATTTCGTATGTGTACGGAATCATCCAAGTTTAGGTATGTTTTATACCTTAGGCTACTATTTACTCTTAAACTACAAATAATTTCCAAGCAATCTTAGCCGCTATAATTTTCCTAGTAAATTTGATATATTTACTCCCATTCTGAATTTTTTCAAATTTTTCCACCTAACAGTTTAGATTTTAGAGGGGGGGGGACGCTCGATTTTAATGAAAATTTTCACTTTAAAGTTGAATATTTCGCAAACAGATCACTGAATAAGTAGAAAAATCATGTTAGCAACCCCGCAATGGATTTAAAAGACCTATCCAACGATACCCCACACTATAGGATTAGTCGAGAAAAAAAAAATCACCCAACCTTTACGTCTATGGGAGGTACCCTAAAAAAAATATTTTTTATTTTTTATTTTACCACTTTGTTGGCGTGACTGATATGTATATTCATGCCAAATTACGGCTTTCTAGTACTAACGATCTCTGAGCTTAGCCGCGGACAGACAGACAGACAGACAGACGGACAGACATGGCGAAACTATAAGGGTTCCTAGTTGACTACGGAACCCTAAAAAGTTTGCAAAACACTACTCATACTTTTTGTAAATAAAATTCGAATCTAGGAACACTTTAATCTACCACAACGTGGCTCACCTTTGTGTTGCATATTCCTCATTTCGGTCGTTTGGATTGGATTCAAAGCGTGATGTTGTTAAATTGAAATGAGTAAGAAATTCGGTAGTTCCGCAATGGTGCCTCTCTCTGACGTCACAGGGTCTAACACGTGATACGCGCGCGTGCCGCCGCGGTCACGTGACCAGGCCCATTCCAAAGCCTTTTCGGCTACTTTGTACAACTTGAACGGGTTTAATCATAACTCTGAACCCACGTTACTTAGGTAGGTACTTCTATTTCAGACTTCAAAAGACTCGTTCTTTATTTATATTTCCCCTCTTTTAGAAAAATGGGAAAGTTTTAAACTTGATTGCGTCGTACCAACAAGTACCTATTGTGGTTAAAATCTACCAGTTCTAAGGATTCATGATTTAAAAATAACATGATTGAGGTGGGTGGGCGACGGTTGTTTGAATTTGTTTTTCCATAAACCTCTTTACCTATAAAAATGTAATATACTTACCTGATAGGTACATCGTTCATTTTGTCCACTTTAATTTTTATATTGATCAAGATTTGGTATGAAGTATCTTTTTGTATTTTTTTAACTCCGACCGGTTCCTTCCGGAGCTGCGGAGGAGTGTTTTGACGTCTCTCGTTGAGAGTATTAACATAGGTGTTGCTTTATCACTGCTAGAAGTGATTAAGCGAGCTGAAACGTGTGATTCATAGGAAAAAAATCGTGCCTATATCCCGACCTTCTGTGGTGTAGGGGTAAAAGCACGCAACACGGCATGCTGAGGACCCGGGTTCGATTCCCGGAGCTGGTCTTTTTCTGTGTTTTATTCTGTGCATCCATGTTTCAGTTCGTCTTTAGTATGAAATATTTTATATTGAAATTGATGTTCAAATTGGATTATCTACTCGTGACTTAAGCTTTAATACTTTGTCATATTAGTACCTACATAGAGCGCCGGGTCATTGATTCTAGCCACGGTTCTTTAAAATACAAGAGATAATAATGAAAATAAAAATTAAATAGCGTCCGGAAATACACCCCCGTTTTGCCACTCACTATGAATGAACATTTTGACAGGCATTAGCATGATCTCGTCGCCCAGCGAGGCAGAAAACTTAAACTTACAATTAATATTAAAACATGCGCAATAAAATAAAGCGTGATAAAACCAAGCAGTCGGAAAGTATTTGCGTCAGTCGAGCAGTGCTTTTGACATGGCTATTATTTCTCGAGTCGGCGAAAATAGACTAAAACACTCCGCTAAATCCAAACGATTCCCCTCTTTAAAGCCCTTTAGACAAGGTTCACAACGACTTTGCTTCCCTCATTTTGTTGGTCTGTGTTACGTTGAAAATATTCATAGTGTCTCGTACGATGAATACAGCCATGCAAATGATACAGGTCCTGATATTGTACTACAAAATTTACTAGCGACCCTGTTTTGTGTTTTCTGTATCCGACATCTGGTTTTGATACACTGTAGGTTACTTAAATTGGAGAAAATGTTGAGTATATTTAGACCAGTGAAAATCAGTACATTATTTAGTATGATATTGTATTTGTTTGGCGGTCGAATACTATTCATTCACTGCACTGGTCTATTTAGCGAACCATAGTTCAGCTTGTTCAGTAGTGTACTTACGTCTTTCAGCTGAAATGATAATTATAACTTTATACTTTTGAAGGTTTTAAAATTATTTAACCATGCCTGTACACGATGCAATTTTGTCTGTGCATTGCAATTTTTCTTATTATACTTCTAAACATTGAAACCCAATTCATATTACATGTAGAGCTGCACAAAAAATATTTCAGAAGTTTTCCGTACCTATTCACCAAAAAAAAACGTACAATTATCTACATGTATCCACATCTACAGATATACCAATCTACATTGAATGTGATGCTACAAGTCCCTCACCCAACACTTTCGAACGAGATGAGTGAGATCCAGGTAAGGGCAGCGAAGCGAGCAGTGCCGCAGAGGCCATCTTCAAACCCTGCTATTTTAGACCAATCAACTCAAGTGCATCTACACCGCAGCCAGAAAACCTTATATTTTGCTGGGCGAAATACAAAACCGGCCAAGTAATAACACTATTCACAAGACGAGGGTTCCGTACGTATCTGTAGAAAAAAAGAATGTAAATAGATATCTGTTTTACATTTAAGAGCGACATTTTCACTCTGTAGCAATAACCGAAAATAAACAATATGTTCTTTTATTTATATTTAAATTAATTTGTCGTAATCCGGTTAAAATATTGCAAAAGTAGAAGACATAATTGTAAAATTTTAAAACTTAGTTTTACTTGCCTGTTATTGAGACATATCTAGTGGTAGGTAGAGCAATCAATGGTTTATTATTAAACATAGTTAATTATTCGTATACTCTCCTATATTATTTCTTTGTATATTTTTTATCATAAAATAATCCAGCTGAGAAGATTTTTTAGGATTCCGTACCCAAAGGGTAAAAACGGAACCGTATTACTACTAAGACTCCACTGTCCGTGTCTCTGTTACCAGGCTGTATCTCGTTAACCGTGATAGCTAGACAGTTAAAATTTTCACAGATGATGTATTTTTGTTGCCGCTAAAACAACAAATACTAAAATTAAATAAAGTCACAAATTAAAGAGGGTCGTCATACAAGGAACGTGTTTTTTTTTCAGCGTTTTTAACTCTATCTTTATAAGGCATTAACTAGACACTTGAAATTTTCACCGATTATGTATACCTACTGTGTCTGGTAGAACAACACATAATAAAAATATAATTATACTAGCTTTTGCCCGCGACTTTATACGCGAAGACTATAACTTTAGTTGTTTGGATGAAATTTGGCACACAGGTAGTTTAACAGGATAATGCCAGGAAAATGCGAAGTTCCCGCGGAATAGGAATAAATGAATTATAATAATAGTGGTTTGACCTGTGGACTCTTAAGCAGAGGGTCGTGGGTTTGTGCCCGGGCTTGCACCTCTTAGTTTTACCTAATTCGTGTGCTAAATTACGTTTGAAGCTTACCATGAGCTTTACAGTGAAGGAAATCATCGCGAGGAAAGCTGCACACACCTGTGAAGAATTTCAATGGTGTGTGTGAAGTTTCCAAATCGCACTGGGCCCGCGTGGGAACTACTGCCCAAGTCCTCTCTTTGTGGGAGGAGACCTGTGCCTGATTGAAACAGGCTTATTTTATGCTTAGAAAGTGCAAAGTAAAGTTCCCACGGGATAGAAGTAACTGTTTTGACCTATGTTGAAAATCAGAACCAGTGTAGCTTTATATTAGTGTTTTTTTTAATCACGCCCTAAGTTCAACTCACTTATTTCTATCCCGTGGGAATTTTGCATTGTCCCGTAGAAAAGTAGCCCATGTCAATCAGGGATACTGTAGCTTACTATTAGTGAAAGAATTTTTTAAATCAGCCCCAAAGTTGAATTCACTGATTTCCTGAAGAAGAAGTCTATACCGATCAATAATAGTGTAGATTGGTGAAAGAATTTTTAAAATCAGCCCTGAAGTTGAATTCTGTTTTTTTCTATCCCGTGGGAATTTCACATTTTCCCGATGAAAAAGTAGCATACGTCAATCGGAGATAGTCATATCATATCACATGAAAGAATTTTTAAAATCAATGCCGAAGTTGAATTTACTTATTTCTAACCCGCGGGATCTTTTTATTTTCCCGTAAAAAAGTACCCTTAGTCAATCAGTGATACTGTACCGTACTATTGGTGCAAGAAAATTTTAAAATCAACCCCGAAGTCGAATTCACTTATTTCTATCCCGCGGGAATTTTGCATTTTTCCAAAGAAGAGTAGTTTATACCAATCAAAGATAGTGTTGCTTTCTATTGGTGAAAGAATTTTTAAAATCAGCTCCGAAGTTGAGTTCAGTTTTTTCTATCCCGAGGGAATTTTGTATTTTCCCGAAAAAAAAGTAGCTTATGTCAATCAAGGATAGTCATATCACATAAATATGTAAGAATTTTAAAAATCAGCCTCAAAATTGAATTAATTTATTTTTATCCCGTGGGAATTTCGCATTTTCCCGGATAAAAAGTAACTTCTGTCAATGAAGGATAATGTAGCTTTCTATTGGTGAAAAAAATTTTAAAATCGGCTCAATAGTTTCAGAGATTACGCTACAAACAAAAAAACAAAGAAAGTCTAGTATACAGGGTTATTTTTAATTCACTGACATCCTCTTAACCCTGAATTCCTATCACTCAAACAAATGTTTTTTGTTGTACGACTTTTTAAAATGAAGCACTTTTTTTCCCATACAAATACACAGAGTATCATAAAAATAACAGGTAATCTCAAATTTTCAAAACGTTATTACAACAAAAATATTAAGTTATGACAAAAGTCGTAAAACAAAAAACATTTGTTTAAGTGGTAGGAGTTTAGGGTTAAAAGGATGCTAGTGAATTACAAATAACCCTGTATATCCCTATCCCGTAGGAATTTCGAAAAATCCTTCCTTAGTGCACCTCATGTACTCAAGGTACATGTATGCCAAATTTCAAGTCTCTAGCACCAGTAGTTTAGGCTGTGCGTTGTCTGTCAGTCAGTCAGTCACGGTACTGTTTTATAGGTATAGATTTATAATACAACTAGGGCCTATAGTACACAAACGATGTACAATTAGCTTAGGTCTGGTAACTTAATTTTATACTTATGTTTTATTGTTTGTGTGTTTGTCTTGCACAACTTCGATTAAGGGCGGCTGTTGTAGATAGTAACCTCTGTTGTGTAGACTTGTTTATAAGATTATTCTTTTTCTTTATGTGTTCCGTAGTTACTTCAAATAAACACTCTTGACAATCAACATCTTTTTACTAATACTCAATTTACAAATAATTTTATTAAATGCTCTTCTAGCTCTTACCACCAAATATTCCAATAATATCATATCATATGAAAGGATTTTTAAAATCAGTGCCGAAGTTGAATTTACTTATTTCTATCCCGTGGGAATTTTGCATTTTTCCCAGAAAAAAGTACCCTATGTCAATCATAGATACTGTAGCTTACTATTGGTGAAAGAATTTTTAAAATCAGTCCCAAAGTTGAATTCACTTATTTCTATCCCGCGGGAATTTTGCATTTTCCCGAAGAAAAAGTACCCTATGTCAAACAGGGATACTGAAGCTTACTATTGGTGAAAGAATTTTTAAAATCAGCCCCAAAGTTGATTTCATATATTTCTATCCCGTGGGAATTTTGTATTTTAAAGAAAGAAAGAAAGAAAGAAAATACATTTATTTACAACATCACAAGACACAATATTTTACAAAACAAAAAGGCAATACTAAAGCTAAAGATAGAATGTGTCATTGCGGTTGCAAATCGGACACTGGCTCAGCATAATGCTGAGGCGTTTAAAGCACCCCAGCGCTGATTTTCAGCCAGTACCGTTGGTGACACCCGGATCGCTGTTTAGATAGATAAATAAATAAATAAACTGCACACTAATAGCTACATACATAAGACTAGGTACATGCGTAAATAAATAATTTGTAAATTGTAAAAGCAAATAATAATAAGAAAATTTCTTGAACATAATTAGTATATCTCACTTGCCAAGTATACAACCCTGCGCGGACTAAAACGAAAAATGAAATAACCAAGACAATAAAAATCAAAGAAGTTTTGTGAAATAGTTTAGTAGTAGTTTAGTAGTTTTTATTTTCCCGAATAAAAAGTAGCCTTTTTTAATTGGGGATAGTTATATCACATAATAATGTAAGAATTTTTAAAATCAGCCACGAAATTGGATTAACTTATTTCTATCCCGTAGGAATTTCGCATTTTCCCGAATAAAAAGTACCTTATGTCATTAAAAGATAGTGTAGCTGTCTAATTCTGAAAGAATATTTAAAATCGGCTTAATAGTTTCAGAGATTCCGCTATAAACAAATAAACAAAGAAAGCTTAGATATTTCCCTATCCCGTAGGAATTTCGAAAAATCCTTCCTTAGTGCACCCCTACAATACTCAAGGTACAAGTGTGCCAAATTTCAAGTCTCTAGCCCTTGTAGTTTAGGCTGTGCGTTGTCTTGTCTGTCAGTCAGTCACCAATCAGTCAGTCAGTCAGTCAGTCAGTCAGTCACGGTACTGTTTTATAGGTATAGATTAAATACCTACTAAGGAGGGTCCCGAAAAACCAATATAAAATGATCTCACACTGCGTAAATTTTACATAGAAGCAGGGTACTATTAACACTGGAGTATTATAGTTACTGCTGTTTACAGCGTATATTTTGATATGTCTAAAAATGTGTACGGAACCCCAGGGCGTGAGTCCGACTCGCACTTGGTCGGTTTTTTAAATATCCTTTTGGCTCAAACCCAAGACCCAATTGACCCAAGTGACCCCATTTTAACATTACAACGCCACCAACAAACTGACAGAGAGACAGACATCACAGGCACAACAGCTGCCTGTAAAGATCTCTGATGGCTGTGATCTATTCCCACAGTGCATCAATATTCAACAAAAAACCAAATTGATCTCGCGTTGTTGGTCTTCTTTTTTTAGATCGCGGGTGAGCAAAGTAATTGTTTCAGTTCATTGATATGGACCTCCGCAAAAAAGTAACGCCTGATTCAATAACCTTTCTTTGACCATCTTGGGACGCAACCCTAAAACTCTCTTGTAGGATTTCTAATGTAATTGACGGTTAGAATTAAATTGTTTCTACTCCTTTCAACCTAGGGTCCGACCCTTCAGTTCAACGTGTTCATTCCCATGCATGTATAATTCTGATGTGATTATCGATCCCAAGTTTATCAGCGAATATTCATTAGCGTAGTTTAGTAATTAGATCTTATGTTAATCTACTAATGCCTTTGTGTTGTGGAATATAATGGCAAAAGCCGGTAGAGGATTTCGATGGTAAGGCATTTCTCGAATTAGATAAGTACTTACTTCGCTTATCAGTTAGGTACCTAGGGGAAGGTGGGGTAAGACGGGGACTTTAAGGTATTTCATAAATAAAACCCTCCGTTTTTAATTGCACAATCTAGGAAGTTTTATTAAAAAATAATCAGTCTTTCTTCCTTTAATTATAATCAGTCAAAACAAAAATATATAATTCTTCTCGTAGAAATATCGCCTTAGAAAAAAAAACAAAAATCTCCCCATCTTACCCCACCTATAGGGCAAGACGGGGTACCCCCTTGGGTAAGATGGGGTATAGAATATTCAAACGTCGACATCATCACAAACCGGGCAGGTATGGACAGCTTCGTCATCGCTATCTTCAACTCCTGCACAGCCACAATGCGCCCACTTACCGCAAATCTGACAAGTAATTCATCCTTCAGTAGACTCGGAATACAAGCCTTGGCAGTACAGACATTCTGTATCTTCGTTATCTGATCTCTGAGCTCCTTCGTCAGCTTTCATTGGTTTTTCATTTTCTTTTTGGTTACCACCTTTGGTTTTGGTTTCTTACTGTTTTGTCTATCCTCTAGTTCTTTTTATATGGAGGTGCCAACCCCGTCTTGCCCGCTAGTAGGTACCCCATCTTTCCCAAACTGGACTTGTAAGTTGTATAAGTTTTTTTGAGGCTATAAATCAAAGCAAACCGCTGCGAATTAATGAGTTTAGGATAGTAAAATAAACAAACATCGATAAAAAAATATGTCATGCATCTTGTATAACCTATATTATGAACAGTCACGCACTTTATATACGTCAATAATTAGAAAAAAAAACCACTTAAAATTAAAAAAACACACTTTCCTCCGACCAAACTTTTTGTGACACTAACAAGTACTGCTAAATACCATCAGATGGCGTTAAAATAATTTTTCTAGTGGCGCTGCATTATCTGTTTTGGTAGGGTCCCCATCTTACCTCGCTACCCCGTCTTACCCCACCTTCCCCTACATTATGAATTTGAAGAACATAATTGTAAAAGAACATTCATAGCTGAACAATTTCAAAAAAAATGTACGACCAGATCATACAAACCCTCATGTTATTGCCATAAAGGTTTGAATTATCAGGCCTTGTATTATTGTCGTCCATTCCAGATCAGAAATACAGGGTCATACACTAACCGTAGCCACTTTAGACAAAGCGGGCGTAGTGGTCGGTTGAGGTTTCGTAGCTGAAATTTTCAAGACGACTTTCTTGAGAAAAAAGCGTGGTGGTTTTCGTGTTCCTTTCATGTCACAGCCCGGAGTTCCGGGTTGGCGCTGGACCCATACCCACATTGGCACACCATTTCAATTAAAAAAGTATCAGTACAGAAATAGGCTTGTTATCTTATCTTCGATGCTTTAGGCCCAAAGTTTAGGAAGTAGGTACAGTTTAGTTTAGGCAAAGTGAAAAAAAAAAACTTAATAGCATCATAAGAATTATCAAAACCAATTTATCCATAAATGTTCCAAGAAAACGACAAGTCAAACAAACACTAAGTAACCCATATAATTTTATATTCTTGGTTCCTTGTATCTCAACTTCTGTATAATTTGAAGTAGGTCAACATTTTGCACAGTCCCTCTCTGCTCTCTAGGGGTTCGCCGCATTAGTAGATGGATAGACGACACGTCACTTAGGTTGCCTGGAAACTATACTGTGAACTGGTTAGTCTAATTATTTAAATATAAAAAAACATACTGTTCGATCCACAGGAGATCATAGGGCTGGCTCTTTCCTAGGTTAATGTATTGGCATTGCCATACAACGAGGAAATGCAGCCAGCCTTATGGACACCCTGCCCAATAGCAACGATCGGGGCCCAATTGCATAACAAAATACAAGCAAATATGTAGTATTAGTGAATTTCAATACAAAATAGCTAATACTATTAACTTTTAATTTGTTATGCAATTGGGCCCTGGGTGATATTTGTAAATACCTGTAGGTTTCACGGGTAGTTTAAGTTAGTAATGCGTTTCCGCAATGAACCATTGTCGTCGATCATAAGTTAAATAATTTGTTGTTAGTATTTCGTTTTTAATACAAGTTTTTTGTTGACATACTTACATTGTCATGCGTCCAACTTACATTAAGTAGGTATACCAAATTTGAAGTTAATTCGACCACTGAAAGTGAGTCAAATTTAAGTTGCTAAGATTAGACCTAAACGAATTAACAACCATACATTGGCAGTTATATAAAAGCTTGTAAAAGGCTTGTATAAAAGAGAGATGTAGAGGGTAGCAAATTAAGCTTATTTTTTTTTCTTACGAAAAAAAAAACACCTAAGTATATGCAAGGAAAAAAGTTTTAAAAATTTAACCAAAAATTTCAATATTAGCATACCGAATACGCCAACGTCTGTACATCAAAAATTACTGATCGCTTTGTTTTTACAATTATAATTAATTTTAAAAATATTCCAAGAGCGTTTGCCCGCGACTCCGTCTGCAAAAAAAAATTATCGTTATCCCGCTGGAATTGTGCAATTTTCCGCGATAAAAACTATCCTATGTCCTCTTCAGAATATTTCCATACTAAATAAAGGCAGACACACTTTCGCATTTATAACATTAAAGAAAGAAAGAAAAAAGTTTATTTCATACACTCAAAACACAAACAATTATTACTATTAAAACCTAAGATTAAAACAACAAACAAGCAAACAAAAAAATAAAATAAAATAAAAATTAGTATGGATTAAGTATTTATTTCTCTGCGTACCTAAATGTTATTTTATTAGGTCCTTTCACACAATTCATAAAAAAAAAAACATCTTGTATTATATAATATTCTATGATTTAAATAATTTTACTAGGGTATTGAATTGCAATGATTAGTAGGGGAGGCAGAAATTGAATAGCTTATTGGTGGCAAATGTGTAAATCCTCTACTGCGTCTAATTACTTAACAGTTTCACCGAAAATTATGTTATATCAAATGATCATTATGTATTTCGTCTATTATTCTTTTTCAACTTTATTTGTTTTCACACGTTCCCCTCAACTAACTTACGAAAAATTTAACCATCAGAAATTGCATGCAACTTGTTAATTTGTTAACGTTACATGTCAACTAACAAGTAATATCCAAACTAAGCACCTAAACATAAAACAATTCCTCTATGTCAATGCGTGTCATAATTATAACTAAGGGGATGGACAAACAGTGATAATAAAAACAAATGACACGTCACTACGTTATCGCGCGATCTCGACGTAATGTGAAAATGACAATACAATAATTAAGGACAGACATGTTATTATATTATAGAATGTGACCAACCAACTTCAAGAAAAGGACGAAGTTATGTACCTATTCGACTATAGGTATGATTTTCGTATATGTCATCCGATTTCTGCATCAATTGTAGTCCGATTTACATTTTTTTATTTTATTTAATTGATATTTTTTAAGAAGCCATGGTAGCCTATAGTTTGACCTATGGCTTCGCAAGAAGAGGGTTGTAGGTTCGAGTCCGAGTTCACAGCTCTGAATTAATAGTAATTTATGTGCGAAATCACCACGAGCTTTACGATGAAGGAAAGAATCGTGAGGAACTGCACAAACCCGCGAAGACATTCAATGGTGTCGTGCGAAGTTCCCAATCCGCACTGGTAAAATATGGCCCAAGTTCTCTCATTCTGAGAGGAGCCCTGTCCCCTGCAGTGTATAGGCTGGGATGAAAACGATATTTTTAAACGTCATACGTAATAAATACCTCAATTGGCACTTGAATAACTTAATTACAGAGACTTAAAGCTTGGCATGAAATAAAAAACACGTTATTTACAAAAATGGTACGTATATTTAAAACATGATTGCTTTGGCTCTAAATTGGCCTTTATTACACAAGTTAACAAGGCAATAAGATCCCAGTAACATTTAAGTAAGTTGATATTATCCCTGCGGTTGATAATTGGTGTCCATAATGTTATATTTGAACCCAACTGAGAGAGAGAGAGCAAGGCGTCAGTGCGGCGGCGAAGTGCGAACAAAAGGATAGGGACTAAATAGACTAGCGAGCGTCACTTGTTATTCCATTACTAGGACGACTTGACGTTTATTATAGTTAAGTGAAATGAAATAAAGAACTTGTAAAATAAAGGGAAATAAAACCGATCAAGTGCGAGTCGGACTCGCGCACCAAAGGTTCCGTACAAACTTTTATAGATTAATAGCATTTTTTTTGTGATTTACGATTTTCGGATTTTTTCCTCTACTTGTGGTACAAATTTTGATTCCCTCGAAAGTGTCCAAATATATTTTTTTTTGCGGCATAAACGGCCGTATCTTTTGTTTACATTAACTTAGAAGGTTGATTTTTTCACAGCTCAAGGGCCTGTAGACCTAAGTATACGGTTTTAAATTCCACTTGGTACCTCCACGCGTTCCCGAAATAAAGAGTCTTAACAGACAGATTGACGGACGCCACGGACGGACCACAAAGTGATCCTATAATGGTTCCGTTTTTCCTTTTGAGGTATGGAACCCTAAAAATGAATTTAACTCACTCGACCCAAGAAATTTAGGGCTTAATTGTGTAATATATTACGAGTAAAGCGGCCGTTTGTTGCAGTTTTATGATAATTTGTGTCAACGCCCCCGTTTTGTGTTTTATGTAGCCCTTCGTCCTCGAACCAGTTCACTGCTTAACGGTTTGTTTTAGTGCTCGCAGAATTTGATGTTAATGTACGTTCTGTGTTCATATCGCTGTTACTAACCATCAGGCGCGAAGGGATTTTTATGATAAGTACCTATGAACGGGCCTCTCAAAAATTATGCCCGAGTTTGACGCTTTTGTGCCGTCGAGTAGTTTAAGTGTGGAAGATTTACTATTACATCCGGCAAAGTGTTTATTACAGCGACATTTCAGATGAGTCAAGCTTCTGGTACATATTTTCAGATGGTTCAAGTGGCAGTAGGCACGGCACATCGCTCGTAGAACTGATGGCCGATGAGGCAAAAAGGTTCTCGAGTGGCGTCCACGAACCGGAAGACCCAGTGTAGGTAGGCCTCCAACAAGATGGCGCGACGACCTGGTTAAGGTTGCAGGAACGCGTTGGATGCGGACGGCACGGGACCGATCTGTTTGGCGAGGCTTGGGGGAGGCCTATGTTTAGCAGTAAACGTCTTTCGGCTGAAATCATGATAATGAAGCTTCTGGTAGTAGTCATAACGTAACGTGTACTGAACCAGTGAAAACCTTTGGCCTCATTTGCACGTTTCATCAGGTGAAATAAGTAGAGGTTTTATTTAATTATAAAAGTTGTAATTTTTATCTTAATAAACTTTCGAAAATAACAAGTCGTGGTAGTCTAGTGTTTTGAGCTATGGCTTCTCAAACGGCGGTTCAAGCGCGGGCTCGCACCTCTGAGTATTTCAGAAATTTGTGTGCGATATTACATTTGAAATTTACGACGAAGGCAAATATCGTGAGGAAACCTTTACACATCGAAGAAATTCAATAACGTGCGTGAAGTTCCCAATCCGCACTGGGCCTGCGTCTGCCTTTCTCTGAGAAGAAGAAAGATCTGAGAGAAGGCCTATGCCCTGCAGTGGGACGTGTACAGGTTGGAATGGACTCGTATGAAGTTGTTGTTGGATACTAAGGGGCCATCGACAAATTACGTCAAAATCAAAGTCAAAATTCTTTATTCAATTTAAGTTTCAATTTGAACCTCCTATGAAACTCGAAAAATCTACCACCGGTTCGGAAAAACCCTGTTGACAAGAATTCGGCAAGAAACTCAATAAGATATATTTTTTTCAAACAGTTTCTATCTAAACGTCACACCAATTTCGAAAATTTTAGACGACCCACTGCAACGTACTAATACAGGCTGCGATGATGGTGATGAAACTTTCACATTCTAGTAAAGTATTGCGAAGTAAATAGCCGGAATCACTACTCAGTTGAAGTGCAAAGCATACAGAAATACGTTACAATAGAATTAAATCACGATACTTTGTCCTCCGAAACAGCACGTGAAACATTCCTCCACAGTCACTCAGCAAAATAGAAACCCAGTGGTTCGTGACCACGACTTGCCAGTAGGGTTTACACCTTGTAAATCTTGCCATAAAATATACAATGTTGTAGCTTTGGCCGCCCTTTTCAGGGTTCCGTATCCAAAGGGTGCCAACGGGACCCTAATTATTGAGACTCCGCTGTCTGCCCGTCCGTCCATCCGTCTGACACAAGGCTCTCTCTAGGATCTCTTGAGCCATAATAATAATAACACACTTTAAATTTTCACCGACTATGTATAATTAGGTACCTATTACTGTGGCCGCTATAATAACAAATACTAAAAACAATATAAAGATCAAAATCAAAGGAAGTCTTCATACAAGAAACGTGTTTTTTCAGCGTTTTTAACTCGATCTTTATAATTTATTACTGAACTATTTTAAAACATTGTACCGAACTACAGAACCCTTCATGTACGAGTCCGACTCGCACTTAACCGGTTTTTATTCCAGCCCAAAGTCCATTTCAATCTTGATTTCAATTAACAAACACATGCTTTATTGGGGCATTTTAAAGTGTTACAAACAAAGGCTTTGGTTATTACTTCTTACTTATGACGAATTTTGTTGGTAGACGTGATGATTTAGATGAAAATAAATAACTGGTAGTTACGGCTAAAACACGACCTGTATTTGTCAACCTAGAATACTGTATTACAGTAATTTTAGACCTGCTAATTCAAACCCTCATTTTATTGGCATAAGGGTTTCAATCAGCTTGTATCTCCGTTATTGTCATCCATTCCGGATAGACAAGTAGGCATTTTGACTTTAAGTGGCGCAAGAAACTTTTTTTTAATGTGGAAATTTTGCTGTTTTCTTACTCATTTATTTATTTATTGCAACCATGGTGTTTATACAGGTCTTAAAATATAATTGTGTCACATGGACCCTGGTAGGGTATAGCAAGAAACATTTTACACTTTATTTTACATGCAGTTCTTTAACTAGTTCCAATAATTAAAGCATAACACACATTATTATTAGAGAAGCACAAAGTTAAATAACAAGCATAATCAAATACATAATCATAACAAATAGAAAATAAACCATACAAAATTAATAATAAGAATTAAAGTCAATTAGGTATAAACAAATAAGCAACCAATAAATGAAAATTCGAACAAATTAGCCTTTTTGATTTCGTTAAGAAGCTGTTCAATTATTTATTTATTTATTAAGTCATGAAACAAGGTGTCATAATAGTACTACTTGTACAAGTATCACAATACAAGTATAATAATACTTGGAATCAAGAGCGCTATTGATTTTGATGATAAAAAAATATGGTAGCACAAAATGGTTACATATAATTAGAGTTCCATAAAAAAAAAGATTATACAGTACTTTTTGTAGTTAAAAAAATATTTATAAACCAAAAAAGTAGTCAACCTACGCCTCCTTAATGGAAGAAGTTAGTTTTAGACAACTTGTCGATGGCATTCAATGAAAGTAGAGTGACCACGCCGTTAGGTAGTCAATATATTATTAATATATGGTCATTAATGAAATAATCTTGCATTGAAGTTATTACTGCAATAGTTAACTTTTATTTATTCTAGATAGTAAGAAATTTGGGTCCTATAAATAGGTACCAATAGATCTATTAAAATAAATTTAACCTGTAGTAGTAATATAATTAATATTGTCAGGTTATGTATTTGTTACAAAAATAATAAAAAATAGGTATGTAAATTACTCCAGACCAGTTCAAAAGTAAAATTCACATGTAACTACATAAAACTGTTATAGAACGGTATTATAAAAAAAGTAATAAAGAACTGAAAAGATTTAAACCAAATACACTTAAGAAATATAACGCTTAATCCAGCTATCAGACGCCATGAAATTTGCTTATTTGATACAGAGCTACAATATACGCACACTGAGAGAAATAGTTATCAAAGGATTACGCGTGCCTTTTAAGCCTGATTTAGAAATAACACCTAGGTTAATATTCATCGTTCATACGGCGTTATGTATGTAATGTACCTATGTAGCAACTTCAACGTTGGGATAAGGCCCTAGAGTTTGATATGCTAATGTCAAATAGGGTCAATAGCTGACACTCTGTTGTCACCTCTATTGCTAACGACATAAAATTCTAGTGGCAACTACTAGGATAGTGACAAATACTCGGACGCCTAACCGTCAGCCTGGTGGTTTGACCTATGGCCTCCCTATCAGAGGAAGTGGGTTCAAGTCCGAGCTCACACCTCTGAGATTTTCAAAATATTTAAGTGTGTGTGTGTGTTTGTGTAAAGTTCAAAATTAGCACGACTGGGTATTACAGCCCGAACCCTCTCATTCTGAGTGGAGGCCTGTGCCCAACAATATGATGAACCCAACCATCTGTGGAAATATTATGGATCAACTTAAGAGCACCTTGTATAGGAAGTACGGTCAAGTGCAAAAATAAGTAGGTATCGATTTAATCCTCCCATCGCTATATACCTATGTACCTTAATTCGACTACATAATTAAGAGCTATGGGACATATTTATGAGCAAGTTGTGTGAACCCATATTTTTACACTTGACTGTACATGGTTGGAGTTCAAAAAGTTGGACATCTCAACGTAAGTTAAAATAAGTATGAAAGCTTCCCGTTGTGATTCGAAAATTAACCATAGAAGTTTGGGTAATTTTCTTGTCCGGAACTTTTTCCAGTCAGCCATTTTGTGTAGTTAATTAACTACCTAGTAAGTAATTGCCAACTTTTTGGTCCCCCACCCACATGTCGTAACTAACGCAAACATTTAAACATCATTTAAAATCAGCGGTGATTCAAAAGCCAGTTTAACACTGCGTTTTAAAACCTGAAGGCCTATTTACAACTCGGCCCTCGGAAAGATTGAGCCGGGAGCCCTAACAGTTTTTTTGTGTAGGTGTAAATCTTAAGACGAGTTTACGAGGGTGGAGGTATGGGCCAAATGACGGGGAAAAGCGGCAAGCTGTAAAACTGACAAGTATGTTCTCGATTTATTTTGTACACATATGTAGGTTGTTAACATTTTGTGTCTAGATGAAATGTTGTTTGTTGTTTTTGGTCTTTTTATGATAATCTAGCTGTATTTTTCCAGGATAAAAGACTGTATTTCCAGATAAATACAACCTAGGGCTCTTCAAGGATAGAGTGAATAGTCGTTTCTGAACTACTTAGTGAGATAACTACACTTTTGGCCTCATTTGCGCTTTTCATTAGGTGAGATAGTGATCCAGACTCATAGTCATAGTGAAAAAATACGGATAACTCTCGTCTATGACCGAATTAAGCTCAAAAACAAAAAACGGTGCTCTTTGAGCTAAACCGATCGAAAACCTAAACAGTACGCCCTCCAGGCTGATTCAACCCTTGGCTAACAGTGTCAAAACTTGCTCTTGCACTTGCTTGCTTTTGGTTGTAATCACTTATTACTTCAGACAAATTAATTCGAATCGCATCTAAACCCGAAGTTTCGGTATAAGTAGGCATTGTTTGTCATTGGATAAACAGTGATATAATTATACATTTGGTGATCGAATTATTATATAAATTAAAAATTACCATAGTATATTAGGGGTTATTCTTTCATTTCCCATCCTCAACAGTATTCACACAATGCGTGACACACAAATGTGTTTCACACAAGTTTCTTGTCAATGTTTCGTTTGTAGTAAATAGTCCACATGCCGTGATGGCCTAGTGGTTTGACCTATGGTCTCTTAAGCAGAGGGTCGTGGGTTCGAGTTCGAGTGGGTTCTGAGTTTTTCGGAATTTATGTGCGAAATTACATTTGTAATTTACCATAAGCTTTACGGTGAAGTAAAAGATCGTGAGGAAACCTACATACACCTGAGAAGAAATTCAATGGTAAGTGAAGTTCCCAATCAGCACTGGGCCCGGGTGGGTACTGTGGCTCAAGCCCTCTCATTCCGAGAGGAGACCTGTGCCCTGCAGTAGGACGTATATAGGCTGCGATGAAATAGTCAATGTTCTTATGGTTTGGGCCCTATCTTTACGCCCAGACCTTTGCCATAACATCCTATGAACAGTAAAACAGGCTTTAAGGGGATCGTGAAATTTTTAACGTGCGCACGGTCAAGATTTAAGTAACGGTCATGGTATTGCTTTTCGTTAATTTGTGTTGGTTTTTGTTCCTCCATTTGATTTAGGTAAACAATACAATACAATGACTCTTTTTGTACACCACAATACAAAAAAACGAGTAAGCACACTTACTTGGAAAATTTACGGCCTTATTGCCAATCTTATTGGGTCAATCAACTTTTTTTTGTAAACGATTTTCTGCTACTTTCTATGAAAACCGAAATAATTAAAAAACTGATTATTTTTCCTTATTTAAAGTATACTTTTCAAAACCCTAGATTTTTGTAGTCAATAATGGTGTAATTGTCATATTTATTTTATTTTGTTTAGCTTTTATTTCGTGGGTGACTCAGGGGACAATGTTGGTTTTCACATACGCACTATCATAAACAGTTTATCTAATTACTGCAAAATCATGGTTTCACTAACCAGAGAGAGAGTTACTTGTAAAGGAGTAAATAGAAATTTACAAAAAAAAGTTGATTGACCCTATTGACAATGGAAAAGTGCATTTGCCAATGGGTACAGTCGAGGAAACTGAATCGCGTACAAGGGTGGAACCTCTTCACAGTCAACTTCCCGATGTTTTCTTTGGCAGATGTAGGGAATGTCAACATGACATTGCAACAAAAAGTACCACCCTGTAGTAAGCACCCTGGTACGCAATTCAGTTTCCTCTACTGTACACCTTCCCAAAAAGTGCACTTTGTCAGATAGAGCATCTTCTTTGATGATACATTTTCCCAGAAGGAATTTATGCATATATACGTAAACCAGCACTGTCTCATAAACGTATACATTTTGAGAAAGTGTGCGTTTTGGGAAAATACACTCATCGGACGAGGGCATGTATGATAAAGTGTGCATTTCAGGAGTGCACATATTGCGGAAAGTGCCCTTTTAGAGCAAGTATTATGGGATTGGGTTTTCGGCGCCTAAGACGTTCGCCTCGCCGCCGGTCGCACGTGGTCGTGACCGGCCCGTTGGATAAGCATGCCTACAGCTCCTAGAACGACTAAACATTGTGTGGAATATAAAACTAGGTAATAAATGTAAAATCATATGAAACTCAATAAAATTGTGAAATCATTGCCTCAACGTTTCGACGGCCTACTCCTACTACAACAATTGCGAATATAAAATCAATTCCACGCACTTAATTTTTTTTAAATTGATAATCGTAATGTGCAATCCGTGTTTTATTTTCATTATAGCTTGCGTTTTTTGCTTCAACTTGGATTCAGGTATAAATAAAAAACTTAAATATAATAAATAAATAATGGTTTATTGTCAGAGGTAGCCTGGCGTGGGTACATAATTATTAGTACACTTTGCTTAGCCTATATTAGTAGGTACATAAGAAAAACACGTCATATATATATTATGAATTAATTCAAGGATTTGCTACACTGGATGCGTTCTGCGGTCTGCGGTCAAGTCAAATTGAACGCAGCCCGCATTATGTATTGAACAGCATTGTCGGTCTCTATATATTTTGTATAGATATGCGATCTGACCGTGCGGTCAGATCGGTGCGGGCGTTCAGTCCGCACGGTCAGATTGCATATCTATACAAAATATATAGAGACCGACAATGTTGTTGATACATAATGCGGGCTGCGTTCAATTTGACTTGACCGCAGACCGCAGAACGCATCCAGTGTAGCAAATCCTTAATACACTTACATAAAAATCACAGAATTATGTCGATCAATAACTAAGTAAGTCCCCTCCTTCACTTATTTGTAACGGTTTAAATAGAAAATTAAACGTTCCAAATTAGAAAAATGACAAGTTCCTCATCTGTTTTATATTACTAGGTACTAGGTACATGCAAGAGGGGACTTACAATAGTAGATTGTTCAACGAGGGAGGAAAATAACCAAGATCACACGAGGTTATTTGGCACCCGAGCACAGCGAGGGTGCCAATATTTCGAGGGTGATATTGGTGTTTTTCCCGAGTTATACACTCTGCTTTTCATTTCGACTACAAGGAAAGTAAGAAAATATAAGTATATAGTAGATTGTTCAACAAGGGAGGAAAATAGCCAATATCAGACGAGGTTACTTGGAACCCGAGCACAGCGAGGGTGCCAATATTCCGAGGGTTATATTGGTGTTTTTCCCGAGTTAAACATTCAATTCAATTCAATTCAATTTATTTGCATAGAATAAGACAATTTTTACAGTCAATAGGTGTTACAGAGACTTAAGGTAGCTTATTCCGCTATTGGTATCTTTAATACTAGCATGCAAAATTAAAAATATACATAAAGTTAAATCTAGTTACATAATGTCCTGCTCGAAGAAATCCTTAATGTCATAATAATTTTTGTTTAGCAATAATTTACGTAACCTAGTTCCGAATTGACGAAGGGGGAGTTCCTGCATACACTTTGGAAGTCTATTAAATATTTTAATGCACATAATGTAACATTGACTTGAAAAAAGCGCGGTCTTGGGAACACAGTCATAGACCAGTCGACTGTCATTTCTCCGATTTCTCGAAGAAATTTCACCTGCCTTTTTAAACAGATACATGTCTTTTTATAAATATACACATTTCGTAAATGTATAGAGACGGTAAGGGAAGAATCTTCAGTTTTTTAAACATGGGTTTACAGGATTTATAAGGAGCTTTACTACATATGGCACGAATACACTTTTTTTGAGAAATAAACACTCGTTTACAACCTGCACCATTTCCCCACAGAACAAGACCGTATCTTAGGACTGACCCGACATAACCATGGTAGGCTGCCAGAGTCGCATGTAAGCCGGATGTGCGTCTTAATTTACGCAGCACATAAACAAATCTATTAATCTTACTACAGATCTTTCCGGTTTGAGCTTGCCAGTCTAAATGTTTGTCAAGTTTTAATCCTAAAAATGTCACATCATCCATTTCAACTATGCTTTTTTTCCTATAATGTAAATTCAAATTCAAAGTTTTCCCTTGTTTGGATTTAAATTGAAGATAATTAGTCTTACCAATATTTATCCGTAGATTATTTTTTTCTAACCATGTCAAAACCACATTTAACATATTATTAATTTTACATTCATATTCATAATTATTTTCATTTCTATTTGAAGTCACAATTATTGAAATGTCATCAGCAAAGAGAACACATTTATATGGGATAATATTAGGCAATTCATTAATGTAAATAATAAAAAGCAGGGGACCAAGAATGCTGCCCTGCGGGACACCAAACCTGTTGTATTTTAATTCTGATCTATATGCGGTTTCTTCATTACTCTCGTTTAAATTTGTGATTTCTACATATTGTTTTCTATTTTCTAAGTATGACTTTAGCCACTCCAACGCATTTCCTCTTACACCATAAGAGTACAATCTTTTTAAAAGTACCGAATGATCGACAAAATCAAACGCTTTTGACAAATCTAAAAACACAGCTGTAGTCCGAAGTTTTTCATTTACACTTTTTGTGATATGGTGTACTAGATTAAAACTAGCTAATGTAGTCGATTTATTTTTTTGGAAGCCATTTTGCTCCACTTTAATTATTTTATATTTGTCAAAAAAGTCAAGAAGCCTCCTGTACATCCATTTTTCAAATATTTTGCCTGGTTCTGGTTCAAATATTCTGCTTTTCATTTCGACTACAAGGAAAGTAAGAAAATATAAGTATAAATAAATAAAAATGTCTAAACTGGTCAATATGATCGTTTTAAAATATTTCAATAGAGTTTATTGTTAAGGAATAATTAATTTAACAAAATTTAGAATGTTCAATATAATAATTAATGAAAACAGTAGATAAAGTAGGTATTTTAGTAAATTTATTTATAAAATATGTAAGTAACCAATTTGAACCAAGGAGTTAAGCTGTATAGAGATAGGCTGTATGGACAATAACATTGTCGTTTACCGTGTTTTTTTCTTAACATTTTCTAACTTTTTTGGTTTAAGTCACTAAATAAGAAATTAATAATTTAATTTAATAATATTTCACTGCCATTATAAAATTTGTAAATGACTAATTAAGAAAAAAAAAACTCAATACTTAATTATTCCACGTAATGCTTGGCTGAATGGGTATGTGTTCCATTGACAGCCAATGCCTTTATTTTTTCTAATTCATATCTACCCTAGGGAAGAAAATAATAGTTGTCCTCCCTTATGTCAGATGTGATTTGCCTCACTTTCCGAGTATGAGAGATGAAAAAGTTTTTTGCTCATATATGGTTGTAATAATTTCAGTATTAAGTAGGTAAGAATCAGCCAACCATTGGAATTAAATACAATAGATTAGAATCTTTCGTTTCGCCTTTCATGGTCGGAAAAAGCCTGACGTTTCTAAACTTCTTTAGAACCCATGGTTCCAGTTTAGTCTACATATTTTTGGTACATTTATTTTTCAGCCTGGCAAGCTAAAGGAATACTCAGTATACCTGTACCAGGCGAAACAGAACCACCAGGTGGGTTGCCAAAGATAATAAATAATAATAATAATAATCATTTATTCATATATAGTTGTACAAACAATGAAGGACAAACATATTTCTGTCAGCACGAAAAAGAAGATAAAAACAATTTGCACATTTAATTAGTTATAACTCTGGCCTCCAAACTAAGCAAAAGCCTGTGTTTTGGAGTATCAGCGTTCGACGCGTTACCGCTGCTTGAAAAGTTTACAATATGTACCACTATCAGACTTCTATGCGACAGACAGACTAAAAACTAAGAATAATAAACATTAAGTTTGTGTGGGTAAACGAGGTGAATGAGCATATGCGTGCGTGTTTAAGTATGTGAGTGAGTGAGTGTGTGTGTGTGTGTTTGTGCGTATGTATGTGTGTGTGTGTTGTGAATCATGCCGAGTTTGGTAAGATCAATTCAGTGTCGTCTAAGCTAAGTTTTTGTAGCCAATTTGACACTTGACGTAGATAAATAAAGGACCAAGTTCAGGGTCCACACACGCGCTTGCACACTCACTCACACAGTTAGAACCCTACCCCGCCCGCCCCTAGTTTTCTTTAGTCTAGAGTGGCACGCAAGAGCTAAACGTTCGGAGGATATGATTTAGTAAGCGACTATAGGTACTACGTTTTTTTTTAGCATTACAAATGTCAAAAATCTTGATGAGACTTTTTATTGAAAAACTCTCTTAAAAAATATTAACTATTGCTTATGAAACCAAAATAATGTAAATAACCATACTTCCTTGCTAATTGTTACTTATTTGCCGTGATTTATTTTTCAAAAGTGGTTTTTTAGTAAAAAGACACGTCAAGATCGCTTACATTCTCTCTAATGCTTAAAAAAAGGAAGTATAGATCGCATGTTGAAATTTAAATACCAGAAACCCCTCCACCTTTAGCCGTTCGCATCAATGTTACCATCTCATACTGTTAAGTTCAAATGTGAGTGAGATATTGATAGTACTAGAGGTGATCCAAAAACAATGATAATTGAATACATATTATATCTGATTAAAATAAATAGACGTTGCGTTGCTGGCCGCAAAGACTCCAGACCAAAAAGGTATTATGTTGGATTCAGCCCCAGTATTTTGTTTAAACCAAAATCTCCGTAATAACTCATGTCTTGAGCAGTTAACTTCCTCAGACTTAGCCGGGAAAATAAACATACCAATGGCTGCTGAAATGGCTGCTATTAAAAAGCGCAAGAAGTAGGTACTCGGCTTTCACAAATTATTTATTGGTTCCACTTGCGGTGGAGACGAAGTGATTGTTGAGGTTCCGATACCAAACCTTTTTTTAAAGAAGTGGGGCGCCGTTATCGTGAGAAAAGTTTTGACCCTCACTCTGGGTTGTTTCTGGTGTAAAGGTTGTCTATCGCGGTTCAACGGGGTAATGTGGCTAGTGTATTGGGCACATTTTTTCGCCTGGTCTTATCAAACCGCGTTTAGAAAGGGATCCGAGAGTACTGTTAGCACAATAGAACTTATAAATGATTAAATATAAGTAAATAAGTAATATAATATAAGTCAATCTTTGATATCTTCATCAGTGCAGACACTTATTGATAATAGATCTAATAGATTTACAGAGTATGCTTTGCATTTTTGGACTCTATTCTCGGTAAATGTTGTTATTTGTTTTATAAAAAATATTAATATCATATGTGACAAATCTGTCCCTAATTCAATCATTTTCGCGTTATCAAATTGCCGTAGCTGTTAAAAAGTACGTATGTATAAAATATGAATCGTGATAAAGTATTAAACGGTCGGTGCCGAGAAATTATCTGTAATGTACTAACATATTTCAATAAAGAAAAGGATAAACACGAAGGTTCTTCTGAAAACTTTGGTGGCCATTTTAAGCGTAAATGCAATGTCTTTTCCATGCTTTAGAACTTCATTGTACTACAATAACAGTTTCATTTATCTGCACACTCTAACTAAAACGTAGTGGTTATATTCTCTTTGACTCTAACACTGACAATGTCATATCGTGCATTACTTAAAAAAAAACCGGCCAAGAGCGTGTCGGACACGCACAAGGTAGGGTTCCGTAGCCATTACAAAAAAATCAAGTAATATTTTTCTAAGTATTTCGTATGTGTACGGAATCATCCAAGTTTAGGTATGTTTTATACCTTAGGCTACTATTTACTCTTAAACTACACATAATTTCCAAGCAATCGTAGCCGCTATAATTTTCCTAGTAAATTTGATATATTTACTACCATTCTGATTTTTTTCAAATTTTTCCACCTAACAGTTTAGATTTTAGAGGGGGGGGGACGCTCGATTTTAATGAAAATTTTCACTTTAAAGTTGAATATTTCGCAAACAGATCACTGAATAGAAAAATCATGTTACCAACCCCGCAATGGTTTTAAAAGACCTATCCAAAGATACCCCACACTATAGGATTAGTCGAGAAAAAAAAAATCACCCCCCCTTTACGCCTGTGGGAGGTACACTAAAAAAAATTTTTTTTTTATTTTTTTTTACCACTTTGTTGGCGTGACTGATATGTATATTCATGCCAAATTACAGCTTTCTAGTACTATTGATCTCTGAGCTTAGCCGCGGACAGACA
Organism: Archips crataeganus; assembly: GCA_947859365.1. Classification (NCBI taxonomy): domain Eukaryota; kingdom Metazoa; phylum Arthropoda; class Insecta; order Lepidoptera; family Tortricidae; genus Archips; species Archips crataeganus. The sequence continues at coordinate 9,757,830 of OX402062.1, forward strand.
GACAGACGGACAGACATGGCGAAACTATAAGGGTTCCCAGTTGACTACGGAACAATTTTTCTGTGATACCGAGTAAATATAAAATAAACTAGCTTTTGCTCGCGACTTCGTCCGCGCAGAATTCTAATGTATGGTAAAACTTCTTCATCTATCTCAATAGATAAAGTAAAAATCCTATAATCCATCGTCATCATCATCGATATAATATAAGTTAGTTAATATTAGCGATGTGCCGAGTACGGCTTGACTCGAGTCAGACTCGATTCCTGCTTAGGACTCGCCTACTCGAGTATACAAAAATATTTTGATTCCAGTACGCCAGACTCGATTCGGTACTCGAGTCAGAGATAATCGGTTTCGTACTCACTGACTCGATTCTGTTATGCGAGTACAACTGACTCGAGTCTAGTATTCGAGTCACATTGACTCGCTTGAATTCAATCTCTTTTTATTACTAAAGCTATGAATGAAGTATGAAGTGACGACGCGTCATAATAATACAAGTTTGAACCTGCAACTTTTTATTTGATATAATTGTTTTGCGTCGGTAAACTATAGTTAATAGTTACGGAGCTAATAGTTACGGATTTAGGGTCCTCTTGAATAGGGATGTTGACACCACCAATCAACTGACGTACTTTTTAGGGTTCCTTAGTCAACTAGGAACCCTTATAGTTTCGCCATGTCTGTCCGTCTGTCTGTCTGTCTGTCTGTCCGCGGCTAAGCTCAGAGATCGTTAGTACTAGAAAGCTGTAATTTGGCATGAATATACATATCAGTCACGCCAACAAAGTGGTAAAATAAAAAATAAAAAAATAATTTTTTTTAGGGTACTCCCATAGACGTAAAGGGGGGGTGATTTTTTTTTTCTCGACTAATCCTATAGTGTGGGATATCGTTGGATAGGTCTTTTAAAACCATTGTGGAGTTGCTAACATGATTTTTCTATTCAGTGATCTGTTTGCGAAATATTCAACTATAAAGTGAAAATTTTCATTAAAATCGAGCGACCCCCCCCCCTCTAAAATCTAAACTGTTGGGTGGAAAAATTTGAAAAAATTCAGAATGGTAGTAAATATATCAAATTTACTAGGAAAATTATAGCGGCTAAGATTGCTTGGAAATTATTTGTAGTTTAAGAGTAAATAGTAGCCTATGGTATAAAACATTCCTAAACTTGGATGATTCCGTACACATACGAAATCCTTAGAAAAATATTACTTAATTTTTTTGTAATGGCTACGGAACCCTATCTTGTGCGTGTCCGACACGCTCTTGGCCGGTTTTTTATTATGAACTGTCAAAACACATTTCTCCCATATGTAGAGTTTGAATGGCAATAGCAACATATGACGTCACTTGTTCGCATACTCAATCAATTAACTATTTATTTGTTTTAAAGCAACAAAAAATCTAATTTTGCAGTTAATCGAAAATTAATCTGGGTTTCAGGGCTAAAATAAAGCGTTTTTTTACTGGAGTCGTGTCTTCGAATTATTTTTTAATGGTGTCAACATCCCTATTGCACATACAAATCCCGTTTTTTCCCTATTCCATGGGAAATTCCAAAAATCCCTTCTTAGCGGATGCCTATGTCATAGCCAAATAGCCAAATTTCAGCACAATCCGTTCAGTGGTTTGGAGCTGTGCGTAAATATATCAGTCAGTAACGCTTGTCTTTTATATGTATATAAGTATACAGAAGAAGATGTATGGCTTTATATCCACATTGAACATAGGCGACTCGCGTTTATAGATCGCGTAATATTCCTGTTCCTCCTATTAGTTCCGTGTTCGAAAGTCTGCCAAATAATTAAAAAACTTACTGGCCATTCCATAGTAATAACATAATCTTTCTTTCAGCCAGGCCAGCTCAAGCAGTGCGCACGATTAGTACACCACCTCCAACACCTCCAAAATATTTCAGTGAGTTGTTAAGCTGCGTACGGACTGCGCGCACTCGGGTACGCGTACCCGGGCTTGCGTGTCCTGGAACGCAATGTCCGTACGCCATGTACGCGTACACTGTACACGTACACGTACACGTACAGTACTGTACACGTACACGTACACTGTACGCGTACATGGCGTACGGACATGGCGTTCCAGGACACGCAAGCCCGAGTACGCGTACCCGAGTGCGCGCAGTCCGTACGTAGCTTTAGAAGTAGAATTAAATAAAAAAAATTGTGAAAAGGGCTTATATATATTCGCTGTTTTAAAAGTAATCTTGACTATTTCAGGACATGGTTAGGTTGGCTAAGGGTTGGCTTGATTAAACACCCTTTTATAAGTTTTTCATAGGAATTTTTGATACAAAATGCAGTCACGCCTTTGTAAACTAAGTACATACAATTAAAAAATCTTGAAAAATATTTAAAAGAGCGTTCAGTCAAACCACAGATGATATAATAGGCCAAACTAACCCTGTATGGCAATATATTTTGGATTCATTTTAAAACTTTTACATAAAATTAAACCTAAAATTGCTAAAAGTAGCCCCGAATTGTAATTTATATAAAATGGTTGCTATGTGCATTAGCAACAGTTTCAAAATGTTATGTTATTTTTTGTTAAGGTATTCGTTTAAATACTTAGAATTTAATAAATATTTATATATTCCACATCTATTTCTAGAAGTTCCAGGAGCACCAGTGTGGCCATTGCCACCGCCGGGTGAAGACTATGACCGTCTACTAGGTGGGTAAAATAATAAACTCTACACAAGTTTATTAAGTTTATGTTATCTTAACATGAATACTTATGTCTTTACCCTTCACTTTGACAATTTGTTGTGGCAGGACAAAACTTGTACAGTCGAGAATACTGAATCGCGTACGGGTGGAACCTCGTCACAGTCGATTTCCCGATGATTTCTTTGGCAGATGTAGGGAATGTCTACATGACATTTGCAACAAAATGGTTCCTGGTACGCAATTCAGTTTCCTCGACTTTACACAGGTATTCTGCTATCACATGATCGTAATTCAAATTATTTATTTCTACACAAAATATACAAAGAATTAACGAAAAAATTTGTAAACAAGAAATGAACTAAAATACCTAATGTAAACCTAAAAACCTATATTTACAAAATAATATTACCAAGAACGCTGCTATTGGGTAGGGTTCCCATAAAGCTGGCTGCGTTTGCTCGTTATATATGGCAATGCCAATACGCTACAGGACGAAAAACCAACCTTATGGTAACCTGGATTGGAATAGATTTTTTTTTTAAAAATACAACATTTGACAACAACAAAAAAAATACAACGAATGGGCCCGCTGGCTCGGATCCCCCCGCAACTAGTTACGGGTTCACTTCACCACCCCTACCCCCCAGTATAAATAAAAATAAATAAATAAATATTAGGGGACAATCTTACACAAATCGACCTAGTCCCAAACTAAGCAAAGCTTGTACTATGTACTGAGTATGTCAGTCAATTGCCACAGGTCATGAACCCATCCGCTACTCTTATCCCCCTTAACCACCAGGGTTAACAGGGGAGAACCGTAACGGTCGTGCAGCCCGGCGGTATGATCAGTACCGACCAGGCACATGTGGAGATTGCTGACACTCCCCCCCCCCCCCCCCCCCGAAGCCGGATATTAGCCACCGGTAAGATAATGCACAAATACATTAGCTTACCGTTGTTGCCCAGAGTGCACCGTCCCAAGCGTTACCCTTCCCCACCCCATGTGGCCTACGGCTCGGATAGAAGGGAGTGGTAACGCCCGGGCACTCGAGGAGGTTTCCGACATCGCACCCCTCATAAAATAAACCTAACCTGACCTAAACCAATCTGTAGATTACACGATTAAAAAAGAGTTCGTTTTATCAATAGTTTCATAGAAAATTTTAGTATATATTATGACCATTATGTATTTCGTCCATTATTCGTTTTAAACTTTATATATTTTGATACGTTCCCCTGTGACCAGATCGTCGTTCCATCTCGTTGGAGACTTTCCCACATCAGTTCGTCCTATACGAAATACAGTAAGATTGTTTCCACTTTGACACTCGGGACGTCTCAGTTTTATAACCGTAAAGGTTCATGTTTTCTCATAGAGTACATAAATAAAATCCTAGAATTTAATCATAAAATATCCAAACATATTTAATGTAATTAATAAATAAACCTCATCCTAAGTATTGCACTTCCGATCTCTCTCGATGTATGTCGAGAATCGCCGAGTACCAAAGTGGAAATAATGTTACTGTACTTAGGTACTTACTTATGTGAAATTTCCGCGTCTTCCGGTCTGCGGTCGCCACGCTAGAACCTTACTGCCTCATCGGCATTAATTTTTTTTAATCGAATCCTCCAACGTAATTGGAGCCTAAATTTTACAAATTTTTACTATTTTCCACTTTCATACCAGTTCTCGCACTTTCATTCATCATACTATTCTCTCTGTCATTCATCACCTTTCTTGCTATGAGGTCGGGACAGACCATCTATCTATGCATCTACTCTATCTATTAAGTTTAGGGGTAGTACCTACACACAGGTACGTCGTCGATTTTTATTTATTTTCTTAACACATTTACATATATACATATAACTATATTTAGGTAATTACATTTATTTGTCCTTATTTTATTACATCTTGTCATCGGCATTGATTAGTGATTGTTAATTTGTATTGTTGAACGATACAAGTTGACAGTATCAGTTTTGCCAGGACGTTAGAAAAGGATGTATCTTAGGTACATTATTCTATGGTTTGAGAAGTTCGTGACACTTTTAATTTAAGAAATGATGCTTTAACTAATGAATTGTTCAATATTATTTCAGCGGAGCAACTGAAGACCCCGACAGGTAAACATAACAGATTCGGTGAAAAGCCTGCTTTTATCGCAGACCGGATTGGCTGATAATTTAGAAACGATAGACCTACAAGAGAGACGAGCGATTGTTGATTAAGATATTGACCAAGTGGTTGAGATAGCGTACCGTAGAGTTTGGGAAAAGGGGAGACAAGCACAATCCCTTAGACCCCCATCCCAATGGTGCCCAACTAGCGCCTGTTAGATTCTCTGAAACATTCTTCTCTCTCGCGCACGCTGAATGCGGTCATTCTCCAGATTTGTGTACTGATTCTGACGATATTATAGCGTCGCTTTATAGAAAAAAAAGTGAAATCTAATACTTTTCCTGAATTTTATATTAGATTGTAACGAAGCGCACTCGAGCTAATTGCCCGAAAATAGAATTGATTTAGAGAGAATTACATTTTATTGGCAAGCAAAAAACCTAAGCATGCGTAGGAGTAGGAGTGACGAAAAGGTGGAGACAGCGGTTCTGGAAAGAATTGCAAACAGTAACATCTCAATGATTTTATCACTAAAATTAGTTCCCGCGGAAGAAACAAAACAACAAACAAATTCTAGGCAAACGGAGTCGTGGGCAAAAGCTAGTAAAATAAATAAAAATAAATCGTGATTCCTACATAAATTAATAAAGTGCAAGTTCAGTCAACAATAAGTGTCTTGTTTATGATATCAAATATCTGTATTGGCTATGGTGAATCTTTTATACTGAATGGTTTATAGGTATCTCTCAATAAAGTCACTTCTTCGTTTAGCATCTGAACAGTGTGTTTTAATGACTTTTAATGAAAGGCACTCTCAAAGTGCAGTCAGAAAAAAAGCTATTACTGAAAAAAAAGTTTTTTCAAAACTTATTTGACTTCACTTCAGATTTTTTTACAGTCTCATCTACTGATGCAGTGCGCAAACGCAGTAGTCGGACTCCAAACCCTCCAATGCCTCCAGGTTCGTTGTTAGCAGTACAAAACAACACTGGTTTTTTTTTTTGTAAATTGTTACCACTTTAGAATAGAATAAAATAAAATAGAAAAACGTTTATTCAGACAACAATCACAACAAAAAATAATTTACAAAATGAGACAGAATACAAAAACAAACAAAATAAGGATGTGAAGCCGAAATGGTCTCCACTCAGCAATGCCGTTGGCACGACTAGCGTTGTCAACGGCGCTGGTTTTCTGCAGAGCCAGTGAGGTGTGCGGGACAGCATACTGCGCGACTTACGACAGACTGATTAAGTTCTACTTAGGTGGTCCCGCAGTTAATTTTTGTTGTGATAATTACTTAAATCTTGTACAAAAACTTAATCAAAATAAGCGATATTGATAACAGCGCCATCTACGGGGACTTTTTAAAAATATTTTGCGAATAATTTATATAATCAAGAATAATCTAACTGACTATTGTTATATTTACCCCTAGAGGGTTACCAAGCTCCGATTTGGCCATTGCCGCCACCGGGTGAAGACTATGACCGTCTACTAGGTGAGTAAATAGTAGATTGTACAACAAAAACATAAAACGAGTCATTTTACCCGAGACGTTCATATACCTAGCCACCCGAGCCGGTACGGCAAGGGTGGATAGACACGTCGAGGGGAAAAAAGGTTTAATGCTCGAGTTTTATACTCTGCTTTCCACTTTGATTGCAAAGAAATTAAACAGCAACCTTTGAAATTACATTTACAAGCTCTTATTTTTCATGCATTGCACGTTTACAGTGACATGTTTGTAACATTTCATGAAAAATTGAAATTTTCATGAAATGGTTAGCATTTTAAATTATCGATTAGTGAAAAGTCGATAGTTAAAAAAGGAAAATGGATTAAAACTTTCAAATCAATTTATTATAAGAAAATATTACTATGTTTAAGCAAAAACTTCTTAAACTTCAAGAACGTGACAATCGAGAAATTGTAGCAAATTTCATTATAATACTTTGTACTAGGGTAAACTACCCAGTTATTGCCCTTGCACCAGTGATTGACTACTTTAAGAAAAACATTGTCACCTGCTAACTGTATGTATTGACAGTTCATCATCATCAGCCTGTGTTCGTCCACTGCTGGACATAGGCCTCTCCCATGGCACGCCACTGAGCACGATCCTCGGCCACTCTCATCCAGCTCTTGCCAGCCGCCTTGCGAAGATCATCGCTCCACCGAGTCTGAGGACGTCCCACGCTACGTTTGCCGATCCGTGGTCTCCACTCAAGAACTCGTCTACCCCAACGGTTATCGGTTCTTCGGGTTATATGGCCGGCCCATTGCCACTTCAGCGTGCTAATGCGGTGGGCTATGTCGATAACTTTGGTTCTCTGTCGGATCACTTCGTTACGAATTCGATCTTTTAGAGAAACTTCGAGCATAGCCCTTTCCATAGCACGTTGAGTAACTTTAAATTTGTGGACCAGCCCTATAGTGAGTGTCCATGTTTCGGCACCGTATGTCATGACGGGTAGGACGCACTGATTGAAGACTTTCGTCTTTAGACTCTGTGGAATTGGCGATGTGAAGACTTGACGCAGTTTCCCATACGCTGCCCATCCCAGCTGTATTCTTCTGTTGGCCTCTTTCTCGAAGATGTTTTTACCCAATCGCATAGTTGACAGTTAGTAGTAGCTAATGTAGTGATAGCATTTGCGTTTGATTAGCTACACAATTTGAATAAAGTAATCACAGTACCATTTAGTGAATGTTAATATAACGCAAATGATAGACATTTAGCTCTTAACACAGAAATAATAATAAAGAGGATAGAAGTGCCTTAGACGCGTGACCTTGGCGCCGCGCTTGTGACTCGTAGTTCACAAGCGCGCGACTTGTGGCTCAGTGCTATTTGAAACGTGGGTATGACAACAAGTGCTTTAAAATGGTGTTTTGCAACATTAGCAATTGCGGAAACTCGTCCACACTGTGTAATTACACTAATAAGGGGATTACATTTCATTGGTATGTATTAATTTAATGTAATAATGCGGTTTATTTCAAAATACAACTTGAGAAAATATTTCATTATGAAATATTGGTTTACACGTTATTAACACGAAACTTCATATACCATTGCTACTCATGCCCATAAAAACGCAGATCGTTTTGAATTATACGCAGCAATGTAAAGTAATTATATTATATTATATTTGTATTGTTTTTATTGTTTGTTGTCTATTAAGTAATACTGCGTTTCTCTTGTCTGTTATTTCTGCCACCTACATTCGTCTGTTGATATTTATTAATTTCTGAGTAATTGGTTGTCTGGAAGAGATCGCTTTTTAGCGATAAGACCGCCTATTGTCTACCTGAATTATTATTTTTGTAATGTCACTGTACTGTTTCTGGTGATCAATAAAGAATATTTGTATTGTATTGTATTGTAATTTTTGATAACCCTTCCGTCTTGCACAAAAGTTCGTGGTACGGACAAAAAAACAGGTTACGACTAGTACAGACATAATGTCGACGCGGCCAATAAATGGCGCCGTTGTGTAAATGTGGGTATGACTTACGTTGAGTGTTATTCAACGCTATCTCTAAGGTGTAAGGTTCATAATTGTTTGTAAGCAAAAGTATTAGTAATTGTGTGCGTGATTGCGTAGTACGGTTCCGGTCTTTTGCATGTGTGCATTAACACAGTAAGTAGAGTGGATGAAGCAGCGACACAAGTTCCGGAAGAAAATAGGAACTAAGGCATTTCTATCCTCTTTATTATTATTTCTGTGGCTCTTAATAATGTTTTTCTTAAAGTAGTCAATCAATGGTGCATGGGAAATAACTGCGTAGTTTACCCTATCAAACTATTCAAGATGGAAGCAGTTCGGGAGTTGCGAATGCTCTAATGAATATAAAAGTCTTTCAAGTATTTTTTTAAATTTTTACAGAGGAGCAAATAAACGCCTTGAGAAGTAAGTAGGACTAGAACAGCATCCTTTACTATAACAAAAAAAAAATATACTTAAATTTTCTTTAATTATTTCTAGAACAATCACAGGGGCAAGGAACGCAATTCGGAAACAGTGTATAATTATTCTTTATTGTTTATTATTTGCTTTTTGAAATAAATTCTTATTTAGTATTAATTATTATTATTAATCTGATTAACCCATTAAACCATCAAATTATGATTAATCTGTTAATCTGTTATTAATTTCAATGTCCATGTCGTTATATGAAATTATTTACTTAATGTTTTTTTGATCAGAGCCAGGAACTCGCAGGAAAATAATTCGTAAGTAATCACCACCGCATTCTGTGATGCCCGGCACCTATTTCATAAAAATGACTGGTGACACTGAAAAATTAGATTAAATTTTTTTGCCAATTTGGAGCGAACGACACGAAAGTATCGTATTTACAATTGTCATAGTTATTTGTCAAACTTTCATATTTATGAACTAAGGACCAGAGGCCGTATTGTCTACAGTACGATTATTGTCTAACTAACGCAATGACGCTTGCTACCGCATTCACTATTTCTTTCTGTCAAACGGTATGACACGGTGACAGAAAGAGACGGTGAAAGCGACGGCAAGCGTCCGAGTGTTATATTTATAAAATACGGCCTCAGGTACATTAATTATATGACAGTTTGAGGTCCCGGGTTCGATTCCCGCGTCGGGGCAGATATTTGTATGAATAATACGAATGTTTGTTCTCGGGTCTTGGGTGGTTAATATGTATTTAACTATGTATATCTATCTGTATGTTTATCCGTTGCCTTGTATCCATAACACAAGCTATGCTTAGCTTACTTTGGGACTAGGTCAATTGGTGTGAATTGTCCCGTGATATTTATTTATTTTATTAGTTTATACAATAGGTATTACGTAGTTGACTGTACTTGCTTTGTTTCAGCATTCATTCCCTTTAACGACCTGCCTATATGGTAAGTGTGCTTTTGCATATTTTTTTTGATATTTTTATATCGTCCTGGATAGGTAGCTAGATAAAAAAACCGGCCAAGTGCGAGTCCGACTCGCGCATGAAGGGTTTCGTACCATTATCTATAAAAACGGAAAAAAAATCACGTTTGTTGTATGGGAGCCCCCCTTGAAGATTTGTTTTATTTTAATTTAATTATTTATTTTTTAATAAATATATAACTAAATATTCTGTGAATATTTCAAGCGTCTACCTGTTGCCGTTATCAATATCGAGCAAAAAATCACGTTAGTTGTATAGGAGCCCCCTCAAATATTTATTTTATTCTGTGTTTTAGTACTTATTTGTTGTTATAGCGGCAACCGAAATACATCATCTGTGAAAATTTCAACTGTCTAGCTATCACGGTTCATGAGATACAGCCTGGTGACAGACGGACGGACGGACGGACAGACGGATGGACAGACGGATGGACAGCGGAGCCTCAGTAATGGGGTCCCGTTTTTACCCTTTGGGTACGGAACTCTAAAAATAACTAACGAATAAGGTCGTGGGTTCGAATCGAATATGAGTGAAGTTATATTTGAATTTTACCATACCATGAGCTTTACCTGCATACCTGAGAAGAAATTCAATGGTGCGTTTAAAGTTCCTTTCTGCACTGGGCCCGCGTGGGAACTACAGCACAAGCCCTTTCATTCTGAGAGGAGGCCTATGCCCTGCAGTGGCACGTACATAGGCTGCGATGATTGAACCAAAAGCTGCTGAGTAACAGTTATCTTATCTTCAATATCGTCAAATATTGTTTTGTCCTAAGTAATGTTTCATTAAATCAAATCAAAATCAAATCAAATCATTTATTTGCCATAAGTACACAAGTATACATGCAAATATATGTATAATATTAAATCGGTTACAAATATAATTACTTATATGATTTATCTCCGTTGAAAATAAAAATATTCGTTTTACATCATCTACTCAGAACAGGCTTGATTAGGAGAGGTTTATTTTATAAATTACTAGCTGTTGCCCGCGACTCCGTCCGCGAACAATAGGGGTAGGTATAAACAATAGCCTATGACCTATTCTCAGACCTACCGAGTACAGTGAAAAAAAGTTTCATAAAAATCGGTCAAGCCGTTTCGGAGGAGTTTGATAACAAACACCGTGACACGAGATTTTTATATATTAGAAGATTTAAGGTCGATTGATTTAATATTATTTATATTATACGAAGTAATTATTCGACCAAACAATACATTAGGCCAATAAAATTGACAATCCGTTATTTCGATGTAGACGCCAAAGAAATTTTAATCAACCAAAGTAGACATTATTAAGAGGTACACCAAACTAAACAGTGTGTCCAGTCCAACGTAGTATCAGCGACACAAGTTCTAATGGAGTTACAACTAAAATAATAACCTTTGCTTTATATCATTGTAAATATCTATCTAGATCTAGGCGAATAAATAAATTAGTGCTGTGATTGACCAAAATAGAGTTAGTTGCTGTCAGAACCTACCTTCCTTGTGCGATTGTACGTTTCTCTGAAGCGTAATCTGCACATTGAACGTTGATTTCAGGGAGCGCCAAGATCCCAGACCAGCGAGAAGAATGGGTAGCAAAAAGCAGAAATCTTTACGCAAAAAGTCAAACGAGTAAGATAACCAAATCATTTAAGCTTAAAGGTGCCTTTCCACCAGAAATATGCTATGCTTCAAAGCTATGGACGCGTTTATCCACCAATCACGTTCATTGGTCTTCATAGCATAGCACTGGTGGAAACGGGTTTAACTAAAAATCAGCTATGTTTTTATATGAAGAGATGCGTGCTCTGGATACGTGCTGCGTACTAAACATACATAGTTTAGAGACATGTTATTAAGTACTATCATATTGGGTAGAAATAACAACTAAATTAATTACAATGGTTATTGCACAGATGCTCGTAAAGGTAACTTATGTATGTATGTATTTAAAACTCTTTGTTGTACATACAAATATTAAATTAACAGTTAACAACAGAAACAGATGTGCAAAGACAAACTTGTCCCTTAAAGAGATCTCTTATCCCTACGTTAGGGGACAATCTTACACAAATCGACCTAGTCCCAAACTAAGCAAAGCTTGTACTATGGGTACTAGACGACGATAAACATACTTATATAGATAAATAAATACTTAAATACATAGAAAACATCCATAACTCAGGAACAAATATTCGTGCTCATCACACAAATAAATGCCCTGACCGGAATTCGAACCCAGGACCTCTTGCTTCGTAGGCAGGGTCACTACCAACTAGGCTAAAGCGGTCGTCTAACTGCGCACAGACACAGTGATGCAATAAATAAAAAAATGTTCATATAATTTCTGAAATAAATTTAACGTGAATTTCTAACGCCAGCCCTTTCCAGGCCGAATCTTTCTACAACGACGGCTCAAGCTAAAAATGATACAAGCTTCCTAGATGAGGACTCAGAAGCAACAACAAAGTGGCCAAAAGTGAGGAGTCACTTCGACCGACGCCGGGACTACGTGCGGTCTGAAAACACTATAAATAAATAAAATAAAAAAACACTACACCTAATTACTATACCTAACTTTTTTCTATCATACTCTAACTTTACACAACTTTCCTGCTTCATTCCTTATTGTTGTGCTATTTTAATCATATATTTTCTTTTTGCAGTGGAGTACCCGACTGCTTTCGAATATTTTAAGCTCTAATTTATTATTTGATCGAGTGGTCGTTTCGTCTAATCCAATTTTTTACATAAATTAACCCGTTATTGCCCTCTATCTCACCTGATGAAAAGTGCAAATAAGGCCAAAGTTGTATCTGTTTCAGTAACAGCCTATTCACTCTAGCCTTGAAGAGCCCTAGGTTGTATTTATCTGGAAATAAATTATACTAAAACCATCGAATTTCCAGGAAAGTTCTAAATTGAATATAACGTACCTAACCTATTTTAAATAACTGAAATATTTTCAGTTTTAGTAAAAGTAAAATTATACCATATGATTAACCGACCAAACAACATTAGATCAAAAAAATCGATCATACGAAACGCATCGTATTTACAGACTATACCTGTACTGATGAATATTAATCAGCCTTTTTCTTGTATTTAAATTAGTTTTATTCAATACCCCTAATCATCAAAACATATCTTGACTTTAGATCTACAAGATTGGCTCCCTATCAGTTGTTGAAAGATGACACAACAACGTGAGTAAAACACAAAGTTATACTACTCTTAAACAAAAATATTTTTCCACATGATACATACCTAGCATAGTATAAAGTTAATTCAAGACACTAGGCAGTAATTAAATACTTAACTACTTTCAAGTTGTTTTCTATCGATAGCCCGAATTTCGTAGGTATGCAATAATGTATCGATTTCCATGATTTTATTCGTCGTAACCTACTGCATTCTCGGTCTTTTACGACGGGCTTCATAAGAAAGCTTTAAAAACAATCTAAGTAGACACAGCACAATTTTACATATTTTATTGCAAACGTTGTTATGACAAATTAAATTATGAGAAGCGGAAGGATACACACCCAGCGATGTTCACTGCAGTGTCTATCCTATTTTTTACTTTGTGTTGACGTTGCCACAAAAACTGATAGATATTATTTGACTCTGTTAATAATGATTCTTTTGTTTAAATTCATCATTTATATTCGTTGCTTGCAGATCTTCGGTATGAAATGCTGTTTTTTCAGTTCTATAATCGTTGAAATATTTTTAGCACGCGTAGACCAAGTAAAACGCCACCGGATCCGATTATGGAGGGCAATTTCAATCAGTATTCTGTAAGTGTGAATATTATTTGAAAATAAATACACCACATATCATAATTATCACAAACCGTCCCACTTATTGTTTAGATGAAAGATGATTTAGAGACAATGCTGAGAGATATTGACGAAGCAAATGTTACCGTTGAAGTAATCACTAGAACTGTTGAATACAACGACATAGTTATTTGTAAAATAACTCAATCTAAGCAACAGTCAAGATACTTTAGAGCAGAAGAAGACAAATACATGGATGAAGAACCAGAGAAGAAAATAATATTTATTGTACACGGCCTCAGTGCTATGGGATTCACAAATGTGCCATGCTTAAACGAAAAAAAATCATTCATGAAGTTACTTAAATATTACACAGCACATTTGGACAAATTTGATATATTTTTAATTCCAATGGCTAATCCAGACGGGGTTGGAGACGAGACCGTAAGTTAATCAGAAATCCAATTTCAATATTTAATTAAAAATTAGACATCTATTTCATCAATACTGTTGGCTTCTTAATAAGTGTAGTGTTTAGGCTTTCAAAGTGGATCTACTTATCTACGTTATCTATGACGAACTTTCAGTGAAAGGACACGTTTTTAGCGCTCGCACTGGTGGAAAGACACAAACTAGGCTGTAAAGACCTGGCTTTGCTAGTAACTTGTTAAGTTCTAAACTTGACAAACATATTTTACAGCTCATAAACTGGAATAAGAACAAATCGCCACAGTCAGCCTGTTTAGGCGTGGCTTTGGACAGAAACTTCGACGTGTCGTGGAATGCGAGCAGCAGCAACTCTTGCAACCAGCAGTATCCGGGACCCTCGCCCTTCTCCGAACTAGAGAGCCGAGCCATCGGGGATGTGCTGCATTATTACAGTCACAAGATCATCGCGTACATTCATGTGCATGGTGGGACTTACGACCCTAGTGTGTTTAAGGTACTGGGATCTTAATCATTCAGATGCAGACGCATTACAGACGATTGCTACTTCAACGTTCTTGGATAGGGCCGTTATTCTTGTTCAAAGTTAAAATATTGTCCCATGGGAAAGCATTACCGGGATCTAAGTACCCTACTTTTAATCCAGATCTGTGTGTATATATACTCTAAGTTTTAACTTAATCGTTCAGTCGTTATTGCGTGATTAAGTAACAAACATCCAATTATCCGATTATCTAAAATAAACATCTTTATAAGCTTTCTTATTTGTAATATTTATAGGACAGGATAGTAAAATAGGATATACATTACCGTAAAATGAAACACACATACATCTATCTAAGACATCTACGTACATTTTATTAGATATACCCAGATTAAAAATTTGGACATTATGGTCTAATATTTTCGAAGAGATTCGCTTGCTAGTTAAGTCATATTGACAAGCTGGTAATTTTCAGGGTGATGCTGTTCTTTATCCAAAAGGCTTTACGGAGGTTGCTACGGAAGATGACAAGTACATCGATATCAAGGGCGAGATCGACGAGGCGATACGGAACGCGGGCTTCAAAGTGATGTCTGTTAGCATGGAAACTTTGTACAACTGGTATGGCAAGGTGCATGGGTCTAGTGTCGACTTTGCCTCGACGGTAAGGATTTGGGAACCAATTGATTTTTATTCCCCTCAAGAGGTTGTAGATCCTAAGCTACTTAGGGGGTCGTTTGAAAATCCTCGTCACGCATCTGTACATACATAGCGTTAATACGTTGGCCGATTTGTGCTGTAGCCAGCGGCCTTGGAAATAGTGATACGACAGTAGTACGCCTCTCGACATTAAAATCATCATTATCAGCATCATCATAGTCACCATCATCATCATCATCATCATAAATAAATAAATAATAATAATAAATAAATAAATACTCATCATCATCATCATCATCATCATCATCATCATCATCATCATCATCATGATCATCATCCCAGGCTATATATTTCCCACAGCAGGGCAGAGGCATCCTACAATGAAAAGGCTTGGGCTGTTGTTTCCACGAGGGCTCAGTGCGGATTGGGAACTTTACACACCATTGAATTTCTTCGCAGGTTTGTGCAGGTTATATCAGGTTGTTTCTTCACCGTTAAGCTCGTGGTAAATTTCAAATGTAATATGGTACGTAAATTCCAAAAAAATTTAAGGTGCGAACCCGGGCTCAAACTCACGACCCCTGACCGATATCCCTTATACTAGAGTGTACGATGTACGATACTGCTTTTGACTACATCACTCGCCCTTACTTCTCTTTGTAATACTATTTAATATACAAACATATTTCAGATATATGGGGTACCATACGCTCTAGAGTTCGTAATGCAACCATATGAAGACAGCATACGAGCAGAGAATTCCGATGAAATGGTCTCCGACAACGTTTTGACGGAAATCTGGAAAAGGGTCATAGATGTAGTCTTTACAAACATTTACAAAAACACCCATGCAAACGATGTTAAATAAAATACCTTGTAATAAAAGTAACTAAGTAGTAAAGTAACCCTCTGTTGTAGGGTCAACGACATAAATAAGTGATCACTTTTGTACCTTGTCACTTTAACGTCATGTTTGAAAAGTTATACGAAATTATGTAACGACTGAAAGCGACAAAGTACAAAAGTGATCACTTATTTATGACGTTGACTGTACTGAGTTTTTGTTGAAACAATACTTTTTCATACAAGCTTTTCTGCTGATTGTAGTTTTTGTTGACTGCATATTGCATTGTCATCTAACTAGACTAAATATTCGTACCAAGTTTCAAGTTGATCACATTACTTAACCTTTAGATTATTGTATTATCATCGGACTTAACATAAGTATGCTAAATTTCAGCTCAATCGGATACCAGCAAGTGATCAAGAAATGGTTCTCAAATTTTGAAACCACAACTAAGGCCCTTCGCACATGGAACTACTCAAAGAGAACTAGTTACGAACTTAAATTACTAACGAGTTGCTTGAGCGTGATACATTCGCATTGAAGTTTGCACACGACGCGACTAGTTACTGACGTCAGTAGTAGTAGCTCCATGTGCGAACAGCCTTACATGCAGACATCTCACTCAACTTACATCAGTGGTACACACACAGCGTAAGAAACAAAAGTTATGTTTTTGATTCTATTTTAGACATAAAAGATTTGAATCAGGCAACTTGTTAGTTGGTTTCTGTTCTCCAGGATGCTGTTTCGAGGAATACAACCACATCATCAGTTCCACGAAAAACGCGGATAGTACAGCCCTGGATGACTCCAGGACTGGTCCGCTGTATTCGTAACCGGGATCGAATGCATTCTAATCTCAATAAAAACCCTAACAATGTGATCTTGAAACTTACCTACACTCGATATCGTAATTTTTGCAATGTCCTTCTTCGTAAATTGAAGCGATCTTATGAGAAGGATGAATTGAGCAAAGCTAAAAATAACCCGAAAGCTACTTGGAAGGTCATTAAATCCATTACAAATACAGCTCGCTCTGTTCAACCTCCTAATGAACTTCTCCACAAGTCTGATGACATGCAATCTTCCATAAATAGTGTTAATCACTTCTTTGCCAGTATTGGAAAAACTTTGGCAAGTCAAGTAAATCCAACACCTTCGATTGACCTCAATCAAGCCTCTAGTGCCTCTTCTGGAGATTCCCTTGTTATTTTGCCGGTTGACGAAGCGTATGTTGAAGGTGTGATTGGGGGCTTTCGTAGTGACTGTGCTACTGGTTGGGACAATATACCAGCGAAAGTCATTAAACAGTCAAAATTTGGCTATAGGCACGGCCACCTTCCCTGATGCTTTTAAGAAAGCTGTGGTGCATCCGATATATAAGGGTGGGGATAAAGCCAATGTCACTAATTACAGGCCCATTTCGATATTAAGTTCGCTATCAAAAATTTTAGAAAAGATTCTCAACAGATCTCTCATTTCATATTTAACCAAGTTCCAGATACTTGCTCCCAACCAATACGGTTTCAAGACCGGTGTATCAACTGAAGATGCTGTTTCAGCTTTCACGAGCAGTCTAGTCAACAAAATGGATAATCGACTAAAATGCTACGGCATTTTCTTAGACATTTCGAAGGCTTTTGACTCCGTCTCTGTTCCCATTCTTCTATCACAATTGGAAAAACTTGGCATTCGGGGTCATTCTCTTGATTTATTTAAAAGTTATCTAGCTGGCCGCACCCAGCGTGTTAAAATTGGTTCCCAACTCAGTTGTGAAGAAGCACTTGATTTTGGTGTTCCTCAGGGTAGCATCCTGGGTCCAACCCTTTTTCTTATTTATGTGAATGAGTTGTGTCAATCTGCAATCTCGAATTGTGATATATTTACGTATGCAGATGATACGGCTCTTCTTGTTTATGATGAGACTTGGGTAGGGGCTAAGCGTAATGCTGAATATGCTCTTGTTAAGGTTACAGGATGGCTTTCATCAAAATTACTGACCCTAAATGTCGATAAATCCAAGGTCATTCGTTTTTCTCTGCCAAATTCGATCGCCCCACCTGGCGAATCAGAATTTGTCAAAGTACACAAATGCTCTGGTAACACTGATGACTGTAATTGTGCCCCTTTATCCATCGTCCCCAGCATTAAATACCTAGGTGTACATATTGACCAAAAATTGGACTGGAGTGTGCATATAGAGTCCCTCTGTGCTCGCATTAGACGGCTTCTTTACATTTTTGGGCAGCTTCGTCATTCGGCAAATCCTGATATACTGTTCTTGATTTACCACGGCCTCTGTCACTCAATAATTTCATACTGTATTTCGGTTTGGGGTGGCTCCTTTAAAACAACGTTATTAAGAGCTGAGCGTGCGCAGAGAGCTGTACTGAAAGTTATGTTCTTTAAAAGGCGGGATTACCCGACCGCTCAACTTTACTCGGAATCCCAAATACTCACAGTGAGGCAAACTTTCATTCTCCAAGCTATTTTGCGTCACCATTCTACATTGCCATTAGATGAGTCTCTGCTTTTGCGTCGCCATGGCCACGCCGTCTCCAAAACCAGGACGTGCCGTACAGCTTTTGCTCGTAGGCAAACAGTCTGTCTGAGTTCTAAACTGTATAATAAAATTAACAAATTAATCCCTATCTATAAATTAAACAAATATGAAGTTAAAATTAAAGTTAAGAAATGGTTGCTGGGTCTTACGTATCATGATACAGAAAATCTCCTCCTTACAGTGTCTTAGCGTTACTATGAGTTATCTTCCCACGCGTTTATATTTATGCCAAAACATTTGCGTCTAAAGTTACACGGTTGAGTCTCTGATCATCTATAGTTTTTTTTTTCATCTTATTTTTATTTGTTTTTTCAATTTTTGTTTTATTGTATAACTTCAGTTATCATTGCTGTTGATCTTCTGCACTGTAAATATTGTACGTCGATCGCCGAAGCCGGAGATACTCAAAATTAGTCCCCCAAGACACAGGTCTTTACCTAGTTTGGGGGGTCAGATTGTATGACATCTTTTGTGACTTCTCTGTACAAACCTACTTTATGTATTGAGCACTGTATCTAATTTGATGTTGATTGTACAATAAATCATTATTATTATTATTATTATTATTATACATAAAATAGCGACTTCGAGTCAGCAAACTTGGTGTTATCGCTGGAGGAAATAACACTCAACCATGAGATGAGGTTTAAGGTTAGGAGTGATGAAGTGAAGGAACGACTTACTGGTGAGCTGACGATGGCGTCGTACGGCGGGAGATGAAGATGAGCTGAGGGTGATGATTCCTTTCACCAAGGATTGAGCTGAAGTATTGTCACTGTACTTTCACTATGTATATCACAAAACACTTTTACCGGCCGGTGTGCGTGAGTAAGCGAGAGGCGCGAATCGAGAGAAAGAAACGTACCTTGACAGTGCTAATTTGGCGAGTGATTGAGCGAAGATGTGCCCGCGCGCGCGCTACCTTCCGAAGTCACGTGACCAATGAGTGAGCGGACTGAATATTTTGATAAATATCACACGTAAAGCTTGGCGGGAACACTTGGGATTCATTTAAATTGGCCGAAAGTTCACCAGGCGTCTCAGATGCCAATGTAGTATTGACTAAAAATATTGACTATAGACCCTTAACTTTTGTCATGTCCACAGCAGAGAGGCGATCGAAAAAATGTGTATGACCCTAATACGGAATAACAACAGTCAAAACTATTTTGCTCTTTATTACGACGATTAACAATAGACATTAATTAAAATCGTCAGTACCTATAGACAATTAATTGATAGCTTCATAAATAAAGCAATTCAAAAAAGTATTGGTCGTTAAAAGTCAGCCTACCTACTTATCGATGTTGCATTGTATGAGATGGTAAATTTTTTTGAAAACATTGTTCCTAATCGCCCATTTAAAAATATAAACAGCTAGCAGTTTCTCGTGAATCCTCCCTCACGGAAACCATAAAATTTTCTGGGATAAAATATATTCTATATATATTCTATCTTCATTGAAGAGGACATGGACAGAGGGATAGAAATACTTTCGCATTTGTAATATTAATAAGGTTTAAGATTACTTGTATTTTCTATAAAATTATTAAGTCATTTCTACCTATACCTACGTATCGTATTGCACTTTTTCACACTGTAAATATAAAAATTCTAGCTGTTGCCCGCGACTCCGTCCGCGAAGAATAGGGGTATAAAAATAGCCTACGACCTATTCTCAGATCTGCCAAATATAGAGAAAAAAAATCATAAAAATCGGTCTCAAAAATTTCATGATAATCGGTCGAGCAGTTTCGGAGGAGTTCGATAACATAACCGTGACACGAGATTTTTATATATTAGACAAGTTGTTGCCCGCGACTCCGTCCGCGAAGAACAGGGGTATAAAAATAGCCTACGACCTATTCTCAGACCTAACGAATACAAAGGAAAACATTTCATGATAATCGGTCGAGCAGTTTCGGAGGAGTTCGATAACATAACCGTGACACGAGATTTTTATATATTAGACAAGCTGTTGCCCGCGACTCCGTCCGCGAAGAATAGGGGTATAGAATAGCCTACAACCTATTCTCAGATCTGCCAAATATAGAGAAAAAAATCATAAAAATCGGTCTAGCCGATTCGGAGGAGTTCGATAACAAACACCGTGACACGAGATTTTTATATATTAGAAAAATACGATAGTTTATGCAGGTGTTTGGATGTTTGTTACTGAATCACGCAATAACGGCTGAAGAAATTTAGATGAAATTTGACGTACAGATACACAAAGAGCTGGATTGAGATCGGAAATATTTTTCGTGAAGCTATTTTTAACGGGTATTTCATATGACGTAAATGAAGATCACCATGTAATTTTTGTCAATTCCTGTGCGAAATGAATAAAATCGTAGAATTTAAATTTAGTTACCACCTAATGGTTCACGCGTACAAGCAAAGCCGCAGGCAAAAGCTAATTAATTGATAAAGTAAACAAAATATTGGTTGCAACGATACTTTCTCTCAAGCACTGGCATTTTATTGCAAAAATATCATTCGAAAACCTCACGTGTACATCGCATTGTTTCCACTAAACAGTTGCCATTAAACACCACAATGACATATTACGGGTACGAAACAATCAATGTATGTTAAAATATGTATATCAACGTATCACAGTGCAGAATTCGCGTAAGTGTGTCATGTTGTTGTCGCAGGAACTGGTCGTGAATACACAAAGCCTAAAGAAAGTGAAGGTACCGTTCAGAGGACTCCAAATGAGTTTTTTTGTGTTCGCATGTATTCCATCCTGGTAATAACTTATTTGTAGCAAGGTATAAAGGCGATGAAAAGATTGCGTATAATAGATCTGTGTATTTTGATGTTCCTATTGACTGGAAGTCTAGAACGGCGATGTAGGAAGTGGAACACCTTTAGAGACTGCGTTGTTTAATACGGTCGAGTTTAAGTGTTGTCTAGTTGCAAAAGCATTAAATAAGTATTTCTTAAAAAAAGGTAAAACCTATCTAAACTACATATTCGTACTAAGTTTCAAGTTGATGCCACTAAGTGTTGAAGAGTTCCGCCCTACGGAGACGATCCTGACCGGACTACCAAAATTTTACAACCACATTACTGTATTGTCACTGAACTTAGATAAGTATGCCAAAGTTCAGCTCAATCAGAAATAGAGAAGTAGTTGAAAAATTGATTGCAAATTTTGAAACGGCAACTTACACAGTGTATCCAAAAACTCAATGATAACCCGGGATCGGGCGAGAGATCAAATTATATTATCCCTTAACTAAATGACAATCATTGTTGTTTTCTTCTTTTTCTCTCCTCTCATTTTTTTGGAACTGGTATAGCTTGACCTGTAATGTAATGTGTGTATGTATGTAATGTTGTAATGTGTGTATGTATGTTATAAATGTAGTCCAGGTAAATATGTTATATTAGACAGCTACGTCTGTACAAACACAAACACAAAGTGATTCGGGAGATGTGAGTGTTCGTATTTATCCTACCAATATCGATTCGAGAGCAAGGAACTGTACAGTTACTCTTCCTTTATCCACTCTTTATTTTTTAAAAGGCATGTATTGTATTTATGCACAAAAAGTTGAGAGTTTTTTTTTCACCAAGCCTACGGTCTGCCCGTCACGACGTAGGAGCAAAGTTGCCAACTTACGGTTTACCTCTAAATTTAGTGGTAAATATGGGTTTCTGAGGAAGCAACATTTAAGGGTTATTCTAATCATATATTTACTGAAAATGAGGGGAACTGAGGGATAGGCCAAATTTAGCTCTGGATAGGCAGATATAGAGAAGAGGAGAGGCCTTTGCCCAGATGTGGGACACAAATATAGGCTAAACAATAAATATTATAAAAACATCATGATCAAATTTCAAAATTAACGCTCGTTTTAATTTTTCGCTGATGCAAATCTCTGGAGCAAATCCGTATGTTTAGGTATTTAGTTGAATCTGTTTAAGTATATCAACGAAAATTACATTTTTATTTTGCCTACGATTCCCACAAATGCATTTTTAACTGTAAAATGAGTTATTTATCTTACATGTACCTTTTCTTGGTTATTCCCTCGCTCATGATTTTTAATAATCATATTATAAAAGCGGAAAATACCAAAAATAACAATATTTATTACAGTTCTAGGTACAATTCATTTTAAATGACGAAGCTAACACATTTTTAAAGATATATTCGTTATAAAAAAAACGTAACTGTGGGAGGTAAATTGTTAAATTTCTAATCTTAAAAAAAAACGGACAATAACACGCCATTTAGCTTTAGAAAAACAGTATTTTAGATTATTTATGAGACATACCACGGGAAAATTCGTGCGCAAAATCATCTTTATTAATCATCATACGGTAATCACGTCATAAATTAGCTAATTGAATTATTATTATTTAGACGACCGGATGGCCTAGTGGTTAGAGAACCTGACTACGAAGCTTGAGGTCCCGGGTTCGATTCCCGGTCGGGGCAGACATTTGTGTGACAAATACGAATGTTTGTGCTCGAGTCTTGGATGTTTAATATGTATTTAAGTATGTATCTATCTATATAAGTTTGTTTATCCGTTGCCTAGTACCCATAACACAAGCTTCACCTAGCTTACTTTGGGACTAGGTCAATTGGTGTGAATTGTCCCGTGATATTTATTTATTTATTTATTTATTTATTTATTTATTGTGTTATTCTTTGTACAAAACTTTTGATAAATATTTCTATTTATAGTTAGATGTTTATAGCCATTTGAAAACTTTAGGCCTAGTGTAGTTGCCCTAAACCCAAAATGGAAAGTTTAATTAAAATCAAACGGCTAAGGGCCGATTTTCCAATCCCCAGATAAAAGTATCTGTCAGATAAATGTAAGCTCTGTCCTTTTTTTCCTATGACTTGAAAAAAGGAAAGCGATAGTTTGAACTGACGGATACTTTAAATCTGGGGATTGAAAAATGGGCCCTTACTGTAATACAATTACGTCACCTGTAAAATATGTTACCAAAACGCGATCTTAAAATTTGTTACAGAGGAACGTCAACCTTATACTCAGAAGATCATGTATCTTTCTTTCATGCTTTTTAATCTTGAAAAAAAATTTTTTTTACAGACGTACAAACAATTGCTTGTAACGCCAGGTTTAATGCAATCCACGGATTACCCTGGTCCCGGATTTTTTTTAAAGGGAGTTGTGATAAAAAAATATATAATTAGAGACCTAATCGTGGCAAAAGCGAGAAAAACTGGACTATTCCTCTCTTACGTGCTAGATAGGGTTAGAACTTCAACGCAACGGCCAGGGTTTAGACCAGGTTATCTGAAATCAACCAATTTTTGATGCAACTTTTTGATAAAAAAAATCTTAGTAGTCTAACAAGTTTTCTAGATTACCTATTTAATTTAACGGGTCAAAACAAGACAAATTAAACTTAAATAATAATTATTTTAATCAAAAAAGGAAAAAACATTAAACTTAAATGAATTGTAAAAATATCTAAAAGAAAATCGCTTTTGTAAGATAATTTTTACCAATTGTTTTTCATAATCTCAAAAAAACTTTCATTAAATTTTTTTGCAAATATTCTGTCAATATTTTTGCACATGTCCCACCCGGGATCCCCTTGAATATTTTTGCCGAATAACTTGCTTTTTGGCATGTTGTCTTTGGTGGCAGTTGGCAACTCTGAGTAGGCGTAGACGTCTCACGAGTTCACTTTCATCAACGCCACTGGTTCATTAAACCCGATTGCCTAGAAACGGTGCTTTATGTTACGTCGCAGTGTCATAATTAATTGATCCAATGGGAGAGTCATTTGACCAACAACGTTTGACCAAATGTAGAATTGTCTAAATACTTAATTTGATTACACTTTATTATCTGTTAATCCGTATTTTTATAGAGCTAAAAACCCAATCGCGTGGCTTGGGTTAGCTTAGATTAGGTGTCAAAAAAGGAGGAGGTTCTAAATAAGTTCTACTGTATGTATGTTTTAATAAAAGAATATTTATTATTTTATGAGATAATAAAATCCTGTCACACAAAAAGTGTTCGTTAAACAATGCATTTGGTGAAACTGTAGAGAACTGTCGTTTAAATTACGTTAGGTCGGTTTTTTTGCCGCTCTTTTGTCATAAATTGCAAGTATCCTTGTTGTTAAGTAGCACGACCAGAGTTGCCACCCGTCCCGATTTTGTCGGGACCGTCCCGATTTCGAAGACATTGTCCCGGCTACCTATCGATTTTGTCCCGATTTTTGCAATAAAAAATAATAAAAAAAGTAATAAAAACACAAAATAAAGTTTCATTTTCCTTAGACTCCGAACGTCTCTGGTGGATGCTCGATTTGTCCCGATTTTTTTTCCCCTAAAGGTGGCAACCCTGAGCACGACGGCAATGTGTGCTACAAAAATAATTCAAACTTCTATAATATTCCCTGTGACAATCTCTATCAAGATCTTCCTGAATATACACCTATTGGCAAGCTGAACTGAAACAATTACTTTGCTCACCTGCGACCTTACGAATGGTCAACATTTGGTAGCACAGTGAACGGTTGCGGTACTCTAAAGATGAGCTCTGGTTGATTTCGAAACGCGTCAATGTAGTTTGATGGTGCCTGGTGGTGATAGTTGGGTTTGTGTGATTTGTGTGTGTTCATACAGTGTGGAGGTAGAGGAACTGCATGAACACGCATTTTTTACATAAACGTAGCTATCGTAAGGTCGCGGGTGACCAAAGTAATTGTTTCAGTTCATTAATATGGACCTTAGCAAAGTAACGCCTGATTCAATAAATTATAGAAGTACGCTCTCACCGTCCACATAAGTGCTACCTTAGTCTATTTTTCGTATATGGGACAGGCAGGATCAGGATGTTCAGCAAATTTTTGTTTCATAATTTCTTTTATATAAGTAGATTGCATTTTTTCTTGACTTCTATAAATAATCGTACAAAAATTCAAGTCATTCGGCTTGTGAGATTTGTCTCAAACGCACTGATTAAAATTACGCAGTAAAATATTTTTTTTATTTTTTTAGCGAATGCGAGTGTCATACTGCGTCGCACTGCGCTAGACGGCCCTAAGTAACGTGCTAAGAAAGTAGGTGACGATTACCAGTGACTCAGTAGGACTACATTCAGACAAAGACGAAATCTTCCGCGACTTAATGTCAAATGACATTGACCCAGAGACGTTTTAATAACGGATCTGTGAGGCTTATTCTCAGTTTAGAGATTTATTTAGCTTCAGATATTTACATTTCTATAAATTATAGAGGTTTACCGTCTTTAACTTTAATGAGCACGCTTTCAGTGTTACGACAAGTCCTGGCTATAATGAAGACGTGAGTGTCTCAATCGTGAGATACAGTTTTATCAACAGAAAGGTTTAATATTTGAGGCAAAAATAATGAATCAATCGGCATGAGCTTCTATTATATTTCAATCCAATAATATGACTTGACGTTCACGGAGAACGTCTTTAAATCTACGAAAAATGGGCATTAGGCAAGAGTGCTCCATTTTAGGCCATATATTTGCTTATCACCAGTCATAGGCCTATTTTTTTACAAGACTTTTCCGCTATGATGACGATGATCCATAATCATTATCATTCCAGCCTATATAATATAATAATATGTCTCACTACAGGGCACGGACCTCCTCTCAGAATGGAAGGGCTTGGACAGTTCCCTTGGTGATGATACTTACTTAAAAATGGCAACGGAATCCTTTGAGCTAAATATTATTGCGATGATTACTATCAAAGTCAAGATTTTCATGATACAAGTACAGTTAACGTTAATCTTTATCAAACATGCGATTAGCGATAAATAAATAAGTCTCATTTAACCGCGCCGAACCCATAAAAGTGTATGGCTATAAAACCTTTCATGCTAATTACCTAAACATGCAAACAAAAGTCGATGCAAATATGATTTCGGTTTCTTCGGTTTAATTAAACGATTTGGGACGCATTTTAACACGCACTGAACTGCGTTCTAAGTATGAAACAACTGTACCTACCTTGTATTTGTATTGCAATGTATGTTTGTTTGGGTAGAATCTTGCAACTCAATTTTGAAGTAGATATCTTCAACCGATTGAGCTGAAATTTTACATGCTTGTACACATCGGCTCACAATGCAATATTATTATGTTATGACACAGAGCTGATCTGACGATGGAGCTGGAAGGTGGCCATAGGAACTCCGTAATAAAACGACATATCTCTATCTAGTTTGATCTCGTTTGATTCGTTTTGACGAGTAGGTACTTAGTTAACCCGGGGCATAAAGTACAATCAGAAAAAAATCTCGTATTAAAAATGATTTCATTATTATTTCTAAACATTTTAGGATCAAGTAACAGACGACAAAACATGTGAAAGTTGATAATTTGGTTTTTCAAAATATGACAATTCGCTATAACTTTTCTGTCATTATTGCAACAGCAGAAGTCGCCGTTCTTTTCAATCTGAATCTTTTGGATAAGCAGGGTGAAGCGGGACGACTTACTTGGACAAAGTCAAGTGACGTACGCGCATCTAATTATGACCCAAGCTATAATTATCAGGAATGAAGTTATTTCTGGAAATATTTCCGGAAAACATATTAAAAAATTAAATGCTGGAATTTGATTTGATGAACATGTACAATTGCACATATCGGTGGCTAAGCAAAGCAACACATCGTCAGATTCATCAGCCGTCAATCAAGTTGCGAAATAATTGAATCAAATGACTTTTAATCGGATTAGGCTCTGGGGTAGTCCAAATATTGTTCAGTTCAGGTCTACCTTTACTTAGTTGGTCATCCCTTGAAATCGACTGAATAACAGGGGCCCATCATACTTGGCCTATAAAAAAAACGAAATTGATTCATAATTAGAACATAGGCTCGTCTACCGACCTACGTTCCGAGTGATCCGACAACCGTCCTCGTTCGTTCCTTACGGTTGTTTGTGGGCCGGTTGCGTGCGCACACGCAGTCCGCACCGGTACCGCGCGCGCGCCGCACGCCTCTCCCGCGCACGTAATCAACTTTAAACGGTTAATTCGATTCTTAAATCGAATTACGTGCATTTCGCGGTTTAATTGGAAAATTTGTGATGGCGAGGTGGCTCGTGATCGTCATCGGTGAGTGTGTGGATCGATTGATTTTAAATTAAATAGGTGTAGTAAAAACATTTATTTTCTATGGTTAACTGGAAGATATCCCTTTAAATGATAAATTCGCCGTGGTACATTATCTGTAAATTTAATGTGGTTTATGCTGATTAAAGAGTTATAGGTAGGTAGATACAACTTTTCAACAAGTTTAACGAAAAAAGCAAGAGTGTGTAAATATCTCAACGTTAAATTATGTTCATTTCTTAATTTTTTTACAATTAAGGTAATACATAATATGTATGTACATAGAGCTATGTAAAACGGGAACCTACTGGGAATCTCGTCCGATTAAATAATTACTAAATAAGAGATATTGAATAACAATAATACCTATAATACCTATACTAATACAATAATACTGGAATAACAATAATACCTTTAAAAGTAAATAAAACAAGACGAAGTAGGTATTGTACTTATTTCACCATTAATAGAATAAGTACCAGTAATAATAATTTTATGGGATTCCTGCATTTTTAAACTTTAACTACTACTAAGTATTAATTGCTGTCAATATTTCGCTGCTTTCAAACGAAAGGGCCAGAAATCAAAATGAAGTAATGGGTTATAGTTACCTTAAAGTTAAAATAAACAAGAGTTAAAAAAATTAAATACACATAGAAGGATATATATAACACAATCGCATTGAAAGTAGAACTGCCAAAAAAAAAATCATTTAATAGTACTCCCCTCAAAAAACTTGGTATTTATTTGTCACCCTTTCGTTTAAAAGCAGCGATTTGTAAATATTCTTAACAATGCCCGGAAATAAAAATAATCGTTTTAATTTTTAATTCATTTATTCACTTGAGAAGCGGTTATTCCTTAAGTACAACAGGTTAAAAAACAATAACAAACATAATAAAAACTTAAACTATAAATAGAAAATTTGGCCTAAATCGCCGTCAATGGGCAAGGTGCCCAGAAGGCTGGCCGTATTTCCTCGCTGTATAGCGATACTTATTCGCTGTGCGAAATAGTGGCTAGCCCTCTGGTCGCCCGAGGCCTCTATTAGGCGCGTCGACAAATCTTTGTATATTTTTAATTGATATGTAGAAATTGTCTAACAGACATCAGTACATCACTTTATTAAATTAGTCAGATGAGTTGATGTAATTTATTATGTTGGATTAATTTTGTACATACAAGGCTCAATTGCATAACAAAATACAAGCAAATAGTATTAGTGAATTTCAATACAAATAGCTAATACTATTTCGTATTCTTGTAAACGATAACAACGAGATACTGTTCCAAATATTGTACTAGGTATATACTAAAATCGTGCCATTAAACACTCAAAATATTTTTGCAAGTGGAAAACGACCATTCCACATCTATCGAAGCAACCGTGCGTTATTTAAATTTGGATGCTTACTTATTGTTACGTATTACGGACTTATTGTTTCTGGGAATGGATCATTAATTATCCTACTCTTAAATATTGCAGAAATACCTACTGAAAATATGTGTTATCTATCACAAGATTAAAATCGCCAATAATACTGCAAAAAAGACTTATCTGACATTTTTTCTCGAAACGGAGTCAGATGCGCCTTTATTACTGATTCCGAATACGCATGTATCCTAATTTCGAAAAAAATGTCGCATGCGTTCTTTTTCCGTATGTCGGCAAAATAAATCAAAATGGGCTTTTGGGGGTAGTTACAATAGAGAGATCTCTCTCCAGGCAGATGTTATGCCTGGGGACCGAAGTCCAATGGAAGAAAGTTGGAAGTTGTATTTATGCAGCCGACTTGAGAAACTTCGATAGCGTGATGTAGGATTGTAGTTGATAGTTCCTTATGTGATGACTAGATGGCGCTAGTAGTCGCTACAGGCTTATTATCCAAGTGCATATGCAAATATGCAATTGCATGTAAGCCGGTCTCTAATGATGATTGATGGATGACTTCTGCTTATTCTGATAGGAAGTAGAGTCAGTGTAACACACGCTGGTAAATCAACACCATGGATTAACGTTTATTTATGTTGACTGATTATTCAACCACATTGAGTGAGGGTGTTCACACCAATAACATCCTGCTTTCACTGCGGACAGACTTGGAAGGAGTTCTCAGAAATCGAAGAAATGACTCTCACTGTTTGTCTTATACCTACAAGTTTTTACTATATCTGTAAGTGTAGTGTAGCAACTTGATTTTCATTCAAATGGTCGCAATAAGTAAATTTTAATATAGAAGTTTCTAATAATTGCGAAAAAAAACTAATGAAGTAGGTACTTAATAAATCTTTGCAATGGTTTTGTTACTCGGGTTAGGTCAAATATAGAACGTTGTAAATCACCTACTGGTGGTGTCCGACCAAGAGTCCACCAACTCAAAATAATCCAACATTACAATTTAGACCTTCCTAAAACTCATTTAAATCTTAATTAAAATGGAGGAGTATTTTGAGTTAGTGGACTCTTGATCTACGAGTGCGATACGTAGGTAGTTAGGACAACAATGCCAGTACAGCTGACACAAACTATAGTCAGCTAAAATGCTTTTATTAAAAATAGAAGTTTTACCCAAAACTTGACTTATTTTGGTGGCAGCAATAGTACTTTAATAGACTATGGTTTTTAATACCTTGATACCGGGAATATACTCAGCTTAAAAAAGTTTAGATATGACTTCATCACCATCTCAGCCTATTACACAATTCACCCTGGAGTAGCGTAAAAATCATCATCGTAAATAATACAACACAATACAATACAAATATTCTTTATTGGGTAGCTATCATTATATCGAAATTCGTTACGCCGATTTTCATTTAATCGAAAACTATTCCACGAATTACATTACGTTTTTTTTTCTAGTCACATAATCAATTAAATTCATTACTTTTTATATAAACGATCAACTTTTCATCGTAAATTGTTT
Organism: Archips crataeganus; assembly: GCA_947859365.1. NCBI lineage: Eukaryota > Metazoa > Arthropoda > Insecta > Lepidoptera > Tortricidae > Archips > Archips crataeganus. The sequence goes on from OX402062.1 coordinate 9,788,397, forward strand.
CGAATTTGTCACAAATAGTAGCGTAACGATTCCTCGAAATTACCTTTCATAGAGTAATCAGTTATTAATAGTATCAAATTATCAAAACATGATTCCCAGACGGTACGTCCTATTATGTTAGTATTGCCACGAACAATGTTTCATCACTGTAACGTTTCATCGAACGAAGATAAGAATAAAAAAATTGTAGACTACTATCATGTGACAGAGTCGATATTCCGCGTAGTTAAGCCGATTCGCGCCTTGATGCAATACTAACCTAACCTAACCTATTAATCTCGATAGACCTAAGCACGATACGATAAAATGTGTTGTCATAGAAACGTATTATCAAGTATAGCAACACTGTTGAAACGGTTTTCTGTGTTATAAGAATTTTAGGAACTGAAACTTACGATGAACCAAAATTATAGTAAAGGTGATTCGATGAACGTCTATGTCGATATACAAATAAAACGATGAAGTAAAATTCGATGAGTTCATTCTTGTGTAAAAGGTAATTCGAACAATTGTATGAGCGATGTAACGAAGTTCGATGAATGATTCCTACGTGTTAATAAAATTCTGCGAATGTTATGGGAAACGAAAATCGATGAAACTATTTTCGGTAAAATGATGGTTTACCTTCTTTATTGAACATCAAAAACAAAAATACCAAAAACCAAACATAGTATGTAAGTCATTATTTATTAATAAAGCAGAACTGTCACAATTATCGCATTTAATGTGTACCGGCGCATAACTGCATGCGTAGAGTCCAGCGACGATTACCTACTAATGACAATTCAATTCACGACGTAGAACGATTATGATGACAATAATGTGAACATTTCAATGCCTCCTCCCTCATTATTTCATCATACACCATAGAAAGTGTGAATTCAGGAGTACTTTCGAAATATTAATCACAATAATATGATAATCGCAGTAGTATGTTTGTTTGTTCAAATCATCATGACCATCATAGCCTTTATCACAGGCATCCTCTCAGAATGAGAGGGTTTGGGCCGCAGTTCCCACGCCGGCCCAGTGCAGATTGGGAACTTTACACACACCATTGAATTTCTTCTTAGGTGTGTGCAGGTTTCCTCGCGATGTTTTCCTTAACCGAACTCACGACCCTCTGCTTGAGAGGCCATAGGTCAAACATTAAGCTACCACCCTCTGGGACTTCCGGGACATCACGGCAGAATAAAGTAGCTCTTATCTGTGATTTTACAAGGTCTTACTTATTTGTGACGTAGGTATCTCTATAGTCTTTTTTTTTACTAGTTTATAATAGTGTTCCACTGCTGGGCAAAAGCCTCCCCTCTGGTCTTCCATAGCTCCCTGTCCAGAGCTAAATCTGTTGTCATAATAGATTCAGCTAAATTGTCTTTAGCGATCATAAATAGTAAGAATCATAATCAAGGGCTAGTAGTATTTTTTTTTTCAATATTTTGGGTTAGTAGTACTTTTGTGTTAAATTGTGTTACCGCTTGCTTTAAATAGTCAAATTAAATGTATACTTATTTCTCTTAGTTTCCTTAACATAAAAAAATGTAAAAAATTCAAACGCTCTAAGACATGAAACTACCGTGAGACTCAAAGTGAAATAATACTCACGTCTCAAAACGAGTTTAACTCGATATGTTTCGGGCTACTCCGTAGCTCTTCCTCTTGGAGGAACACGCTACGGCTGCTGCCAAACGTGCACTACGCGCCACCGCTCTGCTCGCATGGCTGCTCGATGAAACACATACCAGCGCACAACAACCCACGTAAAATTACTTGATTTATTGTTTGAACCACAACTAAACATCTATTGACAACATTTCGATATTATACATAATTAAATAATCATAAATCCGTCTGAGATGGGCCGATCAAAGGGAGTTGTTACATCAATCACGGAATTGGTCCAGAGTGAAGCCGCTTCCAGATTGCGTTGGCTGTAAAAGAGCTTGGGCCGTGTCACAGTGTTACCAGTGCAGTAGAGTCAATAAATTTGTGTAAATTTTATTTTATTATTTGGTTACACGAAAACATTTCATTTTGGAAGCTAAAAAGTACTTGAAGGTTACACGGAAAGAACATGTCTAATCACCTTATTTGAAAACTGAGATTTTAATCTCAAAATGTAGAGCTCGCAAAGTACAATATTAGTTACCATTGGATTAAATATATCTGAAAATATTAGGTATACTTTTTTTTTCACTTTTTAAAAATGGTTAATGGTAATTGTTCGGAATGACTAACTTTCAAATCGCTATAATTCAAACAGTTACTTAACGCATGTTTGCTCTCGTGATTTGGATGATTAAGACAAAACAATTTATTTATAAATCAAAGCTTGACAGAATAAAACAAAATTTTACAAAGCTAAAAATTACAAATAAAAAATACCCTAGAGATCGCCCACTTGGGGCATCGTCCCCAGGACGGAGGCCGCGTTGCCCCTCTGCACCGCCAAACTTAGGCGCTGGGCAAAGAATGTACCAGCCCTATGGTCGCCTGAGACGCCGAAGAGCTTGTCCGACGCTTCTTTTACAAACTTTTTTGTGTCGGACGACCATGGGCCCAAAGTTTCAATTGCGAGTGCCGCAAATATGTAGTTGTTCGAAAGAAATGCGTATTTGCGGCACTTAATAGTTTGGGCCTGCTCTGCGGCGTACCCAGGCTTCCGTGCAGAACCGTTAACGTGGGACGGAGCCAATGTGTCTACACAGGTGACGTCCCACGCTAAGGGGCGGCCCAGACACCAAGGCACTAAAGTGCAACCATCGGGCCTCTTACCGTCGGTGGCAGAGAGACCCGAAGGTTCCAATGTCGCGGGCACAGAGGCAGTGGAGAGAGCCCGGCGGATGATATCATTAAGAGTGGCGTGCCTAAAAAAGCGACCCACACTCTGGTGACAAAAAAGGCCATGCCGACCCAAAGTGTCCACTGTCTGACCGCAGCGGCAACAAAGGTGTGTTTCACAGATTTTAATGCCCAAGCGAAGACAGATTGCAATTCGCAGTGAAGAGGGATCCAAAACAGTTCCCAGGGTACGGGAGGGGAGCGCGTGCAGCCAGTGACCTGATTCCCTTTCGGATACCGCCAATATTCTGGCTCGTTCACCCGGGTCAGAGCAATCCTCCAGTAGCCGCTTGTGATTAATTTTAATATTAATCGTATCCCAAGCGGCTTGGCTGGATTTCTCTGACGGCAAACACTCACCTGGATTAGAACTCCTCCAAGCTGTTTCTGCATCCTTTAAACATGACACCTGAACATCAGAGGCTGAGGTAAGTTTAAGAATACCGCTGATGAGGGTGAGCGTGCTATTAAAGGAAGACAGAAAGGCAGGGAGTGCCAGGCTACTGGTTGACCGGATTCCTAGGCCTCCAAATTTGACAGGCAGGATTGCTTGGTCCCAGCTGGAGGGAGTAAAGGTTAAATTTGTAATTTTGCTCACTGTTTCTTTTAAAATTTGATCGATGTTAGAAGTGATTGCAGGAAATTTCCAAACGGGTGAACAACGAAGCAAATATATAAATTTTGGGGAAAAAAGGCAGAGTCGTAAGATATGCATAGCCATATGTGGGCTGATTTCATAAAGCAAATTCGACGTATTTTGGAATTGCTCTATTTTAGCATTTAAGGTCGAAGGTATTGAATCGTCAAAAATAGGTGCTCCGAGAAGCGTAAGGGTGTCACGGGGTAAAACTGAAATATTAGAAATGAGATTATTTACGCTGTCCATTATATTAGTTTGAAGGGTAGGAGAAATACTCTCATTTAAGAAAATGCCGATCTCTGAGAAACGTTTTATAATGGTATCGAGGTCAGCCTTAACTGTGGCGGCTGTTCCTCCAATAGTGCCATCATCTAAGTACCAGATGTTTAAATCTGACTGAAGCTGAGTGATTATAGGGTGAATCGCCAAACTAAAAATTACTGGGCCCAACGGATCCCCCTGTTGGCATCCTACACAAGATAAAATTTCATCATTGCCATACATTAGCTTTGAAGGCGAGCCATAACAACCATATATTTCAGGAAGCTCAAGTTGTATTTGTGTTAAAAGTGCACACCTGTCTATAGAATTGAAAGCATTTTTGATGTCTATTTTAACTAATACTTCAAAATTTTGTCTATCTAGAAAAGCCCGGGTTGCGTGTACTGCTCCTTCACAACCCCCTTTAAGACCAAAACCAAGTTGAATTGGACTAGATTTGTCAGTCAGTCGTGTTCGGCAGTGGCGGCAGCATAGTTTGGACGTAAGCCGGCGAAACGTACTTCCCACTGGTATCGGGCGAATGCCACCGTCTTTCTTTTTTAATGCGATGAGGTTGGCTCCGTATAACACTGGTATTATTTCTGGGCAAACCTTACCCGATAGCATGAGGTTCACCAACGCCGTGAGCTCCTTCAATAAACACTCATCACCGTCACCAGCCAGCGGACTGGTCAAATCTTTTAGGTGTTGCGGTGATATGCCGCCCAAGCCTCCAGCTGAGCCAGCAGGGAAGGAGCATATAGAATAGAGAGTGGCCTCTTCTGACACTTGCAGTGGAGGTAGCTGTGAAGCAGAAGGGGGATCAGGTTGTGGCGAAGAAACAGTTGGGGAAGGATGCTTTTCTATGAGTGCGCTGAGTACTTCGGGAGAGTGAGTGGCCAACGTATCGCTAGAAAAAAGTAATCTGGTAGCACCTTTTAAATCCCCTTCTGAGACTTTATTTTCGATCAATCTGGTTTTATATTTAGGATTTGAAGAGAGATTTTAAATTTGTTTATCTGTAACGGAATTGTCAGAAGAACTGAAAGCAGGGTGTACTAAATTACTTTTGATTATAGTTGACAGACTTTGATTAAATTTTGTGTGTGGGATGTGAAAGTTCTTATAAGAAAAAGTAAGCAAACGTTCCCACGAAGTACGATTGTTTTCCGTCACCACTCTAGCCACGCTTTTTTTTTTTTTAAACTTTGTGCTGCACAAGCGCGTGCCCCTCTAGGAACCCTCCTCACAAGCTTCGAGCTCATTTTAAGGGACGCTAATAGTTTACCCAGCGACGAAGGTGATGAACTGGAGGAGGCTATCGCGGAGGCATTATGTGTTGGTGTTTCAGGCAGGGGATCGATACGAGGTGAGTGTGTACGTACACAATGTATCGACAGGCCTCGTTGACCCTTGTAGCGTTTGTGGTCAGCGCATATCGGACACTCCAGGAGCATGTTTTGTGACGGGACATCTCTTTGAGGCATTTTATAAATTATAATTATAAAACTAACACTGATTAACAAACTAAGTATTATAAATGCAAACCAAAAATTAACTAATAATAAATATGTCAAAGTCATAAACACAACATGCACTGTTGTTTCACAAGAAGATACTTGATTGGCTGAAGCGCTGGTAGGGCCTTGGCGACACCATGACGACGAGAGGCGTTGCTATGTCAACCGGTGGCGGCCTTAGATACCGCATCCCGTCAGACTGTCACAGACCATTTGCAAATAACTTTAGCGATAGCGGTGCTCTGATATACAGAAAAATGAAAACCACATGCACAATGACGCAGCGTGTCTCAATTCACAGATTTCGCCGTATTGGAAGCGCCAGCGAGCAAATCTATCAAATATAATTATTTTTGAATTGTTTCATGACAGAAGTCTGGCCTGTCAGCCATTGTGACTAAGTATTATTAAGTATTTAGGTGTCTTTATCCGTTGTCTAGTAGGCGGGTTATGCACATTTTTTGTTCGCGTCTCTCCTGTGGACATTGCAAAAGTTAAGGGTCCATAGCCAATATTTCTTAGTCAAGTCACTAAGTTAGCGTGTGGGACGCCTGACCAACTTTCGGCCCATTAAATAAACATTAAGTTTGCTGACTCGGAGTCGCTAATTTTATGTTCACAGGGAGACGACTTTTGTTTATTTCGGTGTGTATGACCCAGGCATAGTACAAACTTTACTTAAGTAGTTTGGTACTAGGTCGTTTGGTGTCAGTTGTCTCAAAATATCTATGAGAAAATACAAAAACTCTACTAAAGTTGCATGAATGATCCGACCGATTTGCCATAGTGAACTTCGACTCCTAATTTACGAGTACACTAGTACTCAGAGCTCTAAGGGCCGCTATGAACGGACTGCTTAGAGCAGTCAGTGCCAACAGCTTCATGCGGTCGCTGTTGGGTGATCTGCAGTTTCAATACAAAATTCAGAGCATTCGAGTTGAAGTCGACCCCAACCGCAACTCTGCCCTGCAGATCCTAAAACGCAGTAAGTGCAAAAAAGCGATTAGACCATTATGTTCCTTACGCCTTGCTTATTATAGTTCAATATTCAACAAACGTAAAAGCCCACTTACTGCGTTTTAGAGTCTGCAGGGCCTCGACTGCTGCAGTCCTTCTATGGACCGTCTAAGATTCGCAGATACTACAGTTAGGTATCATGAGAAGTATTCGTGAGCGTATTTCAAGAAAAAAGGGGAAGCAATTCATTTAACTATGCATAAATATAGTTGCTTTCTTTATTTTTTCCCTACAAACAAAGTCGAACGCGTCACTCAAGTTCGCCGCCGTAACCAATTACAAACCTAACCCTCTGCTTTATTTACTTTACGGCAGGGCTGTTCAATTACGTGAAGCCAGGCAAACACGATGAATGTCGCCACAAATTAAAAACTCGTTTGCCACAAACAATCTGTCCCGGCTGCGGTACAAATATCGTGGCTCCACGTTTAATGGAAGCCCTTTAAATGTTACTACCCCACTTCTTAGCAGAGCAATGCTGGTCGCCAATTAAATATGGTTTTAGGGTTCCACGCGTTACTTGAGAAATGGATTCAAAAATCAATGTTTCCCAATCGCGGTGTTGTCTGTCACCTTGAATGAAACAGACCGGACAAAAACATACAGAAACGTCACAAGAAGAGAACAGTAAACGACAGTTAGGTTAAGATAAGTAGGTAGGTAACTACCTTCATTACTTGATAAGATTTATTCACATTTTTTTATGCAAAGCCTTGCATTAGGGTTACTTTTAGAATTAACTCAGTTACACACACCACAATGGCAAGTTGAAATAAGCATACACCACAATGGCAAGTTGAAATAAGCATAGATGTGATACATTGACAAAACGAGTGGAAAGTATTTGCACTTGACGTGTACGTACACCATATTTATGGGTAAAACCGCATAATTATGAGCCAGATTAACACATGAAGGAAGGGATATAAAATTGTCATTTTTTAAATTAAAGTTAAAAAACGGCATGAAAAACACGGTTCACATTTTTTCCATTTTAGAGATATGGGGATAGGTTTACTTTTTGTTACCTAATTTACACGGAACCCCATTTGTATATACCAACATTTTTCCAGTACTTTTAATACTTAGAAGGAAAAAATACTGCCCCAACATTTTCTCTCCAAACTTTGTTTTATTTGGAAGTTGGTTATTATTTGAAAAATTGCTCAATTTTATTGTTATTATTTTTTAGGTCTTCTTGGACTGTGCTGGCCAATTGGCTGTGGGGACAGCAAATATGATAAGTAAGTAAATAAAATCACGATACTCGTATGCGTAGAAAACCATCACCACATGGAAAGTACACTTTACCACTCATTTACTTTGATCGGATTTACACTATAAGATTTACCTTATCTTTAGGCAAATAATGGTGTCAAAGTAAGTATTTATAGAAATTTACTGAGTTGTAGTGCAGGTACAGGGTTGTGCTTTGTGAATATCTTCAATTAGAGGTTCAATGCATAGTGTCAGAGTTTTTCCACGCTTTTAATTAACTTGCAATGTTTGTTTGTTCATGTCAAATCCAGTCGAATTTTACCCTCTTACAGTGATAAGATAAACCAATTAAATTGTCATAGTTAATAGAGACACAACTTTTAGAATAACAGGCTTTAATTCTGTACATATGTAGGACTATACAATGGATTCGTGTGTTCCGTAAAAGGGGGCTGAATGACATAATGTTGTCTATTAATCTCTGTCACTACTATGTCATTTCTGTACCTCATATTTTTTTAGATGATTAAATTGGCATAGAGATCCAATCTTTAATCAGCTAAAAATAAGAGGTACATAAATGACATAAATTAGCAGTGACATAATTTAATAGATAATATAATGTCATTAAGTAAATTAGTTAAATTCGGTATGTACACGTATGTAGTTTGGGTGACACTGCAAGTAAACTCAACAAAAAAAGCTTGTATTAAAAAAGTTTTTTACAGAACTTGTTTATTAATAGACCGTGCTGATATTAGAAATGGAATTGACAATTATTCTACAAACTTACGAATTAGTATCTATACTAATATATAAAGCTGAAGAGTTTGTTTGTTTGTTTGTTTGTTTGAACGCGCTAATCTCAGGAACTACTGCTCCGATTTGAAAAAATCTTTCAGTGTTAGATAGCCCATTTATCGAGGAAGGCTATAGGCTATATATTATCACGCTAACACCAATAGGAGCGGAGCGGAGCGGAAGAATGTTTAAAAATCGGGGGTTTTGAAGTAAAACTTCTATAGGTGCTAATCTCAGGAACTACTGCTCCGATTTGAAAAATTCTTTCAATGTTAGATAGCCCATTTATCGAAGAAGGCTATAGGCTATATATCATCACGCTTACACCAATAGGAGCGGAGCGGAGCGGAAGAATGTTTCCAAATCAGGGGTTTTGGAAGTAAAACTTCGTCTAAATCTCGGGAACTACTGCTCCGATTTGGAAAATTCTTTCAGTGTAAGGCCCATACTACACGGGCGGTTCTCCCGCCGCGGGAAACCGCTTATGAACCGCCACTAGACACAATTTTATATGGAAGTTGTATGGTGCAAACTACACTGCGCAGCTCCGTCGAGCGGTTTCCCGCGGCGGGAAACCGCCCGTGTAGTATGGGCCTTAGATAGCCCAGTTAGATAGGGCGGGTTGGGAGCGGTTGGGGGGGCGGGTTGAGAGCGGGTTGGGGGCGGCTTGAGAGCGGGTTGGGGCGGGTCGGGAGCGGGTGGGGGGCGAGTAGGGAGCGGGTTGGGGGCGGGTTGGGGGCCGGTTGGGAGTGGGTTGGGGGCGGGTTAGGAGCGGGTTGGGGGCGGGTTGGGAGCGGGTTGGGGGCGGGTTGGGAGCGGGTTGGGGGCGGGTTGAGAGTGGGTTGGGGGCGGGTTGGGGGCGAGTTGGGAGCGGGTTGGGGGCGGGTTGGGAGCGGGTTGGGGGCGGGTTGAGAGCGGGTTGGTTTATTATGAAGTTTCACTTCTTCCGGAAGGATCTAAGGAGAGCCATAATTGATGAAAAAGCAAATTGGATACAAAAATAAGCTGCCCAAATTACTAATTCCACGCGGACGGAGTCGCGGGCAAAAGCTAGTAACATATAAAATGACATCTTTTTTTTTATTATGAACACGAGTCAATGTATTAAGTTTTTCTCTTTCTTACAGCTACACTCTTATGCGAATCCTCCCACACCATCCGCAGCATTTAGAAGAATTGGCCAGGTTACACGATGATCCTGAAGGTGTGGAGATCTTGAAGAGGAGTCATGGCTTGAACGACACCACAGATGTGTTGGTGTCGCCGAACAAAAGCGTGTTCCTGGAGGAACTTGTAGCTAATATTGGGATGCCAGTTCAATATAAATATAATTATGGCAGGTAAGAAAAAATCGTGCGTGCAGTTCCTCCGCGCGGAAGAAGTGAAACTTCGTAATGTGGAAATGAAAAAGGCACTTATACATCAATATGAACCTTATTGCAATAACTTAAAGAACTAAATTTACTTATGCATGTATGTGTTTAAATTATTCACTAGATGGCGCTTTTATCAAGTCTCATACAGTTGCACAGACAGTATGAGTTCTGCATCGCACTATCGAAGTTTTTAACATCCGTTAGTATATTATACAAATCCGAGATTACTTGCTTCGGCAGTACATATACTAATGCTTTCATACCCCCTCCATGGTAGCGTTAAACGCTTAACGCAACCTTGTTGGAAGTCGCATTAGAAGTTTCACTTCAAAAAATTGTGGCCAATACGTGATATGTGGATATAGTTTAGCGACTCGAAGTGGAGTATAACCTCTAAAACATTGTGGCAATATAGGTAGCGCTGGGTTTTGAGGAATCTCTTATCAAGTTACCAGTTTTTGACTTACACACTTTTACTCCAGTTTAAAGACAAAATTAGGGACCACAATGCTAGTATGTAATGACTAAATTAGCAGTTTTATTAGGAAATAGCTTCAGTAAAAATAACAAGAGAGAAATATTAACTAAAATTGGGATAAAATTATTTTATTGTGCTCGTTTATATTCTTAACCTTGAATTGGATTTTTCTCTATACATAATAATAATGAATACATTTATTGTATTTTAGATCCTTTTGACTTGATATTACAGAGTCCTCAAAATAAATGATGAGAATAACTAATTTTACTGATACAATTTTTACATTTGAAAAACAATACCTGATTGAAGACTCTTATGAAAAGTAAATTTTAAGTATAGGTTTCTAGCAAGCCTTGATAATTGTTTCAAGAATCATTCATTATATTACAGGCATTTGATTATATAACAAGTAGTAAGAGCTGTTAAGTTTTAGTCGGTAATGGTTATTTTATTTTAATGAGTCAGGCGTTACTTTGTGGAGGTCCATATTAATGAACTGAAACAATTAATTTGCTCACCCGCGGCCTTGCGATAGTGACGTTTAAGTAAGAAATGCGTGTACATGCAGTTCCTCCACCTCCACACTGTACGAACACACACGAATCACACAAACCCAACTAGCACCACCATCAAACTACACTGACGCGTTTTGAACTCAACCAGAGCTCATCTGCAGAGTATAGGTACCACAACCGTACGCTATGATACCAAATGTTAGACTAACAAACCAAAACAAATGTTTTAATTTGTAACTTCTACCCACTTTATTTTTCTCAAACAAACTACCCCACAAAAATTAACTTTTATTGTCATATAAAACTACCTACTTTTAATTTTTATTTATTTATCGATAAGGCATATTTTATTTTACTAACTGTCATTGCTGAAATTAGACCCAAGCCGCAGTAAGGGAGAAGATACTAAACTTACCTGTTCATTAATAATATATCCCATAGTGTTGTATTGTACCTAATTATTTCCATGTATTCCAGAGCATCATATCGTAAGGTCGCGGGTGAGCAAAGTATTTTTTTCAGTTCATTGGTTATTTTAGTTTTGTTTTTGATAATTGTCTAAACAAAGATACGGTCTCAACGATGGTATTATACGATTTTATCAGAAGTTTCTATTCAATTGCACCATTTGGTGCATAGTCTGATTGAGTCTGCGTGCTGCATGCAAGCAAATCATGCATGTTTCAGCAAAAAAAGTACTAAAAATCATCAAATTAATATTTTCAGAGCCTTTGAGTCCGTGGAGCGCATGCCCAGAAGAAGAACAATGCGTGGCTTCAACCTTTATGGATTTAATTCCTTTGATACTGTACGTATTGTGAAATTATATACATTATGTTAATTTTCTTCGACAAGTCATTACTATTTAACAATAAATTGATTATTGATACTTCTTAACAAGAGTTTAACAACTCACTGACTAATGCACTCAGTTTTAATGATGATCATACACAGCGTAAGAAATAAAAGTTGTCTCTCCTGTGGACATAAAATTAGCTACTCCGAGTCACCAAACTTAAGAGTTATTTAAATAAGCCGAAGCTGGCCAGTTGTCCCACACACTCTTAACTTTTTCCATGTTCATAGGAGACGTGAACAAAAAAATATGTATGACCCGTAATTCTAAGTGACATACCTACTTGTTTTTTAGATAACGAATTATATAAATGAATTAGGCACGAGAGCGCCCGATCTGGTGACTGTTCAAAATGTGGGGCAAAGTTACAATGGTCGAAAAATGCAACTCGTTAAGATCTCCACCAACCCGAGGGGACGGAATCCAGCTATTTTTATAGATGCAGGTAAACGGTAAAATAATGGAAATATTTCAATTGATTAATATCAATTAAAACTAGGTTATAAGACACTGATACTAATAAATAGTATCGACACTTGAAAGGAAATATTGACTAAGCATTAAGTATTTTGAGCTAAAAGAGTTTGAAATCTAAATGTAAATACAGGGCGTTAACCCAAAGTGTCACTTAATTAATGTCTTCTTTCAAGCATCGATATTGTGGATTTGGGGTCTGAAATAAAAACATGTTTTTTTACTTCATTACCTATGTCATTTATAATCCAAGAATCAAGTAATACAAATCAGCCTATTGTTCCCATAAAACAACATCCAATCAACCAATCAGGACTTACTAAAAATACAGACACTGTTCCTAAAGGTAAAATGAGTATTGTAGTAAAGTAGCTGTTGCTCGCGACTCCGTCCGCGAAGAATACCTAGGGGTAAAAAAAATAGCCTACGACCTATATTCAGACCTACCAAATATGGACAAAAAGGTTTCATAAAAATCGGTCAAGCCGTTTCGGACGAGTTCGATAACAAACACCGTGACACGAGATTTTTATATATGAGAAGAAGATTAGGTAGGCGCTTAAAATATACGCGTTTTTTATGAATACTCAGAAGTGGACGACTGAGGGACCGTACGCCGTCAAGAAGTCGAATAAAAGTAACTGAAATGTTCAATCACACCGAAAACTGAACGTCAAGATGTTCATCTAGTCTCAATAAAATTAAGTTCCCTTAGACATTCGCAAATATTACTTGACTGTGTAATAAAGGCTTCATATTTTTTTTCCACCTAAAAATAAATTTCTTGTCAAAAAGCTTAAATTAAGTAACAAATATATTATTTATTGAATCAGGCGTTACTTTGCGGAGGTCCATATTAATGAACTAAAACAATTACTTTGCTCACCCGCGACCTTACAATAGTTACGTTTATGCAAGAAATGTGCGTTCATGCAGTTCCTCCACCTCCACACTGTACGAACACACACAAATCACATAAACCCAACCATCACCACCACCAAGCTACACTGACGCGTTTCGAACTCAACCAGAGCTCATCTTCAGAGTTACCACAACCGTATGCTATGCTAAGTTTAACATTTGGTAGCATAGCATACGGTTGTGGTAACTCTGAAGATGAGCTCTGGTTGAGTTCGAAACGCGTCAGTGTAGCTTGGTGGTGGCGATGGTTGGGTTTATGTGATTTGTGTGTGTTCGTACAGTGTGGAGGTGGAGGAACTGCATGAACGCACATTTCTTGCATAAACGTAACTATTGTAAGGTCGCGGGTGAGCAAAGTAATTGTTTTAGTTCATTAAATATATTATTATCGATTTACATTTTACTTTAAATCTTAAGGTATCCACGCACGAGAATGGGTGGCGCCTGCCATGGCGATGTACCTCATACACAGACTGACGAATGACCCCAAGGCTCGGCAGAGAGAGCTCAATGGCGTCGACTGGTACATTTTACCCGTAGTCAACCCTGATGGCTACGAATTCTCGCGTTCTGGAGGATCGGTGAGTTGATCATTGGATTTAATGTCTAACTTTTTATTATGACTCTTGTAATGACCTTCTGAAGGAGGTACTTACCAAAAATTAAATTAAGCTCAATAAATAGATGACGACCAGATGGCCTAGTAGGTTAGAGAACCTGACTGCGAAGCTTGAGGTCCCGGGTTCGATTTCCGTGTCGGGGCAGATATTTGTATCAAAAATACGAATGTTTGTTCTCGGGTCTTGGGTGTTTATTATGTATTTAAGTATATATCTATCTATATAAGTATGTTTATCCGTTGCCTAGCACCCATAACACAAGCTTTGCTTAGCTTACTTTGGGACTAGGTCAATTGGTGTGAATTGTCCCGTGATATTTATTTATTTATTTATTTATTATTTAAATAGGGTATTAAAAATACACATACTTATGGTCAGCTGCAGAGAGAAGGTCCTAACCCCCTGTAACGGCGGTAACCATAAATAAACTACATAATATATACCTAAACATACTTCACTAATGTATTCCATTTCTTTTAAAAATACATAGGTCACTTTTTTGTGCTGATTCCGGTCCAACAAAACAAGTTTGATGCAATGATATGAAGGCTTTGACTGAAAATCAGCGCTGTAGTAGGCACCTCTACTGCAGCTTAATGCTGTCAATTGCTAGTCAATTTCCTTTTCGACATCGCATCGCAACTATGTTTTTGTTTTAATTATTATTATTGTTTTTTTTATTTATTTTTCTCCTGTATTAGTCAGTGTATTTTTTTTTTTGATGTCAAATAAAGCTATGTCTATGTCTTAACTACAGAACTAAAAAATAATATTTAGGCTTGTGATCGCTAAGTGTTATGTCATTATGTGTTACAGAACCGTCTGTGGAGGAAAACCAGATCAAAATCTTTATCACAAAATTGCTTTGGAGTAGACGGGAATCGTAACTATGGCTTCAAGTGGGGCGTGAGCGGAGTCTCCAACAACCCTTGCGACCCGGAGACCTACGCCGGTGCCAAACCGTTTTCTGAAATAGAAACACAGATAGTCCGAAATATAATGATGGAAAACCAGCAACGATTAAAACTGTACGTGTCCCTACATTCTTACGGGCAGTACTTGGTGTATCCTTGGGGTTACACCGGTGATGTTTTGCCGAGAGACTGGAAGAAGCTACATAACCTCGCGCGTATGGTTTCTGATTCTGTGGTGAGAGCGGGAGGACGCCCGTTCAATGTGATGAGTGCTGGACAATGGTATCCCGCGGCGGGTGGTAGTGATGACTTTGCTTTCGGTGTTGTAGGAGTCCCCTACTCCTATACCATGGAATTGACGGACGGTTACGAGTTCACCTTCCCTGACAAACTTCTACGCGTTGTTCTGCCTCAGTTTTACGACGGTTTTATAACATTCTCCTCACAAATCAAACGGGAATTTGGCCAATCATGACGGGACATACAATAATATGTCAGGCTCACGTAGTTGTCGCGATCAGCTGGGAATTAGTAGATTTAAACTTTAACGGCAAACTCTGAAGTTTTTGATGACATCGTGATTTTAAACTGATCCCGACAACTATATGAAATTTTAAATAAATGACAAATTCGTAATAATTGTGTTTTATTTATTAAAAGTCAATGAACTAATTCATTTTTAGGGTTCCGTACCGAAAGATATTGCTGAGACTTCGCTGTCCGTCCGTCTGTCCGTTCGTCTGTCACCAGGCTGTATCTCATGAACCGTGATAGCTAGACAGTTGTAATTTTTCACAGATGAAGTATTTCAGTTGCCGCTATAACAACAAATACTAAAAAAACAGAATAAAATAAATATTTAAGGGGGCTCTGGCAACAAACATGATTTTTTTCGCTCGTTTTTGCTCGATATTGATAACGGCAACAGGTAGAAGCTTGAAATATTCACAGAATATTTAATTATATATTGACTTTTAAAATAAATCATTAAATTAAAATAAAAAAATATTTAAGGGGGGCTCCCATACAACAAACGTGATTTTTATAAATGGTTATTTTTAATTCACTGACATCCTCTTAACCCTGAATTCCTATCACTCAAACAAATGTTTTTTGTTTTAAGACTTCTTAAAATGAAGCACTTTTTTTCCCATACAAATAAATAATTTATTGAATCAGGCGTTACTTTGCGGAGGTCCATATTAATGAACTAAAACAATTACTTTGCTCACCCGCGACCTTACAATAGTTACGTTTATGCAAGAAATGTGCGTTCATGCAGTTCCTCCACCTCCACACTGTACGAACACACACAAATCACATAAACCCAACCATCACCACCACCAAGCTACACTGACGCGTTTCGAACTCCCACAACAACACGGTTGCGTCACAACCGTTACGGTTGTGGTAACTCTGAAGATGAGCTCTGGTTGAGTTCGAAACGCGTCAGTGTAGCTTGGTGGTGGTGATGGTTGGGTTTATGTGATTTGTGTGTGTTCGTACAGTGTGGAGGTGGAGGAACTGCATGAACGCACATTTCTTGCATAAACGCAACTATTGTAAGGTCGCGGGTGAGCAAAGTAATTGTTTTAGTTCATAAATAAATAATAATAAATAAATACTTCTAACACAACTTCATACTCCATGATTTTTACGATACGCGGTCGTGGCGGGCAATGAATGAATGACTTACACGGCACAGAGTATCATAAAAATAAGAGGTAGTCTCAAATTTTCAAAATGTTATTACACTTAAAATATGAAGTTATGACAAAAGCCGTAAAACAAAAAAACATTTGTTTAAGTGGTAGGAGTTTAGGGTTAAAAGGATGCTAGTGAATTACAAATAACCCTGTAGATAATTGTACGGAACTCTTCGTGCGCGAGTCCGACTCGCACTTGGCTGGTTTTTATAAAACTTTTTCGACTTCATTCGATAGGTCAGAGAATAGGTCGTAGGCTATTTTTATACCTATCTCTATTCTTCGCAGACGGAGTCGCGGGCAACAGCTAGTTAATGTATAGGTAATAGTTTTGGTTTGGTTTGTTTTTATCAATAGGCACGTCCAAATATTTTAACAGTTAATAATGGGCCCCTAAGTAATTTTAAATTGCTTTTTCACTATTCCAGATAGGTATTCGTTGTTACCGTCCAATCTGTTAATTCGAGTTTTTAATTGATTAATGCACATATTTGGTCTTTAATAAGCAAAATTAGAGATGACGAGGTGGCTTGTGATCGTATTTGGTAAGTGTGCATGATTTTTTTCTTAGTTTTCTGCGTGAATTTTTTTCTTATTTTTCTGTAAAACCATTGTGGTTGATCGTCCTTAGCTAGGTATTTAAGCTATTAAAATTTAGTACAAAGTGTCTCGAAAATAATTTGTAATGTTTTAAGTACCTACATAGTTGGGGATAGTTACAAAAAAATATCTGTTTATTTCATAAAAATTATTCACTTATGACATACCTAGCTAATCTTTATTTTTAAAGATTCTATTTGCTAGGCTATGAGTTGCCCTTAATAAATAAATTCTTAATTATGTTTTTAGTAGTGGTAGAGCCATGTTTGTAGCTAGCCGCTGCATCACGAATGGGCCGGCTCGTCCGGGGCAGCACCACCCTCTCATAGAACACCGGCGTGAAGCAGCAGTAATCCTGCTTGCGTTTCGTACGGTCAGTGAGAGTGCCGGGGGCCCAATACCTCACCCCTTCCCTCTTCCCCTCCCTCACCCCCTTGCCCTGTTCCCTTTCCTTTAGGGCCGACAACGCACTGGCATCGCGTAAAGCGCTGCGGGTGTCTATGGACAGTGGTGATCATTTAACATCAGGTGACCCACTAGTTCGTTTGTCTGGCCTTTCTAACATAAAAAAAAATGTTCTTAGGATAACTAGTAGTTGGACATAGGTACCTACAAACTATATTTCTTTTATACATATTTTTAGAGGGACTAATTATTCCAATTTTAGGATTTATTTGATTATTTTTTTAGGTTTTCTTGGACTCTGCCGGGCAATTAGTTGCGAGGACAGCAAATATGATAAGTACGTTTTAAAATAAAATAAAACCCAAATTCCATAACAATTAAGTATTTTTATTAACGTTCAGTACAAGACAGCGCAAAGTTTGCGTGTTAGTTTGGTATTTCATGACAATAGTATTACGATCGCCTAATGTAAAGTCTCTAGCTACAATAGTTTAGGTGGTGCGTTGTCTGTCAGTTAAAATTTTAATATACAAGACACCGGCACTGCGGTTACACACAGAAAAGCATCAGCAAAGTGGCAAAGCTTCTTAATGTTTTGATTTTCTTTAAGCTACACACTTATGAAAATCGTTCCTCACTCCAAGCAACATCTGGTGAAGTTACGGGAATTACAGCATGATCCTGATGGAATTGAAATCCTAAAGAGGAGTCGTGGATTAAATCACACTACAGACGTTCTGGTGGCCCCACACAAACGATGGCTTCTGGAAGAATTCGTTAGACAACATGGAATGCCAGTGCAATATAAATATAACTATGGCAGGTGTGTTATTAAAGCTTTTGTAGGTATCTACCGAGAAACGTACACTGTAACAGATTTAATTATTAGCTCCCTAAGCTCACATGTATTTCTTTGCTTGGCGTAAATTCAGTTTACATTTCTGAATAAAACATTTTTTAAGAAAAAAGCGAAGCTTTTTAGATAGGTTATACCTTTAAACAAAACAAATCGTTTAAATTTTTCTAATTTAAAGTGCAAAAATACTGAAATTACTGATATATCAGCTAGATGCAGCCTCCAACGTGAAGAGTCTGCTGGGCTTCTTCCAGGAGCTACGCTGGCACGGATAGTTCTAGCTTCAGATTCAAATTCAAATCAATTTATTTGCCTGCAGCCAATTACGCAATAAAGGCAGTCAACGAGTTGCGGAGAATAGCCCGCTATTACCTACCTACTCATTACCTATCTGCAGCCTAATTATGTACTACAATATTATAATGTGAGATTGAGATATATGTCCATTGCTATTAAATTTCGAACAGGAAACACCCTTGGTCATCCTATGACCAGCCATACTTACATCGATAAAAAAATTCCAGAGATTTTGTGTCTGTACCACAAAGTAGCCAAAGGGGCGGCTACAACGTTTATGGCTTCAATTCCTACGATGATGTACGTATTTTCATGCATAACTACTACCATTCACGGAACTTAATCATGCAATAATATAAAGGTATCTTGTAAAATTATTTCGACATTTCAATTACATTGCAGCGACAGTGGTCACGAGCAGACTGAAACGTAGTTTAGTCTCGCAATTTGAACTACCCGCAATTGGTCTTGATTTTTAGCCCTATCAACAGGATTTTGTTTAAATCACAGAAATAATAATAAAGAGGATAGAAATGCCTTAGTTCCTATTTTCTTCCGGAACTCGTGTCGCTGCTTCATCCCCTCTACTTACTGTGTTAATGCACACATGCAAAAGACCGGAACCGTACTACGCAATCACGCACACAATTACTAATATTTTTGCTTACAAACAATTATGAACCTTACACCTTAGAGATAGCGTTGAATAACACTCAACGTAAGTCATACCCACATTTACACAACGGCGCCATTTATTGGCCGCGTCGTCATTATATCTGTACTAGTCGTAACCTGTTTTTTTGTCCGTACCACGAACTTTTGTGCAAGACGGAAGGGTTATCAAAAATTACTTTACATTGCTGCGTATAATTCAAAACGATCTGCGTTTTTATGGGCATGAGTAGCAATGGTATATGAAGTTTCGTGTTAATAACGTGTAAACCAATATTTCATAATGAAATATTTTCTCAAGTTGTATTTTGATATAAACCGCATTATTACATTAAATTAATACATACCAATGAAATGTAATCCCCTTATTAGTGTAATTACACAGTGTGGACGAGTTTCCGCAATTGCTAATGCTGCAAAACACCATTTTAAAGCACTTGTTGTCATACCCACGTTTCAAATAGCACTGAGCCACAAGTCGCGCGCTTGTGACCTACGAGTCACAAGCGCGGCGCCAAGGTCACGCGTCTAAGGCACTTCTATCCTCTTTATTATTATTTCTGTGCTCTTAACTCATCCAGTCATCCATAGTGTCGTAATAGAGAGGAACCTAACTAGAACAAAAAAAACTTCTATCCTGTTCTAGTATATTATTACACCACAAAATAGGTTTACCCCGTCTTCATGTTATTGCATTGTATTAAGGTAAAAAATAATAGGTATACTAGCTGTTGCCTGCGACTCCGTTTGCGAAGATAAAAAATAGCTTACGACCTATTCTCAGACCTACCGAATATGAAGAAAAAAGTTTCATAAAAATCGGTAGATATAATATACCAGCTGTTGCTCGCGACTCCGTCCGCGAAGAATGGGGGGGGGGGATAAAAATAGCCTACGACCTATTCTCAGACCTACCGAGTGTAGAGAAAAAAGTTTCATAAAAATCGGCCAAGCCGTTTCGGAGGTGTTCGGTAACAAACGCCGTGACACGAGATTTTTATATATTAGATATTTTGTAATTGACTGTACATTTATAATGCATAACACATAGCAGTTATAGTTACTTGATTTAACTTTCTAGATAACGTCCCGTATTCATCATTTGGCCGCTAAATCGCCTGACCTTATCTCGATCCAGTATGTGGGAGATTCTTATGAAAACCGAAAGATGAACCTCGTTAAGATCTCGACTAACCCAAATGGTCGTAATCCTATCATTTTCATTGACGCAGGTTCGTAAATAACAACGAGGTCATTAGTTAATTCTGAGTAAAAGGCATTAACTATAATTTAAAGAAAACAATTGCAAATAAAAACGTGTGAAAAGAGTGATATTTTAATAAGCCAATTAGAGACACAAAAATGAAAGTGCACAATAAGTCGTTAGTAACCTTACTTAACTCTGCCCTAGAGGTAAAGAAAACATATTTGTCTAAGAAGGTACTCGAAGTGTCTGAAGAACAACTGGCAAATTTCAATGCTGTCATAGTAGATTGATAAACAAGGGTTGTAAGTGATCAAAATTACACCCAAGATATTTAGGCGCACGAGCGAGCAAAGCAAGCGAGGACGCTTATAGTTCGCGGGTGTAATTAATCATTTACACTCGAGTTGAACACTCTACTTTTCATCACAAATGCGAGGAAATAAAGAAAAACCGTTTTGTTAAAAATATAATACGCAATTTACGCGGCCGGCACCGTCGGCGTCACGTCGCCGAGGCCGCCTGCCCACACCTTGAGCTCGGTGCGCAGGCGGTCGGGCGCTGCAGGAGCTGCCGCGCGCGGCAGCTCCTGCAGCACTCGGCCCCGGAGGCGCGCCCTCTCCGTTTACCAGTTCGTGAATACAAAGGAGCACCATTCGATTTTTAAATTTACTTACATCCCTAAGGATGCAAATCGAATTTACATCCCGGATTTCAAATTGAATGCAACCTACTTTCAGAGCTTGAGTGATGAAAAAAGAGTTTTTTTATGAAGCCGCTTAAAGTATCTACTTTAATTAGCCAATTTAATTGTAGACTAGAAATGAGTGCTAGTCGTAGCTAATGCTGAATGACCGATAAGCATCAATCGATAAGTGACAATTAATAAAAAAATTCTAAACGTTAATGGCCTGATTATTCTACTCAACTTATATGTATTTGTCTGAAGTATTCATTACAACCCTTAAGGTATCCACGCTCGAGAATGGGTGGCGCCAGCCATGGCGGTCTACATTATTCACAGGCTCATAAAAGATCCTGAGGCTTTGAAGAGAGAGCTCAACGGTGTCGACTGGTACATCTTACCCGTCGTTAACCCAGATGGTTATGAGTTCACTCGTACTGACAAATCTGTGAGTATGAACATTATAAAGTTCTTACTGTGAGGTCTCTCTGTTATACCTACTACGTGAGAATAATAAAATTATACTGGTGACAATATTTCTTTATCAAATGCAAAGACGAACTACACGGCGCGAAAGGATCTGTGGTACTCTAAAGTACGAATATTTAATGAAAAACACATGTTAATTTTTAGGCAAACATTGAAAGACGTTGGTTGGGATACTGTGATTTGTGATAAAAATGATGTAATAACGAACTATAATATAAGATGCTAATAAATTAGGCACCAATATTTGCATAAAAAAGTACAACTACCTAATATTACAAGCGGAACTCTCGCTTCAGATAAATTAACTAGCAAGGGAGTTCCGCTTGTAATATAAATTGTACTTTGTTATGCAATTGGGCCCTGGGCGTAAATTACTTATCAAAACAAGTAACTCTCACTCCGATAACTACTTATTCAAAATAAAAAAATACTCAAACTTTTCATACATATCCATCGAAACTTATGTGATGGAAAATCGAGTTTTTTTTTCAAGTGACTTGTTTTGATGAGTAGATTAAGGGCCCGTTGTTTGATCAATAGTTAATCAAACTAATAGTTAAAATATATGGCAAACATAAAATAGTTAACGCATTTCAAAGGTAATTTGACTATTAGTTTGTTTAACTATTGATCAAACAACGGGCCGTAAGCTATATGTAGAATATTGGTACCTAATTTGTTAGCACCCTGTATATTTAATACTAAGTTATTGGAAAATCTAAATACCTATGCACATTCCACATAAACGACTAAAGTTAACACCAACCCAGTGTACAAAGACTTGGCTAACGGCGGGCTTAAAAAAATCGTGTCAACATAAAAGACAATTAAAAATACTAGTTAACAAAACTAACAATGAAAACACTACAAGCAATACGAAATCATTCCAAAAAAAATGCGTTAAAAAGTCAAAGCGAATAAACTATGCAAGAAAAATGAAAATCTCAAGTAATAAGTTTTGTTAAAAATTTCATTTTTAAAGCAAGCTTTTTAGCTGACTGTACTTTTTGTTGACTGAACTTGCATTGTCATCCAACCCACATAAGTATACCAAATTTCAGGTGAATCCATCCACTGGAAGTGGGTCAAATTCAACTTCTAAGATTTGACCCAAGAATAAAACAAACGGGGTGAGCTAAATAAAAGCTTGTAAACAAAACAAAAACAATGTGCGGAATCATTAACAATACGTTAAACAATAACAAAGATCGCAGTTGAAAAAACATGACTATAAAAACCCCTGACATGTTACCTATCGAATCACCCCAAGAGGTAGCAGACTTTTTAAATGAATATGTATAGGTGAGTCGCCGCCGACACGCGCCACCGGCCCGCGCATAGGCGGCGCCCGCGCAACAACTACCCCCACTACCCTCGCGATAAACACCATCTACATACGGCCAGTTACAAAACATGAAAGAACTAAAATTATTACACAACTCAAAAACAAAACGAGCTTTGGCACTGACGAAATACCATCTACGTTGAAAAAACTATGCGCAGCGGAGCTAGTAAAACTATTGACGCGATTATTTAATCAATCTTTTATCGAAGGCACATACCCAGAACTATTTAAAATATCTAAAATTAAACCAGTTTTAAAGCCAGGAGGTGACGCAACAAGTCCAGGCCAATACCGCCCCATAGCGCTTCTGCCGTCGATTGCAAAAATATTTGAAAAAGCATGATAAATCGCGTATATCGCTTTCTAGAAAAATACAACCTGCTCGATAAAAATCAATACAGCTTCAGAAAGTTACATTCAACAACCCTAGCAGTATATAGATACGTACAAAAAATTTTAGAATATATAAACAATAAAAAATATGGCGTCGGGTTGCGTACGATCGAGTATCTCATGGCATCTTACTTAAAAATCTATATAATAATAAATAATCTATACATATAAAATCCTTTGTCCTGACTGACGGATCAACGCACAGCCTAAACCTCTGATCGTAGAGACCTGAAACTTGGAGGGTGTGTTCTTTGTATGACGTAGGCATCCGATAAGAAAGGATTTTTCGTAGTTCTACACCTAAGGGGGTAAAAAAGGGGAGCAAAGTTTGTATGGGACAACGTGATTCCTTGGTCCAATCTACTTCAAATTTTGCATAAACATTCTTTAACAGAATTAATGGAAGATGTGTTTCGTATTTTATTGAAATTCATCCCTTGACGGGGTTAAAAAGGAGTAGAAAGTTATTTTGGGGGTGATTTGCTTCGAAGTTGATATCAATACTCCTTAGTGCTTTTGATTTAAATTAAGTTTTATTTTGACACAATGCAGACGAAACGAAACTTCAAATTTGGCAAACCATTTGTCTAAGTTTGTCAACTACTTCCTGATCTGATCTCTGATAATAACTAATTACTTATATGTCTAAGTATTTGCATTTCACCAAGCTTTTGCTTTTACAAGCGCAGCGTGGGACGTCCACCAACGAGATGGACGGACGTTTTGGTGAAGGCCGCAGGTTCAGGGTGGATGCAAGTCGCTTCCAACCGTAATGATTGGGCGTCAATGAGGGAGGCCTATGTCCAGCAGTGGACGTCCTACGGCTGAAATGATGATGATGATGATGAAGCTTTTATGTGAGTTCAACCTTTTTCGAATAACATCGAATTGAGTATTCAAACATCATTGTTGAACTCGCATAAAAGCTTCGTGCAATGCAAATACATATAAAATGCTTTGTCCTGAAGTCCTAAATGACTGACTGGCGGATTAACGCACAGCCTAAACCGCTGTATGTAGAGACGTCCTTTGTATGACGTAGGCATCCGATAAGAAATAATTTTCCGGAATTCCCACGGGATAAGGAATATACGGGATGTATATATTTCATCAATCGAGAGTGACGCTATCCCCATAACGACGATTACTAAACTGTTCAAATTGGGCATCAAGTAGACTATTAGAATAGATATAAAGCTAATTTCAATAATTTTGAAAATTCCCACGGGATAAGGATAAATCAGGATTTATATACTCAAATCAACTGGATCCTATCTCCGTAACTCCGTAACTACAATTACTAAACTTTTCAAATTCAGTATAAACGTAAATGGTCATACATAACAGCAAAAAAACTTAATGCAGGATTTTTGGAAATTCCTGTGGGATAGATTAATCTCTGAAACTTCCGAGCCGATTAAAAAAATCTTTTACCAGTACAAAGTTACACTATCCTTTATTGACATAGGCTACTTTTTCCGGGAAAATGCAAAATTCCCAAGGGATAGAAAAAAAATTCAACTTCGGAGCTCATTTTAAAATGTCTTTCACCAATAGAAAAGATACACTGTCCTTGATTAACATAGGATGCTATTTTCCGGATAAATGCAAAATTACCGCGGTATAAAAAATAGTATATTTAACTTCGGGGCTTAGTTTAAAAAAAATGACCAATAGAAAGCTACACTATCCTTTATCGGCGGTATAGGCTAGGCTAAAAATATTTATTCGGTAAAATGCAAAATTCCCGTGGGATAGAACGAAGTGAATATCACTTGAGGGCTGATTTGAAAATTTCTTTCAACAATAGGAAGCTACACCAACCATTATTTACATAGACTACTTTTCTCCGTGAAAAAGCAAAATTCTCGCGGGAAAAAAATAAGTGAAATCAACTACGGGGCTGATTTTAAAACTTCTTTTACCGGTAGAAAGCTACACTTTTAAGGACATAGGCTACTTTTTCTCGGGGAAAATGCAAAATTCCCGCGGGATAAAAATAAGCGAAAATTTGCATAGAATAAGGACAAATTTGTTGAAATTCCCACGGGATAGAGAATAAACGGGATTTATAATATTCGTAGTAATTGATACTGATGATGATGAAATGATGAAATGATAATAATGATGGATGTTGCCGTTGCCGGATTTTTGTTTTATACAATGAAAGAAATGAAGAAGCTTTACCAAAAATTTGAATTCTACGCGGACGAAGTCGCGGGCAAAAGCTAGTAAATAATAAATAAATACTTAAATACATAGAAAACATCCATAACTCAGGAACAAATATTCGTGCTCATCACACAAATAAATGCCCTTACCGGGACTCGAACCCAGGACCTCTTGCTTCGTAGGCAGGGTCACTACCGACTAGGCTAAAGCGGTCGTTAATATGTCATGGGAATACGTGATGCAGCGCATAAGTGGTTTAAATCTTACCTCAAAAAGCACCAAAGAAGTAACGACAATCACCTCACAAATGCGCTATACAACTTGCTCAATTCCACAAGGAAGCATTAGTGCCTGTGTCTTGTTTTTGGTCAATGACCTGCCCAAGGTGCTAGACATAGACACGGAGTGCATCATATTTGCTGATGATGTATCACTATTATGTAATGGCACAAATATCACAGAATGCAACCAATAACTAACATCAACACTAAACACTGTGGCAGATTGGCTTGGTGATAATAATTTAGACATAAATTTAAAGAAAACTGAAATTATATACCTAAAGTTTAAATCGAAACAAAAAATCCAACTAAGTAAAGTTACAAACACAGGTTACAAATAAACAACAATAACATAGAAGAAGTAACCAATTTCAAGTTATTAGGTAGGTATAACAATAGCAAACACATATCCAAAACGTAAAAACGAAATTATTAAAATTTGTATATGCTTTAAGCGTACTAAAGGTATTCTAAACACGGATCTAAATTGTGCATTATCTGTTTATCACGCGTATGCGTTCGCATGGCTCCGATACGGCGTGATACTGTGGGGCGGGACCACAGAAGCCCAGCAATTATTCGTCTTACAAAAAAAGTGTATTCGGATACTAGTCAATATAGGCATACCAGAGAGCTGCCGTCAGCACTTCATAAAACACAAATTGTTGACCTTACCCTCAATATACTTACTGGAATCGGCATTGTTTGTACGTAAACATCCTGACCTATTTAAAGTAAAAACAGATAAAAGTACAACTAGGACACTATAGAAATAGATTAATGATTACAAAATCAAATATAAAAATGTTCAAAAATGGAAATTACGAACAAAAACCCAGAATCAATTAGACAAGAGACCCGATACAATATTTTTAAAAACAATTTCAAGACATTCTTAATCAATAAATGTTATTACTCTGTTGATGAATTCTTGAATGATAAAACTGCAATTTAATTATTTATTATAATCAAATAGGTAAAATTATCATTTTAATAAACATTGACAGTTAGGTAATTAAAAACTTTTTAACAAAAAATTAAACCGCCGAAAAAACTGAAAAGCAAAAATAATACCTTTTTTGTTTGACCTTAATCTAGGTACCAGTTTGAAGTCGGTGCCTCAGCACTTAGCCAGGAGGAGTGGACCTATAATCGTCTACCTGATTGGCTTCTATCACTCCTCCTGGCTCGTGCTGAGGCACCGACTTCAAACTGGTACCTAGATTAAGGTCAAACAAAAAAGGTATTATTTTTTGCTTTTCAGGTTTTTCGGCGGTTTAATTTTTTGTTAAAAAGTTTTTATTTTATACTTTTTTTCCATCCTTGGGGTAATTTTTTTCCAAATTTATAATACCAACTTCAAGGTTTACCCTATCTATCCAATAAAAAAGAATTATGAAAATCAGACTACTCTGTAAAAAGTTAGTCAATCATCCCCTGTTTTCCTACCCTTAGGGTAGGAATATTATTTCCAAATTTAAATGGGACCATCCTTGGGGTATACGCTTTCCAATAAAAAAAGAATCATCAAAATCCGACTACTCTGTAATAAGTTATGCGTGGTCATATAGTACAATCAGCAACTG
The DNA here is from genome assembly GCA_947859365.1 of Archips crataeganus. Taxonomy (NCBI): domain Eukaryota; kingdom Metazoa; phylum Arthropoda; class Insecta; order Lepidoptera; family Tortricidae; genus Archips; species Archips crataeganus. The sequence continues at coordinate 9,815,543 of OX402062.1, forward strand.
AACAATCAATCATCCCCTGTTTTTCTACCCTTAGGGTAGGAATATTGTTTCCAAATTTAAATGGGAACACCCTCGGGGTATACGCTTTCCAATAAAAAAAGAATCATCAAAATCGGACTACTCTGTAAAAAGTTATGCGTGACATAAAAAAAAAAATATACACGTCGAATTGAGAACCTCCTCCTTTTGTTTTCGTCGGTTGAAAATTAGATAAGCATTATTTGAAAATGACATCTTCAATAACTCGTTAACATAATTAAGTCATGTATATATAAAATCAGAGGCCATATTGACTAATGCTTCTGACGCTTGTCAAATGGTATAAGATGGATGGATGACAGAAAGAGATGGTGAAAGCGAAGGCAAGCGTCAGACGCGTTAGACAATATGGCCTCTGATCTGATTTTATTGTATGTACATGACTTAATAAATTAATAATAAATAAAATAAATATTAAAACTTATTTTTTTTTTCATCAAAGATCCAATGTATTAGATAACGAGAAAGGTAAGGTAAGGTTAGAGACGTCTAGATCCACGTTGCGATCATCTTAGAACCCAATGCAACTTAAGACCTTTGTTTTCAGAACCGTTTATGGAGAAAAACGAGGTCAAAACATACAACAAAAGACTGCTATGGAGTCGACGGGAACCGTAACTACGGATTTGAGTGGGGCGGCAAAGGAACCTCCAAAGATCCTTGTGACCCGGAAATCTACGCAGGGCCCAAAGCATTCTCTGAAAAAGAAACGCAGAATGTAGCAAAAATTATGTACGCGTACAAACCGCGGATCAAACTCTACGTGTCCCTACATTCGTATGGGGCTTACTTGGTATACCCATGGGGTTTCACAGGTGATATTTTGCCAGACAAATGGTTAAGAATGCATAATTTAGCGCGTATGGTGTCAGACTCTGTGGTGAGAGCGGGTGGTCACGCGTTTGAAACCATGAGCGCAGGACAGTGGTATCCGGCAGCAGGAGGGAGTGACGATTATGCGTTTGCTATGATGGGGATCCCCTACTCCTATACCATGGAGTTGACAAAAGGTTTCGAGTTCACTTTCCCTGAGGAACTACTAGAAACTGTTCTGTCTCAATACTACGATGGTTTCATTACGTTCTCCATACAAATCAGAAGAGAATTCGGTTTAAACTAAGAACACAAAACAGTTCAGCATGGCAGTCAATTAGTCACAGTTGCAGAGATAATTAAATTTATGAGATTGTGTGTATTGACTTTAAATCAAAAATTTGACAGGCTTTTTATAACATTCAAATCAAATATTAGTTGTTTTGATTAAAATTATGGTACAGTACACAACATTAAAAAAAATGTTTCACACATTTAACTACTATCATTGGGCATGCAAAATATAAAATACGTAATATGAATTAACATAACAGAAATAAAATTTAAAACATTTCGACAGCAAAGCACTTAATCTAACAACTATAACGGATTACGTAACTGGAGCTCAAAATAAAAGAAGATATAATAGGCAAGGCACCTACCTAAAAATTCGTTTTATTTCATGTTCTACTTTCCTTGGCCCTTTACATCAATACCGTTAACAAAGCATATAACTGCGTTTTCTGATGCTAATCTTGGTGAAACTATCATACAACGATGATGTCAGCGACTACGTAGTTATAAAACAATTAAGTGTGCTTAAAATCACACTCGATTTGTCTTGTAATAATATGATTTCCATAATTACCTTTCATTTTGGTGATACTTTAGGAGGGAACATATACATAGTCGAGTAATGTTTAATTTTCGAATGCTAATGAGACATTACCTAGTTGATTGCTATAGTACATTACTACAGAGGCCGGGAAGTAAGGGGTTGCCGGGCGAGGAAGTTTAAGACGAGGCCGGCAACCCCTATTCCGGGCAGGACACTGTGGGTAGATTAAGTCCCCTCCCTACCCCTCCCCTCCTCAAAATTTAAAGCACACGTTTTTGTTTTGATAACCAATAGAGAAGGGGACTTGTGACCGGGTTTTTTAGTCCGTGCAAGTCGGACACTGTCTGGGCCCTCCATTCCCAGTTCGTCCGAAGGGATTTTTCCCGAGCACAAGTCACCCTTCCAATCCTTAAAGTAAAAAACAGCAAAGACTTCGCGTCTTTGGCCCCTCTGGCGACTCATTCAAACCCCTCTTCCGGCCGATTCTTGTATAGTGTTTTTCTCAAACATGCAATGAAATAAATAAAAACCTTCAAGAAATTAAAATTGCAACGAAAGCAACTATTGCTTGTTTTTTTTTAGGGCTGAATGCCATGATTTCATAGACCTATAAATGCCATGATGCTGTGTCACATGAAACAATAGACGATCGCTTTCCCGGCCTAGGCCTGCAATTCTGTATGAAAATCCATTACATAGCACTCGTCTAACCGCGTCTGCAACGTGATACGTCCCGGCCTATTATTTGGAACGTATGGATAACATTATTTCATTGCATCTTTAAGAAAAAATATTTTGTAAAATACCGTCAAATAGTCATGAAACAGGGTTTCTCTTAATTGACATGACATTAATTGTCCTAAAATGAAAATGGGCAACAAACTTGGCAAGACATTAAAAACGCATAATGCTTAATACTCATAACCTTAATAAACTCAATTAGGAAGTCCCCTAAAAACAAAAAAAAATAGTGATATGATGTGAGTGACAATGTCAAAATGGCTGTTTTTTAAAAACTTTAACTTGATTTTATAAGGCGCAAACGACTCAGAAATATACTTGTATTGATACCCATACCTACGTTTTTCAATCGTCGTTTCATTCATCAAATTATCGTTTCATTTTATTTCACGAAGTAATTATCAAAATATTAAAATTAAATGAAAAAACCAATAAAAATAATCAATATTTATTTACAAACAATATATGCAGGTATAGTAGTGTGTACCTCTATGAAGCAGAAATGTCGCAATAACGTTATAACAATTAAGTGTACAGCCAACACTGGTACTTTTCTAGAGCCCGACACTCAGAATTTCCATCTGCCTGCGACTTGGATTAGCAGTTTGCGCACCGCATAAATGCCCCTGCGGCTTTGAGGTCGACGCGCTGGGACACCACGGCCTTCCGTGCCAGAAGAGCGCGGGCCGCTTCTCTAGACACTCTGCTCTCAATGACATTATCCGTCGCTCTCTTGCCACCGTCAATGTGCCTGCGTTACTGGAGCCATCGGGCATCGCCAGAGATGATGGCAAGAGACCAGACGGAATGTCATTGATTCCGTGGAAATTGGGTCGTGTGCTAGTGTGGGACGCTACTTGTGTAGACACACTGGCTCCGTCCCACGTCCGCGGAACAGCAAATCAAGCTGGTGCAGCAGCAGAAGCGGCAGAAAAGCTTAAGAAAAATAAATACAAAGGTCTTGGCTCCGAATACAACTTTGTTCCATTCGGGGTTGAGACCTTTGGTCCGTGGGGCTCCAGCGCAAAAAGTCTTTACAAAGATATTTGTAAACGGCTTTGTGACACTACTGGAGACCAAAGAGCTGGCAGCTACCTCGCACAACGTATCAGCATTGCTATACAGCGAGGTAATGTTGCCAGTGTCTTTGGGTCCATGCCGCGGGGGGAACCTCTTGTTAATTTTATTTAGTTTTAGTTTAAGTTAGTTTTATTTTATTTATAGTAATAGTATTAATTTATTATTGTTATTGTTTCTTAATATTTGTATTTTAAAATCATTATTAAATAAAAGTTTATTAAGTATAGTCACAGCAGAATATAAATTTAATTTCAATTTTAATTTTAATTTAATTTAATTTCATTTGTAATTGTGTTTGTCAGTTTCAATGCAATATTAAGATTACCTGTGCGTATTAATATTATGCGTTTTCGAATTTGCTATTGAAGCATATTTATATTATGCGTTTTATAGTTATACGCTTGAAAGTTAGGACCATTAATGTCATGCAATTTAATATAATCCCCATGAAATCATGCAATGACCGAGACGTAAAATTATTAACGCATGGCATACTGGTGCATACCTACGGTTTCACCCTGTGAAAGAACAAACAGGCCAATTTCAAATCTTGTGGAAATTTTGTAAAACTACTTCTTTACACTTCAATGACATTCTTTCAAAGTATAATACTTCCAAATTTTTAAGTCTATAGCTCCATCGATTTAGGCTGTGAATTTTTTGTCTGTCAGTCAATCAGTCTCGGTACTGTTTTTATAGGTGTAGATATAGACAATGTCACTGTCTTAATATGGCTACCTACTAATAATTAATCTAACGGTAACAGTAACTGTACATCGTAGTTAAATAATTATTCAAACTTTTGGGACTTTAGAGCCAGGAGTGGTTTTTAGTTGTTAGATTTTTAATATATCTTTTATGGGTGGGTTTTTATTATTATTATTTATTTTGATTGTTAATTTTAGGTCTTAATTTTAATTGTTTTTATTTTAAATGGGATTTTTTTATTATTTCACTTGTCAAAATTTTTTTTCCATACTTAAATACCTACGTACCTATTAGACAATTGTTCAAACAATCTCCACAAAATCAGCGGTGTTTCTTTGTGTCAAAAAATTTTGGTTTTTCGAGTTGTATTCACTTTTCAGAATATAAGTAGGCATACATACCTATGCGTTGTTGCCATCTAAGATTTTAATTTGACTTGTTAATTGGTTTAAATTCATTTAGAGGTTTAATAGGCAGATTTGGGATGGCGTGGTGGGTTGTAATCGTGTTCGGTAAGCAGATATTATTGTAAAGTTTAATAAATTTATTTTGTAATTTAAGCTGGCTAGATCATTAGAAAATTTGATTTTTTGCACTTAATTGGGCAATCATCTTGGCCTCTGTAGGGTACAAGCCTCCTCTTAGAATAAGAGGGCTTGAGCGGTAGTTCCAACGCGGGCCCAGCATCACACATCATCATCATCATCATTTCAGCCGTAGGACGTCCACTGCTGGGCATAGGCCTCCCTCATTAACACCTAATCATTACGGTTGGAAACTACTTGCATCCACTCTGAACCTGCAGCCTTCACCAAATCGTTGTAGTTCACATACACCATTCAATTTATTTGCAAGAGTGCGCTCATGATGATTTCCTTCACCGTAAAGCTCATGACAAATTTCAAATGTAATTTCGCACATAAATTACGAAAAACTTAGAAGTGCCAGCCAGGGGTCGAATCCATGAACCTCTGCTTGAGAGGGCATAGGTGAAACCACTAAGCTATCATGACTTTTAACGTGGAAATGGATTTTATACATTTTATTAAGTGCATCTAATCAAGCACATACAATAAATAAGTTCTCATTCAATAGTAGGTATTGTATGAGTATGTGATTTAGAATAATAAAGGAACTGTAAAGAAAGAATTCCTCTACAATTCCTAATATAACGTTCAAACAAAGGAGAATAAAATAAAATTCGTTTCCAAAGTAATTATCAATTTTGCTTTTCAATTGTTTCTATTGTCATTGTTTTATTCAAAGATAGAAACAATAAAACTAACTGACATTTCCTTGAAACATATACTCAGCGGAAAATCTAATCGCCCTCCTTCCGTAGAAAAATGTATGTAAAGTGGGCGGTTAGATTTGCCGCTGAGTATATATCCCCTCGAAATGTTTTATTTTTATTTGAAAAATGTACTTTTTAGCTCTCTTTCAAATCTGTCGGCCAGCTGCTTGCGAAGATAATAAATATGCCAAGTACGTATTGTAAATAATTTTAAAGTAACTACGCTGTGGTATTTTGCAGTTAAAATATTGTATTTACACTATTCACACAATTAAATTAGTAGGTACTTATACTCACAAGACAAGGAGAACTAACACTAACTTAAAGAAAAATAAAAAACTTAAAAAAATACAAAAATACTCCTAAAAACCAATCTTGATTAGATTGCTTAGGGGCGACATCTCTTGATCCGGGTGAGCGGTTAGTTCCGAAGGAGTGTTGACGTCTCTCGATGAGAGCAAAGCATAGATGTCGCTAGTATCGCTGCATAATTGATTGAAGCAAGCTGAGTTGTGCGATGCATAGGAAAAATTTGTGTCTAAACTCCTGACCAGTGGTGGTGTAAGGGTAAGCACGCAGCACGGAATGCTGAGGATCTGGGTTCGATTCCCAGCGCTGGTCTTTTTTCTGGGTTTTTCTGTGCATACATGGTTCAGTTTGTATTTAATATGAAATATAACACTAACTTATTTTAAACTTAACTTTGTTTACATAATAATATAACATCCAGATCGCGATTTTTTTCGTTGTATGAACATCCCAATACGTTGCCTGAGCAAAGGGCTAGCTAGCCCTATTTCCACCCGTGTATCAGATTTAGTATTCTTATAATTTTTATTATTTTGCTTTGTGGGCCTTAATCTCAAAGGAAATATTTAATGCCAAAATTAACTCGACGTTTCGACCAAATAAATATTAAATTAATCATTAAAATATATAAATAATAAAAATATATTAAAAATATTGGTTTCAGCTACACGCTTATGAAGATCACTCCACAACACGGGCAACATTTAGACAAATTGGCCAAATTACAACACGTTCCCGAGGGCATTGAAATCTTGAAGCGGAGTCGCGGCCTAAACCGCAGCACGGACATTCTGGTGGCTCCGCATAAACAACCGCTTCTAGACGAGTTTGTTAGCCGACATGGGATACCAGTGCAGTACAAATATAACTACGGCCGGTTTGTTTTTAACTATCTGATTTATTTTTGTACAAGTTTAGATTCGCGGCTAAGGGGTCATCAGGCAGTTCTTTATCCCGTGGGAGCTTCGAAAAATGAGTGAGAAATGAGTGATATGACTCTACTCAAGGTATATGCCTGCTAAAAATTAAAGTCATTACCCCAAAGGGCTAGGACGCGCGTAGTTTGTCTTTCTTTCAGTCATGGAACTCTTTTATAAATATAATAGACAAATACTTAGATAGTGCAAAAGTTTTAAGGTTTAACCATTATACTATAAGCACACAAACGAACTAAAATGAACTCCAAAGAAAAACCTAATATCATATCTAAATATCATGACGACGATGACGTCCTGTGGGCTCTCAGTAGGGACATAAAACCTCATAGTAGAGATTTCCAAGCGTCGCACTTGTGCTGTGGTTTCAGAGGACATAATTATTATTGTGTAATGCACACGGAATCAAAATCGCTTTTACCACTTCATTCCATCGAGTGTAAGGGAAGAAAAAGGTGGGTGAAGCGATCGCAAGCTCCCACGCGTTAGACAACAACACGGCGTCGCAGACTTCCGCCTGAAGAAATTGATTGAGAAGATAATTTTTTCGACCGACCTTTTCCATGTAGTTCAAGGTTTGTCTGGCTTCCTATTACCAGAAGGTTGCCACTTTAACCTCTAATAATAAAATAACCTTTAATAAAGTGAGTACCCAGACCTATAATGAAAACCTAATTATTTGCAGGTCCTTTCAGGAGCCGTCGAGACAAGCAATCAAGGACAATGATTATAATGCTTTTGGCTACAATTCCTATGATGACGTATGTATCGTAGAAATATGATTATTGGTAGAAATCAAATGTTATTACTTGTACAATAATAGACAAGAATGTCTTAAATGCATTGTAAAACTATAAGTAGAATAGATACTATTTAAAACATACGGCTGTGCTTTTCCTACCTAGTCATCACAAATCTGGTCAATGTTATACCAATATTATTAAAATGGTCCCCCGTCATCTCATCACCCTTGTGATACTTAATTTTGATTTTAGATGCTGACCTTTATAAATCTAATGGCTGTGAAATTTTCCGACCTTGTGACTGTTCAGAATGTGGGAAAAAGCTACGAAGGTCGCAAGATGGTACTTGTCAAAATCTCAACTAATCCGAATGGTAGCAATCCTATCATTTTTATTGACGCAGGTAAATAAATACTCGTTACGTTCGTTCGAACTTAATTTTGTGTTAACACTAGCTGTTGCCCGCGACTCCTTCCGCGAAGAATAGGGGTATAAAAAATAGCCTACGACCTATTCTCAGACCTACCGAACATAGACAAAAAAAGTTTCATAACAATCGGTCGAGCTGTTCCGGAGGAGTTCGATTACAAACACCGTGACACGAGATTTTTATATAATAGAAGATGTACATACCTAGTAGCCTATAGGTACATACATACACATAGACGTACCTCGAAGAATCGCCTGACACAAGTGGCTGTGGGCAGTGCACATCGCTCGTAGAACTGATGGCTGATGGGGCCAAAAGGTTCTCGAGTGGCGTCCACAGACCGGAATACCGGATACTGACGCAGTGTAAAGTGTAAATAGGTAGGTTTCCAACATGTTTTTTATAATTCTCAAAAGTGTAACATATTTCCAGTTACATCACTAATCTTGGTGGAGTGACGACCTGGTTAAGGTTGCAGGAGCGCGTTGGATGCGAATTGCGCGGGACCGGTACGTTTGGCGAATCATAAGGGAGGTCTAAGTTTAGCGCAGTGGACCTTTTTCGGCTGAAATGATGATGATGATGATAAAGCCTATTGTATGTCACTACCACTCACGGGACTTAATTACGAATGAGAATGTTTAAATTACCTAGATGTTTCTGCCACTTTATAGCGGCCGTGGTCATGAGTAGATTCTATGCTTATGTACGTAATTGCGTAAGCATATTGTTTCTACAGATTGTACCTAATTTAACAAGGAATAGAAATAAGTTTATGACAACTCAAGAATATTATGCAATATCAAATGTGATCAGTAAGAAATTTAACGAGTAAGTAGCCAGGGGCTAAATTCAGGAACGGGCCTTCACGGGTTTGGTAGCGGTAATTCAATAGTTTGGGTTGGGTTTGGTTTGAACTGCTATTCAGGAACGCCAAAAATCACTGGTTTGCGAGAGGTTTGGGCTGAGTTTGGGATGAGCCTTATTAATTTATTTATTTACAAAGCGAATTAACAGGAAAATAAGGCTCATCGCAAGCTCAACCCATTCTTATCCTCTCCCAAAAGATTGAATTACCGCTCGCAAACCGTGTTGAGCCGTTCCTGAATTTAGCCCCTGAGCCATGTTGTATGTTATGATATGAGGATCTCACAGATAGGTACGTCTTTTATAATTTTGCTTTAGGTACTGAGGCTACCTATGGCCTCTCAAGCAGAGGGTCGTGGGTTCAAATCCCGGCTCGCACGTACGAAATTACATTTGAAATTTATCATGAGCTTTACGGGGAAGGAAAACATCGTGAGGAAACTGCACCTGCTAAGAAATTCAATGGTGTGTGTAGTTCCCAATCCGCACTGAGCTAAGGGATGAGAGGGCTCATTTTGAGAGGAGGCCTGTGCTCTGCAGTGGGACGAATATATGCTGGGATGATGATGATGATAATAAATGTTATGAATCCCAAGGTGTCCACGCACGGGAATGGGCAGCGCCCGCTATGGCGATGTACCTCATTCGCAGGCTAGGGAGAAGTCCAAGGGCTCGGAAGAGAGAACTCAACGGTATCGACTGGTACATCCTACCCTTGGTCAATCCTGATGGCTACGAGTTTTCTCGGACTGCAAAATCGGTATGGTCATATTTCCAATTAGTCTAAACTAGCTAATTAATTGAATCAGGCGTTACTTTGCTGAGGTCCATATCAATGAATTGAAACAATTACTTTGCTCACCCGCGACCTTATGATAGCTACGTTTATGCAATAAATGTGTATGCATGAACACACATTTCTTGCATAAACGTAGCTGTTTTGTTGGTTATAAGGTCGCGGGTGGGCAAAGTAATTGTTTCAGTTCTATACTAGCTGTTGCCCGCGACTCTACTGCGATAAATTCATTATCCGGTGTTCTGCGGGAACTGTGCAATTTTCCGGGTTAAAGCTATCTTATATGTTACTAGCTGTTGCCCGCGACTCCGTCTGCGAAGAATGGGGGTATAAAAATAGTCTACGACCTATTCTCAGACCTACCAAATATAGAGAATTTTTTTACAAAAATCGGTCAGGCCGTTTCGGAGGAGTTCGATAACAAACACCGTGACACGAGATTTTTACATATTAGATAATGGGTATAAAATATTTGTGTGCCAAATTTCATGAGAATCCGTCAAACCGTTATAGCGTGAAAGACTAACAAACATCCACGAATCCATCACACAATTAGTAGGATTGAATACTCAAAGTGGGAGTCCTTAGTTCAAACTTGACAGACAGGGTCTTAATCGGTCTGATGTTGCTTAAAAAAAGCAAACCTAACCTAATTGATATTAGCTGTTTCTGACTAAAAACTGCTTATACTCGTAGTTGTCAACTTTATCGATTTTGATTCACTATTTTTAATTTGCTAATCTTTTGTCGTTTGTTTAGTCGTTTCTTTGGCGAAATAAAATTAAAAATAGTACCTAACTGTGTCGAAAACGTACTGGAAAATGCCGTGCCAGCGATTATGTTGGTGTATACATAATGGTAAGAGTATACATGCATCACAGATAGATTTGATTTAGCGGGACATATTAGGGATTAAGCTAGGAAGCAAGTTATTTTAAGTTATACCTACTTATTGTAATCCCCTCCCATCATCGAAATAGATTATGGAGAACTATTGTATAATATATCTAATTGAGTTCTTTGTACTGCAGAATCGTTTATGGAGAAAAACGAGATCAAAACATACAACGAATGATTGCTATGGAGTCGACGGGAACCGGAACTACGGTTTCGAGTGGGGCGGCAAAGGAACATCCAAAGACCCTTGCGACCCAGAAATATACGCTGGGCCCAAAGCATTCTCCGAACCAGAAACACAGATAGTCGCAACAATCATGTATACACATAGGGAACGGATCAAGCTTTACGTATCTTTGCACACCTATGGGCCTTATATGGTGTACCCTTGGGGTTTCACTGATTATGTATTGCCAGAAAAGTGGCAGAGGTTACATAACCTCGCGCGTATGGTATCTGACTCTGTGGTAAAAGCTGGTGGACATGGTTTCGAGATTATGAGCTCTGGGCAATGGTATCCAGCGGCAGGCGGCAGCTGCGACTACGCTTACGGCGTTATAGGCATCCCATACACATACACCATGGAACTGACGGAGAACTTCGAGTTCATCTTGCCAGAAGAACTGCTAGATGTTGTTTTGCCACAATTCTATGAGGGTTTTATAACATTTTCTGTACAGATACGAAGGGAATTCGGTAAAAAAAAACGTCCATAAAATGATATATACTTCTACCGACAAGTTACTAAAACATACTAGAACATTATAAAATTCAACTTCAGAAAGAACTTCTTCACGATTTTTCGACTTTGTAGCTCTATTCCGATCGCAACAACAACATTAGGTTCAAAATAAATGGAAAACATTTTAAATTTATTGTTTTATTTTATAGGCGATACTGATTTAAACAGCACGAGCTCGTAATCGAAAAAGTTGAATTGTTAGCATTGTTCAATGCTAACCTAATACGAAATGAAAGTTTACTTTAAGTTATTTAGTCTACTTCTTATAGGTAAAATAGGTGATTATTTATACGTTACCTGTCTGCGCAATTAATATTAACAGTAATAAAAGTTGTTAATTACTTTCAGTTCAAACACGTCTTGTCAGTGCTGCAGAGTGTGGGTGAGATCTCTCACACGAAGTGTTACTTCATGAAAATTTAATTAAACTTTAAATATTGTTTTTAATGAAAGAAAAGTATTGATTAATTATTATTTCTCTTGTATATTTGATTGATATACTAATAGGTGTGCAAATTCATGAACAATACAGGCAATAATGAATCCTATAATTAAAGAATTAATTACGAAATTATATGTGCCATTGCAATTCGGTTATATTTTCTTATGTTTGTTACCTCAGACCTCCATTACTTGTGAAAAAATAAAAAATAAAAAAATTTTTTTGGAGGAATACCTATACTTCTCATTTAAATATTGGCCTCATATAAATTTCAACAAAATATCACCGCTTCGGAAGTTCTTTGAACTCTTTTTTTTTGTTACAATTATTATTATTGTTGTTAGTTATTATTTTAAATGAAAGTGCAATTTTTTCTCATATGTTGCTAGATGCAAAACATTCAGGACCTGCTATAAGGAGATGATAGACGCTCTACAAGATAAGGACGAAGAGGCGTGCATAGAAAATGCTTCTGTGGGCGCTAGCACAGTAAGACATCAACTTAGATAATAATACTCTTGATGACAAAATTGACAAATTAATTAAATCGACTTACATATCTAAAACAACAATTTTGATAAGTGTAGTTTATTAGTTTCTCAGTGTAGTTACTTAGTTCCGGCAACAAAGACTACGAATGTATTTTGTTATGCCCCACTTTGGTCAAGATCATTCATGGCATCAATTTCCGTAAGCATCAGTTCAGTTGTCTCTGACAAGATATCAAAGCTATATACTTAGTACAGTCGACCAACAACGTACTTTGCCATTTTTTATGACAGTTCGTATACCAGAGGAAAAACCATAAGACTGATTCTCACAATGACTTGGAAGTGAATAGCCTTTGATGATTTAAGACGTACGACTAACATTGAATCTTAGGGGAATTGTTTCTTGATCGTCTATACTTCAGCATCTTTACCCTAGCCATACCAACTATGTAATTGCTACCGACTTCCTATACATTTTCTACTGCAGTTCCGTAGCTGTTGGCAAAATTGCATGAAAATGCAATTTCAAATGTAATTTCGCACGTAAATTCCGAAAGACTCAGAGGTACCAGCCCAGGCCCGAACCCACAATCTTCAGTGCTTGCGAGGCCATATTTCAAACGACTAGGTTACGACGCCAAGACATGCTAGCTGCGATGGAAACGTATGAGCAGTCAGCTGTTGCCGTGACATTGCAGTTAAAACGCAGTCCGTTTGTAGTGGCCATCATCATCATCCCAGCCTATATACGCCCCAATGCAGAACACAAGCCTCCCACCAGAATGAAAGGGCTCACACGTGGGCCCAGTGCGGGTTGGGAACTTGTAGCGACCATAAATCAGCTTATAATGCTTTCAGATGATAGTCTATTTTACAGCGCTGAAGCAATACTGCGCCGATGTTGTAGATGTTATTCACGATAGCTCTACTTTTGACGGTAGACATCTTTATGAGGTAAGGGAATATTTATTTTAAAATTATTTACCTATAGTTACTTCTTCTTCTTAGTCGGACACTCTTGTCAGAGTGGTCGTGGTTGCGCAGACGAGGTACACGGAGAGATGTTCGGTGGGTCGCAGACTTTTTCGAGGACGGCCCTCTTAGCAATAGCAATAGCTACTTAACAATCCCTTAATATACCTAAGAATTGCACAACACACATAATATAAACGAGCATAGAATCTCTTATAAGTACGAGTGTTTTAATTAATACTTAATTGTAGTTAAAAGTCCATGACTATCTTAGGATCTCTTGCTATCTACTTAATTTCAATAGTTTTTACCCGTACCTACTCATAACTAAGTATATTTGTTAATTATCGACAAATTGTACAGTTATTATTGTTTGATTGTTTCTTTCATAACAATTTGTATTGTTCCCTAGCAGAATTTATTTTGTGATCATTTCATTAATAAATGGAGATTTGCAGGTAATAATTCATAGTCCAGCGGCTGGAAAGGAAGATGAGGTTATTCCAGTGATGATGGTAGAAGCAGGGCAGGAGGCAGGCCAGCAGTCGGTGGAACTGGCAATGTTCGTTATAGAACAGCTAGTGGCTTGCCAGGAGCATAACGACATGATCGAGAAGATCCGATGGGTGATACTGCCCTGCACTAACCCTGATGGGATGGAGTATAGCCGTTACGTGAGTAATTATTCATGAAGCCACAAGTCAAAGTCAAAAAAGTCAAGTGAATGTTGTCATGCAACTGAACTAGGAGTCAAATAGATATTATCTTATAAATATATGACCAAATGTCAGCCTATTTAGAGTCCAACAATATGCTTCTTGAATTTCAATCGGGTTTTAGAAGGAAAAGGGGTACGGGCACAGCACTTCATGATGTCATCGACGAGGTCCTTACAGCTCAAGATACTGGTTTAAGTACTATCTTAGTCTTACTCGACTTTTCACGCGCTTTTGACTGTATTAACGTTCCTCTACTTCTGTCTAAATTGCACTATTATGGCTTTGATTCTGATACCATTCGGTGGTTTGACAGCTACTTTAGTGAGCGCCAACAGCTTGTAAAACTCACGCAAAATAATGGTAACTGCTTGCTGTCCGACCCTGCTCCCGTTGACAGGGGAGTCCCTCAGGGTTCGATCTTGGGTCCGCTATTATTCATTCTGTATAGCTCTGATATTACAAAATGTATTCAGCACTGTAAATTTCACCTTTATGCTGATGATGTTCAGATCTATCTTTCTTTTCACCCCCGTGATTTGGATTCTGCCACTTCAATGATAAATGCAGATCTAGGACGTATTTTGGAATGGTCTAACATGAATTCTCTGGTGTTGAATCCATCCAAATCAAAATACATGGTCCTTGGGTCTTTGAGTCAAGTTAGCAGGGTTCTATCATGCAATCCAAGGATTGCGATTAACGGCGTAGAGGTTGATCGTGTTGCTGAGGCACGAAATTTGGGAATTTTATTAGATAGCAATTTACGGTTCGAAAAGCATGTGACTGAAATGGCTCGACAGTGTCTGTACCGCCTCAAAGTTTTATACAACGCTAGAGATTTTTTGAGTGTTGACATTCGTATAAGACTTTGCGAATCACTTATTTTGGCCAAATTTAATTACTGTCTGACTGCGTTCGGACCCTGCCTTTTAGCGCGGTCACAGCGACTTCTCCAGAGGGTGCAGAATGCATGTGCTAGGTTCTGTTTTACAATCCCTCCGCGTTGCCACGTCACGCCATATATAAATAATGCGAATTGGCTCAGGATGATCAATCGGCAGGAACTTATGTTCGCTTGCCTCCTATTCGACATTGTGAAAACTAAATCCCCGAGCTATCTTTTTAATAAATTAACATGGTCTGCTTCAAAAAGATTTTTCTGTCCCCGGCCCTCTCGTGCTGTTTTGTTAGCTATGCCTCGCCACGGCACTGCTGCATTTAGGGGCAGTTTTAGATACAGAGCTACTAAATGCTGGAATATTATCCCCCCACCACTTCGTAATCTTAATTCTAAGGCTTCTTTCAAAATTAAATTTCGTTCTCACTTATTAAACTTGCAAAAAAACTGTGTCTAATACCTGCCCTCATTATATTTCATTATATCTTATCTTATTACCTATATTTCATTTCATCTGCATTGAATATATTTGAATGTATTATTTTTATTTATTTCTACTTTGTATCCTACTTTCCACCTAGATTAGATCCTTTTTTTCATTGATTATTATGTAACTTTCTTCTTTGTTTATTATTAGATGTCTGGGATATCTGTCATAGGTATTTATAGTGCGCCTTTTCTTTCTTTTTATCTTTATTCCTTTAACACAATTTATGTACATCATCCACACTTTAGTTTTACGATACCGTACTCTGTTTCGTCTCCTTATACGTGTTCCACAGGTCTGGCTCAGTTGGTACTGGCAGAATATCAGCGCTGCGGCTTCCGCAGCTTTATGCTGAGTCAGCACCTTTCTTTTCACGACACATGGCATCCATACAGTTTGGTTGCATACAGCAAAATTGTTGTTTTATTTATATTTTTATTCTGCTTGTGTTTCTTTTGTTCTTGTTGATTATGTTTCTAACGCTTTGATATTTTTAGTTCTAAGTATTGTTTCACTTGATTGCATTTTTTTTTGTGTGTGCCTTGTGTTGTGAAAAAATAAAGTTTTTTTTTATCTTATCTTATCTTATCTTAATATAGACATAGTTGAAGGGCTGGAGAGTGACATAGGCTACTTTTGATTACGGGAAAATAAGTTTTAATCTACTTCAGCGGGGGCGAACCCGAGGGCAACAGCTAGTTAACAATAAAAGCTAAAGGTTCTTAGTTTTAAGTATCATTTCAAATCCCACTGATAAACTCAGAGATTTGAACACAATTCAATATTACATTTAATTAGTGACGATGCGCGTATAAAAGGCAGCTTGTGTAATTTACGCTAACACGTCGTCAATTACAGGATCGTCCTTTATGGAGGAAGAACACCAAAATAGCAGACGACGGGTTAAGTTTCGGTGTAGACCTGTCAAGAAATTTCGAAACGCAATGGGGCGCGTGTGAAAAAATTACTAACGGGTATTCCGCAGTCTACCCCGGAGTGGCGGCGGTTTCCGAAAATGAAACGATATTCGTAAAGAACGCATTATTGAAGTATAAAAAAGATATGAAGGCTTATTTATCAATCAGACGAAACGGCCATGCTATTATGTACCCGTACGCTTACGCGGAGTCAGGTGGACCTCCTCAAACTGCGCGTATAGTTCAAGTCGCAGGGAATATTGCTAAAAAGATCAACCAGCGTGGAGCTGGTGTCCAAGTGTTCCTGAACGATAGCATCTACAACGTTAACGGAGCAGCCCGCTGTGGGCATAGTGTGGACTACACGTTTGACCTGGGCGTCCCACTGACATTCGAAATGCGAGTGTATCACGGCGCTGATCTCGACATTATTTCAAAGTTCCAGCCTCTGCCGACCGGATACCTATCCTCCCTCAGGCTCAGTTACTTCAGTGGAATCAGGGAACTATACAATGCCGTAATTGAAGAATTGAAGACCATAAAAGAGAATAAAAGATTCTAAGCCGAACAAAATTATTTCCATGCTAGCAAACCGGCCTATTTTCATAAATATTTTAGTGCCTTTTCCATAAAACGAAAGTAAAAAGATCGAGTAACGAATCACGATGTGAAGTCTCAGTTAGGCTCTAAGGAATTCTGTTTTACAAGTCGAGCATAACATCATGAATTGAGCTAATATTATTTACTTAGTCCAACATCTATTACGGTACAATATTTATTTAGTACATAATGTTGTATCTACGTTGGAGGAGTCACTTTTCCACTTTTGGGTAGGATGTCGGTCATGCGCCGTGGGCGGCGGGCAGCGCGCCTGCGCTAGGGGTGGGGCCCGTGGCCGTTCGGCCCGCTGCCACTCTGTAGTCGGCAGCGGCAGCGGCGCCGCGCGCGGCTCTACACCTCGCACCTTCACCTTGCCACTCTCGATAACTTAGCCGCCCGCGCCGATCGCGCAAACAAACTCCTTTTACTCCTTCGTTCCTTCATTTCCATTTCGACTATGATTTCTGGTTGAACATTTATTTGCGTAGTGATTTTATATTTTTAAGTTGATTTTCTAAAAAAAAAAACGTAAAACGAGAAACCAGTTACGATTGTTTTTTGTAATTAATTTTGTGTATATTAAAAATGAAGCTGTCGTCGCTTGCGCAGAGCATCGGCAGAAGAGGGAAATCTGTGGGTAAGTATGGGTCTCGTAGTTAGTCCTGGAGTCGTCGTGGGAAGTGAGAGTGGAGCAGTCGGGTGAGTCGTTTCCGGGTAGCTGGCGCGGCGATGGGCGGAAGGCGTTCCGTCGGCAACAGGTTGGCGCGCAGAGCCGCCCGCCGGCTCCGCGATTCTATTAACTGCTAATAAACACCTCGAGATAGCAGCCTTTCCCACTAATTACCCACGGGCGCTTAAATTATCAAATTTTCTTGCCTCCTTCAGCGAAAATCCCGCTGAAAATGACATTTTTAATCAAGAAGGATGTAAATTTAAATTTATAAGGTAAATCTTGGTTAGGTGGGCTCGTAACTTTTTATTTGGGTAATTAAAATGTCAAGGGATCGTACCTTTTAGACACACCTAAGGAATAAATATTGCTTCTTTCCTGTTTATTAAAATACAAACAAGGTAACAAAATTCGTTTTAAAACTCCGGAAAAGATCTTTAAGTTCTTGTTTTAGGAAGCACAAAATTGTAAAACAGAAATAATGCGTTCATACCTTTAAACCTTTCGGTTTAAACTTTCGGTTGATTGCAGACTCAAAAATCAAATCACTCCAAAATCTTTAACATGTTTTAAAACTTTTGGACATAACGCGTTTCCACAGTGTAATGAATGTGATATTCAAGGTCATCTAAACTTACTTAATATGAAAAATTAAACAGTGCTAAATAAATATTTTTTTCTTCACTTTGGGATTGTGATCATACAAGGCAAAGTTTTCAGAACAAAATAAATGAAGGTAGTTTTAAAATCGAAAATTTGACATAAAATAAAATCTAAAGTTTTTTTTTGATTTCGTAGTCTTTTTATGCTTTGGTACTAACTTTTAGGAAAAGTTGAAGTCAAAAATTAATCTTTATAGTCCTACTTAAGATAATTATGTTTTACCCTTTATACAATAAATATAAAGTGTACTTAATTCAGATAAGACCAAAAGCCAGTTTGATGTGACATCACAGAATACTTTCATTATATGAAGAATTACGTAGCAATCCACCAATTGGTCCACCAATTTAGATATTCTCGGTGTCTTAAATTACGTTTTACTTTTAAAAGTCTTACTGCAGCCGAACAGTCTTTGTCAGAATTCCAGAGTGTAGGTTGTTATTTCTTGATTTCTTAATAATTTAGTGAATGACGCCATGATCTTTCGTATCATAAACCTGTTCTAACTTTTTTTCTGATAATTGATTTTGCCTAAAACTCGGATGTAGCCAAATACATAAAAAAGCTAAATTACTAAATAATTAAAATTTGGGTAATTTGAATGCCGATCGCCGCCAGAATAATGTATAATTTTCAATATAAACGTGTCAATGAAATATTCAAGAACTGCCACGCTTAGTATTTGCGTCATCTAATTCAATAAAACTAAATGTCTAATACCATTCGGTTTTCTAGCCCAAAAATCGACCCACCGTTTCATACGCAAAATAATCGCAGGAGGTTAGTTACCTTCATAAGTAAAGTTTGGAGTACTGATAACGGTATCGATCGTTCTCATTACTAGTCGCATATCGTTGCGATAAGCATTATGCGGGTGCTTAGGGTTCGCCCACATCACAGAAAACTGTTTAGGGGACGGTGTTTCAAACTTTATTATAACTAACCCGGTAGAACCACCGCTGTTATTTTAAGGTGGCACAGCAAGATAAGTAATTCAGGAAGTACAGAACTATGTAGCATGTTAAATTTAGTTATACCTTTGTCCTGCGTTGTGCTTGGTTTAATTTTTTTCTAAATTAACCATACTTGTACTATTCAGAACACCAAACAAAACAAAGAGCAAAATATTATTACTAATATTTGTTAGTTTCTTCGTGTTAAGAATTTTAATCATTTCATTCAGAATTCATTTAAATCCTAATAATAGGATGTTTTTTTTTTAACTTTTACGTTTTATAAAGAAGAGCTATTAAATAATATCCGGTCCCAAATTTAGGATAATATGGAGATTGACTAAAAATAATGCTTTATTTAATTTAAATAAATAATTAATTTTCCTTTGATTTCCATGTTCAAAACTAATCTTTTTTTGGTTATTCTTTCACGGTCCCAGTTTGGGCGCCACTTTAAGTAACTTTACCAGTTGGTTAGCATATTTAAATCTCAAACCGTTAAACATCATATTTCTTAGTTCATTTCGCTCGATATCTGTTAGATCTACTTTTTTTTATTTATATAGGTATATAAAGATATTTATTCAAGATTTAGACATTTATTCGGGTGTCATAGTGCTTCAAATTCAAACAAGGTTTCTAAATTGGTTTGCCAAAGTTTGAAATACTTCGGTTAATTATAATATACGGCTACCTTTCTAGCAGTTCAGTAATAAAGTGGAAATTAAGTTTTCAAATATACATCATGAATACTGTATCGATTATGAGGGTCTCGGGTATGCTGGGAAAAGTTAGGAGGAACTTAATTAAGTGCCACTTTTGCTGCTTGAGCTTGATATTAGGAGGTATTTATTGCTGTGATTTTCTTATTACAGCTTACTATTTTACGTCCTCAACAAATTTCTCTAAGTGTATAGTCATTACGATAGCCAACTATGAAATTATTTAAGCCTGGGAAGGTGATAATTTTCTTTGATATTAATTACGTGTATAAATTGACTTAGAAGAAATATAAGAAGAAATTAACTGTAATTACCTAATTACACGTCATCTAAAACCTATGCACGTTGAAATGCTGAACAGGCTTTCTTTCTTGACGTGACGGTTAGTCTACCCGTGATGATGACACATGCAACTGAGTCGAATTATCGGGAACAGGCAATCTCAGTCTACATCCCGTAACAAATATATCTGATGTTAACCGTGAATCATTAAAAACCGTAATTCCATTTAGACTACGTGCCGATCAAGCATCGCAAGCACCAAGAAATTGTTTAGTTAGTGAGGTAAAAGCGAGATCTCCGCAAGTAAACACTGGCAATGACAATGTTGAAAAAATCATTTAGAATTTTTTTTAACTGGTCATATAAACATATCAAGCAACTTTTATTGTAATCATACTGACTGGTTATATGGGCTGGTTCGTTGCGTTTTAGGCTAGTCAACCTCCAGTGCCATTGTAACGTTACTATTATTTGGGAGAATTGTTATTTTAGAACACCCTGCTCTGTATATATGTACAACGCTCACACAAATCATAGTCAAGTATAAAAATCAGAAATTAAATTTTTATTTAAGTCTATTACTTGCATCAAAAACCAATGAGTTAGAAAATGGGTTTCTTTTGATTCTTTAGATCTTGGGCCTTAGCTCACCGCTGCTTTTTTAAGAACCTTCACATTGTTCACATACGTTGGTACCTAACAAATTATGGGTCATACACATTTTCTTGTTCGCGTCTCTCCTGTGGGCATGGCAAAAGTTAAGGGTTTTTAGTCAATAAAGTATTTTTAATGAAGTCTCCATCGGTGTGTCGGACGCCTGGGTAACTTTCGACCCATTTAAAGGAATCATAAAATTGCTGACTAGGAGTCGTCAATTTTATGTCCACAGGAGAGACAACTTTTGTTTCTTACACTGTGTATGATATGACCCTTATAGTAAGTTAGTGTGCAGAAGTGGTCATTACAATAATTTCTAGTACTGAGTTGGCCAATATACCCGAACAATTGAAGTTAAACAAATGAGTTTCCCGCCTCACCAATGAATAGACGCGACTCACGGCACTCGTATTATGAAGACAGTTCAAAAGCCAGACAAACAGCAGTCGGAGTTCATTTTACGTGAAGTTAGAACGGATATTGGATTTCTAACTCCACAGGTAGGTACGTACTGTTACGAATTCCATACGGCCAATTTAGTATTAAGCCGTGTCCGCGGCGAACCGGGAAAGGGGAGTATTAAAATTTGAAGCGCTCAAACTTGCCTCCTTTTAGTGTTCATTACGTCGGAAAGTTGGTGAAAATTCATACAAGTCTAAGTTCTAATGAACACCAGCCGGTGAAGTTGTGCGGTGTAGCGATCGCTCATGCCGCGCTCGTGTGCCTTTTTGTGCGCCGCAAAATGCAGGACGCTTTGTTTCGCTAAATTAAAATAATTAGAGAGTTCCAGGCGTGTATCGATTTTGTTCAGTTATCTGCGTTAGCTACCGGAGCGATTACGGTTTGAGTCGCTTGAGCGTTGGTGAGTTGTTGCACTTTAATAGGTCACTTTGAAGGTTAATACTAATCTCGTTCAAAAGATTGAGTAAAATTTTAACTCATCATCATCATCCCAGCTATATACGTCCCACTGCAGGGCACAGGCCTCCTCTCAGAATGAGAGGGGTTGGGCCGTAGTTCCCACACGGGCCTAGAGCGGATTGGAAACTTCACACACACCATTGAATTTCTTCGCAGGTGTATCCAGGCTTCCTTACGTTGTTTTACTTCACCGTCAAGCTCGTGGTAAATTTCAAATTAATTTCACACATAAATTCCGAAAAACTCAGAGGTGCCGACCCTCTGTTTAAGAGGCTATAGCTAAAACCACTAGGTCAGCACGGCTGTTTCATTCAAATTTTAACTCGACTGTGTTTTATTCATCTCTATTACAAGATTGAGCAAAATATAACTCGAAAGTCTTTTGTTAATCTTGATTACAAGATTGAGAAAAATATAAATTGACTGTTTTTTATTAATCTCGATTACAAGATCGAGAAAAATATAACTCAACTGTCTTTTATTAAGTAATCTCGATTGATCAATTGAGCAAAGCATAGCTGGACTCTCTTCATTTTAAGCATTAAATCAAATAAAACAAACAAAGGCGCCTGATTCAAAGCAACATAAACATTAAAATATTACTCAATCCTCTCCGTATGCATACGACGACATAAGTTTTAATAGCACTAAATGCAATCCCCTCTCGGTTAGCGGCAGACGCAGACTGAAATTCACACTTAGCTCAAACAGAATCCGCAGTTCAATCAAAACTTGTAAAACTTATTTTCGTGTTGAAGTTTTGAATGCCTTTTATCCAAGGATGTTAAATGCACGACTCTAAAACAACTCGCACGTACGTCCCCAGGGACATCAACAATTTGCCAACTTAAAGGCACTCTAAACTAATTTCACTCCATAAGCCGGGAAAATTTGTTTTTGCCAACATTGCGTTTAACTTGTTCAAGTGTTTTGAGGACAGTTTGAGATGTTTAATTTCTTTAGTATCAGTACAGGTCGACAAAAACGTGGAATAGGTACTTACAGATTAAAAAACTCTTGTGTAGGCATAACCTGCCTTCAGTTTATCTTTACAATACATTTTTTGTACTGACGACCGGATAGCCTAATGGTTAGAGAACCTGACTAAGAAGCTTGAGGTCCCGGGTTCGATTCCAGGTCGGGACAGATATTTGTGTGAAAAATACAAATGTTTGTGCTCGAGTCTTGGATGTTTAACATGTATTTAAGTATGTATTTATCTAAATGTATATGTTTATTCGTTGCCTAGTAGATACCCATAGTACATGCTTTGGTTAGTTTGGGACTAAGTCAAAATTGGTGTCGATCGTTCCATGATTTATTTATTATTATTATTTATTCACTTTTACACTAAATTGTCTATGACCGCAATACATATACGGCATATACATATAATACGTATTACGCACACTCTTACTAAAATTTATTGTTCATACAAACGCATAATGTAACAAAACGATTACATATCTTAATACAAAATGTACTTATCATGACCAAGGTGGTCAATGGTGGTGTACTTTGGAAGAAAGAAAAACGCACGTTGCCTACTTCGGGAATAAGTGCTTTGTGTAAAATAATAAAAAAAAAGCTTTGTAGCCATAAATTTAAGGAATTTTCGTCATAAGCTGTTACGATTAAAATGACACTCATTTAATTCAGCTCTTTATTGTCGTCCATGTTTCATGACCCTCTGATATGCCCCAGATATCGTATCTGACAAATATCATTACCAAAGAGTAGTGAAATCTACCTTTATCTTTGTAGAATAACAAACGGAAACAAGTTTCATTTGATTAAAATTCTACAAATCTGGTTCCACTTGCTATTACTAACCACCAATTAAAACTTTTACATCCAAAAGCACTTAAGCAAATCTTGGCAATACTTCAGAGTTGCGGTGTCTTGCTATGCCTAGGTAATGTCTACAGGGTGTCCTGTGGTACATGGAAAGAATTTTCAATATTATTGAAAATATGTAGTGAATTAAAAAATGATTAATATCTTAAAAAGTAAGATTATTGTACGAACAATTGATGGTTAAAATCTATAAAAACTTTTTAACAAAAAATTAAACCGCCGAAAAAACTGAAAAGCAAAAAATAATACCTTTTTTGTTTGACCTTAATCTAGGTACCAGTTTGAAGTCGGTGCCTCAGCACTTAGCCAGGAGGAGTGGACCTATAATCGTCTACCTGATTGGCTTCTATCACTCCTCCTGGCTCGTGCTGAGGCACCGACTTCAAACTGGTACCTAGATTAAGGTCAAACAAAAAAGGTATTATTTTTTGCTTTTCAGTTTTTTCGGCGGTTTAATTTTTTGTTAAAAAGTTTTTATTTTATACTTTTTTTCCATCCTTGGGGTAATTTTTTTTCCAAATTTATAATACCAACTTCAAGGTATACCCTATCTATCCAATAAAAAAGAATTATGAAAATCAGACTACTCTGTAAAAAGTTAGTCTATCATCCCCTGTTGTCCTACCCTTAGGGTAAGAATATTATTTCCAAATTTAAATGGGACCACATTTGGGGTATACGCTTTCCAATAAAAAAAAAATCATCAAAATCCGACTACTCTGTAATAAGTTATGCGTGGTCATATAGTACAATCAGCAACTGAACAATCAATCATCCCCTGTTTTTCTACCATTAGGGTAGGAATATTGTTTCCAAATTTAAATGGGAACACCCTCGGGGTATACGCTTTCCAATAAAAAAAGAATCATCAAAATCGGACTACTCTGTAAAAAGTTATGCGTGATCATACATAAAAAAAAAAAAATATACACGTCGAATTGAGAACCTCCTCCTTTTGTTTTCGTCGGTTGAAAATGACACACATGACTTTACCTGATAAAAAAAGTTAATTCAAATATTTCTTTCCTTTTTGAGGATTACGAAAAAATATTTTTTCCAGTTTTAACGATAGAAAAAAAATCCGCTCTGAAAAATAAATAAATAAAATAAGAGTAACATTGACAGTTAATGACTTTAGGAGCTCGTAGCACCCGAAAATATTAGTTTTAACAAAAAAAAAACTCAGAAACTCTTAATGAAACCCTGTCTATCGATAGCTTACAAGAATTGTACCCACCCATTATACCAAATTCCGTTAAAAATGTGATTAGAAATGGTTATCCGGATGTAAATTCGGTAAGAATGATTTTAGTCGGAAAAAAAATCTACATATACCTATCACCTGGCTGAAACTGAAAAATCTCTTGATACTTCCTTTTCCAAAATCGGATGAGTAATTTCGACGCTATGTTGAAATGTACTTAAAAACAAACACGTACGTAAACTTTGCTAATTATGACCCTTTCTTTCGATATTGCTTGTGTATATATAAAAAGCAACCGTTACTGACTGATCTGTCAACTCACAGCTCAAACCACTGAACGAAATGTGCTGAAATTTGGCACACGGATAGCTATTATGACGTAGCGATCCGCTAAGAAAAGATTTTTCGAAATTCCCACGGAATAGGGAACAAATGGGATTTATATTTTCGCTCAAAGTAGCCATACCTCCGTAACTATAATAATTAGAGACTCCAAATTTGGTACCTATGCAAGTAAGTGATTACCTAGGTATATAAAAGGATTTTAGGATTTTCGGAAAATCCCACAGGATAAGGAGCAAATGAGATTTATATAATCAATTCAATGGGACCCGGGAGCTTATTTCAGTAACCATTCCTTTAGGACCATAGAGGTGCAGTAAAAAGGGAATTTTGGAACTTCCCACGGGATAGAGATCGGGAGTTGGCCATAAATTTTGTTTGTGCGCGAACGAAGTCGCGAGAAAAAGCGAGTTGGATACCAAAAAACTAACCTTGAAATGCAATGCAATTGTCTATTTATCGATATCCAAAGGCATAGCGCCGGGACACCCTATGTAACATTCCTCCACGAGACAATAAGAAGCTTCCTCGCCAGACATTAGCCCCGTTGTTATTCTAAGTGGATTAGGGGCAGCGCATTTCAGATCTGGTTAAGCCTGAGCCAGCATTAAGTCTGACAGAAAGCTTTCTCAGCAACGGTTGCACTTTGTACCTCAATCCGGTTTTAAGCATTTTTTTAAGTCCCATTTTCGCGAGCTACTTACCTAAATGGAAATGTCACGCTGAAATCCTTGTTGTTGTGAAGGTTGATATAACATATTTGCTGATTTATTACATGAAAAAAAGGTCAAGTGCGAGTTGGACTCGCGCACCAACACGAGTTCCGTACCAACTTTTATGTAAATGAACTAAAACAATTACTTTGCTCACCCGCGACCTTACAATAGTTACGTTTATGCAAGAAATGTGCGTTCATGCAGTTCCTCCACCTCCACAAAAACAGTTTTAACAGTTGGTAGCATAGCATACGGTTGTGGTAACTCTGAAGATGAGCTCTGGTTGAGTTCGAAACGCGTCAGTGTAGCTTGGTGGTGGTGATGGTTGGGTTTATGTGATTTGTGTGTGTTCGTACAGTGTGGAGGTGGAGGAACTGCATGAACGCACATTTCTTGCATAAACGTAACTATTGTAAGGTCGCGGGTGAGCAAAGTAATTGTTTTAGTTCATTAATATGGACCTCCGCAAAGTAACGCCTGATTCAATAAATTATTTTATGTAAATACTTAGTTCGTTAGTAAAAGATTAATCGCAATTATTTTTTTCTGTGATGGAACAACAAATTAACGATTTTCGGATGTTTTTCTGGTAGACAAGAACCCACTAGAGTGGGAAGTAACCTATAGGTTTTGATTCCCCTGCGAAATGTTAGAAATTAAGGTTCAAATTTTGATTTTTTTTTACAGCTTCAAGGGCAGTCCCAATTATGTTGATGTTTATTTCAAAATGTCTGTTTCAAGTGTCCCTAAACTTTTCTGGATACGCAATAAAAGTATAATTAACGAATTTAAAAAGGAAATCGTCACAAATAAATAAGTAGACTTTTCAAGAATATTCGCTGCATATCAACATTGTGCGTGACTCGACTATTTCAGCTGTCTATTTATATTATGCTATACGCCGTGAAATTTTAGTGGTTGTTTTCCTAACCTACCCTATCGTACGATCGTACGCTACTTGTACCAACGAAGCGTTACTATTGGTTTGCGGTCATTTTCGACTTTCGTTTTTCACAATTGGATTTTTGACTCTAGTCAAAATAGTAATTATAAATCGATTGTACAATCGAAACTAAATCACCTCGTTTCGGGAAAACAACCACTAAAATTTCACGGTGTATATGTACCTACCTATATTATGCTAATTCAAAGCTAGGATTATGGAATTTAATAACGCAATAATGGATTTTAACAGTGCTTTGATAAAATATTTTGTGGGTTAAGCACACACTCCTACACAAAACGTCAAACACGGAGGCGGGAGTTTATTTCCGTGTAGCTCATGCGTCGTTGAAGGGTCTTTGAGTGGATTATTTCAGTTTACAGATAATATTTCGCGTAGGTGTCTTGTAATTCGAATTACACCCACCTATAGTGACCAGATCGACTAGAAATTTGGTACGAACTACTTTTTGTTAAAATAACCTCGACGTTTCGACCACATTGCAGTGGCCGTGGTCACGATTTAGGGCCGGCGCTCACTGATGGCATGGCACAGCATGGCACGGCAGGTTACATACGATTTTTACCGCAGCATCCCTCGGCACGTCGTGGCATCGTGGTAACGAAATAAAGTAACATGAATTCTAAAGTCATTGAAATAAGATTCAAAATAACTTGATAGTAATAAAATCCTTTGCCGTGCCATGCCGTGCCATGCCGTCAGTGAGCGCCGGCCCTTAGCCGCTGCAATGTGGTCGAGGTGAGATTAGCAAAAAGTAGTTCGTGATTTAGTCCCAAAAAATATTACTCACTATAATTTTTTTTCATACAAACCTTGTCCTGATAATTACGAAGGAACCCAAAGAAAAAGAATTATCCAATTTGGTGCAGTCGATAGGAAGTTATACGCGTACATACATTTCAGTGATTCATTTTTATTTGTACAGGGTGGCACTTTAATATGATATTTGCTGAAAGTATAGTGTTATCTAATTAATTGTCAATCAATTTATTATCATTTTAAAACTAGTAGGTTAAGTAAAACAAAAAGACATTAAAAATTATACGTTTTATTGTAGATGACAACCCTGCCGCTATAAAGTCACTTCATTACCCGATCAACTTGCTAGGGTTGAAACAGGTGAATTTTTGCACCAAAGTTTAACAAGCTTAATTTATCTCGTAAACGGTAAAAAATATTAGAATAGTTTACTGGGGAAAAATTACAGCTCTTAGGGTGAACAATTCCCCGTTTTTGTAAAAAAACTCTTCATTCTGTTCCACGCGGTATAGATGAGTGAGAATCGCGAAAGTTTAAAAGCATTATAATATATCAATGAAAAATACTTCTGACTGAGGGAATAAAAAATTCCAATCAAAACTCCATCAGACCATTCCTTAATAACGTTACGTTATAACTTCTTGGTTCGCCCGATTAATTCATCAAGAGTTGTCGAAGAGCCGCGCCCCGCAAACACCTCATCAATACGTTGGGGCGCGCTCCACAAACTCATTAGATAAATGAAAGAGTTCACAAAACACGATCATCGGCCGCTGTCACGCCGGCGCCGCGCTGTGATGGATCGACCCACGAATATAACTTTGCGAGGGTAGTTATTGAATCAGGGTAGAGCATAGATATAGAATATACCCCCAACTTCATGTGAATCATTAGCTTTGATAGTTGAAGAAAAAATTTAAAAACCCCCAGTGCAATTTGGTAAAGTAATGCCCATTATGCGTCTAAGATCCCTTCTACAGCTAACAAAAGAGATGATAACTTTGAAACGGTTGAACCAATTTTAATGAAATGTGTCTAAGAACTATCGGCAAGAAACCCGCTTTCAAATAAAAAAAAAACGCATTCAAATCGGTTTACCTGCTTAAGAGCTATGATACCACAGTCAGACACGCACACACACACACACACATAGCGGTCAAACTTATAACACCCCTCTTTTTGTGTCGGGGGTTAAAAATACGTAATTTTTAGGGTTTCTCAAAAGAAAAAACGGAACCCTTGTAGGATCTTGTCACTCCATCTTGTAGGAGGCCTACCTACACTGCGTCTTCCGGACGCCACTCGAGAACCTTTCGGCCCCATCGGCTGGCGATTCTTCGAGCTATGTCCGTGACTTGAGTTTTTGCGTGGATTTCATCAGTTCTAATGCGATCCCGCAGAGAAACTCCGAGCATATAGCCCTCTTCATCGCCCCCTGAGTGACTTTGAGCTTTGTTATGAGGCCCATCGTTAGCGGCCATGTCTCAGTGCCATAAGTCATCACTGGCAACACATACTGGTCAAAGACTATTGTCTTGAGACACCAAAATGTAGTAAACAAGTATATTTAGGTCATACACAGCGTAAGAAACCAAAGTTGCCTCTCAGGTGGACATAAAATTTTCAACTCCGAGCCAGCAAGCTTAAGATTAATTTAAATGGGCCGAAAATGGCCATTCGTCCTACACGTTTATGTAGACTTGACAAAAAATATTGGCTTAGGGTAGAACCTTAAGCTAGAAATAGAGAAATATTTCTCTTGGCAGAGATGTTATTCCATAACCACAGGAGAGACGCAAATAAAAAAAAATATGTATAACTCATTTGTACCACGTGAAAATTTTCACCCTGAGTTTATAGAATGAATTTGTCGAATCCTTCGTCTGTGTTGTCTGCTAACTGTACGCACGCACATCCCCGAAGGCGTCGGTGTCATATTACCCATTTATTCACTTACGAGGAGTGTTTGAGTAGACACGGGATCTCGATGAACCAAATTAGTCGCTCGCTGTACAGAAGTGTCAGGTGGCGGCAGATTCTCTCAGAGATCGATAGCCGCTCGATGTTGGAAAAGACGGCTGCGGACATATTTTGTTGTTTAATTGTTTAATTGTTTAGACGACCAGATGGCCTAGTGGTTAGAGAACCTGACTATGAAGCTTGAGGTCCCGGGTTCGATTCCCGTGTCGGGGCAGATATTTGTATGAAAAATACGAATGTTTGTTCTCGGGTCTTGGGTGTGGGGTAATATGTATTTAAGTATGTACCTATCTATATAAGTATGTTTATCCGTTGCCTAGTACCCATAACACAAGCTTTCCTAGCTTACTTTGGGACTGGGTCAATTGGTGTGAATTGTCTCGTGATATTTATTTATTTTATTATTTATTTATATTAATTGTCGATTCGTTTTATAGATTTTTAAGTTGTATTGTTTTATTTATTGGTGTAAGTAAGTAGGTAAGTCACAACCACTTCCAGTAATCGGCATGCCTTAGAATTTGCTATGTATATTATTATGTAGATTAGAATACGCCCCAATGCAGGGCACAGGCCTCCTCTCAGAATGATGGAATAGGGCGGTAGTTCCCACGCGAGCCCTGTGCGAACTGGGAACTTTACACAAACCATTGAATTTTTTGGCAGGTGTGTCCTGACGACGAACGAAAACATCGCGAGGACACCTGTGTCCTCGCGATGTTTTCGTTCATCGTAAAGCTACTTCAGAGTAAATATTGAATAACAAGTAACAAAGACGGAAAATACTTGACGAACATTGACTTTAAACAGATAGTTATTTTGTTGTTTTAGATAATTTTATTTGAGTGGTAAATATTATTTTGAAAACAAAAAATAACCACACGACCGTAGAACTATCATAAGAGGAATAGAAATGTCACGCGGATGGGGTTAAACGGCCATATCATGTTTATTTTTATAGTTCAGTTTGTAACTAAGTTAACAGCTCAAAAAATGGGCTATTACATAACCGTTTAAAAAATGATTACTTAATTACTAACATTTAATTGCTGTGTACTGTAATCTAATGAAACCAATGAAAACTCGGAAAAACGTGACAGACGAAAAAGTGGCAACATCGATTGTAAAAAGAAATACATATGATGATATCATTTCTTTTCCTGTTATTATTAACCGAGTTCAAAAAAAGGAGGAAGTTCTATGTTCAACTGTATGTTTTTTTTAACTTTTTTTTCTATGTATGTTCATTAATATTTTCGTTCCAACTGTGTTTTTACTATTTACAAGTAAACAAGAAGTAGTTAGGTTTACAAAATTAAAAAAAACGTGAATCTTTTAGCATTCACTACATTAATTACCCACTAACCTTATTATTGTACATGTTAGAGCCTTCCTTCCTTCAGTTTTCCTTAACCAGGGCAAATTTAAACGTGACCTACCTTTTAAAAAAACACAGGCTGATCCGAAAACAAGTTACTTTCATATTGGAATTATTTGGTCCCACGTTAGCATGTTTATAGGGGCCCATCGCCATTGTCGACGAGGATTTCTATGTTATCGTAGCGTGTTGTTATAAAACCCTCGTAGGCATGGATACATTATCAACATACATCGTGGTTACGCCAAGAAATATACATTTTTGTCGATACATTATTTTTTTAACTTAACAAATATATCTAACCACGCCGCTACTGAAGACGTGAAATAATAGAGTTCAAAATCGAACCAAATATATCAGTCCTACTGAAGACGCATGTTTTTTAAATTCACTAAGGCTCAAGAACTATGCCTTGAGCCCAATTACGCAGTATGACAAGACCAACGGTACCCTAAACTACCTCTTAATAAAATGTCAAGAATGTCCATCGTATCCCAATAATGCGTGTATCTTGGGAATTCATTTTTTACCCCGAAACGTGGGGTAAAACTACGGTTCACTCATATCCTCGGGCTCTTGTGTTGCCCGCTCACAATAAAACTTGAACCTCTCGAAAACAAAGTCAACAGGCATACAGATCTATTTCGAAATGACGTCGCGGGTAATTCGGGGCGGGAATAGATACGTAATATATATTTTTAATGTAAGTACAGTCGAGGAAATTGAATTGCGTACCAGGACGGACTCTTTTTGCTGCAAATATATTTTTGCTGCAGACGACCGGTTTAGCCTAGTTGGTAGTGACCCTGCTTACGAAGCAACTGGGTTCGAATCCCGGTAAGGGCATTCATTTGTGTGATGAGCACGAATATTTGTTCCTGAGTCATGGATGTTTTCTATGTATTTAAGTATTTATTTATCTATACAAGTATGTTTAACGTCGTCTAGTACCCATAGTACAAGCTTTGCTTAGTTTGGGACTAGGTCGATTTGTGTAAGATTGTCCCCTAATATTTATTTAAAACATCCATAACTCAGGTAAAAATATTCGTGCTCATCACACAAATAAATGCCCTTACCGGGATTTGAACCCAAGACCTCTTGCTTCGTAGGCAGGGTCACTACCAACTAGGCTAAAGCGGTAGCGGTCGTATATGCAATATGAAAATGAAGATGAGATGAAATAAATGAATGAGGTTGCCTGGAAGAGATCGCTTCGAAGTGATAAGGCCGCCTATTGATTAACTTATATATTTTCCATACAATTGTTTTTTCTGTATTGTTTTCTATGTGGTGTACAACAAATAGTAGTTCTATTGTAATGATACTCACTCTAAGACTCTGGAACAAATCAAAAACTCTCAGGCACTGAGACAGATATACATACGGGCGACGGAAATGGAGTCCGCGCGACCGGATATCGGCAGGCCGTGTCCCGTCCTCGGTCGGCGACAGGCAATATTCGCAACAAGATTGCAACAAGACGGATTCGGGTGTATTCAACTGTTTAATACGGAAAGTGGTTTCAGTCATAGATTGTTCAGGCAATATCTAGTGTATTATTTCAGTTTTAGTTTAGAAAGTTACCTATGTATATGACGTGTATCGGCTTATAGAACCAAATATTAGTTCTTAGTTAGTTAAAACAAAGAAACAACTTTTGGCGTCTTTCATATTGTTTACTTCTTACAAACTAACAAATCCCACTGGTAAGTTTCTCCAAACGTGTCCCGTAAAGAAACTCTTACTGGAATTGACATAAAACTTGTAAATAAACCCGTAACGTCTGTAAGCAATAAAAGCAAGCGGCAATCTGCACTACCGGCGGCTTTAAAAAGCCGTGAAATAATTCAAAAGAGCACTCGTTAAAGCGCTGCAGCTGCTGGAATTTACTAACCAAGGCTTTATCACCTGGACTCAGCTGCTTTATAGCGTATCTGCGGGCGTGGGCATAAACTCAGCTCTGCATAAACGCGCACTTTCGCTGACATGGAAAATAGTTTACAGGCCGGCTCTATACGTTACAGACACTGTTTATCTCTTTTACTACCCGATACCACCGCTCTTCTAATCTCACGAATAAAACTTTATACGTCATTTTTAGGGAGCTTTTTATGACTAATACTTTGTAGACAGAATTAAATCTTAAATGTTTAATGAGTTGTTTGCGAACGGAGCTATTAAAAAGTTTCAAGACAGGTTTTTGTTAATCGCCAACTGCAATCAATGCTAACGGTGCAAACAACACCGATCAATTACAAAAGCACACGTACCTATCTGTTTTTCCATTGTAAGATAAAACAATTTAAACAGAACACGTCTTCGTAACTGAAACAGATGACTGATAGTTAGAAGTAATATTCTGTGAGGAGTCCATGATACGAGGTACAATATCGCTAAAATAACAATAGAGCGGGTACATAGGTACGATATGAGTTTATTCGCCCTCGGTGGAACTCAATAATCGCAGTTTCTAAGTGACTTAACGTGAACGAGGCGGCGCGCCGCGCTGAGAGCTACCGACAGTTTGCCTCGCGCGGATTCGAATCGCACGATACCGAATAAACGCTCGATATAAGCAATATCGGCCGTTTATGCTCCCCTGTCGGCGGAAGCCCCTTATTGTACAATAAAAATGTTATGAGGTAACTCTATTCAATGAACTCGTCTGTTATTGAAATCGGCGTTTTGGTTAAAGTAGACTTTCTTATGGAACGCGAATAATAAACAGCGGAGTTTCGTCTGTGTCGTCCTTTGTTGCTGGTCTGATTGCTTTTATAGCGCTTTTTGAGACTGAACACAATGCGGTTCCGCTCTCCATTTGTGCGGCTACGGCTGCGGCAGGCCAATCGATATTTACAAATTAGACTTTCAATGTTAGAAAAACGTTTCGGTCGAGCTCCGTAATGTGATCAGCACGGGTGCAATGAACTACGTTAAACAAGCTCTTCGTGATCAAAGTTCATAAAGACAGGATCCCTCGTAGCTTCATTACCAACTGGCGATATTGAATACATTTTTCTTTCTAAGTTATAAAAATTGTAACTAAGAAATTTTATCAATTATGAATACCTTTACATAATTTATTAAAGTACTTAGGCGTTACATTTG
This sequence comes from Archips crataeganus, assembly GCA_947859365.1. Taxonomy (NCBI): domain Eukaryota; kingdom Metazoa; phylum Arthropoda; class Insecta; order Lepidoptera; family Tortricidae; genus Archips; species Archips crataeganus. Next base: position 9,849,480 of record OX402062.1, read on the forward strand.
CTAATATCCGTAAATCGAAACAAATTTCCTTGCTATTCTAGTATTCAAACTCAGCAAATTATACATCTGTTGCACAAATGTAGCTATCTCATGTGTGTCACTGAGTACCAAGGAGATCAGTTTTGGTTTATAAATATTTTGAGGTCAAATTTTAAAAGCAATTACGTGCCATCAAAGCTGTAGGCCCCTCCAGAACGTAAACTATGTGTATCGGCGCTATTCCCGAAAGACTGCGTGCCTCTATTTCCCTGTCTGTGTGCGGAGTCAATATGTCGTCGGAGATGAGTTATTTTTCCATAATTCTGACGCGTCGGCCGACGGCGGCGCGCCCGGAGAATTTCCCAAATAAATAATAAATTCATCAGCCACGGGAACATAGAGCACAGAGTAGCTGATAAATGATTTTATTTGTTTTTAATCTGACTAGATACTCAAGTTTAGTTTTTCCTAAAAAAAATATCAAAAAAATATCATGTCAATACGTAGGTGTACTTGATACTATGATTAAATAGATGTACCAAACAACTCAATCTGACGATTGGAACACTCTAAAAGCCGAACCGACACTCTAAGCGAAATGTACAAAATGTACGAAATTTACGCAGTGTAGAGTATTTTATGTTTGGTTGGTACCTTCCTTAATTTTAATTTTTTTTTTGGTGCGGTTTAAGCATGACCTTCACACCACCAGTATACACCTCATAATCCAAACCTTCTTGTTATAGCTAGGATTTGAATTGATAGGTGCGTTATTGTTGTTCATTCCGGGGCGACAATAAAATTATGGGGTCATACACTGCGCCAAGACAGACAAGCAGGCAGACAGACGGACAGGCGGACAATGTAGCGACTTTAATAGAGTTCTGTTTGTGATACTTCGGGTACGGAAGCCTAAAACCTAAATACCTTTACCGCTGCTGCCGTGGCATGCTCTGTGCGTCTAAACTCTTGGGAGGCCTCACATAACTCCAGTCGATGAAGATAACCGGCCACACGTCGCGCCCGCCTTCTGGGAGCGCACTTCGCTCCAAACTTTCACATTTTAAGATGTTATTTAGTTTCGCGGCGAATCCAGGGGGAGAATGCTGTTAAATTATTAAATTTCCTCACAGAGCCGGGAAGCCCAAGTTTGTGGATGCGCTTGCTTGTTGCCGTTTTGGTTTCCCGAAGCAAAGGTTTTATTGGTTTAGTTATTTATTGAAAAGTTTGAAATCTTATTCACATTATTTATATTGACAAGTTCTTTAGTGTTATTATGATTTTTGAAATACTTTATTAGGAAATTATTTGGAAACTAGTAAGTTTGCTCATTTCACTTTGGGCTCCAAGTTGCAAAAAAAGTGCAGGTATGTAGGTAATAAATGAAACTGATCCTAACTAATCTTGTCACTTAAAGTGTCCTAATTCATTTATGAAAACTTCCTTTTTACCATTATTTTTAAATTACTCATAGAGAAATTTAGTTCTCTTTTCAATTTATATAAATCTTAATCTTCCATCTTATTCTCTCACCAACTAAAGCTGCTCTGTAAATAATTATTCATTTAAAATTCAATAAACCCAGATCAAGCTATGTATATTATGTGGTTTAATTTGTGTTAGAAACATCATGGTGTTATATACCAAAGTAGTTTATCAAAAAATAAAGTTTCCATCACCAAAATAATTTATAAGTACTTCCTGATTAAAATGTAAAAAAAATTGTAGGGTTAATAAATTTCTTAGAGAAAGGAAATTATTCTTAAATATCACAATTTTATAAAATGTTTTCGTGTATTGCTACATCTTAGTTGACATATTTACGTGGGATTGAAATCAGAGCGGGGGTGCGTATTTGAATATCGAAAAATTATTATCGAAGTATTGTATTTACATCTTTAAGTATATGTTTTTTCTTTCATGAATAAATTCAAAATTATCGAATGTTTTAAACTATAATCATTATATTATATACTATATTGTAACACGGATCCCTTGCTTCCCCATAATTTAGTTTGTCATATTAACGTTTGTTATAAATATACAGAAGGGTAATGCTTTCAGGTATTTTTGGAATGTCATCTTACAAAATGCAGTAGGTTAGGCTAGGTTAGTTCAATAACATTTCCGAAGAAAATACTCTTTCAGAAATAAATTACTTTATGTATGACTAATGATTAATGAAATTTATAAAAAACGATGACATATGAAATTAGGACAAACTATAGAGACCCGTTATAACATCGAAAAAGCTTTTTTCTATAACCGTAAACCTTTTAAGATTGTTATAAAACTAATGTAACATAATCTAACCTAATGGGTTCTATACGATGGCGTTTTAAAAAATCCTGAGAAGTTTACGGTTCCTAAAAAACTTTTCGATGTTAACCCATTCGATATTTTAATAAACATATTCAATATATTGACTTTCGATTTTCAGAAGAGCGTATAGGGATATTAAGTAGAATCAAATAGGTACACCGTAGGTATACATACAATGCTTAGACGAAAATTGTTCAGTGAAGACAAAATTAATGTTTCCGGTTGAAGATAGCGATGTTATAATCTTTCTCGAGGTATAGTCGACCAAATAAGTAGTTTACCTTATTTCTGTGACAGTTCCCACATCAGAATAACAACATTAAGGATGATTGTCAATTGACTTATACGTGTAAATAGTCCTTGATGTTTTTAATCGCACTAGCGACATTGAATTTTAGGGTGGTAAAGGAATTTCTTAGTTGACTGTACATCTACTTCGCTCGGGGAAAACTGATTCTGTAGCTTCCAGTGTTCTATTGAATGGCCGGTCGCTAAGCCTGCCCAGGCTAATGGTGATTGCGTCTGTTTCCCTTTGCTGTGTTGTAGGCTGCGGGGCTTCCAAATTTTGACTGTTGTTGATGGAAAAACTAATTATTAAAAGCTGCCCATATATGAGGTAAGAGGTAACCGTTTTTTTTATTAAAATGTGGTATTTTATTGCAAAAAGTAGTTTTGTAGAACTAGATAGTTCGAGTACTTAGTAGATTTTTAGGGAAGGGTAAAATGAGATAAAAGATTGAGCTATTATTATATATTTTTAATAGCCCATGGAGTTATTCACTGCTGGGAAAAGGCCATCCTTTCTTTATTTTATTTATTTTAAAATATCAATTACAAGCTTTATCTGCAAAGAATACGCTTGTAACTATGAATTTTTTCGGGATAAAAACTGTAGTTGTCCATCCCAGTTTCTTTATAATAGGTAGGTAACAGACAGGCAGAGACAAATAAACAGGCAAACAGAGCTACTTAGGCATCTATAATATTGTAATAGTATAGTTACAACATTACAAAATTGATTAACATATTTATTTTGTACAATTGTATAAAATAAAATACAATGGCATCACATTAAATAAAACCAGCATGGATAGCTGACTTGCTTATAATTATAATGTCACCTGTATTTCTCCCACCAAAAGCAGCTTTCATATCATAACCTTCATAACCGCTTGTCAAACACTTATATCGAGTCAATACCTGCACTTTGACTTCCTCACAACCGGCTGTTAGACACAGCCATAAGACCCAACAAAAAGCAGAAGAAAATGCCGTCCCGAATGAGTGAATGATATAAATTAACCACGAATTCCCGTGCCATTCCTTGGCAGTGCAAATTACAGCGTCCCATTCACCCGCCTACCCGCATTCAGCGCGTACAATTTGGGCCGGACGCGCTCATTCGTGAACGGGCGGCCGGCGCGTCGCCACGTGTATTTTAGTGCTCTGCGTTTTATACGGCATTATTAGCCTAGTTGTCGGGATAATAGTTTCGGACAGGCTGCTTGAATGGTGGCATTTGCTTTCATTTGATTGTCGTCGGGTTACTGGATGATTGGACTTACTTAACGGGCTTGAGAACTGATGGAAACTATACAAAATAGAGCACCACTTTAATAACTATACTTAAATTTAAATTTCTGAAAACCCCCAACGCAATTAAGGGTCACATATAAGTTTGAAAATAAAATAAATTGGTTGATAGATTGGATGTTGATTGGTTGGGTCCCATTGAAAAACAGCGTTGCGGCTTGCCGCAACATTATGCTGAGTGAGGCCCAATTTATACTATTCGATGATTTTTATTTGTATCTTTTCCTGTCAACTGTATTTCCTGTGTATCGAATATGTGTAAATAAACATCTCACTCTCTCTCTCAAATGTCCATTATGCGTCTAAGATTTCTTCCACACCTTACAAAAGAGCTGATAACTTTGAAACGGCTGGACCAATTTTGATAAAACATGTCTAAAAACCATCGCCAAGAAACCTGCTTGCAAATAATAAAAAACCGCATCCAAATCGGTTCACCTGTTTAAGAGTTATGATGTCATAGACAGACAGACAGACATACATACACACTCACACATAGCGGTAAAACTTATAACACCCCTCTTTTTGTGTCGGGAGTTAAAAATAGAACTACATAGTAAAATAAAATTTTATAACTATGGTTTTTCCTGATCATTAGTTTACAGGGTCTGTGAAAACTAAAATGTAGGTACAGTCAGCAACAAAAGTGAGGTGGTCGAGTTAAAATAAACCACACACCCTTATATTACCTTTGCAAAAGGGACGTATACACCGTGAAATTTTAGTGGTTGTTTTCCCGATACGAGGTGATTTAGTTTCGATTGTACAATCGATTTATAATTACTATTTTGACTAGAGTCAAAAATCCAATTGTGAAAAACGAAAGTCGAAAATGACCGCGAACCAATAGTAACGCTTCGTTGGTACAAGTAGCGTACGATCGTACGATAGGTTAGATACTAACGAAGCGTTACAATTGGTTTGCGGTCATTTTCGACATTCGTTTTTCACAATTAGATTTTTGACTCTAGTCAAAATAGTAATTATAAATCGATTGTACAATCGATACTAAATCACCTCGTTTCGGGAAAACAACCACTAAAATTTCACGGTGTATACAGTAGATAATTTTGACCTCCATAACTGGTCATTCACTTCTGCTGGTGACTGTAATATCAACCCAACTGAATCGTAACGCACTATACAACTATTGCACAGCCAAACTCATAGTGCCATCACATTGCTTGACAAGGGAATTCATTATGTAACTGACTGTGAAAACGGTGGTTCAGGAATTAAATAGTTATTGGTTCGGATCCACTGTAAAACGTTATCAAAATAAATGCCATAGTAACATTACGATATTACGGTGTACGATGCATTTTAAGAATTATCATAACGGCGTTTACATTATTGTGACAACATTTCAAGGTGAGTCTTGACTTGTCCTGCTTTACCAGATACTACCAATACTGAATCTCATTTCATAGGTACTTCAAATTTTTTTTTATTATCTTATAACATTATGTGCTCCACTCCAACGCAACACAACAATGTCGTATTGTGGTAATAAGGTTGGAATACATTGATATAAAGCTACACAAAAATGCCTGAATCAATAAATTGTTTTTTATTACTTAAATAGTTTTGTCTTTAAATGTAGTCACTATGTTTTACTACAAAACTCATAGATCAATCCTTAATGAAATCACAATGCTTATTCTTACACCAATTACAATATGGCCCGAGGCAACATATTTTTTATGAAGTCTTATCCCGGGCGGGGGAAATTAAAGATTGTCAACAAGTTTATTATTCGCTCCAGCGAGCACGGCCCCTCGAGGAGAGATATTATCGAGCACATAAACTGGTGAGTAGTTCTTACGATATCGAAGTGAACCTTGGTTTGGCCTCTTTCTCATTAATCGTGACCTTTTGGCATTTCGCTCACTTCTGATTTAGTACATCGATTCCTTGAATGAAAAAGGTTTTATCAATCAATTCAGTCTGTCCTGCGATAAAAAATTAGAACTAGGCTAAATACTTAGTTTTAATTTTTTTGAACACTTAAATAAGTGCTCAATTGAATAATCTCAAAATGTATGGAAGTCTCGAGCACATCAGGTGAAACAATTGATTTGCAATTATGAAGTGCACAAATAATTAAAATTAAATAGTAAAATCGTGAGAAATGGACCACAATAACTAATGTCTTCTAGTTAGATGTTTAGTTTATAGTTAAGTTTTATTCACTGTTATTTATTCTTAATTGTTTTATTTTTAGTTACATTAAATAAATATATCATATGTCTTCTTGGATTTTAAATACCTTCAAGGTATAGACGAAATCTCTACAGTCGGTCGTCCTTAATTTTGTACAGTATAAGTACATAAGGTACATAGTAATACAGTTTCACAGCATAGTATCATTAAATTTATGCTGCTATTTACTATTAAACTACCTACTAATATGCATGGCCCAAATCGTAATCAACTTTTAACACTAAATGGAATTAAAAACTGTGTTTCTTCTCACCTCCAAATTAATTAAAAATACAACCAGATAGTACCGGGACCTTCGCAATTACAATTAGGCAGTGTTAACAAACCGGCGGCGTGTCGCTCGCCATCAAACTACAGATTTCATGTTCGCTGGTCGTGTGTGCCACTAATAGGGTATTATGAACTTCCGCTAAGAACTTAAGGGCTGAGGGTTCTCGAGGGGAACCATGAAGGGTGCGCGGGAGGACGGGGCGGTATTTGAGGTATCTCCTTAGAAGTAAGCAAGGAGGGCGAGCGAGATTACAGATGGCAAGATAAGCCTCGAATTAGATACAACGAATTTTGTATGAAGTTGTAAAGATATTAAGCGCCTTGTATCTTTGCTTTGAGAATAAAATATTAGGTTTATTTTACAAAACCCTTAAGCGAGCATTATGGCGTTATTGCGCTTCATTTATTAATTGTTCATTGCGCTGTTTAACTGGCCATGTTGAAATTTGGGGAGTGGAACGTTTCTTCCCGTAATTTTATGGAATATTAATGTTCAGGAATATAATTTCTTAATCTTGGAATTCAATGAAGCGTTTGATTTTGGCTTCTTGATTACATAAGAGAAACTTTCAATTATTTGAAATACTTAACGATTGTTGGCACTGAAACTACACATATTAAAAGAAGTGCTCGTATTTTCGCAAAAGGTGTTCTAAAACTACTTAATTACGGAATATTATAAGTCATGGTTGGGTTTGTTTGTCATTCTATAATTAGAACTCATAGTGTTTAAACGCTACGTCGTAGCACTTTTCTTAGCACGCACCAGTTCCAAACATTGAAGTTTAGCAAAATCTTCCGCAAGTCAAGTTTTGTCAACCTGAAGCATACTACAGATAATATATTTAAGCAAAGACGCCACGTAACTGGAATACGGGGTGTTTGCGGCTTCCCCGCTGCTAAATAATGCTATTAGAGTAAACTAGCTTTTCGCGCCACAGACTTGCGTCGCGGTTTTGCTGTAACATTTTTATCCGCATTTTTCGCGTAAAACAACTACATTTGCGTTTTCGTGGGAGAGAAAACAACACTTTCCTAAGTTGTAAAAATAAACGGAATCACTGGAACTATTAAGTGGCATCGATCACGATCATTTGAAACTAAAACTTCATTTAGATGGTGCGGGAAATATCGTGCGAGTTACACATCGTTTATTTTAGCATTAAAAAGAAGGTAAGCGATCTTGATGTGTCTTTTTATTCTAAAACATTTTTGAAAAATAAGTCGCAGCAAGTATGTAACAATTAGCAAGGACATATATTATGGTCATTTACATTCTTTTGGTTTCATAAGTAAAAGTTAGTATTTTTTTAAAAGCTTTTTTCACTAAAAAAGACTCGTCAAGATTGTTTACCCTTTTTTGATACTAAAATAGAAGAGATATATTATAGGCCGCGCGGTTTTGGGTTTATATGTGGTCGATCATTAACGGCAATGTATCATAATTCGCACGATATTTCCCGCAGCATCTATGTAAGGCTTTAAGGGGGGATTAAAATTCCGAAGACTTGAGTTTGACCTTTGACGGGGCAAAGGCTCTTTAAAATATGAACATAGGAATCATTACAACGCAGACAAGGCACAATTACGGGCTGATACTACAATTCTCCGGGTTTAGTGGGCCAGGCTTGCGAGCGCATCGCCGGCGGGTTCTATTCACAAAAACATCCCACCCTCCGGCTGTTCTTAAATCTCAATTAAGGTTAAAACCGTGTCTCGGGGCCGCACGTACACTGAATTAAATTAATGGCTCCACATATTGCAACTGCGGCGGCCGTCCCTGAATTAATTGCTTCTTTTTTCGTCTTACTTTCTTAAATGTTTTATTAGTGATGTATATTCGTTTGTTTAGACGGGGCATTACGGGGCTGTTTAATCTAGCCGGCCCATTTGTTTCTGTTCGATTGATTTACTGCGTCAATATTTGTGTTACATCTGGAGGAATACTGTTTGGAGGTTTATTCGGAATTTGAAGGGAGGAAGGCTCTTTTAGTTACAACGATTATTTATTCAGTATCTACTCTGTTCATTTACGATGGAGGTGTTGTTTCACCTTTTTTTATGACGTGACTGTAATTGTGTTGGTTTCATATGTCTTTTTTACCAGCGTGTTTAGTTTTTGTTACCTATACATATAGGGACAACTCAATAATAGGCAAGCACAGCAAGTATATTTTCATAATTCGACTACAGTGGGGAACATGGCTATCCGTGGTATTAAAATTATTCATAAACCACGTAAGATTGTGTGCGCTTAATATTTTGATATTTTTCTAGGTACTTTAAAAAAACAAATTGATAGAGAATACTACAAAATATATCCAAAAAAACCGGAAAGTGCGAGTCGGACTCGCGCATGAAGGGTTCCGTACCATTATCTATAAAAACGGTAATAAATCACATTTGTTATAGGGAGCCCCCCTTAATTATTTGTTTTAATTTAATTATATATTTTACACTTGTTTCGAAGGATCACTTACTTGGAAGGTGCACTGTCTCAAAGTACATTTCCTAATGGATAAATTTTCCCCAAAAGACTACTTTCTCGGATAGAGCATTTTCTTTGATGACATTTTCCCCGAAAGTATACTTTTTTCAAATAGCCGTATTTGTACATATTATACAAACGGGCGTCTCATAAACGTGTTAATTTTGGGAAATTTTGCGTTTTGGAAAAGTGTACGTTTTGAGATAATATACTTAGTGGGCAAGTGCATGTATGATAAAGTGTGCATTTCGAGAAAATGCCTTAATTGAGAAAGTGTGTGCTTCGTGAATGTACATTTTGCGGAAAGTGCGCTTTTAGAGAAAGTTCACGTTTCGGGAAAGTGGGGTTTTTTGAGCCGAAGGACATTATAAAACACCTTGTATACCTATAACATTTCGAGAAATTTCATTGCATATTTTCATACGTCCTTTCGTGTATTTTGTACTTGGTCTACCTCACAACGGGTATTATTTAATTTATATTAACACTTTAAAGTAATGCTAAGTCACAGTAAAAAAAAAAACTTCCACACCTCACCCCCATACGAGCATGCACGCAAGCTCCTAAATCAAGTCATAAACTTGTCTGCTGACATTACACGGCGCAGCGCTGTATAACAACTTATGTTACAACTTAAACTATTTACCTACTGAACAAGTTTTGCGTGCCGACCGGATGCCTCCGGCAAATTACGGATAATCTACGCACTGGAGAGGATAACAGCGGATCTGTGGCGAAGTTTTGGTCTGTTATACTGTATGGTAGAAGAAGATTCATTATCATCATCTCTACCTATATAGAATACGCCCCACTGCAGGACTCCTCTCAGAATGAAAGGGCTTGGGCTTTAGTTCCAACGCGGGCTCATTGCGGATTGGGAACCTAACACAACATTGAATTTCTTTGCAAGTGTATCTAGGTCTCCTCGCGATGTTTTTCTTTACCGTAATGCTCATATTATTCGTACTGTTCGTATTTTAGCCGTGTAGTGCAAATCGGGTTTAGCCGCATATACCTACTCGTATAACCTGATTTGGGCTACACGGCTAAAATGCGAAGAGTGGCAAATTGCTCAACAATAGAGATGTTGACACCATTAAAAAAGAATTTGAAGACACGACTCCAGTAAAAAAACGCTTTATTTCAGCCCTGAAAGTCAGATTAATTTTCGATTAAATGCAAAATTAGATTTTTTGTTTCCTTAAAACAAATAAATAGTTAGTTGATTGAGCATTGCGAACAATGACGTCATATGTCGCTATTGTCATTCAAACTCTATGGGAGATCAATGGGAGATTGTGTTTTGACAGCTCATAAAAAGAACGTCAGTTGATTGGTGGTGTCAACATCCCCATTAAAGTTGTTGACCCTACTACTTGCACGATGGGCATTTCTTAACATTTTTATCTATTACGGTACCCAAGCCACCGAACGCAACCCTGCGCTTCAAACAAGCCTACTGTTCCATACACTGTACCACCCCCCGTCATATTTCGTCAAGCCGAGAAGCCAGGGTTGCCAAGCAACGACTCAAGCCCCCGAGTCAGCTACGAATTATGACGTGTTGACACGGGGCAGCGTGACTGTAAAGCCTAAAGGTTAGTCAAAATACTCGTAGTATTGAGCTCAAAGGCTACCAGCCATCAGGTCGAGTACAAAGTGGAAATCAAACAGCCCGTAAATATAGTAAAGTGTCTGAATGAAAATTGTCTAATCAAATCTTACTAATAATATTACCCGTGTAATGAAAGCCGTGGTAGCCTACTGGTTTGACCTATGAACTCTCAAGCAAACGGTCGTGGGTTCAAATCCCGGCTCGCACTTCTGAGTTTTTCGGAATTTATGTGCGAAATTACATTTGTAATTTACCGTGAGCTTTACGGTGAAGGAAAACAACTTTTTTTAACATTATTAGATTAGATGAAAGATGTCACAAATGTTTGAAAAATGCGCATACAACACAATTTTACATCTTAAATAGTCATTTTATGACATGATGTGATTTAGTAACAATATTATATAGGGTGACGGCACCAATCATGGACATGTTAAGTACAGTAGTGATCCAGTAATGGACAGCAAAGATTTAATGCCTTATAGCCTACCATTCATGGACTTTACCAGTTATAATCATCAGTTATTGTGAGCATAGTGTTGATAATTTAAAAATGTAGTGTGTCCGTTTCTAAAAAATTTAGGTTTCCGGAAAAAAATGACCATAATTGGTCCTTGTCATTACTGGTGCTGTCACCCTCAATAAAAAATTTTAAAAATCCCCAACGCAATTTGGTCGCTCATATGTTATAAAATAAAGTAAATGCCCATTATGCGTCTAACTAGATCCCTTCCGCAGCTTACAAAAGAGCTGATGACTTTGAAACGGCTGAACCAATCTTGATGAAACATATCTAAGAACCATCGCCAAGAAACCTGCTTTCAAATAAAAAACGCTTCCAAATCGGTTCTCCCGTTTAAGAGCTATGATACCACAGACAGACGCACATACACATAGCGGTCAAACTTATAACACCCCTCTTTTTGTGTCTTTATCTCGGGTCTCGGGTCTTTGTGTCTTTTAGTAATTGTAAGTTCTTGTCCTAACCCAAAAGCATCACAAGTCGATCTTCGTAATCGTCTACGCAATGATAATACCTATTCTACGGCCGTCCTATAACCGAATGCTGCGTGTACGGTTGAATACGTAATTTTGTGCGCAAGCCACATAGCTATGCGGTTAGTGCATTCCATACTGCATCTACAATCTAGATATGACGGAAATTAAACGCTTCATTACGACGCCTATCCAGCCGTATGACGTCATACAACGTAGGTACGCGTAACAGTTATATAATAAATCAACATGTGGCTTCGGGAAGGCATATTATGTGAATTCAATAACAGTTATTATGGTACGAATAAAAGTTCAAATGCTTTATTTTATAACAAGACGAATATTTAGAAATGTAAAATTTAAGAAAGCCACGGTTTGACTTATGGCTTCTCAAGCAGAGGGTCGTGGGTTCAAGCCCGGGTTCGCACTTCTGTTTGAAATTACATTTGAAATTTACCATGAGCTTTGCGGTGAAGGAAAACGGCGTGAGGAAACCTGCACACACTTGCGAAGAAATTCAATGGTGTGTGCAAAGTTCCCAACCCGCACTGGGGCCGCGTGGGAACTATGGTCCAAGCCCTCTCATTCTGAAAGAAATTAGAAAATAATTAATTACTTTGCGGAGAAGCAAGGCAAAATAAAGTACTTAATTGATATGGATCTTTATATTGCAGTTCATTAACTTCACTGTCTGAGTTGGGAAAATAATTATATGGCTTTTTTGTCACATGCGCGTCTCGCGCTTTTGGCTCGTGTGACATTACTATTATTAGTTCTGTGTTATCTCAGAATTCTTTTTTTCACTGGAATATTTGAGACCGGCTTAAATGGGGTACTGGATGCATGTAACAGACAACACCATCAATTAGGTTTTATTCATCATCATCATCATCCCAGCCTTTAAACATCCCACAGCAGGGCACAAGCGTCCTCTCAGAGTAAGAGGGCTTGGGAGTGCGAATTGGGAACTTCAAAGTCACACACACCATTGAATTTCTTCTCAGGTGAATGCTGGTTTCCTCACGATGTTTTTCTTCAGCTCATAGTGAATTACAAATGCAATTTCACACATACATTCCGAAAAACTCAGAGGTGCGAACCCGGACTCGAACCCACGACCCTTAAGACCATTGGTCAAACCACTCGGTCACCACGGCTTTTTTTAATCCCCCTGAATTAAAAATGTTTTGTGTTATGCCAAAAATTAGCCAAATCGTTAAAACTTCTGGTATCATTTCGGTTTTAAACGTTTTTATTCAACTGCAAGGCTTCATAATAAAAATTGAAATGAAAATATAATAATGAACTTCACAAATTTGAAATATAAAGCAAACACGAATAATCGATTATTTTAAACAGCGAAATAAATATTCGGCATTCGTTTCCATACTTTGGACGGGTGAATTTTAAAAGGCTTATTATTGGATGTCACGCCTTGTGATATACGAGTAGTGGCCTCTCGTAATCAACTATCGATTTACGTTTCCACCCTACGGGCTTAAATTAAATTTACTCCGTACTCGTAAATGATAGTTTTTAATGATTCTTAATTAAGAATTTTAGCTCATTCTTCCGTGTCAATTTCTAAAAACCTTCCTTGTTTGTAACACTTATGAAATGGACTAGTATTATAGTATCTGGCATGTGAAATATCTTAAGCCCTGCTCTGTTTCTGCAGTATTTTATAAACGTTCTAAATATGTTAAAAATGTTTAGTATCTATTTGGGATAGTGAGATTATTAAGAGTATATTTGACTTTAATAATAATGCCATTTAAAAATTTATTCTAAAGGCACTTAGTTTGATTAAAAACGACAGTTTCAATCGTTTTACTTGGTACTTTGCTATATTATAACATTTTATACTAAAAACGTTGTTTAAAATAACCAAATTTAATGCTTGAGCTTCAAAAACTAATTGAATTGCGTTCGTGCTGCCCGGACATAGTGCCAGGTTTGTAAATTAAATTGTACGACTGCCACCGAACGAAGTACGGCTATCCTATTACTTACCCATACAGGCAGTAAAAGGGTCTTTAAATATGTGCTCTGTACGGCAATGCCGCATTTATGTGTAAAAGTGCGCAAGTGACTAGCTTTATTGGAATGCTTTTATTACAGCACTTACTCTGGCACTCGTACAGAGGAGGTCGCGGAATAGCACAGATATTGTTGTTCGTGACAATAAATAAGACGTAAAATTTTATTTTACAGCTGTAAACGAAAGAAGCTAACGAAATTACATTCAATTACGGGACTGCGTCGCGGCATTCCTGCGCCGCAATAAAGGCCGCAGAGCAACGTTCTTCGCGTAAATTTTTCGGACATAAAACTCTGTAAAAGTGAAGTTAGTGAGATGTAGAGCGACAATAAATGTTTATAGAGGCGGCGCTCGGAGGTGGGCCGATGCGCGGGTCCCTCGCCCCACTCAATTAAGTTTTCGCAAAAGAAAAATAAAAATTCTCCATTCCTCATTCGCAGAGCAAACACGAATAAGGCAAATTAAGTGAGCAAAATAAGGTTCCCCTAAAATTAGGTCACGCAACCAAAGTGAGACTTGGAGGGCTCTTGCGTCTCGTTATAGAAATGAAACATCGCCGCCGTAGTTAATGTAATTAATTTCTGAATTTTTAATTTTTGTGGCGTTCTTTGATACCGAAGAACGCAAAGGTATTTTCATTCTTTCATTTCGTTTTAGGAACAGTTCCGAAAAATACTCCGGACATGTAAATTTCAGCTGTTTTTCAATTCCCTTTGCCTCTTATTTTATTTGAGATGTCGCAGTTTTCTACTTTACTATTACTTTATGTACAGTTTGGTCTATTTTGTAGGGCACCAGAAATAAAATAACAGATAAAAAGAATTTCGCAAAATTAAACAGAAGGTAGCTGTTGTACATTACATCAATAGCGGAAAATATAAACTTTGTCCACCTTGACAAATTCTCACTAATAAATTTTATTTTCACTCTTTGCGTGTCTATCCGTGTAAATGTCAAAATCCACATAGCAGACGCACACCATAATTACGTCGATAGATTGTAGATATAAAATCCTTCATAATCCCCATTCCAGGAAGCTGGAATTACCCACTAACGTAACCAATTTTCTTACCTTTGACAAAATCACGGCTGCTCTCTTACCTATTACGTAACATTACCCAAAGGACGCACGCGGAGCGAATACAACCAACCCTAAACATGTGGTGTATCATCCATGCGCTTTTGAATCATATTAATAAGCGTTAAAGTACATTTTGGTGCGCGAGATGGATTGTTGAACTCGCGGCTGGGAAAGACGTTTACAAAACGTTGTATTGAGTGCTCTATGAGCGGGGTATTAAGGCTTGTACGAGCTCGCGTGTAGGGCAATCTGCGAACCGCATGTGCTTGCGGCTCCCGTATCCTCGTAAAAGGAGTCGAGACGAGCGAGCAAATTAGAAAATCTTTTGGAGAATAATTTAAGAAGTAAACCCGCCGCGGTTGCCGCTAAGTTTGTTTCGTCTCCGCGGGGCGCAGGGCGATCAAAGCCCGCCGAATGTTCATTTTGACTTGTTTAATTTGAAAGTGCAGTGGTGTTGTAAATTGACAAGATTACGTGGAAGTTTGTTGATTCTTTCATGCGGCTTGTAAAGGAAAGCATGTACAATTTATTTGCATGTGTAATTAGAGCTGCTTGTTGCACATTAGTTCAAACATAATGTTGTAGTTCTTATAGGCAGGTCGCAAACGTGGTTTCTAGTCTCTTTACTAGAAAGAAAAAGTGCTTAAAATTTTACTCACTAGATTTTCTATCTATCCGAACATTTTTAAACCTACTAATTAGTAAGTACAAATAAAGTTAAATCATTCACCCATAGGCTGATCCTATCGTGTTTGGGTGTTCAACGCAGCTCGATATATGACGCGTTATTAGCTTAGTTGGTCAATATTATTTGTCAACACTCCCAGACAGACGACTATTCGCAGCGTTGTTCAAATTTGCCACCACAATGAAAACATTAAAACGTGATCTGTCATCAGGTTGACCCTAAATGATGGAATAAATGTACCGATATCACTCTAAACTGTTTACGCTCGTAACCAGTAGCAGCGTTTTTCCGCTTTGTTGCGAAAACTGCGTACGAGCACAGAACTCGCCTATAGCGGGTTCACGCCCCGGAAAATGTTATTGGTAATAAGTATAGTTCATGTCCATTGTTCAAGACAAATGTTACCTTAATGTTCTTAATCTAGAGATAGTTTTAGCCGAACTTTTGGTCCAGCAGATACTTACCTTGAAAGTTTCGAATTCTGTTGCTTAAAGTTTGAGTGGATTTTTATTCTTACAGTATAGGCACAATCCAACGACGTTCCCAACGACCACACATCACACACACACGACACTGACATCGAAATTTCCAACTGTTAAGCTTTTTACAGTTGTCACAGATCTTTCGACCAATCCAATTACATCTGGAGTAGTTGGAGTAATTACGAACAAAAGCGCAATTGAAAAATAACCGTTAATTAAAACGCAGCAACCCTGCAACTTGCGCCGGCGGCGAGCTGCCGCAATTTCTTTGTCTTACACCCTTTAACATATTTAATTAACCACCGGTAGCAACTCCTTGCGGGTGACGCCCCGTTATTTACGAGAACAGCCCTAAATACGTAAACTGAGCTGCTGAGCTTTGTTACGTACAAGCATATAATTGAAAGGTGTGTTTCGATGTTTTAAAACACTGTGATTACGCGCTCTGAAGATGTTTTGTTTTACGCACTTCTGTTTTACTTCCGCATGCGGGAGCGGAGTTACGCGTTGCGTAATAAAGGTCTTATTTTGGTTTGCAGCTTGAAAATTGTTATGAGAATGTACGGTATTTAATATGCAGTCAGCATATATTATTAGTAAGTAACTACCAGGTATTTAAAATATATCCCCTGTAAACGTTTTGCAAGTTTGTTTTCTTAGGTACATAATAATATCAAGTCAAAGTATACGACGTCAAAAGTAATACTAAATATTTAAATAAAAATTTTGATGAAAACCTTCACAGCGGTGTTCAGTTAACCTAACCCAATCATCTGCTGAAATATTTCGGATAAAAATCAGTAAAAGTAGGTACTAGAGAAATAACATTAATTTTGTCAAGATAAACTTTCCTAGAGTAACAAGATTTATTTACATTTCGTTCAAAATTTATCTGAGATTGTTGAAGCTCTGTCGTTAAAGATCTATCGATGATGTCGGCAGGCACCCCGCTATTCATATCACAAACCTATCTAAACATTTCGAACATTGGCAAAACTTCCTCCCGAAAAGTTTCTCCCGCGCCGATCATACGGTCGTATTTTTCTTCCCTGCTACGTCAAGCGTACAGTATTAAAATATATTCCATAAATCACGATACACTTATGAATTTCGAACAAGAAGGCCTAACAAAAATACTTACTTAACAACTTGTTGGGAAACTCAACAACGATTAGCAAATGTACCCGCGGCCGTTAACATCCTGGGAAGTCTTATAAATTAACAAAGTTTAAGATTACACGCGAACCTCGTAATGTATAACTGCTCGACATAATGTACTGGAGGTATGGGGTGGCCATCCGGCATCCTAGTAAAATATTGACACAAATCCCTTAACTTATAAAATTGTGCTTCCGTCCCCGATGTAGGCAATATGGGATTTCCGTCGTCATTTTGATGTAGGGCCCCGGGCGGCGCGGGAGTGGGCCGGCGGGCGGTGTTTGCGCGGGGGACACCTGGCTACTTACTTCTTGCGGCCTAGAGAATTGTTTGCTGTTCGATATGTGCCGCTTTGTGCAATCTATGCTCTCACCAATACAACTTATTTTGACTGTCGCTGAATCCCTGATTCTAAGTGATTCTAGGGTGGTTGTATGATGAATTCGGAAGTCGTGGTAGCCTAGTTATTTGACCTATGGACTCTCAAGCAGAGGTTTGTGGATTCGAGCTCTGGCTCGCACCTCTAATTTTTTTCAGAATGTATGTATATGTATGTACGAAATTACATCGTACGTAAGGAAACCTATACACACTTGCGAAGAAATGGGTTCAATGGTGTGTGTGTACAGCCCAAGCTCTCTCATTCTGAGAGGACACCTGTGTCCTGCAGTGGGACGTACATATGTAGGATGAGATGATGCTGACTCCAGAAAACAACTTGTTTGTGCTTCAAATCCAACATTGTCTTTACTGCATTGTTAGTCTGTTTATCTAGTTATTTAGTCGGGCTGGGGTCCCTCTTGTGGGACAACAATGGGCGCGCGCACATATTGAGTACGATCGCTAATAGGAAGTTACGAGGCAGTACTTTAATATAAGTTCGATTATTAACCGGCACTCAGAACGACCAATAACAAAAAGATAAAAGTGTTCCGAGCATAAACACGCTCTTAATCCTCGATTTGGGGAGGGTCTGTGTTGAAATGGAAAAATATTTGTCTGGCAACTCTCGGCAGACGGCAATGTACCGACGGGCGGTGGCACGTACGCTTTTATTTTACACCGGTTAAGACAACTGCAGGTTTTCTGCTTGCACACGTTTTATTCGCTGTACGTTTGGATCACGTAGCGCTAAAACACGAGCCACTTTCAATTTATTCGTTTTTCGGTTGTTAAAAAACCATTGAACTGTCTATTTGCGCTAATCCAATGTGCCGCGACGCGACCAGGCGAGACTTTTATAGCTAATGTTTTCATTTGGAAGATTTCTCTTTAAATTCATCTTGAACTTATAGTCTCGTGTTTGATTGCATATAATCATTTAACAATATTTTTAATATTTTAAAAAGTAATGAGCAAAACTCCCTTTTTTCGAGTATTTTCTAGATACACGTAAATCTACACATGAAACTAAAATCATAATATAAATATTTTTTTAAAAACCTATTCTAATTTAAGCACTGAAACTGCCATCACCACCGTTGTTTAGTATGTGAAAAAAATAATATTGACCTAACAACACGTCTAGAAACCATATAGTAATAGCGTGAAGTTAGTAAACAGGTTGAAAGCTACCTCGGTACCTAAGCCACGTTTCTGCAAGCGTCCGGTCCATTTTGCAACTTTTCAGATATCTGCTTGAACTTGCTCTTATGGTTTTATGCAAACTAAACGGGATCATATCGTTATTGGAATATTATCGTGGCCTTTTAGCGCTGAGTGGTGTAAAGGGCGAGATGTTGATACGAAATTCGCAAACTAACATCTAGAAAATATTGTCTTACCCTATAGTAATTACTTACAACAAAAAGTATGAGAATTTCGTAGTAGGTATTTGTAGATTTTAAAATATTGGTTAATTTCCGTATTGTTTAATTAGGTTTTAAAATATCGTAGGTACTTTGTGTAGGCAACACGGCAAAGCCTCGTGGCTTAACCACAGTACTCGACTTTAAGAAATTATATTACGTAACTATTGTATAAAATACTAGTTACCTATAGGAAATTTTATGATTTTCCGGCATTATAAAAAAGACTCGATAAATAAAGTAACTACGCACTAACATATACATACAAATCCGTTACTTCGAGGTTCACAAGCAAACACATGCGGATCCAAACAGTCACAACAAGAATATCTTACGTAGCCCCTGCACTATTCGTCCTGGACCAACGCATCCGGGCTAAACCACACGCTCCGAGCTGCGTTTAACTACCGGCTTTACGCCGTGTACGACTCCGTCCGGTATTTAACCGGATCGCTTTACACATCAATTCCTTTTCAAACAGCTGCTCTTATATCTAATGGCCGTGTAAATAAAACGGTGCTTTCGCGCTTGATGTCTTCCGTGTAATATCTGGGCATTAAAGTTATTTTATGAGTATTCTTCCGAGTAACTTTATGTGTTAAATATGTTCTTAAATCAGTGGCTTTCGATTTAAATTACATACTTTTAACTCTTCATTCATTAACACTAATTAAATTTACAGTGGGTCAGATATAGGTAATTCGCCTGTGTATCCATAAAAAAGAAGAAAGTTTTTATTAAAATTACAAAGAAAAGACAAAGTTATTATACCGTTTATTTAAATTCTGAGTAACTATGTTGGCACTTGATAATAGCTAGGTAAATAAATAAATAAATAAATATCTCGGGACAATTCACACCAATTGACCCAGTCCCAAAGTAAGCTAAGCAAAGCTTGTGTTATGGGTACTAAGCAACGGATAAACATACTTATATAGATAGATACGTACTTAAATACATATTACCCAAGACCCGAGAACAAATATTCGTATTTTTCATACAAATATCTGCCCCGACACGGGAATCGAACCCGGGACCTCAAGCTTCGTAGTCAGGTTCTCTAACCACTAGTTTGTAAACAAAAAAATAATTGCGAAGACATTTAAAAAAGTGCAGTGTACTTTGCTTTCAAAATATCACTATTTTGTTGCATACAAAGTATAGTCCAAATAACATTACAAAATAAAATAAAAAAACCACTGAACGTATGTAGCCATTATGAACGCAAAATTGTGTTAATACCAAACAATTTTTTTGCTCATAAAATCTTTATAAAGGCGTCAGACCACGGCTAAACTCGGGCATAAAGTGAGCGTGCAATATCGAGTTAGCGAGTTCAGACCAAACAAGAGTTCTGGCTTCCGGGCGTAAACTACTTAAATCTTGACTTGTTTGTCTGCGGCGAACTTGGCCGCGACGCGGAGACTTGGCCGCCAGGCGAGACTTGGCCGTCACTTGCCGAGGCTTCGGGCGTGCGGTGCAGTGACGTGTCGTTGTGGACACTTGGCGCGCCGTATGGACTTAAATAGACTTTAAACCAACTTAGTAAGACAGCATTGTACGAAAAAACATAATAAGTACAAATATATTCTTTATTGCACATCACACAAAGCAGTATAGGTGATCCACAGGTGACCATAGGGCTGGCTTTTTCCTCGGACAACGTATTGGCATTGCCATGCAACGAGGAAACGCAGCCAGCCTTATGGTCATCCAGCCTATTAATAGCGATCTGGGCGACATTTGTAAATAAAGCTTTTTAGGTTTAGATTAAATTTGTTTTGGCTTTCCTTACCTTTTTTATTCATCGACGTTTTTGTCAATTTATACAATGCGAGTAAATAATATAAGTTAGACTCTTCAAAATACTATACCATTCTAGGTTCTTCATCTTTTATAAATAAAATAACTAACTAATTCTCAACAAACAGGTCAAATGTTTGTGTCTGTATTATTTTATCAATATTACTCACTATGATCAACGTCAATCCGTCATAACTAACATTATTCTTTGAAGCTAAAGAGGGCCGAATACATCTTCATTCCAGCCCAGATGTTGCAAGTATTTCCCCGGGGAGCCGCACTATGCACAAAATATGGCGACATTGTTTGTTTCCTGCTGCTTGTCCGAACTGTGATTTGGTGAACACGTCGAGTCGTAATAAAATACGGGTAATATATAGGAGTTGGGAATTTTTCTTTGCGTGGAAGGCAGCACCAACACTATCAATAGCAGCCTAAAGATTTGATGATTTCGAACAGGCTTGACTATCGCATTGTAAATGCCTGCTATGCGATTCCAAATAGAATGGTGCAGTGGTGATTCACAAATAGACACTATTTTATTTTATTATTTTGTAGGTTATACTTACACAGTAAAGTTATTAGTTATTAAGTACCCATTATAACTAACAAATTATAGATCCGAGTTATCTGAATAAATAAACTTATTAATACTAATTTTAAAATACATAGCAATGTTAGAAACAATGAATGAAATAGCCGAACTAATTTTGACCTGTTCATAGCTCTGGAATAAAACTCCTTTAATCCGATGAAGGGCGCGTTAAACTAGCCCGTAGTGGGGTTTCGTAGCATAGGTATTCTAAAAAATAGTAGGGAATGATTCATTAAAAAAATAACGTTGAATTAACGTGACCATAATTAAAAAATCTTTCTCAATATTTACCTACTATTACGGGAGATCCTAAACTATTAAAGCTATTTTTGTTCATTGCAAACAACGTGTGGTTCTATCTACAAGTTCAAGTCCCGAACAATTCGCTCAAAGTTCCAGCTGTTCCAAAAAAACTTAAATAAAGCAAATTCAAACGTGAAACTGAATCTGAATATAATTAAAATAAACACGAGCTGCTTTTCACAACACAAATTATACAAAGTTTCATATTCAAGCTTAATTCTGCTATTTCGTTTATTAACTAACAATTTGTAAAATTACAGTACACTACATTAAATAAGCTTCATAATTGACTACTTACTTGAATTGTTATAAAATGGAGCTTTAATTTTTATAAAACTATAAATAAATTGTAATTATCTATATGAAGTATGTTTATCCTTTCTCTAGTACCCATAGTACAAGCTTTTCTTAGTTTGAGACTTGGTCAATTTGTGTCAATTGTCCCATGATTTATTATTAATATTATTATTAATTATATTAGATATGAGGATGAAATAAAAAGACTTAGTCAAAACGTAAACTTATTCTAAGGTTATTAAAAAAAACGTGTTTCGTTTTAGGGACTATACCAGATTTAATTGTAGAGGAACAATCAAATTATGGCGTATCGTATATATTTAACACGTTACCAAAAATTACAAGCAATTCGCAAAATGATCGTCGATGTGAAACTATTCAAGCTATGACTGCAGATTGGTTTTAGCCTTCATTAACAAACCAGGACATACGACTTTGTTTGGAATGGCTGCCCATCGTATTTTTGTTCTTAACTTAGATTTTCAATTAAATTAAATTCAAATGATTTATTGCATAATACGTTGTTAAATTAGATGTTACAATAATAGATATCCAAATAATACATGTCCAAAGCATAAACCCTGATAGGGCACAGCAATATTATTACAACTTACAATAGTATTTAAGTACAAATAACATTATTTTATAGCAGCTTAATTATTAAGAATTAGCAGGAGTATGACAGGCACAACTAACTTAGTCAGCATAACGATGAAAAAATAACTACAGAAAATATCGCAATCTAGAAATTAAGCTGTCTTTTGAAACTTAAGAGCCTTTTTGTAAATATTTTATTTTTAATTTTCTCAACAAACAACAAAGGTGCTGGTGAATATTTTTATTTACCAACATGCAAAAAGTTATAACGAAATTAGTACACATTGTCTAATTTATAAGTATGAGATAAATAGGAAATGAGACTCAGCGAGCCCGCTGGTTTTCAGCCTCTAACCTGCTGGACTGCACACTCGATTACCTTAAAGTTACCGCGACTTCTGGTATCTGGAACGAACTTTATTCCACCATCACATTGCTTATCTTGAGACCGAGCGTTCCTTCTAGTCTCTAAAGTAAATTCTATAGTGCTTAACGATCACGAAAGAGTTATTTAGCACCTGTTCCGTCCCAGAGCCGGTCGCCTCGCAAACGCCACCAAACGCCAATTACATTCAATTGATAAAAGAACCCACCTGTTGACTTCAGCCTCAAAGCGCATAAAATGTTCTCGAAAAAGATTTTATTGGCAGAAAATGTTGGCTCGACAGATGTTCTGCGGGAGATTTGCTTTCAACTCGCCGGAAAGTTCTTTTTGAGGACGCTTTTCAACTTACTGAATACTGTTTCCTTCTACAAGCACTTTATCTTATTCCTTTTGTGATAGTTAACTTTCCTGGAGGTTTTTGACTCGGTCGTTTTACCTGTTGAAAAATGTTTCCTCCGAGATTTTGTGCAAACTCTGGAAGTTTTAAAACTGTTTTGTGTACCTTGTGCTTTTTAATTGTCTGGACGGGGGAGGCAAATGTGCAAGTAGATACCGTAATATTGTCTTTGTTTTAATGAAACTGGAATGCCCGACAGGTTTTAGATATAAATAAGCTGAAATGGTTTTTCCACTCGTGTATTCTCAAGCAATATTTTAATTTAAGGTCTTTCATTCATTGTATCTGTGTAAAATGAGTGCTTTATTTAAATAGAGAATTGTTTCGTTATTTAGATGCCGGTCGGAGTTGAGGTGACTTGAGGATGATCGGGAACTGAACTCTACAACAACCATTTTAAAAGGTTTGTTGTTATATATTATTTTTCACATGCTGATATTATGACGGTGATACGTCTGAGCATCAACGAGACCAAAATTGGAGACGACCGTTTTGTTGAAAATTTTGATGACTTCATCAATTTACTTTGAACCACTTCTCCGTCTGTATTTATTGTCACCCTATAGCTCATTTTCCCTACGATACTCATCAAAAGGCTCGTTTTTCACTTTACGGTTCAAAACGATGAGCCTAGTGGTTAGAGAACCTAACTACGAAGCTTGAGGTCCCGGGTTCGATTCCCGGTCGGGGCAGATATAGGTATGTGTGAAAAATAAGATTTTTTTTATTGTGAGAGGGAGGCAAACGAGCAAGCGGATGTTTCTGCTTCGAGACTTTAATGTTTAATACGTATTTATGTTTGTATTTATCTATATAATTATGTCTATCCCTTGTCTAGTACCCATAGTACAAGTTTTGCTTAGTTTGGGACAAGGTCAATTTGTGTCAATTGTCCCATGACACATTCACATTCTTATATTTATCCACTTTAACGAGTAGGTATGCTTATCTCAGACATAGCTTTTACTAAAAAAACCAGCTCCGCTTTTTTTAATTGCCAAAGTCAAGGAAAACTTTCGCGTAATCAAAATTACTCGTAATTGATACGTCAAATTCACACAAAAAGTATTTCATAAGCCGGGCCGGAGGCGCGACACACACGGCCCAATTACCTAAAACACACAAGCAGTTAACCTCGAACCACTAATGAACGGGCGCGCCTTATCGTCTATCAGCGGCTTATAGCTTTCGTCCGTCCGCAATTAACGTATGCTAGGTATTCCGTGAGGACCCACCTGAAATGACGCACTCTATTATGGGAAAAGCCTTCTTTGATTTCGTGATTTTTCAATTGAACCACTCGCATTTGATTTGTGTGTTTTACGTTGCCATAAAATAATCACTGTTACAACTAAACAAAACGCTGACAACTTCAGTATTTATTGAATCGCAACATTTCTTACAAAAATTTGTACAAAAATGATGCCCTGTTGGGGCGTAGCAATTAAACTTAAAATTAAGCAGTACTTTTAAACTATATCCTTTGACTAAATACATAACATGACAATAATTAAAAATATTACTTAAAAATAAAAAATATTAAAAATATACTTATTCTTCTAGATATTCGTTTATAGTGTAGTAGCATTTTTGGAGTAAGAGATCTTTTAACATTCTTATAATTTTTTTATTTTTTGTTTCTATTTTTAGGGTTCCGTAGTCAACTAGGAACCCTTGTAGTTTCGCCATGTCTGTCCGTCTGTCTGTCTGTCCGCGGCTAAGCTCAGAGATCGTTAGTACTAGAAAGCTGTAATTTGGCATGAATATACATATCTGTCACGCCAACAAAGTGGTAAAATAAAAAATAAAAAAATATTTTTTTTTAGGGTACCTCCCATAGACGTAAAGGGGGGGTGATTTTTTTTTTCTCGACTAATCCTATAGTGTGGGGTATCGTTGGATAGGTCTTTTAAAACCATTGCGGATTTGCTAACATGATTTTTCTATTCAGCGATCTATTTGCGAAATATTCAACTTTAAAGTGAAAATTTTCATTAAAATCGAGCGTCCCCCCCCCCCCTCTAAAATCTAAACTGTTAGGTGGAAAAATTTTAAAAAATTCAGAATGGTAGTAAATATATCAAATTTACTAGGAAAATTATAGCGGCTAAGATTGCTTGGAAATTATTTGTAGTTTAAGAGTAAATAGTAGCCTAAGGTATAAAACATACCTAAACTTGGATGATTCCGTACACATACCAAATCCTTAGAAAAATATTACTTGATTTTTTCGTAATGGCTACGGAACCCTACCTTGGGCGTGTCCGACACGCTCTTGGCCGGTTTTTTATTTGGGTAGGTAGTTTATTATATATTTTTACTGACATAGCGTAGGTTCCGTGAGAGTGTAGTTTGAGGAGGGATGGTGGCAAATTTAATTTATTTCTGTGGCGTAGTGAGTATGTACTTTGGTTATCGCCTCGCTGTGTAAAGTAATCAGGGTATTTGCGGACAAACTTACATATTTCTAAAATATACAAGCAAGGTACTGTTAGTATTTTTTGTGCTTGGAAGTGGGGCTTGCAGCTCTCAGTGTTGGTGATGTTGACTAGAATCCGGATAAGTTTTTTTTGTGCAGTAAAAAGTGTTTGTGCATCTGTGCTATTTCCCCACAAGATGATGCCGTAGCTAAGCCATGCATGGGCATATGCATATGTGCAACGGCAGTATCATAACTTCTTATAATATAAAATATTACAAAGTCTCTACGATACCTACAAAAAAATGTAATACGTATCATAAGATCTAAAATAATTAAAACGTCACGATGTTAAATTCTACTCTCTTAATCCTCTCAAAACACTATCCAATTATTATTTACTCGTAGACAAGACATCGACATCCCACTAATATTCTGCAACAACCATCTGATAAAGCCACACAAACCTAATGAACTATGGAGTGGTAACACTTTAATACCAACGGCAGTATCATTGAATCTTTATGATGTACCAACATTAGCTAAATGCTACGAGATCCCAATTAAATGAAACCGCAAACAAATGTAGAGGGGTAAGAGAGGCCGAAGCAATTTATGTCCCCGCGCCCCACCGGTCTGTATCGGTGTCGTTTGCATCTGAAATCTTTCGAGGCAGGACTATATTAGAGAGGGGAATTGGCTGGATCTTAATTTATCGAAGTTTTTATGGTTTAATTAACGGAATTCACTTAGCCACGGGAGGGGCCGCCGGTCGGCCGCCGCCGACAGCGCGACGCATCGCGGTTAGCGCTTTATTTTATACTAATAGATGTCCTCCCTGTGCTATAATTAGCACCAGGACGCCATTGAAAGTTTTAATTGAAAAGGCTTTGTGCAGTTTTATAGTCCGTGAACAATGTTACACGGTATTTCATGCAGCCGCCGGCGCGCTTAATCTTGACACCTCCGCTTTGTCCCAGCGTCGCGACGAGCAAGCCCAGTGAGCAGTGACTCTCCTAAATAAGCAACTCTCACATTCCTTTGCTTTTAAGTGTTACATTTATTATTTAAACTCAGGTTTAATTACACTTTATGAACCCTAAAATAAAATAGAAGACGAAAGATTGAACGTCAAAATACTCTCTCGAGTACAAATGTAATGATCTGTGTCTCTTTGGCAAGAAGATCTTTTATCAATCGCCCCAAAAGTACCTATCGAATAAATAATTAAATTGTACAAATTTGTTGATAGGCCGAATAAACTTTTCATTGTGTTATTATTGCGTTGTTCTTGAAATTAATTCACCCTTCCGAAATTTGGTATTCTAAACTGTAAATTGTAGCCTCTTGCCCCAATTATTATAACATTTATTCTTTATGGGGTAAACAGATCCCTATTTATTAGGGTTCATTATTCGAATTAATTTGTTTGTGTTATGTTGTGGGCCCGGGATGAGATAGACGGGGCTAACCGCGCGTAAAGAGGCTGTTTTGATATTTAAATGAGGGTAGAGGCTTGATTGTAGCCATTCACCTCTTGGGCGCGCGCCGACCACACGTGGCCACTCCGCACGGCTCGGCTCCGCCACTTCCCTACTTCGCGAATATTAATTACATATTACTATTCATGTGACCTTTAGCAGAGTAATTATTCTAATGTGGACGGAAATACTTGTGGGATTTTACGCCAATATATACCTACGTAAAAAATAAACCCATTTTATCATTAAAATGCACATTACAATTATTGAACCAGTATATTGCTGTAATTGGTTATGTATTTAATTATATTTCAAAGAAATATCTGGTACATTCATTATGTCGTCACTCCTTTCACGTACTTAATTGAAATACAGTGCTTAATAAAAACGTGATAATACAGCAGAAAATTGAAATAAATATCCGATGTCGAGTATTCAAGCGAAATTCGTAAGTGAGCCGGTAACAATAGAGTTTAATTTACTGATTACGAGGGTTGCTGGGTTTGGGTTACCGAGTTAATTACAAGTGTCGTTACAGGACTCCTTCCCCCTTTACTGAGTTTTTAATCCCGACTTTTGAACCACAAACGGAACCTGAATTCATAGTAGTAATTCATAGTCATTGTAGGAAAATTGAAAGCTTGTTTCATTTAACCCCATACTCCTAAGTCCTGACGCTTTATATTATAACAGAAAGTGCTTCAGAATGAGCCGCAAATTCCCAGTTTTATGATTTTGAAAATTATTCAACATATTCGTGTTCATATACACCTCATGGTAAATTCATCAGTTACTACTCTAGGACTTACGAGGTTATCATCCTACTTGTAAAGAATAGTCATTAAATAGCAAACCATCCAACTATTCAGAAATTACTGAAATGACAAATGTATGAACCAAAATATAAACAAAACCCCTATAACGACAAAAATATTACGTTATGATCTAGATTATTTTATATTATATTAATAAACCCTAAACTTATTCCAGTACCTACTAAAGTTGAGTCTAAAGGGATGTGTCCACTCGCTGGATTGAGTACGTCTTATATCACTATTTTAACGCATAGTTGGGTTCCTCTCATGTAGATGTTTACACCTTGTGCCACTGCGCGGTAAGATTAGTGACTTCTCTAGCTATAACAATCAATTATAATCTGGTACTAGGTCTGGTCACCACTTAGGGCACCTATTTATTGAGTAGCTTGTGTTTTTTTTCATACTTACTATCTGTATTGCTTGCTAAGTGAGCTATAGATTTATTTTATTGTATTGTATATCATACTAAAATAAATTTTAGCGAACATTATATGTACAAAATTTTGTTTTTATTTTCACAACATTTGCAATAGAAATTTTTTTTACACGACATTACACGAGTGCATACAGAAAAAGTCACAACCGAAAGCAAGTATTGATACAAACTCTTAAACTTTTCGCTAAATGTAGAAATAAAGTGCCTACATCGTGCGAGCGCAGACGGGAATCGGATATACAAACAAACGTCAAGCATTCGACAAGCGGAAGAATGAATGAATGCAAATCTCTCGCCATTCAGCCGCGCCTCGTTACAAGACAACTCGGCAATACATTCAGAACATATTTATTGGCTGGAAAGAAATTTCCGGCCAGTACTTTTACAAAAATGTCTCACGGCTTATTAAAGGGATACGGGTCCTACTCACGCTCGTAATGTAGTTACAATTCGGGAACCGAGTTCTCAATTCGATAAGTTTTTAATAAAAGTGAAATTACGGCATCGGCTGGGCGCTTTCATTGCTAGTAGGTACGAAGAATGTCATATAAGGCATAGCGCGCTCGGATACATTTCACGTCTCGCTTCACGCTTACCCTAAATCTGTTGTCATTTCAGAGCGATCCCGTGGAAATAGGGGCAGGAATCCCTCGGATAGTCGCGAGATATTTGGAGGCACCCCTCCAGCTTACACCTCCACAAAGGCGATTTCACCGTTTAAATATTTTAGCATGTAAAAAGTGAAGCTGTGTAATCTTGTTACCTGTAGCCCCGTGACTACCTACAGAGTGTATCATTGTCAAATACTTAAGTATTTATTATATTAAAAAGTAAACTAGTAGGAGGCAGTTTGATGTCTTAGAGTACTTATTCTGAACTCGTTATAATTTACGATTGTATAGGATTTTCTGGCATACTTATATCTTTTTAAAATAGTTATACAATTTTTTTTAACCTAAATACTGAGGTTGAGACTACTTTATTCTTCACTTTTAAAGTGACAAAACAGTATGTATACATACATACGAGTATATCGGTACAAAAAACGTACATGCTATGGCTTTACATTGATTGTTTATTACTATACCTACCTAGAGATTTTCCTGGCACGAACGACGTGTGGTTAGTGTTTGATATGATAATAACATCGACAATCTTGTTATCGTTGTAAACGACGTGTCACATTGATATGGCACATATAAGATGTCGATAAAACTAAGTATCTGAAGGAACTGACTAGCGTTGCAGCGTTCGTGCCAGGAACATCTCCGTATATTTATTACTGGCGTAAATTTAATATAGAACTCAACCTAATCATTTTATGAATGAGCGAACGACAGAGGCGGTTGCCAGGTAACCGCGCGCGGTCCAAGCGACCGTGCCGCTATCGCTTACATAGCCTGTGTTCGATTAACAGAGAGCTTAACCCGGCTCCGCGCCATTTGTGTTTTCCCGGGCAGACAAATCGGTAACAATAAAACGCGGGCCTCCTCACAATGCCCGCACGCATGGCCTGCTTTTAATTTGCCCAACGTATATCGAGCCGGCCCGCGCTGGGACTTAAAAACACTCCCGGCAAATCCCGCGGCTCGCAGCTAGGGTTGCCAACTATACTGTTTTAAACAGTATTCTACTGTTTTTCACTAAATTATACTTTTTACTGTTTAACAAAAAAAAAGTATACAAAATACTGTTTTCAGCATCAAAATGTAGACACATTATTATGTGTTACATTTAGACGCTCACAATTTTTTTTATTTAGTCAGAGGGCGCACATTACACTTACACTGCTCAGTGCAGCGCAGCCACAAACATATCGCACTGAGTTTCTGAACGAATCTGTAGTGTCAAATATTCAAGGCTGTCAGCTGTCACTCACTGACAGACATGCGAGTGTGTGTGTACGTACGTTCTCAGAATCTATCCGTTTTTTTGCGTGGACCTTGTTTGTTTTTGTAATAAATCTTTAATTAAATTATTTATTTTTTAAATCTTTATTAAAGTAATTAAATATAAGTAATACAGTGATAAGTTTAGTGTACAAAAGATGGAAAGTGACAACGAATTATCTACTTCTACAACGCCAAGAAAGAAAGCCAAACTGTCGAAGGTACAACAAAAATATAAGCACGAATGGGAATGCCAATATGACTGGTTAACTAATGATCCTCTGTGCGAATTTAATGCTAAATGCAAAATATGCGCTTTAACATTTACTATTTCTCACGCAGGTGTTGGACAGGTTTGGTACTTTCGTTTGCATTTGCTTGATTTCCACTTATCTATTTTTTGACATGCTTAAATTATTAGACATTAAGGTAACTATTTTACATAATATATATATATTTCG
Source organism: Archips crataeganus (assembly GCA_947859365.1). NCBI lineage: Eukaryota > Metazoa > Arthropoda > Insecta > Lepidoptera > Tortricidae > Archips > Archips crataeganus. The sequence goes on from OX402062.1 coordinate 9,880,105, forward strand.
TTTCTGTTTTTTAAGGTTAAACAACACTTGACCAGCAAAAAACATAAAGCAAAAATGGAAATGAGAAAATCTAGTGGATTGTTACAAAAGTTTTTTCCTAAAACTTCTGCTTCTACATCAGGCTTGTCTTCCCCTTCTAATGAAGATACCAAGTTAACAGCGGCCGAGTTAGCGATGACATACCATACTGTCAAGCATAATTTATCGTACAGTAGCCAGGACTGTGGTATCAAATTAAATAAGATTATCTTTGTCGATTCAAAAACAGCCACTAACGTACGATTGGCTAGGACAAAAATGGAGGCATTAGTGACCGAAGTTCTTGGCCCACATTCCTTGCAGTCTGTTATTGACCAGTTAAATAAAGACAATGTATTTTACTGTCTACAAACTGATGCCTCCAATAAAAAAAATATAAAATTGTTTCCTCTGGTAGTTCAATATTTTACTCCTAAAAATGGAATACAACAAAAATTAATTGATTTCTATGAAAATCCAGATGAATCAGCCAATGGGATGTTTTCAGCCATTAAAAACTCTTTAGAGTTTTATCAACTTCCTTTCAATCAATTATCTGGTTTTAGCGCAGACAATACAAATGCAAATTTTGGACATAATCATTCATTATATACAAACATCTTAGAAGTTGTGCCAGACTTAATAAAAGGAAATTGTCATGCCCATATTGTGCATAATTCAGTAAAAAATTCTATGAATTGTTTAAATTATGATATTGAAAACATTATATTAAAAATCTATAGTCATTTTTCTGTTTCTGCATGCAGAAGGGAAGAATTAAAAAGATTTGTAGCGGTTGCTGAAGGAGAATTCCATGAAATAAAAAGACACATAGGAACTCGTTGGCTATCTCTTCTACCAGCAATTGATACAATTTTACTTAATTGGACACCAATTTGTAATTATTTTGTTAGTTTGGATGTTGACTGTCCAATGGTTATACAAAATTTATTAATGTTAGATGATAATGGTAAAAATAATGTGATTTATAGTTACCTTCTTTATGCTAGTCACATACTAAATGTTTTCAATAAAACAATTAAAAAATTAGAAGGAAATAATGTAACTATCTTAGATGTTTATAACATTATGACTGGTTTAAAGACTGAGCTAATTCAAAGAAAAAATGATAAGTATTTTGGCCATGAAACAAAAAAAGTTTTAAATATTATTAGAGAGTCATCCCAAGAAGTTTTTGATAGAACTATAAATAACTTCATACTTTTTATTGAAAAGGCTAATTTGTACTTAGAAAAATGGTTTGATTTCAGTCAGACTAACTGGCTTTCTTTAATTAGCTGTTTGTCATTAAAGTCTGCAGTCACGTTTGATCATTTTGAAAAAATTATAGAGAATCTAAATTTGTATAGACTTAATATTGGAATGGACGATTTATATTCTGAAATAACAAATTTTAAAGTAATTTATGAAAAAGTATCTGAAGATAAAGATTTTCTTGAAATGAGTACTAGCCAAAAGTGGAGCCATTTATTAGTAAACACTTCAGAAGAATTTAAAAATATAATTAAAATTGTCTCATATCTACTTTCTGTTCCCGCCACCTCAGCATTTACTGAAAGAGTTTTTTCAGTAATGAATGCTAAGTGGCGAGATGATAGAAATAAAGCATCTATCAATTTAATAAAAAATGAGCTCCTCATTTATTTTAATTTCAATTTTGATTGTAATGAGGCATATGATGTTTTTAAAAACGATTGTAAATTAGTAAGTTGTGCGAGAAGCTCCAAAAAATATGTATTTAAAAATAATAAATAAATACTGTTTGTTTTGCTAAAATACTGTTTAATAATCTTCATAGACCTGAATATACTTTATTTCTTGTAAAAAAAGTTGGCAACCCTACTCGCAGCCTCCATTTAAGGCGCTTGTCAGGTTTAATGCCTCCCGTGCGTGTGCAAACCCAACAGCCACGTGCTGTTCAAACAGACGCCGTCCGCAATTACAGCTCAATCGATTACCTACTCAAATCTCATCGGATTTTAAGACGATACCGGTAAAGAGAGTAGAAAGTAATTAAAGGAGTGCAGGCTCTCAGGCGTACGATGTTTTGTTGATAATTCAATAATCCGCCCTCCGGAGGCTCTCTTCACGACGCCCCCCTCCCGCTCTGCCCTTCGCTTCCCTCCGATTCCGATACCATTCTTACACAATCAGTTAGCATACTCCCAAATAACTTAAGCATTTTTTATACCGAACACGATATTTAAGGGCGACAAAGTACATCGGAAAAAGTTACATCGAGTTCCAAATATTGGGCCGATACAAATAAAGTTAAATTGGCAAAGTTGCTCTGAAGAGGCAGACGCTACAGGTGGCACCAATACGACTCTCTAATATGATTTTGTAAAAACAAATTAGTTGGTATGATCGCTAAAGGGAGGTTCGCGGTAACTTCCTGACGTCGTTCGCTGCGAGTTTGTTTTATTTAGCGGCCATTCTTCCTTTATGAGCACGTTAGCGAAGCCGAGTAATAACGCAGCCAATTTGTTGGGTTCTGATGTAAGTGAAAAATACTGTTGTTAGTGGCGGCAGGTGAGGGAGGGCGCGGCGCGGGCGTGTAGTGTGTGCACACTATGCGGGGAAATGGGACAATTAATTAAATTAGCACTTAAATGTATGCTTACATTTACCGCGGCACGGCGAGCCGCACGGCCACGCGAGCTCTTTATTAAAACTATTCATCTTATAAATTGTGTATGGACTTACACAAAAGCTACTTTATTTTATAACAAAGCTTTGTAAAGATGTTATAGCTCCAGCTTTAACTGGTGTCCTAGTATTTACCAGAAAAGAATCTAGCTCCATCGTAAAAAAAGCCTTATTTGCCGGTTTAGCGGCACTACTGGAGAGGTCGCTCGTTTTTACCCTTACAATTACAATGTACCAGTCCTTGACATCGATTTCATTACACGAAAAATTAACGCATGTACTGATTTAGAAAAAAATGCTAGTCTAGAACAATCACAAATTGTGGAGACGAGGAAACCTTTGTTACCTACTTTAACTGGCGAAGTGTTCAACTACTAGGTATGCCCAGGACTAGGTCATTTATTGAAAGAACGCGAAGCTCGGGCAATTTTTTTTATTTTCGGCTGGATATTCAGAGAGGATATTTTCCTCTACACCAATTCTCGACGGATTCTCATGAAATATTATTTGATTCGATTTTTTTTGTCAATTACTTTTTGAAAAGTTTCAAAATGGCGGAGCAGCGGTGGTTAAATACGTCAAACACAGACTCGCGAAGTCCACAGCTCGCAGAGCCACTATTCGCACTTTATCATACCTACAGATAGCATAAGGTGTCCTTAGCTCGCCTTACACCTCATAACTCACCCCATCCACTTACCAGCTTCGATTTGCAGCCGCACCCGCACATTTATCATACTCTATAAAGCAATATCAACCATCCTGACACCAACCCAACTTACACCTTACACAGTCTACGTTGAGTACTAAGTCCTTCGAGTCTGAAAGTCAACCATTCACTAACTAATGTGTTAATGGATCCTTCGTTCTCAGGACGGTTCATTAGGCGATTGCTGTTGTAAATAAATTAAGGTGAATTGTAGTTTTTGTGGTGTAATTAAACAAAACGATCGTAATGTTTAATGTTAAGTAGAATTTTATTTGTCACTGTTCGTGTGACGATGTGTGTTTAGTAATTGTGTTAAGAGTGTACAGGAATTGATACACATTTATAAACATTGTTTCAAACTTTGAAGATTTTGCCTTTATTCCATCTAGTCCTAGCGATAGTTCGATAGTCGAACTGTATGCTTAGTATAAGTTTTACTTCACCAAATACTTCTCGATCGCGTTTACGTAAAAAAAACAATTACTATGGAAACATGGACAGCGCCTCCGCGCGCGCGCGTCCATGTTTCCATAGAATTTAAATTATTACGGAAACGCGATCGAGAAGTATTTGGTGAAGTAAAACTTATACTAAGCATACTGTTTGGATTGTTTTTCCAAATTGTTATACTGACGGATGGAACTATTTGGAAACGTGGATTTCATTCTAAATACAAGTATAATGATACGGTCTGAAAAAGAATACTTAGGTCCTTTCTTTCCCGTGGTAGTTTCTCGAACTACCCACACTTCGTTTCTTCTTGTACCGACCTTACAAATTGCCGCGACAACACAACGCCCCTATAATGGCTAACGCGTGAGCGCTTGCTATTGCTTTCAATTTTCACTATTTCCTTCTGTCAAACGCGTTAGATAATATGGCCTCCGGTTGCAATAATAACTATGGTACACATATATTATTTTTATTTTATATAAAAATCTCGTGTCACGGTCTTTGTTATCGAACTCCTCCGAAACGGTTTAACCGATTTTTATCAAATTTCTTTCTCCATACTCAGTAGGTCTGAGAATAGGTCGTAGGCTATTTATTATTTTTCGCAGACGGAGTCGCGAGCAACAGCTAGTTATAAAAAAAAAACACAAACATAAGTAAAGTAAAACCGTAATAACCCAGCGGTTACACCTATAGTGAGTGGGGGTAAGATGAAAAACAGTGTAAGATGAAAAACCACTCGTAGCACCCGGTACTAAGAGTAGTTTTTCATCTTACACTGTCTTTCATCTTATTTTCATCTTACCCCCACTCACCCTATAGCTTTTCAAGCACAGGATCGTGGGAACAACCCCAGGTTAATATTAGCTATAACATTTATCGAAATTTTCGTGCGAAATTACATTTTAAATTTACCACAAGCTTTACGGTGAAGGAAAACATCGTGAGAAATCCTGCATACACCTGCGAAGAAATTCACAATTCAATGCTGTGTGTGACGTTCCCAATTCGCATCGGGCCAGCGTGGAAACTACAACCAAAGCCTTTTTATTTCGAGAGGAGGCATGTGATGATGATGAACAAAATTTTGAAGTAACTAAATTGTTAAAGCACTTCAATTTTTCACCCGAAACTGTTATCGATGAGGTAAAACACAGCGCAGCGCAGTGGATGCAATCGAAAGCTTAAAATAAAACATGGCGAGGCCGGTTCAGGGCTGCCAACTTATACAAGATTCAATATTTTACTATCTTTCTCCATTGCCTTATTATGACTAAAAAACGTACGCCTACGCCAGCTTTAGCTTAGGATTGATATTAATATTCTAAACAATGAAGATTTTTGTTTATAACTTTTCCATGAAAATTGATTACTGCAATGGTTATTTTTGTATTTTCCCGTAATTTAAATTTTCTTGATATTATAAAATCTTCATGAAGTTTACATAGAGTCCTGCGAGCATTTCCTAAATCGGTAATTTTTTCATTCAAATTGAATCACAGAGTAGCAAATGTTGATTATGTTATTATATCTTGCACAAAAAATAAGTAAGAAACAGATTTGAAACTTCGTAAATATCTTGTTTTTATTACATAACCATATTTAAAACATATTGTACGGAGGTACGGAATCCTTCATGTACGAGTTCAACTCGCACTTGACCAGTTTTTTCTTTAAAAGCAAGGAACATAATATAAACAATTGTGAATTTTTGACAACCCTTGCAATTGCACTGAGAGCTTAACGAGTAGGGACCTATTTTCAGGCTCAATCATCCACTCGAGACGCTGCCGTTGTCTGCCGTTTGCTCTCGAAATCGCCAGAATTGACCACCGCAATAGATTGTTTTGAAAGAACTTTAAAATTAAGGCCCCTCGATCATTTCGTTTATTTCAAACTAAACGTCAAACAATAAGAAGCCCGCTTTGACATTTGACAAAGACTTTAAAATTTAACTTGGAACGAAACTGAAAGAAACAATATAATAATACCTAGGTAATTAATTAAATTAAATTCATACCTTTTTTGGCGCGTTGCAAGTATTCTTTTCGCGCTTATTTTATAGTAAGTAGCATGCAGTTTCGAATTATATTACGAAACGTCTCGAAAACAGTTACCTTCACAATCTTTTTATTAATATTAGACTAAGAATTTACAATGAAGAAACGCGCGAAAATAATAATTATGTATTTTTTAAAAACACTTTATGAAATTAATTATTATTTTATTGTTTCTTTCAGTATCGTTCCAAGTTACATTCTAGGGTCTTTTTCAAATGTCAAAATGGGCTTCTTATTTTTTAACGACTTTAACTGTTGTCTACAACTTTCTTTGCGTGTCATGGGGACTATGGACTTTTTTAGAAAAACAACTAACTGCCTATCACATTCAGTACCAAGAAACCACTAGGTGTGTTCTGTGTTCGTAGACAGTTCTCGCCACAAAGCGGAAAAACACTGATACTGGCTACGAGCGTAGCGCGTAGCAATGCGTAGCGAAAGTGCTACGATAACGTTATTAGTGATAGATTTTTTAACTGGTTCCATAGATACCCTTCCTCCTTCCGCAAGAGATTGCGCAATCACACAATTAAAATGTGCCTTTTTATTAAAATATTAGTTTATAGACATTTTATTTTGACCGTATTTCACGAGCCTACATCTTTTGATCGTTTCTTCCTTCCATATATGTCTCTGTCTGTCTAGGCATTTACTAACATTCTCTAAAAGTAGACGAGAATTTTTCATTCATAAACTCTTAACATAATATCTTTGTAATTAAAAATATTTCTTTAGTGACAATATTAGTATGCTGTGGAGACGACGTAGACCCTTCTACGCAATCGTGCTACGCGGCGTAGCACTAACATAGCCAATAAACGTTTTAATCTTAACAAAATTATGTGTTGTATTTAGAATAAATGTATAAGTAAAGAAAAAATCATTGGCTAACAATACTCCATTGACTTCCAGGACTCATTTTTTTCTACAAACATGGAAATAAGAAGAAAATTCAAAAATCAATAAACCGAATGATATCGATTTTTCAAGCCATGCCCAACTCAAATACAAGTGGGACTCGCAATGCAAATACGCACCTATCTATTACAATGAATATTATATTTCACTATCAAAACAAAGAAATCTATGAACACGATATTACTGAGCAAATATTTTGTTGAACAGATTTCGTGAGTCGCTGTCTGACATGTTTTTGATTAGTATTCAGATGATATTTTCATATTTAATCCGATTTTAAGAATAGCAAGTGAAATCGGCGCCTTCTGAGTATAATACCTACGCAATGAACGTTTTTGGTATGAAGTATTTTTAATCCGTGATTTTAGTTTGTAATTTTTTTTCTTTTGATGGCGTGAAATCAGATTTTTTTTTCGGTTGCAAGAGACCTAAGCCTTATTTTATGTAATTTAATAGTACAGTAGTCTTGACAAATTAACTCACAGGCCCACTATCGCGTCGACGCGCAAACACAAGGAAGGGATCCTATATGCGTTCCTATTTTTCCTCTTCAGGTACAGGAACCTATTTTAATTATACTGCCGTAGCCACAAAGTATTGCAAAAGGATTCGATTTGTAGCATTCGAACATGGCGGATGTAGACAGTATATAATTTTGGTATTTCTGTTTCTTTGGCCAGTTGAAGTATAATTTTGATAGTGTTTTTATGCGGCGATTAACCTTAATTAACAGTGATCACAAAATTCTATATTGCTCTCGTGTCTGATATTTTTTTAATGCGCAAGTTGTCTCCACGTGGTTTCTGGAATTTTACTATCAAGTTGCAAAAACTACAATCACCGTACAACGTCGCTCTCAAAGAGAGCTTACTTACTTTGACACTGGCGAAATTGTCCTTAAATAGGACAGAAGCCATATTTTTAAATAAATAATTAAGTATTGCAAAATTACCTAATACACCATATCTTGTCATATCGCTTCATTACAATTTATGACTAAAAAAAAATCATCACTGTTGACATTAATAATTATTTTGTCAAATAGAAAATTACTTTTCCAACCGTTATTAATCAACAAATAAAAATATGCACGGCAATTTTCTTGTCAATTTTATTGTTTGATCTTCACGAAATTTTAACACAATTTATGGGACAGAAATTTATATAAACTGTCGTAAAATGATGATTATAAATTTATCGCTTGTTATTATTTTCATTTGTCATTCTGCATTGTATTTTTTTCAGATTTATTATTAAATGAACCTAATAGTTATACTATTAGACGACCAGATGGCCTAGTGGTTAGAGAACCTTACTACGAAGCTTGAGGTCCCGGGTTCGATTCCCAGTCGGGGTAGATAACGTGTGAAAAATACGAATATTTGTGCTCGAGCCTTGGATGTTTAATATCTAATTAAGTATGTTTATCCGTGTGCCTAGTACCATAACACAAGCTTTGCTTACTTTGGGGCTAAGTCAATTGGTGTTAGTTATTTTTTTTATGCTGCTTACCATAAAACAACATAATTCACAAAATCCTGAAACCTGATGTTCTTCTTCTTCTTCTTCTTTTTCTTTCGAAACCTCTTGGCACAGATATCTTTATATTTAAAAGGAGGTCCCAACCTTGATGTTAATATGTAAGGTTAAAAACGAAATAAACATTTTTCATTTTCATTTAATTTCTTTAATGGCGGCCACTTAGGCTTGTGCCAATGTCAGTTAATTGCTCTCTTTGGGAGCGACGTTGTACGGTGATTGTAGTTTTTGCAACTTGATAGTAAAATTCCAGAAACCACGTGGAGACAACTTGCGCATTAAAAAATGGCAGACACGAGAGCAATATGGAATTTTGTGATCACTGTAACAGTTAAGGTTAATCGCCGCACAAAACACTATCAAAATTATACTACAACTAGCCAAAGAAACAGAAATACCAAAATTAGATACTGTCTACATCCGCCATGTTCAAATGCCACAAATCGAATCTTTTGTGGATGTTACGACTATCATAATTAGGCTCAATAGGTTTATGCATCCTCTAATTAAAAAAAATGTTTCATCTTATTTACAGAGATTGAAGTTTTAGCAAAATATCTACAAAAACAGATACACTTACGAATTAAGAGCACCCTCTTTTTATCTTTAAAGTAAGTATAATTTAAAATTAAAAAAAAATATATAGAATATCCTCTCCATGAGTTTCCTGTTCAGCTGTTAAGCGTCGAGTTTCCCCTATTGATTACCCAAAAAGCGGAAAATAAAATCTGCCTGTAGCACCCTGTAACACAATACTGTGGCCTGCGAGGCCGAGTCTGTGCCGGTTTAAGTATAATAAGGGGTATTATCACTTAAATGAATTGATATAAAGTTTATTTTTGTATTAATAAAAAATAAATAAAAAAATAATAGTTATTAAGAACTCTACAACATTATGGTTGCAATAAACGAGTATGACTATGACTAATCCACGCTGCTACACAATTTTGTACCTATATACGATTACGACAAAATTAGACTATACTATCGTTTACCCGCGGCTTCGCACGCATAAACAATTAAGTCTGTCAGTTAAATTGAAATTTAGGGATTTTACTGAATTACCGTGTGAATTTTTAAAAAAATACATCGTGATCTTCATTTACATTGGATGAAAAAATCGCCTCCAAAATTTCATACCTGCTTGCGTTTCGTACGGTCAGTGAGAGTGCCGGGGGCCCAACACCTCACCCCTTCCCTCTCCCCCTCCCTCACCCCCTTCCCCTATTCCCTCTCCTTTAGGGCCGACAACGCACTGGCATCGCGTAAAGCGCTGCGGGTGTCTATGGACAGTGGTGAGCATTTAACATCAGGTGACCCACTAGTTCGTTTGTCTGGCCTTTCTAACATAAAAAAAAAAAAAATACATAACATAACATAATACCTATCTCTAAATTTAGTGGTTGAGATTTGGGATTTACCGTGCGTAAATCCTGGGGCTGTATTGTTTAGCGCGGACTACTGCCATCGCTTTCACCATCTCTTTCTGTCATCGTCTTATAACATTTGGCAGAAAGAAATAGTGAATGCGATAGGAATTGTCCACGCGTTAGGCAAAAGAGCCGCTGGTGGGAATACTGAGATTAAAATACTATGGGTTATTCCAAAAATCTATCTAGCTGCAGCTATCCAGTGATAGACTAACAAACTTGCACATACTTAGACGCCAATACAAACTCTCTTATTTATAATATTAGTAAAATACTTTCATATTAAGATAAAATAACGATAGTATTAAGGCTCCCCGCGTATTCTTCATTTGTCACGCTTATGTCACTTATAGGGCGCCGCGTTGTGACGGCCGCGGGGCGCTATGATGGCGTGTGCCACATAAACTACTTTTTTAGTCTTTCAGAACAATAATAGATCGACTACTGTCATCATTAACATCCAACTGGGTTATTATCGTTTTATAATATTACTTGGACAAAATGCATAAAATATTATCTAACCTACTGCCTAGTAAATCTAGTTGGCAATTTATATTCCTCGCTTCTGACGATTGCTGCCACAGACTAAATTTTAAAACAATATCTATACAATTATTTACCTTTTCGTACTTTGGCAACGTAGCCGTGGTGGCCTAGTGGTTTGACCTATGGCCTCTCAAGCAGAGGGTCGTGGGTTCAAATCCCGGCTCGCACCTCTGAGTTTTTCCGAATTTACGTGCGAAATTACATTTGAAATTTACCGTGACCTTTACGGTGAAAGAAAACATCGTGAAGAAACCTTCATACACCTGCGAAGAAATTCAATGGTGTGTGTGAAGTTCTCAATAAGCACTGGGCCTGCGTGGGAACTACGGGCCAACCCTCTCATTCTGAGAGGCAGCCTGTGCCCTGCAGTGGGGCCTATATACGATGGTATAATGATGATGATGATGTAGGAAACTACTACAGGAATACCTACTTTGAATTGTTTTAAGTATTTAATAAAACCGGACAAGTGAGTGTCAGAACCTTATTAATTTAAGTAGTAAGAGTTATAAACTCTCTGCCAACAAACTGCTATGCAGTTTGGCAGAGGTATATAGATAAGTATTTCTGTTCTTCTTTTGTTTGTTTTTGAGTAAATAAATTAAAAAAAAAAGAAAACAAAATAGTGTTTCTAGCGGCTATTAAAATTTCATAAAGGTCACAAAACATTCAACAGAAGTTGCCTATCTCCTCTTGTGTTTAGTCTGTGTTCCCTTCCGAAGCGGTACAACCGAAGCGGCGTATTCGGCTAACTTCGCCGCAATCTTTATCGAATAAAGCAGTTTACAAGCCGCTTCGAACGCCCGCCACCCTTTATTATCTATTTATGAAGAAATTTAAATGAACAGAATTGCCTCCTGAGACTGCACGAAGATTCGTTTAGGGACGTTTGAGGAAATGAACGCTTAGTTTAAACGTAGTTTGGTTTTAGCTTTATGGATAGTTAAAAGGATGCTTGCGAAATTTAGATACATATTTAGCTGAGAAGGGCATACAAACCCAGTCTTTTGTTTCTTCTTGGCATAAAATGAATGTTATTTGGATATCGATTGATTGAGGTGTTACTTTGTGGAGGCCCATATCAATTAACCTTCACCTTTCTTTTCATTTTCCTTTCATTTCTGGTAGCGAAAGAGATAGGAGAAGGAGAAATAAAAGGTTGTTCAGTGTTTGGATGGATATGAACGTGCAAGCAATATTATGCTGTCAAAAAAAAATTGCTATTGAAATAACGCCAGTTAAATTGTCAAGTATTGAGATTGTTGCAATTAGGCTTTAAAGAATTTAACTTCGTTAGAACATGTTACGTAGGTATTTGTACATATACATATACCTATGTTATTATATGATTATCCTTTTTAAATCTACGGAACATTTTAAAAATACAAAAATAGTTTATTATCGCATTATCTGTGCATTTCACACACCCGAGATCCAATATCCGATATAATCTTGTACTTTAAAGAAATATTTCATAGTTCCCCGTATGAGGGCGCATGTTCATAATAATAGGTACGCCGGGGAGCCGGGGGATTTATTTGGTTTTTATTACTATTTTACGGGGCTGGCTACGGTACACCCCGCTAACTGAGTGTTATGTTACGACCGTCACATATCTGATACCCCGTATACTGGTTTTATTATTATTTGTCAAAGAAAGTGACAAATTCAGGTATGAAAAATGAGAGATTTGGAACAGATGCGGGGGAGGCTTCAAGTAGGGAAGTCGCTGACACGTTCTGTGTGCAGCTTAGACTAATAAATGTCAGCTATTGGATGATGTCAAATTTGAAGTATGGGAATCACTTTAACGTAAGTGTTATTATAGCTTTATTTATTTACAATGTAGGCCGTCGGTCGGTCGCTGTAACAATAAGGCCGTGACTGCACGAATCAGTGCATCTGATTGGTGGAGGTAGGTTGACAGTTGAACAGTTCGGTTAAAGGATATAAATTACTAGATACAGGCATTACTTTTCCCAGGTTTATATTTCTGAACCTATGTAATAATAATTTATTTATCACTCAACGGAAACTACGCAATTTTCTCTAATATAAAGTATTATGTATGAACCCAGGTTAAAATGTATCTGTGCGGTAAATAAAAAATAAAATAAAATTAAATCTAGAAGTAAAATGTGCTCAGTAGTTTTTGCGTAAAAAGTAATAAAGGTCCATATATACACATCATGACATGTTTTCGCGTTTATAATATTACTAAGACCATGCTATTCCATAAAAAAATAAACAGTGCAGTGGTTAGCAATAATTGTGCTACCGGATGTTAAACATCAAAATAACGTAGTTATAGATATTGTTAAACCCTTTATGTAACCTTTCTCCAGGTTCACCTAATCTAAACAATAAAAGCAAACACCTATATATATTTAATTCAACTCCTGTGCGGCAAAGTCTGAAGTTTCAACAAACAAACTATATAGCTGTAAACCGCCGCGGTGTAAAAGTAATACGCGCCCAATGGCCGGAACGAGCCGCGAGTGTTTGCATTCGATAAGATTGCCGAAGGGTTCGCTCATGTCAAGTCTATTGTTTCTCGCTGATTTTTCATTTTCACCTAATCTGTGGGGTGCGTCGGAGCTTTAGCCGAGCGAAAGCGAAGAAAAATGTCGTAGAATGCGCTACAGATTGACGGACAAGGTTTTGCGCAAAATGTTACTTGTTTGCAAACAAGAGCTACTTGCTAGTGGTGCAGTGGTGAGACTACGTTTTCGTTTTGAATGTCTTTGAAGATTCCGCTTTCTTAGTCATGGGTCACCAATATGAGAACAGGTCACAATAGAAAGATCTCTCTCGATTTAGAAATTATGCCTGGGGACTAAAGTCCGAAGGGAGCGTGTGGGTGAAAGTTCTATAATGCGATTTAACAGTTTCTATTTGATGACTATCTGGCGCTAGGGTAGGCACTAAGTTTAAAATGGAGGCGACATATAAAAGATAAAAATTTAAGCGGTAGAATCATGCAGTCAAAGCTATAGAAAACTGTAAGTATGATTTACTAAATCATATAACCTTTTAAGTAGGTAGTGTGGAATAGAATGCTTCAGAAGCATTCTTCTGAGGTTAATGTAGTTCAAATATTAGTTTGCGTTATTAATGCAAAGGGCTGCGACCGGCCAAAGGACATCACACTCGGCAAAAAGACCAAAACCGAAACACAATTTAAAAGAGAATTCTTAAAGAGCGAAGATGCGCTCTGCGGCAAAAAGATAATTTGCTTCGTCTCCGCCCGGGGCCCGCGTTTGTCTTTGCTATTGTGAACTTTTATTTCGCTTACTTTTATGAATTATTTTCAGTTGTTTTTATCACCGGTAAATTCAAATGGAAGCTCCGGGCTAAGTTCTTTTATGTCCCGGCAGCGGCGTTCGGATTTTGTTTAAACAGGGACCCTTTCATACCGAAATTGCGTCGATGCGGTTTGGCTGCGGCCACGTGCCCCGATCGCAATACCCGAAATGTAGATGAGGACGCAATTAATTCGTATGAGTATCAAAGTTCAAATTAGGCATTCATTTGTGTGAGGAGGTGGTTGGCGTCTAGTTAGCGGGCTTGTCATGCTAATGCGGCCTTGTCTAGCTCTCCCGCTTCAGTCGCTCTTAAATTAGGCAATACTCGCGTGTAATTAGCAAGTTCGCTGCTATTCACACCGTTAATTAGTTCGACTATAAACGCGTAAGCCAGTAATTGCATATTTCGAGACTGTTTGCCTCTAAACTAGCAATTGATTTGTTAGTGAGTATTATAGTGAGGCATTAACCCGTCCTTTGACGCGGGTGCTGTTGTAACCCGAGAAGGATAATGCTTTAATGAAAGCCGGTTCAAAGAGCTTGCGAAGACGAGACAGCAAATAACGACTGCGCTGACAACTGCAAATACGTATTTGAATAAAGAAAGGCGCGATGGGGAAAAAGAATGCAAGGAACATTGTTGAGCTTAAAAATTTACACGCATAGTGAGCGCGCGCCCGCGCGAAATGAATGCCTTTAGCGACGGACAAACAGACACGCGGGAAGCCGACGAAACGGAGGCAAGCAAAGTCTTTCCAGTCTCAAATCCAACAAACGTAAAAGAGATTACCCTCGCTCCAAGTGCTCCCAACTTGTATAAACAAAAAAAGCTCAATTTGTCTGCTTTAGAACAAAACGAAATTGCCATAGAGCGAGTAAAGACGGTCGAGGAATATTAAAAACGCTTTAAAAAGACAACAGAGAGCGAGTGCAAGTTATTTGAATTTTCATCGTGACAAGTGACGGTGCGGACAAAACGTTCCGAAACGCTCGGGATAAAGAATGGGTAGCGTTGATTCTGCATTTTTGTATTTGTATTGATATTGAATATGACCTGCCATTAAATTAAAAACTTATCACTTCATATGCTCTAACAACGAGGCATAAGTGACCGTTGAACATCTTATAAAAAAAACATGATCACTACTGCTATGTGCAATAGTTTCAATACTTGCATTTTCACCATATAATCTAAAAATCTGTACCAAATTGAAGTCAATCCGGTCACTTGAACTACACAACAAACAATACAAGTGTGTATTTATATACTACGTTTACAAATTTTCTCAGTCCTTTTTATCCCCTTAAAAATAGATATGCACCTTTCACAAACCAGATTGTGGGTTTATAACGGTAATCACATTGAATGCATAACTCCATTCACAACAGAACTCATTTCCTCCAATACACCTACATCTCATAACCGGGATATAGAGTATTTTTGTGTTAAACGCCCTCTGGTGATTACACACAAATTGATACAAATTTAATTTTAAACCTCCGCCTTCCGAACACGGCGCACGGGCAATGCGCAGCGAGGAAAGGGTTATTTGTATACTACGATCTGCTAGGGCTGACACCATTACCATTTACAAACGGATATGATGCTATTACCTTGTTTATCCTTAAATGGACTCAGAACATATTTTGAACTACCAAAATAATCATAAAATACTTTTACAAAATAAGTAACACTAAATTAGCTTTGAACAACAGAGTGATATAGTTTTTTTTATATTTTTATGGATTCATTATTGTTTTCCTTATCTCTATCTATCTCTAACTATCTATAACACCCCTTATATAACCTGTCTTCGAGCACAGGCCTCCTACCTACTTTTCCAGTCTTCTGTGTGCTTTTCGCATCCAGTTTACGCTAGCTTGCTGGCTAACTATTGCAAAAAATGGAAGTAGAGTTCATGAAGAAATGAAACACGTTTGGCAGTTAAAAATAAAACATTCAAAATTCGAATTAAATAGGTACTTAGTGGCTTCGCAAGTCTACGCAGTCATTTGTTTTCATTCCCTGGTGGTCTCGGTAGTAGTAGCCATTGCAGTAGACTCGACCGGAATGGCGAATCATTTAGCATATCAAAGTAAAATAAAAATGCTGCGTTTCGTCTAGTAATTGAGAATGTC
Organism: Archips crataeganus; assembly: GCA_947859365.1. Taxonomy (NCBI): domain Eukaryota; kingdom Metazoa; phylum Arthropoda; class Insecta; order Lepidoptera; family Tortricidae; genus Archips; species Archips crataeganus. The sequence goes on from OX402062.1 coordinate 9,895,892, forward strand.
AGTGATGAAGACTAAAAAAAGGACACCATGTTGCGAGTCACTCATAGTGACAGACAATAGTCGTTTTAAGCTTTTGCGATTTTAAGTCATAAGTACCACATCCTGGACTTAAGCACGAGGATATACCTACCTATTTGCTAAAATGACCTTCACGCTTCAACTATGCTGTCTACTCATGACTACGACCGTTTCAATGAGGTACAAATGTTTTTTTTTTTTAATTTATTTAGTTAAAAGGGCTTTTGAAATGTTGAAGTGATTTTAGGCATGAAAACGAAATCATGTTAATTTCTTTTTGTAACTAAAAATTCAAAATGAATGTTACCCAGCCCTACGGTGTAATGGCAGCGATGATTTCTTGCCTAAAGCGCTTCATATTCAACCGCCCTCGTCACTCTCACTTAACGCCTTTATTTCTTCGCCACATTTCACATAATGCTGTAGCGGCAAGTTGGAACAAGCCTTTAGTCTATTAGGTAAGTATAAAAAAAAATTGTTAATTCAGGGTTGTATGTCAGATCACTAGTCCAGGCCATATTTATGTATTGGACATTCATGAAGTGTACAAGTAAAACCATGGAACGAAACTTTTTTTTATAAATATTGATCAACTTGACATTAGTAAAGTAATATTTTGTGAAAATTTCGTGTTTATTAATACAAGCTTTCTTGCTGACTGTACTTGCACTGTCATCCAAATTTCAGATTCGCACCAAATTTTAAGTCAGTCCGTTCACTATAAAAAGGTGAAATTTGACTTGACCCCAACATGGAACCTGGTGGGCATGGTAAAAGTTAAGGGTCTATAGCCAACATCATTTAGGAAAGTCTACATCGGCGTGTGGGAAGCCTGGCCAACTTTCAGCCCATTTAAATAAATCATAAGTTTGCTGACTTTGAGTTGCTAACTTTATGTATACAGGAGAGACCACTTTTGTTTCTTACGCTGTAAATGACCCAAATACAAATACGTTTTTCCGAAATAAATGTAATGCTTATGGTAACGCAGAAATCGAATCAAAGACTAGCTTTGTAATAAGACAATAACAGGATCAGTTTGATTGAGCTTTAAGCATTTAGTAAAGTACCTACTTAAAGGTTGCTTTTCCTGTACCGTCTTTCCCAGAACTGCACACGGGACCCGTGCCCAGGGCTCTCGACCTCACCGTGGCTCCGAAAGTCAGATCCTTTATAATCTAAACGAAATTAATTAGTTTTTGTTGTCAATGACATTCATTTTAACACTTTCCAACGGTCTTTGGTACCTAACGACCACGGCATGCTGTAGGTATAAGACGGCTGCATCTCCACATAGGATCAAATCATAACACAATACCTCTGCCAAGTCAATTAATCAATTTGTCCTGACACAAGATTCCGGGCACAAAGCGGTCCACGCGGTGCGATAACATCTCCAGCCGTGTTGACGCAATCTAATCGAGTCAGGGGCTCAGACAAAACCTAAACGCGACGCGTAACCGGCAGGTCTAAGTGTAAATTAGTGGGTATAGCCCAACGGCGGCCGACCGCGATTCTATTGCATTAGTGCGGGAAGCCAGCCTTTATTGCTCAATTTGACTTTATTTAACGCAATTCGCAGGCGGCCGGGGACCCCCGTCTCCCTCCCAACCCCCTCGTCTCGGCGGCTGACGGCGAACAGATGAGGTCCCACTTCAATCCACTTAGCACGCGGCAAGCCAGTAGATGATCGCAATCTACCGACTAACTCTCGGAACGCTTTTGAACACGTCCCCGGTGCACCACAATGGGAATTTCCGCGTATCCACTATTTGCAAAATGGCCCAACAAAGTCCTGTAAGATATGAAGTGCTGACCGAAGTTCCGAGGCAATCCCACAGTGAATCGCAGGCTACTTAGTACAACTCCACGAAACAGCTAACTTATATCATGTTCCGAGTCCCGGCACAAATTACTTCAGCAGTCGTACGTCCATGTGAGGGTTTCCCGAGATTACGCGTACCTGCATTCAAAGTTGAGCCTCTAACTTCGCGACTATCCAAATTTAATTAGAACAACCGCCGCGCCGCCAGCGTCTTGCGAACGCGCCCCACTATGTTTATTTTGGTTAATTCATGAACAAGTTTGTACTACAAAGTAATCTCCTTAACCACAATGTTTATTATCCGGTTGAGATACGGTATCGAGTCGTCCGTAAGCTGGAGGCTTACAGGGGGCGGGGCGGGGCGAAGGAGCGGTGTCATTTTCACGCAGGCATATTGCCGCGGCGGCGGGACATAATTGAATCATAAAATTGTTGCGAATTTCGGCACTGAGCTCTTTGATTCACTGCGTTTGATAGGACGTACTCTTTAACTGCATTTTATTGAGTACTGAGGTGGGAAACATGTGTACAATAAAATAGAACACCTTCCCGGATCACTTCAACATGTTATTTTAATATTTAAGAGAAATATTTATACTCGTGCGTAATCACAGCGAGATGGTGTCTGACAGGAATTTTATCAAGCTTTACGTGTCGTGTATTGTAAAGGCAAGCTGAGCCGATCCCAGCGACCTTTATGCGTAATTCACGAGTTGGCAAATTATACCTCTCTACCTTAATTTTACGCCACTGAATACTAAAGGCAAATTTCCATCAACCGGATTCTGTTTACAGCGCACTTCTTTTTTCATCAAACGAGATTTATTTTCTTCAAAAATATGTAAAGTTGACGGGTCGCGAGACGGCAGCGGTGCAGATAGCGGAGGGGGCTGCTAAAATTAAAATGATATCTCAGTATTCGAGTCACGCGAAACATTAAGTTCACCCCGCAATAAACCGCGCCTTAAGCTCCAGTCAGAATTAAAATTTGCCGGCTGATCTCTCCGGAGTGACGTTTACTGATGGATTACGGAATTAGGTGTTTTGTTAATTTCAGCCGAAGACGACAATGATGCCGAGTCCCTTCCAATTACTCTTCCGCGGCGCCCGCGCCCTCGCAAACAAATGAGCGCGACAACTCACAACTTTTGTTTCATTTACTTTTTGATACGCAAAACATATTAACGAAACAAATCAGTTTACCCATACGATTTATTACTTTCTGTGTCATCACATCACAAAACGAAATTAATTAAAGCACCTCGCGATAAACTTATGTTATTAACAAAAGATATCTGATAAGCGGATTAGGAATATTATTATGTATTCATCTTGATTCATCAATAGAAATTCAACGCCCGCAGCAGATTGAACGTCATAACTAAGTACGTCGTAAAAGTGCACGACCTGAGGTAAAATAATGAATATAAAATGCAGTAAACGAGTTAGTGGAGGAAGAGAGGGGTTTTTAAAATCATTTGTAAGTAGCAGGCACTTGGTATGCAGGAGTTGGTGGCGGGGCCGACACGCATATATTTAGAATTTATTACAAGTGACGCCGATGTTTGCCGCGCTCAGCCTGCACAATGCACGCACGTACGGTCGTACGCGGCTCGCACGGGTGCAACGGATGACACGATAATGACGTTAAAGTCGTCTAGGTTCTAAGTAGAATTTCCACACGTACTAGTAGTTTGTATTATTTGATCTCTCACATCTTAACTGTGCGATATGCGATGCCACGCGAAGAAAGATCGTCTGAGCGGAAGTTGATGATGCGAATAATAATCATAGGTTAAAGACTGAAAAAAAATATTTCATGATAACCTGTATTAAACCTGTGCGACTGCTTCATCATCACACCGTGGTACCATTCTTGATCAAAGTATCTACACCCTAAGAGTATTCTTACAAGCCCAAAGACAGCTAGGTAACGTAGTTCTGTCTTGTAATTTCAGTGCCTGCCTGGCTGTTTCTTCATCACCATCACCATCAAACATTGGCTACATACTTAGACACATAATTGTACCAAATAATAAGAGCATATTAAAAAGGGAGTAACCTACTGCACGAGATGTCACTGAAGTTACTTCGTGAAATACCGTTTTGTATTCAAGGTCACTCCCTGGGCTCACAAACATTTGTACTTACCTAAAATGTGTCAAAAAGTGAATTTGTGAGGTACCAGAATTTTGTGTGGTGGATGTGTGTAAATATTTTATAATTTATTGAATCAGGCGTTACTCTTCTGCGTTCTTCTTCTTCTTAATCTGTAAATATTTGGTTATAATTTCCTTTATAAAGTCAAGCGCATGGTCGCTAACTTGTAACTGGACATTTTTTCACTTTAAAATCTATACCGTTTACCTACTTTTTGTAACATTACGAAATGCGTTTTTGATATTCAAAATTACAAACACTATTATTTTTTATAAATACTTTTTTTATTATTTGTTGTTCAATTTTGAGACTTTTCACACTTCTTTTGCGAGTTTATTAGGCTCGTCACACTTTTTTTGCATGAAACTCACTTCGAATAAAAAACCCAAAATTTCCTCATTTGGTTAAAAGTACACTTTAAAGCGAAAATGCCTATCCAATGTTAACGGGAGTAATAACACACGATTTCGATTTAGTAAAATGAAAACGAGTCACAGACAATTCCATCATAATGTAATTTAGATAAGGAACAATCTGAGCTATCCGCAAATATCGAGAAATACCCGAAGAATATCATAAGCAATGTTGATGGAATCAATCATCCGATAATGAGAGAATCAAACAATGGCCCTCAATAATATCATAATATCGCGGCGTGTTGGCACAAGAAATTTGCCGGGGCGATATCGGGGGAATCCCTTTGAGGGAATCACCAATTTTACCGTAAATCGATGGGGATAATTATGTTTGAAGTTAGTTATTGGGGAAAGTCAACATGGGAGATTTTCTGCAACGCTGTTGCCCCGGATGTCGCACGATAATTTGGAATCGCAGTGAAAAAGATGCGAAGCTATTAGATGTACAGGGTGGAAAGATTGAACGCCACATGTAGGGCAACTACCTTAAATATTGGAAATAGCACATGGTATGTAAAGGAGACTTTCATTTATTTTTAAAAACATAATATAATGCATTTATGGATTGGAATCTTAGTCGGGACTCGAACCTGGTCAAATGTGACAAAAAATAACATGCCGTTTTTTATGATGCAGGTCGAAAGGTTAACCGATACGGTTCATTTATCTCTAAATAACATACGCATTTAAAATAACATAATAAATATTCACGAATTTTCAAAAAATTTTAACGTACCTTAAAATATGCCGTGACTTATAGTATAACCTCGCGTTACATTTTTTAAAGGTTCACTAAATACCTAAATTGGGTCAAACCACCCGCCGCGGGGACGTAATCATTATTAAGTTTACTTACACATGTAGGTATAATTTTCACGCAATATTACTAAAAGGTGTAAGCTGATAGAAGGAGGCCTTAGGAATGGGTTTAATTTGTTGATAGCTAATTTACGTGTCTCCCTCGGGTGTATTTGGGAGCGAATCAACACTAGTGTAATTAAGGAATTCATTTAAAGTTATCGCCGGAATATTTGTGAGCCCTTCTCGGCTCACTTTGATGTGTACAAGTGATCGTATGTCGAGTTGCTACGAGACTGCAAACAAGGTCGTTACACACTCTGGTTTTGCTTTTATTTCGTAGTCTTTTAGTTAGAATATAAAGTAATAATGCAACTTTGAATCAGCCTTACCTACTGCCGTGCGAAATGAAAAATCGGAATTTAAAAAAAAATCGTTAAGTTGTTTTTTATGCCATCGGAAAGCAAAAAAAATACGTATCTAATGAACTAGAGGACTAAATTCATACATATTTTTGCACTGGACTATACCTACTGAAACGTTTTTCGACCTCAATTAAATATCTTTGTAAAACTTTTAGAGAATTCAGTCGAGCTTACTCAACCACTGGTAAAATATGGGTAAAATAATACGGATAGCTTTTGTGACAACTTTCATAACATAGCAGTAGGTACATACGTGGTTAAACATTGAATAAACGTTGTATTTATATTGAATCTTGTTGAACCTATTTAATTATGATGATACATACTGAAAGCGTTTAGTCTACTTTCTCTAAACCCTTTTCACATGACTGCTCAAAAAATATGTAAGTGTCACAAGATTCATGTAAGTAAGTACAGTAATAAAAAAAAAAAACGAGACACCCCTACTTTTATACCCCTATTCTTCGCGGACGGAGTCGCGGGCAACAGCTAATATTTTATATTTATCCGTTTAGCCTATTAGATATTCCGCTGTAAGAAAAGTCCCGTCTCGGCGATGCGTTTCTGAGCTCTCCTCCAGTGTCCTCGCAGGGCTGTTTCTCGCTTCATTAGCATATTAATTACCTGTCGCGCCAGACGCAGCCCTCGCCACCTGCGCCCAGCCCTTTGCCCAAGACTCGCTTGTTTGACAATTATGCATATTTTTGTTTGAATTCGAACAACTCGCGAATTTAGTTGCACAAATTAGAATCCCATGAACATTCATTAGAAGTTAAGGGTGGCAGACTCTGTTTTTTTTGTCATAAAGAAGTTGGGGACTATCGGAATAGTTTGTCTTTTCGTAACACATTTTCAAGGGTGAGAGCTCTTCCACATTAGAAAATTGTGAGTTAAACAGATTCGTTTTTAGTCTTTTCCTAAATTATGTCTCAAGAGATGAGGTTCGTTGACAGCAATAATTTTCACCTGGCTATGTATCATAATACCCAAGTATGAGAGAACGAATGTAAAAAAATATCAAATGGGTCAAAGGGCCGAAAGTTTTTTTATTTATTTCTAACACCATAAACTTTGTAAGATTGTTATAAAAATAACCTAACCTAACCTAATGGGTTCCATACGATGCCGAATACTTAATTAAATTCTAAGAAATTTATGGTTTCAGAAAAAAATCTTGGCGGTCTTCTGACTCATTCGACATTTTATTCGGTCTTCACCATTCACCTTCAGTACGAAGTCTGACAGCTACATCTTGTAGGACGTAATCGATACTTACTCATCTCCGCTCAGGTACCTGGGAATCCATAACAGTGAGCTAGAGTTGATTTATTAAAGTTGCTCATAGTTGCGCTCGAAGACTGCTTTGTTCCCGCCGAGATTGGCAGTTCGATTATCCGCGGCTCTCGCAAAAAGGCATGCAAAAATTAGTCTGTAATGTCCCAGACTGCTTAAGCGCTCCGCGGGGAGCGGCTGCGCTCCGTAAATTAAAACGTCTGAAATAAGAACCGTGCTGCGCCTCAAAGAAATATTTCTCCGCTTATTAACGTACTTGTAACTGGATCACATCGGAGCCGCCTTAGTGTCCACGAAGCGTATTCAGAAGGCCATTATTAGCCCTCTTGGGTCAGTAAATATAGCAGCAAATAAAACGAATGCCAGTCGACTAAATACATATAATATATAACGAGCTCTCAAAGGGATGCAACAGTTTATAGAATATGTGTCGGGCGCATTGAGTCAATCACGTCCGTTTTATTATTTTTAAGTCCTTTGGAGTGCTCCCGCTCCAAACTTTCTCGTCCCCCCAGTTGCGGCTGAAAGTTAATTTCTTTTCGTGTATTTTAAAATTAATTTAGCTTTTGTAGCGACCGCACGCCTCGGGACGAATTGTAAGCGGCCGATGTTAAAAGGTTTCTGTTGCGTATAATGGCGCATAAAAACCAGGAAAATATTAATGCTTTTTAACAAATGCGTGAGCACGCACGAGCTAAAATTCTGTATTTAATTCAGAGTAACCTTTATCTAAATATTGTTTTGGTACGTCTGATTCATTTAGGCCGCAATTTTTGGATCTCAATTGACGATCGGATAGCCTAGTAGTGGTTAGTGATTCAAACTATGAAGCTTGAAGTTCCGGGTGGCAATTCTAGTGCCGTAAGATTATTTATAAATTTCTGGTTTTGATTAAAAATATTAGTTCAAAATGATCGACAACCGGGCTGCTAGTGAGGCCGATTCAAAAGTCAGCTGCAGTGAAAATCAGGCCGGTATTTAAAAAATATCTCTTCTCTACAAAAATGTTCATTGGTACATAATGCTACCAAATAGTTTTATGGGCACTGAATTCACGCTGTGACTAGCAATATTTTAGTGAGAACAATAAAATCAATGGCATGCGCACATTGCCTGCACGCCGTGCACAATGCTCCACATTTTGCATCGCCACAGGAGCTTGATAAATTTGATTGAACGATGAAAAAGCAGGGTGCCATATAATATAATAGGATATAGATGAAAAACTTAAGAAGATGACCTATTGTATGTAGTAGTGCACAAAATTGATATGGAGCTTAAGTCATTTTTCTAATTTGGAACGTCAATTTGTTTATACGGACACGTTACCACTACATACAACAGGTCATCTTCTTAAGTTTTTCACCTATAACAAGTCGGGAACGTATCAAAAACATTTGATATTTCGTACATAATTTTCAGCAAAACTATTAAATGGGTCACAGAACTAATAACAAAGAAATAAAAATGTCACGCGAGCTAAAAACTTGAGGCATCTTCATTTGGCTAAAAAAACAAATGCAAATTAACTATTAAACTTTTTATTTTATTGATCTTGTAAGGAGTGGAATAAGTTTCAAAGTTTAATGTATGTATGTATTGGCCAACTTCTGAAAAATTCAATTATTTAATTTTACTTAGCAATTTGATAGCTTTTGGCAAGTTTGTTCGTGTTGTGATATTTTTAGCCAATAAACGACAAAACGTTGAATTGTCGCTGTGATCCTATTTTGCACACATATTTAAACCAGTGTTAGTTATTCCACCTTCTTCATGGCGCGACCCCCATAGGACCCCCATGTCGAATTATCTCGCAAACATTTCGCGGTATATAAAACTTCACAGTTACAGTTTAAATTTTAAAATGTATACAAAAAATTCTTATGAAAATGACTCATTCATATCTTTTTTTATTTATGGTAATGTTACGAACGACCTTTAATATTTTTTTATAGTAACAAGATTATTTTTTAATTTTATTGTTTTTTGCTTCATCACTGCGGCTTCTCGATCCCCTGCAACTCCCTTATGAGGCTTTACAACCCCTCAGATGGTCGCGAGCCACACGTCGAAAAACACTAACTCAAAACCAACCTAGAACCTAGTATAGGTAGATTCACTTTAAACCGACGGAGAATCCAACAAATATCGTAAAGATGCGACTTCAAACTTCTCAGAAATACCACCTTATCCAGAGTTTAAAGTTGCTCTACTAGGTTTAACTAAACTCTAGAATGCTAGCATGCCGTTCTCTGCTCGATTCCACAGGTGGCTGCCAGACGGGCCACCTAATTGTCCTGCATATTTATGAGACAGGCTTTTTGCTCGTCTGTAGCTGCATTCACATTTAAATCGTTTTACATCCGAGCTCTAAGTAAATGGGAGTTTAACTTTTCAACGTTTTATTCGCTGCGTTTCATTTGCAGTGATTTTATAGTGTTTGGTGTATCGTTTATTCTGGTTAACCTCTCGTATGCCTTGGTGCAGATCTGCACCAGATTTAAGGCAATCTTTTTTGTATTTTTTTTTTAAATTTGTATCATTGGATTTATATGAAACAGTTGAGACTAGAATGCACGATTTTTTTCACTTCCCGCATACGAGGGGTTAAATAGGCGCCAACAGATGCGTAGATGAGGAGGTTTTATCATCATCATAATTTTCTCAGCCTATAAAACGCCCCACTGCAGGGCACAGGCCTACTCTCAGAGTGAGAAATCTTGGGCCGTAGTTCCCACGCGGCTCACATGCAACGTTGAATTTCTTCGCAGTATGTGCAGGTTGCCTCACGATGTTTTCCTTCACTCTAAAGGTCATGCTAATTCTGAAAAACGCAGAGGTTCGAACTCACGGCACTCTGCTTGAGAGGCCATAAGTCAAACCACTAGGCTACCACAGCTTTTTTTAGGACATTAACGGCACCTAATTCCATTAGATGGTCAACCGGATTGGATATTTTGAACGCTCTGATTCATATGATTTATGTACGAGTATATCTATGAACTTTTTCGGGTTATTATAGTTTATCTGTGGCTCAGAGACTTTTAACACTGGAAAACTGTAATTATGGCATAGCAATCACGTAATAATATTTACACATACAGTGACATATTTCGAAAAGAAAAAGTTTTTAGTAAGCCTCTCGTAAAGTGATGATTATTTATTTTCTTGTCTGCCGCTTGAAGTCCGTGAAAACCATTTTTCGATCCAGGGTTCCAGTTAAGACATATTCTTCAAAATGCGTTTTTTTTAATTAGTAAGGAACCCTATACTGCATGTAGCCGAAGACGAACTTGGCCGGTTTTTATTTTTTCACTTGGTTAGAGTAGCTATGCCACGGAATGCATTGAAATGAAAATGAAAGTTACATTAAACTTGTATATAGGTGTCTACTTTGAAATACGATTATGTATAAACCCAGAACACCCCATGAGAACAAGGATCAAAACCCCTTGGACTATGCATTATAATCAATTCATAAATCTATCCGGAAATTGGACGATTATAAACCTTTAGGTTATATAATGTTCTTAATAATTACACACATTTTAGCGGAGATATTTCTATAAATACTTAATGGTACGGATGAGAACTTTCGTGGTTTAATATTTTGAAAATTTTAATAATACATTCAGAAGTTTCCGGTGGTCAATATTAAATAATTAAATTATAATAGGCATACAGAATTCAGCTAGCATTGGGTGAGGCAGTTTTCCGTGATATCTTACCTGCTACTGCCACTTTGTTATGATTATGTTATGATTAACTACTACTAAGTATTTCTTCCACTTCATGCCACCGGGTATAAAAGATGTCTCACTTTCAACCAATTGCCTCATCCCGTTTTATTTTTTAGAGCACTGCACTCGAACCAAAGAGTAAAGAAGCCTTTTTATGAGTGAAGCTACACTGGTGCGTTGCGTCGTCGCAACGTTGACGCAGCCACGTTTTACATATATGTAATTTTTATGACAGCCGCATTGATGCGTCGCGTTGTCGCACACGACGTTTCAACGGATCAACGGACAAGAGCCGAAGCGGGGGAGATGGTGATGCCGCTGCGCTGTTACACAGTACATTTTTTGTAGTGAATCAACGCAGCGCAGGTGTGGCATACTTATAATGCGTTGATTTGTTGCAATGATACGACGTAACGCAACGCAACGCAACGCACCAGTAAAGTCTCACCCTAAACCGATGATAAAAAGATTTCCACACTTATAAAGGTTATAATTGTTTTCCTGTTATGGCGTGTAGATAACCAATTTTCAAAGGGGTTGCGGAAGCCCAGGAGCCCACTGGTGCCAAAAGGGGATTTAGATGAAATGCACAAGCACTCACCTGTTTGAAGCTCCGACGATGATGCAGTATGCTGGGAGATGCGGGAGTAGTAAGGCTTTCAAGGGTTCAAGCACAATTATTACTAATATTGCAACTTTACATGCGATGAATACGAGTTAAAGATGACAGGAAAAGTTATAGTGACAGCTTGTTTTTCTTCTTTAAGCCAGAGAGCATCCCTGCACTATATAAACTAAAAAAGGTTTTAGTGCACGAACATTTCCCAATATTGTTTTATTGTTAGTCGAAAGAAAGTCTTACCTTTTCACTCTTATTTTAAACAGATAGTGCCAGAAATCAAATAAAAAAAAAATGTAAATTGGTCAAAATCTGTTACAGTACGCAAAATAGGCGCGTAAAAGACGTCGAGTTGCGGAAACTAGCCCGTTATTACCTATTACCTATTAAATCTGTTACAGCCCGACCATGACTTCGCGCGACTGCGGTGAGCGTTTTATCAGTTCATTGCGTGTGCCGCCAGATAATCAGTGTGCAGCGAGCATCTCGGCCGCGCAATGAACGGAGAAAACCATGTCGTGGCCGAGCCATTAAAGTCAGGGGGCTTATACAGTTTTCGTCGTTTACACAAAAAACCGTGATTGTACAATATTATTAATGCATCTATTTACCAAACACAAATAAATATAATAAGTATGCTAAATACCTACGAAGAAAAAAGTGACAATGTGTTATTGAAATGATTGTACCCTTGCTAATAGTGTCCATACAATGTCTTAATCGTCAACAGGCTTGTTCGGCGCCGGGAAGAGCCGGGAGCAGCGACAAAGGACCGCGGCCTTTCAAAGCCTCGGATCAAAGCCCAGATATCAGATAAAACCTCTGACAGGTAAGCGCTTGATACGATTGTAGGTTAGAGATCGCACCCTAACAAATACTGAAAAGGTTACATTTAGAAAGCGTAAGCTGTTATCCGATCGAGGGTCTTTGAGATGTTTGCTGTATTTCAACGCATTCAAAGAGGTATTGATGTTTTTAATATGATGTACCTACTCAGTGTTTTGCCTGGTTGCGCGAAAGGCGAGCGTTCTAGGTGCTCAGGTCAAATGTCATTGACCTCCCATGATTATTACTACAAAGGAAGGAGAAGTTGAGATTCGATTTGTAGCATTCGAACATGGCGGATGTAGACAGTATCTAATTTTGGTATTTCTGTTTCTTTGGCTAGTTGAAGTATAATTTTGATAGTGTTTTATGCGGCGATTAACCTTAATTAACAGTGATCACAAAATTCTATATTGCTCTCGTGTCTGACATTTTTTAATGCGCAAGTTGTTTCCACGTGGTTTCTGGAATTTTTCTATCAAGTTGCAGAAACTACAATCACCGTACAACGTCGCTCCCAAGAGAGCTTACTTCGACACTGGCGAAATTGTCCTACCGTTAAAGTGGGACAGAAGCCATATTTTTAAAAAAGAAGAAGAAGGAGAAGTAGCTACAACTTTGGTCAAACTAGCTTCAGTATCGGTACTTACTCCTATTTGCCGAGAAAATAATAATGACAAAAATAACCACTATGTCAAAAAAACACTTTTTGTTGTTAGGTACTTGCTGTAAATTATAATCAAAGTATTTTTCAATAAAAAGACGGGTGTAGATACCTAGTTCACCTGTCTTATTTTTACTACAAAAAAAACATACTAAGTATACACATTTAAGGAACATTTATAAATTATTTTTATCCGTTGTCTAGTACCCATAAGTACAAGCTTTCCTTTGGCCAAAGGACTAGATCAAATTGGTGTCAGTTGTCCCAGGATTTATTTTATTTATTTATTTTATTTTAAATGGCCATCTGTAAAAAAGAAGTAAGTAATGTGTTTGGGTCACCATCTCTCTCTCTAATATCCTAATCCTAAAATATTATAAAAGCGAATGTAGTATGTTTGCTTCTTACGTTTTCACGCTTACATCAGGTACAATGCAATACAATACAATACAATACAATTACTCTTTATTGTCCACCACAAATAAATCAATACAGAGAAACAAGTACGTACAAGGAAAAAAATATAAGGAAAGCAATAGGCGGCCTTATCGCTTCGGAGCGATCTCTTCCAGGCAACCTTTTTATGTATTATGTTTATGTATTGTATTTACTAAAAGTTGTATTGTAGCCTTATGCTTTGTCCGACTGTTTTATTTTTACTTACTCTTTGTCGGTCCCTTACTAAATGCTCCTTTCATCCACTCAAAGGTTGACTGGTAGAGATCCCTTAAAGGGATAAGCTCGCCTTTGTACATGCATTTCAACGGTTGTCTATAATATTTTTCTTTTTTTTTTCCTTATTTTGTACAATAAAGAGTTTACATACATACATACATACCTGTTTACAAAAGAATGACAGCAAGGAATATATTACAGCAAGTGGTGCAAATACTTATAATACTTATAAAAATAAATAGTAATATAAAAACAACCTAATATACAACATCAAACACACCTAGATAAAACAATATACTTTTAAATATATAAGCAGGCTATAGTTTACTCTACCGATCATGACGAAATTTGGCATGGAGTTAATTTAAGACCTTGAAAAGGATATAGGATAATGTCCGTCCCGGAAAATTGTATAGTTCCCGCGGGTGCGCGATAGACGAATTCTTGGCAAACGAAGTTGCGGGTGCCCGGGCTAGTCTGTTTTAAATAGGACAAGGGTCAAAATCACATGAAAAACATGTATTTATGTGTGCATGCGACCTTTGAACGCGTATCGATTGGCGATTACACGGAAGTATGCCCTAATTGGCTTCGTGACGCTTTTGATGCTCGGCGCAACCCTTTACATAGCCGCTGCCGGCTACATGACAGCGTTAGGCTCATGTAGGTATAGCAAAACCAAATTCAGTAAATTAAATTTTTGAGTCAACTACAACATTTTAAAGGCTTAATCCTCCTTAAAGTATCGCCTTATTACATTTTTGAGCCAAGCAATACACATTGTAAAGTATATGGTTATGCTTCATCCATGAATTTTTCGGTGAAGGAAAACATTGTCCGGAAACCGGTATTTATAATATAAATAAGACGTATTACTTGCTAAATTTCATAGTTCTAGGTGAAGGGAAAATACCCTATAAATTTTGATTCTCTTGTGAGTGTCGAAATATACGTTTTTTGCGGCATAAACAAACAGCCGTATCTTTATTTTACGTTAACATATAAGTTTGATTTGTTCGCAGCTTCAAGGGCCTGTAGAACTGAGTACATACTTATATAATTTTAATTTAAACTCGATACCTCCACGCTCTCCAGAGATAAAGGGTACGGACAGACGGACATCAAAGTGATCATATAAGGGTTCCGTTTCTTTCCTTTTAACGTACGGAGCCCAAAAATAAACCCTATAACGACTCGCGTACCTGTATCAGCAGGTTCCGCAAACATCATCAAATCTCTCTAAAATACTCGAGGCACTCGAGCCGTTTAATCTCGACAATCAGCCGTCTGTTTCATTCCGCAGTTAAATCCTGCGTACGGCGCCGGGTATCCCCGGGTATCCCGTGTTCTGTCCGGATTACGGCAGCGTCCGGATGTGCACGGGCGTGCTCGAGCACTCGCGCCGGCGATTAGTCCCACTGCCCTTCTTGCCGGTCCGGGTTATGCCGGATTGCGTTGGAAATAGATAAGTAGAAACAAATATTGATTGAGTCTGTTTATATTATTTTCCTTCTTCGTGTCATTGGTTTATCCTAATCTATTTTCGTCTAGATTCGACAGCTTGGAGCGGGTAAGTTGCTCAAAGAATTGAATGGCGAGAGATTGTTATGATATTTTGTTTCACAGTTTTAACCAGCCTAGTAGGCATACTTGTACTTATTTTCTTATTGCTGTATTATCGACAAGACAGTTTCGCACCATTTTTTGCCAAACGAACGGTTTCTGTCCGTATTAAGCTAATAAGTATAGACTGACGCCAGAAAACATCTGGTCAGATTTGTTCATTTCGTGAACCTGCGTCATCAGATGGTTGCCAGTAGGTACAATTTATTTGTAAAAAGTCTAACAATCAATAGGCATCTAGATTCTGACTTGTCGATGAGTTTTGCACTGTTATAAGTTCTGTTAATGTTTCATAATTTATCAAAATATCAAACACTGCAAAATTCTGATCCAAGTATACTTATACTTATTCGGTTACGTTAGACGACTTAGTACAACTACAGCTCTAGTTTATTTTATGATCACGCGGACATTCGATTAATTGTAAGTTCTATTTAAATTTAGGTATTTTATTTATTTAATTTTATTATAATTTCAAAGCCAAGCAGAAACTTGATTTTTTGGTTATTTTGCTTTACAATTTGTTATTTTTATTCATTCTGATTATATCTGTCCCTTTAATCAAGATAATCAAAGGTAGTTTTCCTTAGTAACAGGTAGATAGTCTCTAAAGATTCACGGTCAATTACATAAAAATTTTTTCAACGGGATGACATTTCAATTAGCTCCCGATATTCGGGATATACCCGCGTCATGATCACAGGTAGATATCGTTTAACACAATTTCTATGTCAAAATATTATTGTTGATAAAGAAAACTATCCGTGGATTGATTATTGAGACCGGGCGGAAGTAGTTATGATAACATCAGACGATATCTTGTAACTCAATAATAGTAATTAGTGTCCCAATTCTGCCTTCTGTATTTTGAAAATAATCTTTATTCCGCAGGTATATTTTTTCATGATTGTGTGTATATACGTTAAATGATCACTAATTGTTGTAGTTAGAAATCTTTAATCGTCGTCGTTGGAGAAGTAATGCTGACTTGCACTGTCAGGGCCATCGACAGTGCAGCTCTCCACCTTCTTGACACCTGGGAGCGCTAGAAGAAACTGGGGACATAATCTGACTTGGAGGTCACGCGTATTCTTGGGGAATTAACACACATTATGAGCTGTTATTGCTTGAGAATACACGTAGCTGACAAGGAGAAATTCATCAGACGGAGATCGCTCTGCATCGGGAAACGACGTGGAAATGTTAAACTTAAATTAAGTTGTTTTTTTTAGTGTTGCGCCAAAGATAAATTCTTGAGATGTTTCGTCTATTCGGAGTAGGTATTTAGGTAGCTACGATCCGGAGAGACGGAGTCTTTGACGCAATTCTAAAGTATCATCGCCTGACCATCTCAATTCTTGACAAGGAAATTCATTATGAAACTTACTGTGAGATCATTCTACGATTGAACAGGAATCAAATGATCCGATATTATTTGTCCTTAATATTATGTCTTGTGTACCATTAATGAATATGTTCGTAAATTTTGAATTTTGTAATTTTTCATAAAAGGTATTTGGAACTCTAATTTATGATTTCAGAAGCAGAGCATCTCACTAGAGGGAGACCAAATGGATTTACTTACGTGAAACTTAGCAAATAGTGCTGTAATTTTACCTTTATCGACAATATTATATTGTTATACTTACCTGATAGCGCATTGTAGTGTGTTGATTAGACATTCGTTTCATTAAAAAGACATGGAATTTTATAACCATATATTGTGTAACAGCACATTGCAAAACAAGCTTGTTTTACTGACCTACACTATACTTTATCAATGCATTGTAACAGTTAAAGCTTGACAAGAAATCCAGCTTTAGTTTAATTTAAACATTGTTGTAAAACCTAAAAAATTATACGGCATCCTTAAGTGGCGTCCACAATTTTGTTAACAGAACTAATTTGACGAATTAAGAGGGTTTATACCTGCTTAGCTGGCAACGTTGCATTTTTGTAAGTTTTTCTCGATTATTCCATAAAAATTTAATGAAAATTTAAAAATAAAAATGTTTTGTATACAAATTGTTCTAATATATAAGTCAATGTGTCTACTGCAATAATAATTCGTGATAGACTTTTATTTTCTTTAAAAACGAACAAATTATTACCTAAACAAGTTAGCTATGAAGTATCTTTTTGTATTTATTTTTTCAACTTCATTTTTTTAGTACTTTTACGGTCATCCCGTGAAATCATATATTATAAATATATGACTTCACGGGATGACCGTAAAAGTAATAAAAAAATGAAGTTGAAAAAATAAATACAAAAAGAGACTTCATAGCTAACTTGTTTAAAGTTGCACAGTAGCGCCATCTCTTGTCCAGGTGAGCAGTTAGTTCCGAAGGAGTGTTAAAATCTCTCGATAGAGGGTGTAACATAGATGTGCGCTTGTCACTGCATAAGGTGATGATTTAGCAGACTGAAATGTATGATGTATAGGAAAGATTCGTGTCTAATGTCTAGACCAGTGGTGGTGTAGGGGTATGGCACACGGCACGGAATGCCGAGGACCTGGGTTCGATTCCCAGCATTGGTCTTTTTTCTGGGGTTTTTTCTGTGCATCTATATTTCAGTTTGTATTTAGTACGAAATTATTACCTAACGGTTTTTAAAGAAAATAAAAGTCTTATCACGAATTATTATTGCAGTAGACACATTAACTTATATATTAGAACAATTTGTATACAAAACATTTTTATTTTTAAATTTTCATTAAATTTTTATGCAATAATCGAGAAAAACTTACAAAAATGCATCGTTGCCAGGTCAGCAGGTATAAACCCTCTTAAAATGCGTAGGTAAATGTCTATGTAACTCAGTGCATAGTACAACCAATAAACAAACGAATGAGGCCTAAGAGATATTTTCAGTTTAGCCTTCAATATTCAAGCATTTTACGTCAGTTAGGTACATAGTGGCGCCAGTAGATATACTTACCGAATATTAGTAGTAGTATACTTACCGGTAGTATTATACTTACCGAAGCTTAATATGTTTTTTTTTACCTAGCCTATGTTTCTGTCCCACTGCTGGGCAAAGGCCTCTCCTCTTGACTTCCACATCTCCCTATACCTACTATGGCTATACTTGGCCACTCACTCGTTTCCGCGTCTAGGTGGTCTCGCCATCTCCGCCTCGTTGGCTTTACTTAAATACGTAACGTTCTTTTATTTATTTCAATAGACTGTTGTATATTATTCATACTTTCATACACAATAATAATAATAATAATAATTTATTTCAACACACAATTACAATAATGCTGTAATTAAAATTTTTTACCGACAATAATATTTTGTAAATCAAGCTCAAATTGGGATTGGGCCGGGCATGTGTGCCGGACGCACCCTCAAATACGCCTCAGCCACGTGGTGGGCGCCGCACGGTTACCGGCGGCGAGGCAGGCCCAGGCGCAGATGGTGAGACGACCTGGACGTGGAATTAAACGAATGGCCAGATTTAGCTCAGGAAAGGGAGCTAGAAAAGACCAGAGGGGAGGCCTTTGCCCAGCAGTGGGACACCATTATAGGCTAAAAAAGCCATTTATCTGGCAACGAGAGTGTTAAGATTTTACAATAAGGAGCACCGGTTAACCTGTAATATTATGTAATAAAATAACATTAGGTCATTCGATTTAGTTAACAGTCGATAATATGCAAAAATAAAATAAAATGGTGCTGAGAATAACTTTTTCATATCAGTAGGACTACTTATAAGAGGATATACTTATTCCATAGCGGAAAAAAAATATTATCAGCTGTGCAGTTTACCTACATAGAAATGAAAGTTTGATTAAAAACTTATAACTCAACGATTGTTTCATTTATATTTCTTCTTGATTTATGTTAATTTCTGATTTAACGGCATTAATTAAGTACCTACTAGATGAAATACTGAGAAACCGGACTAAAAGCCTGTTCCGGTATTCCCAACATTCCTACTAATTGGTGAGAAGTAACAATTAGTATGAAAACTGGCAATACACGTCCCTATTCACCAGTTTTTGTCCACTCGTATGCTTTTTATGCAACTATAGGGTTGCCAGGTTTATATATTTTTTCAATCCAATTTATGCCCTAAAACAATAAGGACATTCAAATATTATATATTTTTATTAGCAATACGGCTGCTCACCGAATCTAAGATTATTTAAAAGCGAAAAAGTTTTTCGGGTGCGCCGGCGGGATTCGAACCCACGTCTCCTGTGTATGCGCCCCAACAGGTGTTCTACCAATTGAACCACGTCGCTCCCAACCGACTTCCCCGAAATTCTTAATCGCTTACATACGCCAACAGTGGCGTGTGGTAACATCCATCACAACTATTAAAAGCTATGACTCCACGTGGGTCACGAGACGTGGGTTCGAATCCCGCCGGCGCACCCGAAAAACTTTTTCGCTTTTAAATAATAAGGACATTGTTTGAAATCACTTGTCAACAAATGTCAATGTATGGAAAAAAGCAACTGAGTGGTTAAAAACGTTCATTGCTGGCTTCACGTGAGCGAAGTTTTTCTTCTAGTACATACATATATAACTCTAGAGTGCCAACCAAGCACTAGCAGATGTTCTTGCACCCACCTTCTGGACGGAAGGTGTGGTGTTCCGTCGCTTTAGGGAGGCTAAGATGAAATCCCTGAATAATTATGTACGTACCTAAATCTTTTACTTTATTTAAAATTTTACAGCGCATTGGTATTAACTATCATCATCAATGTTGTAAATTTAAATTTATATGTAAATAATATCATCAAAAAATATGGGTAAAATGGTTCCAACGGAAGACAAAGCTGCAAGGCCGACATCATACTGAGTCGCGACCATTTTAACGACCGCTTTAGCCTAGTTGGTATTGACCCTGCCTACGAAGCAAGAGGTCCTGGGTTCGAATCCCGGTAAGGGCATTTATTTGTCTGATGAGCACGAATATTTGTTCCTGAGTTATGGATGTTTTCTATGTACTTATTTAAGTATTTATTTATCTATATATATGTATGTTTATCGTCGTCTAGTACCCATATTACAAGCTTTGCTTAGTTTGGGACTAGGTCGATGTGTGTAAGATTGTCCCCTAATATTTATTTATTTATTTACTTAGTGATAATTTTATTTATCTGTTGCCGTTTTTTATTGTTCTAAATATATTTTTATTTCTTTCTTTATAAAGTAATATTTCGCGGGACTTAATCTAATCACGAACTTTTAATTGCTAAAATTACCTCGACCTTTCGACCCCATCGCAGCAGCCGTGGTCACGAGTCGACTCGACGTCAAATTAAACTCAGCGCAGCGCAGCGCAACCTTTATTGCGCGATGCACATGGGCCTTATGAATTGGTGTCAGCTTTTAACAATCATTTTGTGTGTTCCTTTTAATAACCAAGACGTTTACACTGTTGTAAGTCCATTATTTTTCACGTAGGTTTTATTATACCCCAGGCCTTATTACCCTCTGGTACAGTCAAGGGCAAAAATATGTATACACTTTAGTACCTTGTCTATTTTCGTCATATTTGAACTGACATATATGAACAGTCACAGTGGTTAAAGTGACAAGATACTAAAGTGTATACATATTTTTGCCTAAGTTATGAGTGAAAATCACCACTAGTACCTAGATGCATACTAGTCTAGCAGTCTAATAAAATTTCCTCTCTACGTTCGTCCCGGCTATGGCCATGTTTAGCTGTGATTGATTAAGTAAGAGAAGCAGAGCAGGAAGTACCGAATTTCCTGTTTCCTGTCTGCTTTGTACCTAAATGCACTTACCCGTGATATTCAGCTGATATGGCAAACTACGAGTCTGTATGGACTGCCATAAAATTAAAGTTCCGAGTATGTTTGTTGCTCTTTTACGTTATTAAAACAGTTGCACGGATTTGGATACAGATTTATTATGTAAGTACCTTATTGCTAAGGTCGAGGTAATTTTAGCAATAATTTTTAGTTCGTGATTAACCTTTTCGATGCCAACGACACATATATCAGCACCGCAGGTTCTACGCCAACGACTGATATAATGATATTTTCACACCACCTGCTCGACAATGCCTTATTATATATCATGCAAACCTTTCTAAAAGTAAATCATTATTAGCCCTTGGCTTTCGCCGGGCAGTAATGTTGTACTGAATTTCATTATAACCCGCCGGGCAGTAATGTGATTCTCACTTTTCATAGTTCTTATTGTTCGTTTCATGGTCGTTATTGATTGGTTTGGATTGGATTGGATTGGATCGATGGATCGATGGATGGATGGATGGATCGATGTATGGATGGATCGATGGATCGATGGATGAATGGATGGATCGATGGATCGATGGATCGATGTATCGATTGATCGATGGGTCGATGGGTCGATGGATCGATGGGACGATGGATCGATGGATCGATGGATGGATGGATCGATGGATGGATGGATGGATCGATGGATCGATGGATGGATGGATCGATGGTTCGAAGGATCGATGGATGGATGGATCGATGGATCGATGGACGGATGGATCAATGGATCGATGGATCGATGGATCGATGGGTCGATGGACCGATGGATGGATGGATGGATCGATCGATGGATGGATGGATGGATGGATCGATGGATCGATGGATCGATAGATCGATGGATCGATGGATCGATGGATGGATGGATGGATGGATGGATGGACGGATGGATGGAAATAAAAAATTAAGAAAATATCGGGTGACGAAAGTGATTTCACTCCGGATTCCATTGGGTATGTATTACAATACCGAAGTACGAAAGATCGAATGTATTAAAACATCGAATGGGTCAAAAGACCGACACAATTTTTTTCTGAAACCGTAAACTTTTCAGAATTTATTAAAACGGCATCATACAGAACCCATTAGGTTAGGTTAGGTTTGTTTTATAACAATCTTAAAAAGTTAACGGTTTCAGAAAAAAATCGTGTCGGTCTTTTGACCCATTCGATGTTTTAATACATTCGGTCTTTCGTACTTCGGTATTGTAATACATACCCATTCCATTAAATTAGGTGCCTAGAATTAGGGCCACTTGCACAGTTCAGGGTTAAAAAATGAAATCGGTAACCCTGGGTTAAGAATGACAGTTCCATTAATTTTAACACTTGTTAATCCTAGGTCAGCAGTTAACTCGGAGTTAAGTACCTAGCTAACCCAGGTCCACGCAAGCCGGCCTTAGGCATTGTTAATAATCTAATTCCAGAGAAGTCGAAGGAAAAATACTTAAAAGCTTACGACGATTTCGACAAATGGAAAACTGCGAAAGGCGCAAAATCTGTGTCGGAATCAGTGCTTCTGAGTCTATTTCGAGTATTTTTCTAGTAGCCTTGGTTTTTATTGTCTCGCAAAAGGTGAGAAAAGTAGAGTATACTCCTCGGGGATAAAACTGATTTTGCCTTGGGCGCGCTTAAATCCTTCACTAATCTCAGGACTCCATCTTAATTCCCTCGCTTCGCTCGGGAATCAACTAAAAACCCCCTCGCTACGCTCGGGAGTTAAATCTGGAGTCCCTCGTTTCGTTCAGAATTCAATATCGCGCCCGTGACATAATGCAGTGCTTTATCCCCTTGGTGTACAATCTACTATTACCTAGGTACGTGCATTTCTGTAGGGTTCAACTTCGCGTTTGACATTCCGATGTCGAGGCGTATCAGTGAGAGCTGTTGTATTTGACAGAGCGTTGAAAAGGTTAAGTCCCGCAAAATATCAGTTACTCGCAGATAACTATGTATATATCTGGAATAACACATATACTTACTAACTTTTATTCCGATATTCCCACGGGATTCGGATTAACAAAGCTAAAATGCCGTCATACCAGCCTACGCCTGGGTGAATATTCGAGCGTTTTGACCGTGCGGTTAAACGTCATTACCATTCGACGATTATCACCACAACCGAAGGACGAATCGAGCGAAATTTCATCAAACTAGATTCAGCATCGGTACTGTCTTAAGTTTTCATAAAAAGTTAACCATAAGCATCATCCTTTTTAATAATTTCTGGTCAAATGGTAATGACAAAAAAACCGCCGTAAAAACGCTGAATATTTACCCGCCTACGATGTAATTTACGAAACCATGGGAATTTTGTTAAGGACATAATTTTAATTCTACTGGTTCCTACAGTCAACGGCTAATATTCATAGCAGCCGATTTACTTCAGTAAACCCTGACCGGCACAACTATGAAGTCTCTAAATATTGGCAATGGTTGACATAGGAAAATAAATGCTATCTATACATAACTATTTGTTGTGTGACAGAATAGTACCTAAGTATTTTATATTCAGAAACGGTAAACTGGGGTTACTTTAGGAAATTTTGGGGCTACTTTGTTAGATTTAAAATGGTTATAAAAACGCAAATATTCATAGCTCGATTCAGTAAATGACGTTAAAAGTTAGGTAATTTATCAAGGTAGTTATTTTACGGCCACAGATGGTCTAAAAAAATAAGGACACTGCGTAAAAACTGTTTTCCAAAATAGCCACTGCATTTTAAAGTAACCCCGTTTTACGGAACTTTATAGTTTAAACAATTAGGTTAACCCTAAACCAGACATCACAACCAATGGATCTACCGCCGACAATATGATAAAAAAGTAAGTACCCTTTAGAATATCTCTATATAAAAATCTCGTGTCACGGTGTTTGTTATCGAACTCCTCCGAGACGGCTTAACCGATTTTTTTATTAAACTTTTTTCACTGTATTCGATAGGTCTGAGAATAGGTCGTAGGCTATTTTTTAAATCCCTGTTCTTCACAGACGGAGACGCGGGCAACAGCTAGTAAAACATAAATTCTAATCAACGAACTTTTGAAGGTTCGAGGCACCAAATGTGAAATAAAGACTGAGTTTAAGACGCTGATGGTAGTAGAATGCTGCAAGCCAACTGTTCGGCCTGAAAAAATATATCATCCATAATCCATATCTCCGTTCAATTTACCTCCCACTGTTAAGCACGTACGGGCCTCTTCTCAGAATAAGAGGGCTTGGCTGTAGGTCCCAAGCAGGCCCCGTGCGGATCGGAAACTTTACACACGCATACCGTTGAACTATATACTATTACTATGTGTAGGTAGCTTTCCTTACCAAGTTTTCCTTCACTGAAAAGCTAACAGTAGGTTTACAATGTAATTTCACACATATAAGTAAATTCTGAAATAAAAGCTAATAAAAATCGCATATGTAGCTGTAGCTCGAACCCAAGACACTTCTCTTATGGATATATTGTACTAACGAGCAAAAATAACGTGTCACTTTCCGTAAAACTTCTTTGAAAAGTGACCTATTATTTTTGCTCGCCAGTCTACAAGTATAATTTCGCACCGAGCAATGAAACAATAGCTTCCGTTTTGTAAGCTTCGTGTCTTAGTTACGGATAAAATTACTTCATAAAAGGTTACACTCAAATTTCAATGAAAACTGAGAACAAATGAATGAACAGTATTCAATACAGAATTACCGTTCCAAACGTCTTACAGATCTTGAAAGTTATTTAGATAGAAATCTCGAAGATTAACTTTTAATGAACGTTCAAATTTACCCTTGCTTATAAAAGTCAGTTGTTTTGCAACTCGGAAAAACTATAGTACACTTCCGCTATATGTAAATACAACCAAATATTTTACTAATCCTACTAATATTATAAACGCGAAAGTTTGTGAGTGTGGGTGTTTATTAGTATTTTACACTAAAACCGCTGAACGGATTTGGATGATATTCGATACCGTAGATAGGGAGGGAACTTCAGAAATAGGGTTACTTACAACTATATTTTTTCTCCGATTTTAGAAATTTTTGCATGGATCTGCTCAGAATCAATATGTTCATCGATATCTCCGCAAATTGTGGATCGATTTTCACAATTCTTTTTTAGCTTGAAACAGTATACTTCTGAGGTAATCTCATTGGCTGGAAGTCAAGATCTGATGATGGAATCCTAGGGAAATCGAGGGAAACCCTCAAATTTTGCAGGCACACCTATTACGATTTTGACATTTTTAGCATCAAATCAAGCATTTTCATTCAGAAAATGTCATTTAGTAAACATATTTTTTTTGCTTTAGTTTTTTTTTAAGGCGGTTTTATTTTTTATTTATGTTACCTTTAAACACCAATGTATGAAAAGTAACAAAACTCACCTCGGGACACTTTTTTTCTCTATGTAGAATCAATAATGCTACTGATTCTGAGTAGATAAAAAAAAATTAAAATCTGAGAGAAAAAAATGTATTTTACCATAGGGTATTTCTGAAATTGTCCAGATACCTAGACCTCGTTAATACCACAGACTACTTTTTATCCCGATATTCCAAAGAAACTAATAACTTTAACAGCTAAGTGAAGAAGTCTTCTTCACAAAGTAAATGAAGACCACGATGTAATTTTTGGAAATTCCCGATATTTAAATTCAACTGCCAGAGCGGTTTAAGGGTTTTGGTAAAGGCTAGTTAAGAATATCTAAACCAATTAATTATTACTGATTGCATTATTATTAATTTATTGCATGAAAATTAATTGCTGTTTATTGTTTTTAGGGATCCGTACCCAAAGGGTAAAAACGGGACCCTATTACTGAGACTTCGCTGTCCGTCCGTCCGTCTGCCCGTCTGTCACCAGGCTGTATCTCATGAACCGTGATATCTAGACAGTTGAATTTTTCACAGATGATGTCCATATTTCGGTTGCCGCTATAACAACAAATACTAAGAATAAAATAAATATTTAAGGAGGGCTCCCATACAACAAACGTGATTTTTTTGCCGTTTTTGTCGTGTGTGAGTCCGACTAGCACTTGGCCGGATTTTATTATTGGACTAACGCAGTAAATAGGTATTTAGAAAATAATAGGGAGGTTTTAATAAAAATGCGCAAATATGACTGAAAATATTTTATTGCAATAAACTAAATCACTGAAGAGTATGCCAACTTACAGCGCCATCCACTAAGCATGTACAATTAACAAATGGAGTTAACAAAAATAAGATCCTAATAAATATCGACATCAAATTATTTACATATTTGCCTTAGTGGCATTACATCATCTTACTTACTACAATCACCTTTCCGAACATACGATATACTACAAAAAAAAATCACTAACAAGTTTTTTAAGAACAACGCTCTCAACATCGAGTATGTACAAAGCATCAAAAGTTGCGGATCACTTTTTAACCGACTTCAAAAAAAGGAGGAGGTTCTCGGTTCGGTAATTCGGTTGTATGTTCTTTTTTTTTTTTTTTTTTTAACGTGTGTTACCTCAGAACTCCGTCATTTATGAACCGATTTGGAAAATTCTTTCGTTGTTTGAAAGCATATGCTTCAAGGTTGGTCCCGTTGTTACCGGAATCCAGTTCTGATGATGGGATCCATGAGGAATTGAAGGAACTCTTCAAAAGTTCAAGGGAAATGTAAAGCGATTTTAGTATTTTCAGTGACAAATCGAGCATTTGCATTCATAAAGTGTCATTTGGTAAACTAGATCTGATGAAGAAGACCGCAGATGGCCAACGGAACTCCTCAACGGGTCAAATCTTGCAAGTTGAATTTGACTCACTTCCCGGTTTCTGATTGATTTCATATTTTACATGCATGTGTAAATCAGGTGACAATGCAATATTATTGTGACATGGAGCTAATCTGATGATGGAGTTGGAAGGTGGCCATAGAAACTCTGTAATAAAACAACACAACCCCGTCGAGTTTGGGTTCATTTGAAACGTCTTGACGAGCACTTTGATCCCAGATGGTAACCAGGGTCTGATGATGGAGCTGGAAGGTGGCCAAAGTTACTCCATAAAGTAACGGCACTTACCCCATCGAGTACGGACTCATTTGACTCGTCTCAACGAGTACTTTGGTCCTAGATGGTAACCAGGGTCTGACAATGAAGTTGGATGGTGACCATAAGAACTCCGTAGTAAAACGACATAACCCCATCAAGTTTGGTCTCGTTTGATTCGTCTTGATAAGTACTTTGGTAACCAGAGGCAAAAAGTACAGTCAGTAAAGAGTGCCAGTCCAGGCCATTAGCAACAACTAAAAAGAAAAAAATAAAAAATTTTAAATAAAAAATAAAACCGCCTTCAAAAAACACCCAAAAAAAACTTGGAAATAAAAAAAAATTAAATAAAAAATAAAACCTCCTTCAAAAAACCCCCAAAAAAACATAAAATAATAATTGATTGAACCGACCACAATAAGCATGAAAATATCTTTCTACTAATCTGTTTGAAGTTGGTGCCTCAGCACGAGCCAGCAGGAGTGGACCTAGTAATCTAACTTACCTACATACCTATTATAGGGCTTCTACACTCCTGCTGGCTCGTGCTGAGGCACCAACTTCAAACAGATTAGTAGAAAGATATTTTCATGCTTATTGTGGTCGGTTCAATCAATTATTATTTTATGTTTTTTTGGGGGTTTTTTGAAGGAGGTTTTATTTTTTATTTAATTTTTTTTTATAGTTTTATCACATTAACAACACGTTTATTAATCTTGAATGGCGTTAATGACGTAGGTGAATGTAAAGTGACAAGGACGAAAGTGATCAGCGGTTTTTGATACTGACTGTACTTGTTAAGCAGTCTTCAATAGTGACATTTTATACTTTATTTTTTTATAGATGAGAGTTTTAATTGTAAAACTTGTCCAATAAACTACTACTCTTGCAAAAACGTTCTAAATGTAGCAGCTAACATTACCAAATGTTAAAACTCTCATCCTAAATAAAAAACGAAGTATACTTAGTTAGAAAACAAAACACTGTTAAATTACAAAAGTTCACGTAGTATCAATTCTACTACTCTTATTTAAATCAACAATAAAGTCATAATAAAATCATCACATAAGCTGATCGATTAATGGACACTGAATATGTTCATTGCAAAGTTGACAAGTATAAGGAATAATAACAAGATTAGTCTAGCTCGTCAGGCTCTGAAGGGATTCTAAGAGCCCTTCTTTCGGTGCCCACGTCTTCGGCAGTCGTCGAGAACAGGGGGGGATCGGCGTCGGCCAAGGCATTGCTACCCCGTCGTCGACGGTCCAGAGTGGACGTTTCATCCTGACCGTTCTTAATAGCCTCCATAGCGGCAGCACTTGGAGCACTGTTTAAGTCATTGTTGCGACCAGTAGTAGTAGTAACGTTACTACTACTCAATACTTTGTCTCCATCGCGCGAGTTCTTTCTCGCGATCTCTTCTATTTTGATATCATTTTCTCCACTAGGACTGATAGACTCCATTATGTTAGAGACCTTTTTAGATTTATTATCAGATGATAGGTTTCTTTCTACATTCTCGCTTGCGATACCTGTGTTGGTACCAGTGGCTGTGGTTTCGGCAGCTACCGTTCTTGACGTTATCACATCACCCGTGTGAGTTGTATTCGTTTGCGCGGTTGAGACCGAAGGTGTGGTTTGCGTGGTGGATTGTGCAGTATTTTGCACGGTTTGGGTTGTAGACTGGGTAGTTGGGGGAGTGGCTTGGGTACCGGTGCCAGGGGCGTCGTGGTACGCAGCCCCGCTGGCCAGCGCCGCGATGCCAGCCAGGCCTACCATGCCACCCATGCCATGGTGAGTACGGAGAAGCAACTGCTGCAGCTGAGCCTGTTGTAGTATCACAGGCAGTTCATAGTGATGGAAGAAGTACAACATGGAATGCTGGAACAAAAAAATGCGTTGTTATATATATTCGATACTAGCTAAGTAGGTAAATATACTCAGTACTCAGGGAAGGCAAGAGGCCGCGCCGCACGTGTAACGATAAATAAACGGTAAAGAGATAAGCTGCTAGTAGGAGACGCCGCGGCGCAGCTAAACGGTGCGTTGATATTTACTCGCAGACGTCCCGAGCAGAGTAGATTATGAGACACGTCCGTAGAACTGAGCAAAACTCCTTTAGACAAATAAATGAGCGACTCGTGACATCACCGAGAGTATCCCCGTTTCTATTTATTTATTTCTGGGTCAAAGTTCCCTCCCCTAGCGACGTCCGACGTAAGTTTTAATTAAGAAACTTGTGACCGCTCCGGAGTGAACTTTTATTTGAAATTATATTTTGTGATCTTCTCGTTTTGATTTTTTCCCTGTTGCCGGTGTAACGGGTTACCGGCGGCGGCGGCGGCGGCGGTGAGGATAAGTTGCGACGCCTTTGTGATTTATTATTCGAAGAGCACGCCATGCCATTGCAAATGAAATCTCTGGAGCCACTTTTTATGATCACCATTCGTAATTGTAATATTTGGTGAGAGTTTGGCATTAAATAGGTACCTACTTATTTCACTTTTTATGTTTGTAGTGGTATTTTAACCGACCACAAGCTCAATGATTGCATTCAATATTTGATTCAACATTGTAGATTTTGTTCAATCTGATCAATTTGATCAATCGTTACCCACGTATGTATAGACAAGTACATTGCCATTTTACGGGACAACTTCACATTGCATGACCTTAATTGAAGCGATCCGCCCCAATCACATGTCGGATCATCGCCGCAACAGATTTGAAAAAAGGATCAAACATTTAAAAGGTATTTAATGGACAGAGATGATTCCCTTTTACGCGTCCATTAACATCAGCCGCTTTGAGATTTACCGCTCGTCCTATCTGCTACAAAACATCTATGTTAATTAGAGCACAAAATTTAATTTTTTGATTGTTAACACTTAATTTAAAGTACAATATTGACTTAGGTACCTATTTATTACATTTCTTACATTGTTTGTAGGTCTTAACGGATGGTATTCCTTTGTAGAAAAAATACATAGGTACTAACAGTTTCACGCCAGATGCAGCACGCCTTAGACCTTTGAACGTGAAGCGTGCACTTTATGATAGTAGTTGCTACAATCGTGAACAGCGGCAGGGAACTGAACACCTCTCAACAGTCGACTTAACACTTCAAAGGAAAGCGAAAACTCTTTGTGATGATATTTTTTCTGCCGCAAAATTGTCTTAAACACTTTACAGCTGGCGCGTTGATTATGCCGAGACGGTGGAAAACTCTTAACGAAAATAAAGTTATTTTGATTTAAAATGCAAAGAAAAACAGCGGACGGCGAACTGCGTGGCACGAGGGGCATCGGAGGAGAAAAAAAAATCCCTTTTCATTTAACTAATCCTGCAGCTAACGGAAAAGAATCACGAATTAGAAGCAAAGACATTGAATTAAACATAAAAACAAAACAAACGGCCCTATGGAGAACGTGTAATTATCTGCTTAATACCTGTTGATCTTGCTTGCATGTATATTACATGATACACAAAAAGTTGTTCTTATGCAAAACAGGGGAACACCACTTATATAACAATGATATTTAAAATTGCATGTGGGTAAATAAAGAAAATACATTTATTTACATCAACAATACAAGACACATCAATATAAATCAATCAATCAATATTTATTAATATCTAGGTTAGCTTTGCAAATTGATAAATGGGAATAGCAAATGAATGCCCCTGTATGGTTTAGAGTTCAGTATTACCGATAAATTACAATGGTTCAAGTTAAAGAGCTGTTTGACTTAAGTTCAACTATAATTAGTGAGAGTTCTATAAGATTACCGCTCCTAACCACGGCTCCGTAATGGCGGGCGCCGGTTGTTTATTTAGGACTTGACAGGAATTAGGCCAAAGCGTGCCTATTATCTTGAATGGACCCCTTTTACAAAATAGAAAAAGAATATAACTAAGACGAAGTGACAAATTGAATATTGTCGTCGTCGAGTCAGTGTGATATAAACACGGATTTTAGTTTGAGCTTGTTGTCAACAAGTTGCGACGGTTTAAATTAATGTAACGGACGGTCCCGCGTTGGGCGGCATCAATGTTATGCGCGACGCGTACCGGCCGGGGAGGCGACCTCGTGAAATATGATTTTTAATAAGTTGACACGCTCGATGATTATAAGATAAGCCCTCACTTTGCATTCCGAAGGGGCTTCTTGTTTTTCGACGTCGGCCCTTCCCGCGCTGTAATCCAGCAGAGCCTACCGCGCCAGCTCGAGGCGTCCTCGTTTTGCATAACGGAGCATGTACCTTTACCTTATTATTCTATCTCGATTAATACGTTATTCCATATTCAATCAATACCAGCTTTGAACGCTGATATCACAGTAGGTATACAGGGTTATTTGTAATTCACTGACATCCTATTAACCCTGAATACCTATCACTCAAACAAATGTTTTTGTTTTACGATTTTTTTAAATGAAGCACTTTTTTTCCTATACAAATACACAGAGTATCGTAAAAATAAGAGGTAATCTCAAATTTTCAAAACGTTATTACACCAAAAATATTAAGTTATGACAAAAGCCGTAAAACAAAAAAACATTTGTTTAAGTGGTAGGAGTTTAGGGTTAAAAGGATGCTAGTGAATTACAAATAACCCTGGATACAAAACATATAAACTGAATTTTCTTTAACGAGTTTCGTATGAATCAAAATATATTATATTAGAAGACAGTTTTGTGATTATCACTAACGCATACTTTACAAAGCTAGGTATACTTTACGGAAAATTAAGTACTTATGCCAATATATTATTATTACAAGAATAAACTCCCAGTGATGACTTTTGATTATGTGTTATAGTGACCCCACAGACTACATACAATTTGATTGATATTGCCAGTCGCTATTGATTCCAGAAGCTCACATTATAAACTGCCCCCACACTGCGTACATTTTGCTTAGAAACAGGGCTCTGCAGCAGCAGACTGCAGCAGACTGCTAATACTGAATTATTATAGATACGGCCGCATATAACGCATATTAGTACCCATTCAAAATCTTCTTAAAGTAAGGTCAGGACCTTTCGCGATCCTTCAAACGACGTTGTTTAAATGCGTCATCTCCGGGCCCCAGCAGTGCGGGAAACATTACACGCACGGATGTTATTTGGGAATTGTCCCGGAAAACATTTGACAAAACTTTGACGCGCCGGCGACGTCCATCGCGCGAGCTAGACCGACAGATAAACGGCACACAACACACAACTTTTATTTCCACGACGTTAAGGTTACAATTTGTAGCGCCACGCAGCGAAGTGTATGACTCTGTTACAATAACGTATGGGGACGTGATTTGTTGACAAATGTTTGCGGGTCGACCCAGCATTTTTAGAACCGGCTAGGTCGGTTTTTCTTTCTCGTAGGTACTTAAAAATAATAACTGGAAGGTTCAACTGTGCCGAGATGATAAAATATTGTGGGTGCGTGTGCGTGAAATCACAACTCAGGGGCACACCTCGTGATCCGCGGAATAATGACGTGAGCACAATGAATACTTTTCATTTCGTTATTTGTTAAAGTAATCGTATCAAAATTATATATTATTAAACAACATTAATAATTATTACAAGAAAAAATAAAAAACACATAAAATTAACTAAAACGGGGCTTCCTCTTCCAAAGGTAGGGCAGCGCGGGGCATTGTACCTAAGACGCTAGCCGCGTTGCCCCGCTGCACTGCGAGGCTCAGTTTTTGGGCGAAGAAAAAACCTGCTCTTGGGTCGCCAGAGACGCCAATTAGTTTGTCCGACACTTCTTTAATAAACTTTTTTGTGTCGGACGACCAAGGCCCAAGGGTTCCGACCGCAAGTGCCGCAAAAAAGTAGTTTTCTCTAAGAAAAGCATATTTGCGGCACTTGACGGTTTGGGCATCGTCTGCAGCTGTCCCTGGCTTCCGCGCAGAGCGTTGGACGTGGGACGGGGCCAACGTATCCACGCATGTAACATCCCACGCCAACGGCTGCCCCAGACGCCACGGCACCAACGTACAACCGTCGGGCCTCTTCCCGTCCGCAGCAGAAAGACCAGTAGGCTCTAGGGTCGCGGGGATGGACGCGGAGCCGAGAGCCCGACGGACGAGATCGTTGAGTGTCGCGTGTCTGTAGAAACGGCCGGCACTAAGTTGGCAATGAAGGCCGTGACGGCCGAGAGCATCAGCCGAGCCACCGCAGCGACAGCAAGGATGAGGTTCGCAGGTCTTGAGGCCCAGACGAAGGCACACCGCGACTCGTAACGATCCCGGGTCTAGAAGGGACCCTATATTCCGAGAAGGGAGAGCGTGAAGCCAGTGTCCCGACTCAGCTTCTGAAACTGCCAATAATCGGGCTCGCTCAAAGTGGTTACTGCTATTCTCAATCAAATTTTTATGGACAGCTTTTACTTGCAAGATATCCCAGGCGGCTTGACTATTTTTTTCGGTAGGCAAACTTTCCCCAAGGTTGCTGGCTATCCATGCCAACTCTGCGTCCGCCAAACCTGACACCACAACATCAGCGGGATCGGTAACGTTAAGGATACCACTGATGAGGGTGGCAGTGCTGTGAACGGAAGAGAGGAAGGCGGGAAGAGCCAGGTCGCTTGTCGTACGAATCCCTAGTCCACCATATTTGATCGGTAAAGTTGCCTGTGTCCAACTTGTTTGAGTATGAGAAATATTAAGGATTTTGCTGGTAGTTTCTTTTAAAACAATATCAATAGATGAGGTCAGGTTGGGAAATTTCCAAACGGAGCAGCAACGTAAAATGTATAAAAATTTTGGTGAAAACAGGCACAACCGCAGAATGTAAATTGCTATATGAGGGCTAATTTTGAAAAGAAGGTCAGAAGTGTTATGAGAATTGATTAATTTCGAATTTATAATTGAGGGAAAAGCGTCTTCGAAAATTGGGGCACCTAGTAAAGTAAGAGAGTCGCGAGTGAGTATAGAGATATTAGGCGTGAAATTGTTAAGGCTATTTACTATGTCGGCTCGAGTGTCGGCAGAAAGTTTCTCCGAGATAAAAGCTTCACACTTGTCGAAATTTAACGAGAGGCCTATCTCAGAGAAACGACTGATGATGAGTTTTAGATCGCTTAATACTAAAGATGCTTTTCCGCCAATAGTTCCGTCATCAAGGTGCCAAAGATTGAGTTTTGAAGTGAGCTGTGTGATAATGGGGTTGATGGCGAGACTGAAAATAACAGGGCCGAGGGGGTCCCCTTGCTGACAGCCAACGGCAGAAGCGATTTCTGTGTTACCGAACATTAGATTTGATGGAGTCCCATAACACTGCCAGAGATAGTCGAATATCTCGGGAAGTTCTCTTCCAATCTCTTGCAACAGGATAGCCCTGTCGATCGAGTTGAAGGCATTTTTTACATCCAATTTCAGGAGAACGTCAAATTCATTATTCTCGAGGAATGAGCGAGTTGCGTGCACGGCAGCTTCACATCCGCCCCTAACACCAAAACCAAGTTGTTTAGGCTTGAATTTGTCAGTAAGGCGCAAGTGAAACTCACGGCAGCAAAGTTTTGAAGCCAACCGGCGCAATGAGTTTCCAACAGCTATGGGCCGGATTCCGCCGTCTTTTTTTTTTAAAGCGATTAAATTGGCACCATAGAGGGTTGGTGCGATTTCGCTGCAAATTTTCCCCGACAGCATTAAGTTGATAAGAGCAGTCAGCTCTTTAAGTAAGATGTCTCCCGCATCACCCATTAAAGGGCTGGTTAGGTCCTTTAAGTGCTGTGGACTTAGCCCGTCCAGGCCTGCGGCAGAGCCGTTGGGGAAAGAGCGGATCGCTTCTAAAGTAGCTGATTCTGTGACCTGTAGAGGATGTTGTATTGATGAGGAGAGTGCAGAATAATGTAATGACGAGGATGAACTGGGATGTTTATTTTTGAGGGCCGACAGTACGTCTGCAGAGTGACAAGCCAAGGTGTCGCTTGAAAAAAGCAGTTTGGTTGCGCTGCTTACATTGCCATCAGAAATTTTATTTTCGATTACCCTTATCTTGTGATTTGAGTTAGAATTACAACTAATCGCGATTAGCTCGGAATCAGGGGGTAAAACAGGATGAAGAAGATTTTCTTTTATAATTGATGAAAGAGAGCGGTTCGATTTATCACGAGGGATATGGCAATTTTTGTATACAAAAGTGAGTAAAGCTTCCCACGCAGCAAAATCGTTCTTTGAAACTACCTTGGCAATGCACTCTGACAAACTTCGGGCTACCGCTACACGCGCTCCCTTTGGTAATCTCTTGGCTACTTTGATGTGCGATTTCAGAAAGGCCAATCGAGCAGATAAACTAAACGAGGAAGCAGTTGCGGAACTAGGACCATGAATGGAAGAGGAAGCCCCAGGTAGGTTAGCATTAGTACCACATGTTCCGATGGAGAAACTTCGTGTGAGGTTTCCGGCTGTACGTGGTGCATCTATCCTTGGAATATGCGTCTTGCTCAAGTGAATATGGAGTCCTCTGTTACCTTTATAAAGCTTTCTGTCATTGCAAATTGGGCATTCAGTTGGTTGTGACGATGCAAAGGACATCATTATAAAAAAACATAAACAACCATATTGTAAACAAATAATAAAAATCTTGAAATTAGTGACATGTTGACGTTGATGTCACCACGGTAACCGGTGACGAAGCACGAAGATA
Source organism: Archips crataeganus (assembly GCA_947859365.1). Lineage (NCBI taxonomy): Eukaryota > Metazoa > Arthropoda > Insecta > Lepidoptera > Tortricidae > Archips > Archips crataeganus. The sequence goes on from OX402062.1 coordinate 9,931,426, forward strand.
AGAATGTTTGTGGAGTCTCGAAGGCCGTTCTCTATGCGTTCCAGCTGTCACTTTTAAACAATTTTGTTCTCTGGACCCGAAATGGATTTTTGGGCTGGAAAGTACCACCAAAAACGATGAACACCTTCACAGCTTGGCTTCTCGTCGACAAAAAGTTTATCTTTATCGTAATAAATTTCAATTAAATAATATTTTTCAGATTTCGTCAAAAAATGTTCTTGACAGTAGACATTTTTTTTTTTTCGTATCAAAACGCATACTTATGTGGCATGCGCTGGAATCAAAACATAATAAGGTACACAAACATTTGAAGAGCATTGAAAGGGAAGTCCGGGATTTAATAACGAGTACGGGCAGCGAAATGTTAATATCTCTTTAGACAAACAGTTAATCTGCTGATTCTTCGTGCGGGCACACGCGGCCGGCGCCCGCGGCTGTCAACATCAAAGTGTACTACACAAACAAACGCCATGGGCCACTGCTGTGGCACAGACACAGGTATCTAGTCAGAATATGCTGAATCAAATCCAGCGATGACCCCCTATAGGCCTGAGCGTTTATTTAGTTGACATGATAAAAATGTCAAGTGTTGGTTGATTCATCTTGACCGGAAAGGGTTTTGCAGAAAATTAAACACAAAGTAACGCATACGTACGTACCTGTATAAAAAGCCACGATGTGACTAGCGCGAGGCTGCTGTACTGCCCATTAAACCGGTAGTGGTATGCGTAGAACGAGAAATGATACAGATAGAAGAATCTGTGAACAAAAGAAAAAAACGTATTAATAACTTAAACAAAAATAAGTAATTATCCTAGCAGTTAAAAAATCTAGATTTAAGAAACTTATGTATGTGCATGAGGACATGGGATTAAATCCACGTATTCCTATAAAAAATATCAAAGAATCTTATTTTGACAACGATATTGATCGAACCAGTACCACACGCCTCGGGTAACAAGAAAACGCAATATAAATAACTGCGAGACCGTCTTTAAAACGTCAATTATTTTGACACACTAGAAGTACGAGTAGCTATACTTCAATTGCATTTCAACAAAAGACGTCCATTGAGAAGGAGCCAATCGTTGGGTGTCGTATATTTCACTCGGTGGCGCTACCATTAGCTTCGTTATCTGCTTATTTCGGTGGATAAATTCCCAATGTGAGACGCGAGCGACAAACGGGCCCCGGAAAAGGGGAAAATGTCGCCTCGTTATCTGAAAAGGTTGCAATTTTATTTGAAATCGATATTCACTCTGATATACATTTTTGTCGTGGTGCGGTCTGCCGTTTTGTAAGGCGATGCCACATGTTGCTCTTTGTTGGTATTTATGTTTCAGTCGAGGCGGTTATTGTCGTCTCCTAATAAGTGAGAGTATGGATTTTTTAACGCAGCGCAAGCGGTAGACAAAGCAGGTTAAACAGGTTTATATGCATTAAATTATTAATATTTACTTCAATAAGCGGCATCTCACTTAAAAACGCTGTAAACGAAGCGGAAATTTATAAAATACTATTGTCAGATTTAGTAAATACTTGTTTAGTTTTATTTTTTGATAGGTACACGATGAAGATGATGTATGTACATGTACACAGATATATACGTCTCGTAGCACTTTCAAACGATAACGTATGTACATTATACGCCGGTGCCGGTGGCCGTTATAACAATAGAACCAGACACGCCTTATACCTGGTTTACACTCGCGTACGAGTGGCGAGACGAACTGCGGGACGAGCCACGAGACGAGAGTGTGAACAGGCGCGCCTCGCGCCTCGTCTCGTGATTTGCCTTGATTTTGAGGCTCGCGTCCGGAGCGAGACGACGAGGCGAGGCGCGAGGCGAGGTGACGAGGCGAGAGTGTAAATCAAGTATTAGAGCATGGCAGGCTTTAGGCAACGAATATGAGCCCCCTCTTGGTAAGTACTAAAGTTAGTGTTATTAATGGCACAATTCATTAATTTCATTATCTTCATGTCAGCGAATATATTTTCATTACCGAGGGTCTGCATGAAATCTGAAAGACGAGAACGACAGTACAGATCAGAACTATCTAAATATTGTGTCTAGCTCTGTCAAAGTAAAAAATAAAAAAAATAAAAAAATATCATGGGACAATTCACACCAATTGACCTAGTCCCAAAGTAAGCTTAGCAAAGCTTGTGTTATAAAGTAAAGTTGAAGTCAAAATATCTTTATTCAATTAAGATGCCGAAGAATCTATCGGTATTAAGGTGTCAACTACTTACATATCATTAACGTTCATCACATCACACCTACAGCAAAAACTAGCAACAAGTGCCGCTACTGCCATATGATACGGTACTCGCTAAAAGGGACATTAAATGCTCACGTACGCAAGCAATGAAACAGTGAATACAAGCGTTAAGTGGAGTGCGATTAGTATGTTATATAAGCACAACACTCTAATTAGCAGCTCCAAATTAATCCGGCCTAGCCCCGGATATACACTCACTTATGTTTAGATTAATTCGCTAGTCATAATAGGCATAACATCTGCCTAGAGAAAAAAATCTCTATTGTAGCTTAATTTTTTAGACAACCGGATAGCCTAGTTGTTAGAGAACCTGACTACGAAGCTTGAGGTCCCGGGTTCGATTCCCGGTCGGGGCAGATATTTGTGTGAAAAATACGAATGTTTGTGCTCGAGTTTTGGATGTTTAATATGTATTTAAGTATGTATTTATCTGCATATACGAGGGGCGTTCAATATAAAGTGAGAATGAGATGCAAACTCTTTTAATATTACGAAAGTAAATACTGGCTGGTAAAGCTAATCTATCTAGCTGATTGCTATGAAAAAAAAAACTAACTGTCTTTTGTTTAAAAAAATATACGGTAATTTCTTTGCAATGCTATTGAGTACGTTAGCAAAAATGGAGAAAATTGAACTGCGCGCCGTTATCAAATATTTGTATTTGAAAAATTTTTCTACGGACCAAGTCAATTTGGATTTGCGGGACACTTTAGGGTCTAATGCTCCTCCGTATTCGACAGTCGCACGTTGGTGCGCCAAATTTAGACGTGGAAGAACATCGACAATGAACGACCCCCGCTCCGGACGCCCTACTACAGCAGTAACTGAAGGAATTGTGAAAAAAGTCGAAAACTCAGTTTTGGCGGATCGTCGTGTCACAGTTCGTTTTATTGCTGAAAATGTAAAGATTTCAACGGGGAGCGTGCATAATATTTTACATGAACGCTTGGGTATGAAAAAGGTATCTGCGCGTTGGGTACCAAGAATGTTTACTGACACGCAAAAACAAACTAGACTAGAGATTTGTCAAGAAGCTTTGAACCTGATGCAGCAAGACCGGGAACTTTTTTTGGCGCGATTTATAACAATGGACGAAACATGGCTCCATCATTACGACCCTGAAACGAAACTGCAGTCTATGACATGGAAAAGGCCATCATCTCCAACTCCGAAGAAATTCAAGGTGAGCCCATCTGCCGGTAAGGTCATGGGCTCTGTTTTTTGGGATGGTAAAGGGGTATTAATGATTGAGTATCTCGAGCATGGAGCCACTATTACGGGCACTTTATATGCCAAACAAATAGCAACATTGCGCAATGAGATTCGCGAAAAACGGCGAGGTAAACTCTCGAAAGTTGTGCTGTTCCACCAGGACAAAATGTCCAGGCACACAAGTCCGCCGTTGCAATGGCTGCAATTCGTGATGCTGGGTTCGATATCCTTAAGCATCCTCCGTATTCACCAGATCTCGCTCCCAGTGATTTCTACCTATTTCCGAGATTGAAACAATACCTGAGAGGCCAGAAATTTGAAGACGACGACGCGGTAGTCGCTGCAGTACAAGATTTTTTAAGTACTCAAGAAGAGACCTTTTTAAAAATGGAATTTTAAGTTTAGAAAAAAGATTTAATAAGTGTATTATGCTAAAAGGTGACTATGTCGAAAAATAAAATGACATTTAGTAAAAGTTGTTTATAACATACTCATTCTCACTTTTTATTGAACGCCCCTAGTATAAGTAAGTTTATTCGTTGTCTAGTACCCATAGTACAAGCTTTGCTTAGTTAGGGACTAGGTCAATTTGTGTGAATTGTCCCGTGATATTTATTTTTTATTTATTTTAGTAACCCCAATTATGGCTTAGTAGCCAGTACTACTGTAAAAGCTTAACGTAACAAATAATTTTATATAGAAAGAAACAGCAGTTACAGATATAAAGTCTTTTGAACGAAAGCAATTTAAAAACAAAATTGAAACAAATGCTATTCACAAGAAAGGACAGTAAACATCGAATTCAATAAAACGTTGTTTGTAAAACGTCTAGTACAAAGACAAAGAGCGATGCGTCGATTAAGTTCTTAAGTAACAATTTCACGGGTAGATCGCTCCCGGGATGAATTAAAGAGGGGCAAAGCGGAGAGGCAATTCCCGTGTCCACTGTTAAGCGGCTTCGCAGGCGTCGACTTTGAGCGACATCAAACGACTAAGATTAAGCATTAAACATACATGTTAGTGGATTTACAAGAAATAAGCGGCGTTTTCTTAATGTTACTTCGGACATAAATTTTTTATGGACCGCCCGGGGCGCTCGGCGGTAATGGAAAGATGTAAATGACGTCGCAACTGACCAACGGTACTTTACAGGCTTTTCTTGGCTCTATTTTATTTTTGCGTTAGAGACTGAGACGCAATTATAACCAATTCCATTTACTATACATATTTTCTTACAATTTGGCATACGTAAATTAAATTTCGTTTGAAAATATAATCTAATTTTTTTTTTGTATGAATGTTAGTGTAAGTAATAACTATGTAATGGTATGTAAAGTTGTTCTATTTGACATCTTGTATGAGCATAAATATCGCAACCTATAGCTTGATTCTACTCGAAATCTTAATAGAAAAAACGACAAAACATAAGAGAATCTACACACAGGTGTCTCATCCCAGCCTATATACATACATACATGCGTTCCACTGCGGGGCACAGACCTCTCATAACAATCATCAGGTGTCTGACACAATACAATACAACACAAATATTGTATTGTAAAAGACACTGATTAAAGCTTTTGAAACTGTTCTCCAAAATATAATATCAAATGCTATGAAGACATTTTTAAAATACCGTGCAGTCAAAAGTAATTAATCGGAATATAAATGATAAATTGACAGGTTTATGTTTACATCCAAACACCGGAAACAAAGCAATCGACAAGCAAACAGCGCAAAGTTATACAGAAGCACTTGGAGCTGACAAACGCTAAGCAGGGGGAGTCACGTGCACCGATTCACATCATTATAATAAAATAACGTCCAAACAGTACAGTTCGGCGCTTGAGCTTGTTTAAAATATCAAAAGTCGAATGCCCATTTACAATTTCCCTTATTAGGTAGGTACATCAAAATTATTCAGAAGCCGAGTATGAGGAGGGGTGAAACTGAATCTTGTTGAACTAACTCAGTGCGAAATCACTTTTGCCTTGGCCTTTGATGTCGAGTGCGCCAAAGGAATGTTATTCAGTAAAAACATGCAAATTCGATAAAGTATAACACAATATTACGGCGCGCAGCTGCCGTGCCCGTCCGGCGCGACGCCGCTACAATACGCCGCGCATCGGAAAATGCTTTGAATATTATTTATCTGCTTCCGAACCCTGCCGCCTCCGGTCCACCCCGGTCAAATAACTACCATTTTATTGACTCGCCAGATGGGCGATAACTTGGAGAAAACTTAGTTACAAATTATAAAATAACACTTCAAGTAAATGAACGAATCGGTTATCTTTAGATACATGTATAGTAAAAGACACGTGTTCCATATACAAGACCAAGCTAGATCGATTATTCGCCTCAGAAAACCCCCACATAGCAAATCACGAAATAAATAAATATAAATACAAAAAAATGCTCGTTTAAAGAGAATAAAGAAGGCATTAAATAAAGAGCTTGGTCTTGAATTGCCAAGTGGACTTCAAGCGTGGACATAAATTACGACAACGCAATTCAATGACCGACACAGAATCAATGAAGCAAAGTTTTGACAGTAACCTTAAAAGTCATGTATGAGTCAGTGAAACGCGCCGACAAAGATCTACATATGTAGATATGATAAAAGTCAAATTTCCGCAAGCCCGGCCGTGGCGCGTCACTAACGAAATGAAATTCCACAGAGCATTCCGCGCGGACGCGGCGCGGCGCGGGCGCGGGCGCGGCGACCGCGACTTGACACAATGCCGAGTATCCAATAACTATTGCTAAACCGAACGCACTCAGAAATAGGTGCAAGTTTGTTTTGCGAATCGGTAATCTGTTTTGGTGATGAAAAACTCAGCATCCCATTTTTAACAAGGATACAGTTATAAAATTGTTTTTGTTTAATTTTATTCCATCTTATCAGTCGTCGAAAATCATCTATATTCACCCTGGCCTTCCCGAAGTTCTCATTGGCCCTTTCTGTATCAGGACGTATTAGTATAGATGATACAGTGCTGATCCAACAAAACAAAACAACAAAAGTTCATGCACCGATTTGAAACCTGAATAGCTAGTTCCGGAGTATGCAGTGAGAGTTGGTGTCGATGCTAATCGAGAGTAGAAGTTGCGATCGACTCCGACAAATGCGGTTCAACACACAAACTTGCTCCTGCCGAGTTCACTGCAAATCGGGGAAGCCTCTAGGTAGTCTCAATACCTATACACACCGATGCAGACGTCATTGATTTGCAAATATGATGAATTTTAAGGAGATTCTGCGTATGAAATTCAAGAAAAAAAAAAAGAAAAAAAGGCAAGTAATTTGTAACTATGTAAAGAAAGATATATGATAATATACTACTCGTATCATTGCTAAAAGCTGTTCTAAAACTATACAAGCAGATTAACAACTGTCACGAGCGCATGAATCTGCGGTAGGGTTCAAATTAGCCATAAACCGTCATCATAATTAACAGGCGCCGGCAACAAATCAAGAAGGCAACATGAGAAGTCGTGTCGTGGCCTTCCGCTCGGCTTGTCAAAGGCGCCTCGAACCATTACAAAGATATTATACACAACTCTGGAGTTCCCGGTTGTACACATTCTATTTTAGTGAGTTCGGGAGGACGAAGTTACGACTGCCGACATTTCGAATCGCTGCAGATTGTCAGCTTCATCCGACCCCTGTTTAAGGTTTAAAGCCATCGAAACTGAACTTGCGAAATTTCAAACTTTTTGAATTTATTGTGAACTTTCGCAATGGAAGCTTGAAATATTTCATTTTCAATAAACATCGGCTATATTTGAAACGACGACGCAAATCATAAAAATACAATTTAGCTCCTGAACATGAATAATTATTACAGTACTGCTTATTCAAATCATTGTATTCTAGTTTTACATAAAACTAAGCATGAAACATCGAGGGTCCAACAAAACTCAGGTTTTCTATACGTAATTGAATGCGAAATCATTATAAATTATTGATATTAATGTTACGGCTTTTGGGTATCATTAGAGGCGGCAGGGCGCGAGCCGGCAGCGATTTGTCGCTGTCTGCGGGCCGCCTATTAAATTAACTTATTGTCGGCACTTCGAGCTTCGTAGCGCAGCCCTTACGCGCGCAGCTAGAGCTAAGTCACGTACTACGAAACATTTTAAGCGCATTTCCGCTTTTTGAGTCGTTCACGCCACGCTGAAAATTCTTAAGTCCTGGCAGATTTACTATTCCGAGCTGCACCTTCGAGTAATTTTTTATTGTTAAAATCAGCAGATGGTAGATGTAAACGTAATAGATAAATAAAACATAGTAACAATGATTTGATTACGACGGAAAAAATCACCAATTAACTTCGTTCTGCTAGTGAGGGATTCAAATATATCATATTATTTACTCGTATTATATTTGGCTTGCTAACAGAATGATGGATCTCGCATAATAGTGCTGTCACAGAATACTACTACTGGTTACTTGCGTATGATGGATTGTATTAAAAACATACAATGTTTTAAACTTCTGTTTATTTTTGTTTAAAATTTCAATAACGCCTGCATAATTATATTTTGCATAATTACCTCGAAGTGTAGGCCACACTACAGAATTATGCATCTGCATTTGTCTAATTGTGACTTCGCCTAAATGATCAAGTAATTGACGATATTTTTGTGTAATTTAGTTCCGGGCGTTTTTTCTTCGTGGATTTTCATGGTTACTTTGAAAGTCAATGCGAAAACATTGGCAAAAATATTCGAAGTTGCACATTTTCATACATATTGCAACAAAGCATCAGACCGCAAGTAAGACCTCTGTTTGAAACATCGGGCTGGAAAAGGTTAGGTAGTAACGTAGTAAGGTGCCTTAATAGGCATAGTTCAGTTTTTACAATTTGAATGTTCTAATTACTCCTAAATATTAGTGGTTAAACCCAAAATATAAAACAGCAGAAAGAGCAACAGGAGGTATCGGAAAGAACGCACGGGCCCGTGGGCACCAGAGTGTCGCTGTTTATTTGCCATAAGACGTGTGTCGGTGGTGTTATTAAATTCCCGTCTTTTTTTCCCTAATCTCGTTGTCGACACGCCCCGCGGGCCCTCATCGGAAATGGCATTATTTCCCAGCCGGAGCCCGCAGCGGACACCGGATACTCCCCGCCGCCGATCCTCCGGCCCTCCAAACCATGTTTGGGAACTTCCAGCCATTTCCTTAACGTCCACTTTGATAATGCTCCGTTGTTTTAGAAAATAATGTCAATTTTTTTTAAAGGTCTGGTTGCCGTGTGTTTTATTAGCATACTTGCATAATCGACAGCTCCATGAGGCAAATTTTAACCAGATTGCAGCGAAACCTAAAAGGAGGGTTGTGTTTGACCTGTATTTATAAGTATTATATCCGTTACAATGTACGATCGTAACTACACTAAAGGGCTCAACTAATTTCGATAAATTATACTTAATTTCATTAGATTCGTCTTGGTGGCAAGCTCTATCACTGGGTTTCTAAAATTCAAAAAAATGATAATGGTGAATTTCTTGTACTTATATTAATGTGATGGTTGAAAAAAAAATTAGATTATCAAGTAGGGTGTCAAAAAATGAAGGTTTTTAATAAAGCGAGTAAGTACATAAAATTTTACGTGTACCTTTATACATTATGCGTTGTATTTATAGTCAAAATTGTATAAGCTTTACAAGCTTTACAATGTTATCTTTACCAAAATGAGTTCTGCAGTCCTAAACCCCCAGCTTATAAAATTTTAACTATACTACTATCTACGTATTTCTTTTATACGTACCTACAGTCAGCAGCAGAACTGATATGCTTAAAGTAAGTATAACGCATAATGTGGAGAAGTATACGTGAAAGTAATTAATTACAAGTCGAGGTTATAAAACGGTAATTTTAAAAGTTATCTTATTAAAACTCCATGCATACAGACATATCCGCATACACTTTTAGTCCATTTTTATAACTTTTTTACTCGTCACAGTCAAAGCCAATAAATTGCCTCATTAAAAGTCGCGGTCAAAATAAAACCACTTAAAATAAGCTCCGTGATAACATGCAAATAATTTAATCTCATTAAAGGGAGCGCTAATGAAGTGAACCGACATAAGTCAGCCGCTAATGAAATGAAACACAATCCTTATTTACTTTCGCCATTCAACCAGGCATTTTGTTCGAAGGATGGTTCGTATTGCGTTGCCTAGCGTATAGCAATATTTTGTATCGCCGCAGGTAATCTGGCTATAAGAATATTTGATATTACCCACAACATGAAAACAAATTAGGCATAAACCTGACGCGATTACGTAAACATACATGACCAAAGCTTGATAACATAAGCTTGATACAAAAGGTGTCGGTTTACACGTAGTCAAAATGAAAAACATCGATGTAAGTTGTTGTTAAAATTATCATTTATTAGTTTTTTGCTGCCTTTACTTTTCGTTAAGTGTACTTGCATTGTTATCCAACCTATATAATATGTATATCAATTTTCAAGTCAATCCAGCCAATGGAAGTGGGATAAATTTGACTTGCAAGATTTAACCCCTGTTTTACCATCCATTGATCAAATTTATTTGACGGATAAATGTGATGCCGTTTATGTTTGTTTTGTTTGAATAGACTGAGACGGCATCACATTTATCCGTCAGTTAAAATTAATCAATCGGCGGTGAAACAGCCCCTTAGCCTGAGCCTGAACAAACATATAAGTCGATTGAGTTCAAAAATTATTTTATTTCAGGGCTTGAGACGAATCTGTAGCATACTTACCTACGTCTACTTTAAAAATCTATATCTATATATATTATATAAAAGAAAGTCGTGTTAGTTACACTATTTATAACTCAAGAACGGCTGAACCGATTTGGCTGAAAATTGGTGGGGAGATAGCTTAGAACCGGGAGACGGACATAGGATACTTTTTATCCCGTTCCCGTGGGACGTTGTGAAATTCCCACAGGATATTTATAACTCAAGAACGGCTAAACCGATTTGGCTGAAAATTGGTGGGGAGGTAGCTTAGAACCGGGAGATGGACATACGATACTTTTTATCCCGTTCCCGTGGGACGTTGTGAAATTCCCACGGGATAGAAATAGATGAATACAATTTCAAGGCTGATTTTTAAAATTCTTACATATTATGTGATATGACTATCCCTCATTGACAAAGGCTACTTTTTTTTCGGGAAAATACAAAATTTCCACGGGATAGACAAAAACTGAACTCAACTTCCGAGCTGATTTTAAAAATCCTTTCGCCAATAGAAAGCTACACTATTCTTGATTGGTATAGAATAGGTACTCTTCTTTGGGAAAATGAAAAATTCCCGCGGGATAGAAATGAGTGAATTCAACTTCAGGGTTCATTTTAAAATTTTCTTGCACCAATAGTAAGCTACTGTATCTCTGATTAACATAGGGTACATTTTTACGGGAAAATAAAAAGTTCCCGTGGCATAGAAATAAGTAAATTCAGCTTCGGCACTGATTTTAAAAACTCTTTCATATGATATGATATGATATGACTATCTCCGATTGACGTAGGCTACTTTTTTATTGGAAAAATGTTAAATTCCCACGGGATAGAAAAAAAATGAATTCAAATCAGGGCTGATTTTAAAAATTCTTTCACTAATAGAAAACAGACAGACTACGCTTCTTCAGGAAAATGCCAAATTCCCGCGGGATGGAAAAATGACGTCTATCAGAAGGTGCTTTACTGAAGAGTGCAACCCATGCACCAAAATACATGGCCAATAAAAAAATATATATATAAATAAATTATCCTAATAAAAAAATAAACTAATAAATTCAAAATCTGCTCATTTACTGCCTCTAAGGCGGAACAAAGTTCGACGGGTCAGCTAGTAATAACAATAAAATTAATTTCACGTTAATATATTACTCATATTTTTATAAACACTTGAGTATACTTGAATTAAACAATTATTTTACCATTGTTCTTTATAGACTGTTAAATAAACTTGTAGAAATAAAATAATACTGTTGTCTTTTTTACAAAAGAAAATCGTGATTTAGGTCGTGTATATTCAAAACAACCGCTAAAGATATCAAAGAGCCGCAAACACAGCTTCTTAAAACGGGAGTATTGTGAAGTTGTTTCACGAACACTTTGAACATTTCTCACGTTCCCGATATTTGTCGCGTTGGTCGCATTGTATGGAAAGCTGAGACCACCTGCCACCTGCGAGAGCTTATAAGGACTCTGTCCGAGGCTATTGTTCCACAACTTCCACCGTACAACTTCTGCCTTCACTTATTGTGCGAACTCATATCTCTTTCATTTTTAAATTTCTAAGTATCAAAACGTGTTGAAGATATTAGCGTCTCGAGTGCTGCAACAGGAAAAGAAAAATGATCGTCTTTAGAAACATCATATTTCTCAAATAAAATACTTCTATTTGATTAACCGGGTCGACTGTCAGTCTCACTGGTGACATAAGGAATTTGTTAACGCTTTTAAAACATTACTAAAGCATGGATAGGTTAATGCGAGCGAGGAGTACACCTTCAGTGGCGGTGATACTTCGTTTTGTGAATGCGAGTACCGTGTACCGACTTGGGGATCGCACTCGGATTTCATGCAGTTATGATGATGAAGCATTGCTTACGCTATTCTAGTTTATACTATAGTGCTTTTCTCCGGCGAGCCATTGTTATTTTGTGCGGAAGTGTTGAAATATTGTGGCAGAGTGTTTTCAGACTGGAGCCAGAGTGTACGAAAATCATCTTTACGGAGTGTGTTATAAAGAAAGCGAGATATTGTTCATTTAGGATTTAGTTTTTGAGCGGTCGGGGCGCGTACTTTGTAAAGAGAGCCTTTGTTGTATGGGGGAACGGTTGTGTTTCGTGTATCGGCGGGGACGCAGGTGCCGGCAATCCCGGAGCCGTCACCGAGTGAATCACGGGCGGTGCAGCGCGCCGCATACATCTTAGCTCACTCAGTGTCACACCTCGTTGCTCTTTACAAATTTTCTTGCAACATCATACACTTCTACGATTAACACGACTATGCACCTGCTAATAAATTTGTGTAATCACTTTTGTAAATATTTCTAAGGTAACTATGCGTCTTACTCAGTATTAATAGATCTTTTGTCTGAACAATGCCACGGTCGAGGAACTGTAGGAGCTAATTGGATTATTATATATCTAAACCTGAAGTTAATATGATACCCTTGTCTAGCATCTATTCATATGACGAGGCCGAGGCCGGAGTGTGGCAGTCCATTAAGTTCTCAGTATCACATATAATAGCACACAATGGGCGCGATGGACGGCTTGTCGCTTCACCTACAACTAATGCGACACTAATAAACTAGCTTATGTATTTTTACGTAGTAGACAATACAAAATACTGAACAACAAGTTGATACCTTAAGTTCTAATATAATATTATATAATTTTCTTTCTTTTGCTTCTGCAAGGCATACCTATAAGAAATCATGGCGATTGAAAAATAAAATGGAAGAAAATAAGCCGAGTCCTGATGGACACTCCGCAGGGACACGTACGCCAAACTTGGGGTGCATATTGCCCTAGAAAGGGCGGATTGTTGGTCAAACAGACGTTTCGGTTTGATAAATTCACGGTTGGTCAATCCGAGGGTCAAACGGGTGGGTGTAGTCATATCATCGATTTTGTGTCTCGAATTTACTCTAGCTTCGTAAATTTTGACATTTACCTTTTCAACTAAATACTTTACAAAACACACAAGATTCGGATGAGGTTGGCAGGTCCTCAAAGTAACTGCACTCAATTCGATTCGGCTTGTAGCCGTGTCTTGTTCAAACATCTCAGCCGGCGCGCCAAACATATCAGTTTCCGAGGCTCTACGGCGCACCTCCGCAGCCGTGTTTGTGCGAGCAAATATGAGGGAGGAAGGGTGAAGTAAAAAATGGTGAAATGCGCCCCGAATAAACACACGAGAAATAACGTCGTCGAATAATAATTGAAATCATATCTCGCGCAGCGACGGGGGAGGCTAATGCGCTCTACAAGCCGCACGCTGCGGCGAGGCGTGCCACCTTATTTAGCGCACGTTTGCTAGTGGCGTGCTAAATATTACAGTCTAAGACATTTCCCCGATGCCATCCTTATCCCGAATATGGCAATCGACTGCGAAAAAACCGCTAATTTAATGTTAGCAACACACGTCGTAGCTATTAATCTCAGCAAATCGAATAAAAGGTAATAGACGCTCGCCGAGGGAGGGAGAGGAAAGATTGCCTTCATCATCAATGGGCGAGTCGAGCCCTATGCGGTCGCGATACCATTATTAGTGAGTTAACTCAATTTGTGGCATATTGTTTGAGAGGAGCTTAATAACAGAGGCGAGAGGTCGCGGGGCATCGTCATGGCTACCCTTGATCCGCCGCGTCGCCCCACACTCAGCCCAAGAGTTCCCACTAACTAATGCCTACACGGGCAAACATGTGTCCCTTTTATGATAGCCTTCATTCAGCATAATGATACCAATTGCGATATAATACAAGATAGCTATAGATTCGTTTCCAAATACAGTTGTGGTAAATGAAGTTGCACATTGAATGCAAAGGACATCAAAATTATTATAAATGAAAATGAATACCCCTTGGTCAAGCGGTTTCTTCCAAGCTTACGTCAGGAAAGCCGTATCAAGCAAAAGCCTTTACAAATGTTTCCGAGAACTGAAAATAATTTGTTCATTGAGAGTTATTTAACAGTTAACGGAACGCTTGTTTATTTACACCGCCGAGTCTTCCCTCCGCAAAAACTACTTAAAATGGTCGTATTGGGCACAGTATTACACGACGTGGCAAGACTATGTAGACCTTAAAGTGTGAAAGGGAGGGTTGAAGTTTGAAAGGCGAGGACATGGCGGTTACTGGTGGAGAATAAATGCAATTTGGGGTAAATTATTAAAACGAGCTGTCGACCAAACGAAATTAATCGAAAGTATTCTCTTAGAATTTGAAACGGAGGCAGAGAGACCCACGTAGTTTAGTACAGCGAAGCCGGCACTCGACGGGGCGGCGGGCGGAGCGGAGACGCATCGACACTTAGTAAATTAGCCAGTTATTGGGTTACAATAAATATGTACGTAATAAATAAATAAGCACCTCAGTTTATAACTCACAATATCAATTTCGGAATTGAGTTCGTATATTAGCACAATATTTAAAACACAGAAACCGAATCTAATAAGGATACAGGACCGCCAAATTTTCCAAACAAGCGTCCATCTTTTTTTTTTTGTATAAATATAAGATCTGTTAAAAATCTAAATGAAGCTAAGAAGTTTAAATGTAATATGTTTTCAAAATAATATAAAGCGTGTAAAATGTAGTATTTCAGAAATCAAGATTTGAAATGTTTATTTCAAAATTAAACCTACTTACATAAAAAACATTTCTAGTGTTTCTAATGCATTCCAGTTTATAATTTTGACTATTACAGTGTGTACTAATTGTTTCAAATGCAACCGTCCTTTTAATTAATTGTAACATTTCTCGTTAAAAAAAATATAAAACATAATTCAATACAAATACCTTTCGTTCAATTAAATGTATCCAGATAAAAACGCAAATCAACTGGCCCTTATTTTCTCTTGACTAGCATGTTTATTGTAAAGGTAAAATTATGTTATTAAACAAAGTGAGATTTAGGTATGACAAACGAATTAGTCCCACATTTTACAGGCAGTGTCAGCGCAGGGACGCGTGGTGGGGACAGCGCCGCGGGGGCCGCTCCGGATGTCATGGAAAAATTGCTACTTCCGGACCGGGGCACAAAAGGGCCCGTCTGCGATATTATTATCATGTGTAGTGACCTCCGCCGACTCTGTTATGAGCAGTGTATCAAAAAAATGCCAGTCTGGTTGCCGATATAACGTATTTACACCGCCGAATCTTTTACAATAGGTGTGGTGGAATTTCCTACTAATTCTACTAACTAATAACTAACAGCGAAAGGTTGTGAGCATTTGCGTGCGAGTGTTTGTGTTTGTTAGTTCTTCACGCCAAAACATATGGACAGATTTGTATTAATTTTGGTTTGTAGATAGGCGGACGTCTGGAGTTACACATAGGCTACTTTTTATCTTGATATTCCTACGGAATCCATATAAAATCCCAAAAACTCAACCGGTAAGTCAAGAGACATGAAAATTTGCACGGTTATTCGTCATACAACGTAAATAATAATGTACCTAATACATATTAGGGAATTCCCATGGGAATTAAACTACGCGTTAGCAATACGTGTGGTGTTTGTGATGTTTTATTTGTATGTATGTATGCATGTATTTACATTTTACATGTCTTGTTTTATTTGACAGAGAAGGAGACATATACAGACGTAGCTATAGGGCAAGGTTGATACTTAGTATAAAAACATGGCAAATATTGTAGTAAATACATAACTTATCACTAAAAGCACGGACTTAGCTACGAGTATTGAGCAACTTGCAGCATTCCCGATAAACGGGCAAGTCCGCCCCATTTGTGACAGTGTTTCGTACGGCGTGGGGTGCAGGCTGTCAGTATGCCAATTTGGCGGCATTCACAACAAATTACGTATTAAAGCAAGTGGAAGCTCAAACAAAACGGCCGTGTTCATGACGTGAATTGCACGCTGCGGACGCGCCTGGTAAACGTGCGATAGTTGTAGCTTCCGGTGATCGCTAAAGCTGTGCAGCTTTAGCGAACATTTTATAAAACTTGCTTGCTAGCTTTGACCGCCGGCTTCTCTAGCGTGAATCATACACATACAGACACACACAGAGATGGGGGGGGGGGAAGAGACACGATTGCGATTGTTTATTATGCTGACTCTAAAATAAACAAGATTTTAATAGGTAGTTGATTACATGTGTAGTTATGATTGATTAATATCGAGAACATAAATGAACCTACTGTATTCTAAAGCATCACTACAGTTGGTAAGTATACGGGCACACGTTTTATACTGTCTTTCAAGTTCCTGAAGAGTGAAATACAACGCAATTACAATATCTAAATAGATGTCGTTTACCGTGGGTAGTAGCTAATGATGAGAATCCTTTTTATATAGCAAAGGTCGGCGTAAATGTTTTCATTTCGTATAAACAATTAGCACAAAAAAAACAAAAAAAAAACAAAGAGGATTATTTTCTCAAGCAGCTCAAAATAGAAACAAAACATTGTTAAAGTGTTCGTGCCGAATTTCGAGGAGCGAGGGAAGGACAAGAAAAATAACGTCTAATTATATATTTTATTTGTACTTACCAGTAGCTTTTAATTCTGGACATAAAATAATAAAACATTCCGGCATTGGCTAGGTACAAGAAGAAAACACTCTTAACTCTTGATAAATATCAAATTTCGATCCAATTAAAAAGAAAATCACGCTGAACTTTAGAATCACCTGGATATCGCGCGAACTGTCATAGTTTACAATCGAGTCGCAATTAGCCGTAGCTGCAGCGAAGGCAATCGCTATCGGATTCTGTTGTTGTTACATAAAACCGAGCAGTCGCATAATCCCTCTAATTAACGCAAAGAGATGAAACGACACCGGTGCAGAGCTATATCAACGTGCTGAACGATTGTACACTCAAACAAATTACATTCTAATACAAAAATATTACAAATCTTAATTCAATTTCTTCTTTCTTTCGAAAATTGGCTGTCTCATGGGAGAACAAGGGCATCGAAGTTGGCGATAAGAGGTTAACAAACCTACGATTCGCCGATGACATTGTCTTGTTCTCGAACACAGCACTAGAACTCGAACAAATGCTTCAGGACCTCAGCACTGCGAGCCTTGAGATTGGACTCATCATGAACCCAGCTAAAACTAAGGTCATGAGTCATGACAAATAGCGTCAAACGTAAAATTGCAGTGGATGGACAGGAACAGGACGTACATTACATCGACGAGTATATTTACTTAGGCCAGATTATAGCAACCTTCGAAAACAGGCAAGACAAAGAAATCGATAGACGTGTTGAAAACGCCTGGAAGAGCTTCTGGTCTACCTATATGAGGTCGCTAATGAACGGAAACCTTCCAATGTCTCTAAAGCGCAAACTCGTCGACGTGTGTATCCTGCCCATACTAACCTACGGCGCGCAAACGTGGTCACTTACAGAGGCTCAGAAGTTCAGACTCAAGGTTTGCTAACGAGCAATGGAGCGAAGCATTGTGGGAGCCCTTTGAGTGACTTTGAGTTCTCTTATGAGGCCCATCGTTAGCGGCCACAAGTCATCACTGGCAACACACACTGGTCAAAGACTTTTGACTTGAGACACTGCGGTATATGACAAGATATTGCGGAGCTTTCCGAACGCAGTCCAGCCGAGTATAATTCGTCGATTAACCTCTTTTTCAATGTTGAACCTACTACCTAATTGGATTGTATGTCCCAGGTAGACATAGGCGTCCAACAACTTCCAGCAAAGTCTCTCCGATTACGACGGGAGTTGGTACAACATGGGCGTTCGACATGACCTTCGTCTTGTCCATGTTCAATTTGAGACCAACTCTCTCGGAGACTCTTCTGAGGTCATCGAGCATCGCAATGTCTTCCAAGGTTTCAGCCATAAGCACCACGTCGTCGGCAAATAGAAGGTGAGTGATGTATTCGCCATTTACATTGATGCCACGCCCTTCCCAGTTCAGACTATGAGCTGTACGGTGAAGAAAAAAGAAATTGTTGTATGTGTAGTTCACGATCCACACTGGGCCCGCGTGGGAACTACGGCCCAAGCCCTGTAGTAGGACATATATAGGCTGGGATGATGATGATGATCTTACTTATAAATAGCGAGTTAATTATTTTGTTTCTTCACAATTTACGACGCAATCTGAATCATTAGTGCATGTCGGTCTAGGCGTAACACGGTCAGTGAATGTTAATGCAAACGGGTGCGACGTAAAGAAGCATGAAAACACGGTGCTAAGTAAATAAATGTCACGCATCGGAGGCGCGGCGCGGTCTAAAGACTAGTCGCTGGCGCGCGGCAGACAGCCCGCAGCGCGTCTGCGACTCGTCGTGAATGCCTAATTACGACTCTGAGTAAATAACTTTTCTATTTGCGTCGGGTCGGGTCGCGTTCGGTAAAACATTAATCATGATTGAGCTAAGTGGCTTAATACTGGAGGGATAATGGCGAGCAATGATCGGCGGCGGGGGGCGGCGCCGTGCCGGCGCGCGGCTGGGCGCCGTCGACGCACCGCCCGTGCCGCGACCCACCCGTATGTTTCTATTCCATGTTAAACATGTCATATTGATTTCCTCTAAGGCGTATGATTATCGAATAGCACGAGTAAGAAAGGTATGGTGATTAAAGGTATAAAGGAAATTTTGAATGATAGTGAACGGTAGCCGGCTTTCATGACTGCGGTATTTTCACGATAGAGTTGGCGCGTGCATTAAATAAGACACAAACTTGACGTTAGTTACTGTAAATCGTGCTGAACGTTTTATCAGTTGTACTAGCTCTAACCTAAATATTCTGTTTTTTGCGTCTCAATCTCAAGCGAAAAATATTTGGATTAATATGCGTACTCGTAAGATACTGAAGTTGCTGTTTAATTCCTTAGGACCTGGGCGACCGAGCTCCGCTCGGGCTGAAACTCGTTACCAATCGTATTCCCAGAGATAAGACCAAGCTAGATCAATTTTTCATCCCCGAAAACCCCCACATGCCAAATTTCATCGAAATTTTTGGAGCCGTTTCCGAGATTCTGATTATATATATATACAAGAATTGCTCGTTTAAAGGTATTAGATTAGATAGATAGATAGGTAGGTACAGTCAATACAAGGCGACGAGGCAACTTTTAGGCTAATATTAGGAACTCAAGTAGGTAAGTAGTGCATACTTTTAGTTTTCATTTTTTCGGACATAAGTACTAAGTAGTTAGTTCAAAAATGAAGGCACGATACGGTTCGTAAATGGAAAACACAAACATCGGTTAGTGGATCGCCCGCGGGCGCCGCACTGTTATTGTTTGCGAACCGAAACTAAACTGAGGAAGCACGGAACAAACTTGTAAAGAAACCCTTGAGGTAAGACGAAATTTATGTTAATTTCGGCTTCTGTCTATATTGAAAACATACTGAACAAAAATCCGAACCGTTAACCGTTACCGTGAAACGTGGAGAGCATCGCATCGCACCTTATGTAAAGAAATCAAATTTCAATTTAAAATTTAGTACGAAAACCTCTTACATACACATAGGTATTGACGCAACGCGAATATTTGACATTCGAATATTTATACAAATCAACATTGATTTCATGATGTCAAATACGAACAAAATGGTATAGTAAAAAACATAAAAGGGAAAGTAACGACTAATGCAAACAGTGGAGTAACTGTTGCACACAAGTGCATAGACGTCGGTTCTCGAGACTCCAGGAAAGTGGCACTCGAAGCGCCGCGGGAGCCGGTAGGGGGCGCCTCGCCGAGAGCTTTTCCTTGTCGCCGGGCATAACGCTAAACGATAATCTTGATATGCTGAGGATATCGCGATAGACTTCCGATCCGTAAACAGCAACAATTGCCGTATGTCGCCCGTTAATGGAGCTCGCTCCGGCCTCCGATCCGATACGCCTGTTGCATTACCTACAACTGGCACGGAACGCACAAGGTTTAGGATATTTAACTGCTTCAGAAATGCTTAGGAGAAATCAATCTTAAAGACATAACAGAGTGGGAGTCGAAATCATTTTTTAATGCTGAGATTTATCTTTGAAATGGAGTACCTACAATAATGTGTTTTTATTACAAGCTTTTTTTTACTAATTGAAATGACTTCTGAAAACTGTCAATCAATTCTGAAATCTCTCAGAATTGTAATACCCAATCAAGTAAGCCAAGTTACGTTAATATATCAAAGGTAGAATTGTATTGATATCTTCCTAATGATTGGTCGTTAAAATGTTTCGTACCATCTATAAGAATTCGCGTGGTAAATTGCGACAAGAGCCGTTTCAAAGGCGACGCGAGACGAATATCGCGAGTATTTGACGTTTAAAAGTCACGCGCAAAAAGCGGCCACTTTGTGGGGATTCTTTCCAATTGCGCTTTCATAGGGTATCACCTTTCAGCGTGGACGGGGAGGCGCTGCGACAACAACATCAATACATTTTCAATATCCCTAAGTCGACTCCTCTGCGATTCGGTGGCAATATATAAAATTTTCGGCAGAGAAAAAGGAATTTTAGTTAATTAAAGATCAATTACGAAAAGAAATGAAATTTGTACAGCCATCTATTGCACGATCCTCGAGCCGTTGCTCGCAAGGAAGTGCGCATGTTACGCGTCTGGCTTCATAATTGGAAATGAACGGAAGGCGTTCGGGCGGCGGACATCCTACGAGCTAATGAGCGACAACAATCTCACGGCCCGGTGATCCTTCCCTCATGAACAGGTGAACGTAACAAAACTGTGCAAGCGCTACGCTTTCGTAGCGCTTCGTAGAGCCGCTACACAACACTAAAAACGGTTAATATTGATACAAATGTACGGATCCAACATTTTATTGAGATTTATACGATTCCTTTCCATACATACTTATTCCAATAAAGTGTACCTAGCGGGTATTCTTGTTATGTATTACTAGGAAAAATCCGGATAAAATTTATATTACTTTTAACTTGTGAATTGTGTTGTGTTGTCATTTATTTCGGGTCGACAAATAAGGGGTCGTGTTTTAGCCGCACCCTAAATTTTAATCATTTCATCTGACTTTTGTTATCTATATCTATACATATAATAAATCTGTAACAAGTCGGTGTCTCTACATTGAAGATATTTGAGAAAAACTGTCACTAGGGCTATTTATTAGCGCAATAGAACCCAAAACAATGATTTTTAGAATTATTGTCTGTTTGTCTGTGCGTTTGTGCGCGCTAATATCAGAAACGGCTTGACCTAGAAGGATGCGGTTTTCACTGATATGTTGGTATTTTCTTGGATTAACATTTAGTGTTTGTTTCATTTGAATCGGTTCACAAATAAGAAAGATACGTCTATTTTAAGAATTTAATAAAATGAGCTGACAACAATCTTAATATATAAAAGAAGAAACTGACTGACTGACTGACTGACATATCAACGCACATCCCAAACCACTGGGCCTAGAGATTCCAAATTTGGCATGTAGGTTCCTTATAAGGTCTAGGGGTGCACTAAGAAAGGATTTTTCAAAATTCACTCCCTAAGGGGGTAAAAAGGGGGTTCAAAGTTTGTATGGGGAAACAAGATTAGTTCGACTATTTTAATCGAAACTTCACAGAAATACTCCTAATGATAAATGAGTAAACACGTGTTTCAGGTTTTTTGAGAATTCAACCCCTAAAAGGGGGGAACGGGGTAACAAAGTCTGAAAATCCACATGGGTGTTGTTTCTATGGTTTATCGGGTCGCTGGTTATGAAAACAACAACGGTTTTAAAATCCGATGTGGCATACGTAAAATACCATCTCCCTGGATGGGGTGCGATGGGGTTGAAATGTCTAAATATCAATATGGGTGTCGTTTTTAATGTATAGCCCAAACCACTGGACCTAGAAACTTGAAATTTTGCACATAGATACCTTATACAATGTAGGTATCCACTAAGGAAGGATTTTTGGGAATTCCCACGGGAACGGGAAAAAACGGGATTTATATATTGGATTCCGAGTGACCCTATCTCAGTAACTATAATAACTAGACTCTTCAAATTTGATACACAAGTAGGTATTACATTAGTTAAAACATTAATTTCAGGATTTTTCAAAATTCTCACGGGATAAGGAAAAAACGGGACTTATATATTCAGTTCAACGGAATCCTATGAACTATAACTACTAGACTCTTCAAATTTGGCATAGAAGTAGGTAATTATAATAGTAAAAAACAGTTTTAAGGATTTTCGGAAATTCCCACGGGATAAGGAAAAAACGGGATTTTTCGTTTTAATGGTCGTAGAAAGCTGAAATTCGGCATGTAGATTGCTTGGGAAGTATAGAGGAGCATTGAGAGAGGACTTTACAAAATTCCCACAGGAACGGGAAAAAACGGGATTTTTCGTTTTACTGGTCGTAGAAAGCTGAAATTCGGCATGTAGGTTGCTTTGGGAGTGTAGAGGAGCATTGAGAGAGGACTTTCCGAAATTCCCACGGGAACGAGAAAAAACAGGATTTATATATTCAGTTCAACGGAATCCCATGAAGTATAATTACTAGACTCTTTAAATTTGGCATAGAAGTAGGTATATTATAGTAGTAAAAAACAGTTTTAAGGACTTCCAGAAATTCCTACGGGATAAGGAAAAAACGGGATTTTTCGTTTTACTGGTCGTAGAAAGCTGAAATTCGGCACGTAGGTTGCTTGGGGAGTGCAGAGGAGCATTGAGAGAGAATTATATTTATTTTACTATTAATGTAGTCTATAACACTCAGTTTTCCGAAAATTGACTTTCATAACGATCACTGTTCCTAAAATTTTGTTTCCTAAAGTTTTCGTCCCTACAATTTATTTTACTATTAAATTAGTCCATAACACTCAGTTTCCGAAAATTTTAAGTAATAACTTCACTGTTGAAACTTTATGTATTACTCCTACAACTTTTTTTTTCATAACATTCTTAATCAGAAAGTTTTTTTTATAATATTATTACTCCTGTTATTAGTAGGTAGGTAGTGCCGTTTTAAAAATCATGTTATTCAATCTGTAATATTTATGATTCTTATTTGAGGGTATGCACTACTTACGGTACCGGTACGGTACTTTATATATTTTGATGCATTATATTTTATGATTTTCGGCATTTCAACTGTATGGATTACCTAATGGAAATAATCATTTTCTGTGCGGTTACATTAAAAATACCTAACACCGAAGGCTAAGGCGGGAGCTACGCTACGCTTCGCTCCCGCCTTAGCCTTCTAAACCTAACCTATCCGAGTCGCTTCTGCCCTAAAAGGTCTTGCTCGCTCGCTTCGCTCGCTCGCTGCCAGCAAGGTACCGATTAGGGTATACGAAAGGGTGTAAAAAATGATATGATGATGAATAATAGTGTAAAAGATGGTTATGTTGAGAAAATATAGGAAAACAAATAGTAGTATGATAGATGTTTATTGCAACGGACATTATGAAGTTGCATGATTAGGGATTCAAAACGTTAGGAACAGAGTAGTTATGAGTAGTGATTATTAGGATGTAAATTTTTAGGAAAAACATTTTCGGACTTCCGATAATCGACGTT
The DNA here is from genome assembly GCA_947859365.1 of Archips crataeganus. Classification (NCBI taxonomy): domain Eukaryota; kingdom Metazoa; phylum Arthropoda; class Insecta; order Lepidoptera; family Tortricidae; genus Archips; species Archips crataeganus. The sequence goes on from OX402062.1 coordinate 9,955,162, forward strand.
AAAAAATTAGTTCAACTTTGGCGCACCCGAGAGGAATGGCACGATACGAAGTTCGAATTTTGAACTTCGTAGTATAAGGCCTGTATGTACTTTTAAGGGCTAGAGTTAGTCGTAGTTAGTTGTCTACAATTAAGTTATGTAGGATAGCTGTCGTAGACTAGAACTAGAGCAAAACTTATGGCTTCTCAAGCATAGGATCGTTGGTTACCATGCAATTCCATGGTGAGTGTGAAGTTCCCAATCCACACTGAGCCCGGGTGGAAACTACAGCCAAACCCTTCACAATCTAAGGAGAGGCCTGTGCCCAGTAATGGGAAGTGTATAGGCCATAGATGAAATTATATAGCTCCGAGTTAACGCTAATTCAGGGTTAGTAGTGTCAAGGTAAATGGAACTGTCAAACATAACCCAGGTTTAACGATCTTGAACATAATTTTGCTCCAAATGGCCTTAGGTAGTCAAAAATGTCATTTTTTCCAGATCATTCAGTTTTGTTGATTCCATCTCACTCAAGCATTGTACGGAACCTTCATCCCAGCCTATATACGTCCCACTGCAGGGCACAGGCCTCCTCTCAGAATGAGATGGCTTGGGCCATAGTTCCCACGCGGGCCCAGTGCGGATTGGGAACTTCACACACACCATTGAATTTTTCGTAGGTGTATGCCGATTTCCTCACGATGTTTTCCTGCACCGTAAAGCTCATGGTAAATTTCAAATGTAATTTCGCACATAAATTCTGAAAAACTCAAGAGGTGCGAGCCGGGATTTGAAACCACGACCCTCTGCTTGAGAGGTCATAGGTCAAACCGCTAAACCACTACGGCTTTCACGGTACGGAACCGTAATGCCTACTAATCTTACGTATGTTCACCGATTTTTCGGTCAATTGTGGACCGATTTTAAAAATTCTTTTTTTATACGAAAGACTTACTTTATACACTTACATATACTCCTGAGATGGTCCCATTGTCACCAAATCAGGATCTGATGACGGGATCTCAGGGAAATCGAGGGCAACCTTCAAATTTTGTAGGCACGCATACGTTTTTCATATATTTTCTCAAGCTATTTAAGTGATTGCGTCTGGTAGACATCATCTCTCATGTTTCTGAGCTGATGATGGAAGGTAAAACTCCTTAACGGTTAGGAGTTGAGGATATTTTTTCAAATATTATAGGTACGTATAGACCGATAGTTGTATTTTTGCAGGTTATCCAGGTGAGCTGATGATGGAAGGTTAAACTCCTTAACGGTTAGGAGTTATAGGAAGTTTCTTTAAATATCATATGCATGTATAGACCTTTAGTTGTATTCTTTCTGGTTATACAGATTTTTAGTGCTCGCTTCCGAATTAGTGAAAAACATTGTATACAAAGAAATACTGTAAAGGAGCGTATCTACCTGAAGTTTAGTCGTGCTTGCTTGCACGCTTGCTTGCACGCTTACTTGCACGCTTTCTTGCACGCTTGCTTGCTTGCGTGCATGCATGCTTGCTTGCATATTTATTGCTTGCATGCTTTCTTGCATACTTGCATGCTTTCTTGCTTGCCTGTATGCTTGCTTGCTTGATATCTTGGTTCTTTGGAATACTCATGGTACACGCGAGCGAAGCCGCGGGCAAAAGCTAGTAATAATATAGTAAACTATACTAAATAGGGTTCATCTTAAGTTGGACATGCACACAGGCGTGGCAGGGCCTATATAACACCAATAGGAGTGGACCGGAGCGGAGCGGAGCGGAAGAATGTTTCAAAATCGGGGGTTTTTGAAGTAAAACTTCTATAGGCACGGTTGACTTGGGGGTACGGTGGTGAATGTGAACGCGGGTGTGCGGGGGGATTGGTAGGGGGGTGCGCGGGTTGCGGGGGGTATTTTTTTTTATATCGAGGAACTAAGGAGAGCCATAATTGATGAAAAAGAAAATTGGATAAAAAAAATTAGCTGCCCAAATTATTAATTCCACGCGGACGGAGTCGCGGGCAAAAGCTAGTATTTAATAATAAAATAAACAACTACCTACTGTGTTTCAATAAAACTAAGATAAGTCATCGTCGGGGTTCACAATACAATTTGCATTGCACTAGCTAGTATCAAATACTGTATTTTACGAGAAAACGTTACTCTGAACGATCGGCCACTGACTTTGATTATGATAACTAATGGCAGAAAAGTTAACTGTCTGATGTATGGATGATACATACCAACGGTTCAAGATTGTTCAGCAATTTAGCCACAAAGAAATTAAAACAGTACCAGTAAATATACGAACAACATTCGTCCAATTAATATGTTCAAACGAAAAACTCATTGTATTTTTAGCGTACATTTAAAAATTCCGAAGTGATGCAAAAACACAATTTAACAAAATATGCAAAATCCAAACAGCAGAAAAATGGTAAAAAGATATTGAAGACCGGCATAAAATTACAGAAACCGTACCCAATAGCGCAAAAATCTTGGTAACTCGACAACAAACACCAACCGAAAACGAAACCAAACAAAATTCGCTACGGATAGACGCGCGGGGCGCGGCCGCACCGGCTCACAATGCTGATTGAAAGCAAATAATGAAATCATAGGGAATGGAGCCGTGGCCGTGCCCGCAAATACTGTGAAAAATTGCACTCGCTCTTTCACAACAATCAATGCACACAAGACAATAGCTCTAGTTATACTATCGCTATACGTACACAATGCTGCATAATTTCAAGAATGTGTTGTTCCTACGGGTGCTTATTGAGTTTGGAGTGTTAAAAACCAGATAAAATACAATAATCCTTGCAGACATTTCTTGTCTAACAGAGTGGTCAAGACATGGAACAAACTACCAGAACATGTAGTCTCAGCACTGAATGTTAATCAATTTAAAAACCGATTAGACCAACACATTAGCAGTACAAAGAATACTTGACTAAAAAACAGCTAGATACAGGCACCTATCAGTTGCCCTCAACTGCCTGCCTGATAATATAAATAATAATAATAGTGGGCAATAGTTTGAGGGGCCCATTTAGTGAATGGCGAGTCACCGCCTACCAAAAGTTCAGTTTATGAGATATTGAAATGGTAGGTGTCCGTTATCTCACTCCATAGCCCGGTAATCCTGTCCACAACATCCCAACCCCATAGCCAATTCCATGTCGATTCCTACCTGGCAATAGATTGGCAACTGTGGAGGACTGTCCGCTAGCACATCCTCATGGTGTATTAGGGGATAGTCCTCCATAGTTGCGCCCATCTCATTTATATTATATGGTACCAAAGGCCTCTTCATGTTGGCTTTGGCCCCATGAATGCCTTTCAAATGACCGGGTCCCCATGGGCCCGTGATCGGAAATCCGTACCAACATAATAATAATAAAACCATATCAGACCATGTTCAGGGTGGGATTCCGTAGCTGTTACTATTTTAATGTAATCACCTAAAAACATAATTAAATATTAAATTTTAAGCATGTTAAAACACAATTAAAACAATACAGACTCAAAAATTTTAAAATACCTTCCATAAAAATACATTAACAAGTGGGAAACTGAAGATTTATATACTTATATCAAACACGAGCCAGTAACACCACTACTTGCTGCTTGGAAATATATTTTAGGTAACATTGACGGTCCCATTCTTAAACAAAACATAATGATGCGAGTAACAAAAATGAAAAAAAAACTTTAAAACATAAAAATCAAGGAAGAGAAAAAAGGTAAGCTAACCTTTTCTTTTTTGCGCATATGACAGTTGTGAAACCATTAAGAGCAGGGGGGGGCTACTCCGAAATTCGAAAATCGAAGTTCGTATCGCATCGTCTTGCTCGCTCTTGTATTAAATACTATTAGCGTGAGAGGAATGGGTCCATATTGGGTTCGCTAAAGTTCATCACCCGAAATTGATTTTCCTAACGATTTGTACTCCTAATTATCACTGTTCCTAAAGTTTTCGTTCCTACAGTTTATTTTACTATTAACGTAGTCTATAACACTCAGTTTTCCGAAACATAATTTTCCTTTCGATTTGTACTCCTAATGATCACTGTTTCTAAAGTTTTGTTTCCTAAAGTTTTCGTTCCTACAATTTATTTTACTATTAATGTAGTCTATAACACTCAGTTTTCCGAAAATTGACTTTCATAACGATCACTGTTCCTAAAATTTTGTTTCCTAAAGTTTTCGTCCCTACAATTTATTTTACTATTAAATTAGTCCATAACACTCAGTTTCCGAAAATTTTAAGTAATAACTTCACTGTTGAAACTTTATGTATTACTCCTACAACTTTTTTTTTCATAACATTCTTAATCAGAAAGTTTTTTTTATAATATTATTACTCCTGTTATTAGTAGGTAGGTAGTGCCGTTTTAAAAATCATGTTATTCAATCTGTAATATTTATGATTCTTATTTGAGGGTATGCACTACTTACGGTACCGGTACGGTACTTTATATATTTTGATGCATTATATTTTATGATTTTCGGCATTTCAACTGTATGGATTACCTAATGGAAATAATCATTTTCTGTGCGGTTACATTAAAAATACCTAACACCGAAGGCTAAGGCGGGAGCTACGCTACGCTTCGCTCCCGCCTTAGCCTTCTAAACCTAACCTATCCGAGTCGCTTCTGCCCTAAAAGGTCTTGCTCGCTCGCTTCGCTCGCTCGCTGCCAGCAAGGTACCGATTAGGGTATACGAAAGGGTGTAAAAAATGATATGATGATGAATAATAGTGTAAAAGATGGTTATGTTGAGAAAATATAGGAAAACAAATAGTAGTATGATAGATGTTTATTGCAACGGACATTATGAAGTTGCATGATTAGGGATTCAAAACGTTAGGAACAGAGTAGTTATGAGTAGTGATTATTAGGATGTAAATTTTTAGGAAAAACATTTTCGGACTTCCGATAATCGACGTTAAAAAATTAGTTCAACTTTGGCGCACCCGAGAGGAATGGCACGATACGAAGTTCGAATTTTGAACTTCGTAGTATAAGGCCTGTATGTACTTTTAAGGGCTAGAGTTAGTCGTAGTTAGTTGTCTACAATTAAGTTATGTAGGATAGCTGTCGTAGACTAGAACTAGAGCAAAACTTATGGCTTCTCAAGCATAGGATCGTTGGTTACCATGCAATTCCATGGTGAGTGTGAAGTTCCCAATCCACACTGAGCCCGGGTGGATACTACAGCCAAACCCTTCACAATCTAAGGAGAGGCCTGTGCCCAGTAATGGGAAGTGTATAGGCCATAGATGAAATTATATAGCTCCGAGTTAACGCTAATTCAGGGTTAGTAGTGTCAAGGTAAATGGAACTGTCAAACATAACCCAGGTTTAACGATCTTGAACATAATTTTGCTCCAAATGGCCTTAGGTAGTCAAAAATGACATTTTTTCCAGATCATTCAGTTTTGTTGATTCCATCTCACTCAAGCATTGTACGGAACCTTCATCCCAGCCTATATACGTCCCACTGCAGGGCACAGGCCTCCTCTCAGAATGAGATGGCTTGGGCCATAGTTCCCACGCGGGCCCAGTGCGGATTGGGAACTTCACACACACCATTGAATTTTTCGTAGGTGTATGCCGATTTCCTCACGATGTTTTCCTGCACCGTAAAGCTCATGGTAAATTTCAAATGTAATTTCGCACATAAATTCTGAAAAACTCAAGAGGTGCGAGCCGGGATTTGAAACCACGACCCTCTGCTTGAGAGGTCATAGGTCAAACCGCTAAACCACTACGGCTTTCACGGTACGGAACCGTAATGCCTACTAATCTTTAGAGGAAAAATGTCGGAGCGGTAGTCTTCATGCGTTGTGACCGAGAGCATGGCCGGCCGAGCGCGGTGACAACATTGACAAGCTTGGGTATGATGAGATGAGGCCCTCTTCAAGTTGTTATGAAGTAAACATAAAGTAAAGACTCAGAGAGGTCAAAAGGGAATTATGAAAGATGTGTATGTTATTGAGGGGAGTGAAGATAAATGGTCGGAATTCCGGAAATGTGCAACAGTGAAATATTTCTTAAACATAAAATTAAACATAAAGTATAGTACGAATTTTTTGAGGTATCTTCGATCTCGTTAGCAGCCCACATTTCGAACAAAGCCATTGTATTCTATTATGTCCTCAAGTGCACAATCCTCCGTTGAAAATGAACAGAAATATAAGATAAAATAGCTCATTGAAATAACGACTATATTATTTACAGTAGAGAGTTTTATTTTTAATGAAACTTTGTTGGCAGATAATATTTTTCAACATTGAATGCGTCTTAGACATGCAGCCAATACAACCAAAACATTAAAATGAACTCTATAAACTGAGGATTGTTCACTTGAGGACATAATAGAATACAAAGGCTTTGTTCGAAAGGTGGGGCTCTTAACGAGATCGGGACACCTCAAAAAATTCGTACTATATAAACAAATACAAGATAAGGAATGAAATGTTTTTACTATAGAGCGAGAACGTTGAAAAACCACATTTATTAAATTTAGACCCTACTTATCAGCCAATTGCGCATTCTATGAAGATTTTGATCTATTACGGTTTGAAATCTGAAGCTCTTCAAAGATAGACAAACAACTGGATTGACTAGATTGAGAAGAGGCATGTTAATACAGTCCCCTGGGCTGGGGGTCTTGAACGAGCCACTAATAAATAAAATCTACAGGGTCGTGGTCAAACCAACCCATACCAACTCATACCAACTCAGTTAAGTTATACTAGCGTTTCGTAATCAGTACCTAATTAGTTTTAAGTTTTTTCGTCATCTGTGATAGGATGTGGGTTAGTAACACCACTGGAATGCCCAGAAAAAAACAGAAATAAATAAATATCACGGGACAATTCACACCAACTGACTTAGTGCCAAAGTAAGCAAAGCTTGCGTTATGGGCACTAGGCAACGGATAAACATACTTATATACATAGATAGATATACACTTATAAACATATTAAACACCCAAGACTCGAGAACAAACATTCGTATTTTTTCAAACAAATATCAGCCTCAACGCGGGAAACGAACTTCACGCTTCGTAGTCAGATTCTCTAAGTCAGGGTCTCTAGGATCACTCGGTATAAAGGTACTATTCATTAGTTAAATCTATTCCTATCGTATGATACGCAACAGTGGGCAATGTGGGCCTTTTGTAACTGTGATGTTGTTGCACGTCCATCGAAATGCAGTCAGGGTCAACAAAGGACCCATTCTAGTCTGCCCATCAGTATCATCATATATCAGTTTTCACGCCTATTATTCCGTATGTAATTATTACTGCACAATATTATGCCGTCTGGCGTTGAGGCGTACCTACCTAGAATAAATAAATAGCAAGGTTTTTGCTGCTATGCTTTTTGTATTCATGCTGGCAGGATTCTTGCCGCTCCGGCATTACCAACTAAAAATTATTAAACACATGCTTACAAAATTAAATCTTAAACCTTAGTGAGGGATACTAGGTTCGCTGTTACCTCGGAGTTTCATAGTTAACAGTAGTCCGCGCAAGCCAGGCCGGTCATTATTTAGCTCAACAGGTAAGCCTAGTCAAGGCGTCAAAAATATGTATACAACTCTATGCCGCTAACAGCAATCTATGACTAATTATAGTATACGTTTTCACTTAAAAATAACTAATACCGCACAATCCACTCCTCACGGCTGTTTGATTTTGATTGGCTCTGCTAACTTTGAAATACGAAAATTAGTGAGTGTTTATATGTAAGCTCGCTACTCTTTCACGCTAAAATGGCTAAACGCTAAAATTGGGGTAGGTTTCTTATTTAGAACAAGTGAAAAAAAACCCTTACAGAACTTTTAAAACAGCAACGGATATTCATTGCAATAAATAAATAAATAAAACCCCGCCTGCAGAAATACTGAAAAGGTGGAAACAAGATAAAATGTTCAATAACAGTAAAAAGCTAACTGAACTCAACGAAAGAAATCGAAAAAAAAAACTAAACATTGGAACGAATTTAACACGTCGATGGCAGTGTTTCAAAATTTAACGCAACGATAAAATGCAGTTGGAGGCATGCATGAAGTGACATTAAGAGGGTACGATGCGCACCATTTCTCCATACAAACGTAATCCCCTGTTTCCTCCCTGGATAATGGCTTTAGAGCCAATTTTTTTTACTGTATCTACCACAGTATGCCCCTATGTTTCGTTTTTTTCCATATTTCAATTAACATAAGAAATATGAGCTTTCAAAAACTGAAAAAATTGCCCATTTTCAACGTCATTTTCAGACACTCATCAGAAAAGAATCCCTGATATAAACAAAAAAAGGAAAACACAGGGGCATAGCTAAATCTGTCCTCTAATTATTTTTGAAAAAAATAATTTTATTGGTCCAGTTTTCGAGAAGAAAACAGGGGATTACGAAATGCTGTTTTGATCAATTTTACGTGCCTATTAACGGTCTGAGCTGCAGTTGTCCCGCTCTCGCTGTACTGACACGGAGGGGTTCGGGCGAGACAGCGACATTTCATTAAAATACCTATTTCTCAAAAGTCTCTCAGCCATCGTACCCTCTTAAATCCCATGCAGCCACTGACTCCCATGCCTACGACTGCATTTTATCGTTGCATTAAATTTTGAAAGACTGGCAACGTGTTTACAAATTCGTTTCAATGTTTAGTTTTTTTTTTCGATTTCTTTCGTTGAGTTCAGTTAGCTTTTTATTGTTATTGAACATTTTGTCTTGTTTCCACCTTTTCAGTATTTCTGCAGGCGGGTTTTTGATTTTTTATTTTATTATTTTATTTACACCGTGAGCGGGTTTTTAGTTTTTTTAATTACTTTTTTATTTCTTGCGTTTTAGTGTGTCCTGAGACCGAGATAAATTATTGAGTATTTGAATTAGGAATCCGTTGCTATTTAGTTAAAGTTCAAAACCAATTTTGAAATATGTAGGTACTTAATTTTCCACATGGGTTTCATAGAGAAAATTATTGCTCAAAAATATCTTAGTAAGTAGGTACGTCGTCGTTTTAATGCATTGATTGCCTATTTACTACTCCAAATTAAATTTAAACACATGACTTGTATATATTTTTGTAATCTCTTTTAAACTCCCTTTAATTTGATACCCTATATTCGAAAGGTTTGAATAAAAAAATTTTTCAGAAGACTCACATTTAGGCGCCAAAAATCCGCCATTTTGATTTTTTAAGAATTTCATATATCCAGTGTTATTCGCGTTATCAAGACAAATCCAATGATGTATCATTAATCAAAATCGGTTCAGCCATTGTGTAGTTACGAGAGAACATAGGATCGGACATACATACATACATACATACGGGTCAAACACATAACCCTTCCTTCTTCGCAGTCGGATAAAAATCTGTAAAGTAAAACTAAAACCATTTTTACAAAACTTTGATTTTCTCGAAACTTGCATTCACTAAGGTACCTACCGCTTTGCGCTTAGCACGACAACCCTGTCTCTGGCGATAACTGGGTACCCACCCAGGTATCGCTAGAGAATTTCAAAACGCAGCACCCTACAGCAATTCCAATTGAGTCATCCACCAGCATCGAACATTTTCGAAGGTAACAATAACTTGTAACTGTATTGGCGAGGGCCCGTCGCCATAAAGAAAGCGGTCAAACACTGGCCGCAAATAGAGGCGTGGCGGCCGCGCCCGCGTGCTCAAACACCACTTGAACGATCATCTTTGCACCAACCCTATTTTGTATGAAGAAAATACTGTCATATCATAATGATAATAACATTAATAACTGCAGCACTATTGAATGTTGCCATCATGACAATCATTCTGGGGAAAAAGACAACAACCTTAAAAGAGTTGCCGACGCAGATCTATTTACCTAGCTCTAACAAGTAGTTGTTTTTAACATACGAGTATTTGAAGTAGGTAGTCGGTATTTTAATTAAAAAAAATGTTAAATATATCGAGCAAGCCGAGCGGAATAATAGCCAGAATCTTCCTTACAAATTTAAATCAGCTTAAGCTACATTCATTGAACAATCATCATAAAATTACGCAGGGAACAAGATCGTAAATACTCAACTATCAACATAAATTAATTCCTTACAGTCGACTGCGTGCTCATTCAAACCTAACAAACATGCACGTTGACATGTAACCTCATCCACTGTGACACTCGACTTCATTGTAATATTGTTTTGGAGCATGTACGTCGCCCGTCGAATGAGTCGATTATGAAAATAACATGTCAGCTCTCAGACGACGCGGCGCGGCCAGACGGGGCGCAATACTAATGGTATACAAATGAAACAAGAGACAGTCTGCTACACACACCACACGGTATAAATACTTGTATGAAAAAAATAATATTGATATTTAGTTTCTATTTATTGACGAAGAAATTAAGCTCTAAATGTGAGTTTTGATTTCGATCATCACAATTAACAAACAAGTTAGGATGTTTAGATGTTTGTTACTCGATAACGCTAAAACGGTTCAACGAATTTAGATAAAACATAGCACACAGATAGTTTGTAAACTGGATTGACACAAAGGACACTTTTTATCCTGGAAAATAACAAAGTTCCCGCGGGTTTAGTGATTTAATATTAGCCCTTCTAAGTTAAGAATAGCTATTTCCGTATTTTCCAGGATCAACTACATATTAAATTAGACCTGACACTCCAGGCAAATGACATGGTCTATGGCGTATTGTCCATAATGAGAATTTAATTGAGGGTGTAGCCGTGCCGACAGATACGCTTAACTTCATTAGGACGCCCGCGATTAGGTTACCTAATGTAATTGTGCCGTTACACAATTTCGAGCGCTGATGTTGCCCAAAATGAATGGTTACTGATGCCTTTTTGGCCGCCGCATCAATTTACAAAACTATGCGTACATTTTATATGAAATTAACATTACATTACATTCGATAGTGGCATGTGTCACTGATAGTTTATTGGGACTTCATACTGGACAAACCAGGTTTTCAGATCGTCATCAGACCGTTTGTACGACCATATTTCATTTAAGGTACCGTACCTGATGAACTACTTATTTCGAACCGTAGCTCGGCTTGCTTTCACTATTTTTTTTTCTACTAACGTAAAAGTTGAATCAGGATTTTTAAGGTAAGTTCGCAAAATTAATCGTTAATCGTTTTGCATTTTGTACAATTATAAGATTTTTCTAACAATATATAACTACCCTACATTTGTGTGCTACCCTACATTTGACAATGACAATAAAAGTGATGATGAAAACGGGGGTAGTTGTGTGTCGCTGTCAGTTGCGTCGAGTAGCCGCGCAACCAGGGCGTTAGCACGCAGTGCACGTTTGGCAGCCGCCGTGACGTGCGACTCCGAGAGGAAGGGCTACGGATTAGCCCGAAACATGTCGAGTTAAACTCGTTTTAAGACGTGAGTGATCCGTTTATTTTCACTATGAGTGAGTCTCACGGTAGTTCATGTTTAAAATATATAACTATGTCAATTGATAGCTCAAATTTTTAGGAACTCCGACTTGGAGCATTGCTTAACGGCCGGTATTTTATTTCGATACACATTTCTAAAAAAGTTTTCGGTAAGTACGGGCTTTATGTGTACTTTGTTTTTTCATATCGGATAAACTAAAAAACTTCTGAACCTATTCTTTCACCTATAGAAAGCTATTTTATCAGCGCGTAACATAAGCTATATTTTATCGCGGAAACGAGTACAGTTGCCCCGGGATGCAGGCAAAGTTGCAAGCAAGAGCTAGTTGTTATATAAAAGCACCCATCGTATCGTTAGGTGATGAGACACGGAAGTCTGGTTGGCGGCGCTCTGTCGAGATGCAAATGAGTCTGTGGCGGACGGCCGGCGCCAGGCTATCACGACACTAATCGCTGGTAGCTTTAGCTGTCCACGGGAAATATGGGTATTAGGATAATTTAAAGTATGTAAACCGAGCAGAAGTAATTTCTTTTTTCATCAATTAGGAGTTCCAGAAAGCGGTGCATGTTTTTATGCTTTCCTATATGAGTCGTTTTCAAAAAAATGTACATATATTACAGTTAGTCATAAAAACTATATGGGTAACTTTTTTCGTTACACAAAGGAATCAATTAAGTTTTGTTTTAATCAAAGTCTTCAATTATGTTTCTTCAAGTGTGTTCGTCTACACTTTCGGTGCTCGAGAATCAGTTTTGGTGATTCTTTCTTAGTTCGCTAGTGTAGGTATGTCTTAAACAGGCCCACATACATTTATCAAAATAATTTTAAGTCGGTTAGTGTATCTGTTATAAAAAAAAGTTTTTACTTACTACGGACAAAAATCAATCGCAAGGAAACAGTAAACACTTGTTTGCACTTGTGTGCACTTGTAAACACTTGTAGCCCTACAAATGAGATTTTATACTTTTAATTGATATCCGATTAATACGTTAGTAATAACTAGTTAAAAGAACGCGAAGAAACAGCAATCACAATACTAATTGTATCACTCTTTAAAGAGCTATCAAACAATGCATATTGATAAAACATAACGTAAATGTGAAAACAAATTTTCGTAACAGGCGTTATTTTACTGGCAACTCTATTCATAGCATCACGTAGGTAATACTCTTAACATTCAATAACATGAATATTCGGAATCGGATACAGAATCCTCTTTGTGAATGCGTGGACATGTTATTCGCTGTTCAAACAAAAGAGGAACAGAAAATAAATACATCCTTTCAAAATCATGATTCATGACAATAATTTAAATCTATGTCGGACTTATGATGACAATATTTTGGAGCAGGTAGGTATCGCCGGATGACAAGCAAAACTCACTAAAATTTCTGTCACTCTTCAAAAAATCGTATCTACTTAGTAATTTCATACTGAGATACGAGCTTTGTTTTAAGTAGGTATTTGGTACTTCGTGACTTTTGCTTGTCACCCGACGGTATAGTAAAACGAGGCTCGAAATTAAATTGTGGTAGACTATTGACTATGTTTTGACCTAAACTTCGTTTTTTTTAGCATTAGAAATATGGTAAACAAACTTTATAAGTCTTTTTATTGAAAAACGCTTTTAAAAAAACAGTAACTATTACTTATGAATGTACTTAATTGACCATGTGTCCTTGCTAATTGTTATGTGACTTATTTTTCAAAAGTGTTTTTCAATAAAAAGACACATCAAAATCGCTTACCTTCTTTCTAATGCTAAAAACGAAATATATGGCCTCTCAAGCAGAAAGTCGCGGGTTCGAGGCCGGGCTCGCACATATGAGTTTTACGAGATTTATGTGTGAAATGGCAATTGAAATTTACCACGAGCTTTACGGTGGAGGAGATCGGGAGGAAACGTGCACAAAGCGTATGTGGGTAAAGTTCCCAATCCGCACTTGGCCCGCAAAGGAAATACTGGTAGTCCGTCCAGGATCGACTCCGCGGGAGGAAACTCTTCAACGGTTAATGACTTCAACTTAATAGTACGGATATCGCACTCCCAGATCAACAGAGAATCAACTCAAAATAATACCTATAATATTTTGATTTAGACCTTCCAGAAATTGACTGAAGTCTAAATTCAAATGGTACATTGATCCAGGAGTGCGAATATTTTGTTTAGTAGACTTATAAGTACAGCCAGAAAATCTGCAATCAGCATAAAAGCTTACATTCATCATCATCAGTCTATGTACGTCCCACCGCAAGGCACAGGCCCTGAATGAGAGGACTTGGGCCATGATTCCCACGTAGGCCCAGTACGGATTGGGAACTTCACTCACACACACCATTGAATTTCTCGAAGTTGTGTGCAAATTTCCTCACGATGTAACCTTCAGCTTGTATTTTTCTTTATATAACTTATCAGTCTTATGATCCATACTCTCACAGGTAAACGAACTACAATACTACTGGCTTTACGTAGCTGTATAGCGCTGAAAATACTTTTATTGGTAGAAGATAGCCCTAGACCCACCCGTGGTAAATAGTCGTGGAAGGTGCGTCGCTGAAGCGTAATTAACGCCTGCGAACAGCTGTCATCGCGCATTTACTACACGCTCCCGTGAGCGCGACGCCTGCCACTGTTTATTTAAATAAACATATGACGGAATTGGTTAAAACACAAGATAATGCTAGCAAAAACATAACCTTATTATAAAAAAGGTGACGCAAGATTTTCAGATTATTTATTATAATTTATTTCTCCATATTTAAAAAATACAACAAATTAAAAAAAAATATCTGAATTTACCAATACTACCTACCACAGAATAGATATGTTTGTTTCCTTTGCCTTTTTCACCAGAAAAAAGAGCTGTCATATTTTTAAATTTGACATTGACACTTGATTGATTTAAATAAGATTTTAAAGGAGCCCGTAGTTGTGATCGAAAAGCAAGAAAGAACCAAACCACCTATGCAAACCACACGCCACGCACAACAAAATTTTGACAACGTCAACGTCAGATTTACGTCATCACTTTTTTTGTAATAGAGACTAGACTTAAGTAATAGATCTATGGTGATGTAGTTATGGAGTTATGCCCTTTTAGAAAAAGCACATCTTAAAAAAATTGTAATTAATTAATTAATAATCCTAGTGAAAATTTAAAACTATCAAAGTATTTCTCTTTCCAAACAGAATACAGAGAACGGATCAAAAAGTCTTATAAAAAAATATGAAATCTTGTCAATTGTCGAGCAACTTGCCACTTTTCCCATTTTAGCCGTGTAATGCAAATCAGGATATAATCAGAGTATAAGCGGCTAAAACCGATGAGCATTTTTTTATTTTTTTACTAGCTTATATTTGTGTTCCACTGCTGGGCAAACGCCTCTCCTCTTAACTTCCACATTAACATTAAATGGCTAAATATGAACAGTGGCAAGCTGCTCAACAATTAAAGTTACAGTTTTAAGTGACGTCAGATAAAAAGTTTAGGCGCCACACCGTTGATAGATACTTTCTTCGAACATTTGTAACCAAATACGAACTTCAGACTTCCTTATATATTTTTAGTTCCATATTTCGAACAAACCATCGCTTAGTGTCGTTAAAATGACGGCACTTTACGCACTAACTTTACTATCAGTCATTAGAGCAATTGACATGTCCCTGAGCGGTCCAGCAGTCAGCGGGTGTATCATAAAAGTGTAATAACTCTAACGAACCGAGATGTGCGTGGAACCCGTTAATGTTATACCAAGCGACTGAGTTTACCGTTGAAGCAATCTATAAAATATAAAAGAAGAAACTGACTGACTGACTGACTGACATATCAACGCACAGCCCAAACCACTGGGCCTAGAGATTCCAAATTTGGCATGTAGGTTCCTTATAAGGTCTAGGGGTGCACTAAGAAAGGATTTTTCAAAATTCACCCCCTAAGGGGGTAAAAAGGGGGTTCAAAGTTTGTATGGGGAAACAAGATTAGTTCGACTATTTTATTCGAAACTTCACAGAAATACTCCTAATGATAAATGAGTAAACATGTGTTTCAGGTTTTTTGAGAATTCAACCCCTAAAAGGAGGGAAAGGGGTAACAAAGTCTGAAAATCAACATGGGTGTTGTTTCTATGGTTTATCGGGTCGCTGGTTATGAAAACAACAACGGTTTTAAAATCCGACGTGGCAGACGTAAAATACCATCTCCCTGGATGGGGTGCGATGGGGTTGAAATGTCTGTATATCAATATGGGTGTCGTTTTTAATGTATAGCCCAAACCACTTGACCTAGAAACTTGAAATTTTGCACATAGATACCTTATACAATGTAGGCATCCACTAAGGAAGGATTTTTGGGAATTCCCACGGGAAAGGGAAAAAACGGGATTTATATATTCGATTCCGAGTAACCCTATCTCAGTAACTATAATAACTAGACTCTTCAAATTTGTTACACAAGTAGGTATTACATTATTTAAAATATTAATTTCAGGATTTTTCAAAATTCCCACGGGATAAGGAAAAAACGGGATTTATATATTCAGTTCAACGGGATCCTATGAACTATAATTACTAGACTCTTCAAATTTGGCATAGATGTAGGTAATTATAAATTCCCATGGGATAAGGAAAAAACGGGATTTTTCGTTTTACTGGTCGTAGAAAGCTGAAATTCGGCATGTAGGTTGTTTGGGGAGTGTTGGGCTGGATTGAGAGAGGACTTTCCAAAATTCCTACGGGAACGGGAAAAATGGGATTTTCGTTTTACTGGTCATAGAAAGCTGAAATTTGGCAAGTGGGTTCCTTGGGGAGTGTAAAGGAGCATTATGAAAACATTTCCCGAAATTCTTACGGGAACGGGAAAAAACGGGATTTTGCGTTTTACCGGTTGTAGAAAGCTAAAATTTCAAAATTCATAAGTACTGTAAGTAGGCTGCAAAGGGCACTTTAACCGACTTCTAAAAAAGGAGGAGGTTATGCATTCCACTTTATGATTTTTTTATGTAGGTATGTTCACCGATTTCTCGGTCAATTGTGGACCTGCTTGCTTGCTTGCCAGTATGCTTGCTTGCTTGATATCTTGGTTCTTTGGAATACTCATAGTACACGCGAGCGAAGCCGCGGGCAAAAGCTAGTAAATCTATATTATACAAATATCTAAAAGAAGCTGACCGAATGATTGACTGACAACAACAATAGCATCAACACACGGCCTAAACGGCTTAGAAAATTTTGGACCAGGCTTTTTTAAAATTTAGTTGTGTTACATACTTTAGATCTATTTCATTTAATAAAATTGTAGAACTGTTTAAAAAAAATATAAGCTTTCTTAAGTTTCTTGTCGAATTCTTCTGAACAGGATTTTTCCGAACCGGTGTGGTAGATTCTTCAACATTCTTAATGACAGACACAAGAATGAAGTTTTGTATAGAAGTTTAAAACCGCTGAAGTTACAGATGTCAAAGGTTTGCAATGGACTTTAATGATTTTTTGGAAATCAACCCGTCAAGAGCTGAAATTAAGGACAGGATGTTGGCGTAGTAGGTAGTTTCAGGGATCAGAAGAAGGGAGTCAATTTTCATTTATTACTGTGCGAAAGAAGTCGCGGACAAAATAATCGTTGGATGTTGGTGGCCTTACTGTTATTGGCAGAAGTCTAAGTAAGAAACAGCACCAGCGTTTGCTATTTTTATTAACACGCTTTTATTAGGTCGACGTGTATGTAACTAAGTATGTAATGGAAACTTTGAACATGATTTTGACCCACTTCGCGGTTTCCGATTGAGCTGAAATTTTGCACGAATGTGTAAATTGGATGACAATGCAATATTATGGTAACATGGAGCTGATCTGATGATGGACCTGGATGGTGGCCATAGGAACTCCACAATAAAACGACACAAACCCGTCGAGTTTGGGCTCGTTTGATTCGTCTTGACGAGCACTTTGATCCCAGACGTTAGGAGGTTGGGGGGTTGGGGGATTGGAGGGGTTGGAGGGTGGGGGGGTGAAGATAGAAACAGAGAGTTACGTTTGGTATATTACTGTAGAGCAGTGCGCGCGCACCAAATACAAAGTATAAGATAGACCGATTCTATTTAAGACGATCAAAAAACCTTCATGTGTCTCCTTTTTAGCACATGGAAATCATGCCACGCATAAATGTTAAAAATATTTCGTTATCAAAGACCAAAAAGTATAAAATAAATTAATAAGTAAGTAGTTTAAAAAACACTAGAAAAACAAGCTTTTATAAATGCACGCAAAAACAAAAAATCAATTATGGATCATTCAAGTTGTCTCTATTTCTGGGCTGAAGTGTAAACTATGTGCTTTTAATTATAATATTTGATTGTAAAAGCGTGGGGCGCTGGAACAGGAAAGACGTTCTTGTTAACAAATACTAATACTAACTTCCTGGCGGAAGCCGCATGAGGTCGCACAAGAGCATAACGTTTATGCCGCCAAAGGGTTACCAAAGGGAACCAAAGATATCTCGTCCACGAACAAGAACTCTACATTTTGCCACTGTTGACGCATCCAAGAACGTCTTTCCTGTTCCAGCGCCCCACGCTTTTACAATCAAATATTATAATTAAAAGCACATAGTTTACACTTCAGCCCAGAAATAGAGACAACTTGAACGATCTATAATTTATTTTTTGTTTTTGCGTGCATTTATAAAAGCGTGTTTTTCTAGTGTTTTAAACTATTAATTTATTGTCACTATGTTTGGACACGAAATATCATATGAATGTTGTGCCAGCTAGAAAATGAAGTTTCTAACCTAGGGTTAAACAATCAAAACATACGTTTTGAAAGTGTATTTTAATTTTTTCATACTAAAACCGTGGATTTCAAAATAAACAGGGTACTTTCGGCTGACATCGATTTATGAAATTTTAGAAGATGTAAGGCCTCACAGCACAAGTAAAGGAAAATACTATTTCCACTCAAATAATATGAAATGCAAGTAAGCTTTTCCATTTTTCTTTAAGATTTGTACGGGATCAGTGCACGAGTTCGACTTGCATTTGATCTGGCTATCATTAACAAGTTTTATCTTTACCTACTGAGCTTACAAGGTATCAGAGCATTAAAGTCAGTAGAACTTTGAATTTGCCGAGGAGTGTCACACAACCGCAATAAAAACTGCACGTGACATATTAGCGAAGTTATTAGAAAACTGACCTCGGCCGAGTGTATAAACCTCTAATCGAACGCGCAGAAGCGCGCGAGGGGCCCGGGGCATAAATCAGTCTCCCCTCGCGATGACGCCCGGCGGAGCCTTCAATTTGGCACATCCTTAAAATGACACACGAGAAGGGCGCCCCTAACGACGCCGCCGCGTCAACTCTAGCGCCGCGCTTATAAATAAATCGCACGCACATTACCGCTTCGGATTATCATTATTTACTCGCGTAACGCTTTACTTCTCATAAGGCGGGATTTCTTTAGATATTCTTGGTTATCTACCTAGCCGATGGCAATGATTTCCTCCACGACACATAACCCTTCTGCGAACTGTATGTTCCGCTCGTGTGATAAATAGCTGTCCTGGAAAGTTATGGTGCTCAAAACTATCTACATACGACTGCTTTCAAGGTAATTGGAGTGTGTAGATCAATTATTATATTCGTTTGGAATATTGTTGTTATTTGTATTTAGATTTTCTAGTATTTTTGTATGACATGTGTGTAATAATTATTAATTCTGAAATGTTAAATTTTGTGTCTATTGCCTAATGTCTTTTCATATTCTTGGCAACTTTGTTGGTTAATTTTTTAATGTAACTGTTTGTAGTATAAGTTTTATTGTACCGTTTGTGCCCAAAAATATAAATAAATAAATAAATATAAGTACTTACATTAATATTTTGCATGCCTGATATAGGTGAAATGTGTGAAACTATTTTTCTGTACACTGTGACCTACTGTACCACATTTTAAGCATAATAAAGATTGATTGATTGATTGAATTTTGAGCACCACAACCGGTCATCCACTTTTGGTGCTGAATACATATGAAAGTACACCAGCAAATACAACCCGCAATACAACAATACTACCCGTACCCGTTTCGGATTTACATTATTTATTTATTTATTTGGTTCGCCTACAGCTTACACTAGTAATGTCAACTAATACATTTTATAGGTAACGCCACGAGAGTTGAGGTCATGCACACAACAACACGTCATGGAATGACAGCGGGATTTTGACATTTATTCGTACCGATAGAGAGTTCATCAGACTCAACATAGAATTACATGATTGACTAAAAATTTCTTCAACCTATTTCGTTAAGAATAATACATCTAGTTCAAACAAAACAGAAAATAAAATAATATATTGAACAATTTTATTTAAATCAGATAAGCATATTTTTCGCTTTTTATAAAATACCGATTTTTTTTATGTTAGAAAGGCCAGACAAACGAACTAGTGGGTCGCCTGATGTTAAATGATCACCACTGTCCATATTTTTTTTTTGCGAATATATCTTATCCTTATCAGTTTCAAATTGTTTTATTTCAAAAATAGGTCATATGTAAGAAGAAAAATTATAATATGCACAGTATTGCGTAAGTATTTCATCATAAGATCATTATACGTATGACTCTCATTTTCATTCACTCTCTCATTTCATTCATTCACTACTTTTTTTGCAATCAGTACTTTATGTAGCTGTGTGTGTAATCATTCGCCTCAACTCTCGTGGCGTTACATATACCTACTTAGCTTAAATGGGCAAAGTGTAACAATCACTTATAATAAATAATAATAATAATATGTATATGATTTATTTCGAATAACTTAGATTCATAGTGTTAGTGTTAGTAACAATTAAACTTAGAAACTATGTTAGCAGGTGTTATATTATAGGTAAACACAGCATGCAATTCATCAGCATGCTATCGACGACCGGATAGCCTAGTTGTTAGAGAACCTGACTACGAAGCTTGAGGTCCTGGGTTCGATTCCCGGTCAGGGCAGATATTTGTGTGATAAATACGAATGTTTGCGCTTGAGTCTTGGGTGTTTAATATGTATTTAAGTATGTATTTATCTATATGTAAAAGTATGTTTATCCGTTGTCGTACCCATAGAACAAGCTTTGCTTAGTTTGGGACTAGGTCAATTGGTGTGAATTGACCCGTGATATTTATTTATTATTACTAGCTGTTGCCCGCGACTCCGTCTGCGAAGATTAGGGGTATGAAAAATAGATGTTGACCGAATCTCAGACCTACCCGTTCCGATATGCACACAAAATTTCATGAAAATCGGTCGAGCCATTTCGGAGGAGTTTGGTAACAAACACCGCGACACGAGAATTTTATATATTAGATAATTTATTTATTATCATCATCCCAGCCTATATAGGTACATACTTCCCACTGCAGGGCACAGGCCTCCTCTCGGAAATGCAATTATATAGAAAAAAATATATAGAGATAATATATTTTCTATAGTTCTTAACTGTAACTTAAAAAAATTGAGTTCTTAACTGTAAGTTTAGCTTATAGGTTTAGTTTGGTACTCAACAGCTCTTCACTTACTCAAGTAACGCTTCACTTCTCACTTTTATTTCAATATTTTAGGTTACCTACTAAACCTGATGACAATGCTACTCAGGCGCTACCTTATTCCCAAAGTAGTAATGATATCAGCAGTTATACAATCACAGCCAGCTTATTGGAATTGAATGAAAAAAAAACTTTAAATTTTATTTTTATAGGTTTCCATTTCCAACTCAAACATCATGCAACTTTATAATAACTTTATAATAATATTTTTTCCTGAAGTATAGTGAAGTTGTTAGGCTTCTACAGCCATTACTGTTAGACGGACGAGTTTCTTATTCAAATATCATGCCATTAATGCCCGTGTTGGTTTAAAAAGTTTCGTCTTTAATTAGGCACAAGCGAAGAGTCTGTGTGTTGATAGGGTCATCCAAGCCCGGGTTATTGATCTGATAGGTCGGGAGTGCGTGTCGCCGTTCGCGGGTGGAAGCAATCAGGGCGGCGTCGTAGACAAACTGTCGGGGCGGACCTTAATTGGCGGTCGCTGAGATTTATGCGGGGAGCCGCTCGTCACGCGGCCGCCCGCCCGGTTTCACACGACCACAAGATCCGACCCGCGCCGCGCCGGATCGCCGATCGAGCTATTAACTTTCATGGAACCGTTCACGGGTGTTTCCCACAACTCATACAACTGTCAAGTTATACAAAGTTGAAATTTAAACTTCATGCGCCGTCCAGGATTTTTAGCTTTTATTTAACCTGAATTTTATTTAATCTTGAAAGTCGATTTAACTCACTTCCAGTGGCCGCATTGATTCGAAATTTGGTATGCATATGTTGGTTAAATGCCAATGCGACTAGAGCCAACAAAAAGTACAGTCAGCAAAAAAAATCTTGCGTTAAAATGAAATTTTTAACACAGCTTGAATAGCAGGCCAAATACCTCTTCATAAGTGTTCCATTCCCAAAGTTGAAGACGTTTTAAGAGTTCTTAAGGTGGCAGTAGGTTACAGGTAGGTAGGCTCTTTTCTATATTGCCATTACACTTTTATGGAAGAAAAGACGTTTTTTTAGACGTATCCACATGCTACAAGCAATAAATATGTATGGCAATCGGCTGGGCATATAGCACCCAGAACGGATAGCCGTTGGAGCCAAAAAGTTATCGAATGGAGATGACGGACTGGCAAGCGTAGGGTGGGACGTCCACCAGAGGGATGGACGGACGGTTTGGTAAAGGCCGCAAGTTCAGGGTGGATTCAAGCCGCTTCCAATCGTAATGATTGGTTAATCAATGAGGGAGGCCTATGTCCAACAGTGGACGTCTTTAGGCTGAAATGATGAAGTGCTACAAGAAGCTTCATGAACCTTGCAAGCTTGCTTGCCATTACAGTGGCCAAAGCAGTATGCAATGCTGTCACCCTTGTAAAGTCATTTTTGTGATTTCATCTTGTAAGCAAGTGGCATTATCACCGGTCGCCAGCGCTACAATCCATACTAATATCCATACTAATATTATAAATGTGAAAGTCTGTCGGTCTGTCTGTTACCTCTTCACGCTTAAACAGCTGAACCGATTTAGATGAAATTTGTTATGGAGATAGTTTGAGGCCCTGGGAAGGACATCGGATAGTTTTTATCCCGAATAGTTGTATATTTCCCACGGGATAGCGATAAACGAATTCTTTGCAGACGGAGTCGCGGGCAACAGC
This sequence comes from Archips crataeganus, assembly GCA_947859365.1. Classification (NCBI taxonomy): domain Eukaryota; kingdom Metazoa; phylum Arthropoda; class Insecta; order Lepidoptera; family Tortricidae; genus Archips; species Archips crataeganus. Next base: position 9,977,799 of record OX402062.1, read on the forward strand.
TAGTTCTACATAATTGTTAAGTTTCTCATACAATAAAGTGGCAACTATGTAGAATCGTAGCACTGGCAACTTTTGTGGTTAGGGGGATGTATGTCGACTACCGTCATACATAATATACCTGACAAAATGCGAATTTAAAGCATTTGGCGCTGGTTGTCAGATCCAAGACTCATAGGTGCCGCAAACTTATACATGTCCATTCAAATGTTTGCTAAATTATGAGAGTATTCCCGGAAGTGAACGCAATATTGCACATTTTTTAAGTACAGTAGAATTGATAATTACAGTCGGCAGAAGAATTGGATTCTCATTGTGCAAGCTACATTAAACCTATCTGTATCCCTTATTCGATACGATTCCAATACTGAAAATCTCATATTTTGTTTACATTTTCGCGACATAATATTAAGAGGGTATATACCTGCTGAGCTGGCAACGTTGCATTTTTGTTAGTTTTTCTCGATTATTCCATAAAAATTTAATGAAAATTAAAAATGTTTTGTATACAAATTGTTCTAATATATAAGTTAATGTGTCTACTGCAATAATAATTCGTGATAAGACTTCTATGTTCTTTAAAAACCGTTAGGTAATAATTTGTTCGTTTTTAAAGAAAATAAAAGTCTATCACGAATTATTATTGCAGTAGACACATTGGTTTGCATAGCCATAGAAGACGTACGGTACGCCATAAATCGTCTGTAATAGACGCAAAGGTCTATATATGTATATATATATAGACACATTCATTAACTTATATATTAGAACAATTTGTATACAAAACATTTTTAATTGTCATTCAATTTTTATGGAATAAGCGAGAAAAACTAAGAAAAATGCAACGTTGCCAGCTCAACAGGTATAAACCCTCTTAACAGTTTACATGAGGGCGAGTCGAGTTGATTAAAATTATTCGTGCACTTAATTAAATGATGCATTTTTGCACGAAAATGTTCGCAAAAACATATTTTCGTTACACACAATTCACGTTCTTCGAACTTACTCATAATACTCATAAATTAGATCACCGTACAGGGGTTTCGTAACAGCTCATCTCAGTTACCCATCACGGGGCTTATGAAAATTTAAAAAGCGTTCGCTTACTTGCTCAGAGTACGTCGAGTAGGTGGTATATTGCATTTGCTGTTTTATTTTATCAAACTAATTTGATGACGGTAAAGCCGGAGTACTGAGTACTAAGAAGAGGTAGACTTAAATTAACAAAGAACTTCCCTTCAGGCAAAAACAATTTCGCGTTTACTTAGATCGCTTATGAAAGTATTTACTAAACACTTTTCTGTATCCTTCATAAGAGTGTACACAATTTATTACTTCAATCACGTCATAATATTTCCAAATGGCAATTACCTCTTATCAGATATTCAGATATTTAATTAAAAAATAGTATAATATAAATTTAATACTATTAAGATTTTACTATAAAGGGGTCATTTACAAACTTAATACATTTACAATAAAGGTATTTCATCGGAATCTTTCATTCAAAATGTCATGCCTTTGACCTAGTACACTTTGAACATCGACCAATGTATGTAGGTAGATATTTGTTAATCATAATTATGTTTTATTATTAATAATAATTAGTCTGCAGAAGCATCCCACTGCAGGGCAAAGGCCTCCCCGGGACGACCTAGACGTGTATTTGAGACTGGAAGGAGGTGAGCGGTGGTTCAAAATCGGGATTAATGGAGAAAATGAATTAAGTTTTTGTTAAAAATTTTAGTTTTAAGACAAGCTTTTACCTAACTGTATTTTTTGTTGATTGTATTTGCATTGTCATCCGAACTACGTATCTGTTCCAAGTTTCAATACGATGCTATTAACCGTTGAAGAGTTCCGTACTGCAGAGATGATCCTGGTCGCACCACAAAACGAATTATTGTATTGACACCGAACTAACGTAAGTATGCCAAATTTCACCTCAATCGGATACGGATACATGGAGTGGTCGGAGAATGGTTTGCCAATTTTTAAACCACAACTTACATACGAACGCTGCAAGTTAAATACTTAAATACTTGTAAAAATATTACAAAACATTTACAACGGTGTTCAGTCAAAGTAACCCAAACACCGCCTGAAATAATTCTGTATCATTTAAAATTTTTATATTATTATACATATGAGAAGTTTGTTACTTTTCCTCACATAAAAAGGCTAGCGATAAACCAATTATTCGTCGCAAACACAGCAAGTAACCTTGTTACTTATAGCCTAGGATTCGAGTATACAACGACCTTCACCGATCTGGTTAATGGATGAAAGTATTTTATATTAAATTAATTTATGTTAGTAAATATATTGCAAGTGGGTTGACTAAAAAAATTCAGTCCAGTATATATTTTGTTTATTTCAACGTTTCGGTTAATAGACAAATGAAATACCCACCAATCAAAAGTATGAAGCCTGTAGAATATGCAAACGTTAGGTTGACTATTTTTTTTCGGCCTTACATACCTTTGGGGTACCTGCCTACCCAAACAAACAGGTAAATAAATATTTGCACTGGTCTGGTTAGTCAACCTAACGTTTGCATATTCTATAGGCTTTATACTTTTGATTGGTATGTCATTTGTGTATTAACCAAAACGGTAAAATTAAAAAAAAAAATCATATTCTAGACTGAAATTTTTTAGTCAACGCAGTAGCAATATATTTATTAACATATTTAATTTGATATAAAATACTTTTCATCCATCAAGGTGGAACACTACGTTAGCTCATTGTAAAAGTCCCGTTAGATGGCGCTGAAATCAAAATGAAAAATTTTGCATGGTTTTTTGTAGTTTTTAGAATGTGCTTACAACACCAATGGTTGGTTTTATTATTTGCGGTTGCCAAATTGAACGGCCGATTTTTTGAGACTACATTCGAATGACGAAAGTTTGCCAATTCTGTAAAACGAGGGCTAGACTTTAGGTGTCATTTACAGCCTTATACGGACACTAGGGCCTCACGCACACATGCAAATGGACAGCGCCAACTAGCGGCTATCTATTGGGATACTTTTCTAGGCTGTTGGAGTTACCTACGACATAATATTCACATTTTTCTATCGGCTCCCGAAATTTTGTATCAACTGTACTTTTAACTTAAAATTTTCAATTTTCTAGGTAAACATTAGTGTATCATATGGTATGAAATAGATGAAACGTGGTAGAGTCTAAGGAATCTAGTCTCATGTGATTTTTGGCTTTGAAGTTGGAAACTCACGAGTATGATATCGTGCTCCAGTTGGTAGTTAACCATATATTATCAGATGCTCTCGTTTACATACTTTGATAATCTTGCGTTACATACGAGTGCCCCAACAATATTTTCGAATATTGGATACTAATAAACTTCTTCGTGTTTTGTTACATCTACCAGAGTCTTTAAAGTCTCCTGTGATGGAAGTTAACTTTCGAGGTCTTGGTGAACTTTGTGGTAAGATTTTGCATGGTCATTGTGCAAAGCTGAGGGATGGAAAGACCGTGCTGAGTGTAGGCAATTACTAGGTGTGCAAACATGATCTACAGATTATTTGGTTTTGGCTTTCAATCAGTAGAAATCTGGTGCATTTATAGCATACTTAGTTTATGTGGCACCCAGAAGACAGGAAGGGAAACAAAAAGCCCTGTTGAAGCTGTCGGCACGTAGAAACCTGCGGTGAACGACGGTTTGACGGTTGGGATATTCGCTCACTCATGGAAAACATCAAACTGCTTTAGTAAAGCTTGTCAATTTTTGAAAAATTAGTCTCACTCAACCCTGAAATTAGTTACGAATTTTAGTTTAGAAATGACTATAAAGTTTTATAACACAAAAGTTAATCGATCAGGCATGATGTTACAAGAATGATAGTTTTCTTGCTGCCCTATCTCAAATGTACACACTGTATATCACGGTGAACGCTCTCTGCAAGTCCTTAGTGTTATCTCTATATCAAATTGCGTTTCCAGATTCATCAAAATCGGACGGCTAATTTCAGCTTAGGGCTGCAGCGGAACATACGCAGATACATACAAATATAGCTAAACACACAGATCCTCTTTCACTTTTTGACTTTTTTGACTTTGTCGTACACAGGAGGAAATAGATTTTCTGTGAAAATCCAAATCGTTTTTGTTCACTGTATACTTGAGTCAAATAATTATTTATAATACTAAACTACTTAGTCGATTGAATCACGGAAATAACTGAATCCATTAGCAAGGTTTGATTCAAACACGCATACAAGAAAATATCTTCATACTCCTCTACCAAATTTTAAGTCAGTCTGACCACTGAACTAAATCAAAATTCATTCGCAAGATTGGACCCAAACACACATACATACTCGTAAAGTTAATATAACTTTACCCAAAAATTAAAATTGAAGATTTTACTCGCTGCTTCTAGTTTATGTTGACTGGAAATGTATGCACGTGTAAACCAAATTGAAAGTCAATCTGACTGCAGAACAGGATCAAATTTGACATGCATAATTTAATAATAATAATAATAATTAATATACCTAGGGTTAGGGAAATATTTAATAACTACGTTAGACTTAGGTAATACTTAAGAAACTAGGAACTAAACTAAAGACTAATCTAGGGAGTGCCCTTAGCTTGAAAATGGCTGTAACAAATAATACAATAATCTTAATTTTTCAAGATTTCGTTCATATACTAGCTCTTATAATATAAGAGTTCGATTGTGACATACGGACGGACAGACAGACACTAACTATAAGGCCTCCATTGAGATTATCAGGTAAACTACGTTTCTTTTGCAGGGAATATATTTTTTACTATTTACATAAAAATATCGTACTAAAACCTTGATTTGAATGACATTTAGTTAGTCTTTCATGACAGATATTTTATATTATGTACTTCTGAATAAACACGCAAGCTTCATAATTGCGATCTTAGGACAGCACTGAAAATAACCAATTACCACTGGAAGTGGATAAAAATTCATCCATAAAATAAACATACATGCATACTACACATAGGTACATGCACAAAAGGAGGAGGAATTATTTCTATCATCATCATCATTTCAGCCGAAAGACGTCCACTGCTGAACATAGGCCTCCCCCAAGGCCCGCCAAATAGATCGGCCATGAGCCATCCGCATCCAATGCGTTCCCGCCACCTTCACCAGGTCGTCGTTCCATCTTGTTGGAGGCTTACCTACACCGCGTCTTCCGGTCCGCGGACGCCACTCGAGAATCTTTCGGCCCCATCGGCCGTCAGTTCTACGAGCGATGTGCCCTGCCCTCTGCAACTTAAGTCTATTATTTCTATGTATAATTGTTATCTGCCGTTTACAGCCGTAGTATTAGGTACAGTGAATTGCCTATGGCCTCTCAAGAGGAATGTGGGTTTATTTGAAATTTACCATGAGTTTCAAGGCAAAAGAAAACAGTGTGAGGAAAACTGCACACATCTTCGAAGAAATTCAGTGGTGTGTGTGAAGTTTCAAATCCGAACTGGGCCCCTGTGTGAACTTCAGCGCAAGCTCTCTCATTCTGAGAGGAGGCCTATACCCGCCCAGTAGTGAGACCGAGATGATGATGATTATTATCTTAATTTTATATTACTACCATAGCGATAAGTACATAAATACTTACTCGTACTTACCAACTGGTTATGAATCTGAATGAGTAAAAATATAAAATATTAAAACTATATATCAATGAGTGTGTGATTGATTGATGCAAAACGCACCACAACTACTAGAATCAGGGACTTGAATTTTGGAAGGCAATATTTGTTTGGTGTCATAGAGAGGTAGGTACACTAAAATACTCCTTTTTTTCCCGCTGGGGCTAGGCCGCAGTAATAAGCTAGTGATAAATAAGTTATTTAAACAGCCCTGCAAAATATTTATTACTTTCGGCAGAAAGACAGACATGCAGACAGACAGAAGCTATAACTAAAAAATTCACGAATCCAAGTATAGTCGATCAAGTAATTCCTTTACCACGCTAAGTAAACCGGTAAAGTGCGAGTCGGTCTCGTACGTGAAGAGTTCAGTATCTAAGTACAATGTTTTAAAAATAGTTGAGTAAAAATTCAAGAGATAGAGCCCTGCGACAGACGACGGACAAACGGACGGACGGACGGATGGACAGACGGACGGACAGACAGACAGCGCAGTCTCAGTAATAGGGTCCCATTGGCACCCGTTGGGTACGGAACCTTAAAAAGTTTTAAAGTTCAATGTCAGTTTGTGTATTTTATTGGTAAACCGTGGTGGTCTAGTGGGTTTTGGCTATGGTCTCCCAAGACGAGGGTCTTCGGTTCAAACGTGGACACGCACTCTGACTTTTTTGGAATTTATGTGCGAAATTACATTTAAAACTGACCATGAGCTTTACGGTGAATGAAAACATCGTGGGGAAACATGCACACACCTGCGAAGATATTCAATGGTGTGGATGAAGTTCCCAATTTGCAGTGGACCCGCGTGGAAACTACAGCTCAAGCCCTCATCATCTGTGAAAATTTCAACTGTCTTAGCTATCACGGTTCGTGAGATACAGCCTGGTGAGAAACGGACAGACGGACGGACGGACAGCGAAGTCTCAGTAAAAGGGTCCCTTTTTTACCCTTTGGGTACGGACCCCAAAAAAGTTGTAAATAAATACAACCGTCGGTACCGCTACATTCACGCCACCACACCGGGCCGCGCCGCTACCGTTCTGTGCGGCCCCTCGCATATAAGTTGGAATATTACAACCGACACCTCCACCACACCGCGCCGCGCCGTTCCGCTACCGCTTTCAGTGCGTTTGGTGCTTAGCGGACGGTGCTAGACTGTTGACCATCAAGGTGGTGAGGACGAAATAATTGAAGGTTACACGCGAAGTATATGCTTTTATAACTTGGCCGCCGGCAAGAACCCGAACAAAATTCATTGGGAGTACCTATGATAAGCATGATATATCATATAATTATATGTGGTCATGAGAAAGATCAAGCCGGTCAGAGAGCGTCCGGTTATTAACAAACTATGTTACAAAAACGTACCTACTTATATTATTAAAAAAGGTGTGATTTACCTGTGTCGGATTTCACAGCACATTTTCAAGGTGTTGCTAATTTTTTTACTCAAAAGAGTTTAATTTTTCCATAATACACTGAATTTTTTGTTTGACACTGATTGACATTATTTTTTTTAATTATTTAGCTAGCTAAGCAGTATGTCATCTCAAGTTTTTTAAACAATCTTCAATGGCTAAAAACTATTTCTAAACGGCCTATTTTGGTATGACCGCTAACCTTTGCCGCTAATCGAATTTTACAATGGTTATAGAGGTTTAGGGTTCGATTCCTGTGATAGAATTTCGTAATATGAACAAAGATATGTTTTTTTTTATTTCAGTACTTACGTGTTTTCTTTTTGTAGTAAAATACCCCTTCTTAACATGGGGCTCACAACAAAATATAGGTACATTAAATATTAGGTACATGACTGCATGGCGCTAGCATCTATGCGAATGAAATGAGAATGTATGCAAAATATTTAGTTTTATTTCTAACCACGCGTGATACTTTTGCCCGAGAACTATGACTGCTCAAAACTAGGTAAGTATTGTCTCCAAACACATAGCAAACCATTAAAATTTTGATCCGCTATGTGACCTTCTCACAATAAACGACACTATGATTTATTTTACAAATATGGCATGGGCTTACTACGACAAGGTTATAATACGATACATTTGAAGAGCAGTGCAGTAATCTAAATCTCCTGTTGTAATTATTACTAATAAACGCAGGCCTTTTACGAAATTATGAGTCTCAGGACTTGATGTATTTGGTTAGATCTCACGTTTGAACTTTTTTTTTCATCGTTTTGAGAATTAATAATGTACGGAACTAACATAGTAAGGAAGTTAGGAAATGCGTACTCGTATTTTGTAGTTATTCAAGCAAGTCCAAATTAGAGGCCCATAAAAAAAACCTCTTTTTCTTTAGTTTGTTTGACTTTAAAATTATAATTTTATAATTTTTTACTAAAAATTAAAAAACTGTTGTCAGCATTTGTAAATAATAGTAAAAAATGATTTTAAAAATGGAAAAAGAAATCATACATTACGATGAGATTTGAACTTGGACACTAGTTTGAATCGTTACCAGTGAGCCAAAGTAGGTGGTCACGTGACTGCTCGAAATAGTCAATATCTTTTTACAATTCGTTTTATTTGACATTAGCTACTCACACTATTGTAAAATGCGTCGAAATTTACTGCATTTTACTGCAATTTAGGTATGATAGATCCTCTTCATTTTGTAATTTGCGGGTCCAACATGTCCACAACTAACTATCCTCAAAAAATCGCATTGAAATCAAGTCTGTGGAAGCAATGCTGAGGTACAGATGATTTGTATGGAACTCGAACCACCTTAACCAGATCGGTGAAGGTCGTTGTATACTCGGATCCTAGGCTATTACTTTTATGCGGAAAAATTACTGAACGAAAATATATGAAATTAGCCACACATACATTTTATACACTGGATTAACAGAAATAATACTTTTATCTCGGAAAATTGCTTTTTCCTAGGGCTAGCTCATCGCTATTCAATCCAAAGCAATTATTCTTCGCAGACGAAATCGTTGCCAATAGCTAATACTTACTTAATAGAATGTCGCAAAATATCCTAAAACCAAGAATAGCCGTGGCCGAAAGACCGACGCACAATACGTATAGGTATATGAAATATTTAACTAACTTAGCAGAGGTCCAGACGACGTATTTTTCTAGGGGCCCGCGGCCGCGGGAGGAACTAGCCTCCCCGGGAGGACGGTGCCGTTTTCAATTTGCTTTATTTGCGCTTGTTTTAATAGCGCTCACTCCTTATTGCCCGCGTGGACGGTCAGCCAAATTGCTTCGTGCCCGGACGACTTTTGATTAAGGAGGCGCAGTGAACTGAGCGTGGAACTGTCGCGTTGTTTATCTGGACAGCGTTCGATCCTCGTGCGACATACGGTCTACTATTGAATTGGAATAGACCTATCTATTAATAGTTTTTAACTGCGATACAAATATTTTAAAGTGCTTTAATATTATATTGAAGATGAAAGAAATTTCCAGCTCGGGGGCGGGGGATGCTTATTCGTGAATTTAGAAAAGCTAACATCAGGAAGTCAGCCTACTCATCAACCTACTCGATAGTAAGCCTACCATTTTTTGTTCTTCAATTTACTAACAAAATACAAAACAGGTACATTAGTTAAGTATAGTAATACATATATTTTTTGCACGGTTCACCCACTAAACCGATTTCACATAAGAATCGTACCTACCTATATATCGTAAATGAGGTGATTTGATGATTTATATTTGGAGACTTTAGTTTTAACGTAGTTAAAGTCATTTGCTTATTTATTTTTGTATCTTTATAATATAGGTGTCACACCTGCAAATAAAACTTTATTTATTTTTATTTTTATTTTTATTTTTATACCTACCGCAGATGAAGCCATCATTTTCGGAAGCAAAATGCATCACCGCTTCTCGCTCGAAATTATTTTCATTCTTGTAGTGCAAACATTACCTAAACATCATTCATGCTTAGTCGATCAAACAAGTGCTATATTATAGTATTACACCATTTTTTTTATTTATGATAGTTCTTACAACAGGAAAAAACAATAAAGCTCATGTACAGTCAACCAATTTGATTCCTAGGCCACTATAGCACCTTGTCGCATTAACTACTAGACAATTACAACGTCAGTGCGAGTCAAAGCGTTACCAACTTCCGAACACAATTTGCAATAAACGTAAAGAGTTTATAAACGTTTTCGCTCTATTACATGATAGGAAAAAGAAGTTTTGACACACGGCCAGTGACAATTCAAGTTATAAATACACAAGCAAACTCCTTTTCTATTCAATATCGTTGACACACGTTCGCAAAGATTGAGTTGATTGAGTTTGTCATCATGACATACATCACCCAATAATCATTGTCGTAGAAGATAAACAAATTGATTCATTTTGACATGGTTCTATAGTGGCCTAGGAATCAAATTGGTTGACTGTACATAATATGTTAATGTTTTAAACTTTCGCGATTTTCAATCCTAGTTATAATGAAAATCGTGATTTCTCGCGTAAAATGTATTGCTAAAATTACCTCGATGTTTCAACGATTCTTTCGCCTCGCGTCGATGCAACGCACCTACGATACGACAGACGCGTTGTGCGTCCGCCCTCGTCACTTGTCGCTACTCGTTAGCACGGTGGCAACGTTGGAACAATTTAATTACCACCTTGGCTATTGATGTGGCGATCCTATTACAGCGTTTATGCTCAGGGCGTATTTTTACACGCAAAAACGCGCGTTTCGCGAAAAATGCATTTACTGCGCCATAGACGAGAAAAAGCTGGCAAAACGGTGACTGAAATTCGTTAGAAGCGCGCTAAGCTCTACCACGAATGTACTGCGAATAATTTTTTTCTTCGCATCCAATGTCCCATTGATTGCTTACAACAAATCAACTAGGACCTATCACCAGTAGTTTGAATGAGAAAAACCAAGCCATAGGATTTAATATTTAATTCCAAGTAAAGATTTCTGAGTAGTTTTAAAATATAGAAGCGCGCTAAGCTCTACCACGAATGTACTGCGAATAATTTTTTTCTTCGCATCCAATGTCCCATTGATTGCTTACAACAAATCAACTAGGACCTATCACCAGTAGTTTGAATGAGAAAAACCAAGCCATAGGATTTAATATTTAATTCCAAGTAAAGATTTCTGAGTAGTTTTAAAATATAGCCATTAATTAAGATTTTCAGTTTGTATTCATCAAGGATTGCTATAATGGTGATTTTCTTAAATCAAAGCATTTCTATTAAACAAAAAAAACAACTCTGAAGAAAAATCAATATCTTTTTTGTACGTTTGGATCATCAGTGGTCGTTAGTTAGAGTTGAAATAGTTTTTGTCGTTGACTTAGCTCAACAGAAATTTCACTCGTGGCAGGACTTTCAAATTGTCCATAAATTAATGAGGACAGTGTACCAGCCACATATTCAATAGTTTAATACCAAATTTATTTCACGCCGGTTACCGAATATTTTTCGATAACTGCCGTCGAGCCCACTAATTAGATTGCCATATTGTGTTGGGAAATTCATACATTGATATTGTTTTACGACTGGCGCGATGCAGTGACAATTTGACAGCTATTTCAAAACTGAAAATATTTTTGAGTCCATTTTATGAATTGTAATTTTTTTATAGTTGTACTTTTGTGACGTTTTAGTTTCTCTACGATTTTCGAAAACATATTCTTTTGTCTTGAAGGTGATTGTAATTGTCAGAATTTTCGTTTTCCACTTACCTCAACCAGTGCCTCTTGGCGATCGCCGTGTGGCAACATATAGCGTCGTACTGGTCCGCTATCCACACGATCAGTATGATGTAGAACGCAGTCGTAGTGTCATTGAAGAACTCCGACATTATAGCCTCCATGCCTGGGAACAAAACAATCGTCAGAGTTAGTACAAATGATAGCCATGTTGACTTAGGCTTTTGGGAAACCTATGATCAAATGACAAAGATGATTGCACGAAAAAAGGAAAGCAATACCAGTTTATGCGACTAATAAAACTGGAATTTAATTCAGGTATAACCACGGACGCAGAGTGCACTGCTGCAATTCCAGTCACTTGTGTTAAGTATCACGCTGCAGACTCTTTGCGGACGAAATTTACTTTATTAAGCATGTTAGTCGGTGCAGTGAGGACGGCGAAGCGCATTAAACATCGGGGGTCATGTGTGGGAGCGTCACCGGAGACCCGCCCGAGTGTCAGACTAATTAGGTGTCGACAATTACGCGCTAACGACCGAAATCCGAGCCGGAGCCCCGAGCGTGAGCTTATTAGCAGCCGTGCAGCAGCAAGGACCTACGATCCATTCCACGACCCCGTGTCTCCAGACGTTGCATTTTCACCTTCAAAATTTAGAAGCCAATTCGTCTGAATTGTGTTTTAATTACATAGCAGATTTAGTGTCATACTATCAAGCCTGATTTGTTATTTTAAGGTTGAAAGCATACGATACGTTTATATCTGTAGCATATTTTTATATATTTTAGTTGGTTGGCATCTCAAAAAAAAAATGTCGCAACGCAATGCAAAATACAATAGCCAGCGTATAAAATTATGTTATGAGCCTGTGTCTAAGCAAATGTCAACTTTTTATGATTGACATTAAGTTTAAAATTCTGATATAAAAATAAATTACGTGGGTCTTACAACGATAGTGCATAGAATAAACATTTCATTGTCTGGTCAATTTTACTAAAATGTTAAAAGTCGAACAGAGGATGTTATTCTAATTGAGGCCGATGTATAACTTTACATACGAATTTAACAACGCGCAAAACATTAACACCCCCAAATATCATGAGAATAACTCAATACGAAACCAGCAACTGTCCGGCGCCGGCGTCCGGGGGGGGGGGGGGCGGTGCCTACTTTATTTGCATTTTGATGAGCCTCGACACTGATACAATAAACACGTTAGGGCTACAATCGGAAACCAGCGGCAGGGCGACACTGAAACAGACTTGGGCGACGTTTAACCGAATCACATGTAACATATTTAATTATTTCTGAGTTGGGGTGACGCTTCAAATTATGTGAAGCTTACCACCTCGAAATGAAATACATTTTCACATTATGATGAGACACAAAGCTCGTAAATATATTTTGTAAAAAAACATAACAACAGAAAACCTTAATGTAGGCACAATGACAAAATCCCGCACGAAAACCATAAACCCATACACGTGTTTACCGATATAATTTCCTACCTGAATTTTGTTAGTGAAAATCTTTTATGGGCAGCTGTGGAAGCATTGAGTGTTCGACGACGGGGCAGGGTGCGACGGAGCGTAAGTGTGACGGAAGTCACCGGCCGTTACCTATTCAACAGAGCATGCGACGTAATCCTAGGCGAGACGAGTAAACAAATTACCCGGGCCGAGTCGGACCGGCCGCGACGTGCCGCCGCCCTCCGCTATTAATTTTAATTCCGGCGCAGAGCGAAGATCGCCCAAGATGGGTGAAAGGCACGCGCGCCAAACATCAGCTTCCTGTCGCTACAACAGCGATTGAAACCTTAGACAATTGCAAATTGAATTAGATAACTAACTCAATAAATTTAAACACTAACATCTTGAGAATTTAAACCCGCTATATTGTAAAAACAAAAATGAACGTACCTACTTCTACCTACCTACGAAACTGCGCATTATAAATTTATTATTCCAATTTCTGCAGCTCGACACCTTTTAGGTTTTCTTTTTTCCCCTTTCACTTAAATTCTGTCTGCGGCTAAGACTTTTATCAGTTGTTTTACTTGGGGATATTGAAAATTTAAATTGGATTCGAGTTTATGACCCGGAAAGAGTTTTTAAAATATCATGGGACACAAATTCACACCAATTAACCTAGTCCCAAACTAAGCAAAGCTTGTACTATGGGTACTAGACAACGGATAAACATACTTATATAGATAAATACATACTTCTATACATATTAAACACCCAAGACCCGAGAACAAACATTCGTATTTTTCATACAAATATCTGCCCCGACACGGGAATCGAACCCGGGACCTCAAGCTTCGTAGTCAGGTTCTCTAACCACTAGACCATCTGGTAAATATATAGTTTGTTTGGTGTCTGTATGAACCATTAAATAAAAATTTGATATGTTCATAATTCTTCGACATTTAAATGAAAAAAAAAACAATGACTATCTGTTTAAATTAAACGCAGAGCACGCACCGAGGCGTGTCAATATCAGGCGGCCTGCAGGCGGTCCGCGGTTGCAATCGACGGAACGTCCTGTCTATCCGTCGACCTGTCCACACGCATCGATGACAATGAGCTAGGAAAGGAAATTACACGTACATTTTTATGATTTAATACGTAGTTTAGACAAGTACATACGTACCGTGGATAGTTGTTGACGTTTCTTATTCGGCTTTTTTTTTTCATACAATCATTAGTAAAACTAAATCAAGAAGCTTAATAAATAAACTATATTTTTTTCTGATTTCTTTAATTAGCTTTGTGAACCAAAAGGAATTTCAGTTTTTGGTCAATGTCCCATAAACTTACGAAAAAGATACATTTCAACTGCAAGTGTCAAGTACATATCACAATGAGCAGCAGTCTTCAATGTGAGCCTTGCAGGTAACGTACGTCAGTATCAGACTATTGCAAGTTGAAATTAAGGACCTGAGGCCCTACCACGAAGTGCATAATTCGAACTTCGTTTCGTGCCGTCCCGCTCACGCTAATATGATTTGACACGAGAGTGAGAGGGATAATGCGATACGAACTTCGATTTTCGAATTTCGTGGTAGCGCCTCTGCAGACGATTCACTCCGCAGACAACAGATTTCCACAATATCGCCAGACAGATTTTAGATACAGAAAATTAACAATTGACAGTGTGAACATTATTAGAGGCTAGACATAAGATCATCAACATTACTTCCATTTTTTTCACACTAACACCGTAAGTTTAATCTTTGAACGTGTGAGATATTGTAGGTACATATGTACTATATCGCCCCAAGCGCCAGATAACCACCTTAAAGGCCCAGTTTGCGTGCAGTGGCTAGACATCTGTCCATAACAATCCATAGCAATAAACATCAACGGCTGCAAGCAAATTTGTTTTGAAAATGGGTATCTGGCGTCTGGGGCGATGGTACATATGTAGTTTGGTGGTGATGATGGTTGGGTTTGTGTGATTTGTGTGTGTTCGTACAGTGTGAAGGTGGAGGAACTGCATAAACACACATTTCTTGCATAAACGTAACTATCGTAAGGTCGCGGGTGAGCAAAGTAATTGTTTCAGTTCATTACATAATATGTACATACTTACCTACTAAGTTTAATTAGGTACTTCACGACATCATCCACAAAACATATACACAAAACCGAGGTCCCGCAGCGGTAAGTGAGCGAGTGCACTAAGCTCAAGTGCAATCCAGGAAGGAGTAATATAATTTTTCCTAGGTGAATAGAGAAATGCACACAAATTGTTACTTCTTACTTCCAGGGGTTTAATCAAGGGGGACACCCGCCGCGCTCGCCGGCATCCCGGCTTCCTTGAACTTGGCGCAAATTGAGAATAATGGGGCCCGTACGCCATTTTAGGGTTCCTTAGAAAAATCTGATCATCGACATTATGAATTCTTTCTCTTAGCAAAAAGAAATAAAGGGTAATTAGTCAGTGTTTTATATTTAACTTTTGCAACTTACTGTAGATACTATTTTCTTATACTTAGTTGCTTTTTTCTATTAGTTATTGTTTTTCTAATACACTAATATTATAAATGTGAAAGTGGTGCTAATTTTTGGTTTCTTTGTTTGTACTCGTAGCTATCAATCACATTTAATAATGAATGAACATGTTGACCGTCTTCTCTGAATGCAGGTTAACCCTTTATTATTATTAGGTAAGTACTAAGTGCCTACTACAATTTTGTGCAGATGAAGTCGCGAGCAAAAACAAGCTGTACCTATACTTATGTCTAGCCAGCCAAAAAAGGGCTAAATTCAAATATAGCTGAAATTAAACTGCTGGCAGCAGGGTTGTTTGATAGGTAGGTCTCTACCCTCCTGGCTTACTAACAATACTGACTGAGATGTGCAACTACGGAGGGTTTTGAGTAGAGCTGTCCGTCAATGCTTCTCATTCTGACTAACACAGAAGGGAAGAAACATAGTGAGGATGGAAAATAGTGCGCATGGTAGCCGATCTGTCGTCGCCTGTTGTGCTAGCCAGTCGGGTCGCGTCGCGTACTCCATCCCGCGGCGCGTTTAATGTTTGGGCTCGACTAAGCCGTGCATTGGAGATCCGTCTTTACGAGCTCGTTAGTGCCGGTAATCGCGACGTTGCACGGCCCGGATTACGCCTGTGCATTATTAGTGTTTTTATTGATTCACTCGGCTCCCGTCGTAAACTGAGATTATTATTCGCGACGCCCCCGCGCTCCGTCGAAGCCCTCCAGCCAAGTTTGTTTTGTTACTTAATCGCAACGATAACAACATTTAATGACGGCTAGGTGACTGGCGAAATTCCGCTTCGATGTTTAGTGCTCATTCTATTTTCATTAACCATTTACCCACTTAATGATCCAGATCCTAAGGGAGCGACTCAATGACTTGGACCCGTAAAATTAAACCCTCGCGTGATCTAAAATCTGGAGGTAAAAACGTAGCAATTAAGTGCTCGGCTAATGCTTAGTTAAGATTTCGTGCACGTGCTCGAGTCTTGATGTGTTAGGAATTGAGCATTTCCTACAACCATTAAGCATAAACGAAGCTAATTAAACTATGCTTCAAGAAACTTAACGTATGAGTTTACTTTATTTCTTTGATAGACAGGTACTAACTTAAAAAGCTTTAAATGTGGGGTGATATATAATTCATCATTTGGTGTTCAATATTTCATAGCTTTCCTAGCACTTACGAAAATTATTCTATTTTACATCGATTAATTTTAACAGCACAAGCGAACTATTTCAGTGATCTGCTTTTGATAAGCTTTTGTTATTTGAGCAATGTGTAAAAAAACTCTGTAATTGATATAATCAATTTCTTTTATGAGCGCATGAAGAACACGACAAGTGTTTGCTTTTAGCAAATACAGTCATTTTATTTACCATAGGCAAATTGGCGTAACGTATTACACAACCAACAGACACCACTTAGACGTGGAAGTACAGCAAATATGCGCTCATAACATAATACATGTATGGTTTAAGCGATGATCCCATCTAATCCCAAAGCGGTAAGGTAAACGGCAAACTCGACGACAAGCGACATTATTACACGCTAGGCTCGGCCCGACTGAGATCCGGACAGGCATCTTGCCGCAAATACGGCGACTCATCGCCAATTTGTATCGAGCCAGGAGCATGCATGTTAATAAAGCCTATTGTGTCGTCTGCCTCTGCTTCTGCACGAGATTAATCCCAGAGCACGACGTCTAATCTATGCAGTCCTGCAGCGTACAACGGAACACACAATGCGATATTTTCATAAGAACTGGCTGCAACAAATGCGTAATCTATTTTATTTATCAAGTTTTTCATTTATTTATCTTTTGACGTGATATAAAGCTACACAGGATCGCACGCCAAACAAATAACCAAAGAAAGAAACAAAACCAAAATAATAATATACATTATTGGGGTTAAATAAATCAACTTACTGAATAAATATTAGCTAATAAGGATTATTATTATCTTTCGTCTCGTCAGAACGGAGCCCCTAGCACTCGGGTGGAAGAGGAGTCAATCATTAGAGCCGTTGAAGAGGTTAATTTCGATAATCCGCTTTGGCGTTCACCTAAAATCTGCTGTGATTCACTGTGCAGCCCCAACGTCCCGAAACCATTACCGACCTACTGAAATGTTCGGATATTCTGATGCTATCCCTTATTTCAGTGTACGTCCAAACGCGACAATACATTTTAGAGTGATATTACCGCCCGGTAGTTGTAAATGGCAGCTAAGCTTGAGCAGATTAGGATTACTATCACAACTGGCTAATATGTACATTGCGATAAAACGCATTCATTAGCCCAACACGTGGTAGCTGAAACTAATTATTGGGAACACAGTGCGATGATTAGCACTTCGAAAAAAAAAACAATGTAAGTGTGTATTTGGAAAATACAACGAAGACCCCATAATTGATATTTAAACGGGTAGAAACACGTCTATAAGCTCCTACATAAAAAAAACCGTTGCACAAAACGAAAAGCATCCTAGTCCATCAAATAATACCCACCCTAAAAAAAGGTGCGATTTCGATCAAGCAGGTATAATACAACTGGTGGTTATTTGTAATTCACTAGCATCCTTTTAACCCTAAACTCCTACCATTTAAACAAATGTTTTTTGTTTTACGGCTTTTGTCATAACTTAATATTTTTGGTGTAATAACGTTTTGAAAATTTGCGATTACCTCTTATTTTTACGATACTCTGTGTATTTGTACGGGAAAAAAGGGCTTCATTTTAAAAAGTCGTAAAACAAAAAACATTTGTTTGAGTGATAGGAATTCAGGGTAAAGAGGATGTCAGTGAATTACAAATAACCCTGTATAAAGCGGCCGATAGCAGAAATCGAAACCTTTCAATTTGGACTCCGAACATTAATTAGGGTAACGATTTTTACAAAGTGCTAATGAAGAAAATGGATCAGCGAGGTAACCCGATGACGGCGCTTCGGCCGGACACGGAGCGAGCCGCGGTCAAATCAACATTTGCCGACGGATCGAATTACCGTGCGCCGCGTCAACGTAACATAATTGATTCAGCGTCCAACGGGCGCCGGCACTCTTTTTTGTGTCCGGTCCGGAAAAATGCGAATTTTACCACTAATTCAATATCCTTACGCTTTCCAGCGCTTTGCGCTATGGCACGGAAAAAATTGTGCTTCATTGAATTTACGTATTTAACAAGTATTTTTTAAATACTGCAAAACAAGTATTTAAAATGTATAGTATACTCGTAAAACATTAGTTAGTGTAGAATAAATATATTTTTTCAGTATGATATTTTTACGGTATCTGGAGGTCCTTACCTTACCCAATCTTATTTTTTTTTACTTTCTTTACCTTGCCTTACATTTTAAGCAATGGAAAACATACTTCACAATAGGACCCATGAAAACATGGCAACCGTTTAATTATCTCCGTCGAGTTCATGCCTGATACTCAAGTTGCATGGTATTAAAGCAGAAGCGGCGCTGTCGAGATACATCAGTGTCTGCGAGCAGTCGGTTAGACGATGCGAATGCGCCGCGAGTCGTGACCATGTGCAATTGAACACCACGCGACGTGGAAACAGATACGCGACAAATGTACGAGAACGAAACTGAATGATGTCGCAGGAAACACTCGAATACCGGAGGTGCATTTTTGTGTTCAGTTTTATACCGGCGCAGGAAGAGAACAGCGTTCCGGGTAAAAGAAAACCGTACGAGTGAGGATTATACGGAAGATCAGGGAAAGTTGTCCCACTTTTTGAAATTGCTCTAGGTATATCTCTTAATAAAAAAAAGTAAAATGTAAAGTAAATTTTTTTTTTTTTATAAAACTGGCCGGTACTTCGTGTTTTTATCGAGCAATTTATAAAAATACATTTAATTTAAATATACATTTTCCTGAATATTTTCAGAGTATTAGCAATTTTAGCAGACCTCTTTTTTTGTGACGTCTATCCCACGTATGGCATAATTGCCTGAACCATATCAATGCCGTATTGGATAGATGCCCTCCCCCGAAACGGGACAACTATCCCCTTAAAACTATGATCGCATTTTGCCTTCCCATGCGAACACACAGAGACATGCGCCTCTGTCAACTTAGTGGTAGCTGGAAAGTCACTCGATATATAATTAAAATAAAATACGATTCATTCGCAAAACTAGAGTAATTATAATCGGGGCATCTATCTATACCCCTGGGTCAACTATCCTGGTTTTACCGTACTACAATTACGATCAAAAACGTTCAAAAGGACTTGTTTGCGAGATTCAACTTCTAGGGATATTGCAGTTACTATTAATAATAGTACACAGTTTAAAATGTTACTGATATACGAGGGGCGTTCAATATAAAGTGAGAATGAGATGCAAACTCTTTTAATATTACGAAATTAAATACTGGCCGGTAAAGCTAATTAATCTATCTAGCTGATTGCTATGAAAAAAAAAACTAACTGTCTTTTGTTTAAAAAAATATACGGTAATTTCTTTGCAATGCTATTGAGTACGTTAGCGAAAATGGAGAAAATTGAACTGCGCGCCCGTTATCAAATACTTGTGTTTGAAAATTTTTTCTACGGACCAAGTCAATTTGGATTTGCGGGACACTTAAGGGTCTAATGCTCCTCCGTATTTGACAGTCGCACGTTGGTGCGCCGAATTTAGACGTGGAAGAACATCGACAATAGACGACCCCCGCTCCGGACGCCCTACTACAGCAGTAACTGAAGAAATTGTGAAAAAAGTCGAAAACTCAGTTTTGGCGGATCGTCGTGTCACGGTTCGTTTTATTGCTGAAAATGTAAAGATTTCAACGGGGAGCGTGCATAATATTTTACATGAACGCTTGGGTATGAAAAAGGTATCTGCGCGTTGGGTACCAAGAATGCTTACTGACACGCAAAAACAAACTAGACTAGAGATTTGTCAAGAAGCTTTGAACCTGATGCAGCAAGACCGGGAACTTTTTTTGGCGCGATTTATAACAATGGACGAAACATGGCTCCATCATTACGACCCAGAAACGAAACTGCAGTCTGTGACATGGAAAAGGCCATCATCTCCAACTCCGAAGAAATTCAAGGTGAGCCCATCTGCCGGTAAGGTCATGGGCTCTGTTTTTTGGGATGGTAAAGGGGTATTAATGATTGAGTATCTCGAGCATGGAGCCACTATTACGGGCACATTATACGCCAAACAAATAGCAACATTGCGCAATGAGATCCGCGAAAAACGGCGAGGTAAACTCTCGAAAGTTGTGCTGTGCCACCAGGACAATGCCCCGGCACACAAGTCCGCCGTTGCAATGGCTGCAATTCGTGATGCTGGGTTCGATATCCTTAAGCATCCTCCGTATTCACCAGATCTCGCTCCCAGTGATTTCTACCTATTTCCGAGATTGAAACAATACCTGAGAGGCCAGAAATTTGAAGACGACGACGCGGTAGTCGCTGCAGTACAAGATTTTTTAAGTACTCAAGATGAGACCTTTTTTAAAAATGGAATTTTAAGTTTAGAAAAAAGATATACTAAGTGTATTATGCTAAAAGGTGACTATGTCGAAAAATAAAATGACATTTAGTAAAAGTTGTTTATAACATACTCATTCTCACTTTTTATTGAACGCCCCTAGTATATTTACGTTTTTTTAAAGCTAACTACCAAACATATACCTAAATAAAACAAGATGAGACGCCTGGATAAAATAGTCTAAATCTAAAAATTATAAAATACTCGTGCTAAAACTTCCACTTTGACGGTATTCTCGCTCAACATAGTTATTTACACATTATTTATAAAGACCTAGGCTATATCAAACTATCAGTACCTATGACACGAGATTTTTAAATAAAAGTAAAGGTTTAATGTGAATTTGAGTTTAATATCTAAAAGTTCCCAAAACATCAGAAGTTATAAATTACAATAAAACAAGCGGAATTCCAAAGCATCCGTACAAAATTTAAGTACAACATAATAAACAAGATGCCGTATCAAAATAAAATTGAGTGGAAAAACTAGAAAGTCGCCTGGGACGAGAGCGCAAGCAATATTGCGAGAGTCGATTTAAACAACGAGGTTTCAACTTCGTCCTATCACTGTGTGGAAATAAAAATGTTTGAAATGGAACAGGCCAACTAATTCCCGTGCCAAGGGAAACGAGGTAACATACCAAGGGAAATAATATAGTTACGATTGCTATTTTGGATTTCATGCTTGATGTGAACACAACTAAGGTTATCATACTATGTCGTCACACATCCACATATATAACAAATATTCTTCGTATGAAATACTAATAATTCTATGAGTTTGTGGGAGAGGTCACAATGGAGAGATCTCTTTTCTGGCAGATGTTATGCCTGGAGACCGAAGTCCGATGGAAGAAAATTGGAAATTGGAAAATTGGAAGCCGAGTTGAGAAACTTCGATAGCGCGATGCAGGATGTAGTAGTTAGTTCCTTATTTGATGACTGGGTGGCGCTAGGAGTAGCTACAAGTTGCAGCCCAACACAAGTGTTCCAAAAAAATCATTATATTGAGAAAAGAGAGCTATAAACAACCAGTGAAATCTTCAATCAATATTCATTTATGGCCTGCTTAAAAAAATCTCCTACCAATCTCTTTTTAAAACAATTTACCTATTACAAATCAAAACCTCTGTTCAAGTAGGTACGTGATAGAGCCAAGCTGAAAGTAATTACTTTTAAATCGAATTAAGATCTAGGAATCAAAATCGGTGTGATTTAAACAAAAGTTGAATGAGCTTGCTTCTACCGGTGAAATTGTAACGTTATGTATTTACTATTATTTGCTAAGTAGTACTTAACTTGAGATCGCTTAACTTAGGATGCTAAAATATATCTGAAGTGGTTCAAATCGTGGAGCATCTCTTCAGTATTGCAAAATTCAAAACAGGATTTTTATGTTTCCGTTAAAGCTTTAAATTTACTCAGTAGGCTTTCCATATTGAGTAGATACTTGAAAATATTGAAGTAGAATAAACTTCAATTAAACGTATAATCGGCTTAGGATAATAAGACTTTAAGAAAATGTGTTTTGTATTTACCTGTCCGTTGTTGCGTTTATGATTTTGTATTTTGGTATCAGTGAAAAGTAAACGAATTTTATCATATTCAAATCATATTATTTTCATTACAATCCAGTTTTTTATACGTTTCAGTAACCTCACTCAAAAGGTAAACTTTCCTCAAAATCGTCCAACCCGCTATATGCTATACTTGCCCAATGTATTTCCCAGAAAAGTGCCTACTTTTCTCAAATCGCTCGCTTTCCGGAACTTTAGTCTTTCTCAAAACACATCACAGATATCTATTGAAAGAGAAATTTTGAAGAAAGACAAATATGAAACAAAAATAACAAGGAAAATTGTGAAATTACATTTGTTTTAAAAGAAAACCCGGTAATTTATATTTAGAAAATGGATTTTCTGTAAATTACAATTATGAGCTTTACGGTGAAGGAAACATCGTGAGGAAACCTGCACACACCTGAGAAGAAATTCAATGGTGTGTGAGAAGTTCCCATATCCGCACTGGGTCCGCGTGGGAACTACGGCCCTAGCCCTCTCATTTTGAGAGGAAGACTGTGCCCTGCAGTGGGACGTATATAGGCTGGGATGATAATGATGATGATTTTCTGTAAAAATAAACTATTTGACAAATTGCACGTTTTAAGAAAGTGAACCTATTGGGAAGTGCACTTTATGAGATACGAGGGCAGGTCCAAAAGTTTCCGGCCTAACAAAGAAAAGAAGTACATATATTCACAAAACTTCTTTTATTTTTCGATATAGTCTCCCTCTATTTCAATGCACTTTTCAGATTCAATTGAAATAGAGGAAGACTATAGATATCGAAAAATAAAAGAAGTTTTGTAAATATATGTAATTCTTTTCTTTGGTTAGGCCGGAAACTTTTGGGCCTGCCCGTGCAGTGCCCTGTTTGACAAAAGCACATTTCGGGAAAGCGTTTAAGTGTCCTAAAACCTAATAATCACATAATTTAATGTGAAAATTGGTGATCTAAGAAGTAAGCATGCGGGCATTTTTATATTAAAAGTAAACGGTATCTGATGGTGGAAATGCGTCCAGCCGATCCAGACATTCAAACATATTTCCAGAGTCATAAAACCATACGTACCTACGAGTATGACGAAAAATCTTCAGTGTTGCCATTAATAATCGAGACTCAAACAAGAACGCAAGAACTAAAGTCACGGACATAGCTCGAAGAATCGCCAGACTCAAGTGGCAGTGGGCAGGGCACGTCGCTCGTAGAATTGACGGCCGATGGGGCCGAAAAGTTGTGGAGTGGCGTTCACAGACCGGAAGACGCAGTGTAGGTAGGCCTCCAACAAGATGGAGCGACGACCTGGTTAAGGTTGTGGGATCGCGATGGAGGCGGATGGCGCAGGGCCGATCTGTTTGGCGAGCCTTGGGGCAGGCCTATGTTCAGCAGTGGACGTCTTTCGGCTGAAATGATGATGATGAATCGAGACTTAGTCGGCACGTAGAGGCTGGCCTTATACTACGAAATTCGATTTTCGAACTTCGTATCGTGCCGTTCCGTTCACGCTAATTGTATTAACCAGAAGAGTGAAAGGGTCGACACGATTCTTCAAGCTTCGAATTTTGCAGTAGTCCCTTGCACTCGCATACGCGTCGATTACGGTGTTTTGTTTGAGTTTTACCCGTCCGGCCAAGGGCTGATCACGAAACTAATTATGTCTCGGGGCGTCCTCGCCGTCCGTTCTTACTAAACTTACCGATACCGACACACCTACACATATACACCCCACAGGAAACGAATATCATTTCCGTTCGGTAATTATTATTAGAAATTCATAGTTTTGCACTAAAATATGGGATCCATGAACATTATCGACGGCCTAGACAACAACTCTATCACAGATAATTCAGACAGTATCTATCTGAGTGGCACTTCATCACAAAAGCAATCGGCTTTAAGCCGGTGTTAGAAGAATTCTTAAAACATAGCATAACACAATGTGGCTACACTTGATTCGGATGTCCTGTCTATCGTTTCAAAGATATCCCTTTGTGGGATAATTCGCTTTTGTACTGTACTATTTTATTCGGTAATGTGTTGATTTCTTGCGAGAGTTAGATAGATTAAAGTGCAATGATTGTGTACATATTTATGCCTTCAACTGTACATATGTTCAGCAGTATTTCAGATTTACACAGATTGAGTTTAAAAAAGATCTGACCACGAGTCAATTAAGTATCGAGTAGTAAAACTATGTATGTATATTTTTGAGTTCGCCTACTAATTATATGTGTACTTGGGCATTTTCAAAAAAGTGTAGCCTTTTCGTAAAAAATATTCCTGATTTTCCATGCAATTTTTTTGTGTCAGTTTTTTTGACGAGCTATATAAACTGTAATGAAAAAACGTCACAAAACCGACAAAAAATTTAGGACATTTTTTTATCATCAAAATCAATAATTGTGCTCGTGATTCTAAGTAAGAAAACCGCAAGAAAAAGTAAAGGGTAAGTACACTTTTCTTTTAAATGCCCACCTACTCCCTTAAATATATACAAATTTCATAAAATAAATAAAAGCACATACCATTTCAAGTACAAGTCAAATGGTAGTAGGTACATCCTCGTACTCACTCAAAAAAAACATACAGAGAAAGTCGCACGGAAGAAATAAAATGTTGTATTGTACTCATATCATAACAACTTGCCATAAACACACAGCCTCCGCACATAGGAACAAAAAGAACATATTGAATACATAATTCGTAATTACACGAATATTCTTTTTCATGTACAAGCACGCATCTACTCTCAGTTTATTTGCCTACCTGTTGCATCTTTCGTTCCAAGTAAATAATTTAACTAACCACACGAGCACGGAGGCAAGAAGCAAGCTTGTTGATTTTTCGTTTCCATTTTCCCTGCCTTTTTCTTTAGAGGGGTCGGCGTCTCATCTGTATACCCGCTCCGGGGAACGAATGTTCTATCTAATTAACTTTATCATAAAGCGCAGGTTATTATCTTGTCGGCGGAGCCGACGGCTTAATCGGAAACGCAGTGTTTTAAACACCGTGGGAATTTGGATCAATAGCCTGCGTGCAATTCTTGGTCCATCGTGATTTTTGCATGGGTAAAACACCGTAACATTCCGCCAGTAAATACTTAATATGTTACAAGTGCATGTATGATAAAAATTTAATAAGCTATAACTAAACATTCGTTAAGTTTCTATACCGAATAGACTAACTGAAAATAAGGTTTGGCCAAAAATATTTCTTAATACAAGATTTTTTTTAGCTTACTGTTGGATGTACTCGGTTTGTCATTCAAACCATATATCCCTACCAAATTAAATAAATAAATAAATAAATAAATATTAGGGGACAATCTTACACAAATCGACCTAGTCCCAAACTAAGCAAAGCTTGTACTATGGGTACTAGATGACGATAAAAATACATAGAAAACATCCATACCTCAGGAATAAATATTCGTGCTCATCACACAAATAAATGCCCTTACCGGGATTCGAACCCAGGACCTCTTGCTTCGTAGGCAGGGTCACTACCAACTAGGCTAAAGCGGTCGTTAATTTTAAGTCGATTCGAACACCTGAAGAGCGTGAATTCCGGCTTGCAAGATTTGTAGACAACTTACAAACATTGCAAGTAAAATAAAAGCTTGCAAATAAAAACGACGAGTGGCGCGTGTTTGTACACACAAGAGCATGCAACATGTCGCCAACACGGGCCTGGAATAAGCCAGGATAGCAAGCCACACCAGCCGACGTACACATAGCATTCTGGCTTTGTTTACTGGCCTCGTGTAACCCGGGTGTAACACAGTTATCCGTGCCGGAATCGACATGACGGCAGCGATAATCGCGTCGCAAGTGCTCGTAAGCGGACGCGGCGCGCCGTAAACCCAAACAGGCATCGCCAATCTGCTAAGTGAATTATCCTGCACAGCACAAGTCCTACCAAATAAAGATTTAGATTCTATACGGACATTGGCGTTTACTTATTATACAAATACATCGCTCTTAATTGATAATGAAACTTAACCATCACAGTGAAACAAGAAGAAGTTTTACTACAAAATTGGACACCTTAACTTCAGTAGTTAAAAATAGTACAAAAAATCCTTTGTGAGATAGTAGGGTAATTTTCGTGTCAAAACGAAACCTTATTCCAGACCATCGTTTACATGGTAAACTACCGGTTAAAATAGTCCAACTTTTTGAACTCCACTTGTAATCACGCCTTTAACACAGCTGCTGTTAAGGTAGTCTAAGTATTTAAGCTTCATTCATCAGTTTTAGTGCTCACAAGAACACAGCAGAGCCATTCCGTGAATAGTCCCCCCTGGACCGCTGCGTGGTCCGGTCGGTGCGCTGCGATTCACTTAGTAAGATTAGTTCGGACGCCATCGACGTTTTACACCTCGGAACGTGCGTCCAGCTAACATTACCGACACCCTAATGCGCTTGGGAAATCTATAAGATGCAATTTACACGTTTCTTAGAAGGAGTAAGATGGAATGTGGATTGTGAAATGTTCTTTCAAGTTAGGTAGCTGCGGAGAATTGCCCGTGTACCGTAACCTGGTTTAGGAATTTTGCAAAAGCATAATCAGGGCCTGATAAATGGATACTCGTAGTATTTAGATTATACCTACTTAATACACAAGCTAAAATACAGTTAATGACGAGCAAGTCGCAGTAATTGAGGTACTTGTTATAAATTATAATCCAGTCGCATGACACTTTAGTGAAAAATACGAAAAATGCAAACTAATTTCCAACGAAAGATTATAAATAACTTCATTAATCTAAGGATAGCTTACCCGTAGTCTTGAAAGTGTTCTAAATTAAATTTTACCAATAAAATTCAAGCGCAGGCAACCTAGGGGTAAAGTTGGCGCTTTCATCTGAGATAAGATAGAGCGTCTGGGCCAGTTCCTATCGAGTGTGGATTATTACAATCGGGGAGTTATCAAAGAGAGATATTTAGTTTCAAGCTTCCGTCCATCAATATTATAAGGATCCCTTGAAATCTACTTTGTCGAGAAATTGGTCAACTGATTGATATAAGAAAAAAAACTGAGCAGACTCCAAAAAAACACTATCTAAAATAACTTTGATGATCTTTTTGAAGTCGATGTCTCAGCACGAACCTGCAGGAGTGGACCTAGTCATCTAGCTTATCTGCATCAAATACTATTTATTGGGCTTCTTCCACTCCTGCTGGCTCGTGCTGGAGGCACCGACTTGAAACAGATTAGTAAAGTAATTTTCGTGGTTTTTTGGAGTCGCTTCAATTTTTAATTAATATGTTTCCTTATTTTTAGTTTTTTAATGTAACAAATATAAGGTTCAATAACTTAATATCAACTGCTCATAATGTTTTACGAAATAATAATTTTCTCAATTTAAAGATTTTGATTGCTGAAGAATCCTCCTGGCCATCTGTTCCATTTCACCTTATGCGTTGAGATGAGCCCGTCAACTTGCTATTAAGTAGTTCCGGTAGCTAACTGTGGTCTTTCACCAAATGATGATTTCCAATCAATCACTATAGGTGTCCTTACAATATATGAAGTTCCTTCGATTTCCCCAAAACCCACTCATCAATTCCTGACTTTGGTGACAGCGGGGCCTATTGAAAGTTTTATTCCAATTAAAATAAAAATTCTATGGTTTATAAATGCCGGAGTTCTAAAGTAACAAACCATACACACAACCGATAGTCTGATAAGCTCCTCCTTTTTTGAAGACATTTCTTGGTTTAATTGTTACTATACCTATTCGATGCAATATGGTCAATCCGTCGCCGTGAACAAAATAGTCATAGAAATTATACGTGATAAATTGTTAATAAGGTAATTAATTACTAAGTAATATTTTATCAAGCATTCATCATAGTGAAAATATACGGATCACTCACGTCTTAAACCGACAGCCGCCGTAACGTGTGCCTCCGGGAAGAAAGGCTACGGACTAGCCCGAAACATGTCGTGTTAAACTCGGTTTAAGACGTGATTGATCCGCATATTTTCACTATGAGTGAGTCTCATGGTAGTTTCATGTTTAAAGAAGCATTCATAAATAGGTACATGTAGTAACTCAATTGGACAGCAATTGAATTTAAACACATACAATGATTCTTCAGAAAATAATTAAACAATAAAATGCTGTCGTCAATTTCTCAAACACGCAAAGTCCACAAATAGAAAACTTGATTGCACAAAGTCAATAAAGAAATAATAAAAGTATCAGTGGCACTCGATACGCCAGAGGCTCGAAGATCCGACAATCGAACCGAGAACTTCGGAACTAAATAGCACCAGAGAAGACTGGACTTAACTCTTATTTCAAACTCGAACTGACATGATGCTTAAACGGCAACAATCGTAAGTTACAAGTTCGCAAATGCGCTTAAAAGTTGCCGCTGAGTGTAATAAAAAGTAAAGGAAATATGATTTCTTCGTCGTCACATTTTTCAATTCGATCAAATCTGGCTGGGCAGGCTGCTAAACAAAACCTCAACAATGTTGTAAATATATTCAATGACGACTGCTGTTAAAACGCTTCTCTTTGATGCTCACGAGTAATGCAAAGAATTTTATTAGAAAATCTAGTCGACAGCAAACAACAATAAGAACCAGTTTAAAATACAAAAACTTTCTTCAGAAAACTGTAATTAAAAATGTACTAATCAGGGGGCAGATTTTGTAACCTCTTCTACTCTTAAAACTTTAGATACCAATACTAGGGGCGTTCAATAAAAAGTGAGAATGAGTATGTTATAAACAACTTTTACTAAATGTCATTTTATTTTTCGACATAGTCACCTTTTAGCATAATACACTTAGTATATCTTTTTTCTAAACTTAAAATTCCATTTTTAAAAAAAGGTCTCATCTTGAGTACTTAAAAAATCTTGTACTGCAGCGACTACCGCGTCGTCGTCTTCAAATTTCTGGCCTCTCAGGTATTGTTTCAATCTCGGAAATAGGTAGAAATCACTGGGAGCGAGATCTGGTGAATACGGAGGATGCTTAAGGATATCGAACCCAGCATCACGAATTGCAGCCATTGCAACGGCGGACTTGTGTGCCGGGGCATTGTCCTGGTGGAACAGCACAACTTTCGAGAGTTTAACTCGCCGTTTTTCGCGGATCTCATTGCGCAATGTTGCTATTTGTTTGGCGTATAAAGTGCCCGTAATAGTGGCTCCGTGCTCGAGATACTCAATCATTAATACCCCTTTACCATCCCAAAAAACAGAGCCCATGACCTTACCGGCAGATGGGCTCACCTTGAATTTCTTCGGAGTTGGAGATGATGGCCTTTTCCATGTCATAGACTGCAGTTTCGTTTCAGGGTCGTAATGATGGAGCCATGTTTCGTCCATTGTTATAAATCGCGCCAAAAAAAGTTCCCGGTCTTGCTGCATCAGGTTCAAAGCTTCTTGACAAATCTCTAGTCTAGTTTGTTTTTGCGTATCAGTAAGCATTCTTGGTACCCAACGCGCAGATACCTTTTTCATACCCAAGCGTTCATGTAAAATATTATGCACGCTCCCCTTTGAAATCTTTACATTTTCAGCAATAAAACGAACTGTGACACGACGATCCGCCAAAACTGAGTTTTCGACTTTTTTCACAATTTCTTCAGTTACTGCTGTAGTAGGGCGTCCGGAGCGGGGGTCGTCCATTGTCGATGTTCTTCCACGTCTAAATTCAGCGCACCAACGTGCGACTGTCGAATACGGAGGAACATAAGACCCTAAAGTGTCCCGCAAATCCAAATTGACTTGGTCCGTAGAAAAATTTTTCAAATACATGTATTTGATAACGGCGCGCAGTTCAATTTTCTCCATTTTCGCTAACGTACTCAATAGCATTGCAAAGAAATTACTGTATATTTTTTTAAACAAAAGACAGTTAGTTTTTTTTTCATAGCAATCAGCTAGATAGCTTAGCTTTACCGGCCAGTATTTAATTTCGTAATATTAAAATAGTTTGCATCTCATTCTCACTTTATATTGAACGCCCCTCGTATATCTATAGAATTATTAAATAGTGTTTTTAGACAGTCTCGTCTCAACCGCCGCCCAAATGCAATGTAAAAATTTTAGATTTTTTTTTTATTATGAGACTGAGGCAAACGAGCAAGGGGTTATCTGCGCCCATAAATATCAACAACTCAAAGAGTCACCAACTCAAAGAGTAATCTGTTGCCAGCCTTTAAAAAAGGAGAGGGAATAGGGAAGGGGGACTGGGAGAGGTATCGGGCCCCCGGCGTTCTCACTGGCCGTACGAAACGCACCAAAAGTAAGAACTGCTGCTTCACACCAGTGTTCTGTGAGAGGGTGGTACTGCCCCGGACGAACGGGTCCATTCGTGATGCAGCGGCTAGCTGCATCATGGCTCTATCACTACAATAATGTTCAATCATGATGAATATTATTGGCGTTGTACTATATGCTACACAGTAATTAAATCCTAAGTCGCAATAAGCAGTAAAAATACAGTCAACTACAAAATATAAGGTAATTTTTTAAATCTATAAATAAATCGCTACGAATATGTTAATAAACAGGCTATATTAAATAAAAACAGCGAAATATTTGTAGCGAACAATCAAATTTACCTATCTGTCATGTGTATTGCCCGCTTAATAGTCCTAATGATGTGCAGATTATGTATGTGTAATTTTTTTTCTTAAATAACGCTGTTATCAGTAAAAAGTTATCTTTATCTACTGTATTCATCGTAGTATTACGTGGGTACTTTTAAAATGTCTAATGAATTTGACGTACTATATAATTCGGTATAGGTACTTTTTATTCATTACTGACTGACTGATTGACTGACTGACTCATTCCCTCGATGACTCTCTGACTTGTCAACGCCCAGGCCAAACACTTGGCCCTAGATTTGGCATAGAATTTGCATAGAGGTTGCCTTTATGATATAGGCAAGGAATACGCACATATATATTAAAATTCCCTTCGAATAGGGAATTATCGGGATTTATAAGTTTGATTGAGTATGGTGTGACCCTATTTCCGTAACTTCGGTTACTACTCTTAAAATTTGCCACCTAAGTAGGTAACTAATTATAACAGTCAGAAACCAATTTCAGGAATTTTGGGAATTCCTACGGGATAAGGAAAAAACAGGATTTAAATGAATATTCTTATGCACTAATTGATATCGATGATGATGATGGATTTTTACAACAATTTGAATTCTGCGCGGACGAAGTCGCGGGCAAAAGCTTGTTTATTAATAGCGGTGTTTTCAGATTTCTGTTTAAAATTAATTATAAAAACCCGGAACTACGGACAACATAGATCTAGTTACTGGAAACCTTGTTCAAAGGAATATTTCTAACAGGTAAACGGTGCAAGCTTGAGTGCAAAATTAAATTTCCTCGTAGGCTTCCATTCAGAAATAAAGAGCTGGATGGATGGATATCGCAATATACCTTGTATATTGTATAATCACAAGGTGGAAATAAGATTTTTTGTAAATTTCTTAAAATGTAAACGATGAGGAAAACAGTGATTGATTAAAAAGGAAGGGATATTAATGAAAGATCGGATATCCCATGGATATTTTCTAGACCCGATCGAGTCTCTAGTGAAATATTAGACAGTACTTAGTACTAAACATAAAATACATTCTGGTATGGTTGATAAAGTGTGCATTCATTTCATGACTTTGTTGGATTAAAAGTAATAAATAAATTGGAGCAAACGTTATATTCTTGGATTGGCCTGCGTTTACTCTATTTAGTTATTTCTTACCTTGATTTTCAATACATAATTACACCAGTGCCTCCCAGTAGCTATAGTGATTTAATTAGGATCACTTGAAACAGCAAAATATTTACTTTTTAGTTCATCTTATTCTGGAACATAAAGACTAAGACCTAGCGAAAGGTATTGGTTGCATAAATTTTCTTTACACTTGCATTTACTTAAATGCCTATACTTAGGGAGAAGTTATTTCTTTTGAATTCTAGGGAAACGTGTTAAAAGACGGAGCAGATAATACAAAATCAGACACAACCGCTATTAGCAGTGATTACATAAGATTGCGTAAGAGAGAGTTGAAAAGCAAGATGCTACAATTTCTTTTGTGGAGGCATTTAGAAGGGATATTTTTATGTGTATCAAGATCATGGAAAAAAAATTTAAGCGTGGAAATTACCAGCACTTGTAGAGTATCATTAGCAATTAAAGTTACTATCGCGTCTTTTGGTATTTGTATAGCAGCACAACCTGGTAGATCGTAATTAAATAATTATTAGAAATAGGTTTTAGCATTAATTTCTGCATTACGCCGACATGCTCTATATCTGAAAAGCACAGCGATAATCTTTCTATTTATCCGATACAGTGGAAATTTCGGTTTTAAACTTGCCAAACAGCCAATTAACTGCAACTGAGGTCAGTTATAACGGAGCCGCTGACATAGATGCATACATCAGTCTGCGTCCATGTGTCGCATAGGATGCCATTGTGGCCCGGTTTCAATATGCACCGCTCAATACGGAGAATACCCAATGCCAGTCCATTTGTCAGCCCCGTGATGACATAGATGTATCAGTGAATGATGCTCACCGACAGCTCAATACTGAATTGTACTTCAGATTTTAATTTAGTACTTATTTATTAACCATTTTAATCCATCTATCTGATTTTTATGATTATAGTGGTAGATCGTTGATATTTTAAGAGTAATAATTTCGTAAAAGAGCAGGGCTCACGTTGTTATGTCTACGCTTAAAAATTAAAATTTATTATAACTACATTTGTAGGTACAGAGCTAACTAACCTAGATAGATTTACTCAATTATTATTTGCATACAATGCTCACCATAACTTTATTACTTTTACGTGTCGTTTTTTTTTCAAACGTGTTTCATGTTTCTCACAAATATGCAAAGTACAAGTAAAAGAAACAAAGGTTTTAACATACTAATAAAGTAAAAACAAAAACGGAACGAGATCAAAAGTATTCTCAAATATCATTACACCGTCACACGTGGATGCCGGAAAAATTCGACAGTGGAGCGCCAAAAAATGAAGCTTAATATGTAAAAGTGCAGTGTATACGCGATGACAGTAAATTGAATGAGGCGGGCGCGGTGTTTGCAGCTCTCATCAATCATCCCCGTATGGATTTCATTTTAATGCGCCGTCATCGCCGTCTCGTGTGGCCGCGCGTCACGCTCCGGCTCATATTGTTTCACGAGGCCCGGCCCTGGCGCGATTTTACGCTCAACCTCAACTACACAATGGCATCTGTTATCGTACTGGCGAATGCCATATGGGAAGTCCGGCTTGTGTCGAGAAGGAGTCTTTAAAACATGTTTTTATTTAAATTGTAAATTTCATCTAGAGGATCAAGGCTTTATCCTTGTTCATGTGTCAACATAACATGTTCATAGTTAGCATGGTGCACTCAGTATTATGATGATGATGTCCTCCTATATATCCCAGGTGGAGCTAAGGGCCGCTGATGTCCGTCTCCACGCCTCCCTATCCTGCGCCGCCTCCCTCACATGATCCCACGTGGACCCCACACGCCTCAGCTCAGCCTCCACGGATCGCCTCCAACTATGCGTGGGCCGCCCCGGCCTTCTTCTACCACCGGGCCGCCATTCAAAAGCAACCTGAGCGGCGTTGCCTTCCTGCCTTCTCATGGTGTGGCCAATCCATCGCCAGCGCCGCACAGCAATCTCTTTGCTTATTGGGACTTGGTGACACTTTTCCCAGAGGTCCACGTTGGATATTGTGTTAGGCCAATGGATATGGAGCATGGACCTGAGGCATTTGTTGACAGCCACCTGGAGTCTGCTGATGAGCGTTTTGGTGATCCTCCAAGTTTCGCAGCCATACAACAGGACAGACTTCACATTGCTCTCAAAGATAGACAGCTTCAGACGCCGCACTCAGTATATCATGATAAAACTAAGAAATAGTTCCCAGAGCCTAAGTATATATATGATACGGTGTGTGTGATCCTTGAATTGAATGGAAATAGGTACTCGGTTCTTGAATGTCAGTTCACCACTAAACTAACGTAAGAAACTGTCGTAGATCTCTGTAAGAGAGGAGACTTTTTGTTCGGGAACTTTGAGAACCTTAACATGGTCTGTAATTTATCTGTTCCTCTAGTAATCAAATTACATAATTTTTTTTGAATAATTATTTATAACAATATAGAGTGCAGTAGGAACGAAAAAGAAGAAGCATCCTCACAAAGAGGAAGCCTCCCATTTCTCGATGCAGCAAACGTGAGTGTATAGGAGCGACAAACAAATTCTCGCCTATTGTATTTGTGGCTGCGACAAATTAAATCCCCATTCGTAGAGTCCAACCTTACGCTGCGACGTAAAGGAGATGCGTTCAGCGATTAAAAAACATATAAGATGAAGAAATTTAAGAAGGCCCGTCTGTCGTTGGGTTTATTTAATGAGTAACCACTAGTTTCTGCTCGCGCGGAATTAAAAGGCAGCTACTAGCGAGTAGCTACTCGTATGTAATTTCAGGGTATAAACTAACCCTATTGCAAACTTCATTCAAATCAGTCCACCCGCTTTAGCGTGAAGAAGTATCTAACGTACCTATTACATACTCAATCTTATGCAACTACAATATAATATACCACAGAAACTTCAGGTATTGGGGTAAATGGCCGTAGCCAATGTCCGTGTGAGAGACTAAGTGTACCTACTTATATCAAACTTTGTCAAGATTGGTCAAGGTGTTGAGGCGTCAAGAGAGAACAAACGCAATTTCACCTTTTTAATTAGTAACTGAAACAGCTTCAACCGTGCAAGTGCATCTCGTCTTAGTAATATGGCCTCCAGGCACTCACAGCAAATGTGAGTCCTACTAATATTATAAATGTGAATAAATGAATTCTTCACAGACGAAGGGCTAGAGTGAATAATACACCTTTGGCTTAATCTGCACTTTCCATCACGTGATATAAGGATCAGTTTTATGTAAAAAAAAAAAGTTGTAGGCTAGCAGCATCTAAAAATCAGTATCCGCCCGTCGTTTATCTCTGGGAGTGCACATGTATACAGTAATCCACGGTCGCGCCCGAGTCCATTGTCGTCCGCTCGTGCCCAGCTTAAGGGCTTCGCGAGCCGACTCCACGGACATTTCGTAAATTAATAACCAATCACGACGATACTTCGGGAATATTAACTCT
The DNA here is from genome assembly GCA_947859365.1 of Archips crataeganus. Classification (NCBI taxonomy): domain Eukaryota; kingdom Metazoa; phylum Arthropoda; class Insecta; order Lepidoptera; family Tortricidae; genus Archips; species Archips crataeganus. The sequence goes on from OX402062.1 coordinate 10,013,389, forward strand.
GAAAGCTTATATCGGATACACTAGATATCTGGTTTGCAGATCAAGTGTTTAGGAATTTTAGAAATGGGGTCGTTTGCACAGAAATAATAAGAGAAATGGAAACGTCACGGGAGCTAAAAGTACGATACACAGTTAAAAAGACGTATAATTATCTTCCCAGCTCAGTCTGTAATGAAGTTAAATGTTAAAATATCACTTTACTCCGAATATTATGGTCCAAAAAGGATTATATGTCATTGTTGAGTACCCTAATTTAATAAACCTATGAAAAATGCAAAAGGTGTGCTCATTGACAACAAAAGGACCAAAAAAGTGGAGACATTGAAGCTGAAAGGAAATACACACCATCAATACTAATATTATAAATGCGAAAGCGTGTCTGTCTATATGTCTGTCTGTTACCATTTCACGTTTAAACAGCTGAACCAATGTAGATGAAATTTGGTATAGAAATAGTTTGAGTCCCGGAATTGGATATAGGAAAGTTTGATCCCGGAAAATCGCATAGTTCCCGCGGGACAGCAATAAACGAATTCTTCGGAGATGGAGTCGCAGGTAACTGCTAGTATTTTATAAAAAAGTTTATTCTTGATTCTGTGGTAATAATTTAGGTGACGCGTTTGATGCCTAAGATAAAAGATAATACCGCACTTTTTTTAACAGTTGCAGACGTTATTAGAACACCCCTGACTGTGGTGGGCATATAGGGGTATATACGTGAAGTCACAACTTTTTATGACGAATAGCACAAATATAATGTAGTTACAGAGAAGCTGTTTTTCATTACAAACTTAACATGCTCTTGAGTATTAGAAAATTTCAGCCATTCGGGAAACATTAAAAATGTAAAATTATTTAAAAAATATATATATAAAATAAAATGTAAAGCAAATGTGTTTAGCAAAGTATTTATTTCAGTTCATTAAAATTTTTCACTAATAGCAATAACAAGCTGTATTTAGAACAGATCCACCCGTAAATGTGAAGTTAACATTAGCAAGATTTTCCAAAACACGGCCTCTAAATTAACTTAGATAACTACCTACATGAAAGACGTAAAAACCTATAACAACAGACAAAAACTGCAATATTTAAACTACGACAGTGTGCACACTAACAAACCTAACATAATCGCAACAAGAACTGTTTGCAAAGGTGAAACAAGTTCAAGCGACATATCCCGCGTTCAAAACATACATGCGACCAGATTGCCGAAACAACGGGTGCATCGCGCAAACAGCCTAGATGCATGTGCCGGGGGATTACCGATTCGGACGAAACATAATTTGACACGTGCCAATGTTACTTATTACGCGAAATTTCAATTATACCTCAAACAGATGAAACTCGGTAAGTTTTTCTTTTTACTGCATATGGTTCTGAGACGTGGTGCTTCACTATAGGCCTAATGAATAGGCTCAGTCAGAGACTCTTAACAAACTATAGAGAGGGCTATGCTCGGGATTTCTCTACGGGATCGAATCCGTTGAATTAGGTGATCCGTAGAAGAACAAGGGTCACCGACATAGGCAAACGGATTAGCTCGTTGAAATGGCAATGGGCAGGCCCATACAGCACACAAAACAAATGGCCGTTGGGGCCAAAAAGTTCTCCAGTGGAGACCATGAACTATCAAGCGCAGCGTGGGACGTCCACCAACGAGATGGACAGATGATTTAGTGAAGTCCAGCAGTGGACGTCTTACGGCTGAAATGATGATGACTTTCAAGTAGGCACGAGACAAGAATCGCATACAACTACATACTGAAAACATCCTGCAAGATGGTCAGTAAAAGTCAACACAAATCATAACTAAGCTCATGAGAGTATTTAAGAGTCTAAGAAACATCTTCATCCGGCGCGTAATGTACCTACAACATTTGTATTTTATGCATGTTTCTTTTGATTTTGATGACATTTGATATTTGTTCGTACATGTTTATAGACAGATATATACTATTTTCTTCTAGAAATCTCAAACAAGTGGCGGCAGGATCTATAAATCGCATGGAGATATAGGCTTCACGCAGAGTTGTGCAATTGTATACGATATCTAGCGGCCAGGACAGAATTTGAAGTTAAAGGTGGAGGTTGGGGGCTCACTCCATTTGATTGGGCATTGTTTCGGCCGGCCCGTTGTTAATACGCTGCAGTGGATGCGATGCGAATCCAATTTTGGGACGCGGAACCTGAGCGGCGCCTATCCACTGCCTGCTAGTGCTGTATTAGTATTCAGAACGCGGCCTTGGCGCCCCGTACGTGTTCGCGGGAAACGTGACGCGAGCAAACAAAACACGAGCGCACTTGAAATAGACCTGGTTCCGAGATTTCATAGGCCTTTGTCCTGGTTGTTTATTATTTTTCTAGATGAAAAGTTGGAACGGTGCTCGAATTCATCACTAGAGCCGGCTTTTAATCTCGTGGAAAATGCTGGTGACCTAACATAAAACAGCGCACATGCCGTGCATGTCTATATCATTGACAAAAATCCACGGAATGAAGCTGAAAGGCGGAAAATGGAATGGTGCTCGTAATTCCAGCACTAGAACATCAAAGTCAGGTCATGCATGGAAACCACTACTTTATTTAGTCATTGGCAAAATAAGAAATGACAAATTTGAAGTCCCGTATACTATTACGGTCAATCTCTGTGACATAAATTTCGAAACAAAAATTGTTAGGATCATGACATGGCTAACCAATTTCAGGTCACTTTCGCCGACCTATTTCGCTTCCAATTGAGCGTGGCATAAAAGCGTAACAATTCGATCTACGTCCGATATAAGGTATTTATGTAGAGTACACATCGTCGAGCTTATAACCAACAGAGCGTTAATACAGGCCTTCCATTTCCGAAACATAGTGTTTTGTGAACTTTCCGAAATGTGCGCATTCTCTAAAAGTGCGCTTCTTTAGAAAGATCACTTTTCGCAAGGTGCACTATCTCAAGAAGTGCACCTCGCAATATACAATCTGCAATTTCTCAAAAGTGCACTTTCTCAGATGGTACAGTTTCCCAGAAGGTACACTTATTCAAATGAGCATTACATGTTATATAAACGGCAGTCATTATACGTGTACATTTTGGGAAACCGGGTTTCGCAAGCCTAAGATTTAATAACGTAATAAAACTAGTCCTCTCGCAATGGTTTTTCCTTTACCTTCCACGTGGAATAAAGCAATTTTAGTTATTAAAATTACACACGGTGTTGACTAAACATTGATTTATGGACAGTTATATCTGCTGGCCCAAGTTTAGTGTCATGCTTGACCTTGGACAGGTCAATCAGGCCATAGTGATCAGTGCGGTCGGATATAGCGATTTATTTCAAACAAATTAAATTAAATTTTCGCTCTGCTGGTTTTACAAACATGTATGTATAGATATTCTCCTGTTATGCTCTGAATGTAATAACCTTTGGTGCCTATACCTGTGTGCCTACTCATGCGTAGAGTTTCAGAAATTCAGACTTGCTTCGTTTACAGCGTGTCGTCTACGTATAACAATTTAGAACGCAGATTATAAAATATAGATATGCTGTCAAATCAGAAAATTGGTTTGGAAACTAATTTCAAACATAAGTATATCTACCTGGATTTCACACACCCGAAAATATGAAGTGCCACAGAGGTAAGATAAGACGTGCAGCCTTAGAGCGGTATAACAAGTTCACAATCTGAGTTGGTATAATTGAAACGTCTACGGGCCTCGGGACAGAGTGACGTAGATAATAGAGCTTATTAAATATGCCGAATCTCTCTGCGGCTGGGAACGGATTGAATATAATCCCTTTGGTAGACATTTTTAGAGTTCACGAGTGGGTCGATGGATGGCGGGACGGCCGGCGACCGCGAGCGATACCATCGCTAGAGACAAATTGGAATTTAAAATTCGTAGCCTCATTGCATTAAGGAACTGAAAAAAAGATTGAGAACGTCAAAGAAGCAGAGTCATTATTGAACATTTGACGAAAATTAAAAATGTCGACCTAAAAAACAGAGATATCAGAAAAAGTAAGCTTTTCCGATCTACAGGTGACCATAGAGCTGGCTCTTTCCTCGGTCAACGTATTGGCATTGCCATACAACGAAGAAACGCAGCCAGCCTAAGGGTGCCTTTCCACCAGAGATGTGCTATGTAGCTATGCTGCGAAGATGTGAAAGCTACGCTACGAAACTGTGTGACCGTTTCCACCAATGCTAAGCTTGTAGCTGTGCGAGGAAGATGCGCTATATAGATGACCAGCCGCGAGGCAGCTGTGCGAAGAAGATGCGCAGCTCGAGCTATGCGATGTATCGACAGGGGCGCGCGGAGCGGCAGCGCGGTGAAGGGGGAGGCACTTGCGACCATCCATAGCACGCATCCGTAGCACGCATCCATAGCACGCATCCAGGGCACGCATCTTTCCATATAAAAATCATACCTCAGTTTTAGTTGAACCCGTTTCCACCAGTTCTATTCTACTTATGTAGGCCAATGAACATGATTGGTGGATATCAGACACATCCATAGCAACGTAGCGTAGCACATCTCTGGTGGAAAGGCACCCTTATGACCGCCCTGCCCGATAGCAGCGATCTGGACAAATGTCCTATGAGGATACAGAAAAATTATTGTCAGTCTTAAAATAAATATGCTTAGATAGGTATATAATTTGTAAGAGTTGTAGTTACTGTATTTTTGTTCATAATTAATTTATTTTTGTATCTATGTTATAAATGTTAAGATTCTATTTTTTTTTTCTTTTGTTTTTTAATGTGGTTAAATATTTAAGACTTGTTTTTTATGTATTCCTTATTTTACACCTGAAACACAGGAATTTTTTTTTTCCTAGTTCAGGTATACGTAACATGTTCCCTTTTTAAATATGTTTAGTCTATAAGTTGTTATGTTTTGTAACTTTTAGTATGATAAATAAAGATTTATTATTATTGTGTTGGTACGGATTTCCGATCACGGACCCATGGGGACCCGGTCATTTGAAAGGCATTCATGGGGCCAAAGCCAACATGAAGAGGCCTTTGGTACCATATAATATAAATGAGATGGGCGCAACTATGGAGGTCTATCCCCTAATACACCATGAGGATGTGCTAGCGGACAGTCCTCCACAGTTGCCAATCTATTGCCAGGTAGGAATCGACATGGAATTGGCTATGGGGTTGGGATGTTGTGGACAGGATTACCGGGCTATGGAGTGAGATAACGGACACCTACCATTTCAATATCTCATAAACTGAACTTTTGGTAGGCGGTGACTCGCCATTCACTAAATGGGCCCCTCAAACTATTGCCCACTCGGGGCAACGAGGCGGCAACATTGGTGTAAACGGCTAAGGATGGAGAGGTGTTCCTGGACTTTAAACTTCAAAATGCCAACTCGCCACTTACGGAAACACATCCATCCTTCGAGCATTTAGCTCTTGCGCTCCACTCTAGGCGGCCAACAAAGGCAAACTAGAGGCGGGGTGGGTGTGTAACTGTGTGTGAGTGTGTGTATAAGCGCATGTGTGTATGTGTACCCCTGGAGGTCTTGGGTTCGTGGTGTCGCTACGCACCAACAGCTCGCCACAAGCCGCCCTGCGATGACTGACTGCACTGGTGACACGACAACACAAATTATTATTATTATTATGTTGGTACGGATTTCCGATCACGGGCCCATGGGGACCCGGTCATTTGAAAGGCATTCATGGGGTCGAAGCCAACATGAAGAGGCCTTTGGTACCATATAATATAAATGAGATGGGCGCAACTATGGAGGTCTATCCCCTAATACACCATGAGGATGTGCTAGCGGACAGTCCTCCACAGTTGCCAATCTATTGCCAGGTAGGAATCGACATGGAATTGGCTATGGGGTTGGGATGTTGTGGACAGGATTACCGGGCTATGGAGTAAGATATAGGACACCTACCATTTCAATATCTCATAAACTGAACTTTTGGTAGGCGGTGACTCGCCATTCACTAAATGGGCCCCTCAAACTATTGCCCACTCGGGGCAACGAGGCGGCAACATTGGTGTGAACGGCTAAGGATGGAGAGGTGTTCCTGGACTTTAAACTTCAAAATGCCAACTCGCCACTTACGGAAACACATCCATCCTTCGAACATTAGCTCTTGCGCTCCACTCTAGGCGACCAACAAAGGCAAACTAGAGGCGGGGTGGGTGTGTAACTGTGTGTGAGTGTGTGTATAAGCGCATGTGTGTATGTGTACCCCTGGAGGTCTCGGGTTCGTGGTGTCGCTACGCACCAACAGCTCGCCACAAGCCGCCCTGCGATGACTGACTGCACTGGTGACACGACAACACCAGCGGGCGATGAGGTCGTCATATCCCTACGCCTTTTTATTATTATTATGTTGGTACGGATTTCCGATCACGGGCCCATGGGGACCCGGTCATTTGAAAGGCATTCATGGGGCCAAAGCCAACATGAAGAGGCCTTTGGTACCATATAATATAAATGAGATGGGCGCAACTATGGAGGTCTATCCCCTAATACACCATGAGGATGTGCTAGCGGACAGTCCCCCACAGTTGCCAAACTATTGCCAGGTAGGAAGTGACATGGAATTGGCTATGGGGTTGGGATGTTGTGGACAGGATTACCGGGCTATGGAGTGAGATAACGGACACCTACCATTTCAATATCTCATAAACTGAACTTTTGGTAGGCGGTGACTCGCTGTTCACTAAATGGGCCCCTCAAACTATTGCCCGCTCGGGGCAACGAGGCGGCAACATTGGTGTGAACGGCTAAGGATGGAGAGGTGTCCCTGGACTTTAAACTTCAAAATGCCAACTCGCCACTTACGGCCAAACACATCCATCCTTCGAGCATTTAGCTCTTGCGCTCCACTCTAGGCAACCAACAAAGGCAAACTAGAGGCGGGGTGGGTGTGTAACTGTGTGTGAGTGTGTGTATAAGCGCATGTGTGTATGTGTACATTATTATTATTATTATTGGTAAATAATTATACATTTTTTGGTTTAAATAAAGTTTTAAGTTTTTTTTTTTCGTTTATTTCATACAAGCCCTTCTGATAATTTTTCATATTTTGTGTGTAAATAATACTTTCATTGATTTATTATTTAAGTACATCCGACAAAATGCTTTTAGGACAAGTTAGAACTTTACCCGCAAAAATATTCTGTTGTGAAGTGGTACCCTTTACCAAAAGCGGTACACCGTACAGCGGGTAGGTACCGTAATCACACAACGCGTGGTCGGATTTGAAAATTGGGAGAAGCCGTATGACGGCGGTACGACTCAACCGGCGATATTAATCAGACGATATGCAATGCGGGCGCACACGTGTTCAACTTCAAGATTAGAATTTCTGAGCGAGCTCGTAACAATAATTGAGTCTGAGGAACTGCTGGTCGCGGTACAACTTATTTCGGAACGCGGTGGATACTATTGCGCAAAACTGTTCGGACAAAATTAAATCAATACCATTCTGTTGCTCCGTTATGGTTTACCAGTAACTGGTGTACCTATTTGAAATCAATCTGTAGGAAATGCAAACAAAAAATCTATCTTTAAATCCAGCGCCAATCATTCTGATTAATATCATTATTTAGGTTTCGATTATTTTGACTTTATTTAGTCTAAATGAACTGAAACAATTACTTTGCAAACCCGCTATCTTAAAAAATGTATTCATTAATATGGACCTCCGCAAAGTAACGCCTGATTCAATAAATTGTTTATTTAGTCTTTTTAAATGTCCATCTTACTGAAGGAGATCCCCCCTTCAAGGAACAAGTTCACGTTTGTTTATCTGTTTTGACGCATAACCTGCTAATTTTCTGTGTTTTATACAAAAGGGAGTTACGCATAAATAATAGGTATAGTCGAGGAAACTGAATCGCGTATAGTTAGGGAGGCGAGGTAGCTAAATGGCGTAATTCAACGGCGCCGTCGAGACCTATCAAAATCGAAAGATAAAATAATTTCGAAAAGAAAAGCTCGTATGGCAAAAACCATTTTAGCGGTGGGTTTGGCGTGTACGGTTTTTCAAAAATGTTAAAAAAAACAGTTACTTGGGCATTCTCGAGCGCGTCAGATATTCATACTACGTATGCCCCGAGTGCCTCTGATAACAACGGTATACTAATCTGCCGGTTTGCGTGGTGGGGGTAGGCATATAAAGTAGTCAAAAAAGCAAAAAAAAATTTACTCGAGCGCGTCAGATTTTCGGAAGGGATGTTAAGTAGGCTCCAAGGAAGCTCCCTTTAAAAAAACTGACGATTTCGGCGTGACGATAAGTTACGATGAATTTTTGAAAATGCAAAAAAAAAAGTTTTTTTGAAATACTAAGCGCGTCAGATTTTCATAGGGGAGGTTTATCTCGGTATCCTGAAAGCATATTTTTTTAATCTGACAAAAATGTTGGTGGGTTCTCTTAATCTGACCGAAAAAGGTTTTTTGGTTTCTTTTTTTTTAACTTTGGACAAAAATGTAAAGAGACCTTTTTTGTTTATTTAAACTTTTTTTTTGTAAAATGTATCGTTCGCGACTTATATGCCGTAACGCGTTCTTAGGAAGACGAAATGGCTCCTCCACACTTCCGGTCATGCGGAAACCGGCAGATTTTGTATTTTTAGTAAGTTTTAGATTATATTCTTCAAAATAAAAAATAAAAAAATCGCGCTCGAGAATGCCGGATTAACGTTTTTTTTTTACAAGTTCGCGACCCTATAACTCGGCGGCGTCAAGGACTTATCGTCAGATTAGTTAAATTTAGTCTTTAAACACTAAAATCAACCCCCAATATCTTAATCTGACGCGCTCGAGTATTTCAGACTATCCATTTTTTTTTACTAATCTGATCGTCTATCCTAAGCGCGCGTCACTACATATAGAGCTAAATACTTTACAAGGTTGTTCTATTAGGTCTAAGGTATCTCTCATATCTTAAACTGCCACGCTCGAGTATTGCCGAAAATTCCCCTATTCGCCTCCCTAACTAGTACCAGGGTGGAACCTTTTCGTAACCAATTTCGCTATTATTTGTTTGGCAAATGTATGGGATGTCAACATGACATTAGTAGCACAAAGGTTCCACCCTGTTACGTGATTCAGTTACCTTGACTGTACATAAGTTTACGCAAGCACTAAGCTGAAAAGAAAAAAAAGATATAGAATGATTGCTTGTAGTCACTAAAAAAACAGGTATTGAAATATTTTCCGAAGAAAATTATTTCCGTTACTTAGTTGTTAAAATAAATCAATTTGTAGAAGTGGATTTTGTTCAAAACAATTTTCGAGATGAAATTGTGAACTAAATTATAATGGTCAGGGTTCAGGATTTTCTTGGTCAGGAATAATTCTTTAGTGGAGAATATTAAAATTATTTCCAGTATCTTATTCGCAATTACGATTTTTGCAGCAGAAATCGTCTGTCTACTTAGATAATTTAGACGACCAGATGGCCTAGTGGTTAGAGAACCTGACTACGAAGCTTGAGGTCCCGGGTTCGATTCCCGTGTCGGGACAGATATTTGTATCAAAAATACAAATATTTGTTCTCGGGTCTTGGGTGTTTAATATGTCTTTAAGTATGTATCTATCTATATAAGTATGTTTTTCCGTTGCCTAGTACCCATAACACAAGCTTTGATTAGCTTACTTTGGGACTAGGTCAATTGGTGTGGATTGTCCCGTGATATTTATTTATTTATTTATTTATAATTACGACAAAGGGCACGCCACGTCATACTTATACTCGTGGCGGCAGGAATAAATACATACCTACATTATGTATAAGTGGCATTTGAAGCCATTGGCAACGAAATAATGTGTACAAATCATTAGTACGCAAATGTACATGCGACCAATTCCAACAACTCAATAGCAGTTGACGTCGCTTCACTTTGACGAGGCGAACGCAGTCTTACACTCACAATTTGACTCGTTAGAGCAGCTGGAGCAAAGGACGATTCTAAGATGTCAGAAATAGCAAACATCACGTCAAATTAGTCGTATCCTTCTTTTTGATCAAATAGTTGGCGATTGCGACAGAATCCCTGTGCAATACGTCGTCATCTAAACGAGGTCTCTTGATAAATATATTTATTTCTTCTCGTTTTCACAACTTATTACATTATGAACAAAAAAAGGAAATATCTGTATAGTTAAATGTCAGTATAGTGGACAAGTAGGTAAGTGTACTCAAAAATCATTGGCGAATGGCATTAAAGTCGTATTCACACAAAGCATATTGTTTTCTTGTGTTGTGACTAAGATAATCACTATTTGTTACGCCTGAGTATCGATCTGCATAGTTAACCCTTAAAAAGGTAGAGGCGATTTACCGACCACATGCATTGCTTTGGAAATTCAACCTTTTTGAATTTGTAATACGACACAATATCCATTGTAATTATTGAGAATACGACTAGCTTTAAAAATATATTTTATTAGGTATGCATTCGATAAAAGCGGTGGTGGCCTAGCGGTTTGACCAATGACCTCTCAAGCTGCGGGTCGTGGGTTCAAATTCCGGCTCGCACCTCTGAGTTTTTCGGAATTTATGTGCGAAATTACATTTGAAATTTACCATGAGCTTTACGGTGAAGGAAAACATCGTGAGGAAACCTGCATACACCTGCGAAGAAATTCAATGGTGTGTGTGAGGTTCGCAATCCGCACTGGGCCCGCGTGGGAACTACGGCCCAATCCCTCTCATTCTGAGAGGAGGCCTACGCCCTGCAGTGGGATGTATATAGGCTGGGATGATGATGATGCATTTGATAGCTGCTTTTGATTCTATGGTAGTATGCTCCAATAAATGGGGTTAAGTTAAACAATACATAATTGTTGCCTTGTTTTGCATCTACGTCGCCAAGTTAATGACTGGACAGTACAAATTGATGCATCATTTAAAACTTAGTTGGAGCAATGTGCATTTCAACCAGCTACAGACCTAGGAAGTTTTTACTTTTTAATCTATATAAAGCAACAGAACGAATTTATACGAAAGAACGAAAGTATGATATGACAATAATATAAAAGATCAGCTCGAAGAGCTATTTTATGCAGCGGAAATGGATCCTTGTGCCATAGCGCAAATCGACAGACCTCGCCTCTACACACTCGACGGGGAGCAAGTAAACTTGTAAAGTGGGTCAAAAATGTTTCCAATACATGGGCAAAGGCACGACTGCGAGTGGGCGGCCTGGAGGCGCCTGCGAGACGCAACAGATGCCCCGCCCCGCCGTCCCGCGCGCAACAGGCGCCGGCCGCGCCGAACCGCGCCCGACTTACTTGTTGAATCGACCGACCTACTAACGTCGAGACGATAGACACGAGAGAAATGTTCGCGATACTAGTTGGGTTGCTGGTGGAACGGTAGATGAGCCAACTGCGCGATGTGCTGGGTTATCGTTTTCAAAAGGGTTTAAACGCCAATTTCAGAAGACAATTGGCATTATATTTGATCGAATATTGTAGATATAATTTAACATCATTATGAAGTATTGTCCTACCTACTTTATCCGTTCCTACCCACTAGGTACTAATTCTGAAAAACTGCAACATGTCATCACCATCTTAGTTGTCATAGTTGTCACAAGCGTTACATGAGGTAACGCGGAAAAATGGCAGTACAATGATTTTTGTCATGTGCCCCTTTAAATAAGCTACTAATAAGTTAGGTAAAATACAAAACATTACACGTCAACCGAAATAGCTTCCGATTTTAAACAACACAGGGAAAAAAATCCTTTTAACCTATTTTAAAATCCAATAACCAAAAGCCCAAGTAAAACGATGTCAACAAATAGCCGAATGTTCTTCGGCACGGCAACCTCGATACAGGATAAGTAGGCGCAATCGACCCCTTTCCGTAAACCCAATACAAATATAGACCTAAAATTAAAAGCAACGACTACGCCCATTGCAGTTTAAAATAAAATATACAATTTCAGATATTGTACCTGGATGGATGTTTGCTTTGCTGCTGTTTTCGTTAAGGATCGGGAGTCAGCTCACCATCCTACCTGAGTCTTGTGCTATTTAAAGTTTGAGGACGCGAACCAAACACTCAGACCGCCAGCACCCAAATCTACAGCTACATGTACGCTTAGTTATTCCCTTTCAGAAAGGTGACAGCAATATAATAAAAAAAAGGCAAATCATATACTATACGCAGTCGACTATCGCAATACTTAAAAGATAAATATGTACAGTCGGCCAAAAATATGGTCTACCCCCCTACGGTCGCAGTTCATTTGCACATCATGATACAACGAGGTCGATTTTCCCTTGCAATAACATGATGACAGTGACTTAGGGATATTTAGATGTCACAGAAACTTTTGTCAAAACTGGTAGACCACTTTCTTGGTCGAACCTACAAGGAAAGGTCGAATGTCATAGTAGAAAAGACAGAACTTTATTATGAAAGTTGGAATCGTCGTAAATTCATAACTTCACTATCCTAAACTTATTCACATGACGTCTGAGACGCGTACTCCTAAACACAGTTGTATAGCTTACATGATACAAAGTAACAGAATCATATAACAGTTCAGGCGTTATGATAATTCTAGCTTTTCAATTTCAACGCCTAACATGTTGCCAGTTGCAAAGTCAATGTATCAAAGGTTTTCCATCGGGAAACGTTTGCGCGAACTTATTCCGAGAAGCGTGAAAACCGTGAAAGCGACTGCGAACGGCATGAGAGCTCGCTACGCGTCAAGTACGCGCCGACTCGTCACTCATTCAGACTGTTTGTACGCCGCATGCAGTGCTTTACCCACGAGTGCTATCGCACTCGTAGGTAGGTACTGCTAAATCGTTGATATCTCACTTCGCGATTTATGAGGTAAACGATGGTCATGCATGATAAGGATACAAGCACTTACCGACTAATGCTAAAATTACAGTTAGCAGTGGTGCAGCGGGGAAGGACACGGTCACATTAAACTCAAGCATCTGGAGTAGGTCCACTGAAACAAAAATAATATGTTAGAGTCATTGAAATGAGAGCGCGTTTCGTTGAATTAAAGCGTGGTGTAAAAGGAAGGAGAGTGATAACATAGCAGGAGTATTGCAGACATTGCAGACGATGTGGCGTGCCATAAATTTAATTTAAAGTAAGTGTTACGACGCAGGACTGGTTGTCGGCGGCGCGGTAACGCGCGGAGCGGTGAACCATAAGCCGCGCTCTAGCAGCCCCCCGAGATGCGCTTGCGACGACTCGCACGTTAACGCGATCAAACGGCTGCCGTATGAATTTTTCATGCCGCACGAGAAGTAATGGTGTCGCTCGAGACATCGGATCATTCTTTACGATCCGACAACGGAACCGTTAAAAATATACAGTCCATCCATTCCAGTGCCCGCTCTGCTTTCCCAACCGGCGCCTAATGCAGCTAACTCACTCGGATAATTCGGACTTTGTTTTAAATCCACTTTCACATTTCAACGCGATTCCATTTCGGTACGCTCGAGGATTACGTGCATAAAGTTTTGGTAAAAATAAACGAGCTGTAATTAAATTAGATCTACGTTTTCACAGACTAAAAAGCCAGTTTATTAACTGGCTAATCATTTTGCTAACGGAGAAAAACAATAATTGACTTTAAAACACAGTGACGTCAAGTAAAAAAGGATTCCTAGCATTTTATTGAACTGAACACATATTTAAAACCCTCTTAATATTGCGGGTACCCTAAAAGGTCAAAACGTCCAGCCAGCGGTAGCATCAACTAAATAGGATTGGGTGAGGCCGAGAGTGACGCTCCATTTTCGGGAGTTTTTCCAACAGTCGGAGCCGTAATAAGATAAAGGATTTATCGTCTGTTCGTTAGCATAGTTCACGTGTGCACAGTCAGTTCGGCGAAGCTTTGCGGCTGCTTGTTTGCTCGTGATAGGATAATCCCGATAGGTACCCACGTCCGAAGGCGCCTTTCCCTGTCACCACGTCGTTTGATGTCGCCTGAGGGAGATCAAGATCACGCGATATGCGGGTCATTGTACAAAGAATCTTTAACATTTTGAAATAAAAAAAAATAAAGCTAAGAAAAGCCTTTTGCATTATGCATAGTTAGTCACGCAAAACTTTGACAATTGTAATCAAGTTATTAAAACCGTCTCTTTGTAGTAAGATGCCGTTCCCAATACTGATTATATTAGATCTGTAGTGAGCTATTGCTGACAGAAATATGGTCCATAGGAGGGCAAGTGAGATGTGAGCTGTGGCGAGGAGAAAAATACTAAATAAAAAGGTTAAGGCCGCACCGAGCTTCTTGCGCTAATCGATTTTAGTTATTCTATGCACTCGTGTACGTGCGCATGAGAGCGGCTAGAATCAAAGCCGTGCGTAAGCGCAAGCGACACAAGTTCCCCGTCCGATGACCGAAGGAGAACTAAGCAACTAACTATATGGATAGGCCATGCTTCCCATGGCGGGTCAAGATAGGTTGGCCAGACCGCGCGTGTATTTAGGTATTTTCGTCGTATTTCTAAAACACATTTATATTTTATTTTTTTATAAATGTAGCATTACTAGGGTTTTATTAACATTCAAATACTCATGACCTGCCGTGCAATATTTATGCCGTACTAAGGATTTATTTATTTTTTTAGAGACGGTTTAGGATTTTTTCGCTATCGAGCGAACTACAGGTAATCGTGTTTCAAAAATTACGGGTCATTAGAGTGAATCCTCAAATATCTTACACATGAATTTAAAACTAAAGCTTTGCTAGTATTGACACAGCAAGGGATTAAATAAATGCAATAAATTCGTCAAAAGCTAGGTGCGGCCTTAATTAGAAGAACGTTAGAATGTGCCTTGATAACGGTTTAAGATCCCAGAGTCGCCAGACATAACTTTTTTCTGACAGACAAAACCTAGGATACTATGCAGTGTTAGTGTGTACTTTGAACACCGCATACCTGCTTAGTGGGGTAGAGGTACCAGGTGAGAAAACTCAGTAAACATAGGGCACCCTTATTAAATTCCATTGGCTGGAAGTGTGGAATATTATTTTGACATAACTTAGCAGTGAACTAGGGGTGGTTTAAGTTTTTTTTAACCTTTAATTTGGCAAAATTTCTAAAAGTTGGGTGTAATTAAACGCTGTCTTAAATTAGAAGTCCTGACAATTCTATATTTAAAAAAAATACAAAAAGATGGTATTAAATAATGTGACTTGTGGGGTACATTATCAAATTAAGGGTTAATGCGGTGGTCTTCGCCCTCCGTGCCCCTAATTGTGTATGCGCAAAAATTGATAGGATAAACGAGTAGTGTGACATTCAACATTATGCCGCATTTTACACATTATGAAACATTCACAGCCAAAAAATTTTAGAACAATAAACATTATGCGATACGACATTTATAAATGCGCATTAAATTGGATCATCATAACTTCAAAAAAATACTAGCGTAGGTACCTGCCTACTTGTGTGACATCGAAATGACAATTTAATACGAAGAAAAATTTCACGTCCACGCACTCAAGGCTTTTACGCCTGTCTGAATATGTCACAGTTGATGTGAACCAAAATGTGAACGTTACGAAGATAATAAAACCATACACAGCTATTTCCGGCTACTGTGTCATCCCATTTATTTTACTCGAATGTATTTTGCGCGAACAATAGTTCATTTGTAACCGGAATCACTGGTTTCTTTGTGGTAAAAACGACAGTACATTTTTTTTCACTCCGGAATTTTACTATAAAATGCATGAGGAAATTAACGTAACATTGGTTAGTATAACATTTTTTTTAATACTCAACGAAGAGTCAAAGAAAACACCACCGTTAGACTGCGTGCGGTTTTTTTCCCAGCTGTCAGAGCAGATTTGTTGTTGCAGATAAGCTTTAATATTTTCAGAGGAAATTGTAAATCGCATCGTCGAACGCAGTGTACTCATTCATCATGTGAAATTAATTTTACCCTCGCTACCTATCCCGTTCGCGATTCGTTCCGTTTTGTGGATTTCTGCAGCCCGGATTCATATTACCGTGAAGTATTGATATCAAAAACCGTTGTCGATATTAAAAGTCGTGAAATACTATCACCTACCTACATATTTTTCTTATTGGCTTCTTAAGTAAGACCGAGCTGGTAATTAATCTAAAAGGAATTTAATTTCGTTTTGTTTAAGAAAATTTTAATTTATTTAGTTATTGTCGATACATAAAGAGGAGATGAATCTGAAGTGTTCAGAAAGGTTCTTGACTTGGGAGCGTGCTTGCTGTAAACGTCGATACTTGACGCAAGGGAACAATGGAGTGGGTAAGTAAATAATTGGCATTAAATCCTGCTTCAACATATTGTTCGTATTAGTACATTATATTCAAGAGGTAAGCGGGCATCGAGCGGCATACGACGAGAGGCAAGCAGCAAGCCAAGTATAGAGGGGCCAGTTACCGTTTGCCCTAATTAGCAAGAAACACGAGAAACGAGAGGAAAAATGAGTTGTTCTGGAGATATCCACTACGGAAAGCGCGAAGCTTTTTTTAAAGGGGGTTGAGCCATACGGAACTATCACTTTACACGATGTTTTTACTCTTTCCCGTTACTCTGTATTAGATTTCTGTGTTTTGGGAATTTTAATGAATGAATTTTAATTCTTAATTAAATCAGATAAACACATGTTAGCAGATCATAGAGAACTCAATACTAGTTAATTTACTATCTGCTTTCGTTGCTGACAGCATGTTCAATATGACTGAGCGGTTTCAATACAATTTCAAGATTAGCAAGAACATGAACAGCGAGACCAGTCTCAAAGGAGCAAAGCAATAATACTGACGCTTGATTATTGTTGTTTTGTTTATACTGCACTAGAAAGCAATTTAGTTATCCATCTTTTCGATTGCAACTCAATATATGAATAATTTAATATTACTAGCTGTTGCCCGCGACTCCGTCTGCGAAGAATTGGGGTATAAAAAATAGCCTACGACCTATTGTCAGACCTACCGAATATGGAGAAATAAAGTCCATAAGAATCGGTCAAGCCGTTACGGAGGAGTTCGATAGCAAACACCGTAACCAACCACCGTATTAGAAGACTAGCTGTTGCCCGCGACTCCATCCGCGCGGATAATAGGGGTATAAAAAAATATCCTACGTCCTATTCTCAGACCTGCCGAATATGAACAAAAAAGTTTCATAAAAATCGGTCAAGCAAAAATCTCAGTTACTTTAGTAGGCACCTAATCACCTTTTGCGGCTGAGAAGGTAGACAATGTGAAACCTTTTGTGGCTGAGAAGGTAGACAATGTGAAACTATTTTTTTCAACCGACTTCATTCATATGTCATCAATGAAGATGACGAAAAGGAAATTTATTTAGAACTAGCTTTGTCCCGTGCATTCGCTCCCGTGGAAGTATCAAAAAAATTGGCTGGCTCTCTATCTCATGGGAATATTGAAAAATCCCTTCTTTTGACCTCTGTGATCGCCAAAGAACATATCTGCGAAATTTCAAGACTAGAACTGAACCAATTACTTTGCTCACCCGCGACCTTACGATAGTTACGTTTATGCAAGAAATGTGTGTTCATGCAGTTCCTCCACCTCCACCTGTACGAACACACACAAATCACACAAACCTAACCATCACCACCACCAAACTACACTGCATACTGCATTAGGTGGAGGAACTGCATGAAAAACGCCTGATTCAATAAATTATTTCAAGACTAGCTCAAGTAGTTTAGGCTGTGTGTTGAATGTCAGTCAGTCAATTGGTCAAGTTACTCTTTTATAGGTACATACTGTATAAGGTTAATGAATGCAGTGGCGACATTATCTATACTATACATATAGTCTTCTATACTAATATTATAATGAGGAAAGATTTGATTGTTTGTTTGTTTGTTTGTTTACATTGAATAGGCTCCGAAACTACTGGACCGATTTCAAAAATTCTTTTGCCGTTAGGAAGCTACATTATCACTGAGTGACATAAGCTACTTTTTACCGCGGGAAAATACCTTTTCCTACGGGAAAATTAATTTATCGCGGGCGAAGCTGCGGACGGAAGGCTAGTAATATAATAAAGAGATAAACTTTGCTGTTTATCTGGGTGTTTGTACGTAGATGTCATTTTTTATCCCGGCAAAGTACAAACTTCTCGTTGGACGCAGACGAAGTTATGAGTAACAGCTAGTTAGAAATAAAATAAAATGTAAGCAAGATTAATCTGTTTATTGTGATCGGGCAAGGCTGTTGTATGAAAACGGGCCTAGAGCAAAGAACGTCAGGTTTTATTGATGTCGGCACATCATTATTATCTGCTTATATTTTTTTCGCTCCGATACCTTCGCTAATACCTTACTGCGTCGGAAAATTGCGCTCCATTTGAGAGCGAATAATTGAACAAATTACATCGCAAATCGCCTTATGGAAAGAAAATACTGCAAATTAGGTACTTAAAGGATTTTCTAATTCACCCAATCTAAAATTATAAACTTTGGGGTTCTTTACAAAAAAACCTCAACTTACTGGAATTTTGGTTTAAATTTTAGATGATGATATTTTTAATGTACCACTACTTAGACTATAATTAAATTAGGCAACTACCTACATACAGTTCTGAATTTATTGAATGATAAGATTATTATTATATAATAAAAAATTGAAATAATTTAATAATAATTTTAATAATTTATTTTTAAATAATCTTAGATTCGGTGAGCAGCCGTACTGCTAATAAAATAAATAATTATTGAATGATGTTTGAAAATTAAGATATACCCTACTTCATTGCATTTTGTCTGTGATGTGACGAGATTCAGAGATAAATAAAAAACAGCAGTGAATATGTGTGTGTGACAATATGGTATCTATTAGGTACTTTTAAAAAGAAACCGTAGTTATTAAGTTTTATTCTTCATCTTTCTTGGAAATATTTGATTTTCATAAACCAAATAAGTACGTAACTTTTGGCTCTCGATAATAATCACGAAAATCTCGAGTGCAAAAACTCTTCAAATAATTCGACAACATCATTATACCTATACTTCAGAAAAGTCGTATGTTTATACAGTTTATAGGTGTTTCAGCAGCGAAATAATTGGGGATCAGAAATCAACTCGGGGTCGCTCGATTTTGTTAAAAGTAGGTAGATCAGATACGCTTTGAATAAAAAAATCCCAACCCAAAACAAGGAAAGCTTATTTGCAGAAATTTAAGGATAGGGTTGTTTTATTTTCCATTCTATCATCCATTAGAGACCAGGGATAAAATGTTTAAGCTTTGAAGAATTAAAAACATTTGTGTTAAATTCCGAATGTCTTGTAAAAAATGGATTGGTAAAAAATACCTCGCATTTCCCTCGTAGAACTCTTAATTATCTCTTTAAGATAGGAAAGTTAATTCCGATATTTAATTATGCAAATGTTAAAGCCTTTTTTCTTCCGGGATCGTCCTGCAGAAGCCCTTTTCTGTTAATTAAGGTAAGTGAGACGAATAGGCTTATTATTTTTGCGGAAGTTCAGCAGGTCTTCACTTTAGTGCAATAGCTATAGCTGTTTATTTGTGTACTTGTTTAAGGTTCGTTACGTACACGGAATATTTGGTAAACAACAGGCCAAGTGTGTGTCGGGTCACGCGGGTTTCGTATTAGTATTCGGCAATTTTTCTTAATAAGTTTTGATTTTTTTTTCGGACTTACTTTTGTTGTTTGTTAGCCTCTGATGGCTTTTACAGCTTACCGGAGAGATGGCGAGCTGCCACACGGGCCGCTCAGCAAGGGAAAAATTTATCTTAGTATGCCAAAGGGGTTGAGCCGACCTCGGACTTTGGACGCTAAGTAGATATTATGCAAGCAATCGGATTTTTATGCCACATCGTTTTGGAAAGACTACGTTAGTCCCGACAGAGAAGAAAAGGACTTAGTCGGATTGAGGTCTGATTGGAGAGAACTTACCCGGTACGTGCCGGTATCGGTTAAAATAGTGGGGTCGCGTTTCGACTATAACTCAGCCTACTGTGTCGTGGTACTTCTTTTTCAGACTTTTCAAACAAACAGTTTAGTTAGCAAAGACGGGACACTAGATTTGAACAAAAATGATTACCTTATGATTAAACGAACTTACCTGTTGGGTCAAAATTACATTTGAAATTTACCATGATCTTTACGGTACATAAGGAAAACATCGCCAGGAAACCTATACACAGTAATAATAAATAATAAAATAAATATTAGGGGACAATCTTACACAAATCGACCTAGTCCCAAACTAAGCAAAGCTTGTACTATGGGTACTAGACGACGATAAACATACTTATATAGATAAATAAATACTTAAATACATAGACAACATCCATAACTCAGGAACAAATATTCGTGCTCATCACACAAATAAATGCCCTTACCGGGATTTGAACCCAGGACCTCTTGCTTCGTAGGCAGGGTCACTACCAACTAGGCTAAAGCGGTCGTTAACTACTAACAGTAACTACTAACTAGAAAGAAGATACCTGTGTCCAGCAATGGACGTATATAGATCGAGATGACGTGTTCGTGAAGTTCAATCATCAATCATCTGCTTACTAGATGGGCTCGAAGATATTACCATATTTATTTTATTTACGGGTACTTTTCTCCAAATATAGAGTGAAATAGCAGATCCCAGCGTGAAACTACATGCTAATAATTATCGGGGCGAGAGTTATCACTTCAAGACATACCTACGTAACATTCTTACGACGAAACCATGCACAAAACTTACCTACCTATTTTAGTTTTTAACCTATGTTTAACTATGGGCGTTGGTTCAAACAATATGACTTTTTCGAACACTTAATTTTAGTAACACCAAAGCGTTATCGAATGTAGAAATTGCTACCATTCGTAGCGTATGCCACTTGTCTATAGCCACACAGGCTATGAATGCTGCGGTTTGTTTGACACATTCCAAACGGTGCGGTTCTTTTGTATGGTACATCGCCACGCATCAATCATAAATGAGCACGTTTTCATTTCATGCAACCAATTTTGATTTTAAATGGCCTAACACGTCTAACCACTGAAGTGGTGTCATAAATAGCCAAGACTAATTATACAGGGTACAGTACAGTTAGCCAACGCATTACTTTTATTTATATTTCATTTTTCGATTTAGTCCGCGCAGGGTTGTATACCTACTCGGCAAGTGAGATATAGGTAGGTACTAATTATGTTTAAGTAATTTTGTTATTATTATTTGCTTTTATAATCTACAAATTATTTATTTACGCATGCAGTCTTATGTAGCTATTAGTGTGCAGTTTGTTCGTCTATCTAAACAGCGATCAACGGTACTGGCTGAAATCAGCACTGGGGTGCTATAAAAGCCTCAGCATTATGCTGAGCCAGTGTCCAATTTGCAACCACAATGACACATTCTATCTTTGGCATTCGTGTTGTCTTTTGTTTTGTAAAAATATTGATGATGTGTCTTGTGATGTTGTAAATAAACGTATTTTTTTTCTTTGTTTTTTTTCTTTATATCAAGGGAGAATTGACACCAATCGACCTTGTCCCAAAGTAAGCAAAGCTTGAGTTACGTTATGAGTACCTACTAGGCAACGGATAGACATACTTAAATAGATATTAAACCATCCAAGACCCGAGAACAAACATTCGTATTTTTCATAGCTAATATCTGCTCCGACCAGGGATCGAAGCCGAGACCTCAAGCTTTGTAGTCAGATTCTCTAACCTAGGCTATCCGGTCGTCAGTTTTGGAAGTTAAATAAAAACCGGCCAAGTGCGAGTCGGACTCGCGCACCGAGGGTTCCATACACATTTTAGTTATTATAAAAATATACGCCGTAGGTACTGTAGGCACGGCTCGATACCGCTAGCCAGTGGTAAAATGTTGTCCAACTGGCAGGTTAGTTTAATGTTATTATGTATAAAATTTGTAAATAATAAAAAATAAATTAGAAGCGTCAGCGGTATGCGAGTCAGGGCGGATTGCTCCGAACAGCCAAAGGTGCTGGACATAATATTGTAGTAGTTATACTAATCTCAAAGAATAAATCCACATATAAAAAGATATATTGTTATTTCTTATTGAAGTTTAGCATCACGCGCGTATCCCCGTACTAGTTCTACCTAGACTCTAGCTAAGTCCCACAAGTTGGTGGAGGTTAGGCGCGGTCGATGTCTTTTATGTTTTAGCTAGCCATCCAGAGGGCGGCGAAGAAAAACCGTGAGCGGTAAATGAAGGATGACCAATTCCCCGTTGAAAGCCGCGCTTTGACGCATAAACGGAGCGCGTGAAGTATATGAGAAGATTGGGTAAAAGTATCAATTTAAGAAGCAAAACCGTGAGTCAGCTTGCAATATTTTGTGTTATATAGAAATTGTGCACCGATAAAGATTATTTGGAAAGAAGATGGCGGAAAAGTTCGCAGGATACTCAGATGTAGATGATTTTATTCACCAATTTGAAACGATTGCGATCATCAAGAATTGGAATGCAGAACAGAAGCGAGTGGCCATCGCGCTTTATTTAGAGGGACCCGCGTTGGCATGGTACAAGGCCAATTTTACGACGTTGGAGTCGTATGATTTAGTAATACAGAAATTGGCAGAACAATTTCCATCGCAAGAAGACTATGCTCAGTCTTTTTACTACAGAAAGCAAGACCCGAAAGAGCCGTTGCTGTCATTTTATTATGATCTCGAGAGATTGGCGTTGAAAGCAGGCATTACTGAGGACGGTAGATTTATTAAGCACTTCCTCAAATCAATTAATTCGCAATGGCAAGCCCATTTAGCAGCTAGATTGTTCGCATCAAAGGATGAATTAAGAAAAACAATACTACAATTGTGTGATGTATTTAATGCGGAAGCAAATATGAAAACACAAAAAATAAACTTGCCGATTTATAATGATGCAGATTTTATTCCTAGATCACAAGAAAAAAATACGGGGTTCACACCGAGTACGCCGCAGTCACGGTATGGTACTCCAGAGACTCCAATCACTTGCGTCGGAACGCGAGAGGCGCAGCAAGGCGCGCCAAGGCCGTACGGCGGCTATAATTTACGTCCACGCCAGTGGTACACAGGAGCGCAGGCTAGCGCTTCAACATCAAATGTCCAGAGGCGTCAGGATAGCCGGGGCGCATCAAATATAAATGCGGTTGTTCAGGAGCCGAATCTTGAAGCACAGCATAATGTTCCGCAGATCAACACGATTTTTTCACAGAAGTTTCCAGATATTGGTAATATTTATACGAGCATGGACACGTTCGTGCCGACGGAACTTAATGGCAAGCTATGTAAGGCTTTGGTGGATACTGGAGCCAATGTTTCACTGATATCTGCTGCGCTTGCAGAAAAATATTGCTTGAAGTATAAGCGTGCACTTGGCACACCTTTGCGTACGGCAGGGGGCTCCAATATTCATACTGTAGGAGCGGCTAGCACATATTTACTTGTGGACAGGGGTTGTTGTCCCATAAATTTGTTTATAGTAGAGGAAGATTTGGATAGCGTAATCATAGGACAGGATTTCCTAAGTGCGCATAACGCAATTATTGATTTTTATAGGGGCAATTTGACGTTGAAGGGAAAATTCCGTGTCAACTTCATTAAAAAAATAAGTGACACGATATCTAATTTAAAGAAAGAAGTGCGAACGAATGAAAATAGGTCGAAAGAGGTTGAGTGTGAGAAAATAGGTTTCTTGACCACGGAATGTCAAGTGCGTTCCCTTAAAACGGCAACAGGGTTCTGTGCTAATAATTTTTCTGTTTCAGACTCAAATCGTATGGCCAAGAAGGTTGTGTCGGTCAAGAAAATGCCGATTGAGGATGGAAAGGTGAAGGGTGAACGGTGTTCAAAGTCGAAAGGGTTTCAGAGGAAAGCTGGTCTGATGATGAAGGAGCGAAAGGCCCCTTCAGAAAGATGTAGTACGAATGATGGACGGTTTGCGAGAAGGCGTAGAATCGTGAAGAAACTCGGCACCGATACGGTGAATGGTAATGTAAACCCGACTTATAATTTTATAAAAACTAATAAATATATTTTTCCACAGAGGGGAACCCTAAATCGGTTTAGAAGTGAGTGTAAGGAGTCGAGTGAACTCGATAGTGTGACAGACGCTATTAAAAAAGTTCATTACAGACGTCGTATCCCTGAATTTAAGAATAAAAAGAAATTGACACTTGCGTCAAATGGTAGTAGTTGTCATGTAAATAAAAAAATTTTGAATATTTTTTTACAGCGACTAACGAAATATGATTTAATAGATAATGGGTTAATAGTAGTATTTGTGTCTGTCATAGGTTAGTATTATTTATAGTTTGTTTGTAGTCCAAGTGCCGTGTGCCGGAAAAGATAGTGAATGGGTTTCGTACATTGTGCTAAGACAGGTAAATAATAGGGATGATTAATAGTAATTGATTTATGTGTTTTTATGAATGACCATAGGTTGTTGTTCCTTAGTTTGCTGTGAATTTCAGGCGCTAGCTATGGCAATTAGCGTTATAATGAAATTATATGACTTATGTGTGCTATAATGTTAATTTAGGATTTATGTGCGCTATAATGATAATATGCGACTAATATTTTCTTTCTTATGTATTTTTCATATTGGGAGATTGAATATTCGCATGCTGAGATGAGAAAGCAGTCTACAGCAGCCAGGCTGTGGTTGATGAAGACTGATGGCAGCCCCAGCTGTCCATATCAAAGCTGATGTCTGATGACATCGATGGAATCATAGCCCACTGATAAATTTTTACTATTATTTTTAGTTTAGGGAATTTTTTAAATATAAAAATTCACCAAGTATAAGATTATTGGAACATACATCTCCCAGTATGAGCTATAATCAGATATGATGTGAACTTTGGTATATAAAGAATTGGTAGTTCTAGATTTTCTTAGCATGTGAAGAACTTCATATCTTCATGTGTTCATGAGGCCCAAAGATAATTGGTGTTCACGGCTGGTGATTATAATGTTTGTTTTTCTGTGTGCCTTTCAAATAGATTGAAGCAGCAGAAGTCCACACAGCCATCTGGGATCGCCGATAGGCTGCCCAGGGGTCCACACTTGGATCCATGGCTGTGAAATAAGAAAAATGATGGAAGACTCGCAGCTTGTAGCTGTGAAATAAGAAAAGATGGAAGACCACTAGCCAAGCAGAGTAGCAACTCCGCTCTTGGGTCCTGAGAGACAAGAATATGAACACCACAACTCCTCAGCATCTGGCGCTGAAGAATGGGCAGAACACAAGAGGATATCTGCTAAGATATCTGGTACACCGCATAAAAAGGCAAATTATGCTAGCAACATGTGCTAATAGAGCAGATGCTGGCAGTATGATATTCTTGCCATGAAGCTCTGATGTCTAGAGGCATTCTGGCCAAAAATTAAATATGACACAGATGTTTCAGTGCAAGAATGATGTGTCATGTTGCGCAGGCAACATTGCATGTCCTATTGTTTAGCTAGGACATAACTTGGAAAAGGCGTTAAGCTTTTTTCGGGTTTTGCTTAACGAAGCCCCATCTTTATAGGAACTCTATGGCAATTGCTAATAACAATAGTCATATACTAACATAGAGTTCCATGAAAAAGATGTGGCTAGCCACTAGCAGTGGCACTTTCATAACTGTATATCCCGCGAGGTAGGATTTTAGAGTAGGCTCCGTCCCTTGAGAGGATGGGAGGATATGTAGGCACGGCTCGATACCGCTAGCCAGTGGTAAAATGTTGTCCAACTGGCAGGTTAGTTTAATGTTATTATGTATAAAATTTGTAAATAATAAAAAATAAATTAGAAGCGTCAGCGGTATGCGAGTCAGGGCGGATTGCTCCGAACAGCCAAAGGTGCTGGACATAATATTGTAGTAGTTATACTAATCTCAAAGAATAAATCCACATATAAAAAGATATATTGTTATTTCTTATTGAAGTTTAGCATCACGCGCGTATCCCCGTACTAGTTCTACCTAGACTCTAGCTAAGTCCCACAGTACACAGCCGTAACTATAATACCAGTGTTAGCAGAGCCCTGCTTCTAAGTAAAATGTACGCCTAGTGGGATCATTTTATGTTGGTTATCGAGACCCCCCTTAATGTTTGATTTAATTATATTTTTATTATTTGTTGTTGTAGCGGCCACAGTAATACATAATCAGTGAAAATTTAAACTACCTAGTTGATGTCATTACTCATTATAGAGATTAGATAAAAAGCGGAATAAAACACGTTTCTTGTATGACGACCGCCTTTAATTTTCAACTTTATTTCATGTTTAGTATTTGTTGTTATAGCGGCAACAGAAATACATCATGTGTGAATATTTCAACAGTCTAGCTATGACGGTTCGTGAGATACAGCCTGGTGACAGACGGAAAGACAGACAGACGGACAGTAGAATCTTAGTAATAGGGTCCCGTTTTTACCCTTTGAGTATGGAACCCTAAAAAACGGTCACTTTTACTCTACTAGAACCACTACAGATATCAGCAACTACTACAAAGGTTTTTCATAGCTTTTCAGGTGTTTTTTTTTTACTTTGGTCATATATCAATAAGTACGTACATGTGTCATTCATTGGGTACATGAGTAAGTAAATGGGTATTTTGAATATAATATAGAGGAAAAAGAAAAAGAGAAATGGAGTTAGTCTCATTCTTTACTAAGTGCGTATGTATATAAACCCTTTATTGTACAAAAGAAAAGAAAAAAAGGACACTTGACAACCGCTTGAACAAAGGCGAACTTATCCCCTTAAGTATCTCTACCAGTCAACCTTTGAGCAAGTCTAAGTTAGTATAGCACTGTAACAATAATTTTTAGTAGCCTTTAACACGTGATAATTTAAGTACAACTTCTTCATAATTTATGCTTGTCGCCAATGTAAAAACATTAAAGTAAATACAACAGTGATTATTGCATACCTAGATGTCAAACTACAAACCTTCGCATTATTATACAAATAAAAGTACACCTCTCTACTATTGTCTCATTGCTATTGTTCAAACGGCAGTTTTCATAGGTAAACAGCCCACAATTTTCAATATATCAATTAAAACCACAATTATATCGGAAATCCTCTATCCCAGCATTAGCAAAACGAATCATAACTCATCAAAACTAACAAGTTCCACTTCCTGACCTGAATCCCGACCGCAAATATATTAAATTTAGGCTCTAGCTAATTATATTATGAGTGCCAGCCAGCATCAGAACTGTCCTTCACTTATCGTTTTTAGGGTTCCAGAGCCAAAATGGCAAAAACAGAACCCTTATAGTTCCGCCATGTCTGTCGGTCCGTCCGTCCGTCCGCGGCTTAGCTCAGAGACTATTAGGGCTAGAAAGCTGTAATTTTGCATGGACATAATCCGAAACAAAATTGAAATTAACCGGACAAAGTAAAATAAAATGTCGAAAAAATAATTATTCGCCTCAACTCTCGTGGCGTTACCTATATCATGATTAATAGTTTGGATTCTTAAATCAGATACGGCATGTTGATCGATCGCGTATCTTTTCCCGCCCAAACTAACGATCTTGATACCCGCAGACCTCCGTAAATTAATGCTTAAATCAACAAATTAGAAAAACAACGGGTTGCACGTTAGTATTTGTTTGTTGTTATAGCGGCAACCAAAATACATCATCTGTGAAAATTTCAACTGTCTAGCTATCACGGTTCATGAGTTACAGCCTGGTGACAGACAGACGGACGAACGGACGGACAGACGGACGGACAGCGAAGTCCCAAGAAGCGAAGTATTAGGGTCCCGTTTTTACCCTTTGGGTACGGAACCCTAAAAACAGCTAACGAATTTATTTAAGCGCATCACTTCAGAACGGATCTGCCGATTCGGCTAGTTATTTTTTGTCGTATTTGTAGTTGTGAGATTGTAAGAAAGAAAACGTTTGAAATATTGTACAAATAGTTGAAAATTTTAAATAAGAAAACCTTTATTTTAAACAGTTACTAAGCGAGCGAGGCAATAAGTTTTCTTCATAAGTACGCCCATGCAAAACCGGGGCGAGTAGTTAGTTAGTAAAAGAAAAACATAATCATGTCATCTCGAGCTAAACTCGATCACAGGCGTGAGTTATCCGTATTTTTTCACTAAATATGAGATCACACAGGCTTCTATTTTTAAGTAAAATCCTTTTTATTTCGTGATCTCCCTACAGCATATTTGTAGAACATTGCTACGATTGTATAGAAGAAGTTTACACAAAGGTTTAAAGCGCAAAGCATCGATATTTTCAATGGTATTAAACAGCACAAAGGTGGACAACGACTAATCCGCTCAACTGAGCGACCAAGGATTGTCACACAGCTCTCGGTAGAGAGCTCAAGTGTTCTCTACAACCTACAGGTGTTTTATAATCCTGTTGTGAATAGGATTTACATATCTAACAAGACTAGGCATTCTTGAAAGTGATATTTAATACAAACGCAGCTCAGCAAAAAACCGAGAAAAGGATTACTGGGTATTTTCCGAAACTTTACTCGTTTGTTGGTACATTTTCGCGATTTCTATTTAAGCACGGATGAGTAGCCATAGAGACTAGTCAGATTCCATTGAAAAGACTTTACCCTCGTCCGATATTGTGATTTGAATAGTTTATTCTACAAATTGAATCTAAGTACTACCTACTCTTCTAAGAAAGTGGAAGAAAACTATATTAGTGTTATTAAATTTGCTTTAATTAATTAAATGTAAGTACAACAAGCTGCAAGTAAATAGGCTCAAGTACCAATTAAACAATAAGTAGCAATAAATACAGAACGAACTACTAGATGCGAGTTCTAAGGATTCGTATCGTAAACAACTATTCGGTAACTCTTGCATGGTGTTATCACTTATCAGCCATTCTTATAGAGTGTGTAATGATCGGTATAAAAAAAATGAATGTAACTTAGTCATATCATCATCAGCCAAGCCAATATACGTCTCACTGCAGAGCACAGGCCTCCTCTCAGAATGAGAGGGCTCGGACCGTAGTTCTCATGCGGGTCCAGTGCGGATTGGGAACTTCACTCACACACACCATTGAATTTATTCGCAGGTGTGTCTAGGTTTCCTCACGATGTCTTTCTTCGCCGTAAAGCTCATGGTAAATTCCAAATGTAATTTTACACAAGTATTCCGAAAAACTCAGCAGTGCGAGCACGGGGCTCGAACCCATGACCCTCTGCTGGAGAGGCCAAAGGTTAAACACTAGGCAACCAAGACTTTTTTGTATATTTTATTACTCTTAAAGATAGTTCCGTGGAATAAACGAATCGATGCATAACGTGAATAGAAGTGATCACAACGCGCTAAGGGCGATATCGACACAGGTAATGCGACTTAGCGTCGCGTGAATCCCGGGAATCAATAACGAGATTATCGAGATAATACTATAATAAGCACAGTAGGTACGCTTCCACGGAAAAGCTTCGCCAGTGCCATTTCCTCGACGGTTGATTACTCTTCTATTCGAACACACATTGATAGATACAGTTTATTTTTTTACAGATATCAAAATCAAAATCAAAAATTGTATTTAAAATAAAAAATAAAAATTCATTTATTACCACAACATAGTAGGTATCAAAACAGGAGCAAAGACAAATACAAAGACAAATTTCTGTAAGTAGGCCGTTAAATGTCAGTTTTTAGGGTTCCGTACCCAAACGGTAAAAACGGGACCCTATTACTGAGGCTCCGCTGTCCGTCCGTCAGTCACCAGGCTGTATCTCATGAACCGCGATAGCTAAACAATTGAAATTTTCACAGATGATGTATTTCGGTTGCCGCTATAACAATAAATACTAAAAAACAGAATAAAATCTGCGTCTGCGTCTGTAAGTCTGCGTTTGTCGCGTCCCCTCTTTTCGAAGGCACTCCCCTAGCTACCACAGCCAGTATCGGAATCCTTGGTATTGACATCTCGAGTGAAGTCCAGTTCCGCGACCACTTGAAGAGTAGGGCTAAATTAGCCTCGAAGAAGCTCGGAGTGCTCAACAGATCGAAACGGTATTTCACTCCAGCCCACCGCCTGCAGCTTTATAAGGCGCAAGTTCGCCCACATATGGAACACTGCTCTCATCTGTGGGCGGGGGCTCCCCAGTACCAGCTTCTCCCTCTGGATCGCATACAACGGAGAGCGACTCGAATAGTCGGCTGCCAACGAATTTCTGATCGGCTTGATTCCTTGGCGCTGCGTGGAGATGTAGCTTCACTGTGCATCTTCTATCGCATCTACATCGGAGAGTGCTCCGAGGAGTTATTCGGGTTGATCCCTGCTGCATCCTTCCGCCACCGCCCTACGCGACAGCACTTCCATCCTCACCATCTGGATGGTTGGTTGTCTTCTACTGTGCGTTTTTCCAGAAATTTCCTGCCTCGCACAGCAAAGCTCTGGAATGAGGTTCCTGTTGCAATATTCCCGGACCGATATGACCTTCAAGCTTTCAAAAAAAGAGCGTACTCCTACCTAAAAGGCCGGCAACGCACTTGTGACTCTTCTGGTGTCGCAGGTGTCCATGAGCGACAGTAATCGTTTACTATCAGGCGATCCGTCTGCTCGTTTGCCCCCTATACCATAAAAAAAATATTTAAGGGGGCTTCCATACAGCAAACGTGATTTTTTTGCTCGTTTTTGCTCGATATTGATAACGGCAACAGGTAGACGCTTGAAATATTCACAGAATATTTAGTTATAATATTCACTTTAAAAAATATTTTTTTTAAATTAACATACAACAAATATTTAAGGGGAGCTCCCACAGAACAAACGTGATTTTTTTGCCGTTTTTATAGACAATGGTACGGATCCCTTCGTGTGCGAGTCCGACTCGCACTTGGCCGGTTTTTTAGTCCACCAACGCTTTCGGAAAGACCATGGTTGTCAAGAATGCGCCGCAAGAAACTAGGCACTAAGTATTTTTTTCTAAAAACGGATTACAATTTCATCTTCATTACAGAATATATTTCATGCATTTAGGTACAGTCGAGTTCACCAATATCTGTACAGCCAATCTTTCATAAATATCTATACATAGAACTTATTACAGTAACATAAGATCTATGTATAGATATTTATGAAAGGTTGGCGATACAGATATT
Organism: Archips crataeganus; assembly: GCA_947859365.1. Taxonomy (NCBI): domain Eukaryota; kingdom Metazoa; phylum Arthropoda; class Insecta; order Lepidoptera; family Tortricidae; genus Archips; species Archips crataeganus. The sequence continues at coordinate 10,044,474 of OX402062.1, forward strand.
GGTGAACTCGACTGTACAGTCGACAAAAGCGAGGCCTCCCCAATTTCAAAACAAATTTACTTGCAGCCGTTGAAGTTCATTGGTATGGATTGGTTTGGACAGATGTCTAGCCATTGCAAGCAAAATGGACATTTAAGGTGTCATGGCGACCTTTTTGTCGATGGTATGTATGTAGAAATTCCAGTGAAAGGAGTAGGATACTGTATTTTTAAAAGAAAAATCAAAAACAATTGCCAAATTGAAACACTTATCCGAAACACAGGCACGGAGCAAATAAAGAAGAAAAAAATTAACTCTATCTGGCTAATTGTCGACGGATCAAAGTGGGGAGCGCTAGGTAAATCCGACCCGTGATATTTTTATTTTTCAGTGGGTACCAAGTGGAGGTAGGGTGGGGCGAGGCCGCGGGCGCTATTCGCAATTGTTATTATTACAAAGAGATTGCCGCTGAGCCGGCTCACGACTCGAGAATTTTTCGGCGAATTAATCTAACAGCCCATAATTGCCATTATTACAACGTGCCCGCTAAGTACGCTGTAAGACATTGGCACTTGCCGCGAAGCGACGCCATCAGCTTACTAAACCAGTATTAACATCGAATTTATTTATATCAATATTCGTTTGAGACAACGACGAGTCAAACCAAGGAGATGGTGGGACGATTCGGACATGTACGCAATGACTCGGCTGATATTGCGCCAGGCCGGGAGTTGTAAAGGCCAAGAGCTAATTATAAGAATAATATGGGTTTGAGAATAGACGTTTTACTTCTTTGTTTTACATATTTTTTAAACCCCGACGCAAAGAGAGGGGTGTTATTTCGTTGTTAGGGTTCCGTACCCAAAGGGTAAAAACGGGACCTTATTACTGAGACTTCGCTGTCTATCCATCTGTCCGTCTGTCACCAGGCTGTATCCCAGGAACCGTGATAACTAGACAGTTGAAATTTTCACAGATTATGTAGGTATTTCGGTTGCCGCGCACTATAACAACAAACACTAAAAAACAGAATTAAATAAATATTTAAGGGGGCTCCCATACAACAAACGTGATTTTTTTGCTCGTTTTTGCTCGATATTGAGAACGGCAACAGGTAAACGCTTGACATATTCACAAAATATTTAATTATATTCACTTTAAAAATAAATAATTAAATTAAAATAAAACAAATATTTAAGGGGGGCTCCCATAGAACAAACGTGTTTTTTGCCGTTTTTATAGATAATGGTACGGAACCCTTCGTGCGCGAGTCCGACTTGCACTTGGCCGGTTTTTAGTCAACTGTAAGTTTGAGATTAGCTGAAAACTTCGAAATAAGAGATAAATAAAAACACTGCAATAATGATAAACTTACCTATGAACACGAAGATTTGATGGTGGGCGTACCGCAGAAGCATTGAGATGGATACCGTCTGAAACAAAAATTACATATTTTAAGAAAAGAAACGTAAAAATGTATCACCATAGGTAACCACTTTTTGCCATTAACATTTTCAGCATTGCGTTGTATCATAATCATACATAATTTAATTAATTCTAAAAGGTACCAAAAATAATTTCATTAAAAAAATCGACCAAGTGCCAGTCGAATTCAGGGTTTCATACAAATTCAAATCGAATCAAAAATAAGTCTGTATTTCATTAATAAACAAATTTATTTTTATGCGGATCAGTCGGATAAATTTTCCTTTATTTGTGCTGTGAGGATTTATTTTCTGACAAATTTCATAAATTTATGCCAACGGAAAGTACCTTTACGACTACAGACCCATGGTTTTAGTATGAAAATAGAATTTATAAAGGCTGTATGAGGCGATATAATTCCATGTCCACTCGAAATAAATCATTATAATTTCTTACTAACAACGTCTCTCCTAGGAGATAAAATATTGTTTGCACCTAATCCAAGTGATTTTTATTTAATGTTAAACTATAAAAAATATAATTATTATTATAATAAAAATTATATTATTATTATCTTCTAATCTATCTATATAAATAAAAATGAATCACCGAAATGTTTGTACGCGCATAACTTCCGATCGACTGCACAAAATTGGATAATTCTTTTTTTGTTGCGTTTGTTATTGTCAGGAGAAGGTTCTTATGAAAGAAAGTTAAGAAACAACGCAACGGGGGCGAAGCCGCGGGCATCAGCTAGTAGTATATAAAAATCTCGTGTCACGGTGTTTGTTATCGAACTCCTCCGAGACGGCTTGACCGATTTTTATGAAACTTTTTTTTCTATACCTATACGGTAGGTCTGAGAATAGGTCGTAGGCTATTTTTTGTATACCTATTCTTCGCAGACGGAGTCGCGGGCAACAGCTAGCTAGTCTAATATATAAAAATCTCGTGCGTGTCACGGTGTTTGCTATCGAACTTCTCCGAGACGGCTCGACCGATTTATATTAAACTTTTTTCTCTGTATTCGGTAGATCTGAGAATAGGTCGTAGGCGTATGTTGAGGGTCCGGAAACTTACGTGGAGTGTTTTTGGAATGACGGCTGTTGTGAAGAGTATGATCAGAATAGTCTTTACGCTACGGGCCTGCCACTGTGTTTTTATCTCAATTCAAAGATCTGTGTATTTAGACATTTTTTTTGTATTTGGTTAGCAAGTTGTGAGTGTCACAGATGGTAATATAATATCTATAAAGGTTACTGATTTGTTATGTTTATCCAGTATTGTTGTCTGGTCCGTTGTAGTGTATTGTTTTGTCTGTTATTATCAGAGATCGGTAATATTTAGTATACGTAATAGGGTACTATTTTACCTATAGGGTAATAGCTCGAGGCAGACACTAAGTTTTACTCCGAAATAATCCGTGTTCAACATTCTATCTCAAATATTAATTTGAAGTTCGAGTGCGCGTTTGACAGCCGCCGTGACGTGTGACTCCGGGAAGAAGGGCTACGGATTAGCCCGAAGCAAGTCGAGTTAAACTCGTTTTAAGACGTGAGTGAACCGTTTATTTTCACTTTGAAGTTCGATTTTAAAATATAGCAGTAACTTTGTCAAAATTAAAACAATTAACTAGATTAGACATAATGAGATTTTATGACTACATATTGATGAAATTCTGCAGCAATAAAGGGCCAAATAACCGTATACGTTCTTGCAGAGGCGCGGTTGACCGCAGACAATTAAATTAAACGTGAACCCTAAGCCAGTCTTTCGATACACTGCGGTGCTGCACAGGGCAATATTTAGCGATACCACTGTTACTTAAATGGATTCAATCTGCACTAAGCGTTTCGTTAATGAAATTCAATCGCGCCTGTGCGGCCCGGGGAGCAAATGATGTGGCGAAAAGATTGATAGCGCGAGCGACGCCGTCCCTACCTCCGTACGTGATTCTACGCAACCATTCCGAATTGAACTTTGTTATAAGGAACAGGGTCGACACTAAACAACTATTTATACGATTGCAATTTCAATCACGATCATCCCAGACGTTGTTTATACTATACTTTATGGTATAAAAGGACTAACGAGTTTCAACAACGAAAGTCGATATGATATATTGCTCCACTGGACCAAACACGGTACGCCCAGATATTATGATGGGACGTTGTTCTTCAAGTTCCATAATATAAAGAGTATTTCCCAGACAAGCAAGTATTTTCGTTGGACGGTTGGGTTGGGGGCACTGCAGTGCAAAAAGCGACGCAGCGCGACGGGGCATGCGAGATTCGCGCAATGGGCCGGACTTAATCCGGCCACCGGGATGCTGTTAGTTTTTACAGTAACCGTAAAGTAAAAAGCCACCGCGCATCGATCGTGCACCACAGTAAATATTACAACCGCGACGGTTAATATGTGGGCTCCTGCTTTTATTATCGCCCCCAAGTGATCGATCAGACGCTAGCTAGCTAACACATTGTTGTTTCCGAAACTCGCAACTTCGAAATTGTTACCCGATTGGTACACTGTTACCTTGATGAAGCACTATGAACGACATAACTTCAACCCGTTTAAGCTTTGAGCCAGCTTGCAGGCGACCTTTTGACAACAATTTACAACAATATGATAAACACAGTTGCGGAAACTAATGAGAACGAGGGTTTAGCTGCGCAGCTAGTAATATCGTGCGCGATAAAGCGGTAGGTACCTTTATTTTTCTCACCGTGCTACTGATGTAATTGGAAATGCGAAATGAAAAGCATTGCACGCTGGGAATTTATCTGCCGCATAGTTTACTTTGTCGTTTTAATTTGTCGCATTAGAGGAGACTAGCTTTATTAAAATATGGCTGGATGACAGTTATTTGAAAGCTTAAAATGAAAGTAATAAACGCGATGGTCGTATCTGAAATTCCTCTAATTCGCTTTGAGCCTTGACAGTACCCACTCTATGTAACCGGAGACATATGTTTGGCGGTATGCGCGCCGTTTGACAATTGATTAATGCAATTTCTCTGCTTCCTGACGTCAGTCAATTGTATATGCTGCCGAATGTGTATCGAGGTACCTACTTCGATAGTCACACAATAGGTACAATGTATCCAGGGCGGTAAGCTAATAGTAGGGATTTATTCTGACTGAACCTCTTGTTCTGCGATAGTGCATTTGAGTCGAGGAAACATTCCCTCATTTGTCAACTTTGTCGATTAAATTACCTGAAAACGAGCTACTTCCAAAATATATATTAAAATGTGTTAAGTAGGTATAGGTACGATCGAAGGGACACTGAATCTTCTTCGTAGAAATGAATGATAATCCTTCTAAAAACTAATATTTTGGCATGCAGCCACAGGCATGCATGAAAACCTGTTAGATAATAATCGCTTAAGACAATCATAACGTTAGGTACACTATTACCACTCCATTGAATCTTGTTCTATTTCCGTAGCTGTCTTTGCGATGACCTGTCCGAGCTATGTTTTTTTTTTTTAATGAGTCGCCAAAGGGGCCAAAGACGCGAAGTCTTTGCTATTTTTTACTTTAGGGTAGGAAGAGTGACTTGTGCTCGGGAAAAATCCCTTCGGACGAACTGGGAATGGAGGACCCAGACAGTGTCCGACTTGCACGGACTAAAAAACCCGGTCACAAGTCCCCTTCTCTATTGGTTATCAAGACAATAATCGTATGCTTTAAATTTTGAGGAGGGGAGGGGTAGGGAGGGGACTTAATCTACCCACAGTGTCCTGCCTCAGCCATTTGCTGGAAGGCCGGGAGAGGAGCATGCATTCTCCCGCTGGGCACTGGGGGGTGCTTAGGTCGGTCTTTTATGTTTTTACCCGTTGGTTACTTCCTTGACCGACCCTCGCCCATCTCCGAGCTATGTTAATATAAGTAGGTATATAACATAAAATAATAATATTAATAATGATGAATCTGCAGTAAAAACACCTAGTTTAGCCGTTAAGCCTAACGAAGTTAAGAAATTCTATGTTATACCCTTTTATATTCAAGCATTTTTTTCCTGGAAAGCATGACCACGGCCGCTATAACGTCGCCGAAACGCCGACGTACTTTATTAACACACGAGTTACTTAATCACGATTTAAATGTTGCTATGTATGAATGAAAATCGCGTAAGTTTAAAACGCCCATATTTTAACCCCCCTACAAATGACGTTCAAGAACTTGGACCATATTAGTAATATGTAATTTAACCATACAAAACGACTGAATGGAAAAAGTTCCGTTGTAACACGAAAATTACCCACACTACTTTTATTTTTCAAAAAAAAATCAATATGTTTATTCTGTAAGTAGGTAGGCCGAAAAGGGCTCTTTTACACGTCACTTTTTTAAACTACCAGCGCTATTGGAAAGACCATTTGCCAAGAAGAATGCGCCGCAAGAAACATAAAGAAAGTTTTTATTTTTTTCAAAACTAAATTACAATTACAAAAAAAAACATAAATTACAATAACGCTTCCACCGCCAGGAAAAAAAGGAATATTGGAGATGTATAGTCTTCCAATGTCTAAATTATTAATATAGGTAATTCTGAAATATACATTTTCTTGTCACAACGGAAACCATTCACACTATAAGTACTGGTGGTAAGGAGTCAAGTTTTTGAACTCCACCCATACACGTCAAAAACAAACCGCGCTTAAAACAAAAAAACTATATTGTTTTGCTGCAAATGGCTCATTATCTTCTATGCTATTTGCAAAAAAAAAACCTTTTCTTACATGAAAAACTCCACCAACAGTTCGCGCGAGGAGTTTTGTAAAAACAAACACAAGGTTACCGTAACGGTGCGCGGTGCGCGTCAGAGGTGGAATTTGGAACCGTAATAAAGTTTGAAAGGGCTGTAAAAGCGCAATAACTGTAACTCGGGGAGAGGGCCGTGATTTTAGTGGCGAAGCAGAGCCGCGCCTCGCGATACCTATTAATTGATCTGGATTCTAGGGTTACCACAAGGTTACCACACGTAATGCCCAAACGGTCAGGGTTTCATCATCAAAATACAGAAATTCTACTTCCCGATCTCTGTTCTCATTTTGAATGTTTTCCAGTATAGTAGGTAGTATTTTTTCACTTAAATTTATTCCACCATTTAAAACATAATGGTACGATTTTTACAAGCTTTTATTTAGCTCACCCCGTTTGTTTTATTCTTGGGTCAAATCTTAGAAGTCGAATTTGACCCACTTCCAGTGGTTGAATTCACTTGAAATTTGTTAAACTTATGTAGGATGGATGGCAATGCAAGTACAGTCAACAAAAAGTACAGTCAGCTAAAAAGCTTGCTTTAAAATGAAATTTTTAACAAAACTTATTTTTCCCAAATTACACTGAAACTAGAACACATAAAAACAGAAAAACATCGCTTAGGCCGGAAATCAAACCCCAGTTTCTTATCATTCTGTGATTAACTAATTAAGGTAATTAACTAGTAATTAACTTTTTGCTAAAACTTCCATTTTTAAACAAGTTAGTTTTTGCCCCTGTTACCATCTAGGCCCAAAGTACTCGTGATGACGAATCAAACGAGTCAAAACTCGATGAGGTTATGTCGTTTTATGACAGCGTTCCTATGGCCACGTTCAAGCCCCATCATCAGATCATCTCCATGTCATAATAATATTGCATTGTTATCCGATTTATACGTGTATGCAAAAATTTCAGCTTTATCGGAAATCGGGAAGTGAGTCAAATTTAACTTGCGAGATTTGATGACACAAAGACAATGGGACGGGTGAAGAAGGTACCGTAAATATAAAAGCTTGTAATAAAGGGTTCGATCTAAGACTAGGCTAAAATATTCTGGTTTTTTCAATGTGTTCCGTTTCAGTATAATGGCAAAATATTACAGCTTTTTACAAGAATCCATCGTTTTCGGATGTTTTTATTTTCCTGTTGTATTTAAAACCTGGTAACCTTACTTAATACCCGTGCGTTAACATGTGCCGAAATATTGCTACTGTTGTGCATAATTTGAATCTTTGTGATAATTCAACTTCATAACTGTGAAACTAATTTCAATCAGAGTGTTTTAGAATTATAATCAGCCTCGACGAAATTAATTGCGATTACGTACAATGAAACATAAATTAATTAGATTTCAATACTTTACGTAAACTTGTACAAGTTTTTTGTAAGACATTAAATTCTATCAATTTTCCGGACTAAATATTTAGTTTAGATATGAATTGAAATCAGCATTGAACGCAATATCCATAATAAAAGTGCAAGATAACAATTTGTGTACAACGCTATCTATCACTATCTTTTAATGACTACCGTGAAACTTACTCTTTCTAGTCTCGCTACTGCACGCTAGATGGTAGCCAAAAAAGGCAGGCGCACGTGCCGTCAACATTACACTGCAGTGTACCTCTTGAGCGACTTAGTGAGCTTACAATTTATTCAAGTTCAGCTACTCGCTGGTAGATGGCGTGCTAAAAAACATTACTAGAAAGAAACTGCGAACGCGAAATGTCGCGTTGACAATGACAACAATGGTCTTCACTGTCCGCATTCATGGACTTAATACCTATCCTAGACTGAGTACTGCGACAAAAAAGTAAGGCCGAAAAAAAAACAAACCAGAGAGTTGCATCTCGTTCTAATTAGGGTGATCAAGTACTGGTGCGAGTGGGGCACAATTCTCTAGTTTCTTGTTATCTCTCGGACCGCTGTCTCTAGTTGCCATTATTAAACTGTATGGCTTGGTAATATGGGTCACTTTTGATTGACTAATGAAAGTTAGTACTCAGTCCAGGTTAGGTATTAAGTCCATGTCCGCATTCGATAAAATGATGATAGTGATAGCGTAAAAAATACACTACAAGATGTTGCCCGCGGCTCCGCGTGCGGTGAATTCGTTTATCAGTATCCCGCGGCAACTATGGAACTTTCTGGGATAAAATCCATTCTAGGGTCACAAACTATCATCTACTCCAAATTAAATAGGTTCAGCAGTTTAATACATTCAGTACTAGTGACACGCATGCGTGTCAACAGAATTCGTACTCGGCAGTGACACTCATTCGTGACTACGATCATTTCGGTCGGTTAACTGACACCGCGAAAGTGCCCACGTCACAGACTTTTCGTGTTAGTAATTAAGTTATAATATAAATATGTATGTTAGTCTTTAAGGTATTTTTTTTTATATGGGCCTATGCAGCCCGAAATAAAAATTATTCTATTCTATTCTATTCTATTTCGGCCGACATGGCGTAAGGGCTTAGCGGAACGTTGCCGGAGCCGAATGTGTTAAGCGTAAAGAGGTAACAGACAGAGTTATTTTCGCATTTATAATATGTATTAGTTAGGAGTAAGGATTTATTTATTATTTGAGCAACAGAGAACCCAAATAAAAAAGCGAAAAGTTAAATAAACACAACCGCGTTAAAGAGATTTAAATTTCACTATTTTTTAATACTGGTCTTTTGGTGGGACTGAAAATCATAGTTAACATGTTCAATTTCCTCATACAAAATAAATAAATAAAAAAAAAATGAAGAAATAAATAAATGATTGAAGGAGCTTCAACTTTGAAGTTGTGAACCCATAGTGGAAACACAGACTCTAAAAAGCTTCATGACCTCACGTTAGGGGCCCCCAGACAGGGAAGGTGTTAAGAAACATGTGCTCAACCCTTCGGAAGCGGGAAGTCAAAAAACGTACATACTATTCTTAACTGTTTCATATAAAATCAATTTTATAGATGCAAATAAAAATGGAAAATGAATAATAATAAAATCAATGAATAATATCACGGGACAATTCACACCAATTGACCTAGTCCCAAAGTAAGCTAATTAAAGCTTGTGTTATGGGTACTAGGCAACGGATAAACATACTTATATAGATAGATACATACTTAAATACATATTAAACACCCAAGACCCGAGAACAAACATTCGTATTTTTCATACAAATATCTGCCCCGACACGGGAATCGAACCCGGGACCTCAAGCTTCGTAGTCAGGTTCTCTAACCACTAGTATTTAAAGCTGATCAGAGCAGCACAAGTTTTTTAAGGTGCTAATCAAAGTGTCATGTAAGAAAAAATAGTATAAATACTTACAAATACAAGCATAATGAAGAAAGCAGCGATGTAAGAGCTTCGCGCCGTCAGCATAGACACGAAGCGGTAGTGCTCACCGGTGATCACATTCCTGTTAAAATACTATAACATGTACAACTACCATTGGCTCCGCTTCCATGGAAGCAACCCCCTCAGAATCTCTAAAAAGATTGCTTGGATACAATCGCGATGTCCACTAGGATCACCTATTTCCCCCAGGTACAATAATTATACACCGTGAAATTTTAGTGGTTGTTTTCCCGAAACGAGGTGATTTAATATCGATTGTACAATCGATTTATAATTACTATTTTGACTAGAGTCAAAAATCCAATTGTGAAAAACGAAAGTCGAAAATGACCGCAAACCAATAGTAACGCTTCGTTGGTACAAGTAGCGTACGATCGTACGATAGGTTAGGTACCAACGAAGCGTTACTATTGGTTTGCGGTCATTTTCGACTTTCGTTTTTCACAATTGGATTTTTGACTCTAGTCAAAATAGTAATTATAAATCGATTGTACAATCGATATTAAATCACCTCGTTTCGGGAAAACAACCACTAAAATTTCACGGTGTATATTAAGGTGATCCTAGTGGACATCGCGGAAACAATCAGTCACCATATATGATTTAAGGCTACCACAGAACGCAGCGCGGGGCGTGCGCCCGACGCTGACGGAGCGAGCCCTGCGCCTTGTATAACACTGACTCATAAATAAATAAATAAATAAATAAATAAATATCACGGGACAATTCACACCAATTGACCTAGTCCCAAAGTAAGCTAGGCAAAGCTTGTATTATGGGTACTAGGCAACGGATAAACATACTTATATAGATAGACACATACTTAAATACATATTAAACACCCAAGACCCGAGAACAAACATTCGTATTTTTCATACAAATATTTGTCCCGACACGGGAATCGAACCCATATATACGTTGACACACCCCGGCAGTGCGGTGATTCAGTGTTAAACAACGCGCTGGGCCCGCTCCGTCGGCGTCGCGCGCACGCCCCGCGCTGCGGTCTGTGGTAGCCTAAAATCTTTCACGATATTCAATAACTAGCGTTTACCGTATGGTTTTTGAGCACAGGCCTCCTTTCAGAACAAGAGTGCTTGGGCTATAGTTCCCACACGAGCCCAATGCCGATTGGGAACTTCACACTTACTTTCTTACCCAAGTATTTTCAGATGATGATGTGATGAAAATGATGAAGAAATATTCGTTGATCGAATTTTTAAGCGCATGTTTTTCCAAAAGGCCCTTATACTCAATACCTTGACAAAAGGAAATGATAAATATGGACAGATTTCTCAAATAAACAGTCATCTTTATATAACCGATAGATAACAAATAAAAAAATGATCATTGATAAGTATTGTGTTAACGGTAGAGTTTCTGTTGTTAAAAGCTGTCTGGATGAGATCGCTTCAACCAATGAGACTGCCTATTACCTTTTTTTTTTCATGCTCTTGTTTTTCTGTAATGTTTTTATGTGGTGGTGGTGGTGGTCAAAATGAGTCGACCAATAAAATCCTGTTTTCATTTATAAGACAATGTGACTAGTAGTCCTATTGTTTTTCTTCTGATGTAGAAAATGCTTAGGAAAAGTGATAAAAATGGTAAAGGTGTATCAACTTTTTTTATGTTGTTTACTCTGCCCCCGGTCGTCCAAGTGACATCTCATACTGTTTCACAGAAAAATGCTTAGGTTGTCCAAAGAGACAAAATTTGTGTAACCATAGCAACAGGTGGCAAGAAAAAGTTGATTCAACCTAAATCACTTACTAGGTCGATTAAACCTACAGTAAAGTCATTGTATTGTATGTACTTTCTATTACTATTCGAAAAGTGTAGTCGGTATTATCCGATATTATCGTCTTACCGCAAATAGCCTTTATTGTCCTCCTGCTCCGCTAAAGATTTGATGGAGGCCATAAGCAGGTCATCATAACCCAGGAATTCGTCAAGGACGAATCGCGAGAAGGGATCGCCGAAACACTCGTCCCGGCTGGGATCTAGAGTGACGATCTTTACTGGTATCTTGAGACGCAGCCGCGCGCTCGGCGACAGACGTAGGAAACCGTATTCGAGAGAGTATTCCAGGATATAGTCGTCATCTAAAAAATAATACAACGCATTTAACTAAAGTCACATACCACATAGCCAAACGTATTAGCTCGTTGAAATGGCAATGGGATGCCATGCAACACGCAGAACACATGGTCGTTGGGGCCGAAAAGTTCTCGAATGGAGACCACGGACTGGCAAGCGCAGCGTGGGACGTCTACCAATGAGATGGACAGACGATTTGGTATAGGCCGCAGGTTCAAGGTGGACGCAAGTAGCTTCCAACCATAATGATTGGGTATTAATGAGGGAGGCCTATGGACAGTGGACGTCCTACGGCTAAAATGATGATGATGATGAGCTGGTGCATATATCATTTCATTATGTAGCCCGTATAGCCATTGGGTGATTGTCGAGTCCCGCTATTCACACTTTTAGCTGCCTGTCCGACCATAGGCCGTATTGTCTCTTGCGCGAGAACTCGCGACCGCATTCGTCATCTCTTTCTACCCTCATCCTGTACCGTGCGACAGAAAGAAGTGTTGAAAACGATTGTGATTCCTTATACATAAGGGCTATATGGCCTCATATGATCTCAATAAGGCCTCTGAACACCACAATATGCCAATACTAGCCTTTAAGTAGATTCGCTTGCGTTAACCATTATCATCTTGATCATTTACTGCCGTTGAGTAATACCAACTACACCACGTGCCCCGCCTTTCTTATCAGTTAGTACTATATAGATTTCATTTGATTATTTACCTTTTGAAGAATCATTTGTCGCTGCCTCGTCCAATGATTCCTGAAAAAAAATACAAATGCCTTAAAACGGCAATTACGATATATTTACAAGCATAAAATTAACATTATTGAATGCGCGTTAGACCAAATTCACGTGGTAAGTGACGTATTGAGATAATGAGTCTAATGCCATTAGTGAGCCCATACATATTTATGATATTATGAAACATCCATGTAAGAACTGCACCATATGTGGCTTCATTTCAAGACGTCAAAATCTTTATGTTAAGTTTTAAGTAAAGACCAAGCATAGTCAACTGATTTGACTTTTGATTGTTTGTGATTTTAACTATTATTGACATTTTTTTTTTTTACTATTGACATAATAATTATTATACATCGTGAAATTTTAGTGGTTGTTTTCCCGAAACGAGGTGATTTAGTTTCGATTGTACAATCGATTTATAATAACTATTTTGACTAGAGTCAAAAATCCAATTGTGAAAAACGAAAGTCGAAAATGACCGCAAACTGATAGTAACGCTTCGTTGGTACAAGTAGCGTACGATCGTACGATAGGTTAGGTACCAACGAAGCGTTACTATTGGTTTGCGGTCATTTTCGACTTTCGTTTTTCACAATTGGATTTTTGACTCTAGTCAAAATAGTAATTATAAATCGATTGTACAATCGATACTAAATCACCTCGTTTCAGGAAAACAACCACTACAATTTCACGGTGTATACTGTAATTAATTTCATACACAATGTAAATTGTTTTTGATTAAATAAACTGAACTGAACTGAACAACTTCAAATGTGCACTAATATTATTAACCTAAAGGAGTAAACTTTATTTATGTTCGTTTATTTGTTCTTGGACCGATTGCAAAAATTTCTTTCACTAGTAGAAAGCTACACAATGCGGGAATAATATAAGCTTTTTATCCCGGGAAAATTCTAAGTTCCCGCAGAACGTCAACGAAGCGCGAAGTTGCGTGGAACAGCTAGTCCATACTAGTATCATAAATGTGAAAGTATGTTTGTTTGTCCTTCGTTCACGACGAAACTGAGCGACGAATTGCCGTGATTTTTTGTATGGACATAGTTAAAGGGCTGGAGAGTGACGTAGGCTTCTTTTTACCACAGGAAAATATCTCATTCCCACGGGAAAACACGTTTTAATCTACTTCAGCGGGGGCGAAGCCAGGGGCATCAGCTAGTACAAAATATAATATACTTGTTTCATGTACTGTACATTATGCTAATTTAATAATTTAAAGTGGGTTATTTGGTAGATTATCTATCACGTTGCGCCACTGTTACGAATGGCCGACTTCATTATAAACGCTTAAGTTTTTATTTCAACTAATTCCTACTTCCAGGGCCACAAGGGGTCAAAGTGGCTTGGCCAGAATGTGAGCCTAGAATAGAAACGTTATTTATCTCTAAATAGAATCTAAAATTATTATTATTTGCTCTATTATCGTATTACATACATTTTATTTGATTACATATTTTACAAGATCCAAGCTCAGTAAATTGATTCTTATTTCATTTTTAGGGTTCCGTAGTCAACTAGGAACCCTTATAGTTTCGCCATGTCTGTCCGTCTGTGCGTCTGTCTGTCTGTCTGACCGCGGCTAAGCTCAGAGACTGTTAGTACTAGAAAGCTGTAATTTGGCATCAATATATATATCAGTCACGCCGACAAAGTGATTGAATAAAAAAAAGTAAAAAAAATTTTTTTAGGGTACCTCCCATAGACGTAAAGTGGGGGTGATTTTTTTTTCTCGGCTAACCCTATAGTGTGGGGTATCGTTGGATAGGTCTTCTGAAATCATTGTGGGGTTGCTAACATGATTTTTCTATTCAGTGATCTGTTTGCGAAATATTCAACTTTAAAGTGAAAATTTTCATTAAAATTGGCCGTCCCCCCCCTCTAAACTCTAAACTGTTGGGTGGAAAAAATTGAAAAAATTCAGAAGGGTAGTAAATATATCAAATTTACTAGGAAAATTATAGCGGCTAAGATTGCTTGGAAATTATTTGTAGTTTAAGAGTAAATAGTAGCCTAAGGTATAAAACATACCTAAACTTGGATGATTCCGTACACATACGAAATCCTTAGAAAAATATTACTTGATTTTTTCGTAATGGCTACGGAACCCTACCTTGGGTGTGTCCGACACGCTCTTGGCCGGTTTTTGTTTATTTTGCTGGCAGTCATGGAAGAAAAATAATGCAAAGCTTTGTATCAGTGAGCAAATTTATCTGCAATTCCAGATAAAATATATATTAACCAGATCACGTCTTACGGCATCGTCATAATAATGATAACAATATTGACATAATCATCATTCGTAACTGAAAATTTGCCTCGTAATGATACTTAGCAACGTACATTCATAAAAAGCCAAGTTAATGGCCGAGAATATTGTTATTCATATTTTACTGTAATCAACTGATAAAAACAGGCCAAGTGCATATCATAACAAACACCTTTTCTGTAAGGGGACTATGATTTTTACCGTTGTTTTATTCTAATTGTTTGCAAACGGGTTTTTTGTACAGGGAGACCAGAGGCTATAGTGGCCATAATAATACAGTAGTTACACTCTGTGATAACTCTTAAGCTCGGTTCATAAGTGTTGAAGATCACTTTGGGCACACCGTATCACCAGCAGCGTCGCGTGAAAAAATGTGTTCACGCTAACCATACAGCTGGGTCCACATTTGTATCATTTGTCCGTATCGTATCGCCGTAGCGTAGCATCGACGCGTATCATGATTGTTAGCGCAGAAAAGGTTTTTTTCTTTTCTGTGTCGTTAGTGTGGACGCAAAAAGATAGCGTAGCAGGTCGCTCACGATTCATGTTCATAAGCGGTTATTAAAAACCCGTGGGTGCGATTGATATATAAGCCCATATTTGTCGACCCAGAATTAACGACAATAATGCCCAACCTAATAACTTAAATGCTTATGGTAAAAACATGAGTGTTTAGTTATCAGGTCGTACATTATTTGTCATTAAATCCGTGTAGACAATGACAAGTTGTATTTTAATTTAACCGCATCCTACTCTTTATAAAAGCAAAATAATTAAAATGAGTGACCTACTTTTTGAAGATGCATTTGTTTTTATGTAGCCAATCGGCAATATCTATTGAGCAAATATATTATCATATCAATTTATCAATCTACTAAATGGGTTTTTAACAATGTGATCTATAATTGATTAAATCAGGCATTACTTTGTGGAGATCCGCACTATAAACTATAAGCGAAGCAAAGTAACATGTATGTTGTGTAAAAAAAATTACATCCATGTGATGTCTTTGCCAATTAGGAACTACATAAAACTAATATTGTCCAGATTAAATAATTTTGGTATAAATAACAATTTAATGATTTAATCAAATGTGTTAAATTTTATTTTCTTTCACAACAATACACATAAAAAAATTACTTAAAGACTAGGCTAGTCTTTTATGTCTGAGAAATCAATGTCGTTATTATAGTAGGTACTTGAACAAAGCAATAGTTTACGATTTCTTAGCCAAGAGCTACCATAAAATAAAAATTTGGATATTTCCAACCCTATTTCATAACTATCTAGACTAGTTATTTTCTTGTTAAATTATAAGTCGTAACTTTTTATGCCACAGTGCTTCAGACCAATCTAAGAATTTCCAGTTTTGCGATTTTGGAAATTATTTCAATATGATTTAAATTTCTTATTTCATTGAAAATTTAGGACAGCACATAGTGCAGTCAAGGAAATTAATTCCCTACCCATTTCGTAAAAATGCATTAGGGTCAAAACAACATCGTTGCTAGCTCTTACCCCGGTGCCACACATAGCACAAATGTTTCAACACATATTTGATCACATGTGAAGCACCGGTATTTGCTTATTTTTTCAATAGAACATATAAGCAAATACCGGTGCTTCACATGTGATCAAATATGTGTTGAAACATTTGTGCTATGTGTGACGCCGGCTTTATGGTAGTGATGCGACTCAAGTAGGATTTTGTAACTCAAGTCATTCGAGTAATTTTACTATGTCACTCGAGTTTCGAGTCACTCGAGTAAACTACTTATACTCCTTAAAACTCAAGTAAGAATTTATCACTTGAGCTGAGTTTTGATTAGTTTAGATTAAGAATTTTGAAATACCTACCTTACTTTATAAATATTACATACCTACCTTATTTATGTCATTAATCAACAAAGAAAAATAAAATGACTTGCCAAATCTCCTTAGAATCTAATCGGCACACCGAGTTGACTCAGTAACTCAAGTGCAAACAAACTTGAGTCAATTTTTTTTTCACTCCAATACGAGTTTAACAAATTCAATCAAGTCACTCGAGTAAAAAACGGCTTGAGTCGCATCACTACTTTATGGTGACAGTTTGCCGTACAATATTCAAACTTTGGTGGGTAGGAAATTAAATTCCTCGACTGTACATTTGGCACTTATAAAATTATTCAAGTATACTGGAACTTAGGAGGTTAAAGAACTGTAAAGGTATGGTAAATTATTTATGTTCTCACCTCAACAACTTTCGAATCTCTATCAAGATCCTCAACAAGACCCATAATTCCTTCCCAGATGGAGGAAGTAGGTTCCACATCTTTCCCGGAGACTATAGTGGCATTGAGGTCGCCTTCTTCTTCATCAGGCGCATTTTCCAAATCCTCAGCTTTATTATCAATATAGGCTGTCTCCATCACATGTTCTGATGCTCCTTCTTCTATCTCATCATGAATTCGTGTGATGTTGCCGTAGTCAGTACCATCCCGGAGGTACTCATCATCTTTTACATCATCATTAGATGAAGACTCAATATTGATGAACCTGGAAAGTGAAGAGTGCAATTGTCAATACTGTTTCCTAAAAAGTGAAAGTATGCTAGGTCACTGGTGTCACCTGGGAAAGTTTACAATTGGTATAATTGAGTTGAACATGCAACAAATTGAGACTTGGCACATCTGAAAATGTATTTTTAGGATGATCATCATCATCATCATTATCATCACCCCAGCCTATATACATCCCACTGCAGGGCTCAGGCCTCCTTTCAGAATGAAAGGGCTTGTGCCATAGTTCCGACATGGGCCCAGTGCAGATTGGGAACTTTACACATGCCATTGAATTTCTTCTCAGATGTGTGCAGGTTTCCTTATAATGTTTTCCTTCACCATAAAGCTTATAGAAAATTTCAAATATAATTTAGGATGATAATTATACCTAATTAGCATGATGAATTGATTGTTGCATAAAAATGATAATGCTAATTTAAAAATATTGAGGTATCAATGTTTTAGTAAGTCTCTTCTTTAGCATCAACTGCCAGTGACCTAATTATAAGATTAAATAAATATCAGTGACAAATAATTACTCATGTAC
Source organism: Archips crataeganus (assembly GCA_947859365.1). Lineage (NCBI taxonomy): Eukaryota > Metazoa > Arthropoda > Insecta > Lepidoptera > Tortricidae > Archips > Archips crataeganus. The sequence continues at coordinate 10,062,222 of OX402062.1, forward strand.
TCATATCATATCAATCTCCGAAAATCTTTGCTCATATAGATGAGATCTTTTGATGTAAACTTTGTGTTTCTTTGTATGTAAAGGGTATCTCTGGAACCACAGAAGCTCATTCAACAGACTACTTTTTACCTCAGGAAGTGCAAAGTGCCTGGAGGGCGCAGATAAAATTTTGGGCAATTCATTGACTTGTAATTTGATGTAAATGACAAGATAAGATAACCCCTGACTAACTATTGCTATAAGCAGAAATGTATTAAAATATTAACCAGCTAAAACCTTTTATTAACATGCAATTACTTTTTAATCAAACTGAGGTCTTGCAAATTATTTTGAGGTCACTTATTTTAAAGAATTGTCAATGACATTGAAAACTATTGCAAGCTTTGGCTAAAGCCTTATTTTCTTAAACCATTCTAAATGTCATGGTCAGTGTGCAATACGCAAGGTCTTTGTCCCACAAATGAATTTAATTTTATTATTGTACAATTGTTATATAATAATCATTAATTAGTTAATGATGAATGATTCAAATAACACAAGAGAAAATAATTCACTTTAAAGCAACTTCTTTACAATAACATAAATTTAAAAACCCCCTACGCAATTATGTCACTTGTATGTTTGAACATTAAGTCAATGCCCATTATGCGTCTAAGATTATTTCCGCAGCTAACAAAACAGCTGGTAGCTTTGAAACGGCTTAACCGATTTTGATGAAACATATCTAAGAACCATCCAGACACACACACACACACACATAGCGGACAAACTTATAACACCCCTCTTTTTGTGTTGGGGGTTAAAAATAATGTGTTTAATTTTATGTGACATCTCATTTTTTATTTGAGTGTTTTTTCAAGTGTTTCAACTGCCTCATTTATCTGGTTACATTTTTTAAGAAATGGAAGAAGATTCTAATACAGTTTACAGTTATATGGTAGATACACCGTGAAATTTTAGTGGTTGTTTTCCCGAAACAAGGTGATTTAGTATCGATTGTATGATCGATTTATAATTACTATTTTGACTAAGAGTCAAAAATCCGATTGTGAAAAACGAAAGTCGAAAATGACCGCAAACCAATAGTAACGCTTCGTTGGTACCTAACCTATCGTACAATCGTACGCTACTTGTACCAACAAAGCGTTACTATTGGTTTGCGGTCATTTTCGACTTTCGTTTTTCACAATTGGATTTTTGACTCTAGTCAAAATAGTAATTATAAATTGATGGTACCATCGAAACTAAATCACCTCGTTTCGGGAAAACAACCACTAAAATTTCATGGTGTATACAGGACCTCTAATATATAACCGAAATTCCCATTAAAACTTACAGCCATTTCTTAAAATATGTGACCAGATTAATGAGGTGGTTGAAATGCATGAATAAACACCCTTGAATATGCTTATGCTTATAAATATTGAAGAAGACGCTTTATTTTTGTTTTATGTTTTCTCTGCGCAAGCCCTACACTACAGTATTAGATAAGTCTTAGCAACTGATTGTTTTTCAACTAAGCTCATAAAGTAAGCAAAGTCTTTCAAATACAGCTCTTCAATAACGTTATTCGTATACACTTACCCTTCAGTGGCTAGAATTCCGAGCATTGAATTGAGTTCCTCCTTATCTTTTTTAAGTTTATGCTCCTTTGCATAGCTCTGCTCAATACTGTAGTCATGAGCCGGGTTCCTCAGAATCTCCACTCTCAAAATACCATCTCTTGGCCATGAATCTTTCACATGATTCAAACATGTTGTAGGTGTCCTCGAAAATGCTATGTGTATGTAAGCAAGGACGAAAAACGCAACAATCGCTTTCAATAGCACAAGAAATTCAAAGAACCTCCTCACAGGCCTGGGAAATGTCCGTGCGTAGGCCACAGCAAATTTAAAAAATAATGCATGGAACAGCCTTTCTCTTACATTAAATAAAGGATTTTGATTATTATTCCTATTGCGGTTCATAGTGGCGTTGACTATGGGCCCTCCAGGCAACAAGTTATTTTCAGGATTAACTCCAGGTGGCAAGTTATTCATTATCTGTGGGCCTCCAGCATTACTCATTGCTTCAGTTTTAACACAGAGTAGTCGATTTCCAACACTATCTCAATCGCTTTTTACGCATCCCACCTATAAGAAAGTAAGTGTAGAGATAATTCACAATCACAAATTAACCTCCTGTCACTGATAGAGGACATAAGTCCAAAAGTTGCCAATTACGTGGTGCAGGTTCTGATTAGTATTTGTTGTCAGGCTTCTATAATTTTTGCAATGACTTTGGTAACCGTAACGTAACGAAGAAACTGACCTCTGATATAGAAATTAATATTCAAGACAAGATTATAACTATTTCTACTTTTAAGGCGTGTAATATTTTAACACAGAGATGTTTATAATGAATAACACCTAGTTTTTAGCATTTAACTCTTGAACACAAGTCACTTTCTCGTGCGAAAATATGGATAGGATAGGATAAATAAGTAAAACTGTCAAATTCTTGACATGTCATTGGGTAAGGGATTGAGAAGTTTTTAGATCTTGACCATGGAAAGTTTATAATATAACCATAGACACAACAATTACTTTCACTGAAAATAATGTCTCATTTCGTACTAAATGACATTTAAAACCGGTGCAACCATCATAACAAAAAAATTGACACTTGTGAAGAATACAGATAGTACAAACAATTATCGAAAAGGGCAGAGCAGCCATGTACGCCAACATAAAGATATATCAATATTTTTATTTTCGTATTCTCATGAAAATCGTTTTTGTGAACCACGGTTGCGTGACGCATAATACAGCAATCATAAAGCTAAACAATGTTTGTAACCAGTCGAGCCTGCCTGACAATTTTATTATTAGTAGTAGTAGTAGTAGTAGTAGGTAGTGTACTAGTAAGTAGTTCTGTTAACTAAACTAGATTTATTTGCTCAAGATGCTCATAGATGGCGCTAAGAACTATTTAAATCTCTAATTTTAAATGCGGGTAATAAAACTACAATAGAAAAAGATTTATTGAAGGCTGGCTGGTCGTGGGATGTTACATAATTATAGAGGCCTTTACGTACCTAACTTATCTACTTCTACCTTGCACCAAAAAGTGTGCCAAAGTTCCAATGCTTACAACGAAATAATCAAATCTGTCACAAAACTGCAGCCTGCAGCCTACATAGTCTTTGATTTATAGACTAGTGTTTTTATTTAACTGTAAACTTGCCAAAGTTCACAATATACACTTGAATGTTTAAGTGTTGTACCTACCTACCAATCTGAATTCGAATTTGTTGCAATAATTGCTAATAATTATTAGCAAATTTCATGCCTTGGCTTCTAAGTAAAATGGACAAAAAATGGTTAGTCGATACCCCCTTAATATTTAATATAATTAGGTATATATTTATTATTTGCTAATGTACCGGCTACAGTAATACATAATCGGTGAAAATTTCAAGAGTCTGGTTAACGCCGTTATAAAACGTTGAATAAAACACATTTCTTGTCTGACGACCCCCTTTAATTTTTAACTTTATTTTATTTTTATATTTGTTATAGCGGCAACAGAAATTTGGATGTTTGTTAGTAACGCAATAACGGCTGATTGGATTTGGATGAAACTTGACGTAGGTACAGATACACAAAGATCTGGTTTGCGACATTAGATAGGTACCTGCTTACGTAATATTCTGGAAATGAGTTCCAGTGGAATAAAATTATAACTTTTAACAAAAATAGAGGACACGGTCCAAAAACGTTGAAGTACCTCGGCTTTCAAAAATACGTGCTAACTTCGTCTGCAAACAATAGATGGCGTTGTTCGAGCGACCGTTGTGCTTTAAAATATTACCGTAACCTTTTTTCACAAATCACTAACACGGGCAAAACCGCGGCTTAAAGGTAGTGTAAATATACAGGAAACCTTAAAAATTCGGGATATTGATACTCAGCAAATAAAATAATCCTCTTTATAAAGGATGCATATTATGATTTTATGTTGCTTAGGTAATTTATTGAATCAGGCGTTACTTACACTTACTTAGGCGAGTCTAACATTTGGTAGCATTAGCATAGCGTACGGTTGTGGTACACTCTGATGATGAGCTCTGGTTGAGTTCGAAACGCGTCAGTGTAGTTTGGTGGTGGTGATAGTTGGGTTTGTGTGATTTGTGTGTGTTCGTAGGTACAGTGTGGATGTGGAGGAACTGCATGAACATGCATTTCTTACATAAACGTTACTATAGTAAGGTCACGGGTGAGCAAAGTAATTGTTTCAGTTCATTGCTTAGGTAGGTACCTAACAAAAATATAACCGGACTCCATTTACTGTAAAGGACCAATTTACTACTATAGAAAACCGACAATGTCCATCATACGGAACTTGAAATACGAGAAGGGGAGTAACAAATTGCAGATCTAAATATTGTAATCAACTAATCGAAAATTATATTTAAGTACTTAAGTTGCAGTTTTGTAGCAATTCACAGATTGTTTATACCAGTTTCGAATATTATTTTAGTGATATCATTTAAAAAATCGATCCCCTGAATACGAAAAAATCGTTCTTTTCAAAAGCTCCTCTAACGTCATTCCATCGTAAAGGAGCAGCCATTAATTTTACGGATTATTTGTAGCACAATAGGGGATTTTATGCGCATGCGCAGCGTGAACATTATGAAGGATCATTGTGTGTGCATGTCGGACAAAACCCGTGAAGATCTATAGATCTTTAGAGGGTTGATTGACGTCTAAATTGTCCGAGAACGGCCTGCTCAATAGATACTACAAGATCTTTACTTCATCTTTCACGAACAATATTTTAAACTTTGTTTATTGATCAACACGGTAGTGTATTTTACTTAAAAGTTTTTACTTGTGGCATTATCGAAGCGAAACGTATCTTTTAAAAGGCTTTCTGAACGCTTTTTGTGTTAGCTCACGTTGAATTGATTTGGCTATATTTAAGTAAGAAGGGAGATGACATGATTCAGGGAAAACCTGCTGTTCACATGTGACTGAATGGCTGGTGATCAGAAAAAGTTCTTGCCTCAGAATCACATAGTCGGGTGACCCCCTCTGTCACACCAGGTAGGTTGAGACACTCTACGAGTATACTTTCTTATACTTAGTCGGTAGCTAATCTTAAAAAAACGTACGTTTCGCCTTGGATTGCACACGACACAGCGCCTTCAGACTGAAGAAAGCAAAGCAGGCGATTGACATGACATGATTGGCAGATATTTGTATAAAAATACGAATGTTTGCTCTCGAGTCTTGAGTGTTTAATATATATTTAAGTATATAATGTATGTTTATCTGTTGTTTAGTAGCCATAGTAACACAAGCTTTGCTTACTTTGGGACTAGGGCAATTGATGTGAATTTTCCCGTGATATTTATTTATTTGGAAAAAATCTACACATGGCTATAAATTAATCTATCCAAGTTTCTTGCTGGCGGTTTGTATTATTGCATTGCGTTGTCACGGGACCTAATATAGCTACTAAACAGTCAGTGATGTTGAATAGTGTTTAGTCTTTAATTACTCTACAGTAGTGTTGGCGTACCTAAAAGTTTATTTTTTATGGTATGTCACGCATCTCTTCCTCTACCGCCGCCTTAACGAACGGACATGAAATATAAAGATGTGAGTCTATTAACTTTTACGATAAGACTATATTATATGATGCGTATCAATAGCACACAGCGGTGCCTCTCTCCGTTAGCCTCTCTCCGATAGCATATCTCCTTTAGGTTAGGTTATGTTATTTCCACTGTTATAGTCAAAATCTCGACACATCCTAACAAATGTGACCTCTGGAAGTGAGTGAGAATTTACTCTGTGCCTATGTGCGGAAGGTAGGTAGGTAAGACCTATGTTATCTATTTTAGAAGTTTTTGACTTTCGTACTTACGGCTGAATGCAAAAAATTATACCATAATCGTAATACAGGTTTTGACAGTTTTTGCCAGTAGGTACCTAGGTATTTACTTACTTACATAGTAAGGGTCTTTACTACTGTTACCTAGAAGTTCATATTAGAGTTAAGTACACGGGGTATTGTCAGCTAAACAAAACAAGTGCCTATACGCATCTAAGTATTTTTGTTTACCACAAATATTCAATCTAAAAGATCTCACCCAACATTTCAACGAAAAATTGTATCCGCCCTTAAACATAAGAGAATCTCACATATTTTATGTAAACAAGGTACGTTAACACTTCAAACTGTTTGATAGCATAGTAAGGTTTTATGCCGCAATACCTTCTAGCTGCCCGACCTGTTTCAATCCTCATTAATCGTAGAGAAGAAACAAAACGAGAGTTAGATAGAGCCTCCAAGATAACGAGAAGTACCCGATGTTAAATTACCGACCGCTAGAGTTATAAATATTCAAAAAGCTCTCGGGACGGCTCCAAAAAAAAATTGACGTCTCAATTATCGACCGCGTCGAGTAGGGACGGGATAGTGGAGATGGATACAGCAGACTACCACGGTGCGGGTCGCATACCACATCATCTAAGCACTACAATATAGATGGCGGCTAAACAAAGTTCGACGATACTGCATAAAGAGAGCGCTTGGTGATAAAAATTCGCATTATTATAAAAATATCTGTTTTGAGAACACATTGAGAAATTGCGCCTTACCTATACATGTAATCCAACGCTTGGGTTGGGTATGCTAAAGCACGCATCACGGAATGATGAATGTGGAACTGGGTTGAATCTGCAGCTCTAGCTATGTTTTTTGATTTTGGCAATGTGTTCTGGTTTTGGAATAATTTAGAAAACTTTAAAAAGAATACAGCAAAAGCTTGTTACTTTTACTTCAATGCTAGAGCAAAAGTGAGGTTACAACCGATATCAAGGTTTTCTCCGGCTTGGCTTTTGTGTGTAACAGTAAAGCAATCACTAACAATCAGGTAATTCGCTTACTCCATCGAATCCCATGTTTTGCAGTTTAATCTTTGATAAACCAATACTGGCTTTGAGAATGTCTTAAATTCAAAATACCTAATAGTTAAAATGCCACTGTCTTGAAACGCCATCTAATAAACAAAAAACAAATTCTTCCACACACGACCTACTGTAGCTTACGTTCGCTATACCAGGGGGCAGAGGACTTAATTTATATTATTCTCACGTTTTTTATTTCCTGTTAGCATCTCGTTGAGGCGAGATGCGTGGCATCGGAGCCTCGCCGTCCGCCGTGATTTGAGTGCTTTAATTACTCGTATTCGTATAATATCAACCTATTCTAATTACTACAAAATTCTAAGCAACATGGTATAATATACATACAGCATAATATTTTGAAAACTATGACGTTTTAATTCAATTTAAATTTACCTAATCTGATTGCTTATTAGCTGCTCTATCAGCTCTTTTCGTTTTGTCCATGGTTTTACGCATCGCATTAAGTATTATAGACTATACTAAAATTTACTTAATAGGAGTATTTAAAACTATTAGAAATACCTTGGGATCTAGAGGAAAAATTAAAAGATAAATATTTGAATGTTGCTTTTAATTAAATTTATAAAATATCGACGAAAACTCCATAAATAGTTAAACTGGTACAAGAAAAAGTGTTCTTAGACTAAAATTTTCTCAGAACCTGTTAGTATTTTTGTGTAATCATTTTTGTGTATCATCCCCATATATATTATTTCAATCAGCCGTATATCTCATTAACTTCAGTTAACAGGAAAGACCAAGTTCAATTTTTTGAAGCATAATATCCATACGTAGAGAATGCGGAATAGTCACGTTCGGTAAAGCATAAATAATTTCCGTCAGGCGCGCAAAAGGCTCGATTTATTTCTGCCTGTTAATTTAATGCTGATTCTGACACTTCCAAGGAGCTGGATAGCCGTAGGATTCGTAGAATACAGTTTTTTTGTCAGATGGAGAACATATGAATGTGACTTAGTCATCCTTTTTAATAAAGTCTACGCGTGCTGGCTTATTGGAATTCATCGCAGTCCTTATCAACAGAAGACGGAGAGTTCTAGCTGCTGATCAGTATGCTTAGTATAAGTTTTACTTCACCAAAATACTTCTCGATCGCGTTTACGTAAAAAATTTAATTAAGTACTAGGGAAACATGGACAGCGCCTCCGCGGCCGCGCGTCCATGTTTCCATAGAATTGAAATTTTTACGTAAACGCGATCGAGAAGTATTTTGGTGAAGTAAAACTTATACACTAAGCATACAGAGAAAACGCTCGCCGCTCCCCGTAGTAGGTACCTTCTGGGTCAGAAAACGATACACTCCACTCTAGGCGGTCAAGCAGATCGCGGCTGCTCGTACGGTCAGCCTCAAAAGTATAACTGGTTATTGCGATAAAGTACTAAAGTGTTAAGCGACTTCAGAGGCTGACACTACTTACATACCTACTGCCCGTACAGGTTCTGTTATCTTGATAAAAACAAAACATCACTCGGATGTTTACATCAATATAAATTTATGTGTTAATAAAATCACCATTTCCATTTATTCCTCTTCTTATCAGCTCTTATTATTCTTCACAAGATTCATTCGGGTCATGCACAATATTTTTTTGTCAAGTCTGCATCGGCGTGTGGGACGCCTGGCCAACTTTTGGCCCATTTTAATCAATCTTAAATTTGCTGACTTGGAGTCGCTTATTTTATATCCACAGGAGAGACAACTTTTGTTTCTTACGCTGTGTATGACGCATTCACTATCTCATTCTAAAGTTTTTCGTGAGGTATTTTACTATTTTCACTAAACCGATATTGATGTACCTAATGACAAGCTTTTGTAATGCTTCGAAAAATAGCCTTCTAACATGAAATCTTATTTCACCGTCCTAAATACACGTCATACATGATTAATGAAAATCGAAAGTTAAACTGTTTAGTTTTTAGACTTAGGTACATATGTTACATAGCTGTCTCATTTCTATATTTGTTAGGTATGTACATTCATGACTATTGCAAAGCAACAAGGGGCCAAAAACAGCACTTTGACGTTTAATAAACGTAGGGGAGATGTGCTATGAAAGGGACACGTATTGAAAGGAACAATTCAAATCAAGGCTGGATTTTACCAAACTTTTATTCCGAGAATAACGCTTACTCTCAGATTTTAATGTCAAATTACTATGGCGGTTTGGCATTACTATCTGAGAGTATATTTATAAGCGTTATTCTCGGAATAAAAGTTTGGTAAAATCCAGGCTTAGGATTATTATTTAAACTATTGAAATGTAATACAATAGGTAATTGCCATTAATCAATTATTGTTGTTTATTTTCGCATCTTTAAAAAATGTGTATTTACCCTTTCATAAATGGACTTTCATTTTGAATTGTCCCTTTCAATACGTGTCCCTTTCATGCCACCTTTCCCCTACAAACAGTACATATATGTATAGTCGAAGAAACAATATTTTTGCTGCAAATTTTTGGTGCTGTCGTTACCATAGAAGTAGTACATAATTGTGAAATTTATTATGGAACTGATCCATACTGGTATACATTTCAGTTTCTCGACTGAATATATATAGATACATTTTCGTATAGAAAATGCTTAAAATTAATTCGGTTTAGCTCAGCAGATGGTTGTATTTTTGCTGAACATAGGTAGGTGGTTTTAGGGTTCCGGAGCCCAACGCGGAGCGGTAAATGGCAAAACGGAACCCTTATAGTTTCGCTATGTCTGTCTGTCCATCTATGTCCGTCCATCCGCGGCTTAGCGAAGAGACTGTTAATGCTAGAAATATGTAATTTTGTATATATGTAGTTATTACCCCGACAAAGTGATAAAATAAAATGTAGAAAAAAAAATTTTTTAGGTTATCCCTCCTACACCTAAAGTGGGGGTGATTTTTTTTCTCGTCTAACCTTATAATGTGGGGTATCTTGTAACACGGCAAACACCTGTGGTGCACAACTTTACTGGTAGGCAGCTTACAGAAAAACAAAATTGTAAATTCTGAACTATTGATTTTCATTTGTTTTTGTTCCTGTCATTGGCTCTACAATTTGGCAAGGCTTATGCCGAAATTTGATTTCTTTGCAAATATGATTGTATTTAAATATAATTATAATTATAATACTAATTTACAGTGTTGCTTGTATTATAAAGGGCTGCCGCTATTGCAGGTACTGTAAATATTATTTGTTCCGTTCTTTCTCTCTATTTTCTTGTACATAAATTGTGAAACCTAATCCAAGTCTCGTTTCGTTTTCATTCGCTGACCTAGGCACTAAAACGAGGCTTGGATGGGTGCTTCAAGCAAGCAGTAAAGCAGGGTATTTTATTCCAGCCCTTCCTTTCCCGCTTCTAACTACCAATCTACCCCAATCTACCAACGTTCTACTCTACCGCCTCGGAGCAGACCGCCGGTGAAGCCTGAACCCCTTTTGGACGCTCCGAGGCTACGTGCATACCCTGCCATGCCTTCCTACCTGTCCAGAAAAGCAAGGCCAGTGTTATTTTTAAAAGCTTTTTATTAACTTGCAATGTATGTACCCTATGTACAAATCTTGGAAGTTGAATTTGACCCACGTCCAGTGATCGGATTTACTTAGAAATTTGGTGTAATTTATTATTTATTTATTTATTCATCAATAAAAATTACAGCATTACAGTATAACACCAATGCGCTGTAAAATTAAAAAAATACAAATAAAACTTAGATAACTATTTAGGGATTTTTGAAAGACGTCTTCTTTATAATGTACTTATTATGTACAAAATACAAAAAAAATACAAAAATATTTATTAATTTCCACATAAAATATCACAATTATGTCCAGCCCCTCCCTAGGTTGGATGACAATGCAAGTACAGTCAACAAAAAGTACAGTCAGCGAAGCTTGCATTGAAAATGAATTTTTTAACAAAAACTTATTTATATTTTATTAAAGAGCAGTGCTGACTGGAACAATTTGTACATATTTTCCATTTTTTTTTTTTTCATTTTTCATTGTATTAAGTATATTTTTCTTTTACAACTAGTTCTCTTTTTTCTCCGACCGGCTAGCCGATTACAATCTTTTTCTTCTTGGCAATCGTGCGTGTGGTCTTTCCGAAAGTAGTAGACTCAATTAGTAGACTCTTAGACTTAGTAGACTCAAAAAAATAACGTGCAAAAGAGCCTTTAACGACCTACTTACAGAACCCAATCATTGCTGAAAATATACCAGATTAATGTTCAGACACCGCGTAGATATGATCATTGTTATGTTAGACATAGAAAAACAAAAATCATTCCCACCGGGTGCCGGCTACGGACGGACATGACAGTGTGACACGACGTTTTAATTTAATATCGCTTCTCGGAACAGATTTTTATCGTCTCATGAATATTATATTAGTTCTCTAATCGAATGAGCAGTAAATTACAATCTCCTTTATATAAATCAAAACGTTTTGGAGAATTTACGGCGGACATTTTAGGTGTTCGTTTCACTCGTTAAATTTATTCGCATTTGATTTTACGATGTTGTTTAGTGAGATCAACAAATGGAGTTGGCTTACTTACTATCTATTTTTTTTAATTGAATTTGACTATTATTTTTGATATATTTTTATTATTATTAATTTTTAAATGTTTTTAATTGACATGAATTTATTTTAAATTTGTTTTTGATTTGCCTATTTTACTAAATTTTAAGGATGAATAATGAGTTTCTACTATCTTGTATTAAGACTTTTTTGTGATCACTAACAAAATTATGAATTTTAAAGGACTTATTATTATTGAATTGTTATTTAAAACACTATTGCATTGGGTTATCCTGTAAAGATAGTTGTTACGTGAAATAAATAAATAAATAACTAAATAAATTTGAATATTTATTACTTACACTAGATTGAGTCCCAGTAAATCACTGCGATACGCAAAAGTCGACTGTCGACCTATTCGCTTGTGTGCACCACGTGACAGTTAAATAATCAAAGCTTTTTTTATATGATAGGGGACAAATGAAAAGCCGGATTACCGGATTTACCGGATGGAAAGCAATCATCGCCGCCCATGGACAGCATTACATAAGTTGAGTTATGGATGCGTTGCCGGCCCTTTCAGAAAAGATTAGGCTCATTTTTGAAGATCCCAAGCTTACTTTTGCTTTATTTTTGTGTTAGTTAGACCGATATCCGGAACATGAACTCAAATTTATATACATATGTATTTACTGTTATATCTGCGAAGAAATCGTTTTATAGCTTTCGCGCGGAAAATATGCATTTTTTCCAAGATAAAAGCTATGCTATATCCTTTCCCAGGACTTAAGCTATCTTCATACCAAAATATAAATCAAGCAATATTGAGTAACAAATATTATCACAGGTTTTCTCATTTCTTATTAAGTAGGACAGTAAAACCGAGTGTTATCTTCATGGCTGTTTGTAGGTACAGTCAACGTCATAAATAAGTGATCACTTTTGTACCTGGTCGCTTTCAGTAGTTACATAGTTTCGTATGACTTTTCAAACATGACGTTAAAGTGACAAGGTACAAAAGTGATCACTTATTTATGATGTCGACCCTACTTTGTGTCGTCATTTTCAAGCTCCGTCCCACTGCTGGGCACAAGCTTCCTCTTAGTACTAGTACCTAATATAATTTCACACTAAATTCCTAAAACCTAAAAAGTTTGGCCCAGGGTTCGTACCCACAACAAACTGTTTAAGAAAGAAGTAGCTCAAGTCACCAGGCTACTACAGTTTTAGCTAGCTTGCAATATGAGTCACAGCGCAAGAAACAAAAGTTGTCTGTCCTGTGGACATAAAATTAGCGACTCCGATTCAGCAAAGTTAAGATTTTTTAAGTAGGCCGAAAGTTGAACAGCCGTCCCACACGCCAATGGAGATTTGACTAAAAAATATTGACTATGTAGTATAGACCCTTAACTTTTGCCATGTCCACAGGAGAGACTCGAACAAAAAATATGTATGACCTATTCATCAGTTATATAGTATGGAAATTGTCTTCAAATCCTGCAAGTCCTTGGCCCAAAAGTGCAGTCTGCTAAAAAAACTTGTATCAGAAAGGGATTTTTATAAAAACTTTTAAAATTTTCACAGTGGTGGTATAATTTTTTTTTATATATATTGTACTCTATCTGGTAACCTCTAAAATTTAAAAGCCATTCTACGAGCCGCCTGGCTCCATACTGTCAGCCATACATCCTTTGATTATTCAGCTTACCTACTGCTCTAAGGTGTTTGCGCGCTTGATATTTGCCTTTCCGGCTCATCACGCCCAGAACAAGATAATCCCAGCCCGTGGCATAGATACCTGCTCAAATTATGGGACTGTTTGACTCTGAGCTGCGTCAATATTTGCTCAGTGCCTACCGTGTGTAAACTGACACCATCACAAAGTCATTGGTGCGGTTGGGTATGTGGAAACTTCGTACCTGCCATTAAGAAGTTTGTGGGAATCGAGTGTTTAAAATAACTTGGTAATATTGCACGTGTCGACAGCTCCCGTTTTTGGCTGAGTTCATTTGTTTTTGTTAACCTTAATCTATTTTTTTTTGTGATAACGTAAATTGGGAAAGCGAGTCTCGAAAATTGTAACTGAACTGTTATGTTATAAATGTAAACATTGTAATATAAACCAAAACCGAAACCAAATCGAAATGTTACTTGTATACGTACCAATAAATATAAGTTTTTATTCATCTTATTCGAACCAATAACACTGCATGGCTTTAGTATCGTGCTTTAGTAGCATCTGTAGACGTTTTGATGTTGGGCTGGCAGTGATTGCAAACCTTCGGTTGGATTAAAAGTTTCGAGCAAGATTATAGTAATGTTTTATCCGTTCTGTCGAGGGAATTCTAAGTGATGAAGGCTCAATTAGGTACCAAAACCTTTTCCTTGTGAAGAATGGCCAGTGTGCCAGGAGGTGACAAACACGAACGTTGTTAGACTTTATGCAGCATTTACTACACTTTATAACATTGTGTTTACCTCGTCGTTTCTTTCTCTTCTCGGTTATTCTTTAACAAAAGACCGTTTCACAAGTCACTGTGCTTTTTTAGGTTTCCTTACCCAACGAGACCCTATTACTCAGACTCCGCTGTTGCCGTTGTTATGTTTGTGTGCTTGTTTTGTCATCCAAACTATATGTCCGTACCAAATTTCCAGTCAATTCGAATACTAGAAGTGGGTGAAATTCGACTTGTTAGATTTGACTTTAAATAACATACAAACTAACAATCATTGCAAGTTGAATAAAATAAAATTAAAGCTTCCGAAAGTATCTTAATTTTCCAATCAATTAAACATACCTAGAGTCTTTGGCATCGGACGTCGCCTGTGCCCCCGAAGAACTTAATCCAATATACTACACAGTTATTATTTATGAGCGTCAAAATCAAAATACTATAAAATTAGTTAGTTATATTTTGTACATATCAAAAGTGTTGCCAACTCCTGCCCACGATCCTCTCACATCCAGCTGCGATATCTTCATTTGGCGGCCGGCAGGTGTCACGTGGCTCCGTACCTTGCATCCCTTTCCAACACTACCTAAGCCGTATACTCTTCTCTTTCGCTTTTGTGCTCGGCTACGTAGGAAAGTATAGTTTTTTATTTTTATTTAGTGAAGGTTTTATTTATTTCTCTCGTATTCCTGTGTACAAATAAATATGTTTGTATATGTCGTAAGTTTTAAGCCGTGAGTAGGCGTACGTATTTTCCTACTAGGTTATGGATATAAATATAGATGAGAGTAACTTAGTTATCATCATCATCATCATGTCTATATGCGTGTCACTGCAGGGCTCACCCCTTCTTTCAGAATGAGAGGGGTTGGGCTGGGCGGATTGGGAACTTTACACACACCATTGAATTTCTTCGCAGGTGTACAGTCAGGGGCAAAAATATGTATACACTTTAGTACCTTGTCACTTTAACCACTGTGACAGTTCATATATGGCAGTTCAAATATGGCGAAAATAGACAAGGTACTAAAGTGTATACATATGTTTACCCTTGACTGTACATGCTGGTTTCCTCACAATACTTTCCCTCACTGTAAAGCTCATGGTAAATTTAAAATGTAATTCCGCACGTAAATCCCGAAAAACTCAGAGCTGCGTGCAAGCTCGGGCTCGAAACGACGACCCTCTGCTTCAGAGACCACAGGGCAAACTACTAGGCTACCATGGTTTTTGTTCCGGGGGCCATTCTACTTCTTTTGACCGCCACGCATCGTTTTTGTTTGGAACAAAATTGATTCTTATGCGGATGCGGGTAGGTTTAATTTTGTATTACCGTACTGTCGTCTATAGCCGACGCTGGCGGTCAAAAGGTTAAGTAACCATTATAATCTTTTGTGAAATATAAGGCATACCTGGTGATTTTTTTCAAGTGTAAATAACTTATATACAAACTGAAACACCTAAATTTAATGTTTTAAAGCAATAAAACTTTAAAGTCAAAGAAATTTTGTGGAAAAAATTGGTAAATCAGCGGAAAATACATCAATTTCCATACAAATGGCGGGGACATGCATGTCCACTGCGTTACCTACTTTATAGATAATAATGATTACTTTTTATACGTAGTGATAATTTTAAATGTAAGCTTAATTATGTGCCTATTTCAATCTTTAATGATTTAAACCGAAGATTTTACCGTTTTTGTAAAAAAAATATTTGAAGAGCACAGTACAAAAAATGACTGGTCAACGAAAAGTAGAATGGCCCGGTAACTTAATGGTTCTACTAATTTTAACAGCATCAAAAGAAAATTGAGTTGCCACTTTTTTGGCAAGTGTTTCCCTGTCCGTTTCGCTGTAGGTTCCGAACAGGTGAAGTAGGTACCTAATTTGAATCTTTTTATTGTGTATACTTTAATAAAAACTAGATACTTTCCTCATCATCATTATAACAGTAATGTGCCTATGCCTGCAGCCTGTAGCCTTATTTTCTTGTATCACTTCGTTTCCCGTAATTTAATTTGCCATTATCAACGTTTGCCGTAAAATATCGTACCTACCTTAAAGAAAGAAAAAAACAAAGAAAGTAAATACATTTATTTACTATTTTTACAAAACAAAAGACAACACGAAAGCTAAAGATATATGAAACTGTTTTGCTATTAGGCTTTTTTGTAAATGTCATAAGAATAATGCCGAACTGAAATAAATACTTTATAAGAAGTAAATCAATATATGGCAAATAAAAAATTATGGACAAGGATACACTATATGAAATTCGAGCTATTGATAAAGCACCTTCCTTTCTTTGACTCAAAGTAGTATTTCAAGTCCCACAGCTCAAAATACAACTTTAAATTTCAGAAATAACAAACTATAACGCAACCCACGCGTAGTAACGGGAAGCAGATAGTTTTAAATGATCAATCAAAAGTGTACGCTCATTAAAACCCGCAGTTAATTGTGAGCACCTGTCTAAGGCTCCGAACAAGTCACATGACAAGCTCTATCACATTCTATTTTTAGGGTTCCGTACCCTAAGTCTGACAAATGGAACCTTAACGTTGCTACACTGTCAGTCCGCCAGTCACAGTACTGTAGCTTAATAACCTTAATAAATAGACAAATGAAATTTATACATAACTAGCTGATGTCCGCGGCTTCGCCCCCGCTGAAGTAGATTAAAACGTTTTTAAAAGCTTTTTATTAACTTGTAATGTATGTATGTATGTACGGGTCAAATCTTGGCAGTCGAATTTGACCCACTTCCAGTGATCGGATTTACTTGAAATTTGGTATACTTACGTAGGTTGGATGACAATACAAGTACAGTGAACAAAAGTACAGTCAGTGAAAAAATTTGCATTGAATAAATTAAAATGAATTTTTAACAAAAACTTATTTCCCGTGGGAATAAGATATTTTTCCGTAGTAAAAAGTAGCCTATGTCACTCTCCAGCCCTTCAACTATGTTCATACAAAAAACATGGCAATCCGTCGCCCAGCTTCGACGTGAAAGAAGGACAAACAAACAAACAAGTTAAACACACTTCCAAATTATAATATTAGTATGGATTTTTATTTCTATTGCCGCTACAATAAAACAGCTTCTACATAATAATACGAGGTGTTTACAAATTAGATGCCAATATTTGTAGAACTGATAGTACTCGTCCTTAGACGTATACTAATTTAAAGTTTATTTAATAAAATCACTCTTTCTTGTACAATACAGAAAAACAAATACATGAAAAAATATATACGGTAAGAAATAGGCGGCCTTATCGCTTCGAAGTGATCTCTTCCAGGCAACCTTTAAAAAAGAACGAAAGCAAGGAATAAATTTCAGGAAGAATGGTTTTTTATGTTAGTTACTGGAAAAAAATCAGTCAGAAACAGTCAGTCGGAAACTTTTTGCCTCACTTCACTCGCACAGGCGCTTGCAGAATTTTCTGCCGCTCCAAATCAAAATCAGTTCGACCCAATCTCTGTTGCTTCCGATACTCGATTATGGTGATGTTGGGTACCTGGATCTGAGTGAGGGGCTGCTTGACAAGCTCGACCGCCTCCAGAACGTGTGTATTCGGTATATTTTTGGACTCCGTAAATACGATCACGTTTCACAGTTTCGCACGCAACTTAAATGGTTACCTGTCAGGGACCGCAGAAACGTCCACATTCTGTCACTGCTCTTCAACATTCTTTTTAATCCTTCGGCTCCTTTATACCTTTCCGAGCGATTCAGCTACTTAGCTGAAGGCAGCCAACATCGTTTGCGGTCAAGCGCCAACCTCCTTCTAGCATCTCCTTCTACCTCATCCAAGTTCTACTCCAAATCCTTTTCTGGGCATGCGGCTAGGCTGTGGAATCGGTTGCCGATCACCGTCCGACAATCTTCCTCCGTATACTCGTTCAGGGAGACATTGAAGAAGATGTGGCTTACACTATAGTTCCTTGATTATTTATTTAGTAAGTAATTATCCTTTATACTTGTGTTTTTTTATGTATTGTATGTAAATGTGTGTATTTATGTATTAATGTTTTATTTATTTATGTATAATAACTTATAAGTATATTGTATAGGTATAGTTAGGTATTTGAGATTTACATATGCATTTATATTTATTCAAATGTTTTGCTCTATTTGTCGATCCTTGTTTTATGATTGCTCTTCTCTACCACTCAAAGGTTGACTGGCAGAGATCCCTTCAGGGATAAGGCTTCCTTTGTACTTTTTTTTTTTTCTGTAACCTTTTTGTTTTCCTTTTGTACAATAAAGAGTATAAATAAACAAACAAACAAACAAAATAGGAAAGCAAGTGTGCCACGTAATAACACCCTGTTTGAGGAAAATATTAATTTAATTATTATCTGAATTCCTATTAAAAGTAAATTATTTTGATGTAGGTTAACGTCTCTCTAATTTGGAAGCACCTTAAATATTGAAGCACTTGCGCGACCAATACAAAAGACATCAACGGGCAACGTTGCGACGTTCGAGTACAGTCGAGGGAACTGAATCATGCACGTTGGTACAAACGGATGGAATCTTTTTGTATTCAATTTCGTTACGATTTCTTTGGAAAATGTATGAAATGTCAACACGACATTAGTAGCTCAAAGGTTCCACTCTGATTCAGTTTCCTCGACTGTACAGTCAAGTGTAAAATATGGGTGCACACAACTTGCTCATTAATATGTCCCATAGCTCTTATGTCGTCGAATTAAGGTATAGGGATGTAACGATGGGAGGATTAAATCGATACTTATTTTTGCACTTGACCGTACATCTGTGAATTCGTATTCAACGAAAATGGTCAGTAGCTCCAGCAATAATGTTTAAAATATAAGAAAAATACTTAATCCGAAATAGTGTCTCAAAAGCTTATTTTTTTCCGATGTTGATGTTCTAATCAAAAACAACGAACTTTGATTGTAACTCTATCGAACGTTTTGATCCAAACAGGCAAAAATTTGAGAAAGGTAGAGACGTGTAAAAATAGAAAGGGGAAGCCTTTCTTCAGCGATTGGACAGACTAAATAAAAAAAGGGGTGTAATTTATACAAGGATTTACATAATTTGTCCAACACAAGAAAAATTTAAGTACAGTGTTTTATAATCCACTAAGAAATCTATAGGTAGAGTGAAATCTAAATGATTAGATTAGATTAGATTAGATTAGATTCATTTATTTCAAATTGAAAATTACAATACAAAAGTAAAAAGTATGTATGTATGTATGTAAACTCTTTATTGTACAAAAATAAGGAAAAAAAGAAATACATTATTGACAACCGTATTAAAATTTAAAAGTATTGTTTCCAACTCATATTGATACAAAAGTAAAAAGTATTGTTTCTAACTCATTTAATGCTAAACAATATAAATGCATTAACTCGTTTGTTTTAATTAGTCTTATTTAATTTGAGGTGTTCACATTGAGTTTGTGATTTAATTTCAACAAAGTATGAATATCCTAAACTTTATCAGTCTAATTTTAACAATTGAGTTAATGCATTATGTTGCCCAGCATCAAGTGAGTTAGAAACAATAATTTTGTATCACCGTTTAGATTTCACTCTGAATTTAATTTCTGAAATTACAGGCCCATTGGTTCTTTGGCTTACAAATAAAAAAAATCTTATAAGAACCCACAGAAATAATAATAAAGAGGATAGAAGTGCCTTAGACGCGTGACCTTGGCGCCGCGCTTGTGACTCGAAGGTCACAAGCGCGCGACTTGTGGCTCAGTGCTATTTGAAACGTGGGTATGATAACAAGTGGTTTAAAATGGTGTTTTGCAGCATTAGCAATTGCGGAAACTCGTCCACACTGTGTAATTACACTAATAAGGGGATTACATTTCATTGGTATGTATTAATTTAATGTAATAATGCGGTTTATATCAAAATACAACTTGAGAAAATATTTCATTATGAAATATTGGTTTACACGTTATTAACACGAAACTTCAGGTACCATTGCTGCTCATATCCTTAAAAACGCAGATTGCTTTGAAGTATACGCAGCAATGTAATATAATTTTTGATAAACCTTCTGCCTCGCACAAATGTTCATGGTACGAACACAAGACATGTTACGACTAGTCCCGAGCTAGTGATGCCCGTTGACTTGCGTAGACTTTTTATCGATATCCTAGTTTACAATCATCCTAAACACGGTATAAAGGTGGTGTAATTAGTATAATAGTGTACAAATAATAAAGTTAAAATTCCATTGTAAAAAAAACACTGATTGTTTCTTTTGTTTATTTAATCCCGGAACTCTCACCGAAACTACAAAATTCCTAAATTGTATAAAGAATAAAGAATTTTGACTTTGACTTTATATTAAAAATGATAATTCAGTATTAAACAGCGTATTATTTAAAAACATATTTCAAATATGTATGACAAAACGAATACACCCTACAGTTAATTGGTACTTAGTATACATTTTCATCATCACTTTTATTGTCATCGTCAAATGTAGGGTAGCACACAACACTAACAACATCACTTTGACAACCCTACATTTACCCCCCTATCCTACATTTGACAATGACAATAAAAGTGATGATGAAAACGGGGGTAGTTGTGTGTCGCTGTCAGTTGCGTCGAGTAGCCGCACGACCAGGGCAGTAGCGCGCAGTGCGCGTTTGGGAGCCGCCGTGACGTGCGACTCCGAGAAGAAGGGCTCGGATTAGCCCGAAACATGTCGAGTTTAACTCGTTTTAAGACGTGAGTGATCCGTTTATTTTCACTATGAGTGAGTCTCACGATAGTTTCATGTTTAAACTCACATCTCTCACTTACACAGAGTCGGTGGTAGGGTCAACCAACGTCATAAATAAGTGATCACTTTTGTACCTTGTCGCTTTAACGTCATGTTTGAAAAGCCATACGAAATTATGTAACGATTGAAAGTGACAAGGTACTACAAATGTGGTGACTTATTTATGACGTTGGTATGACAGACACATGCAGCCAAACATTATACATTTCACATTCACATACCTAGGTCAAATTCACGTAATTAGCTACAAATTATTTATACTAATGTCCATCCCCACGAATTAATTTTAAATTTGATCATTTAACCAATAATTTCCTGTAAAGTTTACTGCAAATTGTAACAGTCGATAAAATTGTCGATGAATCGAGGCCTAGCGTAAATGTGAAATAAATTGCTTTTGTACACTACAACCATACTGCCGACGAGGCCAATGAAGAACGCCGTGTTGTAAGTGTGGGTATAACTTACGGTGAGTGTTATTCAACGCTGTCTCTAAGTGGTTAGGTTCATAATTGTTTGTAAGCAAAATATTAGTAATTGTGTGCGTGATTGCGTAGTACGGTTCTGGTTTTTTGCGTGTGTGTATTAATAGTAAGTAGAGGGGACAAACTAGCGCCACTGGTCCCGGAACAAAATAGGAACTAAGGCATTTCTATCCTCTTTATTATTATTTCTGTGTAAGAACCAGAATAAAGTAGGATGTTCAATTAAAAAATGTGTTGCGATGGCATTATCATGGTTTTAATTGGAGCAAAACATAAAACTACTTATCAAAGAAGGTCGCGATGTTTTTCCATCTTTAACAATTTAATGAGGGTGTAATTACGTAAGAGAATGGCTATTACTGAACAGGCGTTTAATTGGTAATCTCCATAAACCCTTAAAACGGTTTTAATGGTCACTACCATAGTTTTATGGGAGACCAATCAGAAATAGAGTAATCATAAAATGACGACCGAATCTATCTACATATATGTAGCTAAACCATTTAAATGAGTCCTCGCCCTCGCGGTACAGGGGCTGGAGGAGTACCCCGCGGCTCTCCCGGCCCCCTTTGTCGTCATACCCCCCAGCCCCTGTACCGCGCGGGCGATGACTCATTTGAACGGTCTTGCTATAGTGCTTGAGAATGTGTTGAAGTACGAAGCTTGAAGTGGGTTTTTGCAGTGCTTACTACTTCAATTTACATTTCACTGGTAAGTATCATACATAATTTAAATAGTAAAACTTTTTAACAAAAAAATTATACCGCCGAAGAAACTGAAAAGTAAAAAATAATACCTTTTTTGTTTGACCTTAATCTAGGTACCAGTTTGAAGTCCGTGCCTCAGCACTAGCCAGGAGGAGTGATAGAAGCCAATCAGGTAGACGATCCACTCCTCCTGGCTAGTGCTGAGGCACCGACTTCAAACTGGTACCTAGATTAAGGTCATAAAAAAAGGTAGGGTGAGTGGGGGTAAGATGAAAAACAGTGTAAGATGAAAAACAACCCGTAGCACCCGGTGCTACGGGTAGTTTTTCATCTTACACTGTTGTTCATACAATACAATACAATACAATACAATACAATGACTCTTTATTGTACACCAGGAATAGTAAGCAATACAGAAAACAGGTACACAGAGAGTAAGTTACAAGGTAAGCAATAGGCGACCTTATCGCTTAAGAGCGATCTCTTCCAGGCAACCCTTTACCAGAAAGAAGGAAGCACTAGTTTACAGCAGGTGGTGCATCAACAGTGGATCAGAAAATTAAAACGCAACAAAAAATAGTACATCTACTCATACATATATCGTACATATAATAAGTACACGTCTAAAACAAATATAAGCATTGGGATAAACAGCCACATATAAATAAATAAACTATAACAAAGCTAATTATTACAAGAAGACAGATAGTACACCTTAAGCATTGATTTAAAGATTGACAGAGATTTTGCCCGTCGTAAGTCAATCGGCAAGGCATCTTATTTTCATCTTACCCCTACTCACCCTATTATTTTTTACTTTTCAGTTTTTTCGGCGGTTTAATTTTTTTGTTAAAAAGTTTTTATTTTATACTTTTTTCCCATCTCCAATAAGAAAGAATTATGAAAATCAGACTACTCTGTAAAAAGTTAGTCAATCATCCCCTGTTTTCCTTCCCTTAGGGTTGTAATATTATTTCCAAATTTAAATGGGACCACCCTCGGGGTATACGCTTTGCAATAAAAAAAGAATCATCAAAATCGGACTACACTGTAAAAAGTTATGCGTGATCATACATAAAAAAAAATATATATATACACGACGACTTGAGAACCTCCTCCTTTTGTTTTCGTCGGTTGAAAATCTGTTAAAACTATAGAGTTGTGCGTGCTTGTTCACTAAACGGATCGCTCTCAACTAGTACAATCGTGTGAATGTGCTAGTTCGGTCTTTTAATTCTTTTGGTACACTACCTATAGTAGGTATGTCGTAGAGTCTAGCCGACGAACGATTCAGTGCGACGGGTCGCTCTCGAGATATTGTACTACATGTACTAAGAGCAAAAAAGAGATGAGAATAGTTCATTTTAGAATTGTCAGGAACTAATTCCTTTTAGTTTTACACGAGCCTAGAAAAAAACTCTTGCAAGCAAGGAGAGGGGACACAGCGGCGAAAATATTTTGGATGGAAATACAAACAAACATGTTCTAATCATTCTATTACTTATTAGTTCTATTCAGGAAACTTTTGGGCACCCAAAGGTGGTATAAAAGACGTGAAGACCCTTGGGAAAGAATGGACGTCTTCCGGGTGCCACGATGATGATGACGATGAATATTTTTCTGCGATGGTGTGACGTTTTTTTCGCTCCGTTTCGGTGACACACTCGTTTCAAAAGAACCTTTCTCATAACACCATCAGTCTTGCGGACAATTTGTCGCAACACCCACAAAGGGCCTTTCTCTTTTTTAAAACCGTATACTTTTTATCGATACACGTTTTTTATGGCTCTAAATCCGTTCCATCGATAAAGATTTCTGAGTTTTTGCTCTTTATTTATTTATTTCTGATCAGATGTAAAACTCGAGAATATGATACTTAGGTTAGAATCGTGTAGAAGTACCACATTAAGAAATAGAAGTACCTAAAATAGGACGCCATTTTCATCATCATCATCCGGAGATGCATAGGCCGGATTCATGTACATCCCATCCCACAGCTGACCACAGACCTCTTCTGAAAAATTCAGAAGCGTGATGATACGAGTAAGTCCAGATTTGAGCCCACAATCCTCTGTTTGAGAGGCCACAGATGAAACCACACTACACCATGACTTTTGTCATAACATATTCTTGATCAAAAATTTCTGAATATGGCAAGATTGTTAATTGTTATTTCATCAGTTTTCTAGCCTTCATTATTGTACTCTACTAGGCACTTCGTTGACGTATGTAAGTCGGGTTTTACCCACTTTTGGTGTTCGAATTGACTTGCAATTTGGTGCAGATATGTAGTTTGGATTACAATACAAGCACTTATTGTAGATTAGCTATTGCCCGCAACTTCGTCTGCGCAGAATTCGTTTATCGCTATCTCGATAAAAAACTGTATTTTATGTTAATCCAGGTTTGAAATTGGGATCCTAACGATGTTTAGAAAATTTTATTTCCGAAGGTTTAGAATCCCGAAAACTTCATTTGTCCGAAAGCATTTTTTTCTGAAACTGTAAATATTTCAGGATTTATTTCAGGACCATCGTGTAGAACCCTTGTTAGGTTAGGGTTGTTTTATAAAAATCCTGAAATATTTACAGTTTCAGAAAAAATGCATTCGGATAAATGAAGCATTCGGGATTTTAAACATTCGGAAAAAAATAATTCTAGATTTTGATAGGTAACCTTTGAAATTTTCTGTATGACAATTTCATCCAAATACTTTAAGCCACTTCTGTGTGGTAGATTAATTAACAAATATCCAAAAATCTAAACATCGAAACATAAAAACTTAAATTATTTTATTACTAGGAGAGCAGGATTTAAGGGCCCATTCACGATCCACGACATTGTACCTTTGTCATAATGCAACGTTTTTCATAATGATCATTTGCAATAACTATTATTTTCTCTGAACCGTTTTTCAAGAACTTTGGAGTTCCATAATATAACAATCCTGAACAATTAATAGACTCTGAGTAAATCGATTTTTGGCTAATGATCATTATGACAAACACTACATACATTATGACTCAAAATTTATAGATTCCAATATAGACCCTTTATCTACACACGTATAAAATGAATCTTCACTGCAGCGTCTTGGTACCATGCGCGTTATCTGCCTCCCCGGCGGAACTGGTTCCTCGTTAGCGCCGATGAAGTTGTTAAACGCGGCGACTCGCGCCCGGTCTTATTCCTTTTGCGCGTGCGCGACACGACACATAAAACTGGAAAAAAAGACATTTTGCAGAATTTCATGGGAGATTAATCTTGTTGTTACATACTTATAGTGTCTTGTGAGATTTCATGGAGCTACGTGCGGTAATACCTACCTACAACAACGGCATGATACGTAAGGTTACATCATCATTATCATTATTTTAGCCGTAAGACATGTACTACTGAACTTCCTCCTCCAAGGTTCGCCAAACAGACAGACAAACTGCTCCTTTCATCCACTCAAAGGTTGCCTATTTAGATGCCATAAATGGATAAGTTCGCCTTTGTACATATATCCCAACGGTTGTCAATAGTGTTTTTTTTTTGTACAATAAAGATTTAACATACATACATACAGACCGGTCCTGCGCCATCCGCATCCATGGGATATGTATTAAAATTATCTTAAAATATCGAAGGGCTCAAAAGAATAACTATTTATTTTCTGAAACCGTAAACTTCTCAGAATTTATTAAAACGACATCGTATAGAACCCATTAGGTTATATAGTTTTATAACAATTTTAGAAAGTTCACGGTTTCTAAAAAAACCGTTTCGATCTTTTGACCCATTCGATATTTTAATACATTAGGTGTTTCGTACTTCGGTATTATGACTACCCCATCCAACGCGTTCCCAGTAGGTACTTTAACCTGAGGCCTTGTTCTCTTGGAATCACAGTCGTTTTCACCATTTCTCTTTGTCACACGGTAAAGGATGAGGGTAGAAAGAGATGGTGAATGTCAACGCGAGCGCCGCGCGTCAGACAATATGGCCTCAGGTCGTCGCTCCATCTTGCTAGAGGCCTACATACACTGCGTTTTCCGGAAGGTTACGTAAAACCTATTTAACGAAAAAATATCTTTAATCTTTTAAAATCCGGGTCCAAAGGGTGACACCAAAAGGTAATAAAGTTATATATCATATTAAATCCCCCAGCATCCGGGGCACACGCACGTGTAGGCTCGACTCCCACTCATCCGCATTAACGGGCTAACTAACGATTGTATTTTAATTTTCTATATTATTTAAATCACTTCCTCTCCAGGTCATGCATATGCATCTTGTAAGGAGGGTACCTCTTTGTGATTGCTACGTGTCATGTTTGTTTCCGTGTATACATTATTCAAAGTATCACAAAATTAATCAGCATTATTTCCGACAGCTAATGAATACCTAAGGGTATTAAAGTTTTTCAAGATTTTCTTAATGGGGTTGACAAATGTTTGGTGTAACGCGTGTAACGTGTCGAAGACGTGACGTCACATTGAATGAAAAATTTTGATGAAAAATTTTTGCAGGAGTGTTCTTCTGGATTTGCTTAACCGCTCTGCGAAAAATTACGGATTTATTTTATGACACGTTATATGTATAAGGTATTAATTAAATGACGGTAAACCTCCGACACCCCAATTCTCCTTTTTATTTTAAGCTACTTTAATGTATTTATTTACAAAAATTTTAATTATTTCAAATAATATTAGTTTATAAATCCATAATTTCTACTTGATTACCTCTGCACTTGAAATTTCTAATGGTTAAAATCATATAAAGCTCGGATTTGAGGCATCGAGATCGAGATAGACTAGTTCTTGCATGAGTGACGTAACGTACACAGCAAACTGCTACTCAAAATTATTTGAACACTTTGGATATAGTTCCAATTAGTTATTAGTTATTTTTAATAGGTTTCTTTATATATTATGAGTTTATGTATTGTATTTACTAAAAGTTGTATTGTAGCCTTTGCTTTGTTCGACTGTTTTATTTTTACTTACCTACTCTTTGTCGGTCCCTTACTAAATGCTCCTTTCATCCACTCAAAGGTTGACTGGTAGAGATCCCTTAAAGGGATAAGTTCGCCTTTGTACATGCATTTCAACGGTTGTCAATAATGTTTTTCTTTTTTTTCCTTATTTTAGTAGAATAAAGTGGTTACATACATACATACATAGTTCCATTGTATGTACTTAAAAATACAGTCCGAATATTTTGAAAAACTAAATTTTCCTTATTTCACCTCAAGAACCATCTATCTCTCACTAGTTGTTCTCAGCGGAATGCTGCAAGAAATACCTAGTACTATTATAAAAGCGAGGTACTAAAATATGTGTTGTATAGCTTTTGAAGTTGACTCCGCCGCGCGCGCCTCCCCGCGCCCCGCGACGAGTTAATCAGGCGGCGAGAATCAGCGATGGTCAAAGTATAGAGGTCGATGATTTGGATATACTTTTTTTTATAATATGTACAATATAGGCTTGCGTTTGACCACAATCACGCCTGATGGAAAGCGAAGATGAGGCCTACGATGCGCGGTGGAGCACGCTGGCCTAGTAAATGCTCATTCATCCTAGACTAAAATAAAAAAAAATAAAAATATATATTAGGGGACAATCTTACACAAATCGACCTAGTCCCAAACTAAGCAAAGCTTGTACTATGGGTACTAGACGACGATAAACATACTTATATAGATAAATAAATACTTAAATACATAGAAAACATCCATAACTCAGAAACAAATATTCGTGCTCATCACACAAATAAATGCCCTTACCGGGATTTGAACCCAGGACCTCTTGCTTCGTAGGCAGGGTCACTACCAACTAGGCTAAAGCGGTCGTTAAAAATTTTTAATTTACGTTTATGCCCATTGCACTCTGTTTTTTTACAGACTATGTGTAGTAGTTAAAAATAAGTTATGCACAGAGAACCAACTAAATCGTGACCCATTGCGAAATAAGTATACCTACTTATACACCGTGAAATTTTAGTGGTTGTTTTCCCGAAACGAGGTGATTTAGTATTGATTGTACAATCGATTTATAATTACTATTTTGACTAGAGTCAAAAATCCAATTGTGAAAAACGAAAGTCGAAAATGACCACAAACCAATAATAACGCTTCGTTGGTACCTAACCTATCGTACGATCGTACGCTACTTGTACCAACGAAGCGTTACTATTGGTTTGCGGTCATTTTCGACTTTCGTTTTTCACAATTGGATTTTTGACTCTAGTCAAAATAGTAATTATAAATCGATTGTACAATCGAAACTAAATCACCTCGTTTCGGGAAAACAACCACTAAAATTTCACGGTGTATAAGTGAAACCTTACTAACTAAATTCTCCTCTCATCCACTCAAAGGTTGACTGGTAGAGATACCTTAAAGAGATAACTTCACCTTTGCACACGTATCTCAACGATTGTCAATAGTGTTTTTTCTTTGTTTCAGTACAATAAAGAGTTTACATTAGGCACATACATACCATTAAAGTAAATGTCTTAGTGACATCACGTTGCCCCATAAGGAGAATTATTATGGCACTTATTGTAAGAACATTCTGCGATTGATCAGTAATCAAATCAAATTGTTCAATTGTACAGTCCACGCAGAAATTCCTTTACCACCTTAAGGTTATAGCAGTTCTGATAGTGACAATATGTCTAACATGTATATGTACCTATAATAACAATAAATGAGTTTGAGTTTGAGTTTGAGTTCAATATCAGTCTGAAAACATTAAAGACTATTCTTAGTCATTTACAAGTCAATGTAACAATCAGCCATATTAAGTATTTTTTTCTGATGTAGGTACAAACTGTTAATTATAATGTAAGTACATATGTCGACCCAGCTAAAGTATTCTTCTACCCAAGCAAACACATTCACACAACATTTATTCAATATGTAAAATTCAGGTTGATAACCTTACATTATAACTGAGCCTACAACTATAAAATGTTGAGTGCCGTTGTCGGATAATGGCACATAATGACTCTATCGGCTCGAAAGCCGAGGGCGAGCGGATCAGACGGAGCCATCCGCTTTTTCTGCCGCTTCCTTCTGGGAACACACAACCGCTTATTACTGGGATGTAAATGTACGCACGACAAGGATGAAGGAATAATCTATGTTACAGGATATGGGATGCTTCTGTTGTCAAACATGTTTACTTTTTGTGAGCTATCAAAACCAATCACTAGGCCCGCGTGGGAACTACGGCCCAAACCCTCTTATTCTGAGAGGAGGCCTGTGCCCTGCAGTGGAACGTATATAAGCTGGGATGATGATGACGATGAGCTTTCAAAACGCGATCCCTCGGAGATTTTGTACGTCAATACCCTATAGCAAGCTTTGAAGTCACGTATTTGACAAGGCAACCGACAAAGCAACAAAGTTACAATTATTTGATAATTTATGTAGTTTTCAGAGCTGGCCTTGGAATTGAGTTAATGACGTCTACTACCCTATTATGTCTTCTATTTTACCTTCGGCAATAATATCGTTAAATGTGATCTGCCAGAAATATAATGACGGTAAAAAAAATTGTTCTTGGCTCTTGGCAAAATAGAGTTACCTAAATCTTGTCAAATAAATACTTGAGATGTTCTACTTTAGCTTATTGGTTGCTCGTTTTTGTAGAAATATAATCTGTAGAGATATATATAATACATAAAAAATATAACAACATGCAATTCGTATTGCCGATCGATCAACGAGAACATCAAGAATTCAAGCGCACTTTATCACATTTTTTCCTCCCATCAAATACTATGATGAGACTTTGACTGATTATAATCTTGGAGCAATCATAGTGGAGGTGTTTGAAACAAATGACAGATCGAAAAAGGCTTAATGAAGACCTCTTGCGCTCGCGCAGCGGCTGAAGCACAAAGACGTTCGTTTGTTGTTGCCGCCGCGCCAGGGTTGCCCATGCTGCTGAATAATACTAAATATAAAAGCCTTATTATAGGGTGAATCAACTTTTTCTTTCCACCCGTAGCTATGGTTACAGAAAATTTGTCTCATAGACAACCTAAGCAGTTTTCTATGAAGTAGTATTAAGATGTCACTTGGACAACTCTGGGGACTGAGTAAACAACACGAAAAAGTTGATTCACTCATTCAATACAGTAATCCCGTAAAAGTGAAGGTCGAGGGTAAATCAAGGTTTCGCGAGCGCGAGATATAAGTACTTTTATAGGAAAATATTAATTTATTTGAATTACTCATATCATATCAAGAGTATGTTATTGTAAATCTCGCGACAAGTATGTACAAATTGTGTATACATCTGCGGTTGACCGGGGGTAATTCGGGCGAGAACGCGAATTTAAAAACTGGCTTGCTTATTTATTGCTTGCTGGTTTGTTTTCCTCTGTTTAGAGCATTTAAATAAAAGCTTGATTTTATTTTTTATTTATTCACTCTTATTAATTTTTCAATTATTAATATTCGTATTCTCCTCAGCAAGCCCTTTCATTTGGTACTCATAATAGTATAGTGCTCAAAATCAACTAGTCCGCCATTTTCGATTTAAAGTGACGTCACTGACTCACGACTCTGTGGATAACTGCTTTAAAAACAGTTGCAAGATTTGACCTTAACAAACATACTTTAATTACACAAAAACATTGCTAGTTAAACAAAAGCTTGTAAACTAATATTGTATTTCGTTAAAAATTTAACTTGAAAAGTTGCAAGCCCTGCGAGTCCGGTGACAGTGCGGAGGCGATGACGCCTTCATAAAAACCCAATGATTTATTCCTCGCCGATGTGTTCATCCCGATGCGCAAGGGCATATTTTAGTTTTAATTGGAGTTTGAACGTGTCTAAGCCTTAGCTGTAAAAAAAATAACATACCTACTTTGTTTTAGACCAAATTTCAAAGGAGGAACTTAATGATGCTTATGACAAGCGTTTATTTAACTGTGTATGTGTGTTGTCTTCAAATTTACAAGTAGACAAAAAACGAAGTACACACTTACCTGCGTAATACTAGGTAGTACCTAACATAAGAAATCTAAGGATTATCTATGAAAATACATACCTATAGGAACTCAAAAATAAACCTATACAGGGTTATTTTTAATTCACTAGCATCCTTTTAACCCTAAACTCCTACCACTTAAACAAATGTTTTTTGTTTTACGGCTTTTGTCATAACTTAATATTTTTGGTGTAATAACGTTTTGAAAACTGGAGATTGCCTCTTATTTTTACGATACTCTGTGTATTTGTATGGGAAAAAAGTGCTTCATTTTAAAAAGTCGTAAAACAAAAAACATTTCTTTGAGTGATAGGAATTCAGGGTTAGGAGGATGTCAGTGAATTAAAAATAACCCTGTATAAGGACCTACTTAATTTCTTCAAGTTTCCTTTATGCTTGTTTCTTAGAAATGTAGAGTAAGGGTGTCGTGTTGCGCCGTGATGTGTTGTGCACCTTTCAAAATGTAGAGTAAGGGTGTCGTGTTGCGCCGTGATGTGTTGTGCACCTTTCAAAATGTAGAGTAAGGGTGTCGTGTTGCGCCGTGATGTGTTGTGCACCTTTCAAAATGTAGAGTAAGGGTGTCGTGTTGCGCCGTGATGTGTTGTGCACCTTTCAAAATGTAGAGTAAGGGTGTCGTGTTGCGCCGTGATGTGTTGTGCACCTTTCAAAATGTAGAGTAAGGGTGTCGTGTTGCGCCGTGATGTGTTGTGCACCTTTCAAAATGTAGAGTAAGGGTGTCGTGTTGCGCCGTGATGTGTTGTGCACCTTTCAAAATGTAGAGTAAGGGTGTCGTGTTGCGCCGTGATGTGTTGTGCACCTTTCAAAATGTAGAGTAAGGGTGTCGTGTTGCGCCGTGATGTGTTGTGCACCTTTCAAAATGTAGAGTAAGGGTGTCGTGTTGCGCCGTGATGTGTTGTGCACCTTTCAAAATGTAGAGTAAGGGTGTCGTGTTGCGCCGTGATGTGTTGTGCACCTTTCAAAATGTAGAGTAAGGGTGTCGTGTTGCGCCGTGATGTGTTGTGCACCTTTCAAAATGTAGAGTAAGGGTGTCGTGTTGCGCCGTGATGTGTTGTGCACCTTTCAAAATGTAGAGTAAGGGTGTCGTGTTGCGCCGTGA
This sequence comes from Archips crataeganus, assembly GCA_947859365.1. Lineage (NCBI taxonomy): Eukaryota > Metazoa > Arthropoda > Insecta > Lepidoptera > Tortricidae > Archips > Archips crataeganus. Next base: position 10,094,255 of record OX402062.1, read on the forward strand.
TGTGTTGTGCACCTTTCAAAATGTAGAGTAAGGGTGTCGTGTTGCGCCGTGATGTGTTGTGCACCTTTCAAAATGTAGAGTAAGGGTGTCGTGTTGCGCCGTGATGTGTTGTGCACCTTTCAAAATGTAGAGTAAGGGTGTCGTGTTGCGCCGTGATGTGTTGTGCACCTTCAACCCGACTGATGTACTTTGTAGTTCTTTACTTGATTATTTAAGTAATACATAATATTATTAATCCCAGGCACAAAATGCGAACACCGTACCTGTTTATTCAAATCAGCCTGTAAATGATAAGTAAATAAGCATGTAAGTAGTAAGTTAGTAATGTTAGTTGGACCCGGATCACGCGGATGGCGCAGGACCGGTATGTTTGGCGAGCCTTGGGAAGTCTGTGTTCAGCATTGGACGTATATCGGCTGAAATGATGATGATGAAGTTATTAATAAGTAATACCATTCTTTGTTGACAAACGTCTAAGTATAATTAATTTGGAAATAAAACTGGAAAAGAAACAATTAGCGCTCTTATTCATTTTCTAAAGCAGTCAAATAAATATTGGAGCGATAATGTTCCTGCAAGGTTCAGTTTAATATTTTTAAAAACGTACAAGTTTCTGAGTGCTTATCCGCATTTCATGGTTCTACGCGGCGAATCTGCTACCACCACACCATGTGAATAATAATATTCAGTTATTTACTATTTTCAAACGATATTTTTACGGGTGCGATTTCTAAACTACCTGTCGGCATCGAAATTTTAAGCCATGACACCTAGATAAATAGGTGAACCTTATCACCAGATAAGGTTAAATCAAGAAGAGTGAAAATTCACCTATTTATCTAGGTGTCATGGCTTAAAATTTCGATGCCGACAGGTAGTTTAGAAATCGCACCCGTAAAAATATCGTTTGAAAACAGTAAATAACTGAATATTATTATTCACATGGTGTGGTGGTAGCAGATTCGCCGCGTAGAACCATGAAATGCGGATAAGCACTCAGAAACTTGTATTATACACCTACTTGTACAATCTATTCTGAGTGTCTTGATATGATAGGGTCGACAAAAAGTTGATATACCTACTTATTTAGCCGTTCCTTGTGCTCATTCTTCGGTATAGAGTATAGAGTATAGAGTATAGAGCCTGTACAAATAAATAGGGTCGACAAAAAGTTGATATACCTACTTATTTAGCCGTTCCTTGTGCTCATTCTTCGGTATAGAGTATAGAGTATAGAGTATAGAGCCTGTACAAATAAATAGGGTCGACAAAAAGTTGATATACCTACTTATTTAGCCGTTCCTTGTGCTCATTCTTCGGTATAGAGTATAGAGTATAGAGTATAGAGCCTGTACAAATAAATAGGGTCGACAAAAAGTTGATATACCTACTTATTTAGCCGTTCCTTGTGCTCATTCTTCGGTATAGAGTATAGAGTATAGAGTATAGAGCCTGTACAAATAAATAGGGTCGACAAAAAGTTGATATACCTACTTATTTAGCCGTTCCTTGTGCTCATTCTTCGGTATAGAGTATAGAGTATAGAGTATAGAGCCTGTACAAATAAATAGGGTCGACAAAAAGTTGATATACCTACTTATTTAGCCGTTCCTTGTGCTCATTCTTCGGTATAGAGTATAGAGTATAGAGTATAGAGCCTGTACAAATAAATAGGGTCGACAAAAAGTTGATATACCTACTTATTTAGCCGTTCCTTGTGCTCATTCTTCGGTATAGAGTATAGAGTATAGAGCCTGTACAAATAAATAGGGTCGACAAAAAGTTGATATACCTACTTATTTAGCCGTTCCTTGTGCTCATTCTTCGGTATAGAGTATAGAGTATAGAGCCTGTACAAATAAATAGGGTCGACAAAAAGTTGATATACCTACTTATTTAGCCGTTCCTTGTGCTCATTCTTCGGTATAGAGTATAGAGTATAGAGCCTGTACAAATAAATAGGGTCGACAAAAAGTTGATATACCTACTTATTTAGCCGTTCCTTGTGCTCATTCTTCGGTATAGAGTATAGAGTATAGAGCCTGTACAAATAAATAGGGTCGACAAAAAGTTGATATACCTACTTATTTAGCCGTTCCTTGTGCTCATTCTTCGGTATAGAGTATAGAGTATAGAGTATAGAGTATAGAGTATAGAGTATAGAGTATAGAGTATAGAGTATAGAGTATAGAGTATAGAGCCTGTACAAATAAATAGCCACAATAGATCGAGTCATTCATGATGACGCGGGCCGTGGTCCTTATTGCAATGTCATTAGTGTCTAATTTTGACAAATTCATGTGATTTCTTTACTATTTTTCGCCTATATTTTATTAGTTTGATAACATAGGTACATACTCTGGAATGCATGGAAATAATTAGGTACAACACTATGGGGTCTATTATTAATGAACAGGTAAATTTAGTATCTTCTCCTTTACTGCGGTTTGGTCGAATTTGAACAGTTAGTATTAATTAAATATGCCTTATAAATAAATAAACAAAAAATTCAAGGTAGTTTTAAATATGTCAATAAAAGTTAATTTTTGTGGGGTAGTTTGAGAATAAGAAAAATAAAGTGGGTACTTGAGAAGTTACAGTGACAAGTTAAAACATTTGTTTTGGTTTGTTAGTTTAACATTTGGTAGCATAGCATACGGTTGTGGTAACTCTGAAGATGAGCTCTGGTTGAGTTCGAAACGCGTCAGTGTAGCTTGGTGGTGGTGATGGTTGGGTTTATGTGATTTGTGTGTGTTCGTACAGTGTGGAGGTGGAGGAACTGCATGAACGCACATTTCTTGCATAAACGTAACTATTGTAAGGTCGCGGGTGAGCAAAGTAATTGTTTTAGTTCATTTAGTTCATTAGGTACATACACTTCCTCATTGCCTTGACCTAATACTTTGCCATGCTTTGAAGGTGTGGTGGCCTAGTGGTTTAACTTTATATCCTCTCGAGCAAAGGGTCGCGGATCCGAGCCTGGGCTCTATTAACCTCTGAGTTTTCCAAAATTCATGTGCAGAATTCCATTTAAAATTTACGGTGGGCTTTACGGTGAAGGAAACAACGCGAGAAAACCTGCGCACACCTGAAAAGAAATTCAATGGTGTGTGTGAAGTTCCCAATCCGCACTGGCCTGTCCCCTGCAGTGGGACGTATATTGGCTGGGATGATGATAATGATGAATACTTTGCCTAAAGCAAGGTAACCACATGTTAAGATTACTGGGCCCGTCAGTTTCTTAATCTCGGACGTGGCTCTACCAGTTTGCTGTGAATTAGACAGCGGTCCCATGTAGCGTACCTAACGGTAAATATGTTGCGATACATCTTAATGTTATTATGAATAGCGTAGAAACCGGAAAGAATGCGATGACATGAAAGAAGTTGCCAGTTGGCTATGGCTAGTGTATAGTAAAATAACTTTTCTACTAGAAACCGATCTGCTTGAAGCATTTGGTATTTTCTCGTAGATCGCATCGTCGAATCTTGACATTTTAAATGCAGTTACAAACATATTTAGATCCGGAAAATAATATAGATCTATATATTTACAAAAAAGCAACAAACTTTCTGAGAGGAGTCCTGAGCCCTATAATGGGACGTATATAGGCTGACATGATGATGATGACGATGATAAGGCTGTCACCAAAAAAAGGCTACCTACTTGTTTTAATCGCTTTAGGTTGGTGAGTGAAAACAAATCTCAAAATTTACAGCAAACTAATGACAATCATATGAAAAATTACATATCGGCTTTAACATATGTAGTACCTACGGCAGGGCAAAGCCAGTATCACTCCATCCGAGCTCATATTCGGGTAACTTAGAGGTCGTAGACTAGCCGTCTAGATACGAGCCTAAATTTTTGGCTTTCTCTTACCACCTTACACGCAAAGTGAAGGCGAATCAATGCCGTGCAGTGCAGTATATAGTTTTCTTTTTACTGAGGTAAGCATTTGTCCTACATACTTTATCATACGTCTCTTGGTCCTAAATCGTGACAGTTAAGTGTGTTCTAATTTTACTGCGTGTTCTAGTTTTATTTTCTATACTTTTGCTTGTAATCCCCAACTAGTTGTATTTATTTATTTGTAAATGATTATTTTAAGTTCAATTTCTTTGTATTATACGTGGCAGTAGGTATAAGTATATAAGTTATTTTTTTTAGAAAAAAATACTTTATTTAAAGTTTCTTGCGTCACATTTTTCTTGGCAATGATCTTGCAATCAAAAGTATAATTATGTAAAAAAAGCCCTCTGGGTCTAACTATACGTACAAAAACGTATCTGACTCACAGACAACGCAAAACCTAAGCCGCTGAAGCTAGAAACTTCAGAGTTGGCAGACACAACCCTTAAGGCTCATAGTAGTGCACTAAGAAGGGTGTTTTCGAAATTTCTGCGGGTTAAGGCACAACGAGCATTTTTTTATACTGAATAAACTATGTTTGCAAAATCTCTGATTTTTATTCAGTGTTAAACGCTTCAAGGCATCTTGTTAAAGGCCTTCTCTGGTGCTTTGTGTCTTCTTTCTTGCTCATACGCTTCTCCATCGTAACGAGAAAACCGCTTACAGCGGGCTTTAGTTGCGTCGGCGCACGCCACACACGCGGCACGGGCATGGCGCAACAATGAGGAAACTATTCGGTTTGGAGGCATAATTACTGCATCATCAGCGGTCATTACGGGGCGGGTGACCACCCATGGCGGTTGTTTATGATTTCAGCAGCCTGAGATACAGTGTCCTGCAACCATCTCGAAAAGAAAGATAATAGGTAAGTATCTCAGAAAAGGGAGCGGAGTTGCGATTGCTCATGGGACTAACTTTCTGTTACTCTCACCTACATACACATAATACAGCCAGTAGCTTATGAAAATGGGTCAAATTTTCGGCGTAGTTATGCAGGATCTCCCAAAAAATAAACATAGATATTTTATATTATTGTTGCTTAACTAAGTTGTATCGATTGTTTTCTTATCATTTCCAGAACTGGTATAACTTGGCGTCTTACCCCGTACCAGGTTAACGTTGAGATTTGAGACATCTTGTATAAGAAAGAATAGCGAAATAGTCGCTTATTCCTTCGGAAAGCCAAGTTTATTTTATATAGTTTATTTTATATATCAGGTAAGCCAATAGATTATCTGATCTACTTAATAGGCTACTTAACTTCGATTAACTACATGTCCTTCTGTCTTGTAGAATTGGGGATGTCTATTTTTTTGCAATGTATAGTAAATCGAAAACCATTTCGAGATAAATGCTTTTTAACTCGTTTTCTGTAGTTATTTAATTTTAATATTATGTAATGAATTTATTATATAACAAATAAGCAATGACGTTCATTTGACATTGGTGTAAATTGCGTGACCGGTTCAAGTCGTACTTTATTCTATGTGGTTAGAATTCTTCACAATTTACGCGTGGATTATACTACGGAGTTTGATTTGGACCCGCTGTCTGACATCTAGCACTTTGACAGTGCTAGTAAAGTGACACAGTGTATAGTGTACCACTACGCAAAAAATAATTAAAGGGGTTGCCTTAACGTACGCATTTAGATAGATTTAGAAATTTGGCATTGTGGGAGCCCTCAATTATAATCTGACGTCATCAACTAAAATAGTTTCAATAATTAATTTTGAAAAAAGTAGAGAACTAAATGACAAAATATTGAAATTAGTTCCTCATAATTGACTTTTCTATACAAAAAAAAATATAAAAACCACTGGTAATTTTTTTTAGACATTCCCAATTCTAACCACGTACCTAATAAGTTTAATCGTATCTCTTTACAAGTTTCACCTCACGACTGTGACTTACCTACCTGCTGAAACTTGAGTTCAATATCACTACTTAAAGTTAGTATAGGTATGTACAAATCGGGTACTGCCGTTTCGGCGAAAATTATTACGTAAAATGATTCATTTGGCAACTGTTTATTTTTTCTGAAACTGTAAACTATTCAGGATATATTTCAGGACTATCCTGTACTTAGGTTAGGTTTGTTTTATAACAATCCTGAAAAGTTTACAGTTTTAGAAAAAATTAACGGTTGCCAAATGAAACATTTGGCAAATCAATCATTTTGCGAAAAGTTTTTCCGAAAAATTAGTAAACCGTACATATACCATTTGCAATTCCCGATAAAAACCAACTTTTAATTACTAAACTCCATGTAACGGCTACAAATACATTGTAATCGACGACGTTATTTACTCGTACAACTCATGGGAATGTGCCTTTATTTTTATCTTGACAGCTTAATCACGTTCGTATTTTCCGGAGCTTTAAGTTTAAAGCTTATAAATGCCTATTACGTTTATGTTGACGACTTACTACACCTCTGACTTGAACACTTTCAAGCTAGTTCTCTCTCGTTATATCCGCAGTTATAGATAGCGGAATTCTCATTGTAAAATTGAAAAATGATAGTGATAGTACAGTACATGTTTTATAGATTATGGCTATCTTGGCTATCGATATTATATAACCTGAAGAGAAAAGTCTAATAATGACTTTAACATTTCTAATCTTTGATAAGCGAGTTACATCGCGACGGTAAATTGCATCAACTTTATATGAAACAACGTTATAAACGGTGTTGTTTATTCTCTTCCATAGGATAGTGCATAATACTAGAAATGTACCTACCTTATTAAGTGTAGACAAAGATTTTGATATGATTTATTTAATATGGCGATGCATTAAACATGAAACTACCGTGAGACTCACTCATAGTGAAAATAAACGAAACATGAAACATGTCGAGTTAAACTCGTTTTAACACGTAAGTGATCCGTTCATTTTCACTATATGGCGATGCAGCTTATAATATCAAGCGAAAAGTTTATTGCTTAGTTATGTATGGCCCAGAATAGGGGTAAATAGAGAAAAGGGGATGAGCTAGGAAAATAGAGAAATTCATTACTTGGTCAGTAATGTAATGTAGTTCTATATTTTGTTCGGGATCATAAAAATGACTTTTGACATTCGATGGAGACGACGTATAGTTTAGCCATAAATGCGATTATAAACAAATAAATGTCAGTGATCACTTGACACCAATTTACTTACGGCCTATTCTCAGACCTACCAAATATGGATAGATACATAGTAGGATGCGCAAGTCGCGAACTGTGCAGTGCAGTGCTGTGCACATCGCAAAAAGTGAATTTGTTAGATCGATTTACCAGAATCGTTATTTCCTAGTAGCAAAATTTCCGTTAACATTTTTTCCCAGATGCTTCTTTAACCGACTTCAAAAAAGAGGAGGTTCTCAATTCGTCTGGATGTTTTTTTTCTCACTATGTTTTTTTTTACTGAAGCTTATTTTCACAATCGCGTTTTTTCCCAATTTAAATTAACACAGAAACAGTGTCGACGGAGCTCCGCTAGCACGGAGCTCCTTCTTCTGTGTGCTTTTGGCCCTTCGGGCTGATGCAAACTTAACATAACCTAGCTCAACCTACCTAAGTATGTTTCTGTGTCGATTAAAATTACCAACAAAATAAAGGTTTTATGTCACTCGTATGTTTGAACATTAAGTCAATGCCCGTTATGCGTCTAAGATCCCTTCCGCAGCTAACAAAAGAGCTGATAACTTTGAAACGGCTGAACCGATTTTGATGAAACATATCTAAGAACCATCGCCAAGAAACCTACTTTCTATTAAAAAAAACCGCATCCAAATCGGTGCACCCGTTTAAGAGCTATGATGCCACAAACAGACAGACAGACAGACACACACGCATAGCGGTCAAACTTATAACACCCCTCTTTTTGTGTCGGGGGTTAAAAATGCGAATGGAAATTTTGCTACTAAGAAATAACGATTCTGGTAAATTGATGTAACAAACCTACGGATGGCCGTGATTTTTTGTATGGACAAAGTTGAACGGTTGGAGAGTGACATAGGCTACTTTGTACCATGGGAAAATATCTCATTCCCACAGGAAAACGCGTTTTAATCTACTTCAACGGGGGCGACGCCGCGGTCGTCAGCTAGTTTGAATATATATTAAACACCCATAAGACTCGAGAACAAGCCTTCATATTTTTCATCCATTATAATCCCGATCGGGATTCGAACCCGAGACCTCAAGCTACGTAATCAGGTTCTCTAACCACTGGGCTTATCCGGCCATCTAAACAGTGGTGGTCTTCTTTGTACACATTTACAACCAGAAAATCTATTAGTTATTTTGGTTATACACGACCAAAGCAGGAAACAGTTAAGCCAAACCGTGAAGGTTACAATTCTTTGATGAGCTCCTACAAAACGACTTAATAATTGAGATTACAAGATAGCCGAACGTCGGCAGTTACACAAAAATAGTATTACATTTTGTCAAAAGTCGCTATCACTATTATCTCTGCAGTAATTTATGGTATTCAAACATTATCATCATACCTTCGTGTTATATGGCACGTAGTAATTAAGGGGAATCACGATTATCATTATTATATTGCAAAAACTGAAACGAATCCCTCTTAAATATTCTTCTTATAAATTCCACGTGTTACCACAAAAAGTAACCAGTCGTTGAACATATGTTTATTGACGTCAGTTGATAGAAATACTGCACATTTTTTTTATCACGAGAGGGAGGCAAACGAGCAAGCGGGTCATCTGATGAAAAATGACCACCACCGCCCATAAATATCAACAACTCAAAGAGAGTCACTGGTCTGTTGCTGGACTTACTAGCCTTTTACTAAAAAATAAAGTAAAAAGGAGAAGGAATAAGGGAAGAGGTATTGGGCCCCCGGCGCTCTCACTGACCATTATGAAACGCAGCAGGGGTATTGCTGCTTCACACCGGTGATCTGTGAGAGGGTGGTACTGCCCCAGAAGAGCCGGCCCATTCGTGATGCAGTGGCTAGCTACAACATGGCTCTACTCTACCACTACAAAAACATACTCCTTTTCAAAGGCATCTTGAAACTTCACATAAAACGAACACATTAACCTGGGGCTTTATTGTCTAACGTACGGGCACTCACAATCGTATTCACCATCTCTTTCTAACCTCTTTGGAGAATGAAAGGAGTGGTGAGCCATTACCTACAGGCGGACTACATTCGAACTACAACGTAATAGCAACAGACGACTGCAGCGTCTGCAGCATTTCAGTCGCAACTAGCGTGTAGTAAACGTGCAGTATTGCCGACAGCAATGGTACTGCAATGGAAAATGTGTTGGCAGATGACAGTTGACTCATCGGTAATGGCCATACATATGTAGTTCGTCGTTATAAAAGTCATTTAAGGTAAACGTACTAATACTCGATACCTCAACGCCCAGTAGGTAGATGACACCCATCTGTTACCTCTCTTACTATGACATAAGATTGAAGGTGCCATGTATTGGGTCAGTGACGAGCATAGGGACGTTTACCTTATAGGTGAAAAACTTAAGTAAATGACCTGTTGTATGTAGAGTAACGTGTTCGTATAAAGAAATATACTTTCCAAATTAGAAAAAAAATACTTAAGCTCCATAGGTACAATAACAACTACATACAAAAGGTCCTTTACTTAATAGTTTTTCACCTATACAGCTTCACGTTCACGACATTATATAGGTATTTTATAGCACTGCTATAGCGCTCAGTATCAGTCGTGCTGAGTGTATCCGTCTCGCATTAGAGGCGTGGAGCGTCGTGCGGTGCGCCCGAGCGCGGTGGTCTGCGCAAGCGCATAAAAATTATACTTCGTTACTCAGGGTAGTTTAAGAAATTGTACCAAATCATCCATATACAGGATAATAGGGTATTTGACATCATTAACCAAGACACTGGTTGGGGATTCGAAGCGTTTCAATCCCCATAACTAAAGAAAGAAAGACAATATTTATTTGCCAACAGCAAAATCCAAAATACACAAAAACAGATACTTAATAAAAACACAAAAGTAAATAATTGATTATCTCGTGTGTTTCGAACGTAACACCACGCGTGGTGATGGTCATTGGGATCTTTATTTGACGGACGTAATACCTATTAGTCGATATTCTTAACACACTGGATAAAACGGCGATTGAAACGCTTTACTTCATAGCTTCACCCAACTATCATAAAAAGAAAAAAAACACTACTGTTTCGACGATTAGAGCACCGCATGCGCGCATTTTTACGTTTCCTCAATTTTTTTCAATGCCAACTAAAGCGAGTCCTACAGTACTTCAGTCCGATTTTGTCACGGCGCATCACGACTTACGACAGCCTAAAAGTCTAATTACAGAATTCACCATAACAAAAGCGAACGACCTCAATTTTTTTGTTCGGTCTGTAATGCTCCGTTATTGTATCGGCTAATGTTCATCTTTACTTGAATTGCTAGTAATTAGAAGGCTTACGCAAGCCGGAGAGACAACGCTCGTGTAATTGGGACCACCCGCGGAGGCCGGGGCTCCAAGCTGTGTAGGAAAACAATGCATTACCTATGCGAATTCAGGCCAAGCCATTACTTTAATTAAGTCGTTCCCCAGCGCCCAGGCGACCTCGAATATTCAACTAAAGGTCGCTTGTCGGAGTCACGGCAGGGTTTCAGATAATTTTAAGAATGAATTAGTTTTATGTGAAAATGAAGTGAAATTACTTCATCCTCCTATCTTCTTGTAGCTGCTCAGCGCACCACTTTTACAGCCGGGCCACGAACACGCGCGACTGATGTCATGGCCAGCCTTTTCTTTGTTCATTGCGTACGTTGCCAAGTAAACACTATGCGGCAAGTACCTCAATCGCGAAATGAACAGAGAAAACGCTCGCCGCTCCCCGTAGTAAGTACCTTCTGGGTCAGAAAATGACACTACTCTAGGCGGCCAAGCAGATCGCGGCTGATCGTACGGTCAGCCTCAAAAGTCGCTGAATTCGCTGAAAGTCGCTGAGGCATCACCTTATCCCGTTGCACAAGCGTCGTGAGATAGCGGACATCATCTACGCCCTTAGTATCACCAACGGTAAGGTTGATTGTCCCGAACTGCTGTCCAGTATATCTTTTAATACCCCTAATAGGTCAAAAAGATACTATCCACCTATTTCCCTTAAGTTTGGCACAACTAAATACAGGAGGAATAGTTTTTTGAGGCGAGCTTGTCGTAGTGTGAACGGTGTTGCGGAAGAGCTGGATATCGATATATTCAACTGTAATCTTTCTACGGTGAGGCGGCGGTTGGTGGGAGGGTGGTTTGATTGAGCGTGCTTAGGTACTGGGTAGAGACTGCTTTTTACTAATATGTTTTATTTTTGTATAGAGATGAGTTCTGATATCTTTTTGTATCAAAATTTGTGTGGCACAACTTTGTGATTGTTCGCATGCTTTCCTTTTTTTTTTCTTGGTTCTATTTGTGAGATCCTATAATTGGCTCCTATGTTATTACATGTTTAACCTACTCTGTAATTTGTAGCTGTTGGTTGTCCAAAAATAAATAAATAAATTTAATACTTTGTCACTTTCACTAACATGACATATCTCAAACTTCATAGTATAACTGGTTATTGCGACAAAGTACTAAAGTGTTCAGCGACTTCAGAGGCTGACATTACATACCTACTACCCGTAACAGGTTCTGTTATCTTGATAAAAACAGAACATCACTCGTGATGTTTACATCAATATAAATTTATGTGTTAATAAAATCACCACTTCCATTTATTCCTCTTCTTATCAGCTCTTATTATTCTTCGCAAGATTCATTCGGGTCATGCACAATATTGGCGCCTGGCCAACTTTTGGCTTATTTAAATAAATCTTAAGTTGGCTGACTTGTAGTCGCTTATTTTATGTCCACAGGAGAGACAACTTTTGTTTCTTACGCTGTGTATGACGCATTCACTATCTCATTCTAAAGTTTTTCGTGAGGTATTTTACTATTTTCATTTAACCGATATTGAAAACTGCATCAAAATCGAGCTCTTGATTTTTCTCACGCTTACACGGGATGTGACACTCAGGAAGTGACCTATTGTGATTTTTTAACGTACTTAAATGCTTAATGCGTAAGTGCCACTTTTATTATACTTGAAAGCACTTCATAGCTAACTTGAGTCATGAGTTGGGGTAATTGGTACGTGATATTTTGGCGAACCTACCTAATTCTGCCGGCGTGAGAACGGATGTCGCAAAAACCGGCGACAGGGCTATTATAGAGTTATCGGAATTTTAAATCAATGCCTACGCAATAACTATACTTAACTGCTGTTTTAATTGCACGAGCCTTTGAATTTTTTGTGCGACCGCCCCCAGAACGATAGTATAGTTTGGTATAAACATATATTTATTTTAAACTTTAATCGATGTGACCGATATCAAAAACATCATAAGTACTGCCTTCCGCATCCCGCGTGAACCATACTAATACATTATGTATGCAAAAGTAACTCTGTCAGTCTGTCTGTTACCTCTTGACGCTTAAATCGCTGAATCGATTTTAATGAAATTTTGATATGAGATAGTTTCAGAACCTTAAAAGGACATAGGAATCTTTATATCCCAGAAACTTACGTAACTACCTAGTTCCTGCAGGATAGCGATAAACAAATTCTTCGCAGATGGAGTCGAGGCAACAGCTTTTTTTTTTTTATTTTTAGTTTATTTACTCATATAATAGATTTCTACATTTTTCACATTATTAGCCACTGTTAAAAACCATAACTGGTTTATGTAACAGTTGGCTAGTTTTCTATATAATAACACTTAGTTATACATACTTACAATGTTTTTTTATGTGTTTGACTAATGGTCCCAGCCTAAACACGTCCCACTGAAGGGCACAAGCGTCCTCTCAGAAGGGAGCTCCTTCCTACGCGGGCCCAGCGGATTGGGAACTTCACACACACTATTAAATTTCTTCGTAAGTGGATGCAGGTTTACTCGCGATGTTTTCCTTCACCGTAGAGCTAAAGGTAAATTTTAAATGTAATCCACGCTCGAATCCGCGGCCCTCTGTTTGAGTGGCTTTAGGTCAAACCACTAGGATACCACGGCTTTTTACTAAACGGACTTTTGAATCGTATGCATCAATATACACCGTGAAATTTTAGTGGTTGTTTTCCCGAAACGAGGTGATTTAGTATCGATTGTACAATCGATAAGATAAGGTTCAGAGTAGGTATGTTCAGATAACATACCTACACAATCAAACTAACACAAAGCCATGAAAACGGATTTTTGTCGCCAGAGCCTTCGTCACCGCAGAAGAGTAGCTTGCCTATCGGTATTCTATAGGCCATATTTCGGCGAATGTACTTCGGAACTGCACAACCTTATTCCACCTGCTCCTTTCTTCCACAGGTCGACCAGAAAAGTGCACAAAGCGTTTTCGCTCTTCCTTCATCAACCGTACAGCTAAGTAGTGGAATCTCGTACCTGCGACTGTGTTCCCTGGACACAACAATCTCCCCATTTTCAAGTCTAGGGTCATGAGCATTTACTAGGCAAGCGTGATCCATCGTAGGCCTCATCTTCACTTTCTTTTAGGCGTGATTGTGGTCAAACGCTAGCCTATATTGTATAAAGAAAACTAACAATTACGTTTTCATTGAGTCTCCCAATGAGGCTGGCATAGTCACACAGGTGCACTAAAGCCTCGAAAAAAAAAATGGAAAAAAAAAATAACAATTACGTTGTTAATTTTAAGAATCACTTTTTGGCGATTTGCCGAATTAAAATATTCGTCAAAAACACTCATTTTTGAAAATGTTCAACTTTAGACGAGCTGTTAAGCAAATAGTACTTAATTAAATATATCGAACAAATTTCGTTACGTTGTAACGGGGCATTTATTCGAGCATTTGAACCGCCTCATTTATCTGGTCACATTTTATAAGATATGGCAAAAGACTCTAATAGATACAGTTTCCAGTTATATGGTACACGTACAAGGACCTCTAATATATGTGGCTGGTTAGATCAATTTACCAAAATCGTTATTTCCTAGGTAGTAGCAAAATTTCCATTCGCATGTTTTCCCAAATTCTTTTTTTTTCACTATGGTTTTCTACTGAAGCTTGTTTTCCCAACTTTAATCGACACAGAAACATAGGTAGGTTTAGGTTATGTTAAGTTTGCATCGGCCTGAATCGCCAAAAGCACACAGAAGAAGTAGCTCCGTTTGAGCGGAGCTACGTCGATGCTGTTTCTGTGTCAATTCAAATTGGGAAAAAACGCTACTGTGAAAATAAGCTTCAGTAAAAAACTATGGTGAGAAAAAAGCATTTCGGAAAAAATGCGAATGGAAATTTTGCTACTAGGAAATAACGATTTTGGTAAATTGATCTAAACAGTCATATATATTTTTTATTTGAGTCGCATTTGAAAATATGGTTTGATGTTGTCAACTACCCTATTTTACCCTAGTATTTTATGGTAATCAAAATATCCACCATTTGTTTAATATCTGCTAAATCGAATAAAATGGATTAAAAAATAAACGGCTTAAATAAAGAAAACAAAATTTTATTTCAATATCTACAGTAAAATAAATACAAATAAATCCTTAACACAAATTTTACAAAACGAACAAATGCAACAATTTTTACAAACTCTTAATTACATCGCTAAAAAAATAATCTAATTCAATAAATTATTATTTATCTATAATTATAATTCCAAGTTACTTTGTACGATTTTCTATATATAAGCATATACCATTAGAATACTTTGACCCAAAAAAAGTAGCGCTATTAGTTATTTTCTACGAATTTACCTCACTTCCATCTTTAATGATTAAGTAGGTATGTTTTTGATTGCGCTAGAATTTTTTAAGAAAGAAAGAAAGAAAGGAAATACATTTATTTACAACTTTTAGTTTAAATAATGGCGAAACGTAATATCTGTTTACTATACGAACGAGATTTATCCTAAGTTACTTCCGAAGGTCAAAGATTTCACCGGTAATGCAATGTTGTATGTCTACCGCACTTATGAAAGAAACTTTCATTTGGCCACTAATCTAATAATCTCACTTTGGTAAACTGTGGTTAATCGGTTTAACAATTATGGATATTTCTTAAAATTAAGCTAAACTACACTTTTCTACACGCACACACAGCTTTACACTTAGTATTCTTGCACACATCACGCTCACACAAAACTGCCTCTAATTTGCTATCACTATTTATAATACAACCAACTATACTTTAAAAATAACTTATATTAAATACTATCTATGTTAACAATCATGCCTTGTTTCCATTCGTTATTAAAAAGTTTAATTGCAATCATACACAAATGTCGAAATGAAGGATTTGCTTTAAGTGAGTTGGACATATTATTTCTCTTTTTATGCTTGATTTGCTATAACGAAATTTAAGAGCCAGTTATATTTCATAATATTCATTTAATGACACTAAAACTATGTTTTTTATTCCAATGACAGATAATATTAGTCATGACGGAAAATTAGGCCTTATCTTTCAGAAACATTAATTTATATCAAATTATCATACATATCAGGTGAAGCTTCTCATGGGCCTACTATACGCGCATTTCAGACCACAGACATATTTATTTATCTAATGTTGTATGTCCGAGTCAATAGACAAAACGTGGGAACGATAACGTAAATACTACCAACGAACTCGTAATGTAAGATTAAGTGAGCAATATTGTACGGTCATTCGTATTCTGCAGGCTTCCGTGCCGCTGCATAATGCATGAATGACATGATTTGGCGTTGGAACATTAGTAACCAATCGCGAGATGCATACCAAACATTGTACTTCTATCAAGGCCTCTGTAAAACTCGATAAGAACAAGTGCTTTAGCAAAATGTGATGACATGACATGAACACATCGTACCATTTGTACGCGTTGTTGTTTTTAACATCCATACAACGACATCATAGCCCTTGTTAAATATAACTGAAAAAAGTGTACAATATTTTATCATCCCGTAAGTATTAGCATTACATACCGACCAAAATGTCTAATTTGCCATTGCTTGAGACATCTACGTTTGCAAAAATATCTCAAATTATTTTGATCTGGAAAAGCATTGGGAACTTCTGTAAAAGGGAAATAAAAGTCTCAATGTATCAAAAGTAAACAGTTCTGAGTACCTAAATATTCAAGTCTTACATAGAACCCTGTTTTTATATAAATGTGCTATAATAACAGGCTGTGTTAGCATCTACCTATATTTGCCGGTGCAAACAGTTAGTCTGCTATGCTCTCATTTCAGTTGAACAGTTCGCGACTCTACCTCGAATAGGCCGGCTTCAACCAAACCGGTCCAGCCTCTTCATTACCCATTGCGGCACCACACGGCGGTTGAAAACGTTCAATTTTAAATGAATATAAGAGACACCACTACAGTATTCAAAATAAGGGATACCTACATCTAAACTTTGAACAATTAAGTTTGGTCGAGTGACAAGTATACACATCTGATCCAGAAATTCATTAGTGAACATTCAGAAGACATTTGAATAACAACCGAGCATGCTAATCTGACGTTTGGAATCTCAACCGACATATTTCGTACAGATTCCACCGCCCTACATCACCGCAAGCGATTAGTGTCGCGTTTACCGGAATTAGCTTCGACTGTGTCATTAGAACATCCACTTCCCTAACCCGTTACCACGGGTAACCTCAACGCTTCTCCTGTTTCTTTCCAACACACGGAAGAAAGTAGAGATAGTTCGAAATGTTGACGTGTAAATTCGGATGTTTGACAGTGCGTGGTACCGGGCAGCCGTTAGATCAATCGTCGTGGCGCCGCGGCGGGAACAGCCTAGCATTTGTCACCGGACCACCGGCGCCGGCGTATTTATAGCGACGCCCGCGCATGCGAGCTGTGGGCGAGCGCTAGCCCTCTATCATGCAGGATTGTTGCATTAACCAGTGCGTTGCTTACGATTTACGCGGCGATAACGAAAAAGGACCAGGCCTTATATAACGAAATTCTATTTTCAATCTTCGTATCGTGCCGTTCCATTCACGCTAATAAAAGTATGAAACAGAAGAGTGATAAGAAGGAAACGATAAGTGTGGTACTCTAAAAGGATTCTTCTCGAACTGTCTGATGTAGTTAGTTATTGCCGATCAAAAAACTGCTTTACCACCCTAAGGTTTCACGTCACATACCTAGGTATTTGTTAAGATATGTTTCCAATTTTATAGACTACCGTCATAGTTATTAACGGTAAAGCTATGGCACTTGTGACCCAACACCGTGATATCAAAATGTAATAAAAAATCATAGAATAAATCTATATGTTGTATGTCTCTACACGTCGGATGTTGCGTGAGAAAATTGATATTTTTTTACAATATTTAGTTATAAATTGATATTTAGATATTAGAATTTGTATTTTATGTAAATGTACCAATAGAGCCTCATTTGGACTTTTAAATTAATAACTAAAGAGGCTAAAAATAAGGGAAAATAACTTTTTAAAGTACGTATTTAAAATCTTACTTATCAATCGAATCATCACAGAGTGTTAAATTTACCTGAGTAATTTATGTAATTAAAGTACGTTTCATGTACAAGGGACAGACGCAGGTTTTAACTGTTAATTTAACAGCTGTCGTTAATTAAAATTCAACATATTCCGTGTAATTTGAACGTCGGTGCTAGTCTTTTACCGACATATGCCCACTCTATTTTTTTTCTTGACCAGGGTCCAATGTACAGTCAGCAATAAAAGTGGTTGAGTGGTGGTGGAGCTTAAAATAACCTACACAACCTTTTATTATCTGAGTAAGAGAGTCGTATTCAGATCATTTTGAGCTCCACAGCTGCACATCGGCTTATGCTGCTGACTATACTTGTAATTTAAAGTTCTTTTTTTCCAGATGAATTGAAGAGCACCTTACCCGTGGCACATGTTTTGCCCTTGGATTTCCTCACCTCGCTTAATTGTTACACTAAGAAGTATAATGTACATTTGTATTTACAATTTTACAATAAAAATTCTATCTAATCGTGTGAGGGTCCCTCGCCATAAACTATCACGAATAAAACGTTGTATAAAAAAATGCTGACAAGAGTACCGCATTAGAAATAGAGGTAAAGGAACTGCTGCCTGTCATCACCACGTGAGGAGGCTGCGTCTTATTAATCTTGTCGCCATTGTCCAGCTTCTTGTGGAAACAAAGCCTCGCAAGATTATTCTGCATCCGCGGACAATCATACTCTTCGTTGCCGTCGCAATGACAGCCAGTCAAAGCGGCCGCTTTGTCCTGTTTTCTTAAAATTTCTATGGAGTTTAAGCACTTGTGGGAACACTTTCTACCGCGATACATGGCACGGCATAACCGGTGGTAGTAGGAGAGTGCTGTCGCGCATTGTGCGTCGGCTGAGCAAATCAGCTGCGACAGCCGACACGACATCGTCGCATTGGCTGTGGCACGCAACACCGACGGTCGACACACGTCTATCCGACTCTTCGCCTCCAAACAGTACTCGTCCTCGCACTCGCACTGCAACAAAAAACACGTTAAATCTTCGACTTTATACATCCAATAAACTTTTTGAGTAGGTAAATCATAAATTTCCGCGGTCCGTATCGCATAATAATAACGTTTCACGCTCGTAAAAGTTTTTTACGACATATGAAACATTCCAGCCACTATCAAAATACATCGCGTTTTGTAAAGTCTTAATAAATATTGAACGTAGAGCGGAGCCGGCCGGATGCATTTCACTCACGTCTGGCATCACTACATAACTTAGGTACCACATTATTCCATGAAAATACAAAATTGAAAATTATTCAATAGAATTTTGTCAAATTCAACGGAAAGTTAATAGTTTTCTGCTCAATGTTTTCACGCGTGAGTAAAGAATAAACTGTAGTTTCGTGGCCTAGTCAAAAAACTTGTTTTATTGGGTCACTGACAAGGAGTATTAGGTTCTACGAAGCGTTATAAATCCTGATCCTATTCAAAATCTGTTTTAATTTCATGGTCAATTTATTTCATACCTAGCTCGGATGAGACTAATGATGGACCGCCGCCGTCTTACGCTCGTTTTTTGTGGACGCTGGCAACACCTGCCCGCGCAAGAGTCGATGCGGTAGGTCTCCGATCAAGACGTCAAATCTCAAGGCTGAATGAGGCCGCTCGGTACCTTGATACACATTGCCCAGCTACAACAATAATCACACCGCCTCTACTAATTAAGGCTTTAAGTGATGTTAATCTAAATTATGGACGCGCGCCTTATAAATATGAATGCGGCCCGCGCTGGAATCTCTGTGAGAGTGTTTTTTAAATGAGCACCACTAAGAGCAATGGCCATACAGGGATGCTTCTCCGGAGTAGAAAACCATAAGTACCTGTTACGGAAGTAGTTACAACATTATTTTATTTACTGGAAAATTCAGGCTTTTTCAAACCGCCGTGATAGGTTGATAGGTGTAATCAATGTTGATTTTTTATTTAATAGCTAACCAGGCGGAAATCAATTGCAATGGGTGCAAAAAGTGCTAATTACGATTTTTTGTACTAATCGTTAAAGAAAATGTATAATAACATACCTGTACATGTCAAAATATTACATAGTTAATATATGTACTGTAAATGAATCAATATAAATAAAAAAATACATACATTTCGGTGATAACTTCCGATCGACTGTACCAAATTGGATACTTATTTTTTTTTTGCAACAGTAGGTAGTAGAAGTAACAGAAACAGCAATCTTATATGGTGCTCACGTCTTTTACTAAGAAAGATGAATTACGTAAACATGTTTCTGAATACTCTTGATAAGAACTACAACATCCTCACGCTACAGCTGTGCTCAATTATGAGTAAACGTACATGGGCATGCATGCTGCTCCATATAAGAGCATAATATCATGAATCCGTACACAAGCAACATGTTACCGTCTTTAATGGACATTTAATGGATCAACATCAGCAGTATCGGTGTATCGAGTCGATTCGTGAAACTTTTGGCAGGTAATGGTCTTTTCGTTGTATGGAGCAATACATTTTAGGTAATTAAATGCGGCGAGAAAACACCTGCACTTCACGGAGGTCTTAAGTTCTTATGAAGAAATACGCTTATTTCCTAAGTTAGGTACCTTGTAGCGTGTAGCCACATAAAGCTGAAAGTGTAAAAAATAGTGCGTCCTCAACTTGTATTAATGTAATTTGATATTAATATGTATTTTCTTTTCGTTATCATATATTGAATAAAATGTACATGAATATTGCCTACTGCAACTGGATCCATTTGTGAAACTACCTATTTAAAATGCACAGTCAAGCTAATAGACAAGAATACTTGATGCGTAGGATGCAGATTGTAGCTGATGCTTCAATAGTTTCTAGGCGCAATCGCATGTTCATGTTACATATTATGTAGGTATAAAATCATTCAAGCCATTAGTAAAGGTACCAATCTAATGACTTAATTGATCTGAGATCCATACGAATATTATAAGTGCGAAAGTGTGTCTGTCTGTCGGTCTGTCTGTTACCTCTTCACGCTTAAACCGTTGAACCGAAATTGGTATGGAGATAGTTTCGGGCACCGCGAAAGGACATAGGAATAGTTTTATCCCGGAAAATTGCATAGCTCCCGCGGGATAGCGATAAACGAATTATTTGAAGTCGGAGTCGTGGGCAACAGCATATTATTCAAAATAAAAAACAGCAGATTTATGAACACGAAGCTAAATAACAGATATGATTTCCGAGAATTCTAAATAAGGAGGAACGGACGACGCTTTGGAAGGATTTCCGTCTATGACGAGTCCACAAGACGCGTCAACATCATTCTTCCAAGTCATCCAATTATTATTTGAACCAAACTATAATTTGGGAAACAATAGCACAGGATTACTGGGAAGGTTTCCTCCAACGTCAAAACACCATTTGATTGCTTTGACTTGTCTTCGCTATTGTTGTTTATTAGGAATAATATGGAGACTAATCAAATTTGATGTGATGAATTGTTTTCTTTAATTAATTAAAAACTCCGAAGATTAAGATCAAGAGTCGGAAGTGAATAAGCGACTTTCATAAATTTATTTAGTATTCCTATGGATGCAGTTTATTTGTGACGTGTACACAGAGGTCGTCAACCGCGACCCTCGCCCGGCTGCGATTTGATCTCGTTGCCGCGTCGTGTCCGACAAATCTGCCCGACGACGTCTAAATTAGATTTTATTGCGGGGCGTCTGCGTACACGCACCATACAACCCAACATCACCAGTCTACCGCGACCCTTCGAGCCTGACGTCTTCATTTAAAACATTGGGGCAAGGCACCCTTGAGTGAGTAATGAGAGGCCAGAGTTAGCTGGCCGGCTCTTCAATTGCGACAATCGGACTATAAACAACCGCCGAAGAAAAAGGCTCGAACTATGCCCTTAATTCTAAAGCGTGAAGAGGTGTGCCATAAAATATTTTCATATTAACATATAGTTGTTAAGATTGTATCAGCAATCCTCATTTATTATGTACATTCACATTCATGAGATTCTTACTTCGCAATCGATCTTAGTCATAAATTTCGAATCATACAAGTGCCCTACCTTAATCTGGCTTCTAAATTATGCATTAAATTACTTCGAGTTTGTTAAACGTTCCTCGGTTGGGTGGACGACCTGCCTATTGCGACTGACAGAAACTGGCTTTATGAAACCAACAACCCACTACCCAGCGTTGAAAATTCAATAACAATGCTAATTGGCACTGGCAGAGTCCTCCAGTTGCAACATGCCATGATCACTTCGGGTGACTGATTCGATATAAGGGTGGTAGTTGCGAAACCCAACTACTTAACCTACTAAACCATCTAGCCATCTACCTCCCCTTGAGGTTGCCATGCAACTTACAGGACACCCTGTACATAATATCTACAGCTCACAAAGCCAGCAGTTTAGAAAAATCAAGACTACTTAAGTTCGGATTAGCCAAACATAAGTATTAGGGCTCGCGCTAGAAAAAGATATCCCACAAAAACATTTCATGTTAAATGTTGCCAAGACGAGACCATGTAGCTCGCACAGTCAAAAAGAAATCAGATCTCTTTCTTGTAGAGCCAAGTTTCTAACCCTACGTGCCCGCCCAGCTCTAAATGTATAAGCCCTAATTTTACACTAATTAATCTCGTAGGCGTGCAAACCGTGGACTAAACTAGCGAGTCGGCCGCACGAACCTTTTGTAATTCGGCATATGGGCTTGGACTTAAAAATCTATTCAATCTTTTAAACTCTTTCCGTGCGGCCGACTCGCCAGTTTAGTCCACGGTTTGCACGCCTACGAGATTAATTAGTGTAAAATTAGGGCTTATAGATTTAGAGCTGGGCACGTAGGGTTAGAAACTTGCCTCTACAAGAGATCTGATTACTTTTTGTCAGTGCGAGCTACATGGTCTCGTCTTGGCAACATTTAACATGAAATGTTTTTGCGGGATTTCATTTCTTTTTGGTAGGGGATGATTTACTAAAAATCCTGAAATACATATCTTATTATTTATAACAAGGATAACAAGGACCCTCTATATCAATTTTCAGACCTCTAGCATCAAAATTTGCGGAAGTCTCATACAAGCTTTCACCCCCTAGTTCAAGGGGTTAAAGGGGGGGTTGGGGGGTAAAAGTTTCAGGTTTTAAGATGATTTTTTCGTTGTTTGTATACTTCTATTAGCTTACATACCAAATTTCAGCTTTCGAAGACTTCAGGAAGTACCTTAAGAATTTTGATGATCAGTGAGTGAATCAGTGACGAAATCGGGGGTTTTTAGGCATTGATAAAATCTAAAGTATAATAGCTACGACATTGAAACTTTGTATGTTTCATGTTTGTACTAGTGTCATTATATCTTGAAATTTTCAACTATTTAACATCATCCAAAGCAAAGTTATATGAGTTCAAAAAAACGACCTAACGTTTCGAGAAAAGGTAGGTAATGCCCTTGCGCTCCGCTTGGCTCATCTTGGCGGGGGCACTCCCGTGCCCCCAGATTGGATTTTTCTATTCTATATTTTCTTATTTAATTCAGGGTCAGAAACCTTTATTGTCTAACGTCCTTTTTCTATCCTCATCCTACACCGTGGCGCCGAAAGAAGTGGTAAAAACGATTTTGATTCGAAGTGCGTTCGACAATAAGGCCTCAGGTCCCCGTCATCGATATCGAGGTGGTGGACTATATGATACGATGATTTCTTACCTTCATGAGCTCTTTGCCCTCCTCAGTGGAAGTCAATGCGATCAGCGCGTGTTCACATGGTTTAGGGCACACGCTGGTCGGCTCAGACAGCACGTCGTTGCACAGCATCATGTAGTTGTTGAGCGCCGCACCGCAGCCGGTGCGGTAGGCGCAGCGCGTGCGTGCCTCGAAGCACGGCGTCCCAGCCACGGCTGCAGCCAATGCCGCCAGCAAAGCGGCTAGCAGCCACATCACCTGGAGGCAAAAAGGTTACGTAAGTGTATGACACAAGCCTATTAGCTTAACCTAGTTCTCATGCAGAGGTGCGGATTAGGCATAAGTATACGCATAGCACGATCCGTATCACAAAATTATTAACGCGTATCGCAGTATCGTAAGGGTGGTTTCAGACTAACGTTTTATTCGAGAGTATAAACTCATTTTTGGAAGCGCATGTAAGCCCGTATAGGCGTATAAGCAGCATGCTTTATGCCACTCGCGCAACTGGTACAAGCATTGAAACGATTATGAGCTCTTATAAAATATGTTTCTTCGTCAACGACCGTATAACTACGCACACAAAAAATGCTGATCTGTAACCGCCCTAGGAATACTGAAGTAAATCCACATTTTTTTTAAATACGCGTTAATATTATAAATATCAGTACCTATCTAGGTACTATTACGACAATATAAAGAATGAAAATGGGTAGAAAGAGATGGCGAATGCGATCGGTTGATGTAGGCAGCGACCGGTAATTGTGAAGGGCTTTATGAGACCTGTCATCTAAATTGACTGTAAGAAAACGTAAAATTCAATAGTAAAAGTCATAAAAATCTTAGTGAATTTCTCTCACTCAATATTGATAATGGTCCTTCCTATTGCTAGTAAGGTATATTTAATACCTATTTGCTATGTTCTTTTATACTTTTCACGTCCAATCTAACTTTCCATTACGTACGACTCATGCGTAGATAAGTACCTGAGCTTTGGCCATGACCTATCCGTAGTCACACCAATTTACTACACTGGTGTGACTATGGTTCATTTTAATTATCCGTAGTCACACCACTATAGACCAACTCACCCTTGACTAAATATAAATATTTAATTTGAACCAACTCGACGGAGGCTCCTGTTTCTGGGCGGTTTGGCCTTCGGGCAGAAGAAACTACCTAACCTACTTATTTTCTGAACTAAATTATGGTTGGGGGGTGCATTGGTGTGACCATGGGTCGGGTAAAATAAACGTTAGTCATACCAGTATGACTACGGATAAATAAAATTAACCATAGTCACACCAGTGTAGTAAATTGGTGTGACTACGGATCGGTCGCTAACTAAGCTTATAATTCTCAGCAAGATAATCATAACGCTGTATAATAACAACCTCCATGACGAAGCAACCGTAACATGTCACTATAATAAATAAACGTTTAATAATAAACAGTCCCTTCGACGACATGTCTGGCGTTCTCGGAAGGCGCTGCGCAGGCGCTCGAAAACAAACAGAATCGCGGCACGTCCTCGCCTCACTTGCTACTAACTTACACGCCAACTCCAATACCGTAACTATGGGATGAGATTAGGGATGACACTTTTTTTGGTTTCTAGTTTATCAGACTAGCTCAGATTTAAATAAGTTATTGTTAAAAAAATATAAGCTTTTTTTCTGACTGCTTTTATTGACTGTACTTGCATTGTCTTTCTAATAAATCCGACAACTGGAAGTGGGTTAAATTCTACTTCCAAAATTTGAACAATAGGGGAGAGGTGGCATGAAAGGGACACGTATTGAAAGGCACAATTCAAAATTAAAGGCCATTTATGAAGGGAAAATACACATTTTTTAAAGTTACGATAATAAACAACCCAGAATTGATTAACGACGATTATTTTATTTCATTTCAATAGTTTAAATAATAAACGCTTCCTACATAGGAAGCTTCCTAAATTTGAATAGTCCCTTTCATATACGTGTTCCTTTTATGCCATCTCTCCCCTAGTAACACGTCAAATGAAATCAGAACTTTCTAAAAGTCTTTATTTTCTATTTTTTATTATATTGAAGACTCCGGGAAACTTTAAGTATATTTAAGTAAGCTAACAGGAACAGTGTGTTCGGAAAAACTGAAATATTCAAAACTTTGGTATTAATGTAAGCAAAGAGGTAAACTGTTAAAAATGTAAATGACTTAAAGTCTTTACAAAATTAACAACGCGAATTATCATTTGAAATGAACATTCGGCTTGGTAAGGCATGGTTGCTAATTACTTTAGTCTGAAACGAATCATAAGCGAAGCGGATTATTTACACTAACTTTAATACTTTATGAGTACTGTTAACTAGTTGATTAAATAAATGAGTCTTGTGATTATAAATGAAAATTACCGCAGATTTGCAATTTATCGCAGGTACCTACTTAACATTTTTTTATGTAAATGTTTTCCTGTAAATGTTTGCTTACCGCATAGCAACAAGTATATATTTATATATATATACCTAATCACTTTATTACACAAAAATAAAGAAACGAACACAATTGCCCAACATTTAGGTAAGTGTAGCGAACTTTTTCTTCTGGTCAGTCTTTTATCGGAATAAGATTTTTTTTAATATCTCGATGAATTTCGCATTATATTAACTACATAGGTAACTTCTGACAACAGACGCCTTAGCGTCTTACACGTAGGCGCTCACATTCACTATCTCTTTCTACCCGCACCCATATCATATGACGGAAATAGCTATAAATTAAAAAAAATTAAAACCCCCAACGTAATTAGGCCACATACATATATGTTTGAAAATAAACTAAATGCCCATTATGCGTCTAAGATCCCTTTCGCAACTAGCAAAAGACCTGATAACTTTGAAACGGCCGAACCAATTTTGATGAAACATGTACACACACACACACATTGCGGTCAAACTTACAGCATCCCTCTTTTTGTGTCGGGGGTTAAAAAGTAGCGAAAGCAATTGTGATTCCGGGTGCGTTAGACAATAGGCCTCAGTCAGTAACAGATAGGCGCTGCTAGAGGCGCTGCGAATTTGCCCATAGTAATAAAGACATTACAGTGAACGTGTTCTTCTTTATAAAAATTTAAAAATAATTTGGGTTTCAGGTCCCCACTTCCTCAAAAGCAAAAGCCGCAAAAATGCGGCTGGTCGCCAACTTTGTAAATTTGCGGCGTTTTGCTGTGTCGGCCTAGGGGCAGGTGCTAGGCTAGGGCACCTAACTGAGCTACGGGCACCCTGCCTTTTAAAACCTATCTGGACGACATATGTAGGTTTTTAGGTTTAAAGTAAGATGGTTTTAGTTTTCTGTTCTTTTATACGTCTACGCTTGTAAATTTCTTTGCATGTTGTTTGTTTGTAAAATACTGGCTTTAACCCGAGTCTATTTAGCCTGCGATTACTTCCGCTAAATATATATTTACGGTGTTTGTAGTTTTAGGTTTCGCGCTTAAAATTAAATAGTTATATCGACATCCCTAGCCCGAGAATCCCAAGAGTTAGGGTCGACGGCCTGAGACGGGATGCGAAAGAAAACAAAGTGACAATTCGAGATGTCCACCACTCCTGCTGCTCGAGAGTTAAATTACAATAACAATGGCCCCGCGACAATGTGGCCTTTATTTGTGTAACAATAAAGGCTAACGACGACAGGTACACGTACGTGCCACTGTTTAGTTTAATTATTAGTCGACGTGAAGCGTCTGAAGTGATATTTTAATAAGTACAGGACAACCGGTAAATTTTCCTGATCGTTACAAAATCATTATATTTTAAGTACTTACGTATAAACCGTTTAGAATACTAACTATATTACCCCTGGTAGACAACTAAGTAGGTACTAATGTACCTAATTATTTATTGAGACCAAAAAATATTACAGCAAATTATATCAGAAATAACCAATCAAATCATAGTTACTATACACCGTGAAATTTTAGTGGTTGTTTTCCCGAAACGAGGTGATTTAGTATCGATTGTACAATCGATTCATAATTACTATTTTGACTAGAGTCAAAAATCCAATTGTGAAAAACGAACGTCGAAAATGACCGCAAGCCAATAGAAACGCTTCGTTGGTACCTAACCTATCGTACGATCGTACGCTACTTGTACCAACGAAGCGTTACTATTGGTTTGCGGTCATTTTCGACTTTCGTTTTTCACAATTGGATTTTTGACTCTAGTCAAAATAGTAATTATAAATCGATTGTACAATCGAAACTAAATCGCCTCGTTTCGGGAAAACAACCACTAAAATTTCACGGTGTATATTAGACATTAAATTCAATTAAACTAGAAGTAAAATTAACTTAAACTAATAATGAATGTAACCTACTACATTAAGAATGCATTGAAGAAATCATACACACTTACGTAAAAATGGCACCATTATTGTAGAGGCAATTTAAGGTTACTGATGCACAAAACAAAAGCTGGGAGGTATGTTTCGCTCTGTCTTGTTCCCAAAAGAAACTTTTTTCTATAAAAAAAAAAAACAAATTAATTGACTCACCTTAATTAATTTTGCTTTTTCTTTAGATACTGTAAAGTATTTCCACATTCAAGGTACCAGGTACGTTTAGTATCGTATTTTACACAAATCTAGGTATTTAAATCTCTTGCATCGTAATCATTACAAACACGATATATTATTTAATTTAAAGTCAAGTTTATCTCAGAGTATGACCCACATATCTAGTAAGCTTTCGAGTATATCAAATTCGGAGAAGCGTTCTAACAAACGTAAACGTTGAAGGCATGGCCCGATAACATCAAACATCGATTGCTACGGAACTCGTCGTGACCACAAACACTACGTGACATCTCAACACAATTTTTCTTTCACGACATGACACTTAAACTATCTAATAATCGAGATCCGAGAAGAACTTCGCTGCGACATTTTTACCTCCGTAATCCAAACGGACTAACGTTTAGCAGGCACGTGTGAAAAGCAAGACAAGTCAACAGAAAGCGGTCAAATCAGAGTTAGAGAGATACAACAAAGCTTTACTTCGTCGCTTGCACTTAGGTACTAAATTTTACCGATAAACTATTGCTAGCAATACTTTGTTAGTGGGCTGATGTATGGAATAGATTTGCGAAATATTTCATACACAAGACAGAATAGATATATGATATCAGATAAGAATGCTAAACGCATGAACTATTACAGTCATTTAAGCTTGTTTAAAAACATTACAAAGCTTTTGACAATTTAATGATTTAACGATTTTACTCATGCTGTGGCAAAACAGGAACTTACACCGCTGATTATCGACCGGAATCCGGATAGCCTCGTAGTTAGAGAACTTGACTATGAAGCTTGAAATCCCAGGTTCGATTCCCGGTCCGGGCAGATTTTTGTGTGACAAAAGACGAATGTTTGTGCTCGAGTCTTAGATGTTTAGTTATGTAGTTTTTTAAGTATGTAAGTATTAGTATGTTTATCCATTATCTAGTACCCATAGTACAAGCTTTGCTTAGTTTGGGACCAGGTCAATTGGTGACTACCGTCCCATGATTTATTTATTTATAATACTCGTATTATTAAGGAACATAACAGCGACGTTCAATATAATTTTGTCAGCAGAATAAAGAAAACTGTAGGAGTTTTCTTTTGATATGGATCATGTATGGACGGTATAGGTATCATAGTAGTGGTAGAGCCATGTTGTAGCTAGCCGCTGCATCACGAATGGGCCGGTCCGTCCGGGGCAGTACTACCCTCTCACAGAACACCGGCGTGAAGCAGCAGTAATCTTGCTTGCGTTTCGTACGGTCAGTGAGAGTGCCGGGGGCCCAATACCTCACCCCTTCCCCCTTCCCCTCCCTCACCCTCTTCCCCTGTTCCCTTTCCTTTAGGGCTGACAACGCACTGGCATCGCGTAAAACGCTGCGGGTGTCTATGGACAGTGGTGATCATTTAACATCAGGTGAGCCACTAGTTCGTTTGTCTGGCCTTTCTAACATAAAAAAAAATGCAAATTGTTCCTGAATCTATACCTATCATGCTTAATAGAGGTACGAACGAATCTAAGTCGCACGCTGCTGCGACATCCCTTACGCGGTGAGGAATAGACCAAGATCGACTCTCGCGCACAAGCACTAACCAGCGTCCAAACACGGGCATTCCCGCGCACCTCATTATTGCGTGTCGTTTAGCGCCAACTGGCAGGGCAAACAGCTACCGGCTACAGTGCTATGTTTACCCATGGGTAGAATTCTTGAGAAGCAAGTCAATGTTGCGTGATCTACATATTCTACAGAGAATTGATTGCTCGTTTACATTACGCGGCAAAATGTGTGTGCTAACGTGGGTTTAAAGCTGTTGCTTGGGAAAAGGTAAATGTTCCTCTGAATAACATCGTAGTTTGGCGTCAAGAAGTCATTAGACTTATTTATTAGGTTGGTACAGTATTTTTTCATATTAATTGGTTCTTCTTGTAAATTAATATTTTAAATAATATCCTTACATTTTTCAGTTGTCTGTTGTATCAAAGTTGAGTTATCTCAATTGAGTTATTTTACAAAAAAGATTGTTAAAATAGCAACTTTCTACTGCTTACCATGAGGCTAACATAGTCACATTAGATGCACTTAAGCCTCGTTAAAATAATATAATAAAAAAATAGTCACTGAATTGTTTCTAACTTTTATTAGTAGGTAAGTATTCAGTATTCAGTATTTATTAAAGCGCAACATTTCTTACAAAAAATTGTACAAAAATGATGCCCTGTTGGGGCGTAGCAATTAACCTTAATTAAGCAGTATATTTCGGTACATATAACTTTTAAAACTAAATTTATACATTAGTTTGTACTTATCTATACAACACGTAATGTTAATGTCCGTGTAAGTGACACTTTAAAAAATAAAATAAATAATTAGAATTTAAAAAAAAAAACAAAAAATATGTACATAATATAATGTGCCTACAACTAATAAACAATTACAAACAATTGAAAAAACAATTTCAAACAATTTTAAATTACAAACTAAGTTATTCGAACTTACATTTGAACATAATTTAAATTTACATATAAACTAAATTATTCAAGCTGTTGCAGCAATCATAACGATAACTTTATGATTTAATAACAATCTAACAACTAAGGCATTCATAACTGCACCATTGACTTATCGTAACGTCTCACCATTCTTACGAAACAACCGAATAGCAATTACATGAAAACAAGTGATTTAGATAACGTTATCGCCGCTTTTGTGATAAGACCCTGCATTGCGTGGTGTTTGAAACCAGACACTCTGAACTCTAAGCTAAATGGGTGTTCAATTAAGATGTGTGACATACGGAGTCCATGCTATATCGGTTGTAGTGGAATGTAAGTATCACAAAATTAGCAAACGAACGTGTGAAGTTGGATGTTCAGAGCCGGTTGTGGACGGTTGTTAATGGGGTTATCTGGTTTTGATTGTCATACTTAAAAGGTCACTTCTATTTTACTCCTTTTCATTTATTTTACTCTCTATTTCATATTCTTACTTTATAATTAACTCTTAACCATAATTCCGCTACAGATTTTGGGTGCAAATTACTAAATTTTAACATTATGTTTGAACCATTTAGAACAGCAGCCCACTGTGGAATATTTCCGTCTCAAGGAGATATTATTACTGCCAAGAAATAATAAAGCATGGTCATATTTATTCTGTAAAATTAATTGTTTGATACGTAACTACATATAATAATTAATAACATTCAGTAAATTATTTCTTACACAGTAAAAACCAGCAGCAAATGGCCAAGTGGAAGGAATCCATCGGATAGTAAGAATCATTTTGGTCACCCTTTAAGTACTTACTGCTGCAATTCTGAGTATATGCATTATGAGAGGATCGACCCTGACATCTGAATGTCTATCTCTGTTTCAAGGAACCGTTGCAACGGAACACGACACGTTTGCGTTTCATTCCCACTAGGTACGGTTTCTTCAATAAAGAACGCCATAACATTCAGAGTTATGTATGCGGTGTAATTTCGCCGTAGTTTATTTTGTTAGTGGAAATGATAGAGTTTAGTAAATACTTACGTTTAATATGTATATGTAACACTAGCTTTTGCCCGCGACTTCGTACGCGAAAACAATAACGTTAGTTGTTTGCATGAAGTTTGGCACACAGGTAGTTTATTACGTGGATTAACACCATAGGATAATGCCAGGTAAATGCAAAGTTCCCGCGGAATTTGAATAAGTGAATTCTAAAGCCGGTAAGCCGCGGTGGCCCAGTGGTTTGACCTATGGTCTCTTAAGCACAGGGTCATGGGTTTAAGCCCGGGCTTGATCCTCTGAGTTATTCCGAATTCGTGTGCTAAATTACGTTTGAAGTTTACCATGAGCTTTACAGTGAAGGAAAACGTCGCGAGAAAAGCTGCACATACCTGAGAAGAAATTCAATGGTACACACCCGCACTGTACAAATCGTACTTACTGGGCCCAAGTGGGAACTACGGCCCAAGTGTTCTCGTTCTGGGATGAGTGAGGCCTGATTGAAACAAAACAACATTTTATCCCGGGAAGGTGCAAAGTACTGCATACCGCGGGATAGAAATAACTGTTTTGACCTGTTTTAAAAATCAGAGACAGTGTAGCTTTTTATTAGTGAAATAATTTTAAAAATCAGCCCCCACGTTCAATTCACTTATTTCTATTCCGTGGGAGTTTTGCATTTTTCCGGAGCAAAGTAGCCTAAGTATGTCAATCAGAGATATTGTAGCTTACAAAATGTAAAATATTTTTAATAATCAGCCCCTAAGTTGAATTTACTTATTTTTATCCCGCGGGAATTTTGCATTTTCCCGGAAAAAGTAGGCACCTTAATCAAGGATACTGTAGCCAATCAGAGATACTGTAGCTTACTACTGGTGAAAGAATTTTCAAAATCAGCACCGAAGTTGAATTCAGTTTTTTCTATCCCGTGGGAATTTTGCATTTTTCCAGAAATAAGTACCCTATGTCAATCACGGATACTGTAACTTACTATTGGTGAAAGAATTTATAAAATAAGTCCCGAAGTTGAATTCACTTATTTCTATCCCGCGGGAATTTTGCATTTTCCCGAAGAAAAAGTAGCCTATGGCAATTGGGGATAGTCATAATCATATCATATGAAAGGATTTTAAAAATCAGTGCTGAAGTTGAATTTACTTATTTCTATCCCGTGGGGATTTTGCATTTTCCCGGAAAAAGTACCCTATGTCAAACAGGGATACTGTAGCTTACTATTGGTGAAAGAATTTTTAAAATCAGCCTCAAAGTTCAATTCAAATTTTTCTATACCGTGGGAATTTTGTATTTTCCCGAATAAAATGTAGCCTATGCCAATCGGGGATGGTCATATCATATCATATGAAATAATTTTTAACATCAGTGCCAAAGTTGATTTTACTTATTTCTATCCCGTGGGAATTTTGAATTTTCCCGGGTAAAAAGTAACCTATGTCAATCAAGGATAGTGTAGCTTTCTAATTCTGAAAGAATTTATAAAATCGGCTCCATAGTTTCAGAGATTCCGCTACAAACAAATAAACAAAGAAAGTTTAGATATTTCCCTATCCCATGGGAATTTCGCAAAATCCTTCCTTAGTGCACCTCTACAATACTCAAGGTACACGTGTGTAAAATTTCAAGTCTCTAGCCCCAGTAGTTTAGGCTGTGCGTTGTCTGTCAGTCAGTCACCAATCAGTCAGTCACGGTACTGTTTTATAGGTGTATAGATTATGTGACGATATATTTAATTTTGTTTCTATTTCATTGGCTAATTAGAATTACGTAAATAAAACTACGCACTTAATGAAGTAGTAATTCAGAACTCAAATAAACATTGTTATTACAAAGTAGCTTCACGGTGTGGCACTCATATATATAATTAGGTACCTATAAAATTATATATCACATGATATAACCGAACACCCTTTTATAGTGAAATAAGAACCCTGTAACAATAAAATAATATCTTATGCTAAATATGTTATGAGGTTATGATTCTTACTTATTAGGTAAGTATAACAGGGTTCGGAAAGTTGTCTCTCCTGTGGCCATAAAATTAGCGACATCGAGTCAGCACACATGCCGATGTAGACTTAACTAAAAAATATTGGCTATAGACCCTTACCTTTTCCCATGTCCACAGGAGAGACGCGAACAAAAAAATGTGTATGACCCAATGAAATGAGAGCAGCTAAATTAAAAAAAAAATGTAGGTATCTTAGCAACGCCTCAATGGCCTTTACAGTAATCTAGATACGTTCCTTGCTTGTTTGAAGATACCCGAAAGAAGTTCTCAAAGCAGGGTTTCATCTTATCCGCAGTTACAATGAAGAAAAGAAGATACTCTCTAAATAACCGGGATTAAACCGAAGGATTTAATAAATCTTTGAAGTTGGATATTCATAAAATTCCCATAAAAACGATCTTGCGAAAGCCAGTAGCAGTGTTTAGAAAAGTAGCAAACAAAAAAGGGACGCTCACGTAAATGGGCTCAGGTAGCTGATGTTGAGCCTCTTGTAATTGTCTAATTGTGCGTTCAAACGAAACACATTAGCAACCAACCTGTCTTTCTACAATGAGAGGTAGCTTTAAACTAGATTTTCACCCAGACCGATCCCTTTGCAAGTTATAGTAAGTAAAATAGAACAGAAAAAAAAATCGGTTTTCTAACACAAAAAAACCCTCATCCCAAGATCAGCGGTTCTCTGACATCTCAATACGATGTATGCGATCATAAATCACCAAAAAGGTTGGTCTGGAAGACAAATTCGTGACATGTGGTGTGCAGCTGCAGGCATACGCGCTGAATCGACCATTTATTATGATTTGACAACTTGGAGATGCACTATGCAGTAAGTATGCTGCTAGAGTTGTAGAGGCTTATACCAATCAACAGCACCTGCAACATACTTGAGTTTATCATAAATCATTCTTCTATTTCGCACACGCCTGGCTAAAAAGGGAGGTAAGCTTAAGGCATGTCTGTGACTAATATAATAATAATCCAAGATAATGTATAATGTAATAATATAACAAGTACTTTAAATATCGTTTATTTGTAAATTTATCTTAGTGACCTAAAACTTAATATTTGTACGCTTGCTTGCATGCTGAATACATGTGCCAAACTTATTTTAAGATCATTTCACGTACTTTCGTACCCTTGATTCGTACAAATAAATGTTTTTGAATTTGAATTTGACAAAACCTAGCGTGGTAGCCACCAGGGAGCGGTAGTACTAATGTGTTAAATTATGTAGTTTTATGCATTGTCGCTCTCGTTTCGTTTGCTAGCCTCTAATTATTTTGGCAAGAGCATTTGTTTATATTCCGTAACCCAAAACGAAAACCCTAAATGCTATAAACGGAAAGAGGTCGGTCCCACACGTGACTGAAGTCAAAACAAAAGCCAATATCGCAATCCATTTTGGTAGCACTCACCATAAATCGGTCGTAAAACGGACCATTTTACCGTTCCCTACTGTGACACCTCGTAAATAAAACTCCGTTTATCGCTAATTTTATTTATCGAGAATACATATTAAATCTACAGGCTAATCAATAAGCTTCTCTTCCTAAACATGATAAAAATAGATCTTAGTTTGTTTACCTAGTGTAATTTAGGGTAAATGGTAAAACCCATTTAATCCAGTTTGTTTCTTGTCATACTAATAAGAGTGACATTATCACATCATATTAAGATTTATACAAACAATGATCACGTCGAGAGCGGAAAAATAGGAGCAAGACGAAGTAGGCAATGCAGTAGATTTACGATATGTAACTGAATATGCTTGAAGACTAGTCACAGTTAATTACGTAGACAAACAAAGCAAAGTGACATAGAACGCCTGAGTTATCGAATTACTTCTACAAACATAAAGGAAAATAAACATCTAAATAGAAGACAGTAAGTAAAAGTCAAAGGACATAGCGTTGAGTATTAGGTATTGTTAAGTCTTCGCGTGTTTTTCATAATTTTTTTTTGCATTATTTTCCGTGAAACAGTTGCTTCGCGCTCAATTCCTACTTGAAAACGTTCTACTTGTTGAATGGCTGTCTTTCAAACTAAGACTAAGACCGACGTTAACAAGCTCATCAAATTATGTTTCTAAGTCAAATGGCGTCTACGTTTTTCAAATAGCCTGTGTAACGTTTCATTAGTTTTTATAAAAACTGTTCCATCCTCAGTTTTTCTGTTTGTAATGCTAGGTTCGTTTGTTTTGAGCCAAGATTATCGCAGGTAAGAAGCTAGGACATTATCATGGGCAGCGTCAAGCCATGGGGCTATAAATCACTTGGCGCCGAATGCCAATGAGCACTATTTATGGGCAGTGCGTACGTCAAGCAGCAGCTCTACAAACAATCGCGTAGACATAATTAATGTCTGCACGAATTTTGAAACGCTTATTCGGTTTTACAATGAACGTAAATGATTATGGTAACTAGTTAGTTAATTGAGTAGCTTATGAATATGCGCAATAAATCGTTTTATGATCCTGTGTACCCTTTTAAGCCATTTATGTAGCCCTTACGATCCTAAATTAGAATTGCTTGCACCGAACTCATTAAATGCTTAATGACTTAATCAATTCTAACGTTTAATGCGGAGAAATGAATGAAAGTGGATTTTATTTGATGAAGCCGACATTATTTTTGCGCAGTTCGTTCCAGAACGCATGGTTTATGGTCTGTACATGTAAGGCAAGTGTCTCCATTAATAATGACCGCATGACAGTAAATTTACGTCAAACGGTTGGACCATCTCATTAGTTCAGTCCACGTCCACGATACAGCTAAGGACACAGAAAAAGCGAGGACGTCGCTTTGAAATCAATAACATGTCGTATTATTGTCCAATTTGTATGCGTTATCACGATCATCACGCGTATGCAAATCTGTTTTATTATGCACTACATTAACATTCGCAATACCTGATATTTGCACCTCGGCATTCATTGTTTCAAGATTTACGATTGCGGTGCAGTTCCGTTGTGAATTAGAAAACATCGGTTTACCTATCTTATTTTTCAAAATTTTCTATGATCTAGCTTGAACCTCATTTATTACACCTTTAGGCTAAGCCCATAACAAACTATGTAGTTCGTATGTTGTTGCTTTCAGAAGTTTTAAGGTAGTTAACTCTTTATTTTTTTTTAATTTATTCATGTGTTACATCATCAGACTTTTTGTTAACATAGGATGTTAAATTAATCGGATTGGACCACCTGACAAATACGTCAATGGGCAATTGGACACCTGCAACACCAGAGGATTGCAGATGCGTTGCCACCCTAGAGGGCTTAAATAAATTGCCTTATGTGCTCGTAATTCTATCGGCTGTCTTACTCTCCAGTCCGCAACATGGAATAGCTGCATTGAATGGCATAGAATAAATACCTGTTTTTAAGCAACGAAATCTTAGTGATATTATTGCATTGCAGACTTAAGTAAGTGTATTTAGATAATTAATTTAACTGACTACTTTTTTAAATATCAAACCTATTACAATTAAGAAACTCCAAAGAATCTCTACAAGTGGCATGAAATCTTTAATTCTTCTATTTTTAAAAACATTACAATAAGGTAAAAATGTACGTACAGCTCTATTGCTCGCTCTCGTCGAAGTCACATGGCTCGCATTCGTTGGAAAGTTTAGAACTCCTGTGTTTTGTTAACTTTTACGACGTTCCACAACATTTATCACAGTTTATAACAGACTCGAGTTAGATTGGTCACTTTAAAGAAACTTTCGCGCACAGTTTCATTCAGTGTTGTTGTTTTGGTGACGATGTTTAGGCCGATCCGACTGTGCGGGTGGGTGAACGCGCGACAGTGTACGTGGAGCCGAGCCGCGCGCGCGCTCTCGATTGAGTTGTGTTGTGCGTTGCGCGGCGTTGGTTTGGTTTGGTTTGGTTGCCTCGCACTCGCCGGTCCCGCCAGATGACAGCTTCATATCTTCCCTTCCCGTTCCCTTACATTCCCTTCTCTCGCGCTTGCCTCACTCAACGGAATAGATACGTTTTTATTTTATTTTATTCGAGTACCAACCGGTCCATCAATGTTCGAACTGTCTTCGGCTCTACGGGGTATTCTGATAAATATAAATGATTAATGCAGGTACGTATTTCGGTATACTGACATGTAAAATAAACATGTCAAAATTAAGTGGGTAGATACCTATTACAAACCTCAAAAATATTTTCATAGGTATCCGTTAACTTGAAACTAAAACTCCGAGAGTCGATGTCCTTCCACATACAAGTGCAACAATACGCCCTTTTTTGGGCAACCGTGTAAAAAGACGAAGAACGAATTTTGTATGACCCTTTTTTCTAATGTCATTGCCCAGATTGGATCTTCATTTGTTAAATTGCCATAGCGTGAAATGTAATGTCCCAGTGCGTTTCGATTATACATACATGTATTTAATAACGCCTTAGCCACCCTTAGCGCTCTTAATTCTGAGTAGGTAGGTATAATACGTAGGCACAGAAGCTATGGCCTGGAGCCTGACAAGGGCTATTGTCTCTAAAGTCCGTTTTGGCCCAACTCCGAGCCACAACGAGTTCTCGAGAAAGCCATTATTATTAAGACCTTCGGCCGTCGAGCCGTATTTTTTGTTCGCTTCGGTCAATGTTTGTAGTGTTTAAAAAAAGTTTATTTTAAAATTGCGTTGATTGAGTTGTTACGGCCTTGCGGCGGGGGAATAATTTCATGCTTTTGCCTCCGCAGTTCGTTGCGAAGATAGCGTGTGGTTTATACTCAATTAATTTTTGCTATTTTGCTAATTGGTTGACGCACGAGTTAAGATGGGAGCTTTAATGTGTTTTGATTTCATTACACGATCTAGTGATGGCGATAGGTAAAAGATAAAGTGGGATAACAAATATGTAAGGATACCGTAAAACCACATAACTATAGTCCTAGCCTGCAAAAATAGTCCAATTTTCATCCTTACATTATACTTAAAATATGATAGCTACATGGCTAGACTAAAGCAAATTATTTTAGGCCTAACAACATAATTATATAGCAAAAGAAATAATAGCAGTAAGCTATAATATTTTAAGGATAATATAAGGACGAACAATGGACTATTGTTGCAGGCTAGGACTATAGTTATGTGGTTTTACGGTACGTGTTTGTTCTACAAAAAACAACAAAACTAGCCAAAAATCTGCACAAATGTAAAAACACCTACGTATATGAAAAGAAGATAATATTGTAGGTATGTACAATCAACAAAACCGAGGCCTGCCCAGTTTCAAAACAAATTTGCTTGCAGCCGTTGAAGTTCATTGGTATGGATCAAAACGGACAGATGTCTAGCCACTGCAAGCAAAATGGACATTTAAGCTGTCAAGGCGCCGACCTTTTTGTCGATGGTACGTATAATATTTAAAACTTAGTAGGTACAGTCGGCCAAAAATATGGCCTACACCCTACGGGTGAAGATCATTTGCTCGTCATGATGCAACGTGGTCGATTTTCCCTTGCAATAATATGATGACAGTCACTATTGACTTCACCAGTTACGAATAGTATTTTTCCTACTCCTGTAGTTTTATCTGTTTTTTACATGGTCGCGAACAAATATATAAGAACATAGATAAAATGACTGCAGAAAGTCTATACTTAATCTATTCGCCATAACAGCACTTGTGTCGTAATGTCGTTATTACGATACACCTAGCTGCCACATAATATTAAATGTAGGGTACACTCAACACTAAAGCCCAGTTTAGACCTGCTGAGTTGAGTAGAGTAGGGTACAGTCGGGTATAGTAGGGTTAAATAGGGTACAGTCGGGTACAGTCGGGTACAGTAGGGTAAAAAAGGGTACAGTAGGGTACAGTCGGGTACAGTAGGGTAAAATAGGGTACAGTAGGGTATAGTCGAATACAGTAGGGTAAAATAGGGTACAGTCGGGTACAGTCGGGTACAGTAGGGTAAAATAGGGTACAGTAGGGTACAGTCGGGTACAGTAGGGTAAAATAGGGTACAGTAGGGTACAGTCGGATACAGTAGGGTAAAATAGGGTACAGTCGGGTACAGTCGGGTACAGAAGGGTAAAATAGGGTACAGTAGGGTACAGTCGGGTACAGTAGGGTAAAATAGGTTACAGTAGGGAACAGTCGGGTTCAGTAGGGTAAAATAGGGTACAGTAGAGTACAGTCGGGTACAGTAGGGTAAAATAGGGTACAGTCGGGTACAGTAGGGTAAAATAGGGTATAGTTGGGTACAGTCGGGTACAGTAGGGTAAAATAGGGTATAGTAGGGTACAGTCGGGTACAGTAGGGTAAAATAGGGTACAGTAGGGTACAGTCGGGTACAGTAGGGTAAAATAGGGTAAAGTAAAGTACAGTCGGGTACAGTAGGGTAAAATAGGGTACAGTAGCGTACAGTCGGGTACAGTCGGGTGAAATAGGGTATAGTAGGGTGCAGTCGGGTACAGTAGGGTAAAATAGGGCTAAATCCTATATGCGATGACACACCGGCAGCGCGGCGCAGCGTATATTATTCAGTCAGTACAACGCACTGGGCCCGCTCCGTCGGCGCCCCGCGCTGCGATCTGTGGTGGCCTTAAGTACAATTTTCTTAATGTTCAACTTGAATACTCCCTATTTTAACAAAATAACAAAACTAAATAGATGTCTTTTGCAAATTTAAACCTGCTCTAATTTTTCTTTTAAAAATTACACAGACTATTTGAAAGTAAATATACAGGGTGTCTCGTAAGTAGTACGACAAACTTAAAGGGGAAATAGATGGGCAGGTCATCTACCAAATATAAAAATTACAGAAAGGCCACCATAAACCGGGAGCAAGGGGCGCCGGAGTCGGCGGACGGAGCCTGCCCAGCGCGGTCAATAACACTGAATCATATACGCTGTGCCGCGCTGCCTGTGTGTCACCGTATACATGATTCAGTGTTATTGAGCGCGCTGGGCCCGCTCCGTCGGCGCCCCGCGCTCCCGGTTTGTGGTGGCCTTAAAGTCTCACAGTTTTCGAGAAATTTAGATTTTTCTGATTTTTTTTGAGAAACTTATAGCCGCCCTAAGATTATAAATTGTGATATTCTAAATTAATGTTTTTATGCATTTTTATTGAAAAACTGATTAAAAAAATATTACAGTTTTTTTAATAAAATTTAAAAATTGCCTCTTCAAAAATGATAAATATCTCATCAAAAATACATCTACGCTATGAATCTTAATTTCGCGTGTTTAATTAAAAAAAAAATCCATTTGAACCTAATTTTACTGTTAATTCGTGCGTAGTTAAATAAACAAATGATAAACAAAATTAATATTAAATTTAAAAATTTTACGACTAGTATTTTTTTTAAATAAAGAATTGGAAAAGTCGTTTTTAAAGCCCACCACAATCCGGGATCGTGGGGCGCCGACGGAGCGTGCCCAGCGCACTCTATAACACTAAAGCAAATACACAGTGACACACACCGGCAGCGCGGCACACCCTATTTGATTCAGTGTTATTGACCGCGCTGAGCACGCTCCGTCGGCGCCCTACGCTCCAGGTTTGTTATGGCCTTAAGTTTGCAGCCATCTCATAGTTTGAAAATTGCAGAGTAATAGTTTTAATTTTTTTCCATTGTGAATATCTGTCGTTAATCCTCGTGCTCTGGCTAAATTCAGGAGCTGTGCAAAATGAAATAAACAATTTCAAATCTCCATTTCACATGTTATATTGAAAAAAAAAATTAGTCTTTATGTATTAATTTTTAAATGATATCTAGGTAGCAAACTTAATAAAGCCTCGTTCAACTCTTTATTTAAAAAAATACTGGCTACAAAGACTTCAAACCACCGCCAAATTGAAATTCGAAATTTGAAAATCATTTTGCTCATCATTTTGTTTATTGGGATTTGATAAAATTGGGTTCAAATGTCAACGAGTTTCAATTTTTTTTAATCAAACACGCAAAATTAATATTTCTAATTTATTTTTAGGGTTCCGTACCTCAAAAGGAAAAAACGGAACCCTTATAGGATCACTTTGTTGTCCGTTCGTCTGTCTGTCAAGACCCTTTTTCTCAGGAACGCGTGGAGTTACCAAGCTGTAATTTATATCAAATACTCAGGTCTACGGCAGGGGGGGCACACTTACATATATCACACTTTTCATGCGACTACAGCGATCTCTGGTTGTTTGGTGAAGAACTAAATTAGCGGCCATCTTGGTTGACTTGTCAAACTTGTCAGTTGTCATTCATCGGCCATGGCCATGGCGTACCAAATTGTACGGTCAAGGACTTTAAATGATAGGCCACTTGCCAATGTTCGTATTTTAGCCGTATAGTGCAAATCGGGTTTAGCCGCTTATACTTCGTATATGCTGATTTGAATTAGACGGCTAAAATACGAATAGTGGCAATTAGCCTATCAATTAAAATTACGCGTACTTATAGCTGTACATCACTACCAACATATACATATACATATACATATACATCTATAGATACGTCACATTAGTTCTTCACCAGGGCGTAGGGCAGCAGCACCTTCCATACATGCATATTTGACCATAGAGTTGCCACTCTTGTTCATATAATATTACAATACTCTTTGGTCTACGGTCCCTTGGAGCTGTAAAAAAATCAAACTTCTAAGGCAACGCAATCAAAAGATACAGCCGTTTATGCCGCAAATTTCCGCAAATTTTCGAAACTCGCAAGGGAATCAAAACCTACAGGGTACTTCCCGTGAACTCAGAATCTTGGAATTTGGTACGAAGCAACGTATTATAGTACAGATAAAGGAAAAATTGCGAAAAGCATAAATTTTTAACGCAATCAAAAGATATAGCCTTTTATCAGTTTTTGCCTAGGGCGCCAGGAATGCTCGGGCCGGCCCTGGGCTGTAGGCTATATATCATCACGCTAACACCAATAGGAGCGGAGCGGAGCGGAAGAATGTTTCAAAATCGGGGGTTTTTGAAGTAAAACTTCTATAGGCACGCTTGACTTGGGAGTACGGTGTTGAATGTGAACGCGGGTGTGCGGGGGGGGGTGCGGGGGTGGGTATTTTTTTTATATCGAGGAACTAAGGAGAGCCATAATTGATGAAAAAGCAAATTGGATAAAAAAAAATAAGCTGCCCAAATTACTAATTCCACGCGGACGGAGTCGCGGGCAAAAGCTAGTTGAACATATAATTAAATATTTTGTGAATATTTCATGCATCTACCTGTTGTTCAGTCAATCAATATCGAGCAAAAACGAACAAAAAAATCACGTTTGTTGTATGGGAGTCCCCTTTATTTTTCTTTTTTTTATAAAATATAAATAAATAAATAAATATTAGGGGACAATCTTACACAAATCGACCTAGTCCCAAACTAAGCAAAGCTTGTACTATGGGCACTAGACGACGATAACCATACTTATATAGATAAATAAATACTTAAATACATAGAAAACATCCATAACTCGGGAACAAATATTCGTGCTCATCACACAAATAAATGCCCTTACCGGGATTCGAACCCAGAACCTTGCTTCGTAGGCAGGGTCACTACCAACTAGGCTAAGGCGGTCGTTATATTTATTTATTTTATTCTGGTTTTTAGTATTTTTTGTTATAGCGGCAACCGAAATACATCATCTGTGAAAATTTCAACTGTTTAGCCATCACGGTTCATGTTAAATTTCAAATGTGATTTCGCACATAAATTCCGAAAAACTCAGAGGTGCGAGCCGGGATTTGAACCCACAACCTCCTGCTTGAGAGGCCATAGGCCAAACCGCCAGGCCACCACGGCTTTTTTTTCCGTCATAACTATTTTGAAATACGGCAACATCGATTTACGAAATTGTGAAGATTCGTTTGGATTCGTTTCACAAGGCACTTCACTCATTTAGTTCATGTTCATGTCATACGTGAATATATACCCTTATTTGTACTCAGCCAGACGATTCAGAAGCGTCACTCGCAAAGATATGTGGGGTCTCCAATTAAAGGTATTGATAATAATTTTAATTGGAGACCCCACATACAAAAGGTTTGTAACAAACTCAGAGCCATTATGGCCAAACTTACGTTATTAAAAAATAAAATACCTGTTAGAGATAGAGAATAGGACTAATATGTAATTAAGAACGCACCCTAATTTGACTTTTGTTTTTGACATATATGTTTTGCGCCAAAAATACTTATGTGACAGATCGATAATTATAGAGTTACAATGACGAGTTGTTTTTATTAAAACCTGCAAAAGAGAAGAATAAATAAGAATTACTACAAAGTGGCGACCGTCGGATTACGAATAACAACTCATAACGATGGATCTCGAGAAATTGAAGCGGGAACGCGAACAAATACGGCGTGTCTTTAATCGTCACGAGGCAACCGCGGAATCACAAATAGACCTGGAATTTCTAACAGAAAAGATGGATAAGCTAGCATTACTAGACAAATCAATACAAGATGAGTTGCTAAGCTCCCAAACATTCGATCAGGCAGGCTATGAAAATGAGTGTGACGAATGCGACATATTGAGATGCAAGTGGTTAAAATTGAAGACACGGCTACGACACACGAATAGGACGGATGATTTTATGAAATCAGAAGTTATCAAAAGACATAATCTCAACCTACCTAAATTAGAAATCAGAAAATTCGATGATAACCCCAAGTCGTGGCTAGCATTTTGGGGACAGTTCAAAAAAATACACGAAGAGAAAAACATGGATGCAGAAACTAAATTTCAATACCTAACACAAGCGATGACCCAGGATAGCAAAGCAAGAATCTTGGTAGAAAGTTACCCACCCACAGAAGAAAATTATCCCAAGGTTATCCAGACGCTTAAAGACCGATTTGCCAAGGATGAGACACTTATTGAAATATATGTACGAGAACTGCTGAAGCTAGTGAACTGCAAAGATCAACTGTTACTGGATGTGCTTTATGATAAGATTGTTACAAATTTGCAAATATTAGAATCATTAGGCATTGTTAAAGAAAAATATGAGTGTATTTTGCTTCCAATGATAGAATCTGCATTACCAGAGAGCACTTTACTATTGTGGAGTAAAGTTCCGTATAAAGGTGAAAAATCAAGACTCTGTAACCTTTTGAATTTTTTACAGACAGAAGTTGAGGCTGAAAGGAGAGTGCAAATAGCAAAAACTGAATTTATAGGTAGTTCTAAAGAGGCAGTTCAGGCAGTGCCAACAGCAGCATGCTTGGTGACGGAGACTAAACAGGTAAAGGAGAAGTCCATCGTTGGTCAACCTGGTAAAGAAGGTAAGGAACATTGTTATTTTTGTGAAAAATCGCATAATACCTTTGAATGTGGTAAAGCTAATACTTTGACTCTAGAAGAAAAGAAAGATGCAATTAAGAAGAAAGGAGGATGTTATGTATGCTTAAAAAGAGGACACCTCGCCAAACATTGCAAAGTTTTTGTAAAATGTATGTGTTGCAGTAGACGACATTTAATGATCTTGTGTCCAACACTTCATGAGCAACCCAAGACAGAGACAGTCAGCAGCTTTTCTAGTAATAATACAACAACCTTGCTACAAACTTTGATTGTTAAAGTCACAGGTGGCAGTCACACAAGGGAAGTGAGAGCGCTGCTCGACTCCGGCTCGCAGCGCACATATGTGAGGACTGCATTAGCTCAAGAACTGGGATTAAAGGTAACAGGAAGTGAGAGCCTTAGCCACTCACTATTTGGTGGCGTCAAGAAGGATACA
The DNA here is from genome assembly GCA_947859365.1 of Archips crataeganus. Taxonomy (NCBI): domain Eukaryota; kingdom Metazoa; phylum Arthropoda; class Insecta; order Lepidoptera; family Tortricidae; genus Archips; species Archips crataeganus. The sequence goes on from OX402062.1 coordinate 10,139,143, forward strand.
CAAACACATAGAGTGTTTGAATTTCAAGTGAGTAACCTTGACAACACATACATTACTACAATGAAAGGACTTGAACAAAATATACTTTGTGGCAATTTGCCTAATGTTCAAGATTTGAACCTAATAAAGAATTTACAAAAACACCAGATCCACTTAACAGATGCTGGAAAAAGTGCGGCCGCTATAAAGGACATAGATTTACTCATAGGTTCAGACTACCTAGGCTCCATCTTAGATAACAATCTTGTACATGTTACTGAAAAGCTTGTGGCTGTTAAAACAAAGCTTGGGTGGACATTACAAGGGCCTATTGGATCATCTCATGGAGTATGTAATAATGTGGTCCACACAAATTTTGTGACGGCAATACCGGAAATGGATAATTCATTAGAGTTTTTGTGGAATATTGAAACTTTAGGTATCAAAGATCCTTATAATAGGGAAGTAAACGATGCTATTTTGGAAATTTCAGTAAATGACAGCGGAAGATATGAAGTGAACCTATTGTGGAAAGAAGATGCACCAGAATTGAAGTCAAACTATGAGCAAGCGTCAAAGAGACTCCGTACAACAACAAAGAAGCTGGAACAATCAGGAAAACTACATACATATGATGAAGTTTTTCAAGAATGGAAGGAACAAGGGATTATCGAAGTGGTCAAAAATGATGACACAAAAAAGGGCCACTATCTCCCTCACCATCCAGTTTTTAAAATGTCTAGTGCCACCACTAAGGTTCGACCTGTATTTGACGCGTCCTCAAAAGACCAGAATGGATGGTCACTGAATGACTGTATAGAAAAAGGTACAAATTTGATGGAACTCATTCCCAAATTGCTTATATTATTTAGAAAGGGAGCTTATGGAATCACATCAGACATTAAGAAAGCGTTCCTCAATATATCTGTGAAAGAAGAAGACAGGGATCATTTAAAGTTCCTTTGGTGGAAAGATGCAGAGCGGTGCAAGGAAGTTGTAACATATCGGCACAAGAGAGTGGTATTTGGTGTAAGTTGTAGCCCATTTATTCTGGCCGCTACCATAAATTACCATCTAAATAAAAGCCCGGATAAGTACCAAGATACAGCACAGAAGTTAAAGGAATCTTTTTATGTAGATAATTGTGTCACAAGTGTCGAGGATGAGACCCAAATGGAGAAATTTATAGCCGAATCAAAAGAATTGATGCTGAGAGGCAAATTTGATTTGCGAGGTTGGGTAACTGCACCAAAAAGAACAGACGACACTATTGTGATACCAGTTTTAGGAATGTTATGGAATACCATTCAAGATGATTTACAGTGCAGCGTTAACCTGAAGCAAGAAATCACAGACAGGATAACAAAGAGAAAGTTGCTTTCTGTTACTCAACAAGTATTTGACCCACTTGGTTTGGTAGCGCCTGCCACTTTAATACCAAAACTGATTACACAAAAGGCGTGGATGAGCAACACAGGATGGGATCAACCAGTTCCAGAAGAATTAGAAAAAGAATTTAAAAAATGGTTAGACACACTGCATTATGTAAACCAATGTCGGTTTCCCAGACGGTTGACAAAGGCGCCTATTGAAGACTGTGAAGCCAGCGTTCACGTTATGTGCGACGCAAGTAAAGATGCATATGCAGGTTGTATATTTTTACGTACTAGTCATGATAACAATGTCCACGTTCAGCTAGTACTAGCAAAGAGCAGGGTGGCGCCTACAAAGAGAATAATGACTTTGCCTAGACTGGAATTGCTAGGCGCTTTAATCGCCTCAAGGCTGTTCATAGAAGTTATAAATTCAGGACTACTGGCTCAATGTAAGAACTACGAGGTTTTCTGTTGGACGGATTCGGCTGTCGTGTTGGCGTGGCTGAAAAGACAAAAATCCTGGAAACCCTTTGTAAGTAATAGAGTAACAGAGATCTGTAAGAACACTAATAAAGAATATTGGCACCACTTACCTGGAAACACCAATCCGGCAGACCTACCTTCCCGCGGCTGTGACGCAAAGACTCTGATGGAGAGCCGCTGGTGGGAGGGCCCACGATGGTTGAAGCTAGAAAAAGAGGAGTGGCCAAAATCGATCATTACCAACCTTACGGTGGATGAAAATGCAGTGAGTAATGAAGAAATAAAAAGAACGGCAACATATGTTGAAACAAATACACCGGTTTTTAGTACAAGACTACTATATTTTTCGAAATATAACAAAATAGTGAGGCTTGTTGCATGGATGTTGAGAATGTCGCCGTTGATAAGACAAAAGTATCCCTTAAGAAAATCAATCATAGGAAATGAAGAGTACAAAAAAGCTGAAGAAACATTATTTAAATTAATACAAAAAGAAAGCTATACAGACAAGAATAATATAGATAAGAAGCTTATAACTACAGAAGAAGAGGGAATGATAAAAGTGAAAACTAGACTAGAATACAGTGGAGAAGACAAAGATTTCATACACCCAATTTTACTACCAGGAAATAATGAGATAGTAATGAGAATGGTTCAAGAAACTCATCGAAAGATGAACCATGCTGGGACACAGACTTTAATGACTACTTTAAGGAATTCATTTTGGATTACTGGCGTCAGAAAGCTAGTAAAGCATACAGTGTCAAAATGTATTACCTGCAAGAAAGACAAAGCTAAACATTATGCAGTTCCCGAACCACCTCTACCAGCAGACCGTATCAAAACCACAGCAGCTTTTGAAGTGACCGGTATAGATCTGGCAGGGCCATTATTCCTAAAAAATAATCAGAAATGTTGGATTGTTCTTTTTACCTGTGCGGTTTATAGAGCAATACATCTGGAACTTGTAGAATCATTGTCCACAAACAGCTTTCTAATGTCCCTAAGGCGTTTTATAGCAAGACGTGGCCGACCCAGAACTATTTATACAGATAATGGGACAAATTTTGTTGGTGCTGCTAACCTGCTTCAAGAAGTAAACTGGCAGGAAGTTGAAGAAGCCACCAACTCTTATAAAATACTATGGAAATTCTCCGTACCAGCAGCTCCGTGGTGGGGAGGATGGTGGGAGCGCCTGATTCGAGTAGTAAAAGAAATGCTGCGCAGAATTCTAGGCAAAGCATCAGTGGACTGGATAGAACTTTCAACTATTTTATGTGACTGTGAAATAGTGATCAACAGCAGACCCCTTACATACGTAGAAATGGGAGACGTTAAACCACTGACACCATTACTGTTTTTACAGAACGTACCTACTGGAGAGACACCTGATCTTGATCAGATGGATGAGAAAAACATACAAGTTCGATATCGTTACCTACAACAACTAAGACTACAATTTAGAACAAGATTCAAAAGTGAGTACTTATCTCTACTTGTAAGCAAGGGAAAGCAACATAGAAAAGAACCTAAAGTAGGAGAACTAGTTTTAATTGAGACAGAAGGGAAGAGACTATACTGGCCGGTAGGCATAATCCAGGACATTTACACAGGAAAAGATGGTTTTACACGAGTAGCAAGAGTTCACACAGCCGCAGGAGGAAAGGTAAGACCCTATCAAAGATTATACCCTCTGGAACTCTCTACCTCTCAAGACTGGCTGGACAGCATCCCTGCATCCAATACTGCTCACCCACACCATTCACCGGAGCAGCCAGGTAATTCTCAGAGCTCCATTACACCTGTGCCGCTAGGCGCGACCACTAGGTTAGGACGTGCAATAAAACTACCACAGAGATTTATGGAATAACTTTAGTACTATTTCACCGGGCTTTATTCTAGATAGCATGGTGCTCTCTGGAATGCATTAACTGTACTGATCACTAAATGTGAAGTTTGGCGATTGTTTGTTTGACATTTGATCTTTAGGACTGGCTCTTAGTAAGTTATATAACTTACTAAGATATGTTATGTTATGATATACATACATATATTGTATAATGACTTTCAACCTTTTTGTGGCCCGGGAGTGTGTTAGAGATAGAGAATAGGACTAATATGTAATTAAGAACGCACCCTAATTTGACTTTTGTTTTTGACATATATGTTTTGCGCCAAAAATACTTATGTGACAGATCGATAATTATAGAGTTACAATGACGAGTTGTTTTTATTAAAACCTGCAAAAGAGAAGAATAAATAAGAATTACTACAATACCATTTAGTACACGGAGGATGTTATACATGTCGTTAGGCGAATCGATTGTTAGTTATGGTATTAGTAGCTACGGAAGAACTTTCAAAACGTATGTAAATGAAATTTATAAACTACAGCTAAGTATGATAAAAATAATTGTGCCAGACTGGGTGAGAAAAAAACACAAAAATGATGATGGAAAAGTTTTTGGTTACTGCAAATTGATGAATGTATATGATAAGTGTAAAATGATGATCATATGTGACGAAATTAAAAACTTGCCATTATTAAGAAATAGAATTAGAGCTCAAAACCTACGAAAGGTAATGTACCTGTCAAAATATATCCTGCCTCCATGTACTAATATGTATGGAAAACGAACCTGGAGATACCTAGTTCCACACATTCTTAATGAATGGCCTGATAACGTTTGCGAGAACCTAGCAATTAACCCACTAAAAAGTAAACAAATAATAAAATTAATGTTGTTAGACAAATAAGTAGGTAGTTTAGAACAGTAAGTATTGTTTGTGAGACCATAGAATAACACCTTAATATAAGTATGTTACTATCTAGCCATATGATGTTGATGATGCACTGGAAGCGTGTTACAATCAGCGACAGATAAATCATTCGCGATTTTCGCTCGCTGTTTATAATTAATATTTAGACTTAATTTTCTTTTTTCTTGAATAAATTAAAAAAAAAGAAAAGAGTATTGTAATATTATATTAACAAGAGTGGCAACTCTATGGTCAAATGTGCATGTATGAAAGGTGCTGCCGCCCTACGGCAGCTCAAGAACTAATGTGACGATCTATAGATGTATATCTATATGTATATGTTGGTAGTGATGTACAGCTATAGATACGCGTACCTATAGCAATGTACAGTCAAGGATTTTAATTGATAGGCTAATTGCCACTATTCGTATTTTAGCCGTATAATGCGAATCGGGTTTAGCCGCTTATACTTCGTATATGCTGATTTGAATTAGACGGCTAAACATTGACAAGTGGCCTATCAATTAAAGTCTTTAACCGTACAATTTGGTACGCCATGGCCATGGCCGATGAATGACAAGTGACAAGTTTGACAAGTCAACCAAGATGGCCGCTAATTTAGTTCTTCAGGAAACACCAGAGATCGCTGTAGTCGCATGAAAACTCGTATCCTTGAGAGAAACATACATAGGCATATCAGTTTACATTAATAAGACTTTGCTATTAGGTTTACATAGGCGTTACATTGACGAGTTAATTATTATAAATATCAAAAATACTTCATTAAGTGAATTGAATAAAAACCTAAAAGAATTGGGTATCACATAAAATAAGGTTTGATTATAACTTATTTCAATGTTCGAAAAATCTGAAATAACCGAGTACGGCGTCTGTTTTTTTGGTTTTTGGCAAAAACACTGGAATCTGACCTTAAATGATTATGACAGACAGGCCTTCATGGCCTTTATTTTTTAAAACGACAACCGAGTTTGACACACCTTTGACACTTGACAGAACCAAACAAAACATAAAATTTCCGTTTTTTAGTTTTGAACTGACCATTTAAGATACTTATCTTCACAAATTTAACAAAAACAAACAAATTAAATATGTTACACCCTAGAAAGTACTTGATTAAAGAACTAGTCAATAAACCTTCACCATTTGACGTTTGGTTACAAGGTACAATCGAGCAAAATGTTGGTAATGACATTCTTATTATCGCAGATACATCTGGGAGGGCAAAAATAACAAAATGCGAAAACGCAGACGGCGTTATTGATAATGAATCCTTACAAAAAGGTTAGTAGTGTTTTGTTTACTTCTTTAATCCTATAAAATCTTTGATTTCACTGCTTCTCTTATAAGCCTTTCATAGCTAAAGTTTTAATTCACTAAATTGTCAAAATAATTTACCTGCGTCATTTAATCAACAACTTTACGTACTTATGTTTTTGCTTATTCTGTTTGCAATTTTGTTAAGGAATGTAGTACATAGAATACAAACATAAAACAGTAAAAAAACTGATGGGGAAAAGGAACAGATACTTATTTTAAGTTGATTGTGGATTTTTATCATAAAGTCCCTGCCTTTCAGGCAGGTACTGCTGCATTTTAGGCATAGCAGTGAGGACAAAAGGACTGCCTGAAGTGCAAGCAAGCAAGTTTGTTGACCTCACCTCGCAGCCACACATGAAGGAAGTTTGGGAAGATGAAGTAAGGGAAGCTAACTTAATACTAGAAAATAAAATAAAACCATCAATTTAATATAAACATTTTATAACATTATAATATAATCCCTCACCTATACATAATAACAGTAAAGTTTTAGCTTATAGTATAGCAAATTGTAACAATATGAGGATTGTTTTCAAAAAATTTGTACACAGTTAACAACTTCAAAACAAAAAACAAAACAAAAATCACGATTGCTATTTTTGAGTAACAAAAGTTAGTCATACAAAGTATATGGGTATAAGGGTATGGGTTGTAAAAGTTGGCTTAGTAGCGCCATCTCTTGGTCCAGGTGAGCGGTTAGCTCCGAAGGAGTGTTAAGGTCTCTCGGTAGAGGGCATAACATAGATGCGCGCTTTATCACTCCATAACGTGATTATAACAGACTGAAGTGTACGATGTATGGGAAAGATTCGTTGCTAACTTCTAGACCAGTGATGGTGTAGGGGTAAGCACGCAGCACGGAACGCTGAGGACCTGGGTTTGATTCCCAGCATTGGTCTTTTTTCTGGGGTTTTTTCTGTGCATCTATATTCAGTTTGTATTTAGTTTGAAATATATGGTTTCACGGGATGACCGTAAAAGTAATAAAAAAATGAAGTTGGAAAAAAAAAAAAAAAAAATAGAAAAAGATACTTCATACTTAACTTATATGGGTAACTCCGTTACACAAAAATTATTAATCAAATTTTGTTTTTAATTAATACCTTAATCGTGTACAAATTTTTTGAAAACGACTCATGTAAAAAAAAAACCTTAAAACCCTTCCAACATTTGTGATAAAACCTGATGCCGTATTGTCTAACGTTTCTGACGCTTGCCTTCGCTTTCACCATCTCTTTCTGTCATCATTTTATACCGTTTGACAGAAAGAAATAGTGATTGCGAAGGCAAGCGTCAGAAGCGTTAGACAATACGGCCTCTGTATTGCACATTAAATCTAAGTTCAAACAAACTCGTGGCGTGGCATTAATATAACTGGAATGCTTTACTATATTTAGAAGTTTATCTGCAATGATATTAGGTGTCTGTTTCAATTATTTCAATGAATGAATATTTCATATAATCAGTCTTACAATTTGGCATCGGACTTCAATAGAGGTCCCAATTTCTGGGCCAGCATAATGTTGCCAGCAATCTTGAGTTTGCCCTTCATGAAAGCAGTCTGCGGGTTCAGACTACCCGAGGCGATGGCTAGTAAGTCTGCATCAGACACAGTCATGGTCACTTCAGGCTTGCCCTTGGGGCTGCCTTCGAACACTGCAGGTGTTTTGAGGTCCAAAGCTGTAATTTGAAACATTTATTAGAAAAACTCTCAAAGAACTTGTTTTTTGAGGACTTTGTTGGATCAAATCTTAAATGATTGAATGATTGACCCAAATTAATTGGAAATTTGGTATGGTATGGAGATTTAGTTTACAGGCAATTAAAATAAAAGTCAGCCAGAAATATTTTTTTTTGCAGTCTATTTTGCAAAAACTTATTGCAAGGGATGAATTTTTCGTGCATATAATATTAATAAACAACAAGAAATACAGATTATTATTAGAAAGTTAAAAATTAATAATTGTGAAGAAAAATATTTTCTAAAATGTTGAACTTACTCCATTGCTTAACAGTCTTGCCGTTGTCCAGGATATTGTAAAGGAACACTCCACCAATAGACTTAGCCTTCGCTGGGTTCTTCTTTACTTCTTCAGTGATTTTAGCGAAGAGCGCATCACTCTTTAAAGCACCAGTGGATTGAGGAGCGACCGCCGCGGGAGGAGCAGCGGCAGCACTTTCCACCTTCTTCAAGTCGACGTAAGCACCTGGAGGACACATTGTATCGGATGAGATTTAATAATAAAACGTGAATCCATAGGTTACAAAACGCAACTAATATTATTAGCGGCGGTTATCATAAATGTCTTTTCAAAACATAATAACGAACAACCATTATTTACGACTTCATTTATATCTGCAATAAATTAAACTGGAATTAAAATCAGACAGGTCTTCCACATTTTTTTGGAGCAAACGTATATGTATTTTCAGTACTTTGTCCCGTAGGCGTTGGATTGCCCGTTCGTCCTTGCACACACCCCCGATATGCAAATCTCCACGACTCTAAGGCTATTTTGGGAACCTATGACACAGTAACGGTTTTGCCTATTTGTCTCATGTTTTAACCCTTTCAACGCCACTGCACTGTACCTAAAAAAAGTCATCAACTACGCCATTCTCATTATAATGCCAAAAGCGAATGTGAACTTTGAGCAAAGACACGAAGTTCGCTATTGCGCGTAGTTCGAGCGACTACATAAGTCGATGACGTTGTAGGCACGACAGTTCTTGACAACTTTAGGCGTCGCTGGCATTCAAAAGGTTAAAACTAAGTTTACCTGCAATCACAACGTTGCCGGTCTCCTTGACTTTAGTCTGGAAGTGGACGCGAGTTCCTTCCAGCCACATTTCCGTGGCCAGCGTGTGTCCTGGCAGCACCGGCTTCACGAACCGAGCTTTGAGAGCCTTCACGTTAGCTGGGTTGTTACCGGCATATCTAAACATAACAGATCAGTTTCAGTGTGTTTTAAAATTAAATTGACGTTGTTCATAAAATATTATAATTAAATGTCTTGGTTACAAATTACATTTTAAGTGCCAGTTTTTTGCTGACCAAACTTTTTATTAATTGTAATCCAATTTATGTGCACATTATGATTCATTCAAGAAAGTGGAAGATATCCGCAGGGCCGGATTAACAATTAGGCAAAGTGGGCAACTGCCTTAGGGGCCTCGCATCGCCAAAGGGCCCGCGTGCGCAACAAAGAAATCAAAAATGCTTCGGAGTGAAATTTGAATTGGAAAATTTGTATCCTCGATGTCAAACTCTTGCTATTTTTCGATGCATGCTACCAGTCGATTTGGTTTGACTTCTTGAAAAGTATGGTTGATATATTTTATGGCTGAAAGGGGCCCCAAAAATTGCATTGCCTGGGGGGCCCAACATTGTTAATTCGGCCCTGGATATACGATTTGCAAAATTAGTCCCAGTAATAAAAAAAATGTATATAAACTAAGCTACTTCTTGCCATTTTTTTGTATTGAAACATATTGTGCGAATCTATTGGTAAATTTTTAATTTTCATAACATCATTGGTGAAATTTGACGAAGTCAACTCTTCTAATCCTAATGCTACCTAGGTCACTTACTTGGCCAATACGTGTCTCGCTGAAATACCGAGGCTTGCCAGTCCATGCAAGATAGGCTTAGGGTGGCCGGCTGAAGTCGCCATGTTGGGGTCGATATGCAGAGGATTGTGGTCTCCGGATAGTCTGTGCGAGACAGATAATCATTAATTTAAATAAATAAAAATAAATAAATAAATATTAGGGGACAATCTTACACAAATCGACCTAGTCCCAAACTAAGCAAAGCTTGTACTATGGGTACTAGACGACGATAAACATACTTATACACCGTGAAATTTTAGTGGTTGTTTTCCCGAAACGAGGTGATTTAGTATCGATTGTACAATCGATTTATAATTACTATTTTGACTAGTCTTAAATCCAATTGTGAAAAACGAAAGTCGAAAATGACCGCAAACCAATAGTAACGCTTCGTTGGTACCTAACCTATCGTACGATCGTACGCTACTTGTACCAACGAAGCGTTACTATTGGTTTGCGGTCATTTTCGACTTTCGTTTTTCAGAATTGGATTTTTGACTCTAGTCAAAATAGTAATTATAAATCGATTGTACAATCGAAACTAAATCACCTCGTTTCGGGAAAACAACCACTAAAATTTCACGGTGTATAGATAAATAAATACTTAAATACATAGAAAACATCCATAACTCAGGAACAAATATTCGTGCTCATCACATAAATGAATGCCCTTACCGGGATTTGAACCCAGGACCTCTTGCTTCGTAGGCAAGTCACTACCAACTAGGCTAAAACGGTCGTTAAAGCACAATAGTAGTTTTGACATGCTAAGATAAAATTTACCCTTTGCTGAGCGGCCCGTCTGGCAGCTCGCCCTCTCTCTGGTAAGCTGTAAAAGCCATCAGAGGCTAACTGCAACAGTCCGTCCGAAAAAAAAGTAGTTTTGTTTAGTGAAAAAGCCTTACCATGGGGTAAAACTACTATTTGATTGATCCCATGATCAAGCGCTAGCTAAAGCGGGTAATACTTAAAGATAACGGTACAATTGCCGCCTCAATTACCTATTTACGTGGTGGCCTGGCCACTCTTTAAGAACACATTATCGCCATCGGTTTTTAGAGTAATGTAGCGCCCACTGATATTTAAGGTTGGCAATTTGGGATATGTCGCTTACTTCGGTCCTGATTCGACTTCGCAGACTCTTCTATTAGCCGTGGTGGCTTGGTGGTTTGACCTATGGCTTCTTAAACAGAGGGTCGAGGTTTCGAGTCCGGGCTCGCACTTCTGAATTTTTCGTAATTTATGTGTTTTTTTTGTGCGATATTACATTTGAAATATACCATGAGTTTTACGATGAAGGAAATCATCGTGAGGAAACCTGCACACGTCTCAGAAGAAATTGTGACGTTCCCAATCAGCATTGGACCCGCGTGGGAACTGCGGCTCAAGCCCTCACATTCTGGGAGGAGGCCCGTGCCCTGCAGTGGGACGTATATAGATACCAGCTGTTGCCCGCGACTCCGTCCGTGAAGAATAGGGATATAAAAAATAGCCTACAACCTATTCTCAGACCTACCGAATATGGAGAAAAAAGTTTCATAAAAATCGGTCAAGCCGTTCCGGAGGAGTTCGATAACAAACACCGTGACACGATATTTTTGTATATTAGATATAGGCTGGTATGATGATGAGGATGATGAGACACTTCGGGCATAGCTGAGAATCTTGAGCTGTAAACGTGCTGAGGAACTTACCGGTACAAAGCGGCCTGGTCCTCGGCAGTGCGTTGTTCGACCACGGCGTCGGGCGCCCTCTTCGGTGCCGGCGCAACCTCCGTGGCAAGTTTGTTGGTTCGCGAGCCGCCGAAGCCGCCCTGTCCGAGGACGAATATGTGCTGTTGTGTGCGGTATATCAGCTCCTTGTCTTGGTAGATCTCGCCTGGAAACAAATTGGATAGTTAATACTACTAAGCAACAATTCCATCCAAGACACTGTTATAAGTAGGGTTGCCAACTATTTCTTAAGCAAATATAGTATTTCCCAGCCCGAAGTACAAGAAATATAGTACTCTGAAAAAAAAAATAGTATAACGTACTTAAAATAGCGAAAATTGATTCATTAAACATTAGTATAGTAAAAATGGCCTACCCAAACCGCATGCGTAAGGACTGACCGAAATATAGTATTTTTGCGTACTATATATTTCTTCAACAGTATATAGTACACAGAGTCAAAATATAGTACAATACTATATATTATAGTACGGTTGGCAACCCTAGTTATAAGGGAGTTTTCAGAAAAAAATGTGCCTTAATTAATCTTAATTATCCATACAAAATTTTTAGTCAGTTTTGTGACGCATACATGTATGGTTAATTGCGTCACAAAACTGACAATTAAAAGAGGGACATTTTTTTATGGCTTAAATCGATAGTGCTTGTGATTCTGAGTAGAAATAACCCAAAATTTGTTAAGTTTTTAAAAAAAAAGAACAGGTTTCACTTTTTTCTGAAAATGCCCATAAATATCTTGAAAAACCAGACTTCAACTCACTGTTAAATTTGCTTTAGTAGCTTTGAAATAAATAAATATGTAGTTAATTATCTTGTCTAATTAGTGACGTCACCGTTCAACAAACATACAAAACTATACAAATTCTTAATGGGAATCGCGTTTTAAGAGCTCATAAAAAGTATGGCATTTGATTGGTGGTATCAAATTCAAATAATGGCTTATCAACATCATAAATCGGGATAGCGATAAACGGGAACTAGGAATGTCAATATGAAAGAGCTCCACAGAGGCTTACATTCATAAACATCTTATTTTAGCAACGATGCTCCAACTTAGTTCTGTCCTGTTATATTTTGTTAGTTTGTTTGTTAGTTTAGGTATAAATCATACACATAACACTATTTCGTAGGTTTACGTAACTCCCAGAAGCATTTATCAGACAGAATGATAAGAGGATTAAAAAGACAACCTATCTATGCATCCGTCAGATTGAAAACGCACTTGTAATAATGGTGTATTTATCTTACCATCAGTGAATTTCATTCTATGACATAGGATGGACTTACTGTTGACGATAGCGACGGCACTCGAGCCCTTATCGAGTATGTCGACGACATAGCAACGTGTGGTGAACGTGCCTTCAGTGCGCGGGTAGTCGCCGACAAACTCAATATACTGCTCTCCGTGTAGGATCTGTCAAACCATAAATAACAATATAGCTTTATGACGGGTGCCGCTCCAAAACTATATCCTTTGAATTTGACTCCCGCGTCTCGCTCGATGTTGAAACTACATACATATAGTCAACCGCCGTTATGAACTAAATCCTGACACATTAATCAACTAGGTATAAAGTTTCTGAATACCTATTGACTTAGTGACTCATAGGAAAAAAATGACCCTAGGGAGTATTTCTCAAAAAAAATGCCACCTCTATTTTTTATATTCTACTAATACATAAAATTCTCGTGTTGCGGTGTTTGTTACCAAACTCCTCCGAAATGGCTCGACCGATTCTCATGAATTTTTGTATGCATCGTTTTGTTTTGTTTGTTCGGGTAGGTCTGAGAATCGGTCAACATCTATTTTTCATACCCCTACTCCCCTATTCTTCGCAGACGGAGTCGCGGGCAACAGCTAGTAATTTTATTTTATTCCTACCCAGAATCACGAGCTCTTTCTATCTTACTTAATATGACAAAAAAAGTCCCTAATGTAACGAAAAGGAAGAACATAAAAAATGCTTAACATTTTTGGGGCATTTTTCTCTACTACAGGGACGGAAAGAGCTCGTGATTCTGAGTACCTAGGAATAACATAAAATTGTTGGAAATATAAAAAATAAGAGTGGCATTTTTTTTGAGAAATGCTCTAGGGCAACCTTGTCCACTTCCTAATTTGTCTTCATCCTGACTTGACTATTTCGAAAGTCGCCCGTTCTTAACTTGTCTACTTCCCGATATGCTACTATTCTGAAAAAAAAAAGTTAACCGTGAGCATCACCCTCTCGTCTCTTTAAAAAACCTATTTGCAGAAACGGTAATGACGAAAAGAAAACGCCGTAACAACGCTGAATATTCACCCATTTACTTGATAAATAGCAGCCGTTAATTGTAGTAATTTTTTATACTTGGCCAGTGACGTAATAATAGTATCGTAATTATGCAACGCTTAGAGTATCACATGTTCTTATTTCATTCTATTGGAACAATGGCCCATTTATCATATTCATATCCAATAGAAAAAATACTGCATAATTATTAGACCTACATACTGTTACTAGCTTTATCACGCGGCTTTGCTCCCATGCAATCAATAAACTATCTACTACTACTGGCTCACTGTCTATCCCGTGAGAACTTCGCAAAATACCTTATTAGTTAACCTTTATGATCTTCAAGGAATATTTCTGCCCAATTTTACGTTTCGAGTTCGTGGTTTCGGATATGCGTTATCTGTTGATCAGTCATTCAGTCACTCACGTTACACTTTTGTAGATATACATATATATAGATACATTGATTTGTCCACATGAATTTGTTTAAAATCCCACCGAAGCTAAAGGAAATGCTAAAAAAGGTGAAATGGTAAATATAATCGAAGCCATGGTAGTTTGACCTCTGGCCTCTGAAGCAGAGGGTCGCGGGTTTACGTCCGGGCACGCACCTCTGAGTTTTTCAAAATTTATGCCCGTAATTACATTTGAAATTTACCATAAGCTTTGACGGTGAAGGAAAACATCATGAGGTTACCTGCACACACCTGCGAATAAATTCAATGGCGTGTGTGAAGTTCCGAATCCGCACTGGGCCCTCATGGGTCTGGGTCATTCTGAGAGGAGGCCTGTGCCTTGTAGGACGTATATAGCAAAAAACCTGTATATAATAACACTTACATTGGTGAAATCGGCGTGTTTGCCAGGAGGCATGCTCTGGGCTACGATCGGTGCTTCCATGCACATACCAGCCAAAATGAAGTAAGTAGGGAGGGCAACAAAGTCCTCGTGACCTTCGTAGAGGAATTTCAAGTCCGAGGGGTTCACTACTGATGCGCCCACTGTAACAAATTATAAGTTGATGAGAGGCCCAAATAGTTAAAACTTACTAGTAAAATTATAAGAACCTACATTTAAAAAATGCCTAGCAAAACGCCTAGTCGTGTTTGATAAAATGACATCCAGCCCAGCGGTCGCCATTTTGTTTTATGACTTGAAATCTCAGAACAAAAACTTTGTTCTTGTTCTCTGGCCTCTGGCAAGAACAAGAACTTAGTTCTTGTTCTGAGCATAAATAAGCAAACTTGATTGAAGATTGATAGGTTTCTATCTTATTTTATTAAACTGCGATCAAAATGGAATTGAAAGAGCTCCCATTTTGAAATTGAATGCAGCCTAACTTTCAAATTGCAAAACACACACGCGTAATAGAAATACTTAATCAAAAAAAGAGCAAGTAAAAAGTCGTAATTTCTTTGAGTGTCATCTCATCAATTTGGTGCCGGATAATGAAAAGAAAATAACAATTTTGTAATTTTGCAGCCTCACCCACACAGGAGGACGTATATGGGTCCAAAGTTGCCACACGGTCTTATCTCGGACCAATCTTTCGAATTAACTGATAGTAACCATTAGCTCTAATAATCCAATTGGTTTATGTTATGATGATAAAAATTGTTTTATGTCACGAATGTGATACCTGTATCTTATGTTATGTAACTAGCCTACGGCCTTAAATAGTTACAGGGTGGTACATTTAGATTGGTTAGTATGGGCAAGTCTGTAATATAAGACACACAAAGACCTATTCTTAGGAACTATGTCATCGATTTTGGTGTCAAGAAAAACTGCATTCACAAATTTAAAAAATGAAAAAAAAAAAGTTTTTTTTGTAATTTTTAATACAATTTTTTTTTGCTGGCTGTACTTTTGTTAGCTGTATTTTTAGTTTTATCTATCCTGTTTTAAAATGTACTTATGCCATATTGAAAGTAAATCCGACCACGAGAGCTGGGTCAAATTTGACTTTCTTGAT
Source organism: Archips crataeganus (assembly GCA_947859365.1). NCBI lineage: Eukaryota > Metazoa > Arthropoda > Insecta > Lepidoptera > Tortricidae > Archips > Archips crataeganus. Next base: position 10,154,675 of record OX402062.1, read on the forward strand.
TTGGTTACCGACAGACAGGTAGGTACAGGAACTGGAATGAAAAATGACCGGGTTTGATTCTTGAGTCAAGTAAGATTTTTTTGAAAACTATAGATATGCAGTTTTTGTTGTCACTAATAGTTATTTGTTATACAAGGGGGGAAAGTTGTATTTTAACTGCGAGTGTTCATTTTGAAACACAAGCTATCGAAAGGATTGTATGATTGACCACGAGCGAAGCGAGTGGTTCAAAAATAGAATTCTTTCGATAGCAAGTGCTTCAACACACGAGACGTAAAATAACTTTTCACCCGTGTATAACACAAAACTTTTCACCTCACTACAGCGAGGAAAATAAGAAAAAGGGTTTGTACTATCAATTATTATTTATTTACCTCTTTGTCAATACAATAATTTTGAAGTACTTATAGAAATATTGGTAAAATCAAAAATAATGCAAAATAGCCTAAGCAAATCCAGTCTTTATGGAACTATTCCAATACCGACATATCGTCACTACTTTGAAAAAACTCGTATCTCCAATCAATGAATAAACCAAACTGAACTTTATTGCACATCGAGTAAAGTTCAATTAGCCAGATTATCGATTTTGAGATACGAGCAAACTGTATTACTGTTAAATTGTAAACCGTTTTGACTTAAGTTTTTTTTTATTATTTCGGATGCGTTTTGTTCGCACATCGACTTACTTGGACTGTCAGAACATTTTATCCGTTTTTACAACAAGAATGAAGGTTAATGTTGAATGCTGATATTTATGAATTAAAATAAAGTTGTAAGACTGTATTTAGTGTTTTTTACTCGATGCAATTCATTAATTGTGATGTTAAAAATTCAGCACTTTTAACGTTTTACGTTTTGTTAGCTGTCAAATATCACTTAAGCTGCCTTCAAATGTCAAAACTCTTTCTTCACTTGTGGATAAAAAGCGATTTTCTCAATAGATGTCAAACAAACATAAAGGGCTTTCCGAGCTAGTGAGGTGAAAAATCCATGACATGGTTCCTTAGAACAGATCTTTGTGTTACAGACTTGCCCATACTGACCCATCTAAATGTACCACCCTGTTTAGTGTAATGAAATGACCATTGGGTTATTTCTACTCTTTAATATATCGTATTTCAGTTTTACTTCAGTCAATCGCTTATATTTAAATTTGATTTCTCATTACCAACTGCAAAGAACTTCACAATTTTATATTGGTGAGATAAATGTCGTAATATGTGTCAATAAACTCGAAAGAATTGCATTAAGGTAATGATATAGCGTTAGTAGTTAAATATTATCAACATACGACGGTTAAAAGGCGAATTGATTCAAGCGCCATCCTGGTTGATATTGAATTATATACATTATGCTGATTCCCATTAGGGTTATAACTTCAATATCGCCCAGGATGGCGCTTGAATCAATTTGCCTTAACCGTCGAGAACTATTTAAACAAGAGTTAAGCTAATTAATTTGACTGCGTTCATCGTGAATATAAAGAACCAATTGTTTTTGCACATGTCTACTAGTAAGAAAGGAATATTTATTTGGGTACATAAGTCATACCCCAGAAGTGTAAAATCTCTTATGAAGGTGTTTTTTACTTATAAAATATACCCTAAAACCGTTTATCGTAATTGAATTTATGTCGATAAAATGTATACGATCCAAATGATATACTATCAGTTCGTCGTGAACTTGACGCTTGCGGCCAAAGATCGCGAATGTCGCTATTGTATTCATGCATTGGAAATTTGAATTTGTTTAAATCCGGCATCCACAAAACTGATCCATTCTTACGGTACTTTGGTGTACTGGATTTATAGGTAAAAAAGCATTGGAAGTTTGTTTAAATCCGTCATCCACAAAACTGATCCATTCTTAGGGTACTTTAGTGTACTGGATTTATAGGTAAAAAAACTTAAGTAAATGACCTGTTGCATGTAGAACTTAACCTTCAGGGGTAGGTATATGTTTTTCACCTATACATCGAACAATTTTTTGCATGAATTTAATTCTCCAACCTATTGTTCGTCTAAACTGTCAACTTATTAAAGTATGCTAAGTTAACCTATTGTGTAGGCGGATTAGAATAAATAAACCAGCTGAGAAATTAAAAAGGTACCTAAATTCTATATAAAAAGAAGCAATGTGTCATTATTATTTCAGCTTGTTGCCTGATGTGTCCATGTAATTTACCATGATCTTGAACGTCTCACTTTACAGTTTTTACTTAGATAACAGTTCACTACCATAGGATCACTCTTTGTTAACTGTCCGATTAAAATATAACAAAATAATTTAAGAATGCACACAAGTTAGTTCTACATTTATTTTGTAGTTGACACCATAAAACAATAAATCCCGTTTTGACAGCTCATAAAAACTATGTCAATTGATTGGTTTCAAATACCCTGTTCTATTAAGGCCGGCGCCCACTGACGGCATGGCACGGCGTGGCATTTTTTTACTATCAAGTTATTTTGAATCTTATTTCAATGAGTTTAGAATTCATGTTACTTTATTTCGATACCACGATGCCGCGACGTCCTGAGGGCCGATGCCACGCATAACCAATAAAGTAACATGAATTCTAAACTCATTGAAATAAGATTCAAAATAACTTGATAGTAATAAAATGCCACGCCGTGCCATGCCGTCAGTGGGCGCCGGCCCTTATGATACTCACCTCCTAATGCGTACAATGATAAGTCCTTGGAATTGTAGCTGTACGTGGTCCAATAGGATTCACGATCACCATCCATCTTGCTACGATCTTCAAAGTCCTGAACAGAAACAGATTTTTTTGACACATCATTCACACTCGTACATTCTAACTCAAAAATTTCATAATAGTGACTGTAGTTGCAACTTCGCTCTCGCAGTTGGATCACCAAAATACTCATGCCGGTCAAACACATACATATTATTTAAAGACATTGCTATTTAAAATTTTGATTTTTAATAAGACAAAACATCTAAAAACTATATGTATACAATACCTGTAACTTGTCCACTAAGTTGACGGTAACTTCAGAGATCTTTGGAATGTATTTAGCATCTTTCATGTCAATAACATTATCCCAATTCTGCTTTACAGATTCAATGGTTACTGGATCAGTTGGTTTCTTCCTATAGTAATACAAAACATTAAAAACAAATTAAATAAATGTCAATAATGAGATTCAAGTTAAAGGCCAGAAAAAAAACATACGAAATATTTTCTCCAACCAATAAAGTTTAAAAAATAAGTAATTAAATCAACCAATTAACCAATTGACCTAGTCCCAAACTAAGCAAAGCTCGGGCTATGGGTACTAAACAACGGATAAACATACTTATATCGATAAATACATGCAATACATATTAAACATCCAAGACTCGAGCACAAACATACGTGTTTTTCACACAAATATCTGCCACGACGGTTCCACCCTAGTACCTATGCGATTTAGTTTCCTTAACCACTTATCAAGTACGCACCTAAGAGCGCTGCCTGCTGCTCTGACGAGGTGTGTTTTCGTGGCGAATCCAAGAGTGGAGTCAATGATAAGGCCTGTGCCTTCAAACGACTCGTGCACCATGTAGCCCTAAAATAATAACAAGTTGATTAGCATATATTTCAAACTAAATACAAACTGAAATATTGATGCACAGAAAAAACCCCAGAAAAAAGACCAATGCTGGTAATCCAGGTCCTCAGCGTTCCGTGCTGCGTGCTTCACTGGTCTAGAGGTTAGCGACGAATCTTTCCCATACATCGTACATTTCAGTCTGTTATAATCACCTTATGCAGTGATAAAGCGCGCATCTATGTTATGCCCTCTATCGAGAGGCATTGGTCTTTTTTCTGGGGTTTTTTCTGTGCATCTATATTTCAGTTTGTATTTAGTTTGAAATATATGGTTTCACGGGATGACCGTAAAAGTAATAAAAAATGAAGTTGGAAAAAATAAATACAAAAAGATACTTCATAGCTAACTTGTTAAAGTTGATTAGCACCAGTTAATTAGTGCCTACTCATGGAGTCATGGCATACACTATAGTTGAGGTTGACAAAACAAACGGACCAATTTTTGTTAGCAAATGGAGTTGATGTCGTGTATTTCGTAGTTTTAAGATTCTGATGAAATTTGACACACAGATTGATAGTTTTTAACCTGGATTAACATATAGGATACTTTTTATCCCGGAAAAATGCATAGTTCCCGCGGGATAGCGATTAACGAATTCTTCGCAAACGGAGTCGCGGGCATGAGCTAATATTGAATATAATATATAATAAAGAGGTAAGTAAGTTTTTTAAAGCTTCTAATACTCACGACCACAGGAGCAATCAGGTCAGGCTTCATGGCTTCAAACATGCTCGGAGGCAGGATATCCTGCGTGAGCCGGGACGCGGCAGTCGGCACGATCGTGTTCACCTTAATGTTGTACTTCTCGCCTTCAATGGCCAAAGTATTGGCCAATCCTACAAGACCTAACTTGGCCGCGCTAAAATAGAAATCATACATTGAAATGACAACGCAGCGTGACTCTGGACATGTTTAGGTGACTCTGGTCGTGATTAGGACCAACCCTAAGCAATTCAGTTAATGATTAGGATTAGTGTTCTTGCGTTTTTCGTCTTTTGGTCGTGTAAGGTGTGGGTATAATATTGTACGTATAAGAAATGGTAAATGGCATCATTGTACTTCAATTGCATTTTCAGCATTATTGTACTTCAAAACAGCTGCACCTATTTGTGTATTTTTTTTTACTGTGTTTTGTGTGTATGTGTGTCAGAATAAGGTTAGTATGAAAGTGAAAATTTTGGATTAAAAAATCTCCTTGATGATGAAATTTTTTAATCCAAAATTTTCACTTTTATAACTCTCACTGTCACTGAATGAGTGACATAGACTATGCTTGCAGGAAATATTTGGTCCTATTTTCTTCATTAGCGCACCCGTGCAAAGCCTGGGCGGGCATCAAATTCAAAATAAAATGAAATATCAACGAGATAGTACGACATGGGTAGAGGGCCATTTGAAAGTGTTTTCTATGTATAATTCTACTATGTTAAAAAAAGTACCTACCTGTAGTTAGCTTGGCCAAAGTTGCCAAGGAGACCAGCATTGCTGCTCGTCATGACGACCCGCCCGTATTTCTGCTTCTTGAATATTTCCCATGCTGCCTGAGTGGTCTTGAAGGAGCCTTTCATGTGAACAGCGAAAACTAAATCCCAATCCTGAATCAGAAGCGGGATTTTATTAATAAAGTGATACAGAGGGAGAGATTAATTGAAAAGCACAAGTTTATGATGACATCATAATATTTAAAGGGATATGGCTAGAAACACAACAATAGCCCAATTGAAAATACTCCCAAAAGGTATGGTTCCAATGAAAGACCTTATTGGCTGCAAGGCCCCACATCATTCTGAGTTGGAACCATTTTGTGTCAATTTTTATTTTGTTTTCATTTTTTTTCTTGTTTTAATAACTTTGTCACAAATAAATGTTTTTCCATATGTATGCAATAAATGTAGGTAAATACTTCAGGTGTTCTTATAAATTATTCAAAAACCAAGTTTCAACTGCTTCAAGGTCCAAACATCATTCCAAAGTCCACATTTCATACCACCTACCAAGTTTGAGGTTGTTTACAAGTTATTCAACCTGATATCATATCATTTTATGTAACATTTATGATGCAGATCACCTGGTCTGATATTTTCGCGAAGCTCCTATCTCTGAGAATTCCAGCGTTGTTGATAAGGATGTCAATTCGGCCAAAGTTGTCAATGGCGGTCTTTATTATTTTTTCACCTTCAACAACCGAGTTGTAGTCGGCGACGGCGACACCACCTAAAAAGAAATGAAACTTTGTTTTAATCACCAAAAACAATTTTTAAACCTTTTGCTTAGGAGCTTAGGTACAGTCACAAGCTATAATTTGGGACTCACTTAAGGTTGACAGTCCCGTCCTATTGTATAGGAATTCAAAGGATATTTTTCGAAATGGGTCCCAAATTAAAGCATGCAACCGTAAATTGTCATTGGACCTGCTTATGAATTGAGTCAAAGTTTACACAAGATTACGTCTAGTATTATAGTATTATAGTAAAGGAAACTAGCTTCATCCCGCGTCTTTGTCCTCTTAGAAGAATAAAAAACTGGCAAGCTCTTTCTAGAATTTCAAAAAATCGCTTCTTAGAGCACCTCTATGGTTTTCAAAGAATATGTTTGCCTAATATCAATGTCTAGATCCAGTGGATTAGGCTGTAATAGTACCTGAGCAACCAAGCAATAGGGTAAAATTCGAAAATACGCGTTTTTCTAGAGATAAAATGAAATTAGATCAATTGTTTGCCTCCAAAAACCCGAAATAATTGAGATAGAGCCCTTTCCAAGATCCCCAAAATAAATATACAAGAATTGCTTGGTATCTCATGATAAAGGTATTAGATTTTGCCTTTCAATCAGTAAGTCTTCTTACTCATATATAGGTAAAGATTAAATACAAAAGGCAAAAATTTAAAAATGTGGGTCAAAATGTGGGTTGTAAAAGTGTGGGTAAATGATTACTTCTGCTCACTTTAGATTAAAGGCCTGTATAGCTTGATAAACACCCACACAAAAAATTATAATATAATGAAGGAAGTTAAGTACCTACTTAACTGAATAAATTTTATACCTATAAACAGACAAACACACAAAAACACTCAAGAAGCCAAAAGCTTCAAACTCAAAATTAACACCCAATCATCATTTTGTAAAGAAAATAAAATTTATAAATCATTCACTTTTAACCAAATAACTTGCCAAAATGTATCTACTAAGAGGCAAAACCAGTAAAAATAGTTGCTTGACTTGTTTATGAGCAGGTTTCTCCCGCCACTACTACTAAGATTATGTCATAATTATGTTGGAAGGCAGTCATATTGTGAAACCGTTATAACAGTTACTAGATGCTACAGAGTAAGAGTAAAATGGACGTAGTTTAACGAAAAGGATCCAACCCTCAACAAGTCGCTTTTTGATTTTGGATCTTGTTTCAGTACCAACAAAAGATAAATTACAGAAGAAAATGTCAGTGGTTTGGATCCTTTTCGTTAAACTACGTCCAAATGTACTTTTAAATTTAAGTTACATGAAAAAATTAATAAATATTGTGGGACAAGGTCTACCTCTAAACTAAGCATGCTTGTACTATAGTTGCTAGATAACAGAAAAACAGGTATACTTAAATACATGAAACTCAAGACCTCCATGACTCTAGTACAAACATTCATATTCATCATGCTAATGCCTGTCCCTTAGTGGACTTGAACCCAGAACTTCGGACTCTATAATCAGGGTCACTAAATACTAGGCTATCCAGTCATCAGGTAAAAGATTGTTTTAAATAGGAATTTTTATGACATAGAGATTATAAGTTAAATAAAAGTTAATATTTTTATTTGTTTAGCAGGTATCATACTTAATCTGATAAATTGCAATTGATATAAGAGGCTCATAAAATGTGATAAAAATGAGCAAAATAAGTTTTGATATCACTAAGTGTAAAATTTTATAAAACCAAGCCCAGAGTATAAAATTTAATTTTATGCTAATACAAAAATTTGATGGAAGTTTCAAAATATTTCCACAAAGTTTGAAGTTGAAGCAAGATTAAGATGATGTTAGAGAAAAGGAGCCCATGAAATTGAAACTAAAATTGCAAAAACTCATTTTCAAGTACCTACAAAACTACAGTCAAAACTGTTTATAACAACATTCAAGGGACAGCAATATTTGGTTGTTAAACATGGTTGGTCATTGTAACCAGTGTTACTTTGGTATATAAGATTGTGTTGGGTTTTTTTCTTGGTTGTTACATCCAATATGTCGTTGTAATTGGTGTCGCTATAATCGGTTTTGACTGTAGGTAGTTTATAGCATGAAATAGTTGCATGTTTGATAGCAGATATTTTACTAATATGAATCCAAATAAATCAATTAATCTGTCAATCGCTTAAAGGTTAACTGGAAGAGATCCTTTTAAGTGATGTGTTCGCCTCTGTACATCTGTTTCTCTTGTTAACTGTTAATTTCATTTTTTATGTACAATAAAGAGTTTTACATACATACATACATACATTAATATATCTCCAAGATTCTTTAAGCTTCATTTGAATGTAAGTATTGAAAATAATTTAAAATTATCTGTACAAAGAACTAACTAACTAGTTCCAAGTCGCATCAAGAAAGTTAGTCATAGTAGAAGAAAACAATCGTAACCTTTGTCCTTGATCTGCTTGACGACTTCATCGGCGAAGTTAGCGGACTGGCCGGCTCCGTCTCTGGCGCCCCCGAGGTCATTGACCACCACTTTGGCACCTCGGGACCCCAATAGGAGCGCGTACTCCTTGCCGAGACCGTTCCCGGCGCCCGTCACCACCGCTACACGACCGTCGAAACGCAGCTGATCCATCCTCCACGAAATACGAATCCGAAATGAAGCAAAAGTATTATAAGTGTTACACTACGTAAAGTGCTCAATCGCTCACACAATAAATGTTATCTCGGTATCAAAGTCCATAAAGTTGTTATGTTATTTCAGACTTATTTAAAATCACTTTTCTGACTTGCACGAATCGCAATCACAGGAATGACAATGTGTGTGTGTGTATGTGTATGTAACTGTCTGTGAGGTCTGTGTGTGAGTGAGCATGGTCTGTGACTGTTTTTTTTTTTTGGATTTTAATGGCCTGGTTTCAGAGACCTTTAAGCCACAACTTTATTTTATTGGAACCACATTGCGGATTTTAATTTAGCACTTTTATATTTTTTGAACCGTGTTTTTAATATATTTGTAAATTGCACTGTAGGTTTGAGTGTTCTTTAAAAGTTCATTGAGCGGCGGCGGGCGGAAGGAAAAATCACTGTAATTTTGACACACTTCACTGAGTTCACTCGCAAGAACCAATCTGTGAATTAGAAATTTTTGACAGTTGAAAATTATGTGATCTGTTGTTCCTTCTTCTATTTCACAAAACGTGCAGATGTTACTCTGTATTATACGAAGTCTTGATAGGTGTGATGGTGCAGTATTGTGTCCATAACGAAACCGGTTCATGGTGGTGATAAAATCTCTACTGGCTCTCTTCAGGTTATCATACCATGGTCTCACTGGTAATGTTTCTTGTATGCTGCCATACCATCGTCCTTTGGTTTCTTGGTCCTTCTTCCACATTTGTATCCATAACATATTTATTCCTACGTTAACATTGTATAAGTAATCAGTCATGGGTACAAACATAACGTTAGATACATCAAGAGCATTTATACCTTCGTAAGCAGCCTTATCTGCCATTTCATTTCCTGTGATTCCTCTGTGTGAGGGTACCCACATAAATGAAATGTCTTTGCCCTTAAGATGGTATTTAAACAAAAGATCTTTAATTATGTGGAGAATGAAATTTGTTTTAAAATTAATTTTTAGATTGTTTAACCCCTGAATCAAACTTAAACAGTCAGTTACTACTAGAAAATATTTACAATTATCTACATTGCTAATTTGCAAAAGAGCCTGATAGACTGCATAAGCTTCTGCTGTGAATATGGAACATATATCTTGCAAAAGAAAGCTCTGAGAAAATTTGGTCTGAGGATCATACACAGCGCAGCGCACATAGCCGTCTCCTTTACTTCCATCTGTAAATAATGTGTAGTATTCATTTTCTGATAAGAATTGCAACATATCTGAGTTATTTGTGATGGAATCAATCACATTGATAGGATGTATAATACTTTTATATTGGGATGAATAACAAGGCCATGGCCACTGTTTTTTGATTTTATAAGTTATTTTCAATTTCCAGAAAGATATGAAACAACATTGGGCAGTTTCCAATCAATAGACCATCACCAGTCGCTAAAGGACCGGTAACATTAATTCTATGAGGTAAAATCTTATTAATAATTTGTGTGTTGTTTGAGTACAATAGTTTAAGACAATACCTTTCAGCAAGAAGGATACGCCTCAAGATTAGAGGCATGATTTTAGTCTCAACTTCCATGGCCCTAATAGGAGTTGAGCACATTGCACCAGATATTATTCTCAGAGATCTATTTTGCAAGATATCTAGCTTTTTTGCATGTGGACTATTCATGTATGCCATAGCACTATAGTCAAAATGACTTCTTATTATGGATTTGTACAAAATTGACAGTATTTTAGGGTCAGCACCCCATGACACACCAGCTAAACATTTTATTATGTTTATGGCTTTTAAAGCATTTTTTGAAATATATTTTACATGTTCCTCAAAATTTAGCCTTTGATCTATAATGATACCTAAAAATTTCTTTGAATTTACTCTATTTATTGCTTCTCCACAATAAGTAACATCACAGGTTGGGAAATCTTCACCAAAGATCATTAATTAAACTACTTTTAGCAGGATTAATTTTCAGGTGTAATTTATGATTATAGTACAGACTCAACTGGTTTAGGGCTTGGTTTATATTTTCAATGGCAATTGGCAAATTTCGGTTACTACTATACAAAACAATGTCATCTGCAAATTGTAATATATTTACATCCCTAGTATTTACATATTTACAAATTTCACAAGTATATAAATTATACAGTAATGGAGAAAGAGTGGCACCTTGCATTGTGCCTCTAGATGCCGTTCTGGGTCCATGTAAAATGTTGTTAAATTTTACATATAATGTTCTGTCATTTAAAAATTTATAGATCCATTGGCATAATCTACCAGGTATTCCTATATCAGACATAATGTTTACTAGAATTCCTGGATCTACATTATCAAAAGCTCCCTGAACATCTAAAAATACACAGACAGTGTGTGATTTTAAATTTTTTGCAATTTTCAGGTCTGAAATCAATGAGATGAAACTATCAGCGTAACTACGACCTCGCCGAAAGCCATACTGTACATGTGGGATGATACCATTAGCCTCTACAAACCAATCTAAACGGACTTTGATCATATTTTCAAATAATTTACCAAGGCATGAAGATAAAGATATGGGACGATGGGAATTAGCATCTTCTGGGTTTTTATCTGGCTTGAGGATTGGAATTATACATTGAGTTTTCCATGGCTCAGGGATAATTTGATTGTGCCATAAGGCATTCAGAATGTCAAGAAATAGTCGCTGGACTGATGTATGGAGTTCTTTTATTACAATGTATGGAAAGTTATCTAAACCGGGACTTGTGTTACGTCTAGAGTTTAAGCTTGTCATGAATTCATTCCATGTAAAAGATTCCAATAAAAACTTTGAATTATTATTATTATTATTGCTGTTAAAATAACCTATAAGGTTACTTGTGTCTTTTAAACTACTATTGTCTGATAGGTTGTCTAAAAAGGGAGTAATGAACTCATCTTTGCAAGATTTGATACTACATTTGATGCCCTTAAACATTTTGACCATGTTCCAAATTTTACTAATGGGAGTAGTTCTGTTAAATGAATTACATAAATCATTCCATCCAGCTTTTTTTTGTTCTGAAATGGTTCTCTTTTTTAATGCATCTAATCTTTTATAATTTATGTAATTATCTATTGTTGGGTCACTTTTGTATAGTTTTAAGGCATTGTAGGATGATATTACGCTTTTTTCACACGTCTCGTTCCACCAAGGTGCAGGAGGCCTGCTGGAAAAGCAAGCAGACTTCTTGAACCTTGGTATAACTCTTTGCATAAGGGCATCAAGATGTGTACAGAACTCTGTATAGGATGCAAGTGGGTTGTCCACATTAGTAGCGAAATCGGCAAATTCGATTTCTGAAAGTTCACAATACTTTCGCCAATCGGCTTTTTTGTACAGAAATTTATCTATGGGTGGGTTAATCTGATATTTATCAACATGTAATAATAATTTGGTTATAGTAGGATAGTGGTAGCTTCCCATGGAGTCATCATGTACAGACCACTCGCACAATGGCGCTAAACATGCGCTAGCAAAGCTGACGTCAATGGCTGAAGGATTGGTTCTAGGGCGGTTCACTGTCATGAAACTCCCATCATTTAAAATAAAAATTGGCTTAGGGAGGTTTCGAATTATATTGCGCAGTCTATACATTCTTATGTGTCCACTGGAAGGTGGACAGTACACGCAAAGTATAGTAACTTTACCACGCTCGGTGGATATAGACACAGCTATAGTTTGGATGTCCTCATAAAAGGATGTGTTTAATGTATTATATTTAAGTTGTGGTTTGATTAATATTGCTACACCATTGTGAGCATTATTGGATATTCTGGAATGGAGATTATAACCGGGGATTTTAAAATTATGATTTTCTTTAAACCAAGTTTCGTTAAGTAAGCATATATCAATGTTTTGTTCTAGCATAAATTTTGTTAATAAAGGTTTTTTACTATTAGCACTTTGAATGTTAAACTGCGCAATCCGTAACTGAGATGTTCTAGTAGAATTTGAATTCATTATGGAGATAGACGTTTAATTAGCATGTCTTTAATGGCTGCTATAGTGATTGGGGCAGGATCACTTTTATTGCCCAATTCTACTAGTGTTTGTACTAGGGCCATTAGTACATCATTATTGCAAATGATCTGGGCTTTGATGTCCATGGGATGGACTTGAGAATTTACGCCCTGTGTGTTGGGCTTGTTATTTTTATTTACATTTTTATATGCAGTATTTACAGGAATATTTACATTATTTACAGGAATATTTACATTATTATTTACAGGAGTATTTACAATTTGGGTTTCTGGCAATGGAGGAAATTCAATCTTCTTTGTTTGTGTGACACTTGCATATGTTATTTTACTTTTCTTTTCTAAAATCTTATTTATTTTAATAGGACATAATCTTGATATAGCTAGATGAGGGCCACTGCAGTTTGCGCAGCATAGCTCATTTGGTTTATCACAATCTTTATATATGTGTTCACCAGAGCAGATTGAACACCTTTGCTTGCCATTACATATTTTTGCTGAATGATTAAACTTCATGCATTTGAAACATTGTTGGAGCGGTGGGATATATTCAAATACCCGGTATGAGAATAAATCGTATTGTACATTGTCCGGTAATACATTAGATAAGAAAGTAATGCTAACTGTTTGTAGCGGTACTCTGTTTTGTCCTACTTTTTTTGTGAATCGTCTAATTGAAATTATTTCATAAATGGAGCTAAGTTTTGAGTATAAGTCCTTATTTGAAATATTTGCTGGTACAAATCTTATAATGCCAGTTTTTTCGATTTGTGTTGCTGGTATATAAGCCTTCATGCTGTATTTGTTCAAAAATGTAGTATTGTTCAGAAAATTGTTGGCTGTGTTATATTGTTTGAACATTACTGCGATTTTATTAGCATTCAGTCGCTGAATAGCCATCACACCTTTAACGTCTGTTGTAAATATATGGTTTAAATATATCGGGCTTTTATTCCCTAATCTGTCCTTATAGTCAAGATGTTCCACGAACACTTTAAATTCGGTTTTTGTTGAATTTTCGGGGTATAGTCTTTTATAGTTCGGTTTGTAATATGGGGTGAAAAGTTCGTCTAAACGCTCACCGCCGCCGCTGCCGCCTCCTTCATTGTCGACGGCCCGTACGCGTTTCGAAGAGTTGGGCGGGTCATCCCCGCCCTCCTCATTGCCCTCCATTTTGTAGTTGTCTCACAATATTAAATATAGTTTTATTTTACTTTTGTCAATAAATATAATTAAAATAAATTTTAAAAGAAAAATTTACACCCGCTCTCTTTCAAATTCCCGCCAAGAATCGTCTGTGACTGTGAGTGACAAGTGACAACTAAGGAAGGGCAAAAAATATCGATATTTCGCCGAAAATAATCGATAGATATCATCGATATTTTTAAAAAAATTATTATGTATAATATATATATATACATACACACACCGTGAAATTTTAGTGGTTGTTATCCCGAAACGAGGTGATTTAGTATCGATTGTACAATCGATTTATAATTACTATTTTGACTAGAGTCAAAAATCCAATCGCTTCGTTGGTACCTAACCTATCGTACGCTACTTGTACCAACGAAGCGTTACTATTGGTTTGCGGTCATTTTCGACTTTCGTGTTTCACAATTGGATTTTTGACTCTAGTTAAAATAGTAATTATAAATCGATTGTACAATCGATACTAAATCATCTCGTTTCGGGAAAACAACCACTAAAATTTCACGGTGTATATATAATTATATATATAATACATATAAAATATACACTTTCGTTGACGTCAGAATACGTATTATTGGTCAAATTATATTTATTACACCAATAACATTTTTTTTAGGAAATCGCGCTTTGGGGTAAAAATATAGATTTTTTTTATATTCTTGGCATCGATATAGTCTAAAAATATCAATATAATGTATATCGATAAGAATACCTATTTTTCCACTGGCACATCTCTAGTGACAACTTTCTAATACCTGATTTACACTCTCGCCTCGTCACCTCGCCTCGCGCCTCGCCTCGTCGTCTCGCTCCGGACGCGATTCTCAAAATCAAGGCAAATTTCGAGACGAGGTGCGAGGCGCGCCTGTTCGCACTCTCGTCTCGTGGCTCGTCCCGCAGTTCGTCTCGCCACTCGTACGAGAGTGTAAACCAGGTATGAGGGTATGCGCGCACGGGCAACTTGTCCCCGGGCAACTTTTATCAAGTCTATGGGTTAGTATAGAAGTGCGCCGCTACTCCCGGGATACAAATACACATAACACAAAAAAAATCGCCTTGCGACTAAGTTGCTCGTGCGCGCATACCCTAAACTATAAATCTAGACACGCGGCAGCGTGTCAAGCCAAGTTCAAGCAAAGGAACTGGCTAGCCAGCTGTAAGACATAATGTATGTCTTATCTGTAGCAAGATGGCGGGACTAGGATACTGATTGACATAGTTAAAGACACAACCTTGAGAATAATAGGCTTTAATCAGCTAAAAATATGAGGTACAGAAATGACATAGTTCGTGACAGATATTAATAGACAATATTATGTCATTCACCCCCCCTTTCTGGAACAGACGAATCCCTTGTATAGTCCTGGAGGTAGGCAGGGGCTCGACGTACTCGGGTGGAGCGGCGTAGTACTGGTGCTGGTGTTGCAGCAGGCGGTTATTGGTGTAATAAATATAATTTGACCAATAATACGTATTCTGACGTCAACGAAAGTGTATATTTTATATGTATTATTATATTATATATACTACACATATATTATATATATATGTAGTATTATATGTAATTATATATACACCGTGAAATTTTAGTGGTTGTTTTCCCGAAACGAGATGATTTAGTATCGATTGTACAATCGATTTATAATTAGTATTTTAACTAGAGTCAAAAATCCAATTGTGAAAAACAAAAGTCGAAAATGACCGCAAACCAATAGTAACGCTTCGTTGGTACCTAACCTATCGTACGATCGTACGCTACTTGTACCAATGAAGCGTTACTATTGGTTTGCGGTCATTTTCGACTTTCGTTTTTCACAATTGGATTTTTGACTCTAGTCAAAATAGTAATTATAAATCGATTGTACAATCGATACTAAATCACCTCGTTTCGGGATAACAACCACTAAAATTTCACGGTGTGTGTGTGTATATATATATATATATATTATACATAATAATTTTTTTTAAAATATCGATGATATCTATCGATTATTTTCGGCGAAATATCGATATTTTTTGCCCTTCCTTAGTTGTCACTTGTCACTCACAGTCACAGACCATGCTCACTCACACACAGACCTCACAGACAGTTACATACACATACACACACACACAGGTCTAATGTCATCAGAGAGTCATATTAAAGCATTAAAAACTGTATTTGCTAGATGGGGCAGTCCTAAAATATTGTACAGTGATGATGGGTCACAATATAGAAGTCAGCAATTTAAAGAATTTTGTAGAGAATGGGAATTTAAACATATAGCTTCATCTCCTTACTTTGCTAGGTCTAATGGATTAATTGAAAGACACATTCAGTCGATAAAAAAGATGTTTAAAAAATGTATGGAGGAAAACAAAGACATTTATTTAGCTTTATTGGAATACAGAAATACACCTATAGATAAAGAATTAAAATCTACTAATGAGCTGTTAATAGGAAGACAAGTATCATCTTTTTACCGACTAGAACCAACTTTAAAAGAGTAAATTATAATAATGTAAAACAGAAAGTAGAAGAAAGGAGAGAGAAGTATAAATATTATCATGATAACAAGAACAAAGGGAAGATAAATAGATTTAACAAGGGACAAAATGTATACTGACATAATATTGTCTATTAATATCTGTCACGAACTATGTCATTTCTGTACCTCATATTTTTAGCTGATTAAATTGACATAGTTAAAGACACAACCTTGAGAATAATAGGCTTTAATCAGCTAAAAATATGAGGTACAGAAATGACATAGTTCGTGACAGATATTAATAGACAATATTATGTCATTTAGTAACTGACCAACAGTCAGTCTCATTCATGTTCAGCCAGCTTCACTCCAGCAAAATAAAAAATGAAAAAATCGAACGATGGCGACTTGAACTGTCGTGTTATAAATATGACATTGTTTACCGCCCTGGAAAAGATAACACAGTAGCTGACACACTGTCACGAATAAGTGCGAGCATCAACACTAATAAACTTTATCAATTACATGATGCTCTATGTCATCCCGGCGTTGCGCGGATGGCACACTGGGTTCGAGCAAAAAATTTACCTTATTCAGTTAACGACATTAGAGCAATGACATCATCTTGCCGAATTTGTGCAGAGATAAAGCCACGCTTTCATAATGTCAGCAGCCAACTCATCAAAGCACTAGCTCCATTCGAAAGAATAAGCTTAGACTTTAAAGGCCCGATGCCGTCTAGGACAAGTAACAAGTACATACTAACGATCATAGACGAATATTCCCGATTCCCATTTGCATATCCTTGCAAGGACATGTCATCCAGTACCATCATAAACTGCTTGAAAAACTTATTTTTCACTTACGGAACACCTGCTTTTATTCATTCTGACAGAGGTGCTTCCTTCATGTCTGAAGAACTAAAGACGTTTTTGACTTCTCTGGGAATATCCACCAGCAGAACCACTCCTTACAACCCTGAAGGGAACGGCCAGGTCGAAAAATTGAACGGAACGCTTTGGAGGACTATTCAGCTCTACATCAGGTCTAAAAATCTCGATATCGAAGATTGGGAGCAGAGCCTACCCATCGCCCTGCATGCTATACGCTCTCTGTTGTGCACATCTACTAACATGACCCCGCATGAACGGATGTTCATACATCCACGAAGATCAGGTAACGGGGAGGCTTTGCCAACTTGGCTTCTTACACCAGGCCCAATACTCATTAAAAGAAATGTAAGGAAATCCAAATATGACCCATTAGTCGAAGAGGGGGAGCTTTTACAAGCAAATCCTTCATACTCACACGTAAGAATGCCAGATGGTCGAGAAACGACTATATCGAATAGACATATTGCTCCTTTACCTCCTTTGGAAGACAGTGGCGATGAGAATGAAGTTGAGCAATACTATTCAATGGACGAGGAAGAGGTACATCCTGGCAACAATGACAGTGACGAGGCAGTGCCCGAGCACCCACCGCCTGCTGCAACACCAGCACCAGTACTACGCCGCTCCACCCGAGTACGTCGAGCCCCTGCCTACCTCCAGGACTATACAAGGGATTCGTCTGTTCCAGAAAGGGGGGGTGAATGACATAATATTGTCTATTAATATCTGTCACGAACTATGTCATTTCTGTACCTCATATTTTTAGCTGATTAAAGCCTATTATTCTCAAGGTTGTGTCTTTAACTATGTCATATACATTCATGATAAAAATAGTAATAAAAAAGTAAGAGGAAGGATAGTTTCAAATGAAGATAAATATAGAAATTATATAATTGATACAGGAGATTCAGTAATCAAAAGGAATAGATATCATGTATTTAAAGCATCGCCTTTTAAAAAGTGCGACATGGATAAAAGGGTAACTTTTAATTTCGAACAAAATAAGTCATCTGAAAATGTCAATAATTTTGGTAATAATGAAAATGTTAATAATTCTGGTTATAATCGAAATGTAAATAATTATATCAGTAACAGTAATACCAACGTAAAAATGTCAAGGTCAGGCAGGATTCTTAAGGTCCCCAGATATTTAAATGATTATTCAACTTAGAACTTTGTGTTTGTTAATGAGTAAAGAAAGGAGATGTAAGACATAATGTATGTCTTATCTGTAGCAAGATGGCGGGACTAGGATACTGATTATAACATGGTGGTTGTTAAGATCTAAGAATACAATCTGAATATTATAATACTAAAGTGGTTTTATTATGCATCACAATCATCATGACACCAGCGCCGGGTGTTATTACACGAACCACTTGGTGCCACTTTTGACCCTTCTATAACTCAAAACCTCTGTAACGTAAACACATAAAACTACGCGTGTTTAATTATATCCATAAGGACACATAAGGACATCTAGAAGCCCAAATTTCATGAAGCTAGCTCAAACGGTTATAAATATATGAAGGTCAAAAAGTCGTAAATTTTAGCACTGACTGACTGACATATATAGAATAGTATAGGTAACGCCACCAGAGTTGAGGTCACGCAATGGTCACGCACACAACCACATCTCATGTAATGACAGCGGGATTTTGACGTTTATTCGTACCGACAGCAAGATCAACAGACTCAACAGTGAATTACAAAATTGACTAAAAATTTCTTCAACCTATTTCGTTAAGAATTATTTAAGAAAATACATTTAGTTCAAACAAAACAGAAAATAAAATATTTTGATCTATTTTATTTAATCAGATAAGCATATTTTTCGCTTTTTATAAAACACCGTTTTTTTTGTTGCGAATATTTCTTATCAGTTTCAAATTGTTTTATTTCAAAAATAGGTTATATAATAAAAGAAAAATTATAATATGCATAGTAGCGTAGGTATTTCACCATAATAATTCACATTTTCATTCACTCATTCATTTCATTCATTCGCTACTTTTTTTGCAATAAGTAGTATATGTAGCTGCTTGTGTAATAATTCGCCTCATTTCTGATGGCGTTACCTATACTTTATGTAAATTATTAGATAGTTAAATTTAGGAATTTATTTATATATATTAGATATAAAACACTGTTGGAGTACAATAACCAAAGAAATAGAGTGTTATTATACTTGTTTAGGATGTTATTTAATTTTGTTCTTACAAATAGATTTCAGTATTACCTGCAGAACTTGGCACCCATTTAGATCTCAATCCTTTTGTCGGTGAAGTCCAAGAATCTTGTGAAGTCCATAATCAAGTATATTTTTAGTATTGAACTTGGCTAACATTTTTTACATTTATGTTTTTGGTGCGATTCTTTATAAACTAAATTGCTACGCCCCAACAAGGTATCATTTTTGTTACATTATTTTGTATGAAAATAAATGTTGCAATAGGCTTGTGCAAAGAGTATTGTAATATTATATGAACAAGAGTGGCAACTCTATGGTCAAATATGCATGTATGGAAGGTGCTGCTGCCCTACGCCCTGGTGAAGAACTAATGTGACATATCTATATCTATATGTATATGTTGGTAGTGATGTACAGCTATAATTACGCGTAATTTTAATTGATAGGCTAATTGGCACTATTCGTATTTTAGCCGTCTAATTCAAATCAGCATATACGAAGTATAAGCGGCTAAACCCGATTTGCACTATACGGCTAAAATACGAACATTGGCAAGTGGCCTATCAATTAAAGTCCTTGACCGTACAATTTGGTACGCCATGGCCATGGCCGATGAATGACAACTGACAAGTTTGACAAGTCAACCAAGATGGCCGCTAATTTAGTTCTTTACCAAACAACCAGAGGTCGCTGTAGTCGCATGAAAAGTGTGATATATGTAAGTGTGCCCCCCCTGACTTACATATATCACACTTTTCATGCGACTACAGCGATCTCTGGTTGTTTCGTAAAGAACTAAATTAGCGGCCATCTTGGTTGACTTGTCAAACTTGTCAGTTGTCATTCATCGGCCATGGCCATGGCGTACCAAATTGTACGGTCAAGGACTTTAATTGATAGGCCACTTGCCAATGTTCGTATTTTAGCCGTATAGTGCAAATCGGGTTTAGCCGCTTATACTTCGTATATGCTGATTTGAAATAGACGGCTAAAATACGAATAGTGGCAATTAGCCTATCAATTAAAATTACGCGTAATTATAGCTGTACATCACTACCAACATATACATATAGATAGGTATACATCTATAGATACGTCACATTAGTTCTTCACCAGGGCGTAGGGCAGCAGCACCTTCCATACATGCATATTTGACCATAGAGTTGCCACTCTTGTTCATATAATATTACAATACTCTTTGATGTAAGTGTGCCCCCCCTGGGCTTGTGGTAGCCTTTAAAGTGTGATTCAGTGCTACCATCACAACAAAATAACTTAGTAAACCATTTAAATTAGACCTACCTAAAAGTCTTATAGTCTAGTCCAGAGTTAAGCAATCTGTGGGTGGATTATGTCAATGTCAGTTTATTTTAAAACAAAATGCCGTTAATCTCGTGGAAGTGTTTACGTAAATAAAACAAATGTACTTTTTGGGAATATATTTTGTTTTATGATTGCTTACAATAAAAATGTCTATGGCTAATATAAATGTGGAGTCCTCTTGGAGATGGGAAGGTGCCGCAGAACACATCAATGACCCCCTAGCTGGTAAATTTAAAAATGATTTAAAACCAAAAGTTTTAATAATGTGCCTTGCGTTGTCAATTTTTTTGTATTAAAACCTGCACTTTATCTTTCAGTAATATACAACGAAGGCCAGTGGACGCTGTATAAAGTATCACAACTCAACAACTTGCAATACGATAGGGTGAAGTTGAAACAATACGCGTCTAAAATTCGTCAAGCATTGGTCTGCAGCGTATCTTCAAAATCTTCTTTGCAGTACGCGGTGCAGTTTGATCCTTTGCCTCTCAAATACTCTGAAGATGACGCTGATGCGATTAGAGTGAGTCTGTGTTTATTAATAATATTGCCATTTACTTAAACATGCTGTAAAACTAAATAGCACTTAGCTTTAAGTTTCGTGTATCGGAAGAGACTAGTGAATAACCATTACTATTAGGAAAATATGGGCAATTAAAATGCCAGAATACAATCTGGTTGTTATAGCATCAACTTTTGTTGTATTCACTGAACTCCTTTAGAAATACAGCATATTGAGGGAAGAAAGTCCATTCATTTCCATCTTAGTTCTGTAGATTGGCAATCCATTTGAAATCTCTCTAATCTTGCTTGTTACTCTCCTGTTTTGTCATTAAACACATGCATTTAATACCTACCTTTTTTTTCAAATTTAAATTATGATTTATAGATCAGTGTTGCCACAACAAACAGCACCAAGACCAAAGTAGCATACACTGGCATATTGCTGGCATGGGGAGCAAGCAGGTGCCTGGATGAAGCAGTTCATTTGCCATACTTACTTGAGCGGGGAGAGAGAAAACTTGGAGATACTGTTAAGACTTGCTTACAGAAACTATTTGACTGTAATATAAAGCCTTTCAGTTTTACTCAGGTAATGAATTAGCTTGTTTAATTCTTACAACATACCGTTTCACAAAATCTTTAATTTATCAAACAATTATGTGTGTGTGAGACTTCAACAATAATATGCTTTTTACTTTAATGTGAATGTATGCAGTGGTAATGTGTTGGATATGGTTGGTGCAGGACCAATTTGTTTAGCGAGTCTTGGGGGAGGCCTATGTTCAGTAGTGGACGTCTTTCAGCTGAAATGATGATTATGATGATGAATGTATGCAGTGGTGTACAGTGAGTCAATTCCAGGGTAGGCTGCTGCTAGCTGGTAGCTGGCAGATGCACCAGCTGGCACCCACCTCCACAAGCAGCAGTGCTGCCTACCCGTACAGCCAACCACAGAACATGTGAACATGTGAAAGCCAGATCTAATGGCCACCACAAACCGAAGTTATAACACTGAATCAGATAGGCTGACACACATTGCTGGCGGGCCGCGCGTGCAGAACCGCTGCCAGTTTTCTAGGCACCTCCTGGTCTATCCGGCCTCATTGAAAAACACCAGCTCCAAAATTTATCAATAAGGACTACCACCAGACCCCCAGATTAACAACCGCTTTAGCCTAGTTGTTGGTAGTGACCCTGCCTACGAAGCAAGAGGTCCTGGGTTCAAATCCCGGTAAGGGCATTTATTTGTGTGATGAGCATGAATATTTGTTCCTGAGTTATGGATGTTTTCTATGTATTTAAGTATTTATTTATCTATATAAGTATGTTTATCGTCGTCTAGTACCCATAGTACAAGCTTTGCTTAGTTTGGGACTAGGTTGATTTGTGTAAGATTGTCCCCTAATATTTATTTTATTTTTATTAGATTTATTTGTTTTTACCTTATTTATTTTCAGTATCAACTACTCATGTTTGGTTTTGATTTTGTCGAAAGTGTACCATTTCGCAGTACAGATGCTTTTGTACTGTCTTACACAACTCCTCAAGCAGATGTGAAAGACAAACTGGACTTCAAATTTGAAGTTGGTGATATTCACATCATGTGGAATGGGTATGTATTGAACCTGAACCTGAATGAAAAAAGCAAACTTTTAAGATAGCACTACTAATTTGCCTTATTTAATACTGTAATACTATAACACAAAACTGTCATCTAAATAAATCTTGTATCATATTGATATAGAAAAAGATATTTGTCCTAGAAAATATATATATGAGTAGAAGCTTTCTGTGTTGTTTTTGGACCATTTACCTCGTCACAGAGCATAAGGCTTCAACTACAGCTTTCTAGTGCTTCTGATCTTACAACAATCTCAGACCAGTCTTTTCTAAAAAAAATGTAACCTCTTGTGCCTTGGTTCCCTGCCAAGCAGACTCTTTGTAATGACCCAAGTAAAAAAGCCAGAGACCATATATTTTCTGATGCTTGGGCGCTCAAGATCGCATTTTCCATCTCTTTTTAACCTCACATTAAGTTGTGTGACAAAAAGAAGTGATGGAAACGAGAGTCTGTTTGGTTTGTTAGACGATAAGGCCAATGGTTTGAATAACTGTGATTGATTTTAGCAGTGTGAAGCCAATTCAACGCCATTTTTGTTAGAAATGGCAAAGTTTAAAAAGTTCTGTTGTGTCACTGAAATTAGATTTCTGAACTGTTTTGAGTCAGTTCTTTTGTATCTTACTTATGGTAAAGCTTTCTTTAAGTAAGTCTGTAGATTTGAACAAGATGTGATATTTCTTAAGGGTTGAGATAAGCATTTAAGTTAAAAGGATCTACTCTTTTTCAGATTAAAAGATGAAGTTGACGATGTATCAGAACTTATAAGCCAAACATATCAGACATTGCAAAGCCAAATTATGCACACTATAATGTTTGATGTATCTGTGCTGGACATCTACAAAATAACTATGCCAAAAGCAGAGGTGAAGAGCAACGGCATTGTCAAGATGAAAACACCTGAAGTAGTGAACTCTGTATTAACACAGCTAAATGAGATTACTTTCAATGAATCCATTATAGAATGTTGATCTATATTTTGACCTAGTATTATTGAGAATTTAGATGACACCATTAAACCAAAAAATAATTCCAAGATATAGGTGAAAAACTTAAGTAAAGGTCCTGATGTATGTAGTAGTGCACAGAATTGATATGGAGCTTAAGTCATTTTTCAAATTTGGTACATCAATTTGATTTGTATGGAGATGTTACTACT
Source organism: Archips crataeganus (assembly GCA_947859365.1). Taxonomy (NCBI): domain Eukaryota; kingdom Metazoa; phylum Arthropoda; class Insecta; order Lepidoptera; family Tortricidae; genus Archips; species Archips crataeganus. The sequence continues at coordinate 10,178,500 of OX402062.1, forward strand.
ACATACAACAGAGGCCATATTGTCTAACGCTTCTGATGCTTGCCTTCGCTTTCACCGTCTCTTTCTGTCACCATCTTATACCGTTTGATAGAAAGAAACAGTGATTGCGAAGGCAAGCGTTAGAAGCGTTAGACAATAAGACTGCAGGTCCTTATACTTAAGTTTTTCACCTATAGAAATTAAATTTTTAGTAGCACATGGATAAGTAACAAGTTGATTGAGTTGCCAAATTAGTGACATTAGCTAGCTGTTGCCTTACAAAATATATGGGAGAATGGTGTTTTGATAGCCATTATAATGTATGTCAGTTCATTGGTAGTGTCATTAATTCTATAATAAACTAGCACACTGTTAAGTTAAGCATGTTATGCGCTAAACCCCATACAAAATATTTTTAAAACGACGACGTTAGTCATTCTAGAGACATCGGCAAGAGGGACAAGTCATAGAAGTCTTACGGTCAGTTCATTTCATACCGCTCCAATTTTCATTGAGATAATACGTCAAGTGAGTTCTCGTTTACGTATTCTCTCAAAAATGTCGCATCATGTTCATGTCTCGGTATGAACTGACCTAAATAGCTAAACCTACCACCTACCTACCTTAAGCTGGAAGAGCGAGGCTTCCTGACACGGGTACACTATACCTAATAGGAAGTCTCAACCATTTTGTATTTACCACCTAAGTTGGAATGAAATAAATAATTTATTATTATTATTATTCTATACTAATACTACAAAGAGGAAAGATTTGATTGTTTGTTTGTTTGTTTGCATTGAATAGTCTCCGAAACTACTGGACCGAACCCAAAAATTATTTTGCCGTTAGAAAGCTACATTATCACTGAGTGACATAGGCTACCTTTTACCGCGGGAAAATACCTTTTCCTACGGGAAAATTAATTTATCGCGGGCGAAGCTGCGAACGGAAGGCTAGTAAATTATAAACCTAAAGGGGGCCGGAAAAGATGCAGGCGGCAAGCACACGAGGCGCGCTCGCCGCCCGCACCTCTCCCGGCCCCATTGTCGTCGTACCCCCACCCCCAGCACCTGTACAGCGCGGGCGAGGACTCAATTAAACGGTTTAGCTATAGTAACCAAATATTTCAAACTAAATACAAACTGAAACATAGATGCACAGAAAAAACCCCAGAAAAAAGACCAATGCTGGGAATCGAACCCAGGTCCTCAGCGTTCCGTGCTGCGTGCTTACCCCTACACCATCACTCCTTCGGAGCTACCCGCTCACCTGGACCAAGAGATGGCGCTACTAGGCCAACTTTTACAAGTTACAAGGAACGCTGAGGACCTGGGTTCGATTCCCAGCATTGGTCTTTTTTCTTGTAAAAGTTGGCCTAGTAGCGCCATCTCTTGGTCCAGGTGAGCGGGTAGCTCCGAAGGAGTGTTGAAGTCTCTCGGTAGAGGGCATAACATAGATGCGCTTTATCACTGCCTAAATGTGATTATAACAGACTGAAGTGTACGATGTATGGGAAAGATTCGTCGCTAACTTCTAGACCAGTGATGGTGTAGGGGTAAGCACGCAGCACGGAACGCTGAGGACCTGGGTTCGATTCCCAGCATTGGTCTTTTTTCTGGGGGTTTTTCTGTGCATCTATGTTTCAGTTTGTTTTTAGTTTGAAATATATGGTTTCACGGGATGACCGTAAAAGTAATAAAAAAATGAAGTTGAAGAAAATAAAAAAATAAATAGAAAAAGATACTTCATACTTAACTTGTATAGTAACCAAGTTTTTATTTACAATATTTTTGATAAAAGTACAGGATGGTCGTAGAAAGAAATGGTATGTTATGTTATGGCAAGCGCATTAAGACGAGGCCATAAGTTTGGGAATAACGTTCATATTATATTTTATAAACATGCTATGCTTTCTACAGAAGTTGTGGGCCTCTAGTGTTTCTACGGTTTTATTTATTATAATAAAGAAATAAACCATAAAATTGTTTTTTAACATTTACTTTCATGAATTACACCTTACAAATGTGTTTCTGCATATTGTAACCTTATAAAATATTACATCATTACAATGTGCTAAACTTAAAATATAACCTATTATGTAATATTTCATGTCTTTCTTACCTTGCAAGCCAGTTATTTTCATTTGATTACACCTTTACCACTCTAATGATCAAGTATGCTGACGTTGAAAATTTTAATATCTTATTGTTATATCAAATATCCTGTTTAGTAAAAACTATTCATCCAGTTCGGCAATCATTCAAAGCAAGGCATTCAACCTAAACATGATGAAAATTTTGTCGCATCTGATTTTAAAATAATACATATACACATTACAAATAACTAACACAAGATTATTTCTTTTACTATTGTACAAAAAATGCTTACTTATACGTTGAATACAAATATTTTGTTTATTGGTTTAATTCACTCTATAAATAAATTAGACCTCCAAAACGATGTTCAAACTATACAGCAGACATATAAACTGAACGATTTTGTTTAGAAAATAAAATACTTGTGTTTATTATCACAATAAATCAGACGATATACAAACCATAACATAATGAGGAGCACAGTTATTGTTATCAGTAGGTATCGGAAGCTGTTTGGTAAATAAATGCGATGAGTTGTGAAACTTGACAAATAAATAAAAAGGAATAAAATGTACACAGTTTTTATACACAATAAAAATACATAAAAGCTTCTTCTCGTAGGATCTAACATTGCACATAAAACATGGTCACAACTTTGTAACATTTAAAAAGATATTGTGGTCCATTACTATTCGATCGTTAAGTTGAGAGGGAACGGTATAACAGGGGTACGCAATAATGACAAAATGAAGGAGGAATTGTTTCGACAACGAGTCAATATTGACTCTTACTTATTTATACTAAGTATTATGATCACCCAGTCACAATCTAGTCCGAATACGGCCTGCAGTTTTTTATTTTCGTTTATAAAATACTAGTCGAATGACCGCTACCGATCTAGAGTAGACATTATATTTTGAGACTTTAATTACAGTGCTAAATTACTTCTATAAATCGAGTCAACCATTGTGTATCGCCAATAACTATTTACGAAATCCGTAACCCTAATGAATAGGTCAATAGTATTGCAAATTTACAAAGACGATTATTCATTATTTGTTATATTTAGAAAGTTAGCACCCCCGAAATTTTCAACGCAAACCTTTTGATTTTTATAATTTGTTTTATTATTTTACCCATAAACTTATTTGTTTTACTATTGAATATACTAAGTGCCCAAGAGGCATGCTACCATTATTGAAGTGGATTCAGTGTTCAGACGCAAGCAATTTTGCAGCATTAAAATCAATCTAATACATAAACCGTCTTGCAGTAAGTTCCGTACCAATGTTCGTTGCACACAGCTGCGCCATTCCTGGAAACAAAATTGAATAGGACAATAATTCTTTACAACTGATAGATTTTGTGTCTAGTGTATGTATCTATTGAACCGATTAAGTTTAAATTTATGTCGCTAACTAACAATACTGCACAAGTCAGAACCTGACCATGTGACGCTTATTACCCTATTTGGTAAGAATCCCTCCAATATTATAAAAGTGAAAGTTTGTATACAGAATGACCGGAAATTCGACGTATTCCTTCAAGAGGGGTATTCTACAGCTTATTTGCAATGATCTAAGTCCAGTCAACCAGGGGTCAAAACTCATTGGTTTTCAAATTATTCAAATTATGTGCCGTCTTTTGTATAAAAAGACGTGACATATTATGGAAAAGAAGACATTTTAGGAAAACGGACATTTCAGGCCTGAGCCGTTTTTGTTTCTATTAAATTCTACAATTTTATTGTATATGATAGGTAGTGTTGTGACTAAAGTCGGTGATCTCACGCTCAATACCTGCCAACGCGGTTATATACCTACACTACGCGGTGGTTTGACAATTTTAAATTTCAGTAAATACGTGAATTCAGATTAATCGTATTAATTCCCTTTTTCTCAAAACCTGCTTGTTTTTACTTTTGGCATTTTATTAATCGATATGATTTGACAAAAGTAAAGGAAAAAGTAATGCGTCATGCCCATCACTAGTAAATTCATCATTAAGAGACAATTTCAATATGGCAGTTTTTTACATAGTTAGCAAGTTCCATTGAATGACACCATACCTCGTGATGCGGTCTCGTTCCTCAGTGTGTGCAGGCCAGCACCTAACAGCAGCCGCCGCCCGCCGCGCCGCCCGCGCCCGCGCCCCCCGCGCCGCCCGCGCCCGCCGCCGTCGAGTGCTGCGGCCCGATCTTGATGCCGTTCGCCTGGAACGCGACACAGAACGTGATAGGATGGATCATCATTTAGTAATTGTTATCAACGTGCAGTTTTCGTAGCAAAGTATATGGTTGGCAGAAAAAAATCAAATACATGTGAAATTCAATAGGTATTAATTTTTATTGTAAACATTTACTTCAGGATATAATTCTTCTCTTGTGCTACATTTTAAACACTTCAGTTATCTTCTTGTAGCTTCCGTCAACGTGGAAAGTCACTTTTATTAGCTTTTTTTCTGATCGACGCGAAAAACTGACAGCCATATCCATTGAACTGATTTTGATTGTTTATTCGGCTTAATTATAATTAAGTGCGAATAAGATATGATTTTAAAAATACTTGTTTTTTTTGCCAACCGTACTCTGCTACGAAAACTGCACGTTGATAACGATCACTAATCATCATCATTTCACATCATCACTGCTGGACATAGGCCCCCCACAATGATACGCAATCGTCACGGTTGGAAGTGGCTTGCATACACCTGATAGATGGATAGATAGACAATATAATCTTTATTCTTCAAAACAAAGAAATGGCTTAGTAACTAAGGAGTAATAAAACTATCAATACAACACTCAAAATATAGACGGATACAAGGAACTAACAATATAGTACTTAAAATTATACCTGAAACGAGGTGTACCAACCAATCTCAACTAATTTGATTCCTAGGCCACAACATTTTGTCTGACTAAGAAAGTCGATGGCTGAAGAGCTCTGTCTGGTAATGAATAAAAATAAAAATAAAAAAATGTACTAAGTATACCTGGCTGATTGTCTCAGATGAATCAACATAATCCCCGTTCCATATTTAATAGCTTCACTTCACTCAGCTTAATTTAGATATGCACAATAAATTCTAATTTCATCAATAAAATACATTTATCTTCACAAATTGTCGCATACCTACTACAAAATGTTAGTCATATTTCTAGATAAGTCTGTCGTCGTGTGTTCATTCTCATATAGGTAATGAATCATCATTAATTACAGACTGTTTCATTTGTTAAGAAATAATGATTTGCAAGGCATATACAATTTCCGCATCTCCAACAAGACTTTATAGTGGTAGCTGGCTAAGTAAAGAAACAAAGCCAAGTGAAAACGAGAAGAATCTCAACTTGTTTGAATTTTTATCTTAGCAAATACATAAAGATTTGTCTAGTTGCCATGTATCTCTGAATCGAATACAGGCCATATTGTCTAAGTCACATATCCCTTCCTACGCCCACCTTAAACCATTTGACATAAAGAAATAGCGAACGCGATAGACCATAATATGGCCTCTGATTAGTCTTGCTGTGGTCTCGCGACGGAAGATACTAGTTCTTTTTTTTTACCGTTTGAACGCGTTGTCTTATAGACGACAATACGGTAGCACAAAAACTAACCTACCCGCATCCGCATAAGAATCAATTTCGTTCATAACAAAAACGATGTGTGGCGTTCAAAAGGAAAGGTACAAAAACTTTAATGTAATATTTGTTTATGAACTGAAACAATTAATTTACTCATCGGCGACGTTACGCTTACCTTACGCTATGCTACCAAATGTTGAACTCTATTTTGTTGTAACATTTGGTAGTATAGCGTACGGTTGTGGTACCTACTCTGAAGATGAGCTCTGGTTGAGTTCGAAACGCGTCAGTGTAGTCTGGTGGTGGTGATAGTTGGGTTTGTGTGATTTGTGTTCGTACAGTGTGGAGGTGGAGGTACCGCACGCATTTCTTACATAAACTTAACTATCGTAAGGTTAGAAAAGTAATAGCTTCAGTGCATTAATATGGGCCTCCGCAAAGTAACGCCTGATTCAATAAATTATTTAATATTTCGTCACTACTTTGAAAAAAGCTCGTATCTCAAAATCGATAATCTGGCTAATTGAACTTTACTGAGTGTGCAATAAAGTACAGTTTGTTATACATATTGATTTGAGATACGAGATTTTTTCAAAGTAGTGACGATTTGTTTGTTTGTATTGTACTCACCTCATTATTGATATCAAACACCCCCTCCTGTATTTTTTCGTATATCTCCTTAGCGGTGTTAATGAAAGCCTCCTCGACATTAGCGGCCGTCTTGGCTGAAGTCTCCATGAAGACGAGCCCGTGTTCGCGCGCGAACGCCTCACCTTCCTCTTTCTTCACTTCGCGCCTTGATTCCAGGTCACTGGTGGTGATAACATTTACAAATTAGTTGTCAAAAAATAGTAGGTATCATTTCGATTCAGCGCCCGTATACAAACTGGGTCATAGTTGAGATTCACGAGGACACCTAAGGAGTACTTTTTGAGTGTTTTGTAAAAACCCATTTCTGCATCCATATGACACATGGGTCAAACTCAATAATTTTATTGATTACACTCATCAATCGAATGAGAGGTTTCATCGGGCAAATATAGAATCTTGAGCTAGCTCAGGTTTTTGCGTGATATACATGTTCCTATGGCGTCGATAGTGGTTGCAATGGAATATTGGGCAGTGTTGGGCAGTGAATACTACTAATCAATTGAAGTACTTGTTATCAGCTACCAAAACGTGATTCTCCCACAGATGTTATGCAAATAGTGAGTTATGATTAACGTGACCATTTTTTTCTCACTTTAAAACGGGACAACGACTTTTTAAGAAGATTTTGGGCAAAATAAACTTTTGTTTTACAATAACAAACGGCTTACCACCCAAATGTTGTATTTAATTTTTTTTCCGATGCGCAAATATACTTTAGTACTGGGTGACAAGTGTGACAACTTCCAAAATGGCAAGATTTTTGAAATATTACTTATCTTTAACAATTACTATTATAACATACTGGGCTGTCCCATAAGTAAAGAGACAAGTTTGAAATAACAATATTTAATGAAAAAATATAATAAAGTGCTAACATTTACATTAAGTCCAATCAAGAATATATTCAAATTTGTTATTTTATATTAAATTTGCTTGTGGAATGCCTTTATAGCCAATTTTTCTGAGGTTTATTGTTGCTCGCCACATTACAGCTTTTCCTGACCTAGTTGCCACAATTTTAGCCGATTTGGGTTTTTCCGTTTGTTTTTTATATTCTCGTTTGCATAAATACCAAAAAGTTTCAATACCACGAGCTTGGGGAACATTTGGGGCGTTATTATGTTTTCGTATAAAATCTATCCCCGCAGCCTGTAAATGTTGGGTGACTTCGGTGGCGTAGTGGCATGACGCCATATCCGGCCAGAATATAATTTCTTCCCTATGGTAATATTTATCAATGAAGGGAATCAATCGCTTTATTATACATTCTCTCAGGTAAATGCGTGCGTTTATAGAGCCTGTGCCATATATGGTTCAGACGTATTACCACTCTGGTCTATGGCTTGCCAAACTAGGTATTTATTGAAAAATTTGGCCTTTGGTATGATTTTTTGTGAATAATCTACAACGTCCCGAACCCGATTGTTTGCATGGTAGTATTGCTTCCCAGGAAAGGAACATCCATTGGGTCTACGGGCACGTAGGTCTCGTCATCAATTATAAGAACTTTTTTCGGTGTTTTTTCATACCCTCTTCGGCATCCTTTTTTAGCTCGCACTTCCTGGTCTTTAATATACTTAGGAGCAGATAATTTTGCAAACGCTTTAAGCTATAGGTAGTGTGTTTTCATTCGAGCTATACTTGACTTCGATAATTTCAATTTATCCGCAGCAACTCTAACAGACATCGAGGGATTCCGTTTATAAACTTTTTTACCTTATTTATATGTTTAGGTGACGAAACAGTACGTTTTCTTCCAGAAATATTTTTATAAATATCTCCGTGCGTTTCTTCAAAACGCTTATAATTCGATACAAAGTAGTTCTTCTGACTCCCTCTGGAGAAAAATGACGTATCGTGTCCGTTTTTCCATGACATTTATAAAATTGAAAAATTATTTTTGCAAATACTTCGTGTTCAGCTCTCTTTATAATTAAAACTTTAAAAATACTTTCGAAATACCCGCTTAATCTGACTGATATAATGCCTACGGCGGCCATGACAGTTATTTTTCTTAAAAAAATGAAAATCTTTTCAACCAGTTTGAAATTTGAAATTTGTCTCTTTACTTCTGGGACAACCTTTAGTTCAAACTAACGTAGACATCTACATAATTGAGTTTTCTTTTCTGCCCGCATAATACCTGTTCGACTACCGCTTACGTGTTTATATTCTAAATCTTAATAAAACGGGACATTTTCGCGTCCCCAACTAATTTTTCGGGACACCGGAACAGATTAGCTGAGAGCGGGACAGTCCCGTTCAAAACGGGACGTATGGTCACGTTAGTTATGATATTACTTAATTGCCAACACAATAGGGATGTTGACACCACCAATCAACTGACGTACTTTTTATGAGCTGTCAAAACACAATTCTCCCATAGAGTTTGAATGGCAATAGCAACTTATGACGTCACTTGTTCGCATACTCAATCACCTAACTATTTATTTGTTTTAAAGCAATAAAAAATCTGATTTTGCCGTTAATCGAAAATTAATCTGGTTTTCGGGGCTAAAATAAAGCGTTTTTTTACTAGAGTCGTGTCTTCGAATTATTTTTTAATGGCGTCAACATCCCTACTATTGCCCATTTTTATTTATTTCAAAGTAACCAAAAATCAAATACTACAGTTAATTCAAAATTAATCAGGTTTTCAAGTCTAAATAAATTGTCAAGGAATTATTGGTTAATGATGTCAACAATGCGCAATGTTGGGCGCAATGGCGCTCATTGGGGGAGGCCTAGGTCCAGCAGTGGACTGTTATAGGCTGATGATGATGATGATGATGATGATGATGATGTCAACCACACAGCTCTAATAATAAACCGCTATTTTAACCAGAAAATAAGATAAAATTAGTTAAAATAAATAGTCAATTGAGTTGGTTAACAAGTGACATCGATCACAGTTCAGTATTACCATACAAAATCTATGAGAGTCGCGCTTTGACAGCTCATAAAAAGTCTGTCTTGACTAGTGGTGTCAAATGGCCCATTGTTTTCGGCTTCTTTTTTTGTTCGCGTCCCTCCTGTGGACATGCAAAAGTTAAGGGTGTATAGCCAATATTTTTTAGTCAAGTCTACATCGACGTGTGACCAACTTTCGGCCCATTTAAATAAATCCTAAGTTTGCGGACTCGGAGTTGCTAATTTTATGTCCAAAGGAGAGACAACTTTTGTTTGTTACGCTGTGCTGTGCATTCCTTTCATACAGTAATGTGTACAACGTATCTCTCACCTCTTGTTCCCGATCAACATAATGACCATGTTAGAGTTGGAGTGTTGACGCGCGTCTTCCAACCATGTGGTGAGATGGTTGAAAGTGTCGCGTCGAGTTATATCGTACACTAACAACGCCCCCGCCGCGCCTCTGTAGTACGAGCGAGTGATCGACCTGGGAATAACGTTGTGATTAGTCATATACCAATGATAGGGCGAAGTAGTTGAGAACCTTATCTCTTAGGGCCTATGTACACGGCGTTTTTTAAACGCGCCGTCGACGCGCGTTTGTATCGATACAATCGAAATGAAAAATATTATTATTATATGGATGTTCTATAAAATGCGCGTCCCCAGCCCGTTTCAAAAACGCGAAGTGCAAAGGCCCTTTCATTGTTGAAATGTGCCATGGGATTATTTGAGAATTTCTTAAAATTTTATTAAATAATTAAGTAAATCCCAAAATGCCCTGATTCATTTGTATGGAAATTTCCGTACAAATCAGAACATTTTGGTAGGCTGTGTTAGGCTCAGTGGCATTCAGGGTACTTATCTGTAAATTTCTATGCAAATCAGAGTCCAAAATTAAACGTACAAAGTTTTTGAGGAATGATTCTAAGATCCACTTGAGTTGTTGAGTTTTTTGTTGAGTAGGTAAGTTTAGTTGATTACCCAATGGCATTGTTCTTAGATTGGGAAAGTATTGCACGGTTCTCTAAGATTAGTAACTAGTTTAGTAACGAGGTATTTATTTCTTAAAGTCTGGATCGGGGTGAATGTTGTTTTGTAGATCGTTAATATTGATGCAACATTAATCATGCAAGTGTAATAACTTCTAACGTAAACTGTGTGCGAGCCATTTCCAAGACATTTTTAAAATCAATTAATTTTTTTTGCTGCCATTCTGTAACTAAAAATCAATGTCATTAAACTTAACTGTCTTTTGATTATAGGACAACAGATTGACACTAATAACAGTTAAGTTAATTATTATTTATTGCACCACAGTATTTTTTTATTTGACACTGTTAAGCCCAATAAAAAATAAGTGAAATTACTTTAAAATGCTTCTAAAATGTTCAATAAAAATGCAATGACCTTCAATTGACCAAAGCATGAAGAATTATCTAGATTAAGAACAAGGTCACTATGTATAAATTATTTGCTTTGAACTGTATCACTAAGTAGGTAATATTGTAAGATTAATTTAGTGCAGAACGTAAACAAAACTTTCTGATTTTGTGTTATGCCAATAAACTATTTATCTATGTTTGTTGAATAAATAGTGTGTTTATTTATTGTTTTCTTAACAGAATCAACCTGAACTTCCTAATCTAAGACATTGCTCTATTGTTATCATATCACGGAACAATGTTTTTCTGTCTTTCTTTTTTAATCTTAGTAGACAAAGCATTTTATGCAAAGGGCAGAAATCTTTAAATTGTTGTTTGGTTAGAAAAAAAATCACCATGCTTATTATAGATGCTTATCAGATGTATTTTTTAGGTTAGCAGGAAAAAAAAGGAGATTCTCTTTTTCGCAAACAATTGTTTGATATACATATTATTCTGTTGAAATATATCAACAATGCTCCTGTACTGCCATCTATGGTGCTTTAATTGAAACACTAACTATCTGTTTTTATGAAAATAAAATATTACTTTGTTACCTTTACCATTGATTGTTGCTTCATTTGAGGTTATGGGCCCACTTCCACTGCACCACTCGTTAATAATCTCTATCTGCTCTGTTTGTAATACAGGTTGACACAAAAATGGTGATACAAAATTAGTGTTTCTTAACTCAATTTTTTAAATTAGTCAGCTAAAATTTAGAATATTCATACTTAGTTAAAATTAAATCACAAACTTGATGTATGGACACCTCAAATTTAATAAGACTAATTCAACCAAATGAGTTTAGAGCATTATATGTAGTGTCCAGCATTAACTGAGTAAGAAACACTAATTTTGTATCACCATTTTTGTCACCCTGTATTGATCAAGTTATTTTCTTGAAAAATATAGGTTATTTAAAATGAGAATAAGTTGTTAATTACCTGAAGGCTTCCTGTCCAGCAGTGTCCCAGATCTGCAGTTTGATCTGCTTCCCATCAATGGTAATCATGCGTGCACCAAACTCCACCCCGATGGTGAGGTCATGCACCGGCTGGAACCGCTTGTCCGTGAACTGGAGCAACAGGCATGACTTGCCAACACCTGATCATAGAAATGAGTTGCATTAACCTTTCGGATACTGGTCAAGCTCACAAATTTGTAACTGTTGTATACCTAGTGCCATATCTGTACCTATACCTGTTGTACCTTTTAACATGTACCTAAGAAATATATTTGTATTGCACACTTGTTGCCTCTACAACAGGTATAGGTTTTAAAATTTAGAGGGACATAGAGTGGAAGGTCTTGGTAAATAAGGCTTAAGGTCTCTGCCCACTACACCGTACCATACCATGACCGTACTATGAACGTATCAGGCACGGAAAGTAACACGATACGGTCTACTATGCCCATTAGAACGTGTTAACAGCGTTTCATAATCGTGCATAACGGGTTTAGTGACCGTAGCATCCGCGTATCATCCGCATGACGTATCAGTTTAGTATCCGCGTATCATCCCTTTAGCATCCGCGATTCATTCGCGTGTCATATTCGCCGTACTCGTTCCTTCGGTTGCAGTAAGTTCACCTGCGTAGCGTACCTTACCAGGCTGTTATAGTTGCTCCCCAATTTCGGATGTTTTAAATTATATATAAATTCGTATTTGCGAACTATTTCTATTAATTTTTCGTCTTCCAAATTATTTGTATATAATGCGTACGTGCGTCTTCCTGATATTTTTGAACTGAGGGTAAGTTGGTAACAGATTAGCAATAGCAAGATAAAAGTGGCATCATACGCGGTTATAACTCGTATGGTCATCGTGTCGCCGCCTGCTCGCACCGGATTGGCAACGTCGCGTGCCGTGCGCGGACCGTATCGGCACCAGCAAAATATTCTCGACGACTGTTGTTGACGATCTGTGCATGGCACGCGACGGTTTGGGTTGGTGACGGAACGGTCTAGTGGGCATGGTCTCATACTTTTCAATACAAAGAATACTTTTTAGCTGACACGTTCCTATTACGGTCATGGTATGATACGGTGTAGTGGGCAGAGTCCTTTAACATTAACAGTGTTGTGGCACTGTAAGAACTCAATTCCCACCAGGTTGCCTGAATATATTTTTTTGCAATAAGTATGGCAAAGCTTACATACATACAAGTAGGGTGTTGCATCAGAAGACATGTCTAACTTACAGCTATCTCTCTCTGTCTCGCCTAATAAAGATGTTAACTTCACTCTACTGAGGCCTATCCTATTACTTTGAGCTTCAGCTGGTAAATTGAGTATTTTGTTCTAAGAAAAGTACCCTTATAACATTATGATAAAGAGGTTTTACAATGGGTAATAATATGAATGGTTTGACTGTCAAATAGTATCAAATGTTCACACTGTAGAATCAATTTCAGTCATTAATGCAACTGTATGGTGTGTGACCATTAAGCAGCATAGAAAGTTATGTTTCTAAGTTAGATGATGCATGCAGTTACAATAAAAAATTAAAATCATTATTTGGTGTTTATTGGGTTCAGTGCAGCAAAAGTGTTAAGTGACTCAGAGCACATTACTTAATGACTTATTCACAACTACAATGAAGCGTTATAACGAAAATCTTTTGTGTCTGAGCGTCAAAATTTCCAAACAATGAATCTAACCTAATATTCAAAATTAGTTTTGCTTTCTACTTTTACTCTCAAGTGTTTCATTTCAATTTACACATGCATTCAGACTGGTAATGAAAACATAACTTTCGTTTATTTACGTTACATAATTAAAGTAATGTTACACGTTCAAAACACTTAACAGAATAACAAACAAAGAAAGTCCTTGACACTCAACATCATCCCTGTTTTGCTGCCACTAATAACATGTTTACCCCATGATTATCAGCTACAACGCACTGAGAGATATGCGGCTGAATATTAAACGCGCTGAAAAGAGCGTGGGCGGAAAACTAGAGGTAATATAGGTAGATAACAATCATATACGCACCCTTCTCACCGAAAATAATATACTCATCCACCAAATGAATTCCCGTGATCACGAGAGCCGTGCTTCGTCAGTAATATAATTTGCATTCACGATTATGCGCCACAAAAACAAAAAAAATAGAATAGATAGAATATCAGGAAATAAAATCAATACCTGTGTCGCCAATGATGATGTATTTAAACAAGTAAGCGTATGCCATTTTTAGCTACTGTTCTTCAGATCTTAATTATTTACGATCACGAACAAAAGCTGACTGTGGTTTTTTGCACAATTGTTGTTAAATGAGACGCAATTTTAAGATATTTCACAGCTGGTTGAAGTAACTTGTCATTGTGGAAAAACTGAAAACTGACTGACTTGACTGACATAAGAATTGAATGAAAGAGCGAATGAAATTTGAGGCGTTTTTCGCCATCTTTAACTACAATCAGCATGATTCTGACTTTTTTTTTGTGACCTTAGTGTTGCCCTCATCCATTTAACAGACAGACAGAACTTAACTGAAATCGATTTTCGACATGAAATCGATTAAACATTCATTCATTCATTAAGATGAATGGAATAAGTGCTACACTATTTTGAAGGCGAGTCTGTTGAATAAATGTCAAGCCTGTCCGAACGGACGAACCAGGGGAAAAAAAAATGAATAAATGTCACTTTGGGTTTTGTTATTAATCAAAAGCTAAATACTTCTCACGCTTCCCTTGTGGTATTTAACTATATAATCACTGTTAAGTACTTATTCTACATCACATCAAAATAATATTCACATGGTTTTGTTCTTTGGCCAACTTTCTGTTGGTAACCTTAAAGTTAATTAATGTTTACAATGCCGACGAATTTCGTCACATCGTAGACATGGAGTCCCTGGAAGACGGAGCATGTATAAGAAAACCTTTTAAATTGAACTGTGATAGTGACAATAGTAAAAATTTCAAAGGAGTGCCGAAACAACGAGGTTTGAACGAGAACGTTGATAATGTGTTTTGTACGTCGGATGCAGGAGACACCAACTACGTAACTTCCAATGATTCCCAGGGGAGGTATTCTAACTGTTCCTCGAGTGCGGAGACTGGACCGTCTAGTAAACTCGGTAGCGGTGGTGAGGCGAGTTACAATAAAAATATAAATAGTGCAAATCAGCCTTCAATTATCAGAGTAAATAACAGTCACCTTGAAGCTGCGAGTTGCAGTAAGGCCGATTGCAGCACGCGTGACAATGGCGTCGCGGGCAGCTCGGACCTGCAGACTTGCCAGAGGCACAAGGTATGTCAAGAGAAAGCTGGAAACAACTACAATATAAACTTCCCTTCCACAAGTACAAGTAGGATTTGTGATAACTTCAATGACAACTCAAACTCGAGGGAAAACCGGAAGAGGCCTTCGAGCTTAAAGTTGAACAGGCCAAATTTAAATGCAGATGTCAGTTCAAGTGACACTGACAATGATGACTACTCATTGGGTTCGGAAGATGGCTGCATTTACACTTACAGAGGTGGAGAGCATCTGGCAGATTTACCAAGTTCATTCTTCAGTCTCGACATGGGACTTCCATTGGACAGGCACCTGCCCATACCACCCATCTACCAACAGCCAGTAGCAGCAAATGCACGTGAACAAGGGTCGAGAGCTTCGAGCCCTGATATGGATTTTTTGGAAATGGACTTTGATCCTGGCCCATCTTGTGAAGTTGATACAGGTGACGAATCAACACCAGATGCTGATTTAGATGTGGCCATCAATTTGCCTGAAGAAAATGAACCAGTTTTTAGAGAACCAATGCCTGAAATTGCTCCACCTAAAAATGTAGAACCTAGTAGACCTGTTAGTTCAACATCACGTTGCCCCGAGCTTTCAAATGCCTTCAGCATGCCTTCTACCAGCCGAAGTGTAATGCAAACTGTGAAAGAAGAGTCTGGAAATAATTATACTTTTGGACCTTATATTACACATGTGAATGCGAAAGGGGAGCAAATCAGAGTTCGTAGGACAATGGCAAGAGGGCCTAGCATACAGCCCGTCAGCCTACACCTGTCCAACGGAGACTTAATATCCCAGAGAGAAATGTTGCACCGTAAGTATTTTTCTTCTATTCCCTGTAATGTACATTCTAATTAATAATTTGCATGGTCATTTTAGTTACAAATAGGTATGTTGAAGCCTTAATGATTGGATGGAATTTCTCGGAATTGAAATTAAGTCCATTATATTGTCATTAACAAGCTCCCGATTTTTCATCGCATGGTAAGGAGAAAGAAAACTATGGAGTTGGTATTAATACTAAAATTTAACTCATTTTCATACTCATACTCATTCATTTTATTAATACCGAAAGTAAATTAAAAATGGAATAAATAATTTGAATTGAATTAAATTGTATTTGAAATAAAAAAATTAACTACCACACAATAAAAAGAAAATAAACACTATTAAAAAAGTGTTTTTTAATTGAGTAGTGTCTACTTCACAACACAAACATGTCAAAACACATTTCTCATGGTCATATTTTAGATCCTTGTAAGTCTCTATCCAGTACATAATTGCAGAAACTTGCGGATCAGACATAATAAAATGTTTACATAATAATGCAAGCACCAATTGCAATATAATGAAATGACACATTGTTAAATGCACACATTTTTGATAAAATGGCCAGTACGCAGCATTATGTCTACTGCCACAAAATAGTCCCTTTAACTAGGTATCTAACTAAGTTGATATATTACATGATAAATTTAAACCTTTACCAAGCTAAGGGCATGACACTTCCCACACCATACTATAAAGAATAATTTTAATTAAGATTAACTTTCAATTGACATTTTCAACCACAGCCTGATGAAGGGATAAATGTATTATGGGACTAAGAAAATGAGTGAGTATGAGTATGAATATGAATTAATAGTCAGTTTCAATATTGGCTCCATAGTTTGCTTTCATCTTACCATGCGATGAAAAGTCCGAGCCTTGTTCATTAACCGCACCCCCAACCGAATAAAGCGGTAATATGAAATGCCTTAGTTTACAAACTAAGCCATAAAGCAACCAGATAAGGCATAGTTTACAAACTAAGCCATTTCATATTACCTCTTTATTCGGTTGGGGATGCGCTATGATAATAATAAACAAAAGAATTCATTTATGTACTCAGTATTTGATGTAATTTTAAATTAATTATCTGCCACCATGAATATATATAATTAAGTCTAATCATTCTATTGCCAGCTACTTGGATTTGCCTTTATTTTCATTAAGACCTACATTTAATTTCTAGATTTACAGGCTGACTGGTTATTGAATACTTTCTTTTTATGGGGTCATTAGTCTGTTTGAAAATTGTTAGTTTCCAATATATATGTTTAATTATTTCATTATTTTTTATGTATTTTCTAACTGTTTACTAAAATGTTAACAATTTTACTTCATGGAAAATAACTTAAAAAAATAATTTCATTAGCAATAATCACTTAAATAAGTGTAAAAATTATTGGTAATTAAATTAATGAATGACGCATTTACTAAAATTATTAAGTATATTTATTAGGAATACTAATGAATGAATACTTACTTAATGAATTGGTTGGTGATGTCATATAGTCTATTGTAATACAAGATCTACATATTCTGCTAAAGAAGCATCTGATTAACCTTTTCAATGCTAAGCTTAGCCAAAACGTAGAGCTACTTTGAACCTTATGTCATTGCGTGAAGATCACTTTGACATTGTACTTTGTGACATTGTTGGCGTTGAAAAGGTTTTTAATTAGCTCACTATTACAAATTTTCACAGACAACGAAGAATATGATGAGGAAGAGGCTGGTCCACTCGCTCATCAGATCAATCAAGGGGAAGTCCCAGCCAATGTCTCCGCTGTCCTGTTCCACTTGACCATGGCAAAGAAGCTGATGGCTGAGAAAAACAGATTGAATGCTGAAGAACAAGAAGCAACTGCTACGGTAAGCACCCAAAACCCTGGAAAGGTTTCAACATGGTGTAACATTGTAACTAGTTTCTTTTTTCTAATAGTTGTGACAATTGACAAGAATATGTACTCTTGAGCTACCAGGCCCCTATTTCATAAAATTTAAAGTTAACAGGTGACACTGATAGTTTGGTCTCATTGTCATAGCCAATATCAATTAAAAAATATCAATATTGAACTGCCTGAGAATCTTGACACAGATCACCGCTAGGATTCAACCTTGACGTTGGTCAAATGGTCCCTTCGGACAGAAGCCATTTATATACAAAAAAAATCAGCCCAATTTGTCATGGAACACCTCAACTATGCGATGTATTTCGAGTTGTAGCCACTCGTCGCCTATCACTTTTATGAAATAGGAGCTTGGGCTTATTGGATCGTTTTATTTTGCCTTGTAGTCGAGCGAGGGCCCCTCGGGTTGCGCCGGCGTGGCGGAGCCCCCTTGCTGCATGGTTTGGTCTGAGCGCGAGGCTTGCGAGCGCCAGGTCACGCAGATAGGCGTCTCGGCCTGCGGGGCCACAGCTGTCGTCAATGTTTTCGTGAGTTATTTAATTTTTAGTTTAGTACCTTTAAATACATAGGTACTGGATAGCAATTAAATAAAAATAAAAAAAACAATAGGCTACTTTCCTAACTAGTCAGTCTTTTAGATTATCAAAAAATATTGGACACATATTTTTTATTTTGTCAATTAAACAAAAAGTTACGAAGATATGGCGCGTTGAAGTTTCGCGTGACGTCACTTGTTCCTACACTTTGTATGAGCGTTTTAGGAACAAGTGACGTCACGCCTCGTCACGCGGAACTTCAACGCGCCATATCTTCGTAATTTTTTGTTTAGTTGTCAAAAGAAAAATTACGTGTCTAATATTTTTTGATAATGTAAAATACGGACTAATAAGAATTATTATTTTTTTACCTAGGAAACATCCCTATTGTGATTGGATTGCAAGAGTACAGTCACGGTTATAAATATATGTAAATTCCTCTAATCATATCATAAGGCTGGTCTTTGAATTTATTTGATGCAATGGCTGTATAGATATTTATGCCCTTGACTGTATAAAAAATACAGAACGTTTTAGTGAATAAAAAAAGTTAATATTCTATTCTAGATATTATATTCCGCACACTTGCTGTGGTAAATAAAATAAATAAATAAAAATGAATCATCAAAATCAGACTACTCTTTAAAAAGTTCGAATAGTCATCCATACAAAAA
Source organism: Archips crataeganus (assembly GCA_947859365.1). Classification (NCBI taxonomy): domain Eukaryota; kingdom Metazoa; phylum Arthropoda; class Insecta; order Lepidoptera; family Tortricidae; genus Archips; species Archips crataeganus. The sequence goes on from OX402062.1 coordinate 10,197,351, forward strand.
TGTTGACTTGAGATTCACCTCCTTGCTAATAATTGGTTGAAAATGGCAAATTACTTGAGTATGGTGGTCTTTTTGTGAGTAGCGTTAATGTGTGTTGAAATAACTTAGTAACATTTATCTTAATGCTTTTTTTTTGATAAATTTATTTTTACAAGTTCCAATGACCACAACTTGAACTATAGTACATTGTTGTAGAGGCTGGAAAGTAAGCAATAGATGGACGAGTTTGTTTGAGGGCCGACGCGTAGCGGAGGCCCTCGAAAGTACGAGTCCATCTATTGCACTTTTGGCCGAGACTAAACATTGTGCTTTTCACGACTAATGCGAGGAAATCATTATCATCATCATCATCATAATCATCCATCCATCCATCCCGTCCATCCCGTCCATCCTGTCCATCCCGTCCATCCCGTCCATCCCGTCCATCCGACCATCCGTCCATCCGTCCATCTATCCCGTCTATCCCGTCCATCCATCCATCCCGTCCATCCCGTCCATCCCGTCCATCCATCCATCCGTCCCGTCCATCCCGTCCATCCCATCCATCCTGTCCATCACGTCCATCTGCCCATCCGTCCATTCTGTCCATCCCGTCCATCCCGTCCATCCCGTCCAACCCGTCTATCCCGTCCAACCCGTCCATCCCGTCCATTCCGTCCATCCGTCCATCCGTCCATCCGTCCATCCATCCCGTCCATCCGTCCATTCCGTCCATCCCGTCCATCCCGTCCATCCGTCCATCCGTCCATCCTGACCATCCCGTCCATCTGTCCATCCGTCCATTCTGCCCATCCCGTCCATCCCGTCCATCCCGTCCATCCTGTCCATCCCGTCCAACCCGTCCATCCCGTCCATCCCGTCCATCCCGTCCAACCCGTCTATCCCGTCCAACTCGTCCATCCCGTCCATTCCGTCCATCCGTCCATCCATCCCGTCCATCCGTCCATTCCGTCCATCCGTCCATTCCGTCCATCCCGTCCATCCCGTCCATCCGTCCATCCGTCCCGTCTATCCCGTCCATGCTGTCCATCCCGTCCAACCCGTCCATCCCGTCCATCCCGTCCATCCCGTCCAACCCGTCTATCCCGTCCAACCCGTCCATCCCGTCCATTCCGTCCATCCGTCCATCCGTCCATCCGTCCATCCGTCCATCCATCCCGTCCATCCGTCCATTCCGTCCATCCCGTCCATCCCGTCCATCCGTCCATCCGTCCATCCTGACCATCCCGTCCATCTGTCCATCCGTCCATTCTGCCCATCCCGTCCATCCCGTCCATCCCGTCCATCCGTCCATCCGTCCATCCAGTCCGTCTGTCCGTCCGTCCGTCCGTCCGTCCGTCCGTCCATCCATTCATCCATCCATCCATCGCATGCAGCAGACGATTACTGTTGATTGGTCCAATAATGTTGTTTCAGCACGCCAGGAATGAAATTCAGAAATTATCTTTCAAAAAGTCGTATCGTACAATGAAATACGTATACTGATACGTCCTGTTTTCGATTAGTGTAACTTTGTTGTCGTGTTTGTGCGCCATAAATGAGTCAGCTGTTAAATGTACATATATAGGCAGTTTTGAGTACTGGATTTAGGTTATCTATGGCCACATTTTCGAGCAGTGTCGTGAAAAAACAATTACTTTGCTCACCCGCGACCTTTAATATATTTAATATATATATTTATAATTGTTTTAGTTCATTAATATGGACCTCCGCAAAGTAACGCCTGATTCAATAAATTAGACCACAACTTGGTTATTTTGATATCTAGTTTTTTTGTTTTTCGTTTCATTACATATTTTGATTTTTCAGATTGCATTAGGTGTGCCAGTAAACATAGAAAAAATAAACACAGCTGTTGGTACAAGACAAAGGGCAAATAATGCCCCAATACCGAGGTAAATATTTCATCAGAATTATATTTGATACAAGATCGTTTTGGAGCTAAAAGTGATAAACTTTCTAATAATATTGAAATAGTTTTATTTTTGTTAAGCTAACTTATTATGTTCTAATGATGCCGCATTTATTAAGGGCGAAGGTCAAACGGTTATTTGGTTGAAGAAAAGGATCTAATTTTTTTAATATGGTGCTGCTTTTGTAGTAGAAGTGTATTAGCACATTTGAGGAAATCACTCGCAGGTCTTAGGTACTCAAAGCGTTTCATAGAAAAGGTCAACGCACGCTGAACCAAGGAGCTCTGAGAACTCAGCAGAAGACAACACGAACACATTGTCAGGACATATATGTACATACTGGTCACTTCGGACTAAACACATATTAACAAAGATAAACCTACAGCACAATGAAGACTGTTGAATACGTGACATATTGGATAATACATGAATGTGACCCCAACGCCTGTCTGAGAAATGAGACTCATGTGACGGATTCCTCGTACCAGGAGACTTCCAAGGCACTATTGTTTCGCCAGATCATCCAACTTATGGATGAAGTGGTAAAAACAATGAGTTAAGTGCGGAGGCGGTGTAAATACGCACAAATTTTGCTCTTGCTTCATCCGCCGTACAGCCAAAGAGTGGAATTCCCTACCTGCATCTGTGTTCCCTGAACACTACAATCTGGCCGTTTTCAAGTCTACGGTATAGATAACGCCATCAGAGTTGAGGTCACGCACACAACAACACGTCATGTAATGACAGCGGGATTTTGACATTTATTTATACCGATAGCAAGTTCAACAGACTCAACATAGAATTACAAGATTGAGTAAAATTTTCTTAAACCTATGTATTTCTTTAATAATAATTTAGGAAAATACATCTAGTTCAAACAAAACAGAAAATAAAATATTTTGATCTTTTTTATATAAATCAGATAAGCATATTTTTCGCTATTTATAAAATACTGATTTTTTTTCTTGCGAATATTTCTTATCAGTTTCAAATTGTTTTATTTCAAAAATAGGTTACATGAAAAAAGAAAAAATATAATATGCATTATTATGCATGGTATTGCGTAAGTATTTCATCATAAGATCATATAAACTCACATTTCATTCATTCCCTATCTTTTTTACAATCAGTACTTTATGTAGCTGTGTGTGAAATCATTCGCCTCAACTCTCGTGGCGTTACTAGGCAAGCGTGCTCCATCGTAGGCCTCATCTTCTCTTTCCATCAGGCGTGACTGTAGTCAAACGCAAGCCTTATAATTATATTGTATATATAAAAAAGATACCTACACAACCCCTAGGATTAAGATAAGATGAAATGTGCATTTGTTCATAAGATTAAAGTAGAGATTGGTTCACAGGTATTTATTATCCCGCACTGTAGCGGGTTGTACCGCAGCAGACCTCGTGAACGGGATCCAGAAAGCATCCGACGGTCTTGTTGCGGCTCGGTTTTTCCCGATGTACCCCGAACGAGCCGTTTCTCTGTCACATTGGCTGGCCGATTGGATATCAGTCGGTTAGTTTAGTATTGTAGAACCCCATTACGAGTAACAAACCTACCAACCAACACATTAGCAGTACAAAGAATACTTAACCAAGGAAGGCCCCCAACTGCCTGACTGATAATATAAATAATAATAATAACTACGACTAAAGAAAGATTCATTTAGGGATAAACTTTTCATTGTGCGTTTTTTTACCATGTTGTATTGTGTGACATTTCACATTACAAGTTGGGTTCGGGTATAATAAGAGTGATGGAACCACTACAAGAGTCTTCGATAGTTTTGATACAATCAATATGTATGTATGGTCTATCAGTCTCCCGTGTTCTTCACCAGTTTGGAGATATTTCTCTATTTGTATTTGATAATGAAATAGTCAATTAAGTAACGTTGTACACTCTTTCATCATGTTATTATTATTTTTAGTTGACAATTAATTTGGTTCTCAGGGCATAGGTTGTAATTTGCCTTGTGCTTTTATTAGAGATGCGTCTTATTGTTAGAATTATTGATTAACAGAATAGGGTAAATGACAAATAGAAAGATAACAAAATAAATAGACAGACCGGGCAATGCGCATATTGAATTGTTTTTTAAATGATTATTGGAATTAACTTAACACACCTAAACATTTATAAACAAAAGCTTAGTAGCTATTAAAAGTGCTGACCATCTGTGAATGTAAACAATAGAAACAAACGGTTGTAGACTCTATAAATGAATCTTTGTGTGTAGACTTGTTCGCAACATCCGCGTGGGGTTTCTAGGAACGTGGGAATAGAAAAAACATGAGGAAATGTAATGTCACCGGAAATACTTAAATGCGCATTTATACACACTTTGAAATCTAGGCAATAGGGATGTTGGCCACCAATCAACTGACGTACTTTTTATGAGCTGTCAAAACACAATTCTCCCATAGAGTTTGAATGGCAATAGCAACTTATGACGTCACTTGTTCGCCAACTCAATCAACTAACTATTTATTTGTTTTAAAGCAACAAAAAATCTAATTTTGCAGTTAATCGAAAATTAATCTGGTTTTCAGGGCTAAAATAAAAGTTTTTTTTTTTACTGAACTCGATGATTCAGTCAATGTCGAGGTTCATGAAGGCACTATCAGTGAACTGACTCTTAAATAAAAAATGAATCTTGCTTGCAGGCGCCGTTCCAATTCTGACAATGAACCTGCAAGTTGGTTGCGAAGGCGACATGCCAGACGCGTGGCACCACCAAATGGTATTCGGCGTCTCCCCACGCGGCATATTCCTCAGCAACCCCGTTGAGTGTATAAGGGAATGCGCGCTTTGGCCGAAGCTGACGTCGCCGTCAGTGCTGCTCGTCAGAACGAAGGATGTGCTCGTCAGATTCACCCCGGATACTGACCTGACGCCGCTCATGGCTGTGCCGGATAGGAGATTCAACACCTTTAATGTTTTAGGTGAGTGGTTTTTAATGTAAATTGTTAGAACCGTTTCCTAGATCCCCGAAAATTTTCCTAGAAATAATATATACTTAATAATAATTCTATAAGACTAGCTGTTGCCCGCGAATTCGTCTGCAAAGAATTTTGCTATCGCTATCTGACTACGAACTATGCAATTTGCCGGGTAAAAAACTATGCTATGTCCTATTCCCAGGGTCTCAAACTATCTCCATGCCAAATTTGATCTAAATCGGTTCAGCGGTTTAACCGTGTAGGGGTAACCAGACAGACGGACATACTTTCATCATCATCATTTCAGCCGAAAGACGTCTAATGCTGAACATAGGCCTCCCCCAAGGCTCGCCAAACAGATCGGTCCCGTGCCATCCGCATCCATCGCGATCCCGCAACCTTAACCAGGTCGTCGCTCCATCTTGTTGTTGTCTACACTGCGTCTTCCGGTCCGTGGACGCCACTCGAGAACCTTTTTGCCCCATCGACCATCAGTTCTACGAGCGATGTTCCCTGCCCACTGCCTCTTGAGTCTAGCGATTCTTCGAACTATGTCGGTGACTTTAGTTCTTGCGCGGATTTCATCATTTCTAATGCGATCCCGCAGAGAAACTCCGAGCATAGCCCTCTCCATCGTCCTCTGAGTGACTTTGAGCTTTCTTATGAGGCTCATCGTTAGCGGCCACGTCTCAGTTCCTTAAGTCATCACTGGCAATACAAACTGGTCAAAGACTTGACTTGAGGCATTGCGGTATATTGGATGACAAGATTTCCCGAACTCTACCCAGCCGAGTCGGATTCGTCGATTTTCCTCTTTCTTGAAGTTGAACCTACCTAATTGGGGATGCCTAAAAAAAATACCCATGGTTTTTATATTTTTTTTGTACATAAAAGTCAATTATAATAATAATAATAATAATAATAATAATAATAATAAATCGTTTATTGGGTAAAACAAAAATTTTTTACAATGGTATGATGGTGTTTGAGACCACCTAGTAGGTATTAACATACCTGTATCAGGAGGCCTCGCTCTTCTATTTATAAGAAATAAAATCGGATCAAAGTCGGAGACATATTCACACTCTGCCACCTCAACACTGCAATTATTGTCAAAAATTAATAAGATTAATAGAAGCCGTACTTTGTCAAGGTGTCAGAGCGCAAAGACATCACCGACCCCGACCGATCGTGCCAGTTATGTTATCTTAGCATAGATTCATAAACGATTATTATAAAACAATTAACAAAAATTATCAGTAACTATACCTAAATTTATACTAAACCACAGGTATTAAATTTAGATGTTTACATGTGTGCGTTTGTGTGTGTGTGTGTGTGTGTGTGTGTGTGTGTGTGTGTGTGTGTGTGTGTGTGTGTGTGTGTGTGTGTGTGTGTGTGTGTGTGTGTGTGTGTGTGTATGTGTGTATGTGTGTGTGTGAGAGTATTAGTAGTATATTTATGCAACAAATATATCGCATATTATGAAAATTTAATTCATTTACAGAGATATTTATAGAATTAAATATAAGTATAAATATATGTATAACGTCTGTGTACTTGCTTGACTGAAAAATGAAGCAAATTACATTTATATTAAAATGAAATTAGCTTCATCTCACAATCAAACGATTACCAGTGCTTAAAACTATTTCAATAAGTCTTCCGTGTCATAGTAACTAAGTCCTGTTAACCACTTTATTAAGATTTCCTTACATTTATAGGATGTAAGAGAAAATATGTCTATTTCTTTGTTGATTTTATTATATAAACGGGCAGATTGTACAAGAAACTGTCTTTTTGCATAGCCTGATCTACTAGGGGGTACGGGTGCCACTACATTTGGTCTTCGTCGCTCAGTAGTAGGAAGTTTATAGGTGAGACCCTTATGTAATCTCAGCACTGCTGAAGCCACATATAATTTACGCATGCTCAGGAGCTTACATTCATTATAGAGTTCAGATGTAGGGTATCTATAGGGTTTGAACAGAATAGTTTTTAATAAGCATCTCTGCCCTCTCTCTACTTCCAGGTACTTTGTTTTCGTCGCACCTCCCCAAATTGAAATACAGTAGGTCATGACAGATTGAGCAAGTGCAGTGTAAATTTGGTAGCGCAGTTTAATACTTGTAATGTGTCTGAGTATTTTAAAAATCCAAATGAGATTACGAATTCTGTTATTTATATGTTCAATATGTGGGTGCCAGTTGAGATGTTGGTCGATAACAATACCTAAGTATCTAGTTTTAATCGTTTTTACCAAGCGAGGGCAAGTACACAGTACATTAGGAGTTAGGCTACAACCATGCAACGTGAGGCTAAGGTCACTAGCAGGTTGAGTGCTGCTATTCTTTGTGAAGCAAATATAGTTTGTTTTATCCGTGTTTAACGATAATAAATTAGAAACCAACCAGGAGCCTATCTTTTGGAGTCCTCTCTCAGCACTGTTAAAAACCGAGTCCCAACTCTCTCCGGTGAAAACAACAACAGTATCGTCAGCATATGAGATAACATGGCCTTGCTGAATAGACATATTAGTGAGACCATTGATGTAAACCAGAAACAAGGTTGGACCCAGCACACTCCCCTGTGGCACTCCAAATGTCACCTCAGAGTCATCACTCACATAATCACCTATCCTAACTCTCTGGGTACGATCCCTCAGATAATCATTAAGCAACTCAAGCGGTTTACCCCTGATCCCAAGGCATTCCAACCGGTTTACAAGAGTGGGAATTGAGACAGTGTCAAAAGCCTTTTTCAGGTCTAGGAACACAGCAAGAACCTTATTATTTTTGTCTACTTCGTTTGTGATTAGTGACGTTAGTTCCATTACTGCATCCTCCGTAGACATACCATGTCTAAAACCATATTGAGATTGTGAAATTAGGTTAAATCTATTTAAATAATTCATGAGTCTCTTATTAATAAGCTTCTCAATGATTTTAGAGATGGCTGTCAACACAGATATCGGCCTATAATTGTTGGGATCATTCTTAACTCCACTCTTGTAAACAGGTGTAACAAGCGACTTTTTCAATAAATTAGGGAAGATTCCTTGAGCAAAGCAGAGGTTAGCAAGGTGACTCACTATGGGAGCCAATTCAACATTACATAGTTTAATAAATTTAGTTGGTATTCTATCAATTCCTGGCGCACTGTCAGATTTAAGGGACATTATGATGTTGGCTACTTCATGAGGATCCGTGTCCAGAAGAACAAAGGATGATTGGTTAGTATTACTAAAATTATTAGTATGTTTATTAGTTACCAAATAAGTTTGATTTGTACATATATTATCAGCCAGTCTTTTTCCAATATTAGTGAAATAAGCGTTAGTACAATCCACAGACTCTTGTGGAGTTGATTTGTATTTCAGAAGATCAGTATTAATAGCTTCTTTCGCTTTGTAGTTAGTTAAAGATTTAACTGTAGACCACAAAGCCTTAGAATTTCTTGAGTTTTTCTCCAGCATTTCCCTATCATATTTACGTTTCAACTTCCTTATTAAATTATTTGTAAAGTTACGATACCTGAGAAATGTGACTCTCAGCACCTCACTATCGGGATTTGTTCTAAGTTCTAACTGCATCTTATTTCTATTAGCTATACAACGCAGAAATTTTATAAGAAACTAATTTCAATATTTTGTCATTTAGTTCTCTACTTTTTTCAAAATTAATTATTGAAACTATTTTAGTTGATGACGTCACATTATAATTGAGGGCTCCCACAATGCCAAATTTCTAAATCTATCTAAATGCGTACGATAAGGCAACCCCTTTAATTATTTTTTGCGTAGTGGTACACTATACACTGTGTCACTTTACTGGCACTGTCAAAGTGCTAGATGTCAGACAGCGGGTCCAAATCAAACTCCGTAGTATAATCCACGCGTAAATTGTGAAGAATCTAACCACACACAATAAAGTACGACCGGTCACGCAAAATACACCAATGTCAAATGAAAGTCATTGCTTATTTCTTATTTAATAAATTCATTACGTTATATAAAAAAATAATAACTACAGAAAACGAGTTAGAAACCATTTATCTCGAAATGGTTTTCGATTTACTTACATTGCAAAAAAATAGACATCCCCAATTGGATTGTTACTTTCGCATTTATAATATTAGTATGGATATGGATTAATTTTAAGAGCATTATAGTTACTATTATGGTCTGACAAGCTCGTGCGCGACCCTCCGCGGAACCCTGTCGCGGTTAGCGTTTGCCGCACTTATTAAAAACAATCTTGTTAAGGACAGCAGAGGCTCCCTGCGACAGGGTTCCGCCGAGCGCCGCGCACGAGCTTGTCAAGGTATAGTATACTAGCTTTTGCCCGCGGCTTCGCTCGCGTGTACCATAAGTATTCCAAAGAACCAAGATATCAAGCAAGCAAGCAGGTCCACAATTGACCGAGAAATCGGTGAACATACCTACATAAAAAAATACATAAAGTGGAATGCATAACCTCCTCCTTTTTAGAAGTTGGTTAAAGAACCCTTTGCGGCCTACTTACAGTATAAACTTATGCAATTTCGAAATTTTAGCTTTCTACAACCAGTAAAACGCAAAATCCAGTTTCTCCCGTTCCCGTAGGAATTTTGGACAGTCCTCTCTTAATACTCCTCTACACTCCCCAAACAACATACATGCCGAATTTCAGCTTTCTACGACCAGTAAAACGAAAAATCCCGTTTTTTCCTTATCCAGAGGGAATTTCCGAAAATCCTTAAAACTGTTTTTTACTATTATAATTACCTAGTTTTATGCCAAATTTGAAGAGTCTGGTAATTATAGTTCATAGGATCCCGTTGAACTGAATCTATAAATCCCGTTTTTTCCTTATCCCGTGGGAATTTTGAAAAATCCTGAAATTAATGTTTTAACTAATGAAATACCTACTTGTGTATCAAATTTGAAGAGTCTAGTTATTATAGTTACTGAGATAGGGTCACTCGGAATCGAATATATAAATCCCGTTTTGTCCCGTTCCCGTGGGAATTCCCAAAAATCCTTCCTTAGTGGGATGCCTACATTGTATAAGGTAAACTTTCAAGTCTCTAAGTCCAGTAGTTTGGGCTGTGCGTTGATATATCAACAGTCATTTAGTTTATTTATACATTTCAATCCCATCGCACCCCATCCAGGGAGATGGTATTTTACGTCTGCCACGTCGGATTTTAAAATTGTTGTTTTTTTCATAACCAGCGACCAGATAAACCATAGAAACAACACCCACGTTGATTTTCAGATTTTGTTACCCCTTGCCCCCCTTTTAGGGGTTGAATTCTCAAAAAACCTGAAACACGTGTTTACTCATTTATCATTAGGAGTACTTCTGTGAAGTTTCGAATAAAATAGTCGAACTTATCTTGTTTCCCCATACAAACTTTGGACCCCCGTTTGACCCCTTTAGGGAGTGAATTTTGAAAAATCCTTTCTTAGTGCACCCCTAGACCTTATAAGTAACCTACATGCCAAATTTGGAATCTCTAGGCCCAGTGGTTTAGGCTGTGCGTTGATATGTCAGTCAGTCAGTTTCTTCTTTTATATATTAAGATTGCTGTGCTCTTAAATTCATAAGAATTTCATCACAACATTAAACGCAATAAACAGTCCTGGGCCCAATCGCATAACAAAGTACCTACAACTTATATTACAAGCGGAACTCCCTTTCTAGTTAATATAACTGAAGCAAGAGTTCCGCTTGTAATATTAGTTGTAATTTGTTATGCAATTGGGCCCTATTTTGAGTTTAATAACTTAAATTACAGGTCAAGTCGTAAACGCGATTCGCGAATGGCGCGCCTCGGGTTGGTCCTCGCAAGGGATCCGAACCCGGTACATCAAACTGCCAGCCGCTTACCAGGCGGGAGTCACCGTGGCCGCGCTCACCGGCACCGATGCCCATAAGAGGTTGATGCACGCCGCCCAACTGCCCATAGTAGCGCCGCACGTTGAAAAGTTTGGCGTTGGATAGGTAAGCTTTTTCATTGAGTTTAAGCCTTTCGTTCTGGTAAAGTCGTACACAAAGTTTACACATTATGCCAGGTTCAGGGCAATGATATCTGCTCCTCTGTCCTGTAGGCGAGTTAACTCGTTAACAGAAATTATGTTCTTAAATCCGGAACACGACTTAACTCGGCCAGGTAAAACTTTTTCAGAGCCGATAGACGAGATAACTCGTTAGCTAATATTATCAAAATAAGGGTAAATCTTATATATAAAAATCTCGTATCACGGTGTTTGTTATCGAACTCCTCCGAAACGGCTTGACCGATTGACATTGACGTACAATAAAACAACTAGACTCCCAATCACGCTCAAAAATTGTCCGAAGCAAAAGTCTGCACACGCGTCTATTGTGCAGAGTTTTGGTTCAGTTGTGTTTCGACCACGCGTTGATTACAACGTCACTTCTTGCCCCGTATTCGTATATGTCTCTTTCGCATCGTAATCAGGCTCACGAGAAAAAAAGAGACAGACAGTCTAGCTTCCGCTTCGCATGACCACTCCACTGCATTCTTTACTCTTTAGGCGGTTTCCAGCGCGTGACGTCATGTCACTACTTCTAACGATCGTATTCAATGGACATTAAACATTACTGCTAGGAAATAAGATGTTAATTTGAATGAATGCTGTTAATGTTATCTGTATAAATTGATGTATACGTACACACAACGCCGCTCGGACGTTTTTTGAGGAACTTTTGTTAAGCGATTGGGAGTCTAGTTGTTTTATTGTACGTCAATGCCGATTGATATGAAATTTCTTATCCATGTATATTTGGTAGGACTGGGAATAGGTCGTAGGCTATTTTTTATACCCCTAAGTGATATATGGCAAACCGACGTTTGTGGGGACAGCTAGTATTTTATAAATTTCTATTGTTTGTGGCTGTTTGCGCCTGATTGCCTTGGTCTTAAACTAAGATTTTACTTTATGCACTAGACTAGAGCATAAAAAGCCATATTATGCAGCATTCTCTCGATATAAAAGAACAACTTTACGAGCATGAGAAGTGAAAAGGCTATTTTTACTTACAAGTAATTGTGACAATCTGCCTTATTGTTCTGATGTAGGAACTGTCATAAAAAAATGGTAAAGCATTTACTTGATCCACTTTACATCAGTTTATCTGGCTGGAAGCACTAACAAGTGAAGATACCCGTAAGAGGATAATGATTTATTATCAGTGAAGTACAAATGGAAAATCATTTCAAATATTTAGTATAAAAACTTTTTGAAAAGTCTTGTCAATACTAATAACGTTGTCATTGTTGACAGGTATATGTGAAAACCTAAATTACCAAGCCATAATCTTCAAAAAAAATAAAACCTAAATTGCAGCAAGAGTGGTGTCACTTTAATAATAAATCAAAACGATTGTAAAATGCAGTTTTAATAAGGAAAGGGGGCTTGGGCTTACACCTAAGCGTTGTTAGCAAATCCAATATTTTTACTTGAACGTTATTCTGACTAAAATTATACGTATCCGTCAATCTTCGTGTTTTGGCTGTTAATGCGATATTTTATTTTGATGCTAAATGAAGACTAGTTACTGCTTATACGTCAGTCTCCTCTACATGCCAAGAGCAACGACTACATAAATATCGCAGATGGTTACTCAATTCTCGTTCTAAAATAAGTTTTTGTAAAAATAATGATACATTTTTTGTCGGCTGTGCTTGTATTGTGAGACTTTTTAAAAAAAATTATACACATTTAAGGACTTTAATAAAAAAAAACTTAATTGGTTTCTACTTTCTTTGTGTATCGAAAGTCACCCATATAGTTAGTATGACTAACTTTCGTTACAGAAAGGACGCGATCGTGATTTTGTTTTCATTAAGCCATTAAGTATTATGTATGTACATTTTTTTTGAAAACTACTGTTGTCATCCATCCTACATAGGTATACCTAATTTCAAGCCAATCCTATTACTGGAAGTGAATCAAATATGACTTGCAAGATTTGATCTTAACAAATATTACAAGTTAAATATTTATTCTAATGTAATAGCTCCATCAGTACTATTGATGACTCCACTAATTTCAAGGATTTTATTTAGCCGTTATTCAGTATCTAGTCAAACTTAACCCAAATCTCTTTTTGACCGGCGGCTATAATTTATAAATTAGTTAACCGTTGTTGCCCAGGGTGCACCAGCCCAAACGGTAATCACACCCTAGAGACTCTCTGGCTCGAGCACACGGCATCCGACTCACATCCCGCCCATTTTTTCTTTCATTCACACACTTTGTACTAAGTAGCGCAAACCTTACAGGGGCCGCTGCTGAGTAACTTTGTACATGATCTTATTTACACTTTGAAAACCGAAAATTGCCGAAGGGTATAAATTTAGTCAGAATTCTGAAATTTCAGGGTACCCCAATTTCAGAACTTCACGTGATAATCTAGTAGAATGAGCGAGTAAAAATGTTTGCAGCGTTATTAGGTTGGGTCTGTATTTGTATCATTTTAAGGGCGGCGCCCACTGACGGCATGGCACGGCGCGGCATTTTATTACTATCAAGTTATTTTGAATCTTATTTCAATGAGTTTAGAATTCATGTTACTTTATTTCGATACCACGATGCCGCGACGTCCTGAGGGCCGACGCCACGCATAACCAATAAAGTAATATGAATTCTAAACTCATTGAAATAAGATTCAAAATAACTTGATAGTAATAAAATGCCACGCCGTGCCATGCCGTCAGTGGGCGCCGGCCCTTAGCGTATCGTATCTCCGTCGAGTAACACCGACGAGTGCTATGATCGTTAGTTTGGAAGCTTAGATCAGATACGGCGTGTTATATGATTGTAATCGCATATCTTTTCGCGTCCAAATTAAAGATCATTGATACTCGAGATACGATACGCTAAAATGATACAAAGATGGACCCATCCTTAGCTGACATTGGCTTCTGACGTTTGATATTATTGTAGTACCAATTAGCATGTACTTATATCATATTATTTGTAATAATATAACAACAATCAAAATTATATCATGTATTGTTGAAATTAACTGTCTAGTTTACATTTTTAACTGTCGAGAATTTCTGTTAATTGTGGTCGTTAAGTGCGTCATTATGTCTTCCTGGATATTATCTAGCTTGTGAATTTACCTCAATTATTAATACATTCACCATGTTCACGAATATTATTCAGTTAACTTTCTTCGTACATTTTTGCAACAATTTTTTGTTACGCCTGTCTTACCAGTTTGGAAAAAAAAGTAATGTTTATTTACTTGTCACAAAAATCGCATTTACGATGTGATATGGCCAGGACAAAAATGGAGCCAAAATGTAACGAAAAAATCCTTACTTATTTGGTTCATATTAACAATTGTCAAAGTTATTATTTAAAAATTGTATTTCTTGCGCTAACTTTGTTATAGTTATAGTTATAATACTAAAAAATTTCTTTGCAGCTTCTCGTGCACCAAAACCGATGGACCAAATTTCAGAACAGCGCAAGCTAATATCATAAAAATATGCTTTGTAACCACCGATATATCAATCATTATAAATTTTCTTGAATATTACCGACATGTATTTTAATTATTATCTTAATGTTAAACTATGATTAAGTACGCTTGTCGTAATTCATCAGTTCATCACAAAACGCTAAAGACGCCATTGAATTCTACGACGTCATGGGTCATACACAGAGTAAGAAACAATTGTTGTCTTTCCTGTGGACATAAAATTAGCGACTCCCAGTCAACAAACTTAACATTAATTTAAATGGACCGAAAGTTGGCCAGGCGTCCCACACGCCGATGTAGAATTGACTAAATATAAACCCTTAACTTTTGCCATGTTCTTGTTCACAGGAGAAACGCAAACAAAAAATGTGTATGGACCTTATATTAAAGTAAAAACTTTGTTTGGGGGGCTACAAAGCGACTTACATTAAGATTATCTTTTAAAACGTTATTCTGTACCTGTTTCATTTTTTTTACATAAAAATGCTCAAGGAATGTGACTAGAAATCTTACTAAGTAACATTGAAATGTAGAAGTTTGTTTGTTATAAGTTTTATTTAACTTTGCGATTTTCGTATGTAACTAAATAAAAAATAATAAAGTATGTCGCTCTCAATTTATGCAACTCGAATTTACCTACTTAATTTTTTTTCATGGATGATAATGCAGGTACATCAGCAAAAGACCTTGTATTAAAAATTAACTGTGTTACCAAAAAAGCTTAGGCAATCTTTGAACATGTGTTTAACGGGTGTTAAATTTTTAATGGTTTAATCACACGTAAACAACTGCTCAGATTTGGATGTTTTTATTATATAGGTAACGCTACGAGAGTTGAGGCGAATAATTACACTCACAGCTACATAAAGTACTGATTGCAAAAAAGTAGTGAATGAATGAAATGAGTGAGTGAATGAGTGTGAGTTATATGATCTTATGGTGAAATACCTACGAAATACTATGCATATTATAATTTTTCTTTTTTCATATAACCTATTTTTGAAATAAAACAATTTGAAACTGATAAGAAATATTCGCATCAATAAAATCGGTATTTTATAAATAACGAAAAATATGCTTATCTGATTTAGATAGAATAGATCAAAATATTTTTTTTTGTTTTGTTCGAAGTAGATATATTTTCCTAAATAATTCTTAACGAAATAGGCTGAAGAATTTTTTATTCAATCTTGTAATTCACTATTGAGTCCGTTGAACTTGCTATCGGTATGAATAAATGTCAAAATTCCGCTGTCTTTACATGACGTGTTGTTGTGTGCGTGACCTCAACTCTCGTGGCGTTACCTAAACACGTCTATAGACCATGACTCGCGAGTCGAACATAGGATACTTTATTTCCCTAAAAAAGAAGAAGTTTGCTTGGGAATTTAGTAAATATCTCATAAATATTTCATCGCCTACAACTGGTTAACTTTTTTATTGTTACGCAGACAAAATAGCGTGCAAAAACCAGTGCTACCCAACCACTCCCTCAGAGTTCAACATTCTCCAACGAAACATTTGATATTCAGTAACCAATTTTGTGCCGCTAACTATCGTGGGATAACTTGTTCCACCAACCACGTTCTTGGCTAATTAAGTTAGAGATCGACTCATTCATAAATAATTCACGCTTTAATCATTATCACTTATTTCTTAAACAATGATAAAATTTAACTTCATTTTGTGACATATTTTCGACGGGATATTGGCCACGATTACCTTTGATGAGCAAATATCAAGTCAAAACGTTTATTCTATAAGTAGGCAGCAAAACGGCCTTTACATATTACTTTTTTATAATAGCAGCGTTTTCGAAAAGACTATCATTGCCAAGCAGAATACACCGCAAAAAAACTTAGCCGTAAGTAATTTTTCAAAACAATAATTACATTACAATTCAATTAACTATTAATACAAGCAAGATGAAGAAAATTAAAAATTAATAAGACAAAAAAAAAATAGGTAGGTATGGAAATATATTTTAGTACCACTATACTTCTCTAGTTTTTACAGAAAATGTCTTCATGAAAGTTCAAGTTCAAGCTTCATGACTACATACATGACGGTCACGAGTAGACTGATCAAAAATCACCCTCAATATCCCGTAGAAAAAATGCCTATTGTAATTAAACGTGAATCATTTCATCCTGTCTTCGTTTTGTGTCTATTCTAGGCTGTTCCAGGTTTTGACTCCGCTCAAAAGTCTCTTTATATTTATATTATGTAAAATAATATAAGTAGCACGTAACTATGTATCATCAATAGAAGTTTTTGGCTAAATTTTATTAGCCACACTCTAGTAAGGTGTAAATATAAGACATTGAAATATGCATTAGGGCAATTGGTGCTTACTAGTCAAAATTATATTAGCACATGTTATTATTCCCGACCAGTTGACACGAAACTTCTGTAACCACCTTGTATTGCACAGATAATTATTCATTATCCAATTACACAAAGCGTGCCTATCCAATGTTTATTTATTATCTTAGTCATAGATTTGTCATTGTTGGGATCTTTTGAGACCTGTTGCTTTTTTTGTACCTGCAAAAGCGTTTAAGGTCAATAAAAAACGTTACGTTTATGTATGCAGCGTGCGTTTACGTGTATATATACTTGTTCAAAATTAGCAGAACGCTACCTACGTCATTGAGCATCAAGGACGTGCTAAGCATTTTTCAGCATGCTTTATTGCAACATGTCATTTAACGTATAAGCGTGCTTTTTAACGTGCTATTATTGAGCAAGTGTATTATAACTTTAGTCCAATCAATGATGCGGTAAACCCTAGCTATAATTAACCGTTTTATAGAATTCGTTTGTAAATGGTATTTCCTAAATATATTTAAAACCTTCAGAATCGAGTTAGTAAGGTTTGCCAACTTAAAAAACTTGCTAGATGCATTACACTAAACGACAAAATTTCACGGACAGGTAAATTATAGTTAGGATCCCCAAAGGAAAATTTTCTTTTGATTGGATTATAAATCTAATAGGTGGCATAAAATTATAATATCTGTTAAGTTATTATATTGTACTCGTAAAATAGAGGCAGTAATACTGCACCTGACAACATTGATACGATGTAAAAGCAATGTTTCGTATAACATTATATTTTTGGAATATAATATGATAGAATATTTTTGTTTTATTTTTTCTGCAAATTATCTACCTGCCTTCAGTCGAGGACAAAGAGATGTGTATACATTTGAAAGTTATTAAAATGTCCTTTTGTATACATAAATTTGGCACCATAAGTGTTCACATATGCCCGACATATATCTTGTGCATAACAATAGGAAACGAAGTATGTAAAATTCTTTAAATGGGCACATGTATTTGTAACTTTAGAGGGTATACATCTCTTTGTAGTCGAAGACTGTACATCTTAGCCAGTAGCTACATTCTTTTCATATAGCCTTTGACATATTTAACGCATTCACTGCCGGGAAACGCATATATGCGTTTTTGTGACGTTCGCCTAGTGCCGCTGTCATAGTTCGGGAGTAATTTGGTGCGTTTGTGGCATCTGAAGAAATTTCGAGCTATCTCAGTTAGTAATTTTTCTCAGATAATTTTAACTTAAGACAGTCTTAACTTTTAAATGACGACTTCTAGCTGTAACCTTTGAGGATTGTTGTAACAAGTGTACAAAAAAAAATTGGTTTTCGGTGACAAAATATTTTATTCAATTAAACATCTTAACACTAAGAACAACAGACAATACAACATCATTGGTTTTAATGTACAAATTTAAATCTTGGGCCGACGTGAAACCTTGCCGCAATGCGTTGTCTCTATGCTATGAATTAATACATTTATTACGAAAAGTAACATGAAGTTTATTGCTAAAGGATTCCACAACGGCTTAGCAATCAAATTTGCTGACTTTACCTTTACACGTAGGTAAAATAGCAGCGCCTTGTTTATAAAAAAATACGGATATTGTAACGTGTATTACTAAGAGAAACACATGCAGAACAAGTTCCGTATCTTCTGTTATGATAAACGGGCCACAACTCTTATCTCGCTGGAAAATTTGGAACCTACTAAATAAGGAAGACTTCTTCATAAAACAATATAATTATTTTACTCATTATTGTTTTGCATATAATAAATTGACTAAAATATGAGGTACATTAATCTTAGTATATTAAATTATATATAGCTTAAAGAAAATCGCCAGGGACTGAACCCGTTATTAAAATAAACACTAAAAGTCTGCCATGTTGACTAAACATTCTTATCCAGAGAGAGACATAGACTAATAGGTTTTTAACTTTTTATTAACAAAGGGGTACCTAATTTAGCCGACTTCATTAATTTTTTAACATACTTGACTTGATAAATACTTTCAACAGAAATATTTATTACAACAATGTGGTATAAAGTTACTGTGCTAATATTGAATCAAAACTTACTTACTAAGCGTAGGTAATTATAAATAGGTATTTAAGTTTTACCTTCCCATTAGATTCTAATAATATTTTTTTCTTGAATAAATCTTGTAAACTTTCGTAAAACTGTGTAATCTGTATTTAATACAATAATTACCAGCATAATAAAGAGAAATAAATAAACTTTTTGTGTAAAATAACAAAACACACATAGGTAAACTGGAAAAAATATTGAGCAAAAAACTTGAGTAGCTGTCGTCGATGTTCATTTTTAGGGTTCCGTATTCCTACAAGGAACCCTTAGGTATAGTTTTGCCATGTTCGTCTGTCTAGCTATCTGTCTGTCTGTCTGCGGCTTACCTTAAGCTGTTAATACTAGGAGACTATAATTTTGCTTGGGCGTATATATATATTAACCACGCGGATGGAGTGGTAGGTACCTTTTTCACCTGACTGTCGAAGGAGGGTTATTCTTCCTCTAGGTACACACACAGTGGAGATGATTTTTGTTTCTCGTCTAAACCCAGTGTAATATATCGTTTGATAGGCATTTAAAAAACATTATAAGGTTTGCTGCGAACGGGATCCGTTTGCAAAATATTTAGCAAAAACGTAGTGACTTTTCAAAAATTTTTAATTATGTAACTTTTAAAGGGTCTAATAAAGTTAAAATAGCCGCATCAGATTTTGAATGAATTTGAATGTTATATATAATATGTATATACAGTGTTAAAAAATAATTTATTATGAGAGAGAGAGAGAGAGAGAGAGATATGTTTATTTACACATATTCGATACAAACACAGAAAAAAAAATACATTTGACAGGAAATTTACAAATAAAAAAAAAATATCGAATAGTATAAATTGGGCCCCACTCAGCATAATGTTGTGGCAAGCCACAACGCTGTTTTTCAGTGGGACCCATTTAAAAACTAAACACAAAAACATACACACTGTGACGACACGAACGTCAGCGAATAGTTCGCAACAAAAACCAAATTAGAAGCCGGAAGTAAATATGTATGGCAACACTTGATCGGCTTAATCGCATTTGAACTTTTAAACCGTAACAAATTAAGCCAAGATTTGTTATGGCTATTGCAGTGATCATCAACAATTTCAATAATACTGATACTGTAATGCATCACATAACCTTCGAACAAAAACAAAAAAAAAACTTAAAAACAATGAAACATTCTTTTGACCTAAAGCTGGGTGAGAACACAGCCCGGCCTTGTGAAAAAATTAACTACCGCCGTTTACTTGAAAAAGAAAAAAAAATACATATTAACAGAAACAAACGAACAAACAAAGAGTCAATCTGCCAGTCTCAGATGCGCCTAATTTACTTGTCACCCATGAGTGCTACCCCAGCCTGAAGTTTTGTTGGAGCGAGGTAAGTACAAACATGTTGTAACTAGGATGCACTTAGTGCGAGAAAGTGTCTTTTACATTTCAATTTAAAATTATGTCTTGACTTTAGAGCACGGATCGGTGGAGGCAGATCATTCCAACACTTCGCGGCCGCGTATCGGAAACTACCGCGAAATGAAGCAGAGTGGTGCGGAGGGAAAATGAGCTGAAGGTACCTCTCCGATCGGACTTCCGCAGACCTGGCGTGTCGCGGCCAGGTCAGCCTACCATACAGGTACGAGGGTTGCTGCTGGTTTACAATACCGAACATAAGGGTGGCCATGTGCAACTTTCGACGCGAGGACAATGTATGTTTACATACATTGCTCGATCTTCCACACAACACGTAATTTCATCTTGAATAAAAAGTGCCATTGAAAAACTTATGCAGGGCTATTCAATCGGACTTAAATAACGCCGTAACATTTCGAATTATTTTAATAACACCTTGGGGAGCTCTTAGAAATTCGAAGTTCGTATCGCGCTATCCCTTTCACTCTTCCCTTTAAAGGATCAGCCATACTGCAGCTTAAAATATGGAAACGTTACGGAAACGCAGTGACGTGCCGTAAACGTCAGAATTTACCGCACGCTCTCCATAGTAAAGTTGTGACGTTTACGGTGCGTCACTGCGATTCCGTAACGTCACCGTTTTTTAAGCGGCGGTTTAGTCGCACCTTAATACTATTAACGTGAATGAAAGGGTAGTTCAAATTTGTTTTATGGAACATGACGTCATCGGACAGAATAAGATATTATAGCGCCATCTAACGGCTCAGCCGGGGATTGCTTGCCTTACATTCCGCGCTCTCGCCGCGCCCGTCAAGTTCGCGCGCCTACGCGTTGGCCAATGGGGTGATTTCCCTCGCCCTTCTTTAATTTTACCATTGTGTATGGTAACACTGTTAGATTGTAAGATTTTCTGAGGTGAAATGATTGTGCAACTTGAGATCTGTGTTTGCTTTTGCATTAAAATCAAGATTAATCCAAGCAATCCTTTTTCATCGCCCTGTTACAATATTTTTTTCTTATTTTGTATTATGGAACATTCAATACTTTTATTTCTTTTTTTGTTCTTGACAAGGTAAATAAAACATTCTAGACACACACTCTAGAAGAAAACATTAACATTGATTGTGGCACTTGTCAAAGTGACTAATTTAATTGATGCATTATGAATTATGAGGATGATGATTTTCCTCTAACTTGAGATTGGTAGAGTAACGGTTGTTCGCTACTATACGACCGATCGCCTATGTTATTCAGGCAGATATTTGATCAATGGTATGATAGAATAATTGTCATTATCAGTGTCATTTAGCTTCTCATGGAAAATTTTGGGAGAAAGTATGATTTCCATTTTGTTCTATGGCATGAAATTCGGGTGAAAAGCTAGTACCTATGTAGTTCTATGGAAAAAATACGGGAAAAAATTGATATTTCGTTCTATGACGTCATGTTCCATAAAACAAATGGGACATACCCGAACGGAATGGCACAATACGACGTTCGAAAATCGAATTAAGGAGTACAATATTGTCAGTAACTCCCAATCAGTGCTCCCTACATTCAATCCACAATCAATGCTTCCTCTTGTAAATCATATCAATAAGCCGAACGAACAATGCCGGTGACAGTTCGCTGGGCAAAGCGTGAGCCTGCTTTATCAACGACTCGTACATCCTAGTTTCCTCTTCAGCATACAGCTCAGGTAACCGAAGTTGCTTGTATAGTTCCTTTATACGCTCGATGTGTGCCGGTTCCCTACTGCCGTAGCAAGTAGTGAAGACAATTTTTTGGGCGGGGTTACACCGTTGCAAAGCCATTACCGCTAGCCAAGAACACTTCGCTTCTTGTATGTCTGTACCCATTTTACCTGTTAGTGACTCGTCGCCGTAGCAGTCTATGTAGTCATCCTATAACAATACGTCGTGGTTGAAAAAAATCTGATGGCACGAGGCAATAAAAAAAAATACCAATCAACTGACGTATAGTCGACCAAGAAATTATTTTACAACGCTGAGGTTCAATGTCAGTTGTACGGTTTAACACGTTCCCTGTCCGCGCCTTGAAGTAGAATCTTATTACAATGAAATAAGAGCTATCGTGCCCCACGTATGGGTCACTGGACTGTGAACGTGTTAAAACATCAAAGGCTATTCTCACTTACAAGTCAATGTGACAATCAGCTTTACTGCTTTTTTATTGATATAGGTGTCATTAAAAAAAACCGGCCAAGTGCGAGTCGGACTCGCGCACGAAGGGTTCCGTACCATTATTTATAAAAAACGGCAAAAAATCACGTTTGTTGTTTGGAGCCCCTTATATTTGTTTTATTTTAATTTAATTATTTATTTTTCAGTGTTTAAATAACTAAAGATTCTGTTAATATTTCAAGTGTCTACCTGTTGCCGTTATCAATATCGAGCAAAAACGAGCAAAAAAAAACACGTTTGTTGTATGGGAGCTCTCTTAATATCATAATTGATCTATATCATAATTTTATTTATTTTTTAATGTAATGTTCAGATGGGCATAATATTAAGCCTAGTTTTTTGTACGCCGATTGGCAAAACATAGTGCAACAGTAAGAAATGTAACATCTCTGTATTTATGCAGCCATCACCTATGTTTCACAAATAAAACACTTTTGACTTTTGACTTAAATATTTATTTTATTGTTTTTTAGTATTTTTTGTTGTGTTTTGCGGCAACCGAAATACATCATCTGTGAAAATGTCAACTGTCTATCACGGTTTCATGAGATACAGCCTGGTGACAGACGGACGGACAGCGAAGTCTCAGTATTAGGGTCCCGTTTTTACCCTTTGGGTACGGAACCCTAAAGATGGTAAACCATTTAGTTGGTCGACTACACATACTTTTATGAGCTGTCAAAGCACGATTCTTCCATAGATTTTGTATGGTAAGTAATTGCTTGTTCCAATAGTTTCAACTAACTGTTTATTTGTTTTAAAGCAGCTAAAAGTAGAATTTCTCAGTTAATTAAAAAAAAACAGGGCTAATATAAACTGTTTTTTTTTATTGTTTTATGTCAAATATTATTGGGTTGATGTTGAAGTTGACACCACAAATCAATTGACATTCCTTTTATGTGGTGTCAAAACGAGATTCCCTAATTTTGTGTGGTAATGGTAATAGCAAGCTCTCTTATTTGCTAAATCAATTGGCTATTTATTTATTTCAAGTTAGCTAAAAATCAAATACTCAACAGTTTATGGAAATTTAATTTGATTTCAGGGGTAATATCATTTTTTTTATATACCTGATGAATAATGAAGTTGTGTCTTAGAAGTATTCGTCTCTTTCTTTCATTCCGACCGCGCCTCTGCGTGTGTTGTCAGCATAAGAGGTCCGTTTCAAATGTTAAGTTTGAATTTCGACTCATTTATTGTTGGTTAGCCTAGGTCGGTTTGACTTTGAATTTAACACGAGTTTAGACGTCCGATAACATTTTAATATCTAATAATTACTGTAATCAAAGCTTTTGTGGTAAAAACACATTATTTAAAAAAACTTATACACTTGTCTTTTTATTTTGCATACCTGTATTTGGAAGAATTTTCCTATTTCGATGCACATGTCTTCAGCCTTATTATGCAACGCAGGGTCAGATATGTTGGCTAGCAGCATCCCAAGACAGACAGGGAGCTGGTACGTGTAATAAGCAGTCTTGTACTTGACGATAGCGTTGTACCGTTCTATCGTGAACAGACTGTAGTCAGACTTCTGGCGTCGCTCCATTGTAACGTCTAAGTATTGCCCGATAGCAGTGTGCATGAGACTCTGAAATGTTAAAATTGAGAGCATACATATATAATTTTTAACCGGGATGATGGATATAAGCTTTCTTTTGCATGGAATCCGGCGATAGGCGAATGTGGGGGGCGCCCCAGTGCTTTCTCCTTCCATTTGACCGTATCCAACGTCGCGCAGCTCGACTTGTCGGCGACCCGCTAGTTTCTGGTCGTTTGGAACCCCTTTCCTTGCGAAGAGACGTTGGTTCTCTTTGTGTGCTCTACAGGCTCTACTACGGGGAGTGCTCCGAGGAGCTATTCAATTTATTACCAGCTACGGGCTTCCACTATCGCACGTCGCGCCATGAGTCTGCGTTCCACCGTCACCACCTTGATGAATATACATCTACAACTGTGCGTTTCCGTCGGCATTTTCTGCCACGCACAGTTAAATTGTGGAATCAACTCCCGTCTACGGTGTTTCCAACTAACTATGACATCGGGTCCTTCAAGAAAAGAGTGTATTGTTCCCTTATAGGCCGGCAACGGACTAGTGACCCTTCTGGGGTTTCTGGTTCTCATGGGTGGTGGTGATCGCTTACCAACAGGTGACCCACTTGCTCGTTTGCCTCCCTCTATCAATAAAAAAAAAATGTGGGCGTCGAGGTGTATCTTCAGATTCGGCCCATTTAAATAAATTTTTGATTTCTGACTCGCTAATTTTATGTCCACAGAGGAGAAAAGTTTTGTCTTTTACGCTGTGTATGACCCAGATATGAAACGGTACGGTATGTTTGTATGAACCTTATTGAATCTTACCTCATTAAAAAGTTCCACTAAGTTGATATAGTACTTCTCCTTGCCAAAATGCGTTCGCAACACGTATAATATCGAGGAGTATAACAGCGAGGAGTCGTTAACAGCGCCCAGACCCACGTCCGGGAGTTGGTACCAGCAGGCCACCCCGCGTCGGGTCGTCGACCCGTCCATTATATCATCCAGCATTACTAAGTATCCTTGTAACTGTGGACAAGAGTTGACATTTATTCTTAAGAAACACTATTCTAGTGTAGCGATCTTAGCGCCATCTAGCGTCTAATACAAGTGGAGTACTAACAGGGAATTCGGTGACTGATGACAGAAGAGTGTCACTTTACTGTAGTCAGCGAAAAAAATCTACCCAAAACGTGAAGCTACTTTGAACCTTATGTCATTGAATGATGTTGTACTTTGAGACGCATAAAGCCGTTGTTGGCGTTGAAAAGGCAAAGTAAAGATATTTGATTGAATTTTAGTTGGGGGTCGAGTTTTTGAAATAACGCGTGCGAAAATAAAATTCTAACATTACCCATACAGAAATTTATAAAGATAAAATTTTGATATGAGAGCAAAAGAATGCAATTGATGATTTACGCCTTGTTTTGATGGCTCCATGTTTTGAGCGGCGATCGTGTTTCTACGTATTATATGATCGAAGATTCTCTTAAATTATATTTCACGTTTGTGAATATTTATTACACGATCATGAAGTACCTACCGCGTGTAAAGATTGCTACTGATACCTACTTAATGCTTTATGGGATCACGTTGAATATGTAAAGTGTTATTAATGTTTAAACAATTTCCTGCTCACTTACTATTTCCACACACCATCCCAGCGTTTTTGCCAAATAAATAGTTTCCTCGGTTATATTTTCCGGCTTCTCTAGCATTTCATACGCAAACAATGTCGTCAATCCTCTCGCTTTTTTGCCACCTTCTAAATTGTATTCTAGTACCTGTGTATCAAACATTACAAACTAAGTCAATAGACATAATAATTAAATTATGGCTTTATTATTGAGAAGTAAAGAAAAAATATTAATAGTGTTATAGTCAAATGGTAGATGACTCGGTGGATGGCTGGATATAATGATGAGGGGACGAGATAAGATGGCGCATTGGTAATCAATGAACCAATCGTAGTATGTAAGCTATGGTTGGCATGCAAAGTGTAACACATTATCTCATAAAGCCAAAGCGACGGGAAACAAACCGTCTAGTCGATAAATAGGAATTTACGAGTATTTCAATTGCAGAAGGATTTACTTGAAGGTTAATGTTGGGCATGTAACTCGGCATGCTCAAGGACGTTTACTCGTAAATTCCTATTTATCGACTAGACGGTTTGTTCCGTGGCAGGCGTACAGAGCACGTCACTTCGTTTGTTTTGTGGCGGTTAAGAGATTAATGGCTTTTGATGACCTTTACAGGCCAGAGGGCGAGCTGCCAGACAAGTTGCTCCGCTAGAGGAAATTGGTATGCTAAAAGGTGCTTACTAACATGTAGGTTTTTTACCTATGCTTTTTATACGATACACGAAAATACCTGTGATCTATATCACATATATGCGAAGTAATATTTTAGTATTAATATGTATTATGGAGACATCTATCGGGTGGTGACTCATTTATTTTTTACAAACAGCTGTCAATTATTTTTCAGCTATTACACGATAGGTGGCAGGATATTGTATGCTAATTTTTCATTTGCATATCTGTACCATATTCTCAACGATATGCACAAAAAAACAAAATTTTCTTCTTACTGTTCCTCCTTCTTCCTCCAAATTCTATCATAACTCCTTTACTATGACCGCCATTCGTCTTTGGAGTTCTCTTCCTTTGGCGTTAAGGCAAGCAAAATCCCTTCCCATTTTTAATAACCTTCTAAAGGCTCACTATTTGTCACAAACGTAATCCTCGGTCTTTGACCCTCCTTTATTCTTTTTGTTTTTTGTTTATATTGTTTCTTTAATTTCCTTTTTAAATCCTTTTCTCACATGCGGCTTTTTGTCATTTTTTCCATTGATATTTTGTATTAAGTATAAATTGTGTATAAGTATAAATTATATTGAATGTATTTGTTTATTTATAAAATTTATATTATAATTGTATTGTTTTTATTGTTTGTTGTCTATTAAGTAATACTGCGCTTCTCTTGTCTGTTATTTCTGCCACCTACATTAGGCTGTTGATATTTATTAATTTCTGAGTAATTGGTTGTCTGGAAGAGATCGCTTTTTAGCGATAAGACCGCCTATTGTCTACCTGAATTTTTATTTTCGTAATGTCACTGTACTGTTTTTGGTGATCAATAAAGAATATTTGTATTGTATTGTATTGTATTGATATACCGTTGTCGTAAAGTTCTAATTATGCTACCGGTCCAGATATAATTATTTCTTCGAATAAAAGCTGCAACCAACGTCAAGATTTCAAAGTGTGTGTACGAATGCGCATGGAACATTGACATTGCACAACACTGGTTTTGGTACAAGCTGGGACTTATGACTGGGGCCGGAATTCTCGTGGCACTTTTGAGGCGGTCATAGGGACTTCACATTATTTTATCGACTTCCGATGTACATATTATATCGATACATTATAAACCATAACATATTAAAGAAGATTAAAAGTAGAAAACAACAAGCGTTTTTATCGCTAAAGAGCGAATTCTTTCAGATAACTTTCGAGTAGTTGAAAATGTGAAATAGAGATATGAGAAATGAAAACAATGAAAAGTTAATAGTTTAGTTCAGTGTTAGAAGGAGCAATAAAATTATTATTATTATAATTCCTGTTTAAATTTTTCAATAAGTTGGTACCCGTGGGTTATCTCGAAGAGATCGCTCATTCGTGATAATACTGCCTGTTGTTAAATTTTACTCTTAATCATACTTTAAATGTTGTGTCACACAATAGTGAATTATCGATATACTTATGTACATATATCGGAAGTCGATAAATGAAAAGTCCCTATGACAGCCTCAAAAGTGGCACCAGAATTCCGACCTCTACTTATGACATGTTGTTTTGTTTTGTTTTGTCTATTCCTTGATTATACCTTTTTCAGCCAATTTGCAACTGTAGGCACTTCTGCAAGCTCACTGTTCGTTACGATTGTGTTAAGAACACTAGGAAGCACATCTTCAAAGGATTCTTTTGTAGTCTGTGTTGGTGATGCTTTTGTTGACATTCGGGAACAGTCGAATTGTTGCACACATCTGAAAATAAACAAGCTTAATTAAAAAGTTCAAGTTGCTAAGTGTTCAATGCAACACAAATAATTTATCGAACACAAAAAACAAGACAGGTATGGAGAAAGAAACATAGATAAGGTAGGTTAGGGAACTTACGGAGGGGCTGTTGCAAGTGTGAGAAAATTCGAACCTATCCATCAGTATTATTTAAGGACATTTTGAGTTGCCTTAAAGTTGCCAATAACCACCCAAAGTTATACCTAAGATTATTCCTAAAGTCGTTTTTCCTAAACACCGAGCACAGCACACTCCACCTAGCCACACCCTGTATAATTTTTAAATAAACAAATACTGTTATACAAACCGGATATTTGAAGTGGAAGAACCTATCTCAAAAGTTACAGAAGAGGAGTAAAAAAGTGATTTCAAATTTACATTTCTGCATTGAAAGGCAAGACGAAAGCGCCTCATGATAAATATCTTCACCAATAAATGTTTAAACTAACTTTGCTTGCTTTTGCTTTTTATAGCTTTGTTTGTGTGTTAATCACTTAAGAGATGACTACTCCCAACAGTGAGTTAAGACAGACTGTATAAGAAGTTAGCAACAAAGACACGCAATGTCTAACCAGGTGCTGCATTTAAATAAGAACACAGTTGTTTATCATAAATTTCAAAAGTATCTATAGAAACCTTATCTTTTTAAACATCAATTGTGTATTTAAAAAAAGGTGAGGGATCAATTTATTTTTAGTACAATGATGTTGCTCGTACATTTCCTTTCTTAAGGAGTTAGGCATATTTAGTAGTTCAAGAAATAATTTTGTACTAACCTGTTGATTACTTCAAACAGTACCTAATTAGTATTGTCATATTTGGTCAGGTGTTCACTAATTAGACATTTACAAGTATGCCTCAATAACAAGGTGAGTATTTAATTGAAAACTTAATTTACATAACTTTACAGAAGTGGTTCCACTTGTGTTTCACAATGTGCCAGAGATCTTTAAGAGATGCTATTGCCTTTGGCTTTATAGATGTACCATTGTAGACTGTATAACAGTCTTAAGAAGGAATGCAATGTCTTAAGTTCAAGCCTAGTGGCCTGAAATGTACATAAGCAGTAGCAAAATTGTAAAAAAAAATCAATGAAGATTTATTTATTTATTTATCGTATGGCTTACAAACTACGCTTAAATCATAACCTAAATTTACACCTCCCAAGATATTCTGTTGCTTCGCTCGTGAGGGTTTTGAAGTCCTCTATTCTCCCTCCATATTTTGTTAGGGGGCACTCCAGCACGATATGGCGTACAGTCTGTTTCGGGTGACCACAATGAAGATGTATATTAGGAACATACACATTAAGCACATTAAGGTACTTAAAAAAATTTAATTGATTAGAGTACGACACATGAAGGTAGAAAAAGGGTTCAAAAAGAAATAAAAATGTCACATTTTTGACAGTTAAGTACCTAATTAACGACCGCCTTAGCCTAGTTGGTAGTGACCCTGCCTACGAAGCAAGAGGTCCTGGGTTCGAATCCCGGTAAGGGCATTTATTTGTGTGATGAGCACGAATATTTGTTCCTAAGTTATGGATGTTTTCTATGTATTTAAGTATTTATTTATCTATATAAGTATGTTAATCGTCGTCTAGTACCCATAGTACAAGCTTTGCTTAGTTTGGGACTAGGTCGATTTGTGTAAGATTGTCCCCTAATATTTTTTTATTTTTTTTTATTTTATTTTGACTAGAGTCAAAAATCCAATTGTGAAAAACGAATGTCGAAAATGACCGCAAACCAATAGTAACGCTTCGTTGGTACAAGTAGCGTACGATCGTACGATAGGTTAGGTACCAACGAAGCGTTACTATTGGTTTGCGGTCATTTTCGACTTTCGTTTTTCACAATTGAATTTTTGACTCTAGTCAAAATAGTAATTATAAATCGATTGTACAATCGATACTAAATCACCTCGTTTCGGGAAAACAACCACTAAAATTTCACGGTGTATACTTAATGTTTTTTTTTTGTTTACAGTTTTGCTACAGCTTACACATTTCAGGCCACTAGGCTTGAACTAAATGTCTCATAGACACAGATCTGTACACATTTCAGGGTTATATATATACCCACTCAGTTACTTTTTACACGCTTTATATTAGCTTCACCTGTATGTTTGTATGTTTGTAACCGACTCTTTAGGGCGCGATTTTGACCCACTTCCCGGTTTCCGATTGAGCTGAAATTTTGCACATATGTGTAAATTGGATGACAATGCAATATTATTGTAACATGGAGCTGATCTGATGATGGAGCTGGATGGTGGCCATAGGAACTGTGTAATAAAACAACACAATCCCGTTGAGTTTGGGCTCGTTTGATTCGTCTTGACGAGCACTTTGATCCCAGATGGTAACCAGGGTCTGATGATGGAGCTGGAAGATGGCCAAAGGCACTCCACAATAAAACGACACAACCCCATCGAGTTTGGGCTCGTTTGATTCGTCTTGACGAGCACTTTGATCCCATATGGTAACCAGGGTCTGATGATGGAGCTGGAAGATGGCCAAAGGCACTCCACAATAAAACGACACAACCCCATCGAGTTTGGGCTCGTTTGATTCGTCTTGACGAGCACTTTGATCCCATATGGTAACCAGGGTCTGATGATGGAGCTGGAAGATGACCAAAGGCACTCCACAATAAAACGAAACAACCCCATCGAGTTTGGGCTCGTTTGATTCGTTTTGACGAGTACTTTGGTCCTAGATGGTAACAAGGGTCTGATGATGGAGCTGGAAGGGGGGTAGGTGGCGGGGTGGAGGGGAATGGGGTATGGGGTAAGGGGGTCGGGGGTTTAGAGGGTTGGGGGTTAGGGTGTGGCGGTTGGGGTTAGGAGATGGGGGGGGGTTTACGGGGAATAGGGTGGGGGTGTTGGGGGGTTCGGGGGTAAGTGATTTTGGGGGGTTGTGGGAAATGGGGAGGGGGTAAGAGGCCTAGATGGTAACAAGGGTTTGATGATGGAAATGGAAGGGGGGGCGGTAGGTGGCGGGGTGGGGGGGAGGGGTTGGGGGGCAGGTGGTGGGGTGGGGGAGGGGGGGTTCCGGGGGTTTGGGGGGTTCGGTGTTAGGGGGGTTGGGTTTAGGTGGTTCAGGTGTTTGTAAAATGAGGAGGGGGGGGTAAGGGGGTTTAGGGGATTGGGGGTAAGGGTGTGGGGTTTGGGGGGGGTTTGGGGAAATGGGGTGGGGGATGTTGGGGGGTTGGGTTTAGGGGGTTTGGGGGTTGTAGGTGAGGGGGGTAAAGTTAGAAAGAAAAAAAATGCAACTAAAATATAGAAAATAAATAATAGTTAAAAAAAACTAAAAAACACGCTTTAAAAAATAAAAAATAAATTTTAATAAATTTCAATTCACTATTCTTATAGTGCAGTAAAAAATCTTAATAAGCAATTATTATATTGTTATATCCAGATCAAAATTTGTAAACAATTCTAAATATTGATAAAATAAATAATAATAGTTTAAAATATTTTATTGTAAAAAAAGCGTGGGGTGCTTTTTAAGATGTTATCAAAATGATAATCCTTGACAATTGACACCATGCACCCCACGCTTTTTTTACAATAAAATATACTAAACTATTATTATTTATCTTATCAATATTTAGAATTGTTTACAAATTTTGATCTGGATATAACAATATAATAATTGCTTATTAAGATTTTTTACTGCACTATAAGAATCGTGAATTGAAATTTATTAAAATTTATTTTTTATTTTTTAAAGCGTGTTTTTTAGTTTTTTTAAAGTATTATTTATTTGCATTTACTGTCATTTATTGAAAAGTGATTTCAAACAATGTTATTATTGTCTTAAGGAAATTACCAAACAATGGCCAACCAATAGTGTGTTTATCAACCCCGACATTGGCAGAATCATCAATAGTATTGATGGAGCTATATTTTTAAAAATTGTTTGATTGGTCTGAAGCGCATTAAGTGGTTATCTAACTTTTACCATTATGGTTCTTGTCATATCAGCAACAACATGTACTATGTTACAATGGGTATGTGGTATGAATTGAAGTATTTGACTTTTAAAGGACACTGTTTAAAACATCTTAATTTATAATTCCTACAATACATTAGATCTACTTATTGGGTTTGACCATGCACCCCTTATTATGCAGTGACATCTGTATTAACATTTACATGCTATTTTGTAAAAACAAAATATTTGTTTTTGTAGGATTGGTTAGGGCTTAAAATCCTCAACATTTTTTGATGTAAGATTTTTTTAGAAGACACTCTGAATTGACTGATCAGCAAAGAAATAAAAACATTATCACAACTCACTAAACCCCTCCTCCCCTCTACCCCTTCTTGTGTTATCACATATACTCATATTTTGAGGGCCTTTCTAACCTCTTATCCTCCCAAGTTCCTATTTTCAACTGACTAAAAAAAGGTTGAGGTTCTCAAATCAACTGTATGTTTTTTTCTTATTGATGTAGTGCTTAAGATCCAGATTAGAATCACAAGTTTTGTAATTTTGGAAATTATTTACACATGTTTAAGGTTCTTTATTCATTGAGTACTTTGTACTTTATACAGTAAATCACGCAGTTACTCTTACAATTGATTTGTGCTTTATAAAATAAGCTAGGGCTCACAAGGATATGATTAGTGAAGTGAAGAGATCCCTTTAAGGGATAAGTTCGCCTTTGTACATCTGTATCTCTTGTTAACCATTTTTTTATCACTTTAAAATGGGACAACAACTTTTTAAGGAGATTTTGTGCAGAAATTAACTTTTTTTTTACAATAACATAATTGTCTTGCCACCCAATTTTTTTATTTAATTTTTTTCCAGTGCGGAAATATACTTTAGTACTGATTTAGTGACAACTTCCAAAATCTGTACAACTCTTGGCAAGAGTTTTGAAACAATTACTATTAACATACTTAGGTAGTTCAAACTATGTAGACATCTATACACCGTGAAATTTTAGTGGTTGTTTTCCCGAAACGAGGTGATTTAGTTTCGATTGTACAATCGATTTATAATTACTATTTTGACTAGAGTCAAAAATCCAATTGTGAAAAACGAAAGACGAAAACGACCGCAAACCAATAGTAACGCTTCGTTGGTACAAGTAGCGTACGATCGTACGATAGGTTAGGTACCAACGAAGCGTTACTATTGGTTTGCGGTCATTTTCGACTTTCGTTTTTCACAATTGAATTTTTGATTCTAGTCAAAATAGTAATTATAAATCGATTGTACAATCGATACTAAATCACCGCGTTTCGGGAAAACAACCACTAAAATTTCACGGTGTATAATTGGGAATGTCTAAAAAAAATTACCAATGGTTTTTATATTTTTTTTGTATAGAAAAGTAAATTATAAGAAACTAATTTCAATATGTTGTCATTTAGTTCTCTACTTTTTTCAAAATTAATTATTGAAACTATTTTAGTTGATGACGTCAGATTATAATTGAGGGCTCCCACAATGCCAAATTTCTAAATCTATCTAAATGCGTACGATAAGGCAACCCCTTTAATTATTTTTTGCGTAGTGGTACACTGCACACTGTGTCACTTTACTGGCACTGTCAAAGTGCTAGATGTCAGACAGCGGGTCCAAATCAAAATCTGTAGTATAATCCATGCGTAAATTGTGAAGAATTCTAACCACACAGAATAAAGTACGATTTGAACCCGTCACGCAATTTACACCAATGTCAAATGAAGGTCATTGCTTATTTGTTATATAATAAATTCATTACATAATATTAAAATTAAATAGCTACAGAAAACGAGTTAAAAAGCATTTATCTCGAAATGGTTTTCGATTTACTATACATTGCAAAAAAATAGACATCCCCAATTGAGTTAAATTAATACATATGTTCTATGGTTCATTGTTTTTAATCTTATGAAAAGGGGACATTTTTGCGTACCCAATTTGCTTATCGGGACACTGGGGCAGAGTGCCTGAGAGCGGGACAGTCCCTTTCAAAACGGGATTTATGGTCACATTACCAAAAACTTTACCTTCATTTATTACTATGGATAACTACTATTTTTGAATAATAAATACTTATGTGTCACTAATACCTGACAAAATGATCCTGACCAAATGTATATGCAACCACCCTTCAAATATTGCTTCTTTAATAATAATTTACAAAAAATTGGTCCACATAATTATTAGCCCATATTCCACACAGATGCTTTTGTAAATTTAAGTTTATAATTAACTCCCCTCCTCACAAGTATAAAAAAAATGTGGAATAACACCTTATTAAGAACCAAAATTTCTGCAAGAAGGAATTTTCGGTAAGGCATATTTTATAATTTTATGTTTTTTATGGATACAACTACATAAGACTTGGCCTGTATTTTAAGTGACAACGTTTTGAGAGAGGAAAGTAATTCTATGTAACTAAATTTCGGAATCCAATTTGGAACTTTTCTTTTCATGATAAAAATACACTCACCTGGATGCACGTTTGTGATTTCTGTATATGGAACTGCTAGTTCTATTTAAAAACCGGAGTACACTTGAGGTGTTCATTTTCAAATTTAAATTTGGCCTACTGAACAAACTTTCTCCTGTTTAATGACCGAATTCCGGAAATTAGTCCTGTTATACCTAACTGAACTTGTATTGTAGTCAAAACTGTTAACTGAATAGCTCGGGTAGTTGCTGTTAACAACTTGAGTAGTAATAACTAAAGATAATATTCATATTAAGAATAATCGTAAAAGTTATAGCTTAAAAATAAAAAGTTAATGATACATACAATATTACTTTTACTGTAATTAAATGTTGCCGTCACTGTCAATGTCATTATGACAGCGTCAATCGGATTGGTTATGTTATTGGTTGCCAATGTCGCCTATGAAAAAAAAATCGTTTTAAAAATTGCCTCGAACATTTCTTTCTGGAGTTTGAGTCACCAATTGGAAACCGTGTAATTTTATTTAATTTACGATTACTGTCGTCCTTTAGGACGTGTCTTGAACGTCATGGAAACTAAATTAAAGGTAGTGTAGTGTGCCAACCTAAGGAGCCCAAAATTATTTTACGCGCGTATTTTAGATATCTTTGCATCGACGTCGTATTGAGGTTGTGATACTTGTGATCCTCACCTATTTTTTTTTTAGAGATCCGTCCACCCTGCGCCAGTTTTAGGACAGAGTAATGTTTTATTATGGCTATTTATTTCCAGACCAAGATGATAAAGTATTTCGTTTCGTATCTATTTTATTTTAAATACCTACATATTTTATTTATATTATTGAACCCCTTTATATTATTGAACGAGACCATATTATCGTAAATTCACAAAATTTTGCGAAAAATTCGTTGTGTTGGCAATACTAGAATGGAACGCCAGTGACCAATCCGGTGCACTGCATAAAAATGTAAAAGTACTTAGTAATTTACTTATTTGTTTATTTGACGGATTATTTAATTGGGTAAGTACAAATTTCGATGTGCGAGTCCGACTCGCACTTGGCCGATCTTTTTTATTAAATGGTTATATCTTTTACAACTTAAATGGTTTACATAATTATAAATTAATGATATATTTCTTTGCCTTTATTTATTCGTATATTGCAGTTTGAATTGCAGTTGGTTTGGGGGCCGCCGTAGACGTCTCGCCCAGGGCGCTGGTATAAAAAAACCGACCAAGTGCGAGTCGGAATCGCGCACCGAGGGTTCCGTACAAATTTATATGTATCTATGAACATCCAGTCTTAGCAAACCCCTGCTCCTAAGGAAAATGTGCGCAGTTTGGGATCATTGTAGATTGGTTACTGATATAGACAGACAGACAAAAAAAATTATGCTTTTCGCAATTTTTCCTTTATCTGTGCTATAAGATCTTGCTTCGTACCAAATTTCAAGATTCTGAGTTCACGGGAAGTACCGTAGGTTTTGATTCCCTTGCGAGTGTCGAAAAGATAAATTAAAAACTTAAATTAAATTAAAATTCATTTATTGCCACAACCACACAAAATAAAAAGAAATACAATGAACATAAAAAAGAAGAAACAGTTAAAAAACATACAGAAACACACAAATCAAAAAAAAGACCGGCCAAGAGCGTGTCGGACACGCCCAAGATAGGGTTCCGTAGCCATTACGAAAAAATCAAGTAATATTTTTCAAAGGATTTCGTATGTGTACGGAATCTTACTAGTTTAGGTATGTTTTATACCTTAGGCTACTATTTACTCTTAAACTACAAATAATTCCCAAGCAATTTTAGCCGCTATAATTTTCCTTGTAAATGAAAAATATTAGTCCCAGGACCCAGGGTTCTTGAGGCTGGAGGAGCAGCAGTAAAATACGTCCGTCCGTTACGCTATTTATTGCAGAAGAGAGAAGGTACCCTACATACAAAAAGCGAGTATCATCTTAAACTACCCACATATATCACACCCTCCCACTGAATTATCACTAATCCGTACAAGCAATTCCTTTTTTTTTATTTGTTTATATAACAGTTTATAAACAATTAATATCTACACTAAGCTACAACTCATATCTACATTAAGCTACACTAACAATAACCCTTACATAAAAATACAATAGCTATACTATACCATACATAACTATACAATAGCTCAATCTAGTAAAAGGATTCAAAACCATATCTTAGAACGGGTTTCTTAATTCGAACTGGTCTGGGAACCTTCACTGGTTGGGCTACGGGCGACACGGGAGGCACGGCGGCGCGCGGCAAAGGCGGGTCGCCATCATCACGTCGTGCTATTACAGATACCTCCTGTTCCTCGCCCATTGTGTCGGTAGGCGCAACAGGACTGCCATAACTTTCTCCATCTGAAGATCCGATTGGAGGAGGTGTCGATGGTGTCAACGCCGCTGCGTCTGACCATCCTTTTTTTTTAATCTGATCTACGTGCCGTATGATTGGTGGACCATCTTCCCTACCTATTAAATAATTGCGTGATCCTACTTTTTTTTCGATTTTACCACCTATCCATTTTTCTCCCCGTGCATAACTTCGCCCCCACACTGAATCGCCTACCCTAAAGTCTCTAGCCTTACCGCCCGTATATTCTACCTGTTTTCGCTGAGCTTCTTCCACCCTATCTCCTACTTGCCGAGTACATGTTAGCAAATCTAGCCTGCATCGCAAACTTCTACGCTGTAACAGGACCGCCGGCGGCACTCCTGTTGTACTATGATCTACGTTACGGTATGCTAACAAGTATGATTGCAAAGCTACGTCGACGTCACATCCGTCACGTAATGCCTTTTTAACTGCCCGTTTGCATAGCTTAACTGCTCCCTCTGCGGTGCCATTAGACGATGGATGGTATGCTGGCGCAAAAATCACCTGTATCCCACTTCGAGCCATGAAGTCTGCATATTCTTTACTTGAAAATGGTGGCCCATTATCCGAAACCACTTGTTTCGGGAGCCCAAAACGTGCAAAAGTTTCCTTTAATTTGTGAATCACCGATGAAGTGGTCGTTTTGATCATTCTAAAAATTTCTATCCATTTCGAAGTTGAATCTACCAGTACAAGAAACGTGGTCCTATTAAAAGGTCCCAAAAAATCGACATGCAATCTCGTCCATGGCTCCATCTCGTACGGCCACGGCTGCGGGGGCGCCCGCGGCGGCGCGGGGCCTTCTAAAACACAAGTAGTACATTCTTTGCAGGTCCTTTCAATGTCGGTATCTATGCCTGGCCACCACATCACGCTACGTGCTATACTTTTCATCTTTACTATCCCCATATGTCCTATATGAATTTCTTTTAACACATTCCTACGCAAATTATTTGGTATCACTAAACGATAACCCCAAACAATACACCCCGCGTCGATATACAATTCGTTGCGCCGCACAATATAGGGTTTCATTTCGTCCTCTGAACAGGATGTCGGCCAACCGGCTTGTAAGTAAAACATAACCTTTTTTAAAACTACATCATTCTTTACGTGCTCTTGTACGGTTTTTCTAGTTATCGGCAAAAAATCTTGAACAAAATTCAAATAAGTCACCTCTGCCTTAGGCTTTTTTTTTCCTGTATCATCCTGTGCCTGCGTGTCTAGCCCTATAGGTAAGCGTGATAAAGCGTCTGCCGAATTCCTATCACTCCGAACGTACTCGATGTCGTAGTGATACCCGGCGAGCAGCACGGCCCAACGCTGCATGCGGCTCGCAGCCATCACCGGTATACCCGATTTATCTCCGAATATCGACACAAGAGGTTTATGGTCCGTTCGTAAAGTAAATCGCCTACCATAAAGGTACTGGTGGAATTTTTTAATGCCAAATATAATAGACAGCGCTTCACGCTCAATCTGCGAGTATGACTTCTCGGCTGAATTTAAGACGCGCGAAGCAAAGGCTATCGGCCGTTCGCCTTCGTGTGTCAAGTGGGAGATCACCGCTCCCACTCCGACACTACTAGCATCTGTCGTCAGAATTAGCGGTGACTCCGGCGAATAATGTGCTAACACGGGACTAGAAATAAGCATTTCTTTAATGTTTTTAAAAGCTGCCCTGCTAATATCGTCCCAAACGAAACGCGTATTTTTCTTTAACAACCCATATAAAGGCGCTAATACCCTGCTGATATTCGGTATAAATTTGGCATAATACATAATAAGACCCAAAAATGAACGAAGTTCCGACACGTTTTTTGGTTCACTAACCTTTTTGATGGCTTCAATTTTATCCGGGCAAGTCTGGACACCCTCCTTACTAATCACAAACCCTAAGTAGGTTACTGTCTTAGCAAAAAAGGTACATTTATCTTTTCTAACCTTTAAACCATATTTTTTTAATCTTTCAAAGACCTCCGTAAGTGTTTCGATGTGTGTACGATCATCCGGCCCCGTAATTATTATATCGTCCAAAAATACTCCTACCCTAGGCATGTCTCCAAATAATTGTTCTAACTTCCTTTGGAATATGCCCGGACTAGAGGCTAAGCCATAAATTAACCTGTTGTACATAAACAACCCTTTGTGCGTATTAATCACGGTGTATTGCTTGGAATCATCATCCAATTCGAATTGTGCATATGCCCGTGATAAGTCAATTTTAGAAAACCTATCCCCATCATGCAATTTCGTTAATAAATCGTCAACTCTCGGTAATGGAAAATGGTCCACTTCTAAGTATTTGTTTAGCGTTAATTTAAAATCTCCACACAATCGGATAGTTCCATCTCTCTTCATTACCGGCACAATAGGCGTGGCCCAGTCGGACGTGTGCACCGGCGTGATGATGCCGTCCCGCACCAGCTGGTCCAGCGCGCGCTCCACCGGCTCGCGCAGCGCGTACGCCAGCGGGCGCGCGCGCAGGAACACCGGCCGGGCGCCCGCGCGCAGCGTGAACCCCACCGTGCCACCCGTGTACCGGCCCAATCCCTCACTGAACACTTCACAGTAGCTGGAACTAAAAACATTTAAATTGAACGGTGATTCAATCACACTATGAAAATGCACAACGGGCACTTCGATACCTAATTCCTCCAACCATTGACGGCCTAACAAACTTGTTTTACCTTTACCTATAATGTACAAATCTAAGCGTTTGCGTCTAGATTTATAGGTGACCAAAGGGGTTATTTTGCCAATAGGTGATACAATTTCGCCTGTATAGTATCGCAATGTTAGATTACTACCCTCCATTTTACAATCCGGAAATAACTTCATATAACATTCCAAGCTAATACACGACACCGAGCTACCAGTGTCTATTTCCATCGTAAGCATTCTATTATTAACAAAAACATTAATGTTGTATGGTGCAAACTTTTTTAAGCTTTTAGAGTCTATAGAATAATTATTCACTCGTACCTCATCATCAAAACTTTCATCCGAATCAGATCCCTTCTCCTTTATGTTACACAGGCTAGCCGTACTCGCCAACATCTTAGGGCACATCATCTTGAGGTGCCCTTCTTTGTTGCAAATGCGGCACACGTAAACTTTAAACTTGCAACATTCTGTCAAATGCTGTCCCCCACACGCCTTGCACTGTCCTGCACCCCCAGTACCAGCTGATGTAAGCTGCCTCGAAGACCAACCGCGCCCGCTCCCCGCTCCGCTCGTGGTTCTTGGACCGCCGCCTGTCTTGCCCGCGTAGCCGTGCGGCGCGCGGCCGGCCGGACTGCGAGCCGCTCTATTGTTCGCCGCCGAGCGCCTCTGATGCCACTGCAGCTGATGCACCGGGGCATGCTCACCCGATGGCCCCGCTCGCTCCCTGGTGTTAGGCTCCATCAGCGCCGCATTAGTCTCTGCCGTCTCCATCGATATGGCTAGCTCAAAAGCTTTTGCGAACTCAATGTCATCCTCTATAAATAATCTTTGCCGTATGCCGTCCCTCCGTAATCCACATACGAACTGGTCCCGTAAGTTCTCCAAAAACGTTATCTGGTCAAATCTACAGTCTTTGGATAACTTTTTAAGCTCGGCCGCATACTCTGCAATAGTCTCATCACTATTTTGCTTCCGTTGCCGAAATTTGAACCTTTCTGCTAACTTACTGGGCCTTGGTTGTAAGTGATTCCTCATAATCGTCACTAACTCATCAAATGTCTTTGCCGATGGTTTCGCCGGTGTGCATAAGTTGACCATTAGCTCATAAGTCTCGCTGCCAACTACAGTTATTAATGTCGCAACTTTAACCGCCTGTTTTACATCATTTGCAATAAAGGATTGCTCCAACCGTTCTACGTATAAGTCCCAATTGTCTTTATTTAAATCGAACGGTCCGAATTTGGTCGCCGACATTGTTTATTTTCTTTAAAAAAAACACAACACACACTGAGCTAACACACGTAAGAAAGTTCCGTTCTCGTCGCCACTGAAAAATATTAGTCCCAGGACCCAGGGTTCTTGAGGCTGGAGGAGCAGCAGTAAAATACGTCCGTCCGTTACGCTATTTATTGCAGAAGAGAGAAGGTACCCTACATACAAAAAGCGAGTATCATCTTAAACTACCCACATATATCACAGTAAATATAATATATTTACTACCATTCTGAATTTTTTCAAATTTTTCCACCCAACAGTTAAGATTTTAGAGGGGGGGACGGTCGATTTTAATGAAAATTTTCACTTTAAAGCTGCTGAATATTTCGCAAACAGATCACTGAATAGAAAACTCATGTTAGCAACCCCCCCAATGGTTTTAAAAGACCTATCCAACGATACCCCACACTATAGGGTTAGTCGAGAAAAAAAACCCTAATAACTACGTGGCAATATAGGCTCAGGCTCAGCATAAATGCTGCCTGTTAGGAAGCCGGCGGCGCTGATTTTCAGCCTGCGCCCTCCCGCGGCGCGTTTAACATTGCAATATACGGGAAGGGCAGAGCTCACAATATAAATATTTAATTTATCAAGATTAGTTTTTTGGAGTCTTTGGAGTTGCGGCATAAATGGCTGTATCTTTTGATTGCGTTGGCTTAGAAGTTTGATTATTTTCACAGCTCCAAGGGACAGTAGACCTGAGTATTTGATATAAATTTCAGCTTGATACGGACGGACGGACGACAAAGTGATCCTTATATGATTTCGCTTTTTCCTTTGGAGGTGCGGAACCCTAAAAATAGTGCTAAAACCGGCACTGTATGTAAAAACTCATGCATGACCATGCAATAAACAATTTGAATTAAAAAAAATGAATTTGTTTTCCTACGGTAGGTAGGTATGTAATGTAGATCTTAGTAAAAATATTTTATTTAACAAGACAAGTAGTATACCTACACTTTGGTATCACAGGCGGGTCATGGATAACTTTAACATCAAAATGTATGGAGCTGTCAAACTTAACCCATTAATTTGTTGGACAGTGCAGGATTTTTAAATTAGGTGGAAAATAAAAGCAAAATGTTATTCAGTAATCACTTTTTTATTAACTATTAGTAGGTATAAAATGTTCAATAATACCGACCTTCTTTTTTAAGTCGACACAATACACTCAAGTCTTAAATAACATAACTAGAGATCCTTATATACATGCAAAACGGGATGTAAGTTATCGCATTATTGCAAGAGCTGCATTTTATACATTACACAAAAATCTTGGTTAGTACATAATCTTCAGATTTTGTCAAATTTTGATTTTCTTACCTAAATCTACATTTTATCACAACACATCTTAAAATAAGTTTTTTATCTCATACCTAAATGCTCCATTTAATAATAACATAATTCATAAACACATTTTAAAATTTTGCTAACTGATCAACAAAACGTACTTAGGTATCTTAATTAAAAAAGTCCAGCTTTTGTTTAATTTAGATGTTTCGTCGGAAAATGTTGTCCAAGATTTTGAAAAATAAGTCGTGTGGGAGGCCTCTGGTGACCTGTTGTATTTGTGTGCGTAGGAGGTCGTATGTGGCGTCTTCATAGACGGAGTAAGTGTGAGGGAGTTGAAGAGTCTCGTACAGTTCTTTGATTTTCTCAACGTCTTCTGGCTTGGAGCTGCCGTAATGTTCCTCGAGGATTTGTCTTTGCGCGGGAG
Source organism: Archips crataeganus (assembly GCA_947859365.1). Lineage (NCBI taxonomy): Eukaryota > Metazoa > Arthropoda > Insecta > Lepidoptera > Tortricidae > Archips > Archips crataeganus. Next base: position 10,239,856 of record OX402062.1, read on the forward strand.
ACGCCCTTTGCAGTGCAACGACGGCGAGCCAAGTGCATTTGCCGTCTTGGATGTCGCTACCGTTCTTGCCTGTAACGGCGGGGTCTCCAAAACAATCCAGGAAATCGTCCTGGAAAACAAAGCACTTGTCAGTATTCAACTTTTTACGAATCACAAAACAAATGAAAGCATATCTTTGGAAACATTAAAAAATTAAAGTGCGGGGCAGACCGCCTAGCGCAGTGACTTTAACTAACCTGAATCTGGAAGAACTGTCCCATCTCCAACAGAATGGTCTTCGCTTGTCTATGGGTCTCCAGGTCATCAACCCCTGACATCAGCAGTGCCAGGCCCACCGGCATTTGGAACGTGTGGTATGCTGTCTTGTACTTGGCGATCGTCAGGTATTTTTCCATGGTGAACTGGGTGAGATCTGGTTTGTCTGTTTTGGCCATCGACTTCTCTAAGAACTGGCCGGTTGAGCACTTCAGAAGCATCTGTAAAAGAAAAACCTTTTTATTTATTTTATCTAGTTTTATTGTAGGTTCAACGTCATAAATAAGTGATCACTTTTGTACTTTGTCACTTTAACGTCATGTTTGACAAACTATACGAAATTATATAACGGATGAAAGCGATAAGGTACAAAAGTGATCACTTATTTATGACGTTGACTGTACCTAGTATAAGGAGTATACCTAGATATTTTACTAGCACGAATGAATATTTTTCCTTCTAATACTTAGTTTATCGATGTCTTATAAGTGGCATTATATCAATGAGACATGTTTGAAAATATAAAACCAGAATACCAAATCGAATCGATGTTATTATTATGTCAAACACTAATCACAAGTTGTTCGTGCTAGAAAAATCTCTAGGTATAAAGGAGTTTTTAATTGGATCAAAGTAGAAATTGGATTAATACTAAGATAAAACCTTTAAAACTATCGGACTACGTTTGTTGTTCTATTCCGTAATTTCTATAATATTATGTAAATCTTGGAATATGGGTTTTTCAGCTTATAATGGAGAGGATGAGTAGGCTGAAAGGTGCTAAGTAATTAAAGATTATGATAATCCTGAGCTCGATAAAACCAATCATCCACTTGGCCAAAGTCCCGTTGATCCAAACAACGTCATAATCATGAGGATCTGAAGAAATTCTGTTTAGCTGCCCTAACTTTGCGTCCCTTTGTAAAAGATGTCAATTGTTTCGTTGCAAAATCTTCACTTAGTAAGTTTGTAAGATTGGATAATTCATATTATTGTTAATCACTATTTTATCAAATGATAAGCGTAAAACAGAAAAGTAGGTGAATTAGTAAGTAGGTAGGTTAGAAACTCGATATGGAATTAGGTATCTGTATGTCGTCATTGTCATGCCACACATAAGTGAAAGGGGATTGTATCAAAACATGTGTGTTGCGTGTAAAACGATAAAGGAAATAAGTTTATCGTATGACGGCTTTATTGGATGGATAAGAATTTACACGACATACAAAACAAGCACGTGTTTTGTTCAGTATTATCTTACAATTAGGTCGACGACTGTTCAATTAAGTAATCAACATCATTTTTTACGGATAATTTAATGATGTACTACTCAATAGAGTTTGTAATAAGTATATGCCTGCACCTGACGTATTGTTTGTTCAAAGAGCATTTAGGTATGCATTGAAATACCCGTCGAAGTAATAACGCGGTCAAGACCTTAGAGCTCTATAAAAGTCCACAGTAACGACAAAGAAAGATAATTTTATGCACGAGTGGTAGATATCTAAGTGTATGCAAAAATATAAGCTGTGCCTAGTTTAGATATTTTTATACTATTGGCAAGGGCCATAAAGGTCCTTGGTATTCGATACAATTCAGTATTTTTTGGATTGATCACATTCGCCTAAGCTAAATTTTTAGGCTGCGTTTCCACCAGAGATGTGCGAGGATGCGTTGCGAAGGATGTGTGTGTCATGAACCAATAGAAACACTTCATTTAAAAGGTCCTAAGTGAATGAAGTGTTTCTATTGGTTCATGACACACTCATCTCTCGCAACGCATCACTGGTGGAAACGCAGCCTTAAGTTCTCAAAACTATGCTCTATGCTAAAATGAATAAAAGTTTTTTATCTTAACCGGTAATTATAGTGCATAAGTACCCACCAACAAATAAGTAGTAATGTAATAAGACTATCTAATCTAAAAATAGATTATAATTAGCTTGAAGCTAATGGAGCTCTTAATTCTTAAGAATTAACTACCCATTGTGAGTAGGATTATCATTAGTTAATTGTTTATTCTTATCACTGGCTAAGAATAAACAATTAACTAACATACGATGGCCATGAGGTTCTATCTACATTTTCAATTGTACTTTACTTATAGTCGACAGTCGACCAAGTAAGCGGTCTACTATTTTTTTGTGACAGTTTCTACATCAGAATAAAAATAATAAGGCTGATTGTCATATTGACGTGTATGTGTGAAAATAGCCTTTGATGTTTTAACTCGTACAAATGACATTGATCCTTAGGGTGGTAAAGGAATTTCTTGGTCGACCATATTTAAGATGAGATGAATATAGTCTTAAGTGATTACATTTCACATTTTAAGTTAATTGCTAATATTAGTAAGTAGGTAATAGTTTAAGTTATAGTTTTAGTGCTCGGAATCGAGTATCAAGAAGGAATAATGAAGATCGAGATTCAAGAACCCTAGTATCAACTAAAACTAATCTATACATATAAAATCCTTTGTCCTGACTGACGGATCAACGCACAGCCTAAACCGCTGATCGTAGAGACCTGAAACTTGGAGGGTGTGTTCTTTGTATGACGTAGGCATCCGATAAGAAAGGATTTTACAGAATTCCCACGGGATAAGGAATATACGGGATGTATATATTTCATCAATCAAGAGTGACCCTATCCCCATAAAGAAGATTACTAAACTGTTCAAATTGGGCATGCAAGTAGACTATTAGCATAGGTATAAAGCTAATTTCAATAATTTTGAAAATTCCCACGGGATAAGGATTAATCAGGATTTATATACTCAAATCAACTGGATCCTATCTCCGTAACTACAATTACTAAACTTTTCAAATTCAGTATATAAACGTAAAGGTCATACATAACAGCAAAAAAACTTATTGCAGGATTTTTGGAAATTCCTGTGGGATAGATAATCTCTGAAACTTCCGAGCCGATTTAAAAAAATCTTTTACCAGTAAAAAGTTACACTAGCCTTTATTGACATAGGCTACTTTTTTCCGGAAAAATGCAAAATTCCCAAGGGATAGAAATAAAAATTCAACTTCGGAGCTCATTTTAAAATGTCTTTCACCAATAGAAAAGATACACTGTCCTTGATTAACATAGGATGCTATTTTCCGGATAAATGCAAAATTCCCGCGGTATAGAAAATAGTAAATTTAACTTTGGGGGCTGAGTTTAAAAAAAAATTACCAATAGAAAGCTACACTATCCTTTGTTGGTATAGGCTAGGCTACCTACCATTTATTCGGTAAAATGCAAAATTCCCGTGGGATAGAAAGAAGTGAACATCACTTGAGGGCAAAAGCAAAATTCACACGGGAAAAAAATAAGTGAATTCAACTACGGGGCTGATTTTAAAACTTCTTTTACCGGTAGAAAGCTACACCTTTAAGGAAAAAGACTACTTTTTCTCGGGGAAAATGCAAAATTCCCGCGGGATAAATATAAGCGAAAATTTGCATAGAATAAGGACAAATTTGTTGAAATTCCCACGGGATGGTGAATAAACGGGATTTATAATATTCACTTACTGATACTGATGATGATGAAATGATAATAATAATGGATGTTGCCGTTGCCGGTTTTTGTTTTATACAATGAAAGAGATGAAGAAGCTTTACCACAAATTGGAATTCTACGCGGACGAAGTCGCAGGCAAAAGCTAGTATTATATCAAATCAAAACCACATTCGCTGTCGTGACTTCACGTCAATGAACTTCGGATATACGTAAGTACCTAGATCCTATTGTTTCCTCGTGGCATTTGCCTTTTTGAGTTAACTTTCCCGTGTTAACCTTTCAAGCTGCTTGTCCTCTTTCCGGTAAGCCGAAGTTTAAACGAAGATTTAGTGCAAAGCAAATATTAGGTAAATCATGACATGAATTCACTTATACTATAAAATCCCAACACATCAATCTGCTTCTGTAAGTTGTAAAAACCGAATCTAAGACAAGTACCTAAGTAGGTAGGTTATAATATAATGTTTTAAACTTTCGCAATTTTCAGTCATGACCACGGTTATTTGAATGTGACCGAAACATCGAGGTAATTTAAACAATTTATTTTTGCGTGGTTAAGTTTCAAGAGTTTGCAGCAAAGTGAATTCTTATCAAATTTGGTTAGCCAAAAAAAGTTGGAAACTGTGTCGTTTTTAGAATGTTTTAAAGTGAATTCTGATAGGACCCAGTAGGTAACCTAAGTGGGTTAGTTTTACAAATTTAGAAAAAAATATGTAAGTACTTATATGGGAAATGAAAATTATGTCAAACGATACATTAGGAACGTTCAATTTTATGGCAGTCAAAGACCGGTTCGAAAACAAATCTCACCTCATTGAACATTTCGATCACGTTCTTGTAGTACGGCTTGGCATGGAAGTGCCTCTTGAGCGTGGAGTACATGGCCGACTGGACTAAGATGGCGTCGTTTATGCTGCTGAGCCCAACATCTGGCCGGCGATGCCAAGCCGGCGCGCCGCGGCGCATCTCCGTGCCCTCCATTATGTCGTTTAGCAGCAGTTGGTGCGTGTGGAACTGGAAAAAGGAGATGGTTAGACCACATTTTATAAACTTCGCTAAATACTTAACTCTCAGGTTCTTAGGACACGTCTGCCGCAAAAATAACGAAATGGAGTGATTAGCGATTCAGGGTAGAGTTGAGGACAAGTGGTCGATCACCATCCCGATGGACAGATACATACCATCAAATCCACCACCAACCAAGACGATGATGTGGCTGATGTGGCAGAATAAAGTCGCCAGGCAGCCGATAGAGACCGGTCGCGGTGTTACGTCCGGTCGGGACTTTTATGACTGGTTCCTACATATGACCGGATTTACTTAGGTGTCCGGACGGTCCGGACATGTAGGAACGGAGAAATCTAGATTTACTAAGTATATTACTACGGTAACATAACACGATCCAGAATTATTTCTTAACGTGACAGCTTTAGTGTTAATTTTTAGTATTTTAACAGTTTTTATTCACGGTTATTCGATTCGTAGTCATGATGAAGTAGACGCGACGAAATAGGAGGAACTCATTAAAGGTAGGTAATCAAAATCAAATCACGGTCTTCATTCCTTAGATTAGTCTAGATAGGTATGTCTTTAGCATTTTTCAAGTTGGTAAGTATATTTAAGACGGCGATATAAAAGTCACGTCAACGAAGCATTTTGGCCGAAAGTCCTCAAGAACAAAATCATAAACCTTTTGGAGCGGGGACAGAATTATTTATATTGTTTAAACAATATCTTACATTTATGAAAAATTTATTTTGGTTTCTATATATTTTTTAATGCTTTATCTATTACATATAACTAATTACTCTACGGGTACTGTTTTAACCTCACAACTGAGCAAATTAATTGGAATTAGACAGCTGTAGGTAAATAAAAATTAGACACAGCACGCCGTACTTCCATGCCAAGTACGCACGTCGGTATTACGAAACTATGTTTAACGCGAGTGCATAGGTTACCTACTTCTATTCAGTACCTATACGCACGACTCCTACGAGTAGAAATATCTAATAAGTAGGTAAGTATAGGTACATACATATACGATATGGTGTTCTCTATTTCAGGTTTTCATCCCAGTACCGCAAGCCGACCGAAGCTACCGACCAACAGCCAACCAATAGCGTTATTGTCAACCTCGACATTGGCGAAATCATCGATAGTAACTTATCGATATTGTAGTTATATTTTTAAAATTGAACATTGAAATATGAATATAATGTATATACCTACCTAACTACTTTAGATCTAAGCTTGCAGAACGTCGCAATCCCTGATATAAATGTAATGTAAATATACCGATTTAAATTCCGTCTGCTCCAAGTCAAAAACTGGTTCCTAACAAAAACTTGACATAATAACAAAGACTATTAATAGACGCTTTTATCAACTTTTTGCTTTAAGTCGCACAATATGTGAACAGGCTCACAGTATAAAAAAGGATACTGTCACAGTATAAAAAAGGATCCTTTTTTATACTGCGACAGGCTGGACTCTGCAAAAAAATAACCTTGAAAGAGAACCGGTTTCTAATCCAAAAGATACCTACAAGCCACGTAAGTTTATAAACAAGTTATATTTTAATCGTTAACCACCGTTTTCTAAATGAAAGCACAGTTTGCACACGGCGGGTACGGTTAAAATACCTATGTGCGGTACGATCGGATAATTCAAACCCTCATGATATTACTGTAAGAATTGGAATTACTTATCAGGTCGAGCATTTTTACGCACCCTGTCCGGTATGCTTAGTATAAGTTTTTACTTCACCAAATACTTCTCGATCGCGTTTACGTAAAAAAATCAATTACTAGGGAAACATGGACAGCGTCTCCGCGCGCGCGTTTCCATGTTTCCATAGATTTGAAATTTTTACGTAAACGCGATCGAGAAGTATTGAAGTGAAGGAAAACTTATACTAAGCGTACTGCTTGTAGATGTACTTACCTACCGAGGCACCAGTAAATTTCGTAAACAACTTAGGTAGGTAGGTATTAGGTATTGCGATGTTGGATTTTAATGAACTAAGTACTAAGATTGATGCGCTATTTGGTATAACGTACTTAATATTATTGCTAAAATTTAATTAGAACCGAAAAGATCAAGAACATCAAACCACCAACACCAATTACCACCTGTAACATTTGATTATTTGCTGTGGGCCTAGGTATTTGATGAAAATCAATTAAGTATTCCTTCACATGCTCGATAGGTACGGCTGTAGGCCAATTTTTTTAAAATCAAATAACTAATATGACAACAGGTTTTACGAGTTTTGTTTTTAAACATCAGATCGGGATCCGTTGTCTCCAACCGACCTTCTTCTCCATGCAAATGATGCAAAACGAACCGAGAATTTTAAACATACAACATTGCTCGCGATGAATGCAGTGCCTATTTTGAAAGATATTTCCGCACATTGAAGAGATTTTAAACAATCGTCATCCATTCACACGCATTAAGTAATTTAAGTAGGTACCATAAGTCTTTATTGACTTTGCATGCCACCTTCATTCGCTGAGATGGACTTAAGAGTTACCTAAGTACTTAGCAGGTACCAGATGACCAGTGGATTGAATTTTGAAAGAAAATCAGATGAAAATACAATTGAAAAGTGGTCAAAATATGTCAATTGCTACAAAACTACAACTCAAATAAAATTTTCTACTGCCTAAGTACCTAGTTCACGTAATATTTTTGGATCTGTACTAATTTTCTACTGCTTAATGAACCATGTATGCTGACCTATAGCAGGTGCATCGTTCAATGAACAATGTTCATAGCATGGTGGCACATAATGTAAGTTTAATACTTAAGTATCTATAAATTGGAAATCACCTTTTGCTAAACAAAAGTTACGTCAAGTGGTGGAATTTTATTCAATGTTTGACCTGCCCAGTTCAAATAAGTACGCGTTGTTTGTCAGTTCGTTATCGCAGCGCCGTATCCATGGCGAACGTGATAACGGCCAAACAAATACATTTAGCTGTGCTAAATGTAATTCAAGGACTTAATGTTGTTATACGAATTTATAATTTAGTTTTGTTACAAAATGCGCGTTTCTATAAATATCACTAGTTTTGGAATGCGACTTATTTGAGAAACAGCGGCATAAAGTGTTGTTTATCTTTACGAAGAATAGAGTATCGTTATTTTCTATCATGTTTTGTTTATATTACAATCTAATTTAATTAAGTTGCGAGCAAAAATAATATCAGGGCAATGCGACTTCAGTCGATTGAATAAAGACCTCACCGCGTCGAATCCCATTCTAAAAATAGACTACCTAAGTTTGTTATGTACCAACATCTACCGCATGCTTCATATTATGTCGCTGATCCGCACTGTAAATTAACACGTTAGGTTAGAAATAATTACCATTTCAGTGCACCATCCCATGACGTTGGCCAATTGCACATTCTCCGGAGTGAGATTTTCAGGTTTCTCCAGCATTTTGTAGGCCAAAACGGTAGCTAACCCCCGGTTCTTCTTGCCGTTCGGAACGTTGTATTGCAAAAGCTGCAACAAAACATTTTATTTAAGACTCATCATCATTTTATGAAAGCACAAGTAAAACAATGAGTAGGTAATGAATGTACTTCAATGTTTGACCAAGTGCTGCTAAGAGTTTTGCTTAGTTTGTCATCAATATTTTGAATATAAAGGAGGTACGACTTTACTTTAATGGTGGTGGTGATGTCACTGCTGCCTGAGCATTAAAATTCGAACAAAACATTGGCGCTTTGACCATACATAAATATTACTATTAAGTAATAATAATATGTGCACGCAAAGCTTGTTTGCATCGCTAATATATAAATTAAAGCTATAGAATTTTGGTTAAGTATTAGTTACATTGTATCACAAGATGGTAGTCAGTCACAATCGGCACTAGCCGAAACTGTTCTATTCTGAAAGACATAAACTATCTAGGTTAGTAAGTAGGTACTAACCTAATCATGTCTTTCAGATTATAACAGTTTTAAAAATCATTTAACCAATGAATTATTTACTGGTTTTCTTATTAAATAATGATTTATAGAAATCATTCAGTTAAAATGACTGACAATGACGTTTTATTTCAACAGTTATTAAGTATAACAACCTATTTCAAGTGCACGTAGTTAAAGGTTCAGTACCTACTACTTATTTGATTCTTGTTTTCGAACAGCTTTCTCCAGCTTTCAACCATACAAGACAAGTATATCATGTTGTTAAATACATTACTTCTTTAGTGGCTACCTAAATAACTGTGATTAAGTTTAAGTTTGAATGTTATGCTATTATCAGAAAAAAAACCGGCCAAGAGCGTGTCGGACACGCTCAAGGTAGGGTTCCGTAGCCATTACGAAAAAATCAAGTGATATTTTTCTAAGGATTTCGTATGTGTACGGAATCATCCAAGTTTATGTTTATGTTTTATACCTTAGGCTACTATTTACTCTTAAACTACAAATAATTTCCAAGCAATCTTAGCCGCTATAATTTTCCTAGTAAATTTGATATATTTACTACCATTCTGATTTTTTTCAAATTTTTCCACCCAACAGATTAGATTTTAGGGAGGGGGGGACGGTCGATTTTAATGAAAATTTTCACTTTAAAGATGAATATTTCGCAAACAGATCACTGAATAGAAAAATCATGTTAGCAACCCCGAAATGGTTTTAAAAGACCTATCCAACGATACCCCACACTATGGGGTTAGTCGAGGAAAAAAAAATCACTTCCCCTTTACGTCTATGGGAGGTACCCTAAAAAAAATTTATTTTTTATTTTACCACTTTGTTGGCGTGACAGATATGTATATTCATGCCAAATTACAGCTTTCTAGTACTAACAAATCTCTGAGCTTAGCCGCGGACGGACAGACAGACAGACAGACATGGCGAAACTATAAGGGTTCCTAGTTGACTACGGAACCCTAAAAAAAGAGGTTGTAATCTCGTTAGGTACCTCCACCAAAATCTGAAAGAAGAGGTGCAGTTAAAGGAGGTAGGTACTTAATTACGAAAATTTCTGTTTTTACACATTATGGACGGGCGGGAGTTGTTATTTTTTGATTACTTTACTGCCACTGGTTTTGAAATTTTTGGAAAAGGTCCCAAGAATTAAACATACTTAGGTATATGTAGTTAAATTTAACCTTTAACAACCAAGAAATTCTAAACAAATTTGAACTAAAGCAGCTTGAGTTAAGCGACCATTTGTAAAGTAATTTAGAATATTTAATTTAGGTATACAAAAACTTAGTATCCAGAAAAGAAAGTTCTAGGTCGATGAACTCAAGCTATATGAACCCACTGATTGACCAGCACAAAACGTACCTTAGCCAACCATCTGCTGGCTTCCGGCACATCAAGATGCTTCCCGGTCTCAGTGAGGTCCCGCACGATGTTAGGGAAGCAAGCCATGAACTCCCGGGACTGGTCTTTGGACACCGCTAGTCCTCGTGCTGCCAGGGGCATTTGCTGAGGAGTCAGGGTTGACAGGAATCTAGAGACCAGAAATATTCGCTTACAAACATTGACAGTGTAGGTAAGACGAAATAGTGGCTGTAGATACTGTCTTATTTTTACAACCTCCTCCTCATTTACAGTATTAAAGATTTCTGATTTTGTTACGATTGAATATGTATTGGAATTTCTTTCAGGCCTTTCGGAGTAAAACTATAACGATCTTATTACAGTAGCAAGTTAGAAAATACGTAGACTATATTTAATAGACGATAGCTAAGTCTATATAAAGTTTATTTATTTATTTATATTCAAAACAATACAATAATAGGCTTACAGTATAAAAAACCAAAACGCCTAAATGTTAAAAGTTCCAAGATAAATGATACCTACTTAGTTACACAATTACTTGAGTGGTTTCTAAAGTAACGGGATTTGTGCACGCAGAAACGAACGCACGTCGCATGATGAGAGGTAAAGGCACGTAGAGTGAGATAAAGCATCTGTTTTTGCTACTTTGTAAAACCAAGAGAACCGGCACCTGCATCTTACTTACACAAAGCAAACAGGCCATGACAAAAGAATGCGTAACTTTTTCTGGCATAAGTAAAAAAGGAAATTATGAAAGGACCAATACCTAACAACAACACACTAAGTACTAAATTACGCACTACTTTTATTTACCTAATATTTGTTATAGAAAGCCTTGGAATTTTGAACTTGTATAGCGATAATTATTTACATTAGTTTTAACTAAGTACACTTAGATGGAATACGTTAGTTAAGGCATTCGGTAATTAAATTAAGAACTCCTTCATGAAATAATTAATTTATAGGCACTAATTAATTACTACATTGTTAAAAAGAATTCATTATTCATAAATCAGAATTCTAATTTTGTATGTAAGGTACAATCGTTTGGAATGTACACTGTACAGTCGTTTGTCATGGCGTCTATGCATGATCGTAAATATCTACGTTAGTATCATAAATGACAGCTAATTGACCATTTAAAGTGCAATACGAGTTTTATTACACAATCCTACTACGGCCTGAAAGGAATTCGAGAAACCAGAATCGCTAAAGTTCGCGACTTGAGTTAAAATAGCGTCCGCGCACGGTTACGTCGAGTTCACTGACCTGTGATATTTCTGCAGTTTGAGTAACTTCTTCGGCAGGCCGGTTTCTTCGTTGGCCGGGGTCTTGTTGGCGGGCTGATCCAGCCGGGGTGCCATAGCATCGGAGTTCGTCACGCTGGTAGTCTTGCTGATCTGCCGACGGAGCTCATTCTTATAGCCCTGCACGATCTTCTCCAAGCTTCTCGCAGTTGAAAACATCTTCGTTTACTCTTTAATCTCTCTTTAAAAGTTAAAATCCCTACAGCTTCTCAATTCTCTTTGATAAATTCTCTGTAACTGCTAACGGGAGCGCCACTTCGCGAACGTCTAGTCAGCACAAGCTCGAATGACCGACTGATTCTTTGTTGTGTTGTGTTTAGCCTCCTTGCCTTGCCGGCGTTGCCGGTTTCACTATGTTCAATCAAAATACACCGTAGTGAAGTCTCTTCTGTTTACATCTGATGCATCGATATCGATTGAATAGAGAGGCACAAGTATCTAGTTTGAGGGTTAAACCTAACGGTAGCCAACGAGGACCGTAGAACAAATATATATTTCTATAATAAACTAGCTGACCTGGCAAACGTTGTTTTGCCATATTAGGGGTATAAAAAGTGCATACGACCTATTCTCAGACCTACCGAATATAGAGAAAAAAGTTTAATAAAAAAAACCGGCCAAGAGCGTGTCGGACACGCCCAAGATAGGGTTCCGTAGCAGGTCATCTATCGGCGAATTGGGTAACTAATATGCAGTCTACTATAATGTAATGTAATATTTTTTTTTATTTGAAAGAAGATACTGTTAGCGTGATCTTATAGGTACTTAAAGAAAAAAAAATGCTTGCAATGGCGGTTAAATTACAATCTTAGTTTAGAAATATTTTTTTATAAAAACTTAAAAACTGCTCAACTGATTAAGTTGAAAATAATTTTCCTAGAAAGTTTTTATTAAGTTTAACTTACGTGATTTTTTTCATATTTTTTAGACGTGCGGTTCAAAAGTTAGAGGGGGGGGGGGGACACATTATTTTGAACTTTCGAAGTGAATATCTCCCACTGCTGCTGCTGGATAACGATTCCTTACGAGTTGGAGCTGCATTGCGCCTCGGATGTAAGGTATGTGAGCCTCATCAGTGCGTGTGCGGTGCGATGGTTGAGGCTAACGGTCACCACGGTCTCAGTTGCATGCGATGCGCGGGCAGGTTCTCCAGACACTACGCGATTAATGACATTATACGGCAGGCTTTGGTCTCAGGCAATGTCCCATGCGTCTTGGAACCGCAGGGTCTATGCCGTGCTGATGGGAAGAGACCGGATGGTCTCACTCCTGTTCCTTGAGTGAGGGGGCGTAGCTAACTTTGGGACGCAACTTGCGTGGGCACATTCGCCCCCTCGCACCTAGGCTGCACGGGGCGAGTTGCGGGAGCGGCTGCTGAAGGTGCGGCGAAGTTGAAACACGACAAATATTCGGAATTGAAGAAGAATTATGACTTCGTTCCGGTCGCTGTTGAGACTGGTGGGCCTTGGGGCGTTGAGGTCAAACGTTTTGTTAGGGACTTAGGACGCCGTATGAGGAATAGGGGGGGGGGGGGGGGTCCGCGTTCCGGTGCTTATTTAGTCCAGCGCATATCTTTAGCGATACAACGGGGTAATGCGGCAAGTGTTTTTGGGACGTTTGGCCCAGGATTGAATCGACTTGGAGGGTGGGCTGTTTAGGTTTACATGACGAAGCTTGTAGCGGATTTTATATTTTTGTTTAGCTGACGAAGCCTGTTGCGGATTCCAATCTGTTGTTATGACGAAGCTTGTTGCGGATAACAATATGTTTGCTTGACGAAGCCTGCGCTGCGGATTTATGGAATCTGTTATGTCACTGTTTCCAATAAATTTTATTTGAATGTATCAAACCCCTATTTATTTGCAAATACCTATCCAAGTTTTTTTTATTTAACCACTTTGTCGGCGTGACTGATATATATATTCTTGCCAAATTACAGCTTTCTAGTACTAACAGTCTCTGAGCTTAGCCGCGGACAGACAGACGGACAGACATGGCGAAACTATAAGGGTTCCTAGTTGACTACGGAACCCTAAAAATCGGTCAAGCCGTTTCGGAGGAGTTCGGTAACAAACACCGTGACACGAGATTTTTATATATTAGATATCTTACAGAATTAAACACTTCACCTAAGTATAACAAATGTACCGACTAATATTATAAATCCAGAAGTATGTGTGCGCGTGTTTTATGCTATTTCACGTCAAAATGTATATGTAGTTTTAGATCAAATTTGGTAAGTAGGTCAGAAATAAAACGAACGATATTCTAACAGGATTAAGCTACAATAGAGAAATATTTATCTAGGCAGATGATAATTTCCAAAATTGCATTTTTAAGTTATAATACCATTTTTTACTATATAACGTTATTTAATGTAAAACTATGGCAGTACTCTACCAGGGTGTAAGTATATTAAGCTAAAATCTAGGATAAGGTTTTATGTTCTTTTTTACTTCTGTTTTGTTTTGCCTAATTAAATAAATAAATAAATAAAATCTCCACCATTAAATCTAGAAACTAAAATTTCTCGTTAAATGTAAAGACTACGATTTAATTTTGGGGAATACCCATGGAAATTTTTAAATCTGGAAATTTTATTTCAATTCTAGACCTAATGACTCGCATGAGCACAGCCGCGGGTAAAGGGTAGTAAGACACGAAACTAGAAAAGGAATATATTATATACTTACTATTTATCTATTTTATCTAAAAGCGAAGAGCCTAATAAGTGATGAGATGACAATTAGTGCGAGAAATAAAAGAAGCACGTGTTCATCAATGAAATGAGAGGTTGTAGAGGTTGTAGATGAGGGGTCGAACTAACTTAAAATAAATTGAAATAAAATTAAAGTTTTTTTGGATAAAGATTGTTAGGTACTTAGTCAAATGTTATTATAATTAGGTGTACGATATCTCTAAGAATAAAAGAAAATTAAGGCTTCCTAAGAGGAATATAACATTATTGGTTTTTATCGAGCTTGCACCAAAACAAGTACAATTTATCAATACACAAAAAAAGGCCCTTGTATAAAAAGAAAAACCTACCGAATCTATTTTCGACGCTACAAGAAATACTTTTGGTGACGCCACTTAACGGGACTGAGACCATCAAGAGTCGATGTACAAAAGTATCGGGCACAGCGCATCCCTAGATGCGGCTGCGTGCGCAGCAAAACAAACTGGGCGCCCCTCCCTCGCGCCTGCCACGCGGGCGACGTCACGTAGGCACCCGGCAACCGAACCGACCGAACAGCCGCAGCCGAGCGGTATTGCTACAGCTTCGGCAAAATCTGTAGATCTAGAGTCTAGAGCAATTGACAGAAACTCTACAGCAGATATCCGCAAAATTTTATCTCGTAGAACTCTAGCCATATTTTAAAATTTTATGTAAACCCCCTGCTTACTTTTATCGCAAAGTAATCAAGTTCAAATGGCGGCGTCGCGTTTTTTTCACGTACGAAGACTCTTTGCAGGTCTTCGTCGACCCCTGGGGGTCGATATAGACTACACTATCACTACATACAGTTTATAATTATCATTCAATTAATAAATCAAATTCTAACCAACATTAAGTTGCTTTTTGCTTAACGACAAAAATTAAATACAAGTGAACAGGCTTCACCAATTTTTACACCTCTTTTAGGTTTTCAGTCAAAAGTAAAAGGATGTAAGCAAAGTATAAGTAGCTGGGCGATGAACTGATAGATAGAGGGAGCTCCCTTACCGGCCTTACCTGACCCAAGCGCCAAAAATCGAATTAAATGTTATCTAAGATGTAAGTATTAAAATTTAGGTCCATTTCAGTCTGTCAGCCTACTAATCGTAGCACACTAGAAATGAAATTCATTTCACTTAATACTTAGTTGTTCTTGTTCGATTATTAATGTGGTTCTTCATATCACCTTCGAAGTTCCAAAGTTACAAATAGTCTGATGAGTTGAATTTTTAAGAGTCCACTACGTAGTGACGTACAGGGCTTTTGACGGTTTTTTTTTTAAAATCAGAGTGACACAAAGCATTGAAATCATTTTTTAGAAATATAGAGTTGATATAGAGCAACCATCACAGATAGGTCACTCCGAAAAGTTTTTACGGTTTTTTTTTATTGTCTCTGGCAATACTGTTGCTGCAACCGATAGCGCCTTGCGACTCGATCACCATCCCATGCCGTGTACACCGTGACCCAAAACTACGGGAGCGTGTGCAGTATGTAAGCGGAGTCACGTATGCAGAATATGAGGAGTCTGACGATTTTGGGCCTGTTGCATAACAATGTACAACTTATATTACAAGTGGAACTCCCTTTCTAGTTAATATAACTGAAGCGAGAGTTCCGCTTGTAATATTAGTTGTAAGTACTTTGTTATGCAACATAAAAATTAACAATAAATTCAATTACAGTTGTTCGCATTCATTTTTGCCCCACTATCATAATAAATAAAAAAAATGGGTCATATATCATATATCATATGTTTATTTATTATGATAGTGGGGCAAAAATGAATGGGAAAAACTATAATTGAATTATTGTTAATTTTTATTAAAAGTTCCTTAAATACGGTCCAAATCTTCTCATTCTGAGAGGAGGCCTGTGCCCTGTAGTGGGACGTATATAGGCTGAGATGATGATGATGATGATGAGGAGTATAAAATTATTATGACAAATATGCATATATTATGAGTCATAATTTATGACAAAAAATGTTAGTACAAAATTGATTATGCCAACCAATATTAGGACAAGTGACTGTTAGGACATATGATTATTAGTACTTAAGGAAAATAGTGCAAATAAGCAATAAGCATTAGGATATTCAATATTTGGACAAACAATATTATGGCATTTACATTTTAGGGCAAACGTTTACCTTTAGCAAAAGATCATTATGACCAAAGTTATTATGGATTCCAATATAGAACCCCTCCATTTAGTTCCATTAAATTAACTCTGCATTATGAATGTAACTACTTGGAAAAAAAAATCCATCTAGTTCCATTAATGGAACTGATAATGTACTTAATGTAACTAGTCGGAATAGACCTTTTTTTATTATAAAGGCTTGAAATAGTGCGTAACGAGACGGACTAATTTAACTCCCTATTAATAATTTCTTAATTGGTTACAAGAAATAATAGAAATGCCCTATTTAATTACACGCAATGTACGAGTAAAACAGCAAAATGGATAGGTTATTAACTACATTTAATAGGTAATAATAGCACAGAATAAGTAATAGTACTAACGTATAATAGTAGGTTATGATCACCATGACCCTATAGTAAGGTCTGTCCGCTGACTAGACATTTCTGCAGAGGTTATGTAGGACGAACAACCTTGGTCTACTTAGCTAGGAATATATAAATACAATCCAAGAACAGCAATGACACGAGGTCTATTAAATAAGGAAACTTAACCAGTCCACAACTACAAAACATGGGATTTGTAGGTACCTAATATGTATCTTTGTTCAAATATCAAAAACATGAGAACATGACACTTACCTACTGTGAAAACGTTTAGTATTGGGTCAGGAATTAAATGGTTCAACTACACCGTGAAATTTTAGTGGTTGTTTTCCCGAAACGAGGTGATTTAGTATCGATTGTACAATAGATTTATAATTACTATTTTGACTAGAGTCAAAAATCCAATTGTGAAAAACGAAAGTCGAAAATGACCGCAAACCAATAGTAACGCTTCGTTGGTACCTAACCTATCGAATGATCGTACGCTACTTGTACCAACGAAGCGTTACTATTGGTTTGCGGCCATTTTCGACTTTCGTTTTTCACAATTGGATTTTTGACTCTAGTCAAAATAGTAATTATAAATCGATTGTACAATCGAAACTAAATCACCTCGTTTCGGGAAAACAACCACTAAAATTTCACGGTGTATAATATGTAAATGGACCACGACGTTGCAGCAATAAGTATAAAAATAAATTATTAAAAATATAATGAATATTAAATTTATTTAATATCATGGGACAATTCACACCAATTAACCAAGTCCCAACCCAACTAAGCAAAGCTTGTGTTATGGGCACTAGGCAACGGATAAACATAGACATTTGGATAAATGCATTATGGCTTCGAGAAAATGATGGTACGGCCGTGCGTTTGTTTTGCTCGAGTTGGCGCCGGCACTGCCGTGCCCCCCGATACGTAATACATATTGGATATTCAAGACTCGAGAGCAAAAAATATTTGTAGGTATTTCTACAATTAGGTACTAGCTTTTTAATAACTTGCAATGTACCTACCTACTTACTTATGTATCTATATGCATTTATGTATGTATGGGTCAAATCTTGCAAGTTAAATTTGACCCACTTCCCGGTTCCCGATTGAGCTGAAATTTTGCGTTAATGTGTAAATCGGATGACAATGCAACATTATTATGACATGGAACTGATCTGGTGATGGAGCTGGAAGGAGGCCATAGGAACTTTGCAAGTAATAAAACAATACGACCGCATCGAGTTTGGGCTGGTTTCATTCATCTTGACGAGTACTTTGTTCCTGGATAGTAACCATAAGGGCCAAAAAGTAACCCGGCAAAAAATCTTGTATTAAAAACAGAATTTTTGACCTAAACTTTTTCGTGCATAATATCTGTCTCGACCAGGGATCGAACTCGGAACCTCATACTTTATAGTCAGGTTTTCTAACCACTAAACTATTCCGTCACCAGCACTGCAAAAATCACGTTGTTTTGTACATTTGTAGTAGAATAGCGTACTTAAAACATAACAATTAGCAAGTGGGCCACGGCAATGGCAATGTTTATTTTTTGCTGGCCCATGATTGATTTCTCGCCTAGGAAACAGATGAAAGTAGTAATTGCATGGATTACTCAACATTGGCCGACTGCGGTCTGTTGCAAAATGTTTCGTTTTCAACAACTACCTAAAATCAGTAGGTACACTCGACCCAACTGAATCGAAACTCACCGTGGAACCTTTTAACAATAAATGACAGTAACATCGCATTGCTTGACAAGGAAAATCATTATGACGCTTAATGGGTCGGATATCCAATGGTTCGACTGTATCTATACAATATAATACAATACAATGACTCCTTATTGTACACCAGGAATAATAAGCAATTACAGAAAACAGGTACAAAGAGAGTAAGTTACAAAGTAAGCAATAGGCGGCCTTATCGCTCAAGAGCGATCTCTTCCAGGCAACCCTTTAACAGAAAGAAGGAAGGACTAGTTTACAGCAGGTGGTGCATCAACAGTGGATCAGAAAATTAAAACGCAACAAAAATAGTACATCTACTCGTACATATATCGTACATATAATAGGTACACGTCTATAATAGGTATCTACTTGTGTTTCAGTAACTTTAAACTTTACGAGTTACCTATTCTTTTCCCATTTTTTTCTGCTGACAGTCTCAATTTGTTTTATTTAGATGAATACAAAAAGCGGTCAAGTGTGAGTTAGACTCGTACACGAACGTTTCCGTTCCTCCGTACAATGTTTTATTAAGATCAATACAAAAAGCGGTCAAGTGTGAGTTAGACTCGTACACGAAGGTTTCCGTTCCTCCGTACAATGTTTTATTTAGATCAATACAAAAAGCGGTCAAGTGTGAGTTAGACTCGTACACGAAGGTTTCCGTACCTCCGTACAATGTTTTATTAAGATCAATACAAAAAGCGGTCAAGTGTGAGTTAGACTCGTACACGAAGGTTTCCGTACCTCCGTACAATGTTTTATTTAGATCAATACAAAAAGCGGTCAAGTGTGAGTTAGACTCGTACACGAAGGTTTCCGTTCCTCCGTACAATGTTTTATTAAGATCAATACAAAAAGCGGTCAAGTGTGAGTTAGACTCGTACACGAAGGTTTCCGTACCTCCGTACAATGTTTTATTAAGATCAATACAAAAAGCGGTCAAGTGTGAGTTAGACTCGTACATGAAGGTTTCCGTTCCTCCGTACAATGTTTTATTAAGATCAATACAAAAAGCGGTCAAGTGTGAGTTAGACTCGTACACGAAGGTTTCCGTACCTCCGTACAATGTTTTATTAAGATCAATACAAAAAGCGGTCAAGTGTGAGTTAGACTCGTACACGAAGGTTTCCGTACCTCCGTACAATGTTTTATTAAGATCAATACAAAAAGCGGTCAAGTGTGAGTTAGACTCGTACACGAAGGTTTCCGTACCTCCGTACAATGTTTTATTAAGATCAATACAAAAAGCGGTCAAGTGTGAGTTAGACTCGTACACGAAGGTTTCCGTACCTCCGTACAATGTTTTATTAAGATCAATACAAAAAGCGGGCAAGTGTGAGTTAGACTCGTACACGAAGGTTTCCGTACCTCCGTACAATGTTTTATTAAGATCAATACAAAAAGCGGTCAAGTGTGAGTTAGACTCGTACACGAAGGTTTCCGTACCTCCGTACAATGTTTTATTAAGATCAATACAAAAAGCGGTCAAGTGTGAGTTAGACTCGTACACGAAGGTTTCCGTTCCTCCGTACAATGTTTTAAAAACAGTTCAGTAAAAAAATAAAAATAAAGATCAAGTTAAACAACGCTGAAAAAAAGGTTTATCCCTTTAATTTTTAACTTTATGTTATTTTTAGTACCGTATTTGTTGTTATAGAGGCATCAGTAGGGTGAGTGGGGGTAAGATGAAAAGCAGTGTAAGATAAAACTACTAGGTGCTACGAGTAGTTTTTTATCTTACACTGCTTTTCATCTTACCCCCACTCACTATAATACTTATATATAATCGGTTAATATCTAGTTAACTTGCTATTATAAAGGTCGAGGTAAAAACGCTGAAAAAGACAGATTTCTTATATGACGACCCCTTTAATTTTTATTTTTATTTTATTTTTAGTACTTATTTGTTACTATAGCCGCCACAGTTATAAATAATCCGTGAAAAATTAAAGTGTCTAGCTGTTAGGGTTCAAGAGATAGAACCCTGTGATGGACGGACAGATGGGCCGACAGACATCGGAGTTTCAGTAATAGGGTCCCGTTGCACTCTTTGGGTACGGGGTACGGAGCCCTAAACACAGAAAAAAAAGCAGGATATAGGTTAAATTAAAAACCGGCCAAGTGCGAGTTTGACTTGCGCACCGAGGGTTCCGTACAAATTTTTGGGTATGTCAAAATATATGCCATATGTACAGCCATAACTATAATAATCCAGTGTTAGTAGAACCCTGCTTCTAAGTAAAATGTACGCATTGTGAGATAATTTTATATTGGTTAGTTGATACCCCCCTTAATATTTAATATAATTATATATTTATTATTTGTTGATGTACCGGCTACAGTAATACATAATCGGTGTAAATTTCAAGAGTCTAGTTAACGCTATTATAAAGATCGAGTTAAAAACGATGAATAAAACACGTTTCTTGTATGACGACCCCCTTTAATTTTTAACTTTATTTTATTTTTAACTAGCGACCCGCCCCGGCTTCGCACGGGTGTAACTTTGAAAAATAGGTGTGAAAAATAAAGAAAGTCTATAATTTAAGGTGGTAAGTTTATATATTTACCTCTTTTTCCCCAAACTACACCCACACGAAGTCGGGGCGCGTCGCTAGTTTTATGAATAAAATTTCGACCCGTACATTTAATTTAAACGATCGTATTCTGTTAATCACGCCAACTGTCAAACGACTGGCAGTTATGTCAAACGCCATAAGGTTACATTAGAAAAGTTATTATGGACGATAATTTTTCTTATATTTTCTAATTTTCCGCGCAATTTTCTTATTTTTTTCTTTCATAAGAACCTTCTCCTGACAATGACGAACACAACAAAAAAAGAATTAGTGAAATCGGTCCAGCCGTTCATGCGTGATGCCGTGACCAAGGGAAATAGGGATTCATTTTTATATACAGGGTTATTTTTAATTCACTAGCATCCTTTTAACCCTAAACTCCTACCACTTAAACAAATGTTTTTTGTTTTACGGCTTTTGTCATAACTTAATATTTTTGGTGTAATAACGTTTTGAAAATTTGAAATTACCTCTTATTTTTACGATACTCTGTGTATTTGTATGGGAAAAAAAGTGCTTCATTTTAAAAAGTTGTAAAACAAAAAACATTTGTTTGAGTGATCGGAATTCAGGGTTAAGAGGATGTCAGTGAATTACAAATAACCCTGTATATAGATATTTGTTCTTATAGCGGCAATAGAAATACATAATCTGTGAAAATTTCAACTATCTAAATATCACAGTTCATGAGATACTACAGCCGGACAGACGGACAGACGGACAGACAGACAGACGGACGGAAAGCGGAGTCTTAGTCATAGGGTCCTGTTTTACCCTTGGGTACGGAACCATAAAAATAGGCAAGTAAGTGTTGAGCCACGTGTAGTCTGTGCGTGCGTAGTGCTTTGTGTATGGTTCCGTATAAGTACCTATGCGGCCTAGGTTCCTAGTACTACAAATAACATTTGGTTCTTGTGTATGACTACAAATTCATCCTGTTTGTTGTCTGTAACGCCTCATAAAAATGGCAATAATATCCGATAGGACCAGGCTGCTTTATATGGTGACATACCAGCATGATTGATCAGAAACATTGTGACATATGAAAACGTTAAATATTTTATCTAATATCTATAACAGTAATCCAATAAATAATCTTAAATAATCTTAGATTCGGTGAGCAGCCGTACTGCTAATAAAAATAAATAATATTTGAGTAATCCAATGTACTACAGAAGTGAAATGCCTGCCACTATTCTATTATCAGTTATCTATTTATCATATCACCACGCTGATTCCAGGTGCTAATATAATAAATAAAAGTTCATAACGTATCTAACTAGTAAACATTAACAAGTGAACATCGTAAAAAAAGTCATCCTTTCTATGCCCTGGCGTACACTCGTAGGGGAACCCTGTTTCTGGAAGTTATGAATTGTCCAATTGCTTCTCCATACCTAAACTTCCTTCCTTCAATATCACTCAGAGGGCGATGGAGAGGGCTATGCTCGGAATTTATCTACGGGATCGCATTAGAAATGATGAAATCCGCGCAAGAACTAAAGTCACCGACATAGCTCGAAGAATCACCAGACTCAAGTGTCAGTGGGCAGGGCACATCGCTCGTAGAACTCATGGCCGATGGGGAAAAAAGGTTCTCGAGTGGCGTCCACGGGCCGGAAGATGCAGTGTAGGTAAGGTTGCGTTGGATACGGGTGGCATGGGACCGATCTGTTTGGCGAGCCTTGGGGGAGGCCTATGTTTAACAGTGGACGTCTTTCGGCTTATGATGATGATGATGATGATGATGAAACTTCCTATTTTGGATTGGTATACGGCTCAGACTATAGAAAGAAGATTTCCTTTCTATGATCTGTGTTATACGACATACAAAAAGCTGGATTTAAACGCCATCTTATTTCAACCTTCGAGAACGGTTTCGCAATGCTACAAAATCCTATCCTCTTATCAGCAACTCTAAAATTTTATTTATATCCTATCATAAATAAAATTTTTAAATTGCTAGCAAGAAAATTAAAGCTGTAATTTTCTTTTGCTTACTCTACTCGTATTTCAAATTCAGGACAATTTTGGATGCAACAATGCTTTTTCGAGTGATTTCAAACAGCGGTCACCATTTCTTTTAAACTTCTTGATGTAGTCATTGGCATTATGCTCTGTTTTCAATCAGGTAAATAAATATCATAACGGATTCTATGCCTGTTAGCGTCCCGTTTGTATCGTGCTGTTCCGCTCTTAGAAAACAGACAACAACACGCGTTTATAGCGTGCATAAATATAAACTAGCTTTAGTCACTTTATAACTTCCCAAGGTTAAGATCAAGGTGCGTGTAGTAAAACCAAACAATAGAAATTGTAATTTATCCTGTTCATTACTGTTTATTTATGAGCTAAATGTTTCCTTTGCAAGACAGACTTATCAATGTAATGTGGAGTTGCAATTGTTTTAAAATATCCGTTCCTTATCTTGCGCTGTCGTAACACTTGTTATCGTCAGTAAGCAATTAGATTTAATTGTTTGCAATTATGACAGTTGTATGTAACTTCTTGATGATAATAATCTAAGTAATACCTTTAAACAAGCAATTCTTGTATATATATATATATATACACTGACGAGCAAAAATAAAGGGTCGGTTACAGAAATGACGATAACTACAAAATCCGCTGTGATAGCTTCTTCGAGTATAATGAATTTAGTAAAGAGTTTTATTCTTAACAAGAAAAAGTTTAATTGAGAATAAAACTCTTTACTAAACTCATTTTACTCAAAGAAGCTATCACAGCGGGTATTGTAGTTATCGTCATTTTTGTAACCGACCCTTTATTTTTGCTCGTCAGTGTATTATATTGGAGCGACGATACTATTTCGATGAAATTTGGTATGTGGGGGTTTTCGGGGATGAAAAATTGATCTAGCTTGGTCTTATCTCTGGGAAAACGCTTGGTAACGAGTTTCAGCCCGAGCGGAGCTCGGTCGCCCAGGTACTCAATCATAACGTGAGTAATTAAAATGTCCCAATGTCTTAATTACCGTGCTAGACTGGCACACTACAACTATTATTTATTTTACATTAAATTAATTTCTTTAGGTACTAAAGTATTTTTTTCTGAAAGAAAAAACATTTCTAATTCTTGCTCACTTCTTGTTGACGATGCTAGATTATTGCATTGTCACCGGAGTTTGGGTCCGTAGCAGGATTTTTAAAATCAAACAGCCTAAATACTCAACTCCTAAAGATAAAACTTCAAAAATCGCAACGTCTAATGTACGAAATTCCTAAAGATGTTCTAATACACTTTTAATCGAATGATCTCATGGAGCTAATCTATCCGAGTCGCTTCCGCTCCGTACCATCTTGCTCGCTCGCTTCGCTCGCTCGCTGAAAATTAGGCAATGTTGTCTTACTCTAATGTTAGGTTAGGTAGGTAATAAAAACATACTTTCGGCTTTTCGTAACATTTAGATTATAAAAAGATGGCAACTGATTAAGTGGCAAGTAGAAAAAATGGATATTGTTTTTCGGGATTTTTTTGTTGGCAAATAACACTGTGACTAAATGAATCTGTGACATTGTGAAGTTATGGAAAAACAAAACATATGGATTTTAAAAAGTCGGTGAAAAATTTTCGGAATAATTGAAATTCGAGTAAAGGAGTTTCTAAACATTGATAGGTTACCCTTTGACCTCGACTGTACCTACCTTTTCGTCACTATATACAGGGTTATTTGTAATTCACTAGCATCCTTTTAACCCTAAACTCCTACCACTTAAACAAATGTTTTTTGTTTTACGGCTTTTGTCATAACTTAATATTTTTGGTGTAATAACGTCTTGAAAATTTGAGATTACCTCTAATTTTTACGATACTCTGTGTATTTGTATGGGAAAAAAAGTGCTTCATTTTAAAAAGTCGTAAAACAAAAAACATTTGTTTGAGTGATAGGAATTCAGGGTTAAGAGGATGTCAGTGAATTACAAATAACCCTGTATAATAATGGCGTGACTCGCGTAAATGTAATATAATAAAATAATTAGCGTTACGATTATGCACCGCCGAGTCTCACGACTTAATCTACGACAGCGAACGACGGTGAAAGAAGTCGTGTTCCGACGGCCCCCTAGCATCATGCCGGTGATGAACACGACATCAGAAATTGTGATCCAACGGGGTTGTAACTGCTAGCGCAGTCACCTGCAGAGAAAAGGTACTTACCCCCCTGTAACGGCGTTAACCACACTTTACCTTTTCTCTGTACCTCTACCATTAGTTTACACTAGTTCACAGTGACCGTACTCGCTAGCGACCGCGTAAATTATTTGTATGGAGAATTGTACAGCGCCTCTAGCGGTCACTTACGGAAGTACAATTCTCCATACAAAACATTTACGCCGTCGCTAGCGAGTACGGTTAGTGTAAACTCATGGTAGAGGTACTGGAGCTGGCCTTACAAGACTAGTGTAAAATCTGAAGAGTAATTTACGTCTTCTCAGTGGGTGTTTGCGCCAGGCGAAATGATCATTTTGTTTCTTGACAGACGTCAATCTTCATTCTTCAGGTTTTATTATGTACAGTCAAGTGTAAAAATATGGGTGCACACAACTTGCTCATAAATATGCCTTATAGCTCTTATGTCGTCGAATTAAGGTATAGGTATATAACGATTGGAGGATAAAATCGATACTTATTTTTGCACTTGACCGTACTAGCTGTAGCGAAGAATTCGTTTGTTGCTATCTCGCGGGTACTATACAGGGTGACATTTTGAACGTGACGTGATACAAAATTAGTGTTTGTAGCTTAGTTAATGCCGGACAACAAAATGCATTTACCCAGTTGTTAGAATTAGTATTTGTAGCTTAGTTAATGCCGGACAACAAAATGCATTTACCCAGTTGTTAGAATTAGTATTTGTAGCTTAGTTAATGCCGGACAACAAAATGCATTTACCCAGTTGTTAGAATTAGTATTTGTAGCTTAGTTAATGCCGGACAACAAAATGCATTTACCCAGTTGTTAGAATTAGTATTTGTAGCTTAGTTAATGCCGGACAACAAAATGCATTTACCCAGTTGTTAGAATTAGTATTTGTAGCTTAGTTAATGCCGGACAACAAAATGCATTTACCCAGTTGTTAGAATTAGTATTTGTAGCTTAGTTAATGCCGGACAACAAAGTGCATTTACCCAGTTGTTAGAATTAGTATTTGTAGCTTAGTTAATGCCGGACAACAAAATGCATTTACCCAGTTGTTAGAATTAGTATTTGTAGCTTAGTTAATGCCGGACAACAAAATGCATTTACCCAGTTGTTAGAATTAGTATTTGTAGCTTAGTTAATGCCGGACAACAAAATGCATTTACCCAGTTGTTAGAATTAGTATTTGTAGCTTAGTTAATGCCGGACAACAAAATGCATTTACCCAGTTGTTAGAATTAGTATTTGTAGCTTAGTTAATGCCGGACAACAAAATGCATTTACCCAGTTGTTAGAATTAGTATTTGTAGCTTAGTTAATGCCGGACAACAAAATGCATTTACCCAGTTGTTAGAATTAGTATTTGTAGCTTAGTTAATGCCGGACAACAAAATGCATTTACCCAGTTGTTAGAATTAGTATTGTTAAATTTGAGGTGTCCATACATTTAGTTTATAATTTAGCTACAACAAAGTATGAAATCCAAAATTTTATCAGATCAATTTCAACAATTGATTAAATGCATTATGTTGTCCAGCATCAACTAACCTCCTGAGGTCCGATGTCCTATTATTAGGACTTATTCTCATTAGTGAAAAATTTTAAATTTCATTGAACAAAATTTGACGTGGGCGGCAGGACGGGAGGCTAAGCTTGAAACACTAATTTTGTATCACGTTCAAAATTTCACCCTGTACAATTTTCTGGGATAAAAACTATCCTAGGTCTCCGTACCAAAATTCATGTAAATCCGTTCAGCCGTTACTTATATCTTGATTGAGTAACAAACATCCGAACATCTTCACAAGCTTTCACACTAATAATATTAAGTAGGATAGCATGATATTATTATGTATTTATGTCTCTAAATATATGGTATTTATTGTATGTGATGTTCCATGAAATTTAGAAAACGTTTTCTGGCTAGTGTTTTTTTTATGGCTAGCGGCGGAAGCAGGCAGTCGAAAGCAGGAAAGTTATAAAATACCAGAATCTCGGTATAGCATAAATTTAGTTGCTCTCGGTGAGACCTTGAGTGTATGGGGTCCAGGTGCACAGAATCTCATTTGTGTGTAGTGCCTCGTCGACACAACTAGACACCAAAATGCTGGCAGCATAGAGCGAGAGCGAGAGCTCAAGGAATTGCCATCGCTATACATAACTACACCGAGGAAATGGTGGCTGTAAAGATATTGCATAGAATCTAATACCTTTAAACGAGCAATTCTTGTATATATATATATATATATATATATATATGTATATATATATATATATATATATATATATATATATATATATATGTATAATCAGGATCTCGGAAACGGCTCCAACGATTTCGATGAAATTTGGTATGTGGGGGTTTTCGGGGATGAAAAACTGATCTAGCTATGTTTCATTTTCAGAAAACCGCTTTTACTCGTGTTTTCCGGCTATTTTTTTAGAATACAAAGCTAAATTTCACCGGCTTCGAGCAGATCATAATAGCACAGTAGAAATCGGGTGGTCGCGGATCCAGCCGACCTCGGTTCGATTCCACGTTTTTTTTAAGGATTTTAGTTTTTTTTTTAAGTTTATTTTTCATGAGAAAACGAAGTTTCTTCTTTTGTGAGAAAAAGTTACTTTTTTGTGAGAAAAAGTATTATAGGGAACGTGCAGTAACTGTAGGCGGCAGCACTAATGCGACAAAAGAGACACTATGCGGACAGTAAAACAAACTTATCAAGGTAAAGCATTCAAATTGATGGCACCCTTATGACACCAGTTGGCAGCACCGTCTATGTGCACGTTCCCTATTGGGAGCAACGAACAAGAAAAACCGGTTGTCTGTAAAGTCGGTTTACGGACGATAGTTTAACGTGGCTCACCCCCCCACCCCCTCCGGTTTTTTTGTCAAATATCTTGAAAACGGTGCATCCTACGGCAAAATCAATGAAATTTTCATCCCCCTTTGATGCCCCCACGCTCCCTTCCACGCATCCCCCCCGCACCCCCTCCCCCCTCTCACCCCCCAACCCACAGAAATAATAATAAATTATTTCTGTGCCCCAACCCCTCCGGTGTTTTTGTCAAATATCTTGAAAACTGTGCATCCTACGGCAAAATCAATGAAATTTTCATCCCCCCTTGAAACCCCCGAACCCCCTCCCCCGCAAATATATAATCAGGATCTCGGAAACGGCTCCAACGATTTCGATGAAATTTGGTATGTGGGGGTTTTCGGGGATGAAAAATTGATCTAGCTTGGTCTTATCTCTGGGAAAACGCTTGGTACCGAGTTTCTGCCCGAGCAGAGCTCGGTCGCCCAGGTATTATGTATTTATAAGCCAAGCCAAGTGAAGTGGAACTGATGGTAAAGCATCAGGAGGACTCCTCAACAATAAAATTAACGTCCCTATATCGGGAAAGATGACGAGCAGTTAACATTAAGCTATTGTAACTTAGATTAGTTTTACTAGAGATGTGGAGTAATTTCATTAAAATAAATCCCTTCTGAATTTATCGAAAGGAAAATCTTTTTTCATCTCTCATACTCGGAAAGTGAGGCAAATCATATCTGACATACGGGAGGATAACTATTATTTTCTTCCCTAGGGTAGATATGAATTAAAAAAAATAAAGGCATTGGCTGTCAATGGAACACATACGCATTCAGCCAAGCAAGGGGTGCTTTTTAAGATGGTATTAAAATTATAATCCTTGACAATTGACACCATGCACCCCACGCTTTTTTAACAATAAAATATTTTAAACTATTATTATTTATTTTATCAATATTTAGAATTGTTTACAAATTTTGATCTGGATATAACAATATAATAATTGCTTATTAAGATTTTTTACTGCACTATAAGATTAGTGAATTGAAATTTATTAAATTTTTATTTTTATTTTTTAAAGCCTGTTTTTTAGTTTTTTTTTTAACTATTATTTATTTTCTTAATTAGTCATATTACAAATTTTATAATGCCAGTGAAATATTATTAAATTAAATTATTAATTTACATTAGTTTCTTATTTAGTGACTTAAACCAGAAAAGTTAGAAAATGTTAAGAAATAAACACGGTAAACGACAATGTTATTGTCCATACAGCCTATCTCTATACAGCTTAACTCCTTGGTTCAAATTGGTTAGGTAGTACTTACATATTTTATAAATAAATTTAGTAAAATACCTACTTTATCTACTGTTTTCATTGATTATTATATTGAAGATTCTAAATTGTGTTAAATTAATTATTCCTTAACAATAAACTCCACTGAAATATTTTACAACGATCATATTGACCAGTTTAGACATTTTTATTTATTTATACTTATATTTTCTTGCTTTCCTTGTAGTCGAAATGAAAAGCAGAATGTTTAACTCGGGAAAAACACCAATATCAGCCTCGGAATATTGGCACCCTCGCTGTGCTCGGGTGCCAAGTAACCTCGTCTGATATTGGTTTTTTTTTTTTTATTGATAGAGGGAGGCAAACGAGCAAGTGGGCCACCTGTTGGTAAGCGATCACCACCACCCATGACAACCAGAAACCCCAGAAGGTTCACTAGTCCGTTGCCGGCCTTTAAGGGAACAATACACTCTTTTCTTGAAGGACCCGATGACATAGTTAGTTGGAAACACCGTAGACGGGAGTCCATTCCACAATTTTACTATGCGTGGCAGATAATGCCGACGGAAACGCACAGTTGTAGATGTATATTCATCAAGGTGGTGACGGTGGAACGCAGACTTACGGCGCGACGTGCGATAGTGGAAGCCCGTAGCTGGTAATAAATTGAATAGCTCCTCGGAGCACTCCCCGTAGTAGAGCCTGTAGAGCACACAAAGAGAACCTACGTCTCTTCGCAAGGAAAGGGGATCCAAACGACCAGAAACTAGCGGGTCGCCGACAAGTCGAGCTGCGCGACGTTGGATACGGTCAAATGGAAGGAGAAAGCATATATATATGTTAGCACTAAAGTAAACCAGTGACTTGTTTGTTTGTTGTATTATGACCTAGATATACTTATGACTCCCGAGGCCGTATTGTCTAACGCTTCTGACGCTTGCCTTTGCTTTCATCATCTCTTTCTATCATCATCCATCTTATACCGTTTGACAGAAAGAATAGTGATTACGAAGGCAAGCGTCAGAAGCGTTAGACAATAAGCCTGCTGGTCATAAATATAAATAAGGCACATCACACGCTATCTACTGAAAACTACATAAATATAGGTCTAACACTTAGGTACCTATAGTATAGGTACCAGCTGACGTGCGTGCATGTATAGTATAACAATAAGTTGAAACATTGTTTCATTCTACATTATAAAATAATTGATATGTATTAGATTAGGCCAATACACAAAAGTGTGATGATTGATAAGTGCTCAGACACGACAGGAGATCCGCCCCCATTATGTTGGTGTTACAACTAATTTAGCGAATTCTGTGAACCGACATGTCGACCTGCAATCTTGGGTGGATCAGCGTGAGATGACCGTGGTAACCGCTGCCAAGGTCGGTGTGAAACAAAATAATGATAATTGTATCATTTGTAATGATTTAATGATGGTTATCGTCGAGTTTCGCGCGGCGGCCGCGGCGCGCGCGTCGGTCGCCCGCCATGTTGGAAGCCATTGTGCTCTGCTTCCGGAAAAGCGCACTGTTTGGGGTCACTGAGTGTACATCAACTTGGACGCGTCTTGTTAGGTCTAAACTAGTTCTAGAATGTCCATGGCTAGTGGCTGGTAAAAATAAATCTAGATTTTGTTTTAAGTTCAGTTTAGTAATGCCAAAATGCATGTAGTTGTTAGACATAAGCCCGGTTTAATGATTTTTTCAGACAGGGCCGTTTAGTCGTTAAACCTCGATCTATCTATGCTCAACAGTTCCATAGTTTTTTAACATTACAATTCCATTTTTTTTCTAGCTAGACTGTCTTAATCTAAACTACATCTTACTTCCTATTAAATGCGAAGGTGAGTCTCGCTGAAACTAGTTTTCACAACTAACACTAAGTCAGCAAAAAAACATCCCATATCAGCGACGCCATGAGCCAAAGGACTTTTTTAAAACTAGGTAGTATATTTAATTCAAGAGGACGTAAAACGTCATTTATGTCTTACCTACCTACGATGACACCAGTGATATTTTGCTGTATCAAATCTGGCATACAATTTGTAGGTACATTATACACATATAATGCCTTCCTTGAGCCTTTTTGATCGAATCGTTTTTACGATAAACCCTGTAATACAACACTTGCAATAATAGTCTAAAAGTCGATAATATTTTTTGACCAAGATTTACTACTTACTTACCTACTTACTTCCAGGATTAGTGCAAAATGATTCTACCATTGTTAGATATTTACCAAAGCAACAATAAAAATGGATAGGTATTCAGCTTTTTCCTTCTATAACGTTCTACAATGGCAGAAGCGAAGTGCATCGGCAAGACGTGGAGTGAAATAAAGTGTGCAGCCCAAGACCGATCGGCCTGGAGAAGTATTGTAGACGCCCTCTGCCCCACCGAGGGGACATAGGACATAAAGAGAGTGGTAATCTAAGGCCCTACCACGAAGTGCATGATTCGAACTTCGTTTCGTGCCGTCCCGCTCACGCTAATATGATTTGACACGAGAATGAGAGGGATAATACGATACGAACTTCGATTTTCGAATTTCGTAGTAGCACCTCTAATCTGCCTTTCTTTCAATTAATTGGAACGATCCACCCAGACATTCTGACAGGCGCGTATACGTAACTATGTACCTACATAATATGTTCCTACCTATTTACTAATTAGAGCCTAATGCTGCTTGTACAGTATCACATTTCGTATTACGACGAACTAAATTGAATACAATTAACTTATTGCCCGAACTCAGTTCAGTAAAAAGGGCTAGGCTATTCATTACTTTTCATTACATTAGATTTATGGCTCTTGAAATCCTTTCACCGATTTTTCCAAACATAACGGCGCTGTCCCCAATAAAATACCTAACAGTTATAGTTCAATACCTATCAGTTTTAATGAGCACAGTGAATTCGTTGTCCAACAATGACAAAGGTATTTTAATATGATCCCGTCGGGCATAGATCGCTCGTTCGGTCAGCTCGGGGCCGCCATGGAAAATTAGCGATGCGTGGCGATGGTGTGATTCGCTCACATCAATGCTCTCCCATTGTCGTCCCCCCCTAAATGTGATTTAACTGAATTATGGAGTAGAAATGTCCACAATTTATTTTTGACTGTCCAGTGGAGTGCCCGCGCGGCTCCCAGGATTTAACATTAACTTTAGTGGAGGTTGCGAGTGTTGTCTTGGACTGTCTGTGCTACGTGCTACGACCGTAGAGGCTCGCTATAGGAAAGCTTTACAAGTAAGTGCTCCTTCGTAGCGGCGGAAAAGCGGGGCTGAAGCTACGAGCGTGATTTACGCAACTTAATTATAAAGTGGCAACGATGTGTAAATATGTGAAACGTTGATTTTATTATGTGGACTTTTTGGTTTCATTGAGTCGCTGGCTATACTAATGAAGGTTTATATGGTTTGACTAATTTTTATTTGTGTTTGTAAAGAACTAAGTAGGTACATATTGAATTAAAGGTCTAGAAAATTTAGGTTTATACTTAATGTACTTGCTTTGAAAAGTATTTTATGTACATACATACCTATATTATTGTTTAATACCTATCATTGGAATACAACCATTTATTAATTAATGTACACATGGTGACATTTTTTTGACTGTGCAAAATTTTCCTAGGCATTGGGTATGATGCCATTTCTAAAAATAAAACAGGTAAGTTTTTCATAAATAAATGTGTTGTCAAGGTGTTGTCCGAAAAAATAATTAGTAACGTGTGGATAACCGGGAGACGAGTGACGCTCGGGGTTAGTGGGGCGGGGGGAGGGGCGCGCTCACCTATTCTTATCAAGTCCCACGCGCAGCTGTCCACAAGCGCATGGTTTTTTAGGATATCTTTCGCCTGATGTGTATCAATATTTTAGTACTGAAAGGTACTGAAAAAAAACGCATTTTTATCTTTCACTAAGGAAACCAGTATGAAAATTTGCACGGTCAAAAAAATTTCACCCTGTATTATATTATTAATATCATTGGAATATATACTCGTAATATTTACACAATAATTTCAGATGAAGCTTAATTTTGACATTAGGTATATAATCTGGAACTTAATATTACAGATCGACTGGTGTAAAATTGTCCTATTGATTTGTACGGAATGTAGGTACCTATCTATAGATTTTTGTTTTTTCGAAGCCGTTACATTTTCATGTTTTTTTTTAATAAAACAGTGGATGAACAGTCATGAGGTTAAAAAGATTGTAATACAGATTCATACTACAAAATATCGACAGAATTGCCGTCGATAAAAAAAATTAATACCTACATGCGAATACGCCATGCTTAAAGAACTGCACTGAGAAACGGCACGTTTTAGAGACGTCAGCCATTTATTGTTTATTGTTTTCTAAGTGAGAAGTATTACACTGTAAACGAGTTAAAGTCCTAGAATACTTCGAAAAAAAAAACAGAATTCGAATTTTCAAAAGGTACATTAGGTGAAACAAATGAAGAGTTAAAATGTATTTTGAGATTCTAGTAATACCGTCAAGCATGGTAACTTTACATTTCGTAAATGACTTTACCGTATACACCTATTAGTGACAGAATGTGATATGTATAGAAACTCGTGCAGAAATCTTTTAATTGTGAGTTGTTCATTTAGTAATAAAAGTCTGTAAAAGTTGACTATGGTAAAAATAGAGCTATTTGCAATACGATGTAGATTGTAATATCCCGATATTTCGACGTATTATCAGCGTCAGGATCAGGAATGTATGTGTATGTGATGTAAGTATATGAAGTTCCCAATCCGCACTGGGCCCGCGTGGGAACTACGGCCCAAGCCCTCTCATTTTGAAAGGAGGCCTGTGCCCTGCAGTGGGACGTATATAGGCTGGGATGATGATGATTTTCTACATGGCGTTGGGTGATAATAAGTCCGAATCAATAAGATTTCATAGCGAGTTTCTTTTAAAAGGTAAAGTTGCTGCGTTTGACGGTATAGTATATGTATAAATCTTCCCAGGTGAATTTTTCGCTTCGAGCCCTTATCTTTCAAAACAAACGGTATCGTCATAGTATTAAGGTTCAAATTTAATGTAATGGCTCGAAGCGAAAAATTCACCTGGGAAGATTTATACTATACCTTCCTAGTAGTAGACCTGCCCGTGCATCCCGTATCGCATGGTTGACGTCTCTCGCGCATACGCTGTGACTGCATTATGCAATTGACGCGTGTGCAACACGTGCCTGCGGTTTTATAACATAGGTACTATATGCATGTTAGAGGCTTGTACGTATGAGTAGCAGTAGAGACAAATGACAAAAGGTTATCTCATACTGACTTTGATTAGGGATTAGGAATTCGGATACGTAAATATTTACCTAAAGTTGACGAAACCCCGGAAATAGCTATGTAAATATGGAATCGGCTTCTTTAAAAAATTTGTTTTTAGTCATCCAACTATCGCTTTGTTTAAGTTCCCGATTTAACAAATATACTTTCTAAAATTTTACTTTAATTTGCTACTAATACTTCTATAGTTTAATAAATTACAAGTAGGTACCTAAATTATTTAATTTAAACGACTTATACACCGTGAAATTTTAGTGGTTGTTTTCCCGAAACGAGGTGATTTAGTATCGATTGTACAATCGATTTATAATGACTATTTTGACTAGAGTCAAAAATCCAAATGTGAAAAACGAAAGTCGAAAATGACCACAAACCAATAGTAACGCTTCGTTCGTACCTAACCTATCGTACGATCGTACGCTACTTGTATCAACGAAGCGTTACTATTGGTTTGCGGTCATTTTCGACTTTCGTTTTCCACAATTGGATTTTTGAGTCTAGTCAAAATAGTAATTATAAATCGATTGTACAATCGAAACTAAATCACCTCGTTTCGGGAAAACAACCACTAAAATTTCACGCTGTATGTATTTACATACTTATAAATCGTTTATTCAATTACTTGAATATACGTTTTCCAATCCCGGGAATATTATATATATTATAATAATAATAAGTATATAATACCGCATCCATACCGCTCAACATCACCACCGTCTCAGTATCTCGAATACGAGAATGTGTTGCTCAACTGATCCCAAACGAAAAATTGTCTTTTTTTGCATAAAACTGCGCCGTGATTTTACGTGTATCTCACTTGATGAAAAGTGCAAATGAGGCGAAAGTTGTACCTATCTCACTGAACAGCCTTGTACTTGTCTTGCCTTGGTTGAGTTGCAGAATAATTAGGAAAGACTTTTGTTTTATGCCTCGATTGTTGTCTCATGATCATATTGTCGTTGGCATTCCCAAACAACACATAGAAATTAGCAATGACATATTTTTAACCAGTATTGAGCTTTATAGCTTCACTAAAGATAAAATACTTATATTAAGTAATAGTAAGAGATTCAGGTGAGATTCAAGCCTGTACAAGGGAATGATTTTCGAGTCTTGATTAATATTAAAAAAAATATATAAATTAAAATTTAATCTGTTTATTGCAATTAATGTTACAAAAAAAATGTTTTCTTATACTTAGTTACAATCTTCAAATACTTATTTAAGATTATTATAACTAAGGAAATAAACGAAATAAAATAAAACTACTACTATTACTAGTACTAGTAGTAATTTCGCCGATTATGTGTTTTAACAGAATAGTTATTTGCTCCTGAGTGACACATACAACTTTTCCGACCGACTATGAGAAAAATGAATTGTTGTGATAGATAGGGAAAGGTCACCACAGATAAAGTAGGTATTCCTGTGCTACTTTTAACAATGTTAAAAAATAATCGTATGAAATCTAATATTACAATGGTATCGGATATCAATATTCATTAAATCACAATAACAATCATCGATAGTTTTCATTTAAGTAAAACGTATAATTTATTGTGACATTTTTTTAAACTATTACGAAAAATTCATCAATTTTCATATAGGTAACGTTGTTAAAGTTCAAACATGAAATATGTTCGTTTTTAATAGATTACGATGAAATTACAATCGATTATTTTATTAAGGTCTGTGTTCATTGGCACATTGCGTAAATGATACATGCCAATGAATTAATTAAAAAAGTAGCTTGAACAGAAAAGTAGCATTTTGAACCCTGTTGTCAGGGAGCAAAATCTACTTTTCCGAATGAAAGGTGTGAAAAGAAACATTTTACTCCGAGCATCACCTATATTATCTAATTTCGTGCTTATTGTTCAGCCTAGCCTTCGCTACAGTCAGTCAGTCAGTCATTAAGAATCATTCAGCTTGTGTATTTTTGGTTTTCGTAAACCATACCTCATGGTAGATTAAAATCATATAATTGTGCAGATATGGACTATATGCACATGAACTTAAGTATGTTTCGGGTGCAGGCGGTTTGAGTGACTAGGTAGACTTATCTTCTCATAACGGCCGAGATTACAGGCTACAGCTTGGTGTCTCATCCCCTGAACGCAGGATAAGAATTATTCGCAAATATTTAACAACTAAGTACATACCTTAATTTTTTTGATTACTTTCGGATTCTAACTAACGAAGTAGCGAAGTAGCAGATAATGGTATTAACTTTACAAACATTTGCCGATTTTATACCGTTACGAGCAAAGAATGGTGGTTCAAGATAACTTCAAGGTCGGCAAACATTTAAGGATTAAGTAACTGTACAAATCTAGAGCCTAAATAATTATGTACATCCATCGAAGGCAGGTGGTTCAAGGTT
This sequence comes from Archips crataeganus, assembly GCA_947859365.1. Lineage (NCBI taxonomy): Eukaryota > Metazoa > Arthropoda > Insecta > Lepidoptera > Tortricidae > Archips > Archips crataeganus. The sequence goes on from OX402062.1 coordinate 10,276,803, forward strand.
CACCTTTCTTTAAAATAAATTATTTTCGCTATAAGCAAACCGTTTTAAACTGACAAGGCAAGGTTGTACTGTGACAAGGCTGTACTCTGGGTTGAGTTTGCGGCAGTTTACCTACACAAGAGTAGAGTACACTACCTAAACATAGAGTAATAGTACTGAAAATTATTGATGAAGGAACAATTCCGCCGCCGCTTTTGACAAATAAACTATCAAGACACAGTAAGTAGTATGTTAGGTATATCTTTTTCTGTCCTTTTGGCAAATTCCATGAGGGCATGAATAATCAGGTCGTGGATTATTGTGATGTACTTATTCCTGGTCGACAATTCCTGTGCGTAACGTAACTACATCCTCTGAGTCGTGATAGTAGAGGAGACGTGGAAGATCGACCTTCACCGATCTGATAACTCGATGAGACATATTTTTTATTAAATATAAATTATAAACAAATATGCCTATGATAACTTGCCTATCGAAAAGTGTTCATAGATTTTTTTTTGTTTTATTGTGGTGTGCCTTTAGCCATCTTCCAGCTCCATCATCAGACCCTGGTTACCATCTGGGATCAAAGTGCTCGTCAAGACGAATCAAACGAGTCCAAACTCGATGGGGTAATTCGTAATTTCATTAATTCAGTATGGCCAAAGGCACTCCACAAGAAAACGACACAACCCCATCGAGTTTGGACTCGTTTGATTCGTCTTGACGAGTAATTTGATCCCAGATGGTAACCAGGGTCTGATGATGGAACTGGAAGATGGCTAAAGGCACTCCACAATAAAACAAAAAAAAAGCTATGAACACTTTTCGATAGGCAAGTTATCATAGGCATATTTGTTTATAAATTATATTTGATAAAAAATATGTCTCATTGAATTATCAGATCGGTGAAGGTCGATCTTCAACGGCTCTTAGACCATGAGTGTAATTAACTATGCAAACACACTGGTGGGGTGGTTTGTTTCTCGTAATTAATTACCGCGTGGTGGGGCAGAAATAAAATTAACATTGGCTTCCAGTGGGCCTTGTAGTGTAGCCTACTGTACTTGTAGTGTACTGTTCAAATTCGCGCATGAAATGTCTATAACTTCTTTAACCTATTGTAAGCAATGTGTCGTGATTTCCCCAGTTTATCCGTTGACTGGCACCCACAGCTTTGCTTATTTTAGGACTACTCGTAAATTGTCTTTTCCCATGGTGATGACACTGATGACGATGTTTATTGCCTTAAGTAATTGCACACAATTTACGTCAAAGATGTGGTGTACGCTATGTAGGTATTTTTGCTATGAAGCCGAGTGGATTCTATCCATAGATTGATAGATCTTAGTGGATATTTTAGTAGTGGTAGAGCTATGTTGTAGCTAGCCGCTGCATCATGAATGGGCTGGCTCGTCCGGGGCAGTACCACCCTCTCACAGAACACCGGCGTGAACCAGCAGTACTCCTGCTGCGTTTCATACGGTCAGTAAGAGCGCCGGGGGCCCAATACCTCTCCCCCTCCCTCTTCCCTATTCCCTCTCCTTTTTAAAGGCCGGCAACAGATCAGTGACTCTCTTTGAGTTGTTGATATTTATGGGTGGTGGTGATCATTTTCCATCAGATGACCCGCTTGCTCGTATGCTTCCCTCTCATAATAAAATTGTTATTTGTATACAATCATTCGTAGTATGTATGTACAATAGGCGGGTTGTTTGAATAAGTATCGAACGGTTCAGATGCTTGTATTTGCACGCGCTGATAAGATAATATAAAAATAAAACATTCTGTGTATGTCCACTTTGTAATATATTTGTGGCCAATCTCTTGAACTCGATAATGTAGCTACTGTTCCTGTCTAAAACTATGGCCTTTAGGTGGTCACATTTCATTTAATTTCACTTTATTTATTTGTATAATATTTCTGCAAATAAATTATTTACTTACTTACTTACATTATCATAAATAATATAGTGAGAGTACGATAGTCCTGGGAGGGCATTGGAAAATAAGAGACGACTTAAACCTATTAAACATCTTTTAATTTTATACATAACAAGCTGTTGCCCGCGACTCCGTCCACGAAGAATGGGGGGGGGGGGGATAAAACATGGTGACACGAGATTTTTATATATTAGATTTAATTATTCGTTATGTCAGGGTAATTTATAAATTTCATAATAATAATCTATACAGATCTAGTTCAATTTAATAATAAAAATTTCACAATATTCATTCCATTACTATTATTATTCTTGAATTTTATTTACTTAATTTATTTTATTTCTCTTTATTTTAATTTTATTTATTAAGTATAGAACAGTAAAAAAAAGGTTTGCAATATTCAATGGACAAAGGCAGACCGAGTTCACAAAAGTACATACCTACCTACCTATGTAATTATTTTGTTTGGCATTTATGGTTAACCTTAGTTACTTATAAAATGGCACGGATTAGTCTAACAATGTTATCGTGTTATTATTATTGACAATATTATCGCGGATTTCAAAACATCCGGAAATCCACTTCAGTTTTATTACCATACTGCGATACACGTCAATACTTTTGTGATACGGATCGTGATATATGCATGCCTGTACCTATTACGTGATACCTAATATGAGTCTTGGTAATAAAGGAGTCTTGATACTAAGACTAAGTTGATATAGTAAGTAGGTATTCCGGTATATTTAAAAATATTTCTGCAACGTCCATAATTCAGCCATAATTCAGTCCATAATTAATTGGGTATGTGCCTACACATGAAAAAGTTAAAAAAGTAAATTAAATTCTCGTGTATTGTACGTACTTAATATAAATTGCTTTTAATCAGATTAATTGCTAAGAAGAAGTTGAATAGGTAAGAAGGTACTACAAGGGTTTTCTAATTTCTATCAATATCTATAATGTAAAAGTGAAAGGCCAGAACGGGATAAAAAAACGAGACAGAGCAGGATGGCGCTCTACAACACCATTTTGACACGTTTCTCCCAAACAACGCATTATTTCTCTGGAATTTAAAAGCAATTCGATTCTTTGACATTGGGAATCGCGATAAACTTGAGAAAATATGATATTGGGTGTGTACATTTCGTATATTAAGCAAAATAAAACCACAAGTTCGAATTTCGAGTCAAAAGCGAGCGATTTATTATCTATGCCAGTGTTGCCATTCAGGGAAAAATAAATCCATTCATTATCCTGCATTGCAGTCTGTAAAGCTCTTTAAGCACTGACCTGCATATTTAAAGCATGACAAGTTCCTATTTAGCCCCCTCGCTATGTAGCGGATTTTCAGTGGAACTAATTTATTTTAATGGCAATGATTTTTTTTGACAACAGATGTTGGAAATTGGAAGTCATTGCATGTCACCGATGTAAACAAAACGAAAATAATTAAATAATTGTACATATTTCAGAATAATAATCTATTTTGCAATCAAAATGCCCCAAAAAGTTCACCCCGATGCAAAAAAAATTAAATACATTCAAATGGTTGCGGCAGTCACGGTGTTTGTTATCGAACTCCTCCGAAACGCCTTGACCGATTTTTATCAAATTTTTTCTCTATATTTGGTAGGTTTGACAATAGGTTGTAGGCTATTTTTTATACCCTTATTCTTCGCGGACGGAGTCGCGGGCAACAACTAGTATACTATATACCCACAACACAAGTTTTAAAAAAAACGCTAAGTAGGTATATTGGGATCCATAAATATTGAAAATCATAATCATGTTTGCCATAAATCTCTTTTCTCTCAGTCTATTGATTGTTTTGGATTGTTATAAAATAATTCTAATACCTTTAAAGTTCTATAGGTCCACTTCAAAGTTTCTGAAAAATTTACGGTTTCAGAGAAAAAAAGAGTTAAAATGGGAAATGATCATTATGGCAAGCATTAAATTATGACTAACAATGTTATGGATTGCAAATGGAATCCAAAAAACTTTACTTCACACTAGGTACGTTCGACTTTCGCAACATTCCGAAACGCCGAGCTCCACAGGAGTGTTAATAATTGTATTAAAAGGGAGCGCCGTCTGGATGTCGCAAGAGTCAGGGCCTGCCTGGATGGCTTTCCCACGACCGGTCCTAGCCCATCCCACATTTCTACAATAGTTCGCTGAACAGTTTTCACACCGTACCTATGGAGTGTATAGTATAGACACGCCCGATCGGCTGGCATGAAAGCTATTGCGATAGTTACGCGATGTTTGACATCCGCTCGGCTCTCTTTAATGAGCGTTTCTGTTACAGATGTAATATCGCTAGTTGGCATTAGTATTGTGGCTCCGCTTGACATTTGTGACGTTTGTGATTGGTTGGACCCAGTTGGACCTAAATGAGCCAATTTCAAATAAGACTGTAACGTCAAACAGATCTCAAGATACTAACGCCATCTACACTTCGTTTATTTTAGCATTAGAAAGAAGGTTAGCGATCTTGACCTGACTTTTTATTGAAAAACACTTTTAAAAAATAATCACAACTGCATTCTTAGCTAATAGTTACCTACTATTTTCAACCGACATAAAATTCAACCACAGCAACCAAGGGTAGCAAGAAAAAGTCGATTCGCCCACTTAACAAAACCTGAAACCTTTTCAAAAATCTGGCCAAATGTAATAAAAAATACCACTACTAACTTCCTCTTACAAAAACAAAATGCTGAAATGTTCCTCTCATCCCACTCAAAGGTTGACTGGTTGAGATGCCTTAAAGGAACAAGTTCGCCTTTGTATAAGTATCTCAACGGTTGTCAATAGTGTTATTTTCCTTTGTTTCTGTAAATTCGAGTGCAAAGATTCAACTAAAATCAATGGTCAATGCGAGAGATGCGAATTCATACTCGTATCGGCCAGACAGCGATTTCACGATACAGATAACTGTACAAAATTTGGATGGACGTCATTAAGTGGAAATGGAAATGCCGCAGCGAGGACATCGCTCGTACACAATACGCCGGAAACTCACATCCGTTTTTCATCGGCACATTTTGGTAAGCGCCAAAATTTTCATAGTTTCGGGCCTCCCGTCGCTTTGTCATTCAAATTTTCCATATTTCAACCAATCGCGAGTGTTTCAAGGCAAATTGTTTGCGAAGTTCAGTACTCCGATCTAAATAACCCATAGGTACTTATCGAACCTATCTATCTCCTCAATTTTGATTTCAAAGACGCTGTCTTCTTTACTTCAGTGTTAGCAGCTAGACAAGGAAAATTGTGACATTAATATGGTGTGCAATCATACTACGTAAATCCTGTATGTATGTACCTATGTCGGAAGTAGTAAACGGTATGATGCATGTATGATGTAACAAAGCAGAATGTATAATGTCAATTGTCAATTGATGCAGTCGCAAATTAATTGTGTGTACTTAGTAGCTTAAACAATGAAATTGAACAATAGACTTAATTAGGAAAAAATATATTATTATACTTACTATATTAATATTATTATATACTTATTAGCTATTGCCCGCGACTCCGTCTGCGAATAACCTACCAAATAAAGACAAAAAATATCATAAAAATCGGTCAAGCCGTTTCAGAGGAGTTCGATAACAGACACCCTGACACGAGATTTTTATACATACATATATTAGAAGATTAGAAGTAGGTACTAAAAAAGTTCCACGCACCCGCAAAAAAGACCCGAGGTGGTGGTGAAAACGACCATGATTCAGAGTGCGTTAAACAAGGGCAAGTCGTTCTTTGGGGAGGGTCTATATCCAATAAAGACGTCTTTCGTCGTTTTGTCTTGGAATGAGAAAAGTAAGGAGCACAGAGTATATAAGTAGCTATTTTATTTTTTTATGTATTATAAACGCTAAAGTGTATCTGTCTATCTGTTACCTCTTCACGCTTAAACCGCTGAACCGATGAGATAAATAAGATGGTGTAGGTAGAGATAGTTTGAGTCCCGAGAAAGAACATGGTTCCCGCAGGATAGTGATAAATGAATCCTTCGCAGATTGAGTCGCGGGCAACAGCTAGTGGTAAAATAAAATCTTGTTTTTTTTACTTAAATCCTAATACTTACCTTCTAATGGTGGGGATATTTTTTTCTCATCTGTTTCATTGTTGGTTCGGGCATTCAAAAATACAGCGCAGGGTAACATCTACCGATGTTATGAAGATCCGTTTGTGACCCGATGATTCTAGTCAAGGGGATGACCTTCGCTAATTAATCAGAGCCATTAAGTAGTAGGCTTCACAAGTTTACAAATATCTGCTTAACAGTCTAATAGTCGACCGACTTATTTCAGTGTTATTTAGCCATTAAAAGCTTTTCTTAATAAACGAATTGAAACAATTACTTTGCTCACCCGCGACCGTGATTGATTGATGATTGTTTCAGTTCATTAATATGAACCTCCGCAAAGTAACGCCTGATTCAATAAATCTTTTCATAATAAATAGTCCGCAACTTCAATACTAGGTACTACCTACTTAGTAGAGTTCCTGCAGCCAACTTCATGTTAGATTTTGTATGTAATCATATACAAATAGTTTAAATACATTATTTTTCCGTCCCTATGAATCCTCTCTTCCTGCGAAAAATTGAAAAAACTACAATAACATATGTTCGCAATTTTCCAGCCCTAATTTCACGCGTCTGCGCAAAGTAACGGTATCGATGACTGTGGGATCCATTACAAATAATGCCGGCTGCGATCAATAGCTGTACAGTTATTGTAACATAAGTACAGTGTACGCAGTTTCTATTTTATAAATTAAATAGCTGCTTTGTGCTTCAGCGGCACGCACACGCAATACCTCTGCACTTGTTTAAATGGGACCTCGTGACACACCTCTATGTATTACGTACCTACTAAGTACACTATACATTAATTAAAAAAAAACACATATTTACTTGATAAATGATCAGAAGAAAGATTTGCCTGTCATTAATGTCAGACGCTCGTATATCTAACTACTTAGGAGGCTACACAGAATCATAAAAGGCGAGATTACTGAGGAGTTTAGACGTCAAAAAAGGTGATATTCTAACATAGCATAGCATGCCATAAAAACATACAATTTGTTTGCAAGAAAAAAATGAGCATGTCATACTACCTAACTATTTACTATGGGCAGTACTTTATAGTAAAAAATGGCGTATACATGACTATCCTTATGTAAATAATTTCAAACATGTTGGACACTACTAAAAGCACATTAAGGTACTTAAAAAAATTTAATTGATTAGAGTACGACACATGAAGGTAGAAAAAGGGTTCAAAAAGAAATAAAAATGTCACATTTTTGACAGTTACTAGGGGCGTTCAATAAAAAGTGAGAATGAGTATGTTATAAACAACTTTTACTAAATGTCATTTTATTTTTCGACATAGTCACCTTTTAGCATAATACACTTAGTATATCTTTTTTCTAAACTTAAAATTCCATTTTTAAAAAAGGTCTCATCTTGAGTACTTAAAAAATCTTGTACTGCAGCGACTACTGCGTCGTCGTCTTCAAATTTCTGGCCTCTCAGGTATTGTTTCAATCTCGGAAATAGGTAGAAATCACTGGGAGCGAGATCTGGTGAATACGGAGGATGCTTAAGGATATCGAACCCAGCATCACGAATTGCAGCCATTGCAACGGCGGACTTGTGTGCCGGGGCATTGTCCTGGTGGAACAGCACAACTTTCGAGAGTTTACCTCGCCGTTTTTCGCGGATCTCATTGCGCAATGTTGCTATTTGTTTGGCGTATAATGTGCCTGTAATAGTGGCTCCATGCTCGAGATACTCAATCATTAATACCCCTTTACCATCCCAAAAAACAGAGCCCATGACCTTACCGGCAGATGGGCTCACCTTGAATTTCTTCGGAGTTGGAGATGATGGCCTTTTCCATGTCATAGACTGCAGTTTCGTTTCAGGGTCGTAATGATGGAGCCATGTTTCGTCCATTGTTATAAATCGCGCCAAAAAAAGTTCCCGGTCTTGCTGCATCAGGTTCAAAGCTTCTTGACAAATCTCTAGTCTAGTTTGTTTTTGCGTGTCAGTAAGCATTCTTGGTACCCAACGCGCAGATACCTTTTTCATACCCAAGAGTTCATGTAAAATATTATGCACGCTCCCCGTTGAAATCTTTATATTTTCAGCAATAAAACGAACCGTGACACGACGATCCGCCAAAACTGAGTTTTCGACTTTTTTCACAATTTCTTCAGTTACTGCTGTAGTAGGGCTGTCCGGAGCCGGGGTCGTCCATTGTCGATGTTCTTCCACGTCTAAATTCGGCGCACCAACGTGCGACTGTCGAATACGGAGGAGCATTAGACCCTAAAGTGTCCCGCAAATCCAAATTGACTTGGTCCGTAGAAAAATTTTTCAAATACAAGTATTTGATAACGGCGCGCAGTTCAATTTTCTCCATTTTCGCTAACGTACTCAAAAGCATTGCAAAGAAATTACCGTATATTTTTTTAAACAAAAGACAGTTAGTTTTTTTTTTCATAGCAATCAGCTAGATAGATTAGCTTTACCGGCCAGTATTTAATTTCGTAATATTAAAAGAGTTTGCATCTCATTCTCACTTTATATTGAACGCCCCTCGTAAGTACCTAATTAACGACTGCTTTAGCCTAGTTGGTAGTGAGGGACCCTGCCTACGAAGCAAGAGGTCCTGGGTTCGAATCCCGGTAAGGGCATTTATTTGTGTGATGAGCACGAATATTTGTTCCTGAGTTATGGATGTTTTCTATGTATTTAAGTATTTATTTATCTATACACCGTGAAATTTTAGTGGTTGTTTTCCCGAAACAAGGTGATTTAGTATCGATTGTACAATCGATTTATAATTACTATTTTGAGTAGAGTCAAAAATCCAATTGTGAAAAACGAAAGTCGAAAATGACCGGAAACCAATAGTGACGCTTCGTTGGTACCTAACCTATCGTACGATCGTACGCTACTTGTACTAACGAAGCGTTACTATTTTTTTGCGGTCATTTTCGACTTTCGTTTTTCACAATTGGATTTTTGACTCTAGTCAAAATAGTAATTATAAATCGATTGTACAATCGAAACTAAATCACCTCGTTTCGGGAAAACAACCACTAAAATTTCACGGTGTATAAGTATGTTTATCGTCGTCTAGTACCCATAGTACAAGCTTTGCTTAGTTTGGGACTAGGTCAATTTGTGTAAGATTGTCCCCTAATATTTATTTATTTTTATTTATTTAATACGAAGCATAATTTATAATTGCTCTTTCATCGATTTATTACTCTTTGTATAGGTAGGTATATTTGACTAACTACTAAAATTAGCAGACAACGATGTTAACTGAATAATGCTATTGTACACACTTAACAATAAATGACCAAGTGCTTTACAATTTTTTATGACATTACCTATATCAGAAAAATTTGCTTAGGCCCATATAACAACTCACTTTAACGAAATGTGTACTTTTTCTAAAGGTACACTTGTTTAGAAGGATCACTTTATCGGAAGGTGCGCTGTCTCAATAAAAAATGGGTACACTTTCCCAAAAAGTGCACTTTCTCAGATAGAGTATTTTCTTTGATAGTACATTATCCAAGAAGGTAAGGACACTTTTGCCAAAGAGCCGTGTTTGTTCATATTATATAAACAGCCGTTTTATAAAAGTGTACACTTTAGAAAAGTGTACGTTTTGGAAAATTGTACTTTTTGGGAAAATGCACTTATTGGGCAAGTGCCTATAGATACGCAAAGTGTGCATTTCGAGATAGTGCTCTAATTAAGTAAGTATACATTTCGGGAGTATGCATTTATTAAGACTGATTGTTTAATTGAGTTGTAAGCGACAATAGTCTTTAATGTTTTAACAGGTTCCCTGTCACATGAGGCACATGCGCCTCATGTGTGACTTTACTGGTACGTCCATGAGGCGCATGTGCCTCATGACTCTATGAGCGTTTAATGTCATTGTTACTATGGGAAAGAAAGAACGCCGCATATTTCTTCGGGACAGGGAATCTGTTAATTTAAGAGGGTTTATACCTGCTGAGCTGGCAACGTTGCATTTTTGTTATTTGTTAGTTTTTTTCGATTATTCCATAAAAATTGAATGAAAATAAAAAATGTTTTGTATGCAAATTATTCTTATATATAAGTTAATGTGTCTACTGCAATAATAATTCGTGATAGACTTTTGTTTTCTTTAAAAACGAACAAATTATTACCTAACGGTTTTTGAAGAAAATAAAAGTATTATCACGAATTATTATTGCAGTAGACACATTAACTTATATATTAGAACAATTTGTATACAAAACATTTTTAATTTTCATTCAATTTTTATGGAATAATCGAGAAAAACTAACAAAAATGCTACGTTGCCAGCTCAGCAGGTATAAACGCTCTTAAGCCGTACAATTGATATTGAATCTTAGAGTGGGAAAGGAATTTCTCGGTCGACTATATGTTCAAAAAGCTACTTAAACGTTAAGAAAGAGTATCCCAGCTTCCGCAGCCTGTATTGTACGACTAGACGTGTTTACGAGTTACCTACTCGCTAATGACCTTCTGAAAGTAGGTAATGGCTTCCATAATTTTCCCGCGCTGCAGGCCGTAAAATTGGACAATTTATGTAACTAATAGCTGTTATATGCGACTCTGTCTGCGAAGAATCGCCATCCCGGGGGGAATATGCAATATTCTGGGATAAAATCTATCCTATGTCTTTCCCAGGATCTTAAATTATCTCTGTACGAAATTTTATCTAAATCTAAGGTAACAGCCAGAGAGATAGGCAGAGTTACTTTCGTCTTAGGACGCACTCGGATTCGCACTAGGATTGCACCATAAATGCGAAAACTAACAGAATACCTTCTCCGCAAGCTCGGACGTAGTACCTACTGCATCTACCTCTTTCGAACCTAAAGTAAGCAAAGCTTGTGTTACGAGTAGTACGGACGGGTACCTACTAGAAAACGGATAAACGAGTGTGAGATCAATTTACCAAAATCGTTAGCATTTTTTCCCAAATGCTTCTTTTCTCACTATGTTTTTTTACTGAAGCTTATTTTCACAAACGCGTTTTTTCCTAACTTTAATCGATCGATACAGAAACATAGGTAGGTTTGGCGGCCCGAAGGGCCAAAAGTACACAGAAGAAGGAGCTCCGCGTGAACGGAGCTCCGTCGACACTTCAATCGTCGGAGTTTCTGTGTCAATTCAAATTGGGAAAAAACGCTACTGTGAAATTATTTTAAGCTTATGCTTCAGTAAAAATGCGAATGGAAATTTTGCTACTAGGAAATAAACATTTTGGTAAATTGATCTAGGCACTCGGATAATCATAACTACAATCAACTACAATGTACATAGATAGACATTCTTAAATACATATTTAATAAACACCCAAGACTTGAGGTCGAACATTCGTATTTGTCATACAATATCTAGGTGCCCCGATCGGGGAACAAACCCAAGACTTCAAGCTTCGCAGTTAAATTCTTAAACCACTCGGCTATCCGGTCGTCTACTTAGTTATTTACTGTGTAAGTATTACAGAAAATTAAATTTAAGAGGAAAATGCATGTCGCTAAAACGTAGACCGCTGTTCTGGCTAAATCGGGTCCAAACAAGTAAGCACGCAGGACGTCAAGTAATAAACGGTGTTTTACTTAGGTCGATCTAATTAAATCGCAACCTCATTCCTGATAGCCCAATCCCAACAATTCAGTCGGTGCAGCGGACCGGTGACCATTTTGCACAAGCCATTTTCATAAAACTATGATTAACCAGCTCGTGACTCATCTAATTTGACCGTAATTGCCCTCATTGCATTGACGTACAATAAAACAACTAGACTCCCAATCGCTTAACAAAAGTTCCTCAAAAAACGTCCGAGCGCCGTTGTGTGTACGTATACATCAATTTATACAGATAACATTGACAGCATTCATTCAAATTAACACCTTATTTCGTAGCAGTAATGTTTAATGTCAATTGAATACGATCGTTAGAAGTGGTGACATGACGTCACGCGCTGGAAACCGCCTAAAGAGTAAAGAATGCAGTGGAGTGGTCATGCGAAGCGGAAGCTAGACTGTCTGTCTCTTTTTTTCTCGTGAGTATGATTACGGTGCGAAAGTGACATATACGAATACGGGGCGAGAAGTGACGTTGTAATCAACGCGCGGTCGAAACACAACTGAACCAAAACTCTGCACAATAGACGCGTGTGCAGGCTTTTGCTTCCGACAATTTTTGAGCGTGATTGGGAGTCTAGTTGTTATTATAGGTCAATGCCTCATTGACTAGTGTTTTAAAGTTACTCCATGCATGAGAACACAATGCTGTCAATGCTATGAAATCAAATATACTAGTACCACACTAGGAGTGGAGACCGTGGTGGCCTGGGTGGCCTAGTGGTATGACCTATGGCTTCTCAAGCAAAGGTTCGTGGGTTCGAGTCCGGGTCCGCAACTCTGAGTTTTTCGGAATTTACGTGCGAAATCTAATTTGAAATTTACCATGCTTTAAGTATGGTGAAGGAAAACATCACAAGGATGTACGTCAAAGTCGAAATAGATCGTTTGGGAATGTCATCGTCATCTTACAATTTCTTGTTGATTCGTGCATTTGGGTCATACACATTTTTTTGTTTGCGTCTCTCCTGTGGACATGGCAAAAGTTAAGCGTCTATAGCCAATATTTTTTAGTTAACTCTACATCGGCGTGAGGGACACCTAGCCTACTTTAGATCCATTTAAACAAATCTTGAAGGATTGACGATAATCGACGAGGAAGGTTGACGGTGAAGGAAAACATCGTGAGGAAACCTGTATACACCTGTGTAGAAATTTAATAGTGTTTGTGAAGTTCCCAATCCGCACTGGGCCCGCGTGGGAACTACGGCCCAAGCCCTCTCATTCGGAGACGAGGACTGTGCCCTGCAGTGGGACGTATATAGGCTGGGATAATGATGATGAAACAAATCTTAAGTTTGCTGACTCGGAGTTGCTAATTAAATGACCACAGGAGAGTCACATTTTGTATCTTACGCTGTGTATGGCCATTCCTGCGAATCTGAAAGTCCCACTTTACATTGGTCATAATTAATGTTTGATTTACATTTCTTATGCCACAACTCGCTTGTCGTACTTTTAACAGCGATTTCGCTGTTCTGGTTGTGGACAATCTGGAACGTAACATGGAGTCTGATTGCAGGTGGCCACATGTGTGGTCGGTGACGCGAGCCAGCACAGCAGGAAGATGAAGCCGCGAGGGGCGAGCGTCATGCACGCCTTCACCGCGCTGACCATGCTCACCATGGCTAATGGTAAATCTTAATCAGTGCCTGCGTTACGACCACTGACACCCCGGGCAAGAATATTGTGGATCACTCATCAGTCATCACATTTATAGTCAACCAATTAAGTTTCTCTAACATAAACGAGAGATACAAGATCTAATTCTTTTCTGTGACGTAGACGTATCGGGGTGTGGCACTGTCAGTCAATATTTAGCAACGGAATTACCATACGGTAAACATCCTCATTTATCGTATGGGTAATTGGCAGCTCACACTATATCGCATAATATTTATTTTGATAATTAACTTATCACATCGGATGAACGAGATACTCTGGCATAGAAACACGATTAATCTCACATCAGCATGCTAATATTTTATTTAAACACGATAATTACTTATCGTTGCAATCATATTTTTAGCCCAAACGACATGTAACCAAGGAATGGGGCGAGTGATGTACGAGAGACTTCCAAATCAACAACTTCACGGATTCGACGATGACGTCGTAAGTATTGATGTGATAGATAAATGTTTTTACCGACACCTTTGTTACCTCAGTAACATTCTAATCAAATGGTAAATGAAACCTTGAATAAAGGATAACAATATTGATAACATGTTATTAATTCACACAGGTACGTGAAACGGCGCCACCTTTTCGTGTTCTTGAAAAATGCCAAGATTTGTGTCTACGTGACCGATCCGGGAATAGCTTGGTTAGGACTTGCAATTCCATTGACTTTCAACCTGGAGCGCGTATAGCTGCATTCAGTCCGGAGCCGGAGTATGAGGAATCTACCTGCTACTTGACTAGGGAACAGGCCGCACCGGAAGGCATTGGCACTCTGATGATAGTGCCCAACAGCGTCCATTTCAACGAAATTTGTCTCACGTGTAAGTATTAAAATCAAACGATCAACCTTAGTAGCTTATTTGAATTGTAATTGTAATTTCACCATTTTTCAGCAAACCGTCCGGAACGTGAATGTCCATCCCGTCGCTACGTATTTGAGAGACATGCCCGCAAGCGCCTGAAACTCCCATCGTCAGATCTTAAGGAGATAATGGTTGCTAACCGTACTGAATGTGAGGATAAATGTTTGGGAGAGTTCAGTTTTGTCTGTCGGTCAGCTACTTATGACTCAGCTCTGAGGACTTGCTCTCTGAGTAGGTTCACCAGAAGAACCCACCCCGAGTTGCTAGAAGATGATCATAATGCAGATTACTTGGAAAATACTTGTCTAAACGGTACGAATGTATAGTTTAAGAAATAAAATTAGTATACTATATCAGAATTGTAGAGAAGGCTGTAATTCGAAAATAATTATTCCTGACTTAATTTTCATTCACAGCCGAAAGAAGATGCGACGGCCTAGCTGTGTTTATAAAAGAAGAAAACAAACGTCTCGGGGGACCTTTTGAGGCCGATGTCTTCTCTAATATGACGTTAGACGAATGCCAATCCATGTGCGTCCGTGCCGAAAAGTAGGTGGTCTCTTTAGGTTTTTAAATCACGATTACTGAATTGTATCAAGTAGGCGTGCTCAGTATGTGTTTAAATTTTTGTTCCAGATATTTTTGTCGGTCTATTGAGCATGACGCAATGACGCGCCAGTGCGTTCTCTCTGAAGAAGATTCGGTATCTCAAAAGGATGACGTGACCGTCAGTGCATCGCTCACCCATCACTTTTATGATCTTGTTTGTCTTGACAATCGTGAGTTTCTTTTGTTTTCCCGTCATAACACTTTACCCGCTTTTAGGCTAACAAAACTAAACTAAATTAGGCACTTGCTCACTGAGTCGTTAACTTCTGTGTTAAGACTAGGTATTGCAAATAATTGTAGACCATCAATCAACTAATTGACTGACTAAGCTAACAATACAATAATTTGCTTCAATGCTAAGGTGAATGTCATAATCATAATAGAGCATGATGTCAAAATAAGGTTTTTCTCACAATTATGATCAGTCTCTCATCGGGTGACAGCTCGCGGCACGGAGTACCCGGACAACAGTGTGACGTCACACTTGTTTTCGCCGGGCCGGCGGCCGGACACGGCCTTCCAGCGCTACCGGAACAGCCGCATCACGGGCGAGTTCCATTCGGAAATCACCGGACGTTCCCTCAGCGAGTGCCTCGATGAATGCCTCAGACAAACCAGCTTTCAATGCAGGTACGTACAAATTTAGAGAGTATTTTCCAAACATAACCTGAAAAAACAGTCCTAGATATCACTATTTCAAACCACCCACTATTGTTCGTTGACAAAGTGTCAATTTCAACACACGCAGTGTTTTTATGTCAAACGAATTCGCTCAAACGTCCCGATAACGCGTTCGAGTTCATTGGCCGATATTGTATGACACATAATTCTATTTTTACAAAAAATATGTTTGTTGCAGATCGGCCGTGTATAGCGATCGCGCGAGGACCTGCCGACTTAGCAGATACAACCAGAAGGACGGCATGAGAT
The DNA here is from genome assembly GCA_947859365.1 of Archips crataeganus. Lineage (NCBI taxonomy): Eukaryota > Metazoa > Arthropoda > Insecta > Lepidoptera > Tortricidae > Archips > Archips crataeganus. The sequence continues at coordinate 10,292,528 of OX402062.1, forward strand.
TACTTTATGACCCAGACTTCGATTATTACGAGAATCTCATGCGTAAGTAGCAATGTTGAATTACCTCGTCGCTGTAGCGGAAGAGTTCAATGAGCACTTTACAGTTTCAATTGGTGTCTAATAAAACTGAGGGCGGTGACGTATCACGCTGATACTACTGTCCTCTAAAGATATAAGTGATCCATTTGATAGGCCACAACAAGGCACGTGGTCGCAGTGACCCAATCCTGCGCCATTGAACCTATCTGAGAGCTCGAAATAGAACGAGCCCTAATTGTGAGAATTACTCAATTGGATTATCATGTGTTCACGATATCCATGCATATCAATGTGTTACTGAATAGCAAAATTATCTTAAAGCTTCTACGTTAGTGGGTAAAAAGTTGAAAACAATAGATCAGATAAGGCAGCAGGTAATGTGATAAACTAGACCAGAGATATCGATTTGTTTTTCGACCTTCTTTTTCTAGTACCTACATTTATGTATAGTATAGTCGTTCCTTTTATATTTTTTTTTATTGTAGGTACGATATGTACGACGGCTAAAAAGCCGTTTTGCCTATGACCTTTTAAGTAGAGGGTTGTGGGCCCGAGCCGCGGGCCCACATTTCTGAGCTTAACGGAATTTAAATGGGAAATTAAATTTTAAATAAAAAATAAAATGTCGTGACGAGACCTACATACATGTGCATAGGATTTCAATGGTGTGTGTGATCCAAATTCACACTTAGCCTATGCCCTCTGATCGTGAGAGGTCCCAACGTGGGCCGGGTAGGTATAGGCGAGAGACGAGAGATGTATGACGGTTTAGTATATATTGTTATTTGTGTGGGAGCAGACCAACTAGTGAGTGGCGAGGCGGATGCGAGCAGCGGGTCGCAGGCGCCGTGGGGTCGACCATCAACAGGTTCGGTGCATGTTAGACGACGCTTGAGAGATCAGCTTTCTGTACTATTGTATCATGCATGGCAAATGTATACCGGGGCAATGAGAGCTGATTATATACCTGCTGTCCCAAACATAACTAGAAATAAAAGGAATAGAAATATCACGTGAGCCAAGAACGCGACCGGGTATGGCTAAAAAGTTATAGTTTATTTTCCCAACTCGTCTGCAACTGAGTTAAAAACTGCTCAAAGAAATGAGTACTTAATTGCAGAGATGGTGGAATAGAAGTGAGTAAATACAGTAATCTACTAAAACATAATAATATGAAAACACGACAAAATGACAGCGCGAAAGGCAAAAAAATGGCGACATCGATTATGGAAGGATCACATGATAACATTTCTGTTTCTCTTATTATGTATTCCAAATATTCTTTTAGCTTTGATTCAACGATATAGCCTGACTTGTAAATGTGTCAATGTAAATCTATAGATCTGTTTTTAGTTTCTTACTTTACGTTTTAATTTGTTCTCTGAGTCGTAGTTAGCATTGTTTTATAGTTATACTTAGGTATGTAATTAGTAGTAGTTGTAGTTAGTGATCGTAGTTAGTAGTAGTGTTTCATTCTTTCATTTCGTTGGTATTCATAGGAAGCATCCAGCAGCGGCCATACATTTATTAGGTGTTGCGTTAGTTCGCATGTAGCCTTGTAGTCCGTAGCATTAAGTAGTTTAGTATTATTTTCATCAATTTTAATGGTGTTTTGTTATTTTACCCTGTATTTTATTCTGGTCATCTTTTTTATTGCGCATGCCTGTTTGCGGTTTGTTTACTTGTAGCGGTGTTTAAATAATACCTACTTTACTACCTAACTAGATAGTAAATTTCCTGTTGTTAAAGTTAAAATTGTAAATTCAAAGCGAAATCTTGTTGTATGTAAAGTGTATATTTTTTATCGTAGTTTTTTCTTTAAGTACGCGCGTTTACTTAATATCATTAAAATACTACTACAAAAATATGCACTTTAAATGCAACGTTACCGACTTGAGAGCTCTCGCAGTAGACACGGTAGAAATATGTTTTCTGTTAAAATATTATACCAATTTATAGTTCTACTAAGTATTGTACATATATCTTAACTTACTTCCATCACTAACTGAACTTCTTGACTATTCAGGTGGTAATGGCGACCGAGATCGCGACCGAGACCGCGACCGGGATCGCTATCCTGCCGGCGTCGATCGTTACCCTGACGACGACCGCTATTCTTCCGACGATGAGCGGTACGGTGGACGACCGGACCGGTATCCAGACGACCGCTACCCGGCCGGATCCGACTACCCGGATCGATACCCACCGGGCGACCCCTATCCTGACAGATACCCTGATGACAGATACCCGCCTGGAGTTGGACCAGATCGCTATCCCTCCGACAGATACCCAAGTGATAGATACCCACCAGGTATCGATCGATATCCTCCTGGTGTCGACAGATACCCAATCAGTTCAGATCGTTACCCTATTGATAGATACCCTTCCAGAGACCGATACCCAACCAGCGATAGGTATCCCGGGCCTAACAGAAATCCTTTCCTCGACTATCCCAGCACTAACGATATTGGGAGATATCCACCTCAAGAGCGTTATCCCGTTAGTAGATATCCAATAGACATTTACCCTGACAGATATCCTCTCGATCAGTATCCACCTGACAGATACCCGATTCGAGGTAGTAGTGGGAGGTACCCGTCAAGACCTGGGTGGCCTTCCAGTCGTTATCCTGACCGGTACGATCAGGACAGAACTCCTGGCACTAGTGACTGGGGACGGTATCCGTATGGTGGCCGGTACCCTGTAGGTGTAAACCGGGATCCGATACCACTCGGCGGGGACCGTTACCCGGATCTTTATGACAAATATCCGCCGACCGGATCGTCATATCCTGGTAAGCACGATTCCTTTCACTCAACGAATACAAAAACTGTAGGTATTCATGATTATATATGTTGTTATTAACGAAATGGTTTTATAGGACGCGGTGGTTATTATGGTGGTTCTGATTATCCAGGCTCGAACCGCTACCCCGAGAGAGGTTTCGCATTGCCACGTCCAGGGGCAGATCGGTGAGTTATTTATTTTTATAGCTGTCTTTCTAAGTATCATACATAATTTCAAAATTTCCTTAGACAATTTACATCATATTTCATTGATTTTCCCACAGGTATCCAATCGAGCCTCGACCAAGTTATGGTGTAAGACGACCGTTGGATAGGCCTGGAGGCTATGGTGGTAGTTATCCACCTGCTGGTGTTGACAGGCCGATTGGTAATTAGATTTCGTTCCTTATTGCTTTAATTTTTTTCAGTATTTAATACATACGAGTGCCCTTTGTTTTTGTAGGCGGAGGATATGGACCTGATGGACCTATTGGACCAGTAGGCGCACCAGTCGGGCCAGTAGGAATCCCTATCGGAAATCCACTTGGGGGTGCACCTATTGGTCCCCCATCGGGCCACAGACCGTGGCAGGGGTCACGATGTGAGGACGACTCTTTCCGCCAAGTTGGCAGACAGCGCATGCAGCGAAGATTTGTGCGACGATTTACAACTGCTCAATCCTTAGCCCATTGTCAGCGGGAGTGCATAGAAGCGCGTGATTTCGTTTGCCGAGCTTTCAATTACAGGTAAATTTAATCGAGCACCCATTGACTTTGTTTTACATTAAAAGATCAGGATATTAAGTATATACGATGTTATCTTCAGGGATGTGCCGTATGGTAGTGAGCCTCGTGACAATTGCGAGCTTAGCGACCGCGACACGAGGGAATTGGATGCTGCTAATCCAGCACATTTCGATAACACTGCCAACGAGTACGACTTTTACGAAAGAGCTCTTGGACGTATCGCCGACGATTGTTTAGACGGTGAGTATGTCACAGAAACAAAGAGACAGCTGCAGGATTCCTTGATAAAATTAAAGCGTTGTAATAAATTGTTTTTATTTTTAGTATCACAAGTGTGTAACGAAGATGGAATGGAATTCACGCTACGATTGCCGGAAGGTTTCTTCGGTCGAATGTACACCTATGGATTCTATGACCGTTGCTTCTTCAGAGGTAACGGTGGGGTATCCAATGTGTTAAGAATCACGGGAGCGCACGGCTATCCTGAATGTGGCACCCAACGCGTAAGCAATTCAGCAATTCAAAGTAACTGTGGTAGTTGTTTGTGGATGTGCTCATTTATGCAAAATTTGTGTTGTAGTATGGGGATACGATGACGAATATTGTGGTGGTGCAATTCAGCGACAATGTGCAGACGTCGCGGGATAAACGTTTTAATCTGACATGTCTATTTCGTGGACCAGCTGAAGCAGTCGTGACTTCCAACTACATAGGAGCCGGGTGAGACTATACTTCGAACAATGTCTATGAGAAGACATGGCATTCCGGCATTATGTTTTTAAAACGAATTGTTGATTTCAAGTATACCACAAAAATGATAATAAGAGTGGAGTAGAAATGTCACGTGAGCTATAAGTGCGTGGCGTCTATCGACTATAAACTACTTTTGAATGTCTTTAACTAAGTATTATAATATACTTATAAACTAATTATTCTAATGGACACTACTAAACGCAGTTCCTCGGTATGCGTCTGTCTCAAGCTCACTCCAGTGTTACACTGCTGTCTACCGATACTGCTGAAGCAATACTAATGGATGTCATAATGTTTCTTGCGTTAAATAGCACCATGGTCTATGGCTATACTCCGACACAAAAGCCTATTTATTTTTCGGGCTTAGTCTCTAACGAAGAGCCGCTCGAATTAATCGCTCAGAAAATGGGTAATTGTAGAGATTGTGCCTCAAAAAGTATTAATACCTATAAGTACTTCACTGGTTCCCAAAAGAATTACGAATGATGACATTTGTATTCCTTTTACTATCATTTTGTGGTAGATATTGTGAAAATAAAGCGGTTGACGGATGTCGATGTTAGTTTATAATTTTAACGTCTCGGGCGGGTCAAGATAATGTTGTGTGAACGTTTGGTAATGTTTTGTAAACTAAAGCAGTACTGAGGCGCCAACGTCATGATTGGCATGCCATGTTTTCAAATAGACACGGATTTCTATTGTGCATTTAACTGTTAACAGCGTGACTTCAAGTTAGCGCTTCTAGTTAGAGTACAGGAATGGTTACATTTATTAAATATCTAACTGTAATTTTAAAAATGTGCCTGTTATGGGTGCCGTTTTATGTTTTGATTTTAAAATAACGGTGAACTGGCTTTATTTTGGGGGTTTGAATTTTTTGAAGCAATTGTACCTACTTTGTTTTGCTTTTTTTGTGTGTTACCTATGACTGTGTTTGTAGTGAGGAGAAATGTTTCTTCTTTTGACGAAGTCTGATTGTTTTACCATGGCTTTACTTAGGATTAGCGGTTGTGTTTTTTATTTGAGTGCTGTTATTTCACTAACAGCTACTAACCAGTGACTTTGAACGAGTTCCTTTTACAATAACCCCAAGTCTCCAATACCAAAATATACATCGAGATTACGATTCTCAACTGTCAAGTGTCAAAGGCGTTTGAGCGAAGGTATTTTGATATTTCGAGCATTTTGCACTCCGATACCTAAATATCTTTCACAGAGATTATAGACGCTGTTAACTTAAACCCTACTACGAGTTCTGAGTGAATTCATTCAAAGTCAGCGTGTAATTTTCATAGAAAAATCAGCTTTATGTCTAACAGTAGTTTTGGCTACGATCTCATCGACAGGTCGGGCAGCCCTATACCAATCGAGTATCTGCCCGAAGAGAGCTCCCTCAACTCAAAGGTCCGACTGATGATTCTGTATCAAGGCCGGCCAACCACAACCATCGCTGTCGGAGACCCCTTGACCTTCAGGCTGGAAGCACAGGACGGGTACAACTACGCTACGGATATCTTTGCAACCAACGTCGTCGCGCGAGACCCGTACTCAGGCCGTTCTGTGCAGTTAATAGATAGAGTAGGGTAAGTTTAACTACCTATACATTATCTACTACGAGCATAATACAGACCAAAACATCTATAAATATCACAGCTCTATTTACATGCACATTTTATTTACATTGTGATTATTTTAAACAACGTTCCGAAGACGTCATTGATAACAAGTCTGTTTGTATTTGTACTTGCGTTGAATAGTACTTTATTTTCGCTACGAACTAAATGAATTAGTAAATACAAATATGTGGTAGCAAAATAGTGATAAAATGTTTTGTTAACCATATTCTTTGCCGTAGTAATAAGTATGCTACCTATTGGTATGGTTAGCTGGAAACAAAATAAGACTTATTATGCGTTGTTATTCTTGCTATGAGTTAATTATTAACCCAGATGAGTGATATCCTTAATTATCCTCGTAATTAATTTTAATTATAAACAAATTCCGGATACGACGTGTTATTTCAGTGCTTGTAGATTTTAACACTGAGACAATGGTCTTTATTTTACAGTGAAATAATACATAATGTTATTGTATACCTACTTGTACGCTTAAATACGATTAAGCAAGTATTGTTGGCACCTGCGATAATAGAAAATAATTAGAAATGATAATACTGGTATTTTACAACTATCATAAAATACGTGACTCAATTGGAATATCAATTCATAGAGCAGCTTTTGTTAGGTTTTTAGGTTTAAAGATTTTTTATTCTAATTAAGAATTTACAATTCACTTGCACGAGTACCTACTTAAATTTAAAGTAAACATAATAATAAAGTTAACAAAAGTAAAGAAAGAAAGATATATTAAGCTTAAATAATAAATAAACACAGCATGCTGTTTTTATAGAGAAATTAAAAACGAAATAATAAACAAAAATCGAAAGGGTTAAAATTAGCTCAGCAAAACGGAAAAAGCGTTGATTTTCTGTTTTTTATTTTGCAATACTCGAAGTGAACAGATGTGCATCTGGGGGCACGGTAGTGCCTTCGCCAAGACGAGCCAAGCGAAGCGCAACCTAGGGCAACATATGACTTGGGTTATGATTATACCAGATAAAAAAAAACTCAGAATATGATGTCAATAGTGGAATCATTAATCATAGGTAACCCAGTAGTCACCCAGGAACCCGGTAGTCGGTCTCTGCCAATCTTTCGCTTTCAATCTTAATTCGTAGCATAATGAAGGCGAGAAGCAGGGTGTCGATTATTGGAATCAAAGTGTCGAACACTGGGGTATTTACCTTGGGATAGTTTTTATTCCGGAAAATAACATAGTTCACGCGATACCGATAAACAAACTCTTCGCAGACAGAGACGCGGGCAATATCTAGTAATAATACAGAGTCGTTCGATCTACAACGTGCAATAGCGACTTACGTAATTGTACAGGTCGATTCACAAGAGTTGGCACGAATGGATCGAATGAGTGAATGACAGTATCTATGTGTTACCTATTTGAATACACTTCACACAAATATGAAAATGTCATTCATGCATCAGTCATTTTCCTACAAAAATGTCAAAGTGACATTGCTTTCGTTCAATCCATTCGTGCCAACTCTTGTGAATCGATCTGTACGCGAAGTATGAACTCGCTTTTGGCATTATGACATGGCGTGTAGGTGATGGATTTTGTATGCTGTAGTGGGGTTTAAATGGTAGATTGTTGTTTCAGGTGTCCAGTGGATCCCGACGTGTTCCCAGAGCTGGACAAGGGCCGCAGCGGGGACTCGCTCGAGGCTCGCTTCAACGCGTTTAAGATCCCAGAGTCCAACTTCTTGGTGTTCGAAGCTACAGTCAGGACTTGCCGCGAAGGCTGTCAGCCGGTACGTATCATGACTTTGAAGAGGGATGTATGTACGGTCGAGGTCAAAGATATGTTTATGTTTACCTTGTCGCTGTCACTTCATGTTTGAATATTATCAGAACAGAATCATTGACAAGGTACTAAAGATATTTCATCTCGGCTGTGCTTACGTACAGTCGCAATAACCCGTTGTAACTGTGAAGTTTGAAATACAGTTTGTAACTGAACGAAGGTTAAATTGGACACCTAACTGGTGGCAAAGTGGAGTGTGATGGAATGGCATAATTTTTACTGACTTTTAGTACCTACTTTTTAGATTAAATATTAAATAAATTATTTAGGTGTACCTACCGAACGAAAAAGTATTAAAAGTTAATAAAAATTATGACATTCCATCATACTCCACTTTGCCATCAACCAAGTGTGGGCTTATTGCTCTTCGTTCAGTTACATACTGTATGTCACGTCACATTAGTGAAAGTGACAAAGTACTAAAATGTTCAGCGACTTCTGAGGCCGACCGTACAGTCGAAGAAACTGAATCACGTACGGTCAAGGACTTTAATTCATGAGCCACCATGGAACCATTTCACAGTAAACGTCATAGTGGCATCGCATTAATTAACAAGGAAAATCGTAATGAATTTTCCTTTGAAAAGGTTCCATGGTGGCTCATGAATTAAAGTCCTTGCTTGACTGTACCAGGGTGAACCCTTTTCATTGCAATCATCATAAATCATCGGGAAGTTGGTTGTGATTTCATTGGTTGTGATTGGTTGTGATTCCACCCTGGTACTTACATGATTCAGTTTCCTTGACTGTACATACCTACATACATCAAATTATAGACTCGTTTCTTTCAGCTGTTGTTCAAAATATTTTTCTGTGCAGCTTTTTGTGTGCTATTTACCTACCATTGTCATGTAGAATAAGTAATCCTTTCAAAAAATACAGGAAACTATGCTAATATTTCCAACCCAATGGTAACTCGTCTAGATTTTTCCTGAATATTATCTTTGCGATGAGACGCTGCGATTGGTAAACAGCCTGAATTACGTCAATGGGCATAATGCGATAGTGATTATTGTCTACATTCAGGCCCCTATCTAGCCGCATGCAGTCACAGGGGGTTATCGGGAGATACTTGAAAGAAAGGTTATCTGTGCCTTGATTCTAAAATTACTGCAAAATAAAAGGTTATGCTTGTTAGACAGACTTGCATGCGTCAGATTTTTAAAAACGTATTTTGTTCTGTATAAGTACTTATAAAGGAAGTAGTCGGTAGCCTATAGCCGCCCATGCAGGGAGTCGTGGGCTCGAGCCTGGGGAACCTCTGAGTTTTTCGAAAATCATGTGGTGTAGGAAAACATCGTGAGGAAACCTGAACACACCCTGCGAAATGAATGATGTGTAAAATTTTCGATCTGCACTGGACCCACTCTGAGACCTGAATGCCTGTGCCTTGGGACGTATACAGGGTTATTTGTAATTCACAAGCATCCTTTTAACCCTAAACTCCTACCACTTAAACAAATGTTTTTTGTTTTACGGCTTTTGTCATCTATACATATAAAACAGTACCGTGACTGACTGACTGACTGATTGACAGACAACGCACAGCCTAAACTACTGGTGCTAGAGAGTTGAAATTTGGCATACATGTACCTTGAGTATTGTAGAGGTGCACTAAGGAAGGATTTTTCGAAATTCCCACGGGATAGGGAAATATCTAAACTTTCATTGTTTCTTTGTTTGTAGCGGAATCTCTGAAACTATTAAGCCGATTTAAAAAATTCTTTTACCATTACAAAGTTACACTATCCTTGATTGGCATAGGTTACTTTTTATCCGGGAAAATTCAAAATTCCCATGGGATAGAAATAAATTACATCAACTTCGGAGCTGATTTTAAAAATTCTTTCACCAATTAAAAGCTACACTATTCCGGATTGGTATAGACTACTCTTCTTCGGGTAAATGCAAAATTCCCGCGGGATAGAAATAAGTGAATTCAACTTCGGGGCCGCTTTTAAAATATTCTTTCACCAATAGTAAGCTACAGTATCCCTGATTGACATATGGTACTTTTTCCGGGAAAATACTAAATTCCCGCGGGATAGAAATAAGTAAATTCAACTTCAGCACTGATTTTAAAAATTCTTTCATATGATATGATGTGACTATCCCCGATTGACAAGCTTCTTTTTCATCGGGAAAATGAAAAATTCCCACGGGATAGAAAAAACTGAATTCAACATCGGGGCTGATTTTAAAAATTCTTTCACCAATAGAAAGCTACACTTTTCCTGATTCATATAGACTACTCTTCTTCGGGAAAATGCAAAAATCCCGCGGGATAGAAGTAAGTCAATCCAAATTTGGGGCTGATTTTAAAAATTCTTTCACTAATAGTATGCTACAGTATCCCTGATTGACATACCTAGGCTACTTTTCTACGGGAAAATACAAAGTTCCCACGGGATAGAAATAAGTGAATTGAATATAGGGGCTGATTGTAAAAATGATTTCACTAATAAAAAGCTACATTGACTCTGATTTTCAAAATAGGTCAAAAAGGTGTTTCTATCCCACGGGAACTTTACTTTGCACTTTCTCGGGATTAAAAAAGCCTGTTTCAATCAGGTACAGGCCTCTTCCCAGAAAGAGTGGAGTTGGGCAGTAGTTCCCACGCGGGCCCAGTGCAATTTGGGAACTTGCACCACCACTGAATTTTTTCTCAGCTGTGTGCAGCTTTCCTCGCGATGTTTTCCATCACTATAAAGCTCATGGTAAACTTTAAACGTAATTTAGCACATGAATTCGGAAAAACTCAAAGGTGCAAACCACGTTAACCACGGCTTAGCGGCTATAGAATTCACTTATTCCTATTCCACGGGAACTTTGCATTTTCCTGCATTATCCTATGTGCTAATCCATGTAATAAACTACCTGTGTGCCAAATTTCATCCAAACAACTAACGTTATTGTCTTCGCGTACGAAGTCGCGGGCAAAAGCTAGTAACTTAATATTTTTGGTGTAATAACGTTTTGAAAATTTGAGATTCCCTCTTATTTTTACGATACTCTGTGTATTTGTATGGGAAAAAAAATGCTTCATTTTAAAAAGTCGTAAAACAAAAAACATTTGTTTGAGTGATAGGAATTCAGGGTTAAGAGGATGTCAGTGAATTAAAAATAACCCTGTATAGGCTGGGATGATGATGACGAAAAGGGGTGTTCAATAATGCTCTTCTGAAGGTTTCACTCCTTGACAAGGTTGGTACGATAGGTACCTACAAACATTTCTGTAAATAATCTGATGCGGGAATAAATAGACATACCTAATTATTTAGGGCATGATTACCTGAAGTAGACCGTAATTAGGTAGGTAGGTAGTTTGACTGAGGAATTTGTGAAGGTAGTGAAATGTTGTAAGTATAGGGCGTGCTGGGTCTACGTGCTGCGACTTTCACTGACATTAATAACCACGAATCATAGAATTATAAAGTTGTCATAAAAATTTTTTGGGACATTATGTTGATTAAGCTCGGTTCGGTATCACTCTATTTGCAGATTTTGCTACTAGTGAATTTAACTGAGAATACGTCTAAGTATAATTACAATTAAAGTTGGTTAAAACTGTTAATTATTTATGAATATCACGCTGTGGCTAAAAAATGTAGGTAGTTATGAAGGTGTTAAAGACGTAATCATAGTAGAGCTTACTGTCACTCACACTATCACTAACATGCAACATACGCATGATTGATAAAACTTTTTTCTGAATTATAGATAGACGCATGACTGTCTGATCTACCTAACCTATACCCATTCATCCTGTTAATCTACATAATGGCCAATAACTATGCATAAAGTCATCACATTTTGGGGGACTCCATACTTTATTAATTATTATAGAGATGATTTAAATTTGAGTTGTCGGAGTCTGTCCCAGAATCGGAGCGGAGGCGATGGCGGAGGCGGAGGCTGAATAGAGATCTGCCTAAAGGCAGGTCTGATAAAAGTTTTAGAAAAAAAGTGATAAATTCAGTTAGGCTTTTTAATTTCAGTGGGTAGGAAGGTTTCCCACGTGATAAGTATAAACTTCGCTGATCACGATTGCTGCCACCGCAGTGCTACGACCTCAGATTTTAACCTTCGATTTAAAAAGTTTCGGAATCGATGTCGAAATCAGAGATTCGAAAGTTCTGACTTTTCGGAATTGATCTCGAACCTCCGTAACATCTTTACTTAGTTTCATTGTCCTTTGTTTTCAGGCTTACTGTCCGAGCCATACAGGAAGATCAGAACCTTCGTTTGGCCGTCGGCGACGAGATGTGAACGGGACACTCGTGATCACGAATGACACAGCTGAAGCGGTGTCAAATGATGCCACAATTAAGACCAATGACGAGACAGAGAAATCCGAGGAGTCGAAAGGAGAGGCTGTGTACAAGGTGTCGTTCGAGAATACTAGCGTTGATAAGTATCTGAAGGAAGAAGTCGAGACTCCGAGTCACGTCAGGAAAATGATAGAGGTAGGAGAAATAACTCAGTAGCCTATACTTTCATTCTACCAAAATAATCTTCTAACTTTAACAAGAGTCTAGTAGATCTCACTGCCCTTTTGACTCTTATTAATCATGACCATCTCTTCCTCAGGTATTCGATAACCGGAATGAACTTCTAGAGGAGAACGGACCCGCGGATTCTTCGCCTGTGGTGTCGGCGGTGGGCGTATGTGTGTCGCCTTACCACTACCGTGCTCTATTAGTGGCTTTATGCGTACTGCTATCCTTGCTTCTGGCCATGATGTTGGCAGCGCTGTATATTTACAGGTGAGCTTTATATAGGTATTTAGTGTGAAAGCGCGAGCTAAATTTTTGACAAGATATTGTGACGTTTTTTTCATAAAGTTTATTGTTTGACACAAAAAATAGTATGGGAAATTAGGCAGATTTTTTTAACCATTAAAAATCAATAGCGCTCTTGAGTCTGAATGAAAAAAACCCAAAATTTCCCCATTTAAAAAAGTGAGGGGTAGATACACTTTTTATTTTATTGAAAACTCTCGTATTGGACATCACTAATGTTAGGTAACCTCCAAACTGCCCGCTTGATAACGAAGTGGGCGTTTAGGTATTCGAGCGTTTCAATCACCTTATTTATCTGGGCAATTTAAAAAAAAATGGCTGTAGAATTTGAATGGGCTTTCGGTTATATTAGAGTTACTGTACTTCTAAGTACTATATGACTGAAAACTGTATCGTGTATCAGAATCTACTGCCATTTCTTTAAAAAATGGGGCCAGATAAATTAGACGCTCGAATAAACGCCCAAGTATACTTATTATTAATGTCCAACAGACGCTACTGGCGCGTGCTGCGCAAGAATATCCACGCGTCCAATGCGACGCCGGCGCTGCGGCCGGTGACCCCGGGTCCGCGTCCCACCAGAACCTCGCTCTTCTCGGCCTCGCACTTGCACAAACCTTTTTCGTTGAGGTAAGGAGTTATTAAAGGTGTTATTTTTTTATGTTAAAGAGGCCAGACCAACGAACTCACCCACCCACCCTTGTGACCCACTGGTCACCTGATGTTAAATGATCACCACTGTCCATAGACACTCGCAGCGCCTTACGCGATGCCAGTGCGTTGTCGGCCCTAAAAGGGAGAGGAAAAAAGGAAAGGGAATAGAGGAGGGGGAGAGGTATTGGGCCCCCGGCGCTCTCACTGACCGTACGAAACGCAGCAGGAGTACTGCTGCTTCACGCCGGTGTTCTGTGAGAGGGTGGTACTGCCCCGGACGAGCCGGCCCATTCGTGATGCAGCGGCTAGCTACAACATGGCTCTACCACTTCTAAAATATTGGTAAAGAAAATATTGGAGGCGGTAAGAAAAAAGCTTTGGTTGCAGGTTGCAACTAAAGCTTCTTACGTAGGTACAAAGTAAACTTGAAGATGGCGAGTGTCCATTTTCGAAATATATGCTGTCTGGACTCGAAACTGCTTTGCAACTAGATAGGTAATTACTGAACTTTATACGTGTTCTCCCCGAAAGTTCCCAATCCGCACTGGGCTAGCGTGGAAACTACGGCCCAAGCCCTCTCCTTCTGAGAGGAGGCCTGTGCCCTGCAGTGGGACGTATATAGGTTGGGATGATTATGATTTTGATGATGAATCGTGTTCTCAAGTTTGAAAGTTTTCAAAAAATATGGCTCCGTCCATTGGGAGACAGTCAAAACCTTACCAAAGGCAAAGGACAGTTTTAAAACGTGACCAGAAAAAAAAACGATTTATTCATTTAAGTAGGAAGGTAAAGTATATGAGAGAATTGAGAGATAATGGCGGATGAACCCTTTTCGAGTTTATAGTTGCCGGTTTTGTGAGAATTGACTATTTTTATTGATTCAGATTGATTTTGAGTTCATAGAGTAACAAACACTGTGATTTTGGTTTAGTTAAAAAAAATTAAAGTTATAGCGCCTGCAATAAAATACATAGCAACAGACACTGTTGTATCATAAACATTACAATTTTCAGTGGCCTGGGAAGAACCTTTGGCGACGTGGGCGAGGAAGCGGGTTCGGCAGGGCGGCTGGCAAACGCATTCGACGACGGCAGCGAACCGATCTACACGGACCCGTCCCTTTTTGAACGCTCGCGCTCGCTCCGATCTCTACATTCTTTGGACTTGAAACCCGAACGACGTGATCATTGCTCGTAAACTGTTTAACAGCCGAAAAAAAGATCGGAATAAGTAGTATCTTATTCCAAGACTTTTGCGAACGCGCAAAGTCCCATTTTTTATATGTATTTAATTTACTAAAATAGCAAATTGGCTTTGGTATTTCAAAGTAACAATTTCCCGAATATTAACTGCCATGAATGTGCTCAGATGTCCGTCCGTAAAATAGTAATAATATGGTCCAATAATGTACTTTAATTATAAAACGATTGTTGTAAGTCAATACTAATAAATATTTACAGTGATTTTAGATATTTGTTTTAATTATTATTAACAATACCCAGATCTAATCCCCCTGTTCCGCCTATCCCCACCAGGATATCTCCACTGATAGGGATATATGGATTTTTTCTAGCTAGGTAGGTAGGTTTAGGTGAAATCTATTTAGGCGCTTTATTTTAGTGGGGATTGGTGGAAATATTACGACTTTTAAACTCCACTAGTAGGGACAGTTACACAAAATATTTCCACCTATCTCTAATAAACATAAAGTATATTTTCTTGAAAGTCTAGAATTTCAATCAGCTATTACCCAGTGCCGCAAACGCACATCAATCTCTTACTGCTTACGACGAACTAGCTTCACAAGTCCGTGCCCCACAAATGGTTCACTAAGATACGACGAAGTATGCACTAGGCAACACATATTATTATTTGGTCACAAATCTCACTCACTGTATTTAAACAATAAAAAAATAAGCTCCAGGGAACAAGTGCGGCTTATACTTTGTCGGGACTGTCAGCCTTAATGGTGGCGGGTAGATACATGTGTTGCGATGCTACTAGTAGGAGAGATAGATGGACTTATTCCATTGCTCCCTACTAGTAGGGCCAAGTGGACGTCTTACTCCATCTTAGTAGGGAGCAATGGAACAAGTCCATCTATCTCTACCAGGGGAGATAGTTAGTAGAGATAATATGGATTATTTTTCCACATTAATAGAATTTCTTTTAACAAAATTCCAATAGTAGTTCGATTTGAATTTTAGCAAATCATTTCTTAATTAAATTTGGTGAATATATGTAAATAATTATATTCAAAAAAAAAAAAACAGCATTCTGAACAGTCTTAAAAGTATATCATTTATTTAAATACAGTAGAAAACGCTACATGTGATAAGGTGCTGGAGTGGGTACACTCATAAGTGGCGAGTCTAGGTACTCCATCTCAGTAGCAGCTGGCCCGACAGGCTCGACCACTACAGTCATTTTCTGTTGTAAAATTTCGTACAGCTTGTGCACAGATTCATTGTGCTGTGTCCCAGGCTGTAAGGCCTTCATGAGGGTCTGAATCCTGGTTTCAGGAAGTTTTGGATGTATATACCAAAGCAACTTCAATAGATGTCTGGTGACATTATCTTTGGATAGACCAGCAAAAAAGAACTCATCAAACAATACTGTGCTGAAGTCCTCTCCTTGGAATTCATCAGGCAACTGGATCAGTAACGCAACAAGGGCATGCAGAAATGGGTCCTCATATGCTCTGCCATCTTTACAACTACCCAAGATGCTAAGGATTCTAAGTAAGGCTCCGCGGTCTCGTAACTTGGCAGCATGCAGTGTGTAATACATCGCAAGGACTCCACAAACTGAACTCTCGCGCATGTAAGCCTCACAGGCATCAGGCGGTGGACCCGAGTGTTCAATAGTTGTAATAGCAGACTCCCTCTCATCTGGAGGAAGCTTATTATGAGTTGCTCTGACCTGATCATCCACCATTAGGGACATCAAAGCTGGGAGGTATTTAGTGACCACCTGACTATCTAATTTAGGTTCTTTGAACTCTTGGGAATCAATCATTACCCAGGCACTGAGACCTAGCGCCAACATCCTCAACAGAAGAATCAGAATTGTGTTATCTCTAGGGAGGCCTTCAGTATTTATCAGATGTTGGAGGATTTTTATTCCCGAAGTGGCCAAGAAATTAATAGCATAGGGATCACATAATGTCATGGATAGATCACCAAGCACTTGTTCCTGCCCCCTTTTTATGCTGTCCAAGAATCCTTGCAGCTCCCTTGATCTCTTTATATCCACATTTCTCTCTCTAATGCATGCATCTAAACACCAAGTGAACTTATGACAAGGGTCCACAGAAATGATATCTTGAATTTCCAAATCATGCAGTGCCATCAAAAGTTCAGCTCTCAAAGTACAATAATGTACATTCCTTGTCCTGAGAAATAATGTTCTGAGAAACTGTAAAACCATGTCATACAATTTGACACTATTTCCTATCATGTGCGCTAGTTTCTGCACAACTGCACCCTGTCGTCTCACTTTTGGTGATGGTGAAAAGAACAGGTTATTGAGGTTTTCATGGTCAAATAAAACATTTTCCTTTTCTCTTATGTATTGGCTTAGCAGTGGAGATACTTCATCACCAAATAAAGACTGATTGTCTTGCCATATTTGCCGCTTCACTTCTGTATCTGTATCATTATACAGTTCTCTATCCCTAACAAGAACTCGGAGGAATTTGTCATCAATATGAGGTGTATTTTTAAGTATACTCATTATAACAGGTCTTAGAGCCTTCACTCTAACGACTGAGAAACTTTTGTTGAGCAGTTCTTTAAGCTTCTTGTCATGCTCTTTGTTTTCCTTTGAGCCTAGTTCATTGATGTGAGATATAAGCTTGTCCCTTAGCTCTTCTAGTACTGATGTGTGAAAGTCCAGTCTGCGAACTCCATGAAGATCGAGCAACGGCAGCATAGGTCTTAATGAAGGCAGCAGGATACCATTTTCGAGTTGAAATTCTTCAATAGCTTTCAAAGGATCAGTGCAACTCGTGAGTGCATCTCGCAAGTATGCTTGACCGGGAACCCCTACGTCTTCGAGGCCAGTACCGGGCAATTTGCTAGATGATGCCATATTTCTTAGGCCTAAATTTGATGAAGACCTAATAATAGTTAATTACATTAACAACAAATAAACTAAACAAACAAAAAATACCACAAGCGCCTACACGAGTGACGTGACAATGACAGAATTGACAGATGATGTGTCACAGACAAGACAAGACACTTGAATAGACTGTTTCTTTCATTCAACTTCCATTAACATTAGGTTGGTGTAACAATCAGTTTAGCCAATATAAAACTTATTTAAGCTAACGAGAAAAACGTTGATGAAGCGAATAACTTAATAAGTTACTTGAAAAAGGAGCCGACTGAGACTGACTGTCAAGTGTCAAGTCGTCAAGTCATACAAGATACAAGATTTGGATACAAGTAACAAGTAGTCAAACCAAACCAAAGTCAAGTCATATCAACAAAATTAAGAAATCGTTTGTGTTGCTGGTTTTGGCCCAAAAAAAGACCGACTCTTTCATTAATGTACAACTTGAATATAATATTACCTATTCCAAATTACTAAAATATTAGTTCTGCTTGGTAAACCTAACCTTATACTATATGAACAGCGATACATCTTGGTTCTAGCGAGATTCTTGCATTGTTTATAGGATGGCTGACAAACAGAAAACGTAATTTCATCGTCTTTCTAAATACTCAAAGAATATCAGTCTGTCAGTCGTATTTGGATATATTGCTTTGTAAATTTTACAGTTTGCTTTGCGGAGACGTCAATGGGAATTTTCTTAGTCTGTTTTCCCGAGTTGAATCAATTGTGAAGAAATCTGGTCCCTTTGATGTGTTATTGTGCGTCGGTAACTTCTTTGGCGATGATAATTCACAACTGGATGCATACAAAATGGGTTATAGGAAAGGTAAGTTTAAGTCCCTATGGCATCATATGACACTACATTATGAATGCATATTAAAACTTGTATTTATATTTTCAGTTCCCGTTACTACCTATGTCTTTGGACCAAGCAATAGTGAACACTGCCAATACTACTGCGAAGAAGGGGCTGAGATTGTTCCAAATGTTGTGTACATGGGTAAAGTATTTGAGTATTAACTTCCTGAGCATCAGGTTTTTTGAACAGATGTGCTTATGATGATGAGATGAGAGTAAACAGCTCTGTATTTTTTTAAGTTATTTAGCATACTTCACATGCTTAGTACATTTGGCAGTTATTTTTTACTAGTGATTTGATTTTTAATTGGTATAATATTAATCACTGGGAATTCTTGGGGTGATCTGTGGTTCTGTGTCAGTTATAGTAAGTAAGGACTTACAAGATTACATAATATAGGTAGGTACTATAATCATAACATATTGAAAAACCAGACAAGAAATGCTGGGACTGGGGACTGACCCTAAGTCTGTATCAATCTGTGATGCACGCTTGCCCATACACTATCCCTGACCAGTTAGCAATGTTTCCCAATGTGTTCTTGAGACAGTTACTTACTCTTTAAATTTGCAAATCTTTTCTTGCCAGATGCCATCTACATAATGTGAAAACATTAATATTTGAACTTACAACTGTACACTCTTGGATCCTACTAATATTATAAACATGAATGTTTGTATGGATGTTTGTTACTCTTTCACATTAAAAGTTTGACAGATTCTGATGAAATTTGGCACACAGATAGTTTATAACCTGGATTAACATATAGGATACTTTTATCCTGGAAAATTGCACTGTTACTGCTGGATAGCGATAGACAAATTCACAAAACAGCTAGTTCATAATAAAATGGTTTTTCAGGTAAAAGGGGTATTTTTACCACAAGTGCTGATGTTAAAATTGCTTACTTGAGTGGACTGTCCCGCCGAGAACTTGGCAAAGATTTGCCTATGTGCACCTTCGAGCCCAGTGATTGCAGTTCCATTAGAGACTCATGCTTCAGATCCCAGAGTGAGTACCGAGGAGTGGATGTACTGATTACTACCCTATGGCCCTCTGGTATTCAAGAAGATGAAAATCAAAAGGTAATTGGCAGGAATTGTAGTTCATTCAAATCTAATATTACAAAAAAAAAACACTTTGTTTGTGGCATCTTTATTTTAGTTGGTACTTACTTATGGGAGAATAAAATATGAGGCTAACTTCATATCTTGTGCGAATTTTGGAACTCTGCTTACTGCACCTGTATGATCTTCAAGGAATATGTCTACCACATTTCAAGTCTCCAGCTCCAGTGGTTTAGGCTGTGCATTGTCTGTCAGTCAGACTTATATTCTTTTATAGATAGGTATAAGATGAAGCATTCCATTTCTACAACCAAATTACCAAGTTTTTTTTTCAGATAGATATAGAACAAGAAAAATTGTCTGATTTGATAGCTTGGCTGGCCATACATATAAAGCCAAGGTATCATGTGGTACCATCTCCGAATAAATTTTATGAGAGACAACCTTACAGGTAACTATCAAGTTGTAATATTCAGTTTTCTTCCAAGGATTTTTCTTTGCACACCACTTTGCTACTTGGTACTCTGATATATGATATAAAATGTTAGGTACTAGTCTTAATCATTTTGCTTTGCATCCATAAACCATGGTCTGACAGTTCATTTGAAATTCCAGAATTTTACTGAATTTGTATGAGAATTCTCTAAGATTAAACTATGCACCCCTGTGTAGTTACAAATTTAAAATGACAATCTTTTGGTCTTGCTATTACTGTACTGTAGGTAAAACTGTACTCACCTGGTGTGTCAGTTTCAATATAATAATAATAATAAATTTATTTCAGATAATTTTTACAATCATCTATATTTTGGTTAGTAGGTACATTTAGTGCTTAATAATAATAATAATACCCATCTCATTTATATTATATGGTACCAAAGGCCTCTTCATGTTGGCTTCGGCCCCATGAATGCCTTTCAAATGACTGGGTCCCCATGGGCCCGTGATCGGAAATCCGTACCAACATAATAATAATAAATGTATTTATTTAGGCATTTTTTTATAACCCATACAATTTAAAAAATAAAATAAAAATAAAATTAAAAATTAAAAATTAAAATTAATATTACAATCATTCAATAACACATTATCATTTCATTTAATTTCAAAGCATTACATTAAATAACTCCTATGTTAGTAAATACTAAAAGTTTAAAATTACTTAAAATATAAATTACTTACTTATTTGATTGTTATTGTACTTTTATCTTCCAGAAATCTGAGTGTACATCAAGACTACAGAGAGGGCCCAACGAGGTTCTTAGGATTAGCTCCTGTAGGGAATACTAATAAGGAAAAGTGGATATATGCCTGCTCACTGCAACCTATCAGTAAAATGCGCATGACAGATATACTGCAAGCCACCACGGACGAGACTGCTTGTCCATTTGACCCTGAGTTGTTGAAGCAGCATCAGCCTGGGAAAGTTGTGAAGGTAATTTAAAGAACTCTGGTTCCTTCCATACAAATTTAAAAGGAAGCCAAAAATAAGTTTGTGTTTCTATGAAAATTTGAATTTGAATTTGAAAAAATAACAGGTTTGAATCCCATGGTTTTAGTAAGATAATACACTCCACTACAAAAACAAAAACCCTACTAACAATTTATATGTAAAATTAACTTTATTTTTGGATATAAATGAAGCTTATTATTATAATACCTCTGCATATTTCTGAGAAAACAAGCAAATTGACAGATAATAAATTTTTATCATTAGACTTACTTACGAAATACTCCAAACTGAGTAGAAAAGCGGAATTAAATTATGCTTCTATATTTGGCAACTTATGTATTTCATTCTTTGACAGAAGTTGTTTACATACATGTTCGTCATTTTAGTTTTCTGGCAATGGACAGTTCTTTTACAACATGGACGCCCAGGATGACGATCATGGCAAACGGAAAAGGAAAAGTGGCGATAATCCTGAGAAAAAACGGAGAGAGTTTGATCCAGGTTTGTTACTTTATATTATTTTGTAGGTCTGTAAATTATATTTTGTACCTATATTTTTCCTTCTGACAGTTTTAGATCAGGGGCTTGTTGCATAAAAAAGTACAACTTATATTACAAGCAGAACTCCCTTTCTAGTTAATATAACTGAAGCAAGAGTTCCGCTTGTAATATTAGTTGTACTTTATTTAAAAGCGAAAAAGTTTTTCGGGTGCGCCGGTGGGATTCGAACCCACGTCTCCTGGGTATGCGCCCCAACGGGTGTTCTACCATTTGAACCACGTCGCATCCAACCGACTCCCCCGAAATTCTTAATCGCTTACATACACCAACAGTGGCGTGTGCCGTTGGGGCGCATACCCAGGAGACGTGGGTTCGAATCCCACCGGCGCACCCGAAAAACTTCTTCGCTTTTAAATAATCTTAGATTTGGTGAGCAGCCGTACTGCTGATAAAAAATAAATAATAGTTGTACTTTGTTATGCAACAGGCCCCAGATTTTATAATTGTTACACAATTATTAGTTAAGTAAATTGCTAAAATTTTTCTGTTCTCACTAAAACTGAAATACGCGTATTTCTGAATGAATCACAGTGTATCTATTTCTATGTTACAAAGTAGAATAAATAACATGATGTATTTAATTTAACGCGGTCATATAAGTAACTGGAAAACACCTCTCATTTCAAATTCAAAAATATTTGGTTCAGAATATTATAATCCCATATAAGCTTTAGTTAGAACTCAATTTCATTAGTACCGAACTGCATAATTACATGAGGTGTGGAGCTGTATCCACCTTCACAAAAGTGGCGAGTCCCACCAATTAACTTAAACAGATCACCTTGCTATTCTGTAATTTCAAAGTCCGACATTAAAATTAAAGCATTACCGCTTATGATGACTGTCACTTTTGGCTAACAGAACCGTCATCAGACAAAACTATCATTTCATTGATTTGTTCCTTAAATATGGAACTGAGTAAGCACCCATGCGGCTGACATGATCACCTAAAGTGTTCAAAGCCTCGACAAAAATTAGAAACTGACATTTCCAAATGGCAAGGTTTTAGTTTGTATTGACCTGTGTAAAGCAACGTCTGATTCAACACCTAGATTGTTTCATACTTCCCCCATCTATTTCGCTTTCAGATTCTTGTTGGTTCTGCCTCTCATCCCCGACAGTGGAGAAGCATCTAGTGATATGCGTTGGGACCCACTGCTACCTCGCGCTGCCGAAAGGGCCGTTGACCCCAGACCATGTGTTGATACTGCCCATCACACACCATCAGTCACTGACAAGAGTAATTATTTAATAAATTAGTGTTTTATTGTTTACTTTACAAATCATGACAAAGGTTTAATAGAAAACATCAAAGATGAAAAATGTACCACTATTATGCTACATACTCAGTTCATCCTAGTTTGAAGTTGTAAGCAAGATTCCAATATAAAAAGATTTTGATATAAATTTCATTTATCATCTGTACTTGCATTGTCATCCAAAATACATAATAATACTAAACTTTACCAATAACTATATTTGTTTTTTTAAGCATTAGAAAGAAGGTAAGCGATCTTGACGTGTCTTTTTATTGAAATACACTGTTGAAAAATAAGTCACAGCTAATTTGAAAGGTAATATGGTCATTTACACTCTTTTGGTTTCATAAGTACTAGTTGCTATTTTTTTAAAAGCGTTTTTCAATAATTTTCAATTAATTTAATTAATTTATTTAATCTAAATTGGAATAATGTAAGTGGATAAGTTGTAAGTTTGTATTGAAAATGTTTACCTATTCTTGTTTTTTTTTGTCTTATTAGGTGTGGTCGACCGGGTACTTGTTTTGCCATTTGTAATGACAGTTCCTACATCAGAATGAAAGCAATAGGACTGGGGGGTTACTGCGAAATTCGATGTTCGAGGTTCGGATTGTGCGGTCCCTCTCACTCTCGTAATAAATACCATTAGTGTGAGCGGAACGGCATGAAACGGGGTTCGAGTTTCGCGCTTCGTAGTATAGGGCCTGGTTGTCGCACTGACTTGTGAGTGAAAATAGCTATTGATGTTTTGAGCCATGCAACTGTCATTGTACCCGCTATTGAGCACGCTATATAAGGGCGCAGGCTGAAAACCAGCGCGGTGATGAGTAATCCTCACCGCACATGCTGAGCCTGAGCCTTTTGCCACATAATTTTGTGTATTTTTTCTTTTTCTTTTTTATGGGCAATAAATGGTTTTTTATTTTATTTATTTATTTATTTATAAAAAGACTCGTCAAGATTGTTTACCCTATTTCTAATGCTAAAAAAAACGAAGTATTGAAGTGGGTATAAATCGACTTGCAAGTTAAATTGAAGCTTGTAATCACAGAATGCAAAACAACATTAACAAAGTCACTTTTTCTATTTAGAACCTCTCAATTACCTACTTCATTTTTTAACAGTTTGTTTGGATGAACTGACTCTACTAACGTTAACAACCGTTACAGGCACCTGACGAAGTAGCAGACGAGATAAAGAAGTTCAAAGATGCATTGCGCAAGTTGTATTCGTCGTTGGGCAAGCTTGTGGTATTCTTTGAGCGGAATTACCGAACGTCGCACATGCAAATACAATGTGTGCCGGTGCCTAAGGCTTGCGATGCACAGATACTTGAAGTTTTTCAGGTAAGAGATGTCCAATTGTTCATAGTTTTTAAATACAAAAAAAAAATACAAAAATATTTATTTGCTTAAATTCACAAGTGTACAGAGTAAGTATTCCTGACGGACCCCAAACTAGGCTGAGCCTGTATCTTGGGACCCTGGAGTGCAAGATGTGAAACAGTAGGAATAATTAAAAAAAAAAAAATAATACAAAAAAAAAATTAGATTAAACAGAATAAAACCAAATTTTAGACCAGAGAAACATAAATTACGTAAAAGAAAACTAAGACAAGCGTATGCGCCAGGTGGTTTGCGTGTGTGTATGTGTGAATAAATAAAATGATGTAAATATACTTTATTTTTTTAGTAAGTACTAAAGATCTATTTATTGGTTTTGAATGTAATACCTTTAAACGAGCAATTCTTGTATTTTTTATTTTTTTATTATATATAATCAGGATCTCGGAAACGGCTCCAACGATTTCGATGAAATTTGGTATGTGGGGGTTTTCGGGGATGAAAAACTGATCTAGCTTGGTCTTATCTCTGGGAAAACGCTTGGTACCGAGTTTCAGCCCCAGCGGAGCTCGGTTGCCCGGGTACTAAGAATAAGTTGTGGTAACTTAGTTATATTGATACTAGCTTTTGCCCGCGGCTTCGCTCGCGTGTACTATGAGTATTCCAAAGAACCAAGATATCAAGCAAGCAAGCATACAGGCAAGCAAGCAAGCAGGTCCACAATTGACCGAGAAATCGGTGAACATACCTACATAAAAAAATTCATAAAGTGGAATGCATAACCTCCTCCTTTTTTAGAAGTCGGTTAAAGTGCCCTTTGCGGCCTTACAGTATAAACTTATGAATTTTGAAATTTTAGCTTTCTACAACCAGTAAAACGCAAAATCCCGTTTTTTCCCGTTCGCGTAAGAATTTCGGGAAATGTTTTCTTAATGCTCCCTTACACTCCCCAAGGAACCCACTTGCCAAATTTCAGCTTTCTATGACCAGTAAAACGAAAAAGTCCGTTTTTCCCGTTCCTGTGGGAATTTTGGAAAGTCCTCTCTCAATGCTCCTCGACACTCCCCAAACAACCTACATGCCGAATTTCAGCTTTCTACAACCCGTAAAACTAAAAATCCTGTTTTTTCCCGTTCCCGTTGGAATTTGGGAAAGTCCTCTCTCAATGCTCCTCTACACTCTCCAAGCAACCTACATACCGAATTTCAGCTTTCTACGACCAGTAAAACGAAAAATCCCGTTTTTCCCATTCCCGTGGGAATTTTGGAAAGTCCTCTCTCAATGCTCCTCTACACTCCCCAAACGACCTACATGCCGAATTTCAACTTTCTACGACCTGTAAAACGAAAAATCCTGTTTTTCCCGTTCCCGTAGGAATTTTGGAAAGTCCTCTCTCAATCCAGCTCAACACTCCCCAAACAACCTACATGCCGAATTTCAGCTTTCTACGACCAGTAAAACGAAAAATCCCGTTTTTTCCTTATCCCATGGGAATTTATAATTACCTACATCTATGCCAAATTTGAAGAGTCTAGTAATTATAGTTCATAGGATCCCGTTGAACTGAATATATAAATCCCGTTTTTTCCTTATCCCGTGGGAATTTTGAAAAATCCTGAAATTAATACATTTCGTACTAAATACAAACTGAAATATAGATGCACAGAAAAAACCCCAGAAAAAAGACCAATGCTGGGAATCGAACCCAGGTCCTCAGCATTCCGTGCCGCGTGCCATACCCCTACACCACCACTGGTCTAGAGATTAGACACGAATCTTTCCTATACATCATACATTTCAATCTGCTAAATCATCACCTTATGCAGTGACAAACGCACATCTATGTTACACCCTCATCGAGAGATTTTAACACTCCTTCGGAACTAACCGCTCACCTGGACAAGAGATGGCGCTACTGTGCAACTTTAAACAAGTTAGCTATGAAGTATCTTTTTTTGTACTTATTTTTTCAACTTCATTTTTTTTTATTACTTTTACGGTCATCCCGTGAAATCATACATTTCGTACTAAATACAAACTGAAATATAGATGCACAGAAAAAACCCCAGAAAAAAGACCAATGCTGGGAATCGCTTTTTTGGGAATTGTTTAAAGTTGCACAGTAGCGCCATCTCTTGTCCAGGTGAGCGGTTAGTTCCGAAGGAGTGTTAAAATCTCTCGATGAGGGTGTAACATAGATGTGCGTTTGTCACTGCATAAGGTGATGATTTAGCAGATTGAAATGTATGATGTATAGGAAAGATTCGTGTCTAATCTCTAGACCAGTGGTGGTGTAGGGGTATGGCACGCGGCACGGAATGCTGAGGACCTGGGTTCGATTCCCAGCATTGGTCTTTTTTCTGGGGTTTTTTCTGTGCATCTATATTTCAGTTTGTATTTAGTACGAAATGTATGATTTCACGGGATGACCGTAAAAGTAATAAAAAAAAAATGAAGTTGAAAAAATAAGTACAAAAAAAGATACTTCATAGCTAACTTGTTTAAAGTTGCACAGTAGCGCCATCTCTTGTCCAGGTGAGCGGTTAGTTCCGAAGGAGTGTTAAAATCTCTCGATGAGGGTGTAACATAGATGTGCGTTTGTCACTGCATAAGGTGATGATTTAGCAGATTGAAATGTATGATGTATAGGAAAGATTCGTGTCTAATCTCTAGACCAGTGGTGGTGTAGGGGTATGGCACGCGGCACGGAATGCTGAGGACCTGGGTTCGATTCCCAGCATTGGTCTTTTTTCTGGGGTTTTTTCTGTGCATCTATATTTCAGTTTGTATTTAGTACGAAATGTATGATTTCACGGGATGACCGTAAAAGTAATAAAAAAAATGAAGTTGAAAAAATAAGTACAAAAAAAGATACTTCATAGCTAACTTGCCTGAAATTAATGTTTTAAATAATGTAATACCTACTTGTGTATCAAATTTGAAGAGTCTAGTTATTATAGTTACCGAGATAGGGTCACTCGGAATCGAATATATAAATCCCGTTTTTTCCCTTTCCCGTGGGAATTCCCAAAAATCCTTCCTTAGTGGATGCCTACATTGTATAAGGTATCTATGTGCAATATTTCAAGTCTCTAGGTACAGTGGTTTGGGCTGTGCGTTGATATATCAACAGTCATTTAGTTTATTTAGATATTTCAACCCCATCCAGGGAGATGGTATTTTACGTCTGCCACGTCGGATTTTAAAACCGTTGTTGTTTTCATAACCAGCGACCCGATAAACCATAGAAACAACACCCATGTTGATTTTCAGACTTTGTTACCCCTTTCCCCCCTTTTAGGGGTTGAATTCTCAAAAAACCTGAAACACGTGTTTACTCATTTATCATTAGGAGTACTTCTGTGAAGTTTCGAATAAAATAGTCGAACAAAATAGTCGAACTAATCTTGTTTCCCCATACAAACTTTGGACCCCCGTTTCACCCCCTTAGGGAGTGAATTTTGAAAAATCCTTTCTTAGTGCACCCCTAGACCTTATAAGGAACCTACATGCCAAATTTTGAATCTCTAGGCCCAGTGGTTTGGGCTGTGCGTTGATATGTCAGTCAGTCAGTCAGTCAGTCAGACAGTCAGTCAGTCAGTCAGTCAGTTTCTTCTTTTATATATATAGATGACTTATGGCTTCTCAAGTAGGGGGGCGTGAGTTCGAGCCTGGGAACGCACGAAACATGTGAAATTTATCATGAGCTTTACGGTGAAGGAAAGCGGCGAAATTCCCAATCTATACTGGGTCCGCGTGGCACCTACGGCCCAAGTCCTCTCAATCTGAAAGGAGGCCTGTGCCTTGCAGTGGGACGTATATAGGCAGGGATGATGATAATGATAATTTATCTTGAAACTTATGCACAACCTGAGCGTTGAGCGCCTACTTTGAGATGTTTTTTTTTATAAGTTTTATAGCATTAGCAATACACAGATTTTAGATATTTTCGGGTGATATTACTAAAAAAATTGGTACCCAGGACAAGCATGATCTTTTCACTGGTACCGTTTCTGAAGTTAAAAATTATTCACTCCTTTCGATTTCTTGAGAGCGTAAAACCTGGTTTCTGACTTGTCGTCCTTTACTAAATCATCGTGAAAGAAAGTGCTAGTAATATCATTGTCAACAGGACGAGGCCGGTATCAACAGCGTGCAGATAGAAGTGCTGCCCCCGTACTCCGACATCAAACAGGTGACGCTGCCCGGCGCGCCGTATTTCCACGCGGAGCTGCCGTCCGGCGAACAGATATTCGCCAAGACGAAGCAGCATTTTCCACTGCAGTTTGGAAGGTAGGATAAAAAGTAAACGCCAATAGTTAGTTCCTCAATTAATCTTGTGCGTTAGAACACGGTAGATTATTGTTTATTTGATCAAAATGTATTTTTCTATAGTATATTCAAGTTAACGAGCTAGTACTGAATCAACACAGCTTCACGTGATTGGTCCGAGTTAAGCTGCGTACGGATTGCGCGTACAAATGTACGCGTAGTCGATTACGCGTGTCCTGGAACGCCATGTCCGTGCTTGCAGTTCCCCTAGACTAGAGTGTACGCGTAGCTGCAAGTACGGACATGGCGTTCCAGGACACGCGTAATCGACTACGCGTACAAATGTACGCGCAATCCGTACGCATCTATACATCGCTAAAGTCGGTGATTGGTTTACGCGGCTTTAGTAACGTATTTTTAACCAATCACGTGCGGCTGTGTTCTATTAGCACCAACTCGTTAATTTGAACAGGGTACAGTAGGTACTAAAAAGTTTCCATTTTCGTTCGTTTCCATTTCGACATTTTGAATCGGAACTCAACGAAGATAATTAATAATAAAATCATATACCTAATGAGTTTTAAAAAATCTTTAGTAATTTTGTATCTCTTTTGGTTGTTAAACCTATTTCTTTATTTTATATATGTATGTCAGTTGGTTTTTGTCAATGAGTGTTCACTCTTATTTCTCTAACATCTCGTTGACCATAGTATTTGTTTTCCAGAGATGTGCTGTCCACCCCGGACATTCTGAACTGCGAGGACAAAGCAGACTGGCGACTGTGCCTCCTCAGTCGGGATCAGGAAGACCAGTATGTGGCGGACTTTAGGGAGAAGTTTAGACCGTTCGACTTTACGGCAGACGAGGGAAGCGACAGCGATTGAATTGGATGTGAGTGTCTCGGTGTATCTTAGTTAAAAAGAATCATAAAATTGGCAAGAAAATTAATCAAATTTCAACATTTGCTAATTTTTTCAAGTCTATCTGAATCTTTGCGCCTAGACCGTCGAAGTGTTAGAGCTAAGTTAGTATAATAGAATAAGATGGCCACTTTCTGTTAGTGTCGATAACTAACAAAGCTTCGCGGGAAATGTGTGCCGCTTGGGTTACGTATATGGCCGAATTGTAACTTATTTAAGTGTAAAAAATAATAGACATATTTTTCAAGTAAATGATTTTTTATTTTCGTTCACATCATACTGTCCTAATAACTCATTTGTTTGCTTTGTAAAAACATATTTGTAACAACATGGTTAACTAATCCTTACATGTACGTGTATCAAAGTAACGCAGGTAACATAAGTTCCAAAAATGATATGGTTCATTGACTAGAATTCAAATGACTTTTTCGAGGTCTAATATTAAAATTATTCGAAAATCTTAAAAAATTAAATGAGTTAGGTTCTTACAAAGATCTAGTTCGTTTTCTATCCGATGTCGTGATCAAATCAGTCCAATTGACACCATCTATAAATATTCCATTCGATTAACAGTCGCTTTTGGTGAATGAAGTAAATACAGATTGATCTATAACTTGCATATTATTATTTGTATATGCCGTAACAATCGGAACTACAGTTTAAAATCGTTAAACCTCATGATGACTCTTATATTCTACATTATCCCGACTGACTAGCATTAGGTTTTGTGATTAGTATATATATAAAATAGATCTCAATTAAATATAGGGCAGTCTTCGTTGGAATTACGAAAGAGTCAACGCAAACGATTGTAAAACAGTAAAAATTCACACAATCCACTTAAAAAATATCATATTGAATACAAAACGTGTTAAGTGTCCAACACTCGCAAACTAACGCTACTGATACAGTTCGAATGTACATTAAAGTTAACTTCCTGCCGTATTCACCAAAAAACTATAGGTAAGTGTATTGTCTTGTGTTACCGTTTACTGAGGATTGTTTATTTACTAACATTCTACTAAGTTTAAGGTAGGTATCGGTACAATGCGCTTTACATAGTTGTGTCCACTTTACAAGAAACTAAGTGGTTATTGGATAGCAAAATATGTTATGTTGAGCAAATTTACAACGGGTTGGGTTTATGCTGGGGCCATTTTGTGTTAGGATACTGTCACTGTTTATTTAGGTTAAATTGTTTGTACGAAGTAGCCACCGCGAAACCCCGCGAGGCTGGTCGATAATTAAGTACTCCTATTATGCTATGACATAGAGTTGAGTAACATTTTAAGTAGTATGTGAGACATCTTACGTTATAGTATAGACGATGATAAGACTTGCCAATGGAAACAAACACTTTTCATAAACTTTACAACAATAAACAATTATAATGAAAATACCTATGGGATATAATTTCGCAATTACATCCATAACTAGTTTTAAGACTTTGGTCAATAAGGCATTAAGTTTAAATATATATATATTTATTTTAATTATTGTTCTTCTTAAGTTTACATTCGATAAAAAGTACACAGTAATTACAATAATATTTACAGAGCGACAGAGCCAGGATCGGAAGTCGGACCGGCTGCCCGAGTACGAAACCGATCGTCAGTGGCACTAGGAGTAGTCATTTACTATACCTACCTATCTATCTACAATCGTATGTACACCACTAGAAGTAGGTACGGAAGTATTGGAATTTGGCAACTGTTCAGCAAATTGTTTCGTTTAACAACATTATTTGTAATATCCCTAATATTCAACAACAACACTATTAGGCATAGAGTTTAGTCCCGTAAGAGCGGGGATGCTCGGAGTAAACATTTCAACAACGGAGACGCGGGATACTCATTGGTAGGGCGTCGAGCGGCGCGGCGTGTGAATGTAGCGCGCGAACGATTGTTCAGGATACCTTTCCTGCATTCCACTGAAATGATAAAATTAAAACTTTAAACGCTACATCGAAATAAGAGTTTAGAGCGTTTTATATTTTATTGATTTTAATTTCCCAATCTCTAGAATTTTTGCTTGACACCACACCACTTCACAACATACGAGTAGGTATATAAAACACCAACCAACCAACCAATGGTCATCCAGTCAGGCAGTGAAATGGTGATGATGTGAGGTCCAAAACATTGAGCATGCCAAATTTTTAGGGTTAGAGTGCACACGTTCAAGCTAAGCTAGTGCTTATGGTGGTTACTGCAGTGCATCGGTTTCCGACTTACGTAAATGTTAGTCAAATTACTGCAACTGATTTGTAATGTTTTTACAAAAGATGTTGTTATAAGCTGAGGGGCATTTTTTGTTGCAAACTTAACTGCCAGGATGGATTTGACTAACATAAGTTAAATTCGGAACGGCGTGTAAGAATTGACTTTATAATTGTGGTCGGCATTGCAATTTAACTGCGCCATAGTAAGTAGGTACTCAATTTGGAGATGGCTAAGCGCACTGCAGAAGCGCTGACGAGCAGTCTCACGTGAGAGCTCTCGCAGTTTAGCGCAAGTCTTTTTTAGGGTTCCGTAGTCAACTAGGACCCTTATAGTTTCGCCATGTCTGTCCGTCTGTCTGTCTGTCCGCGGCTAAGCTAAGGCTGTTAGTACTAGAAAGCTGTAATTTGGCATCAATATATATATCAGTCACGCCGACAAAGTGATTGAATAAAAAAAAGTAAAAAAAATTTTTTTAAGGTACCTCCCATAGACGTACAGTGGGGGTGATTTTTTTTTCTCGGCTAACCCTATAGTGTGGGGTATGGTTGGATAGGTCTTTTAAAATCATTGCGGGGTTGCTAACATGATTTTTCTACTCAGTGATCTGTTTGCGAAATATTCAACTTTAAAGTGAAAATTTTCATTAAAATCGGCCGTCCCCCCCCCTCTAAAATCTAAACTGTTGGGTGGAAAAATGTGAAAAAATTCAGAAGGGTAGTAAATATATCAAATTTACTAGGAAAATTATAGCGGCTAAGATTGCTTGGAAATTATTTGTAGTTTAAAAGTAAATAGTAGCCTAAGGTATAAAACATACCGAAACTTGGATGATTCCGTACACATACGAAATCCTTAGAAAAATATTACTTGATTGTTTCGTAATGGCGGCTACGGAACCCTACCTTGGGCGTGTCCGACACGCTCTTGGCCGGTTTTTTAAAGTAAAGTTATGGCACAGTAAATTTTCGAACAGAAACAAAGATTCAAACAACTAACTTATATCCACGTCCACGTACCAACCCGATAAATGTATTTTCTTTGTTTTTCTTTATTTATTTCAACTATGATTGATGAGCCGTGAGTGGCGTCTAAAGAGATCGTGCGCACGCCACCTCGTATTGTTTGCTTGTAATAGAGTAGTTTGAACCTTTGCTTTCTTGATTTTATGGTAGATGTACAATGCAAAGAAACTGCTTCAAATCACGACGATTTCCCGGACCGACCAAATAAAAGGCGATTTTGCCGCGTCCGATTGGTCGGTACGGTAGAACGCCGCACTTTGCATGTTTCATTGCATCGTGAATTTGGGCGGTGTTCACATCAAAAGTATTGTTAAACGCTGACTGTGAGCTGATTCAATGTGTACTTCGCTTAAGGTATTCTAGAATGGATTAACGTGAATATAAATCGGTAAATTGGTGAACACGCGCAGTCAGCTGTTCCATTGCGTTTGGTGTGAACTTATGGTTTGGAGCGGGTAGCGTACGCGCACAACATCGCTTACGTTATTACACGTTAATCTGAAAGGCCTCCCGCGGCACTTTCTCGTGCCGCTTGCGCCGGTGGTGTCCCTCGCACTCTGTGTCGTCTGAGAAACGCGACGGCGGGTGAATGTGGTCGTTGAACGACGGGTAGTTGGATATGCTGGAATGTTTCACGATTTAGTTCTATGGCGGGTGGCTTGCAATGTAATAGGTACGATCGAAGCCATAAAGATACGATTTTGCAGCCACTAAACCTAACAGTCCGGCCATGACTGCACGAATGGCATATTGAGTGTTGCAAGTTTATTACCCAATTGGTGCACGGTGTGCGTTTCGTTCCACCGTGAAAACGAACAAAAATACGCTGGCACTGTCGGCAACCGCGCATAGTCAAAGATGACACGCTGCTTCATTACATTAGGTAGGTATCTACTATAATCTAGGCCATCGGAGTTGTTAAAATGACGTCCCTTATGCGATTCTGATTCGATAGGTACCTATGGATCGTCAAATATCTTGCATCCTACCATATGGTGACTAATCACATTGTCCGCTCCGATATGATTGACGATGTCCTCCTACAACAATGTCGGTGGTCACCTGAAGGTGGTTTCGTCGTTGTGGCTGGAGTATCCGCTAGAGCTGCGAACGTGCCGTTTCCCCAGCGCGCCCGCCTTGCCCTTTCGCGAGGGGAACGCTTTGCGCACGACGCCCCCCACGCTGTTTTCTGACGACGACGAGGACTCTTCGCGCTCTATGCTTGGATCTGTGTGATAGATGAGGATATTTAAAACAAGTAAATGGTACAAGAGTGGATTTGTACCAGATATAAGCGTAAGTTCAGTGAGTGATGAAGATTTGTTTTGTTTGTGGCCATTTTTTGCCCGACTGCAAGGACAGGGTTATGTTATTGTTTGCTGCTCCGTTTCGTAGCACAGCACTGGCAGAAAGTCAGCTACGCCTCGTGGTAAATAAGTTCAACTTAGTCCCGTTTAATTTTTTTTTCACAACTGTTCATGGTAGAGTCGCCATCATAAACATCGGAGCATTCAAGGTGGTCAAAAATTCCTGAACACGACCGTATTGTCAATCGGGTAAGTACGTGCGTGTTCAGATATGTTTAAGCACCTTGCCTACTCCGATGCTTATGATACCGACTCTACCATGAATGTTAGTGAATTTGACGTATGATTGCCGATGATTGGTTTACTGCATGGCTATCATGATATCCAATGTACACAAAAAACTGAAGTATTTTTAGGCCCCGTGATATTACGTTCTATGAATATTATGCCCCAGTCTTCATAACAAATTCAAAATTTAAAATTGGAAATTGTCCCCCTGCCTGACGACTAGACTAGTGGTTTTAGTACATTGTTTCGGCACAGAAGCCCTACATGTGGCGGGATGGGCAGGCCTCATCCGGGCGGGCTCGCTGTCGGAGTGCGGCGCGCTAGCGTCGTCGCTGGCGTCGTCCTCGTACTCTGTAATGGGCAGGTGCAGCGTTAGTATCTTCTTCACCTCCGAGTCCGTTGACCCCAGGTTGTCCGACTCTGCAATGTGAGAAACGTGTCGGTTGCGGCGGCGTGAGACGGCGGAGTGCCGGGGAAGATATGGATATGACGGATTGAGCGTTAAAATTGTCTAGATTCGCCCTGTAGTTTTAACGCAATAGTTTATCGCGAAAATAAAGCACATTGAGAGATTCATAGATGTTATCAAACTTGGGGAAAAGTGCATAGATTATCGTTCTTATAGAGTTGATGTTGCGAAATTACAAATTTGATTTATATTTTTAAAAATAATTGGTAATCCTTAATAATAATTCTAATAGTTTCTGAGGATTTTTTTAGTGCCATCAAGTCATATCTTTCCCGGTAATGTGTGAACACAACAGTTGATATACTTAATGATGAGCAACACAATAAAGAGAAACGCTCATGAATCGCCACCAAAGATTAAAGTTCATACCGGATTGAACAAAGTTTCATGTGACCAAAGTGGGGCAAATTTAAAAATGGTATGTGTTAAAATATGAAAATGAATGAGTGTGATGATCTGATGATTGTGAGGGAAAAAATCACACACGCATTTACTGGCAGACACAAAAAACAGTCATGCAATCAAGTCCCAGATCGGAAATAATGGCAAATGTGAAAAGACCATTCGCAAAATTCGTCTGTACCTAAGCGTACCTACCTATTTAAAGATTTATAAGAAGATTTTAACAGGAATCAGAATAATTAATCTCAACAAGTTTTTAAATTGTAGGTAGTTAAATACCTATAGTTTTCTATCTTTTCACAGGCAATTCCGTAACGGACAGGCTCGTTACAGAAAATTGCTAAAATGTTTTGTTTTCGTTCTTACATGAAAATCATACGGAAAATCTCATTCCGATTTCGTAAATGAACGAATAAAAACCCAAGAACTTTAAATAGCGCAAAAAAATAATAGGGTATGTTAACCAATACAACTCTACAAACATTCGGATACTACAACAATACGATAATCAATCAAGACCTACGTTAATGTATGTAAGAAAAATAAGTCCAATAGGTATGTTACGATACATACTTTGTGCATGCTTACCTTTATAATTACAATACCAGTTACGCTCCCATCAGGTTGCATAAAAGGCGATCATTTTGTCAAATTCAAATCTCAATACTTAAATTAAAACGGGTTCAAATTAACGCCAATAGAAGGTGCGGTCTACGTAAAACAAAAGTAATAATCGTCTAACTACTTATAGATAAGCTTTGTTTAAGATTGTTAGCGGTTTAGGGTTATATTTTAGAGGGCGTACCTTGACTTTCGGAGTGCGGGTCGCGGAGGCGGTTCCCTTTTCTTCTTACTTTCGTGTATTCTGGCTCTTTGCCCTGCGAAGAAAATAAATGTATTAAAACTATAACGAATGTTCTAGAACACACCCCAAATTTATTTTTCTCAAACATGCTATGAAATATTGACGTTATGTTCCTTATAATACGCCACGAACTGTCACGTTGCAGGTGCGCCTAGACGAGAGGTCAATAATGGAATTTCATACAACATTGCTGGCCTTGGCCAGCAAAGTGATCGTCTATTGTTTCATACTATGACGTTTATAGGTCTATGGCATCATAGCATTTAGCCATTAAAAAAAAACTATAAGCAATATTTTGCGTTTTGGTTCATTAAGACATTCTGCCACTACGTTTATTTAAGGTAAGGTAAGATGATGATGATGTTGGTGATGATGATGGTGATGTTGATGGTGTCGATGATGGCGGTGATGATGATGGGTGATGATGGTGATAATGATGGTGATAACGAGATGATGATGATGGTGATGATGAGATGATGATGTTGTTGATGATGATGATGATGATGATGATGGTGATGATGGGTGATGATGATGATGATGATGATGGTGATGATGAGATGATGGTGATGATGGGTGATGGTGATGATGATGATGATGATGATGGTGATGATAAGATGATGATGGTGGTGATGATGATGGTGATGATGATGGTGATGATGATGATGGTGATGATGATGGTGACGACGATGACGATGATGATGATGATGATGATGCATGTTTGAGAAAAACTCTATACAAGCCTTGGCCACGAACAGGGATTCCCGGCCTCCTATCTCTAGATGGCCTCGTTAACACTCGGCCATCTATAACTACTCGGCCGGCAATCCCCTATTTCGCGGCCGCTGCAGTAATGTACTAATAAAATAAATGTATTAAAACTATAACGAATGTTCTAGAACACACCCCAAATTCATTATAAAATCTAAAATCTTATCGATCATTTCAAAAAAGTCGTGATAGCCTAGTGGTTTGACCTTTGGGTTCTCAAGCAGAGGGTCGTGGGTTCGACTCTGGGCTCGCACCTCTGTGTTTTTCGAAATATATGTGCGAAATTACATTTGTAATTTACCACGAGCTTCACGGTGAAGGGCAAACATCGTGAGGAAATCTGCACACACATGCGACGAAATTCAATGGTTTGTGTGAAGTCCCCAATCCGCACTGCCCAAGCTCGCCCAAGCTCGCCCATTCTGGAAGTCCCAGTGGGACGTATATACTTAGATAGGCTGGGATTATATCGGCCATTAGCTATTAGCTTCTTGACCGAGGATTGCAATTGTGAAAATCAGCTTTTGTTAAAAAAAATCAATAGGTTTTTTTTGCTAACTCTACTTGTAATTAAATAAAAGGGTGTAAAATAGCAGATTAGGTATATTCCGTAAGTAGTTGACTGACACTGACTTTAGGAGAACATAATTATAGCAAAATGGAACGGCAAGTACTAATAAAATGATCGATCATATGAGATTGAAGCAGATGACATGCCTGGGGACCGAAGTCCGAAGGAAGAGAGTTGGCAGTTTTATTTATGCAGCAGAGTTGCGAAAATTCGCTAGCGCGATGCAGGATATAGCAGTTTCTCTATTTGATGACTAGATGGAGCTAGGAGTCGCTACAGTGATATGATAAGTTATACATTTACGATTTTTTACTGACCTTGTATTTGTCGTTCTGCTTAAGGTCGTGATACACGAACGAGCCACGCACCGAGTGATAAGGGCCGCTGTAAACGTTCCCACTATAACTGCTTTCGCTATACGTCGGCTTGGTCAGTTGGAACGTCGCGTATGGACAGATGTCTTCGATGTATTCTGTAACGAATATTCAGTTGAATGATTAGAAATGAACTGCTGTTATAATGTGATACTTTTTTTTTACAAATGTTTTGAGAAGTGACAACCCTAATTGTTTAAAAATACGTAGGTATATGCTCAATCTACTTAATAGGAAAGAGGTGCACGGAACGATAAGCGAGAAAATTTCACTCATTAATTACAGCTCAATCAGACAGTTAAATATATGAGATTAGGTCTTTGATCAATTATAACTGTAGATCCACAGTCGCGCGCCCGAAAATGTCCGAGCCAAATGAGCGCCACTTTGATAAAAGTGGCCTTCTTTTTTCTCAGTACGTTGCGTGAAATTGTCAAGTTTAGCTGTCAAGTGTCAACCGAAATTCGACTGTAATGAAGTAAAGACTAGGTTCAAATTTCTGTGTAGGTGATGATTTTAATTGTTATGCAAACAAATAAAAAAGTTCGGACATTCTTTGAAGGGGATTTTGTTCGGCAATGTGTATCTTCAGTTATAATTGATCAAAGGATTAGGTACACAGAGTAGTTTTATTGTTATCAGGAGGCATCTTTTCGGCGTCTTTAGCTTCAGCCCTACTGTGCTCTGTGGTAGACAGATTTTTAACGGAATAAAAAATAAAACATTTTTCGAAACTTTTCGCTCGGACTTTAGTTATGATTTATTGTTACGAAGTAAAAATTAGAAACCTTAAGAAAGTTCTTTGAAGTCGGTTGATGTGTGTTAAAATTGTACTGTAAACAGACGGCATAAGGGTTAATGTGTTCTTTAGTAAATACCGTTGGAGGCGTGTTTGTAGTGGTGCGGCGGCGCTGGGTGCTGCGCCCGCGCCGCCAGGTACTGCTGGTCGCGGTTCACTTTGTTCTGCAGCTGCGCCACAGAGGGCGACTCCCCAGCCGCGCTCTCCGTCGCTGCTGTCTCCGTGCCACCGGCTTCTACAAACACGACAAAATCATAAAAAAAACTTTACTAATGCTTAAGACACGCAGCCTTAGACGTCGTCGATGCGTGCGGCGGGTCACTTATCGATAACCGTTATTCCTAGAAGATTGAAGTCTAGTATAGTGTGCGCTAGCGAATGATAGTTCATAAATTACAACATTGGTCTGGTATAAAATAAAGTGGTGTAAAAGTTAGTGTCGCGTCTTATCTAGAATTCAACGCACTGATCGGAAACAGAGCAGGGTAGCGGTTATCCCATCGACAAGAGAAGGGAAGTGAAATAGAGAATTAATTAGATAACAGCTTAAGACAATTTTGACACACGGGTCGAAGGCGTTGGCGATAGATACACAACACAAGTGATCTAAGGCTTAATGCATCACTGCATATAGCAGGTATTAATGGCAGTCGACACCTTGAAACAAAAATTCGAAGCAGGGTCTCAAATAAAAAAATACTTTAATTTAATGAATTTGCTGCCGGCTGTTAAGCGCAAAACATTGTCAGGCGCCACAAACGCACATGTGCGTTCAAATTAAAGTAACGATAACGTATATATGCGTCGCCGGCAGTGAATGCATTAACCCTAAAAACCAGATTGATTTTCAATTATGTATGTATGTAGATCCTTTATTGAACAAAAATAAGAAAAATAGTGTTTCAGCTCATAAACAGTACGTCTTTTGGTTTAAACTACTCTATTTTGGGTGTCCCTATACTTACTGTTCCGCCGCACTAGCAGCACTATGGCGACCAGCGCGCCAAGAACGAGTAGCGACAGCGCCGCGGGTAGAATGACGCGTGCGCCGCCCAGCGACCGCGCGCCCGCCGCCGGCACCGGCGGGGACAGCTCCCCGTCTAACACTGGCAACATTACACCGGTGAGATGTTTTTTTTTGTTCTAATTCAATTCAAACTCTTTATTAAAAAAAAAATTCTATATTAATTATTAACAATGAAAACAAACTCATTTTAAAATGTTAATTATATGGAATTTTCCTTTTTAAATGCATGTTTTGTTTGACTGCCAAACCCAGGTGCCGGTAGGATTATTTTCAAGGAGGTGCATTGCATCTTATATCTGCATCTAGAGAAATTCGTCTATTCGTATAGTTGTGTCTTAGTCTTGTTCTGATTATTATATTTTGTTTTTCCCGGCGCCCCTGCTCCCAAACACAATAGATGTAAAAATTTATGATCTTAGCCCTTTAGGGTGGTAACGAATTTGCGATACTCTGTTGTTGTGGATATCCATGGATGATGGTGTTCACTTACCAGCAGGTGACGTATTTGCTCGTTTGCCACACTGTCACAATAAATCAGTTGTGTTTTCCTAAAAATATGCTTTAATATCCCATGCCTATGAAAATACTTAGTTGAGTCATATTTGAGTACTTATTAAGTGGCGCCCAATAAGGGGCTCAAATAAAATTGAGGTAGGCATTCTAAAAAATTAAATGGTGACTTGGGACATAATGAAATAATAACTTCATTACTGTCACTTGTAAAGAAGCAGCAATAGTAGCATTTGACTTACTTCCATTAAGCGAATGCGTGGTGAAATTATACAGCGCTACGGCGTGTCCCGCGTTATTGTGAGCCGTTATTCGCAGCTGGTACTGTGTGGCAGGCGTCAGACCCGGCACGCTGAACACCCGTTCTGTCGCTTGGACACTGTTCGATACCAGCCGCCACTGGAAAAAGGCAAAAACAATGACATCGTATTGAGGAAGCAAATGTGGCGCCCAAAATGGGACCAAAATTTTTTTTTACTTCTGTATGGCCGGACGATTGAGGAAGTTGTTAGTTATTGTTGAAAGTTGTGTTGAACATAAAATTACAGTTTGACGTCAAAATTATGTTTTATTATAAAAAATAATAAGTTGAAGTAAAATGCTCGATCGTGACCAACCGCGGCCAATGCTAATTTTCAACTTATTATAATTGTGTTCGACGCGACAAAGTCGGTCGCAAAGTTAGTAATTTTTACACTATGTGGATCGTATAACTTGAATAACACGAATTGGCGTTTTTTTTGTTAAGTCTTATTGATAAAAATTACCTGCGATTGGCTGATCTCTCGATACTCTATAACGAAGTAAAGTATGCCACAGCCACCGTCGCCCCACGAATCTAGCCATACTGTTACCGTGGTTGTGTTTAGCGTAATCATTTGCGAGTGCTTGGGCTTGACAGGAACTGAAAAGAAGGATATAGATTAAAATATATAGGTACAGTCGATGTCAAAGATATCTTTACATTTTAGTACCTTGCGCTATATTTATGCCTTCTGACAATTTTATACAAAATTTCAATCACGAAATAACAACGAGATGGTAGTAAAGTGTAACAATATTTTTGACTTCGACCGTACAAGAGTTCGGAAGAGGCTTCGTCGTCTGAGGATCTCCCCACGTCTACCTACCTAAAATAGGCTCAATGTGTATTCGCTACTTCAATGTTACGCTTTATGAACTATGATTTTTATTGTCAACGTAAATTTAATCGTCTCTTTAATTATTGTCTTGGTGTAGTCCACATTCAATAAATCTATACTTAATAAATATTACCGTGACTGATTGATTGACGGACAATGCACAGCCTATAACCACTGGAGCTAGCGATATGAAATTTGACATACCTTGTATATCGCACGAGTCCACTAAGAAGGGACCTTTTGAAATTTCTACGAGGTGGGGAGCTGATTTACTTTTTATTCTCTCAGAAGGGAAGCCGCGGGATCAAGCTAGTTTATTATGATTATTATGAAGTACACATAGACCCTTGTCAATTTACCAGTGCCCTTAGTGAAAGCATGCACGATATCGCAGGGCAGGCCGGTGCCGATGCGGTTGAACGCCGTGATGTAGAGCTGGTAACGCGTGCCGCACCACAGGTTGGGGAGCACGTGCTCCGTCGTGCCCGCCTCCACTTGCAGCTCCTCCCAGTCGCCGTGCTCGCGTTTGTAGTTAATAACGTAGCCTGGAAACAAAGAAATGTCAATACACACAAAATACAATAAAATAAAAATATAAAGTCAGTCAAATAAACCGCCCCGGACCGCACCAGGCGCAAATGTGCCCAACACACTAGCCGCATTGCCCCACTGAACCGCGATGGACAACCTTTGCACCCTTTGCATTTATTCCCTGTTTACTGCCTGCAAACTCTTTGGGGATCTATAGTCTTAACTACTACTACAGTTCCAACTTGCGTGGACAACGTTTGAATGCCTTCCACTATCTTATATGCGTCATGCAAAGTTCAAGACGTCGCAGGACTATGTTTTAGTCGGCGCGGCGATACATGTTGCATACATTTTTCATATAAAGAAAACTCTTAGGATATCTTCGGTAACCGTAGTTCGAGTCGCTTTATTCATCATCATAATCCCGGCCTATATACGTCCCACTGCAGCACAGGCCTCCTCTCAGAATTAGAGGGTTTGGGCCGTAGTTCCCACGCGGGCCCAGTGCGGATTGGGAACTTCACACACACCATTGAATTTCTTCGAAGGTTTATGCAGGTTTCCTCACGATGTTTTCCTTCACCGTAAAGCTCATGATAAATTTAAAATGTAATTTCGCACATAAATTCCGAAAAACTCAGAGGTGCGAGCCGGGATTTGAACCCACGACCTCTGCTTGAGAGGCCATAGCTCAAACCGCTAGCCGCTAGGCCACCACATCTTCGGCGTCGCTTTATTATTGACTGATTTTCACCCAGTTTTGGATATTAGCGTCTCTCATCGATCTATTCGTCGATCTTCACTTTTGAAGCTAACCACCGCCGATCTAACCTACTTCTCTGAAAAAGGCTAGTTTTCTAGACTTGCTAATATACGTTGGTGTGATCGCTGGTTAGCTTAAGGTCTCTTAATTTTATTTAGGTACAGGGGATGATTTGAAGTTGCTTACCCAATATAGGACTGCCTCCGTCGCCTTGGTCGCTCCACTGCAGATGCAGCGAGTCAGCATAAGAGTCGACGACGGCGAGCACGGGGGGCTGCGGCGGC
The DNA here is from genome assembly GCA_947859365.1 of Archips crataeganus. Lineage (NCBI taxonomy): Eukaryota > Metazoa > Arthropoda > Insecta > Lepidoptera > Tortricidae > Archips > Archips crataeganus. The sequence goes on from OX402062.1 coordinate 10,334,949, forward strand.
ACTTTCACCTCTACGCCGTACATCACCTCGTCCCTTCCGTGCACGTTTTCTACGGCACATGTGTAGTTACCACTATCCGCATATTGGCTCATGCTGAAGGAAAATTAACTTTTATAAAATTACTGAGGCACTGAGAGCGGAAATAGACCAAGCTAGATCTAAGGACTCCCAAACTTACATTTAGCGGTACACATTTTGGCACAACGAAATTATTGTAAACGTAAAAGAACAAATTTTTGATGCTTTCAAAACCCCTGCTCTGGTTGTTCCAAATTAATAAACTTAACTTTTCGGAGGTCCAATATCAATGAATTAAAACATTCTTCATTGCTATTCGGCATCCACATTGTGGTTTGCACGTTGCGTATTAAATTCGCAAATAGGCACCAATCGCCAAACCATCGAGGGTTTTCTGACAGGTGGAATATCGCTAGATGGCGTTAGTTTCGTAAGGTCTATTTGACGTTACTCCCATACAACAAATAAATGTCAAAGTTGTCAAACGGACCTGACGATACTAGCGCCAAATAGCCTCACATAGAAAACCCTCATTGGTCGCTTAGGTTTATAAAGTGTTACTGTCTTTGATCTATTACTATCCTCATACCTGATGATGAGTGTGCCATCACTGGTAACATTCTTTCTTAGCGTGGATTCCAACGTGGCTCCGTTCATACTCCAAGTCGTAGTGGGTGAGGGAATGCCAACTTTATTGCAGGATAAGGATATGTTCTCCTTCCACGGCGTTACAATGCTGCGGCTGAATGATGTGATTCTGGCTGGTACTGAAACGATCAAAAGACAAAATTAGCTTGTAAAAATATTCGTCCACAAAGGTGGGCTTATACATACACCTTGTTGGTGGCAGACCACAGATCAAAGAGATGACGGGACGATTTGGAGGTTAGTAAAAAACATATAACTTATATTAACGTATGTTGCAGAATTAGACTGCATGTGTTGCAAACTAAGGCTTGAATTGTGTTATGCGGTCCATTCGTCTGCCTCTTTGCTTTAATAAAAGGCCTCGTACCATCGACCAATTTTAAATACTCGTGTTGTTTAATCGACATGCTGTTAGAGTCTGGCCAGCATAAGTTGGCAATGGAAAACAGCGGCAAATTTAAAAAATATGGGAAGGGCAACCCACATTTTAACGAAAATTAAATCCGTCACAATTAATTTTAATACTGGTAATTCTGTGAATGAATGGAATAAATAAATTTGATACTTGTTTTAATTTCAAACCGCTCAATAAGTGTTGATCTTTCATTTTGATTGGTTTTAATTTTAAATCCATTTTTTAGCAGTATTTACCTTAAAGTTTCTCAACATCCCATAAATCCAATGGCTTCTCGGAGTTCTATAAGTAATGTTCTTAATGTAAGAACGTGTTTTTTTTACTATGTAAAACTCATTGATTTTATTCCTGATAGCGGAAATGTCAAAATCATCCAGGTTTGATACAGTTTGTGTATAGTCGCAGGCAGCAGCTAGATTACCTATAAATATCAAGAACAAACCAGCGCAGTACAAAAATAACAACGATGATTTTTAACGGCATAAAAATGTTGCCAGTATTTAATTTGATGTACATTGCTGCTTTCCGAACTGATTTTTGGGGTTGCCAAAACGAGGTTTGATTTACATTGCTTGTGACAAGTTATACTGGCCAGACTCTAAATTGCAACTTACCGGAGTCAGAAGGCGACACAGTAGCGACCCTAGTCGCTTCTCCTTCCCCAAGCCTTGTCGAGGCTGAAACCCAGAACTGGTGCGTGGCGCGCGGCGGCGAGCGAGAGGTCTCATGCGAAAGTGTGCTCGGAGATAGCATGCGCTTGTGAGTACCCTCCTGAAATATAAGAAAACATGGTAAAAAATTATCATAATAGGACATTAATCTTACTACAAATTCATCATCAGGATATCTATGGTAGGTATACAGGTTTGGGTTATATACAAGAAAGAAAAATTTAAGATTGATACTAACAGTTACAGACAGCGGTGACCGTTGTTTCTGGTAACATCATATCGCATCACACATTGGCCAGATGTAACATACAGAAAAATAGGAAGAGATTGACTTCAAGTTCATGAGTTACTACCATACACGAGTTTAGCTAGTAGGTAAAACAAGAAATTATCCAGACAAATCTGATTGAATATACAGTTCCTACTTGAGAAATTTTTGTAGCTTACCTCTCGTCCATCTTCAATGACGCTCATATACAGAGTGTAACCGACAAGTACTCCATTGGGGGAAGCTGGTGGCAGCCACGACACAAGGATTTTATTCCGTGAAGACACTGCAGCTTTGATATCCGCTGGTGCTGAAGGCACTGGAATGAGGAAAACAGCGATGTTGTTCGATTTGCCTTCATTTTAGACTCCTATAAATGAATTTCAATTGCAGTAATCTCACCATCTTCCTCAGTGTGACAATAGACTGGTGCAGCTCTCACGCCATCGCCAGCCGCAGTGAATGCGCACACAGTGACAGAATAGTTCGTGTACCGACGCAACCCCGACAGGGTTGTGTGCATACCCGAAATCTGCTTAGTCACTGCGTCTTCGCTTCCTGTTATACCAACAATTTTCTGATTAAACAGTTGATGTATGCGGTTGAGTAAGTTTGAGTGCCGAATCAGTACAAATAGAGTAGGTAGTCTATGTTGTGGAGCAAAATGACAAGATAGGTACCTAACTGAGAACAAGTATCCAAACTATTTATTTTATTTATTTTATTTTATTTTATTTTATTCGGAAAACCAACAGCTATTTTATTTTAAAAGTAGATACTATAAGTAAATATCAGAAAAGCCAATTACAGGTCTTCACAGATAATACTATTATATAAACAGAAACAGGCACAAGTTAATCAAAACAAAACAGTGACCGGTTGCAAGAAAAGAAAAAAAAAAGAATTACTTATGAAGAATGACTTACACAAAAGAAAGAGAATAACCATTTAGAATTTTCATAACCTAGTACAATTGGATTGGGGAGCAAAGAAAAGAAAACTCTATCCAAACATAATTAGCAGTAGTTACAGTTACAGTAGAAATAATAAATATAGAGTGCATCAAATATGCGAGGTTATGATAGCATTTTGTTTGTATGAAAGACATAAAATAAAATGTTATTCTTGATCGATCTTATTGTAAAATGGTATTTTACCATCACTTTCTATTTTTGTATTACTATTTTGATGCCTTTTCTTTGGTGGCTAACGTTTTGCAAAGGTATTCACACCTAAGTACCTACATGATTGCCCATAAAGAAATTTTTAATATAAAAATTTATTAATTCAGGAAGGCATTTTTACTATGGTTGATACTAACCATACCAGTCGGTGACTGGCGCATACGTGACACGGTAGCCTTGCAGCACGCCGTTGCGCCCGCGCGTCGGCGGCGGCTCCCACGCGACGCGCACAGATTGAGAGCTGAGCGCTGCGCAGGAGAGCACGCCCGGCGGTAGGCTCGGCACTGCACCAACAAACCAAGATTAAGACCGGCTTGCGCGGACCTGGGTTAGCTACTTAACTCCGAGTTAACTGCTAACCCCGGGCTAACAAGTGTCAAAATGTATGGAAATGTCATTCTTAACCCGGGGTTAACGATTTATTTTTTTAACCCTAGACTGTGCAAGTGGCCCTAAGGGGACTAGAAGTTGGAAACAATGTCATCGTACATAAGAATAGGTACGGTGCTGGAATATTAATAGGATTAATAAATTTGGAAATTTCTTACTTTTGCTTACAGCTCATCAACAAAATGTCGCACCCCATTTAAGGTAAACGTCCCTGTGCTCGACACTGACCCAATACATGGCACTTTCAATCTTATGTCATAGTAAGAGAGGTGACATATATATATATATATATATATATATATATATATATATATATATATACTTAGGTATCATCTACTGGGCGTTGAGGTGTCGAGCCAATGGTAGGTACGTTTACCTAACTTGCTTAGACAGTTGAGATACTTGAATCGGCTAAGTACCTACTTAGTACCTATTAAGTAATATTTAATGGTATTATTGATGACGTGTTGTCATAGCCACCTAATCTACCACCGTTAATCAAACAATTAACTTCGTTAATCGCTAACCCGCTACTAAAAAAAATTTCGTTAAAGTAAAAGCGTTACAATTTAGAAGATTTAACTCAAGTTAACGTTAGTCGTTCAAATCAAATCAATCAAATCAATCAATCATTTATTTGTAAAACATAGGTATGTTTAAGGTGTTACATTTTTTTTATAGATCGCTATATTTTGACATGAATCCCAAATACCGCCGCGTTTGTCGTTAATGAATGAATGAATGAATGAAAAAGTTTATTTCAACACACAAAAATAGAGAAAAAAAAAATAATAAAATAAAATAAAATAAAAAATAAAACATTAAATTGTGTGTGAAAAAGGTCCCGCCTCAGCATAAATGCGGACTCCTGGGGTGGAGCCAGCGCTGGTCTTCCGGCGGGACCCTTTTTATCAGTCACAGAAACCCCGTCGCGCAACACGGCCTTAAGCGGTATGCTGAACGCAGCCGTTGCGACTGCAACGAGCAGCGCTGTCTGGCGGCGAACAAACACAACGCAGACATTTATAACCTAAAAGACCGTGCGCACGACATGGTTACCGTGACTGTAAAATTTAATAAATACAACAAACAACTTACGCAAAACGGATGTAAAAAAAAATATAAAATTAGCCTAATTACACAAAAAAAAGAAGACAAAATGTGAACATCGTGCACGAATACTTGCTAAGGCAATGCACATAAGACAATTAAAAATATGTAAAAAAAAATAAAAATATGTAATCGGAGAGAACAAAGGGAGATACTGTTTTGTTTTCTTAAAGGAAGACAAAAAAACAGGTAGGTATATACTATCCACTATTACAACACGTACTAGAGAAACTAAAGAAAAGAAAAACAAAGAAGAACACAGACTACCTAAACTAAACTAAAACTAAAAACAGCTTATATTTGAAGTTAATGTTTCCTGTTGCCGCTGGTGTTCATACATAAACTTTTTAAGCGCTTTTCTAAAACCAGTATCACTTTGCAGGTTTCTGAAGGGCTTAATCTGAGGGGTTTAATCTATTACTTGTGATAAAATCATAATGGCGCACCTTGGTTTCCCATAGTTTAATAATTCATCATAATGTCTTCATAATCAACGTTAGTCAGAAAGTGATTTAATTCTGAAACATTACTTTTTTTTTTCTTTCAGGATTTTTTAAAATGCCATCTTATATAGTGCAGTAGTTTAGATTCAGTTTGTTTTAAAACAATGCCGAAAAAAAAAGTTCCAGATATAAATCACTTTATAATGACTAACTTTGATTATGAAGAATTGCGACGCGGTGCGATATAATATTTGTTAACGATTGACGGACATGATGAAATTTAACTGAAGTTAACGAGTCAGTCAGTAACTTTTTAAAATTGAATCTGTTAGTCGAAATGTAAACTTCGTTAGTAACCGGATTAACGGGTTTAATGCCCAGCAATGCGTGTTTAAATTATAAAACATTAAAACATTAAAACATCCCTCACCGTCTTCCATGGTGGTGGCGGTGGTGGGCGGCGAGGCGGGCCCGGCGCCGCGGCTGTTGTACGCCTGCACGACGACGGCGTACGCGGCGTGCTTCTGCAGACCGGACAGCGTCGTGCGCGCGCGCGCCGTGCCGGCCCCCTCCACAGTGCGGACCGTGTACGACGCGCCGCCCGGGCCGCTCGCACTCAGCACTGTGCTGTTGCTGTTCAGCTGGATGTGGGAATATACAGGGTGACATTGTAGACGTGATTGATTTGGAGTTAAAAATAAAAAAAAATACAAAAAGACTCCAAAAAACCAATCTTGATAAGATTGCTTAAGGGTGACATCTCTTGTCCGGGTGAGCGGATAGTTCCGAAGGAGTGTTGACGTTTCTCGTTGAGAACATAAAACATAGATGTCGCTAGGTGTCTCTGCGTTAAGAGACTATTGAAAGACAAACTGAAAAATGTTGATATATAGGGAAAATTTGTGTCTTAACTCCTGACCAGTGGTGGTGTAGCGGTAAGCACACCGCACGGAATGCTGAGGGCCTGGGTTCGATTCCCAGCGCTGGTCTCTTTTTCTGGTTTTTTTCTGTGTATCCATGTTTCAGTTTGTATTTAGTATAAAAAAAATATTGGAGACGTGATCAGAAACCACTTTTTAGATTTGGTGATTGATAGCCATGTACAATCAATAAATAAATAAAATAAATATCACGGGACAATTCACACCAATTGACCTAGTCCCAAAGTAAGCAAAGCTTGAGTTATGGGTACTAGACTAGGTAACGGATAAACAAACTTATATAGATAGACACATGCATACTTAAATACATATTAAATACTCAAGACTTGAGAACAAACATTCGTACTTTTTAAACAAATATCTGCCCCGACGCGGGAATCGAACCCGGGACCTTAAGCTTAGTCAGGTTCTCTAACCACTAGGCCATTTGGTCGTCCAAGAAGGAAATAATATACAGGATGACATCGAAGACTTGATGAGTAACCACTTTTTCTGATTCGGTGATTGTGATAGCCATTTAAAATCAATAGTCCTTACATAAACAAAAACTGTTTTTTTTAGGGTACCGTACCCAAACGGCTCCCTATTACTGAGACTCTGCTACCTGTCTGTCAGTCTGTCCGTCCGTTTGTCACAGGGCTTTATCTCTCGAACTGATTATACAGGGTGGAAAGAACGATCGCCACATGGAGGGCAACTACCTTAAATATTGGAAATAGCACGTTGTATGTGAATATAAGTATTTATAAAAACAAAAAATACTGCATTTAATGGTTTTTGACAAATCCCTTGTCATAGTCGGGACTCGAACCCAGTCAAATGCGACAAAACATAACAGGCCGTATTTTATGTTGCAGATCGCGTTTTGTGTAAAGATGGGCCATTCAATTACTTTCTACATTTATACACTACATTAATTTACCTCCTGAAATCCCACGTAGTAGCCAAGGATGTTCCCGTTCCAGAGGTCCCGCTGTGGGGGCTCCCAGCTCACAATAAGCTCCGTGGAACTCTTGGCTTCGACCCTCACGTCCAACGGCGGCCCGCTGGGTACTACAAATATAACAACCAATAGAGTAGGACAAATAACGTAACTGTATATTGTGCTTAAACAATCAAAAAGTGTGATGGAGAGAGCTATGCTCGGAGTTTATCTACGGGATCGCATTAGAAATGATGAAATGCGCCAGAGGACTAAAGCCACTGACATAGCTCAAAGAATTGCCAGACTCAAGTGGCAGTGAGCAGGGCACATCGCTCGTAGAAGTCGATGGGATCAAAAGATTATCGGGTGGCATCCACAGACCGGAAAACGCAGTATAGGTAGGCCTCCAACAAGATGGACCGATGACCTGGTTAAGGTTACAAGATCATAGATGATAGAATTAAAAGTCATTTTGAAAATATCCTCACCTTCTTCAGTTGTAGTAACTTGCACAAGTTGGCTAGGCTCACTCTGCCCCAGCCTGTTCTCGGCTATGATTCTAAGGTGGTAGGAGGTCGCAGGCTGCAAGTTCTGTACGTTTGCTGACGTCACGCTTCCCGGAACGATCACTTTCTGAGGCGTCGTAGGCCAGGGCTCTGCAATCATCGTTTATAATGAGGTTTTTGATCGATCGTTCCTATGTAAACACTCCAGGTAAGTGAGGACAAAATAAACATGTTTACTGAACATGGACAGTTAGGTAATTTATAAAGAAACATACCTATTTTGGTCTATTATTTCACATTGCGTCTGTTTTGGTCACAACGTGTAAGCACAGAATTAAATTAAAAACAAAGTCTTATTTTCTTTCTAAATAGCTATCGTTTTATTTTCGTTCAAAGTGGCCAGTGACATGATTTTTTTAAACATAACTATTTCCAGATGGCCAGTTTGGCTGACGCAAAAAGAGTTACACTTAAAAAACAATAAATCCGTACCCACCTGAGGCTTCTTTATATTGCACTATGTAGTTGATTATTGGGCTGTTCCCAGCGTACGGTTGAGTCCATGATATCTGGATTGATCGGGACTGCTGATCTATTATCCTAATATTTTTTGGCATTTCTGGTACCTGAAATGACACATGATTACTGCAGGAGAATAAATATAAGTTGTTAAAAGTAAAAAAAAAGCCTAACTTGGATAAGGTCTATAAGCTCACATGTTCAGCTAATAATTTAAGATGATACCGTAGAAAATCTACTGTAGCAATATTGTTAACTATAAAATTACCTCTTGTATGACCAGATGTATGAGCATTTCGTCCTGTCCATAAGCATTAGATGCTCTACAAGTTAGAGCTCCGGTGTCTTGGCGATACGTCTGCAATATGCTCAGTTCTGAAACTAGGCCGTCATCTAAAACTTGTTCTCGAATTGTGTATCTGCGGATAAATGAGTATCATTAAGAACGAGACATACAATTTTGATGAAATTATTAAACCATTGAATTTAAAGTATTACAGTAGGTAGGTACTAGGGGGTAGGGGCGTTCAATAAAAAGTGAGAATGAGTATGTTATAAACAACTTTTACTAAATGTCATTTTATTTTTCAACATAGTCACCTTTTAGCATAATACACTTAGTATATCTTTTTTCTAAACTTAAAATTCCAATTTTAAAAAAGGTCTCATCTTGAGTACTTAAAAAATCTTGTACTGCAGCGACTACCGCGTCGTCGTCTTCAAATTTCTGGCCTCTCAGGTGTTGTTTCAATCTCGGAAATAGGTAGAAATCACTGGGAGCAAGATCTGGTGAATACGGAGGATGCTTAAGGATATCGAACCCAGCATCACGAATTGCAGCCATTGCAACGGCGGACTTGTGTGCCGGGGCATTGTCCTGGTGGAACAGCACAACTTTCGAGAGTTTACCTCGCCGTTTTTCGCGGATCTCATTGCGCAATGTTGCTATTTGTTTGGCGTATAAAGTGCCAGTAATAGTGGCTCCATGCTCGAGACACTCAATCATTAATACCCCTTTACCATCCCAAAAAACAGAGCCCATGACCTTACCGGCAGATGGGCTCACCTTGAATTTCTTCGGAGTTGGAGATGATGGCCTTTTCCATGTCATAGACTGCAGTTTCGTTTCAGGGTCGTAATGATGGAGCCATGTTTCGTCCATTGTTATAAATCGCGCCAAAAAAAGTTCCCGGTCTTGCTGCATCAGGTTCAAAGCTTCTTGACAAATCTCTAGTCTAGTTTGTTTTTGCGTGTCAGAAAGCATTCTTGGTACCCAACGCGCAGATACCTTTTTCATACCCAAGCGTTCATGTAAAATATTATGCACGCTCCCCTGAAATCTTTACATTTTCAGCAATAAAACGAACTGTGACACGACGATCCGCCAAAACTGAGTTTTCGACTTTTTTCACAATTTCTTCAGTTACTGCTGTAGTAGGGCGTCCGGAGCGGGGGTCGTCCATTGTCGATGTTCTTCCACGTCTAAATTCGGCGCACCAACGTGCGACTGTCGAATACGGAGGAGCATTAGACCCTAAAGTGTCCCGCAAATCCAAATTATTTGATAACGGCGCGCAGTTAAATTTTCTCCATTTTCGCTAACGTACTCAATAGCATTGCAAAGAAATTACCGTATATTTTTTTAAACAAAAGACAGTTAGTTTTCTTTTTCATAGCAATCAGCTAGATAGATTAGCTTTACCGGCCAGTATTTAATTTCGTAATATTAAAAGAGTTTGCATCTCATTCTCACTTTATATTGAACGCCCTAAACGAGAAGATGATAATTATAATCTTTAGGCTGTCCACTTGTAGATCCAGGGATGAAAGAATGGGCCTAACACCACTGTCTTACTTTTTATCGGAAATCTGTATGCTCGGTATCGTGATCGTTTTAATCACTTCTTTCTATCTATCACACGGTATAAGATGAGGGTAGAAACAGGTGGAGAATGCGGCCGCGCGTTAAACAATACGGTCTGTGGTTGGAGCTGGAATTACCTTTGGTCCAAATGGTGCGCGATGGTGTGATGATGGGGACTGCGCCAACTGACTTCTAGCGGGGCGTCGCCTGAAGCAGCACACTGCAGATGCGCCGCTTCACCAGCTGTCACCTGCACTGTCTTGCTCTTCATTGGGAACCTGGCCGGAGCTGGAATTTCGGCCACATTAGTCTAACTCTAAAGTCGGGCGACGAAATGATGCGGCGTGGTATAAAAAGGTAGTTCAAATAGATAACTGTCGATTGAGAAGGAGTGACACGATGTCATTGGTTCATTAATAGGCAAATTACATTGTAGATATAATTGCCAATTTGATAAAAGATACCAAACGTTCAGTCTGAGATGAATGATTTTGTAACTTAATCTAAGAAAGTCTAATATAAGAAACTTCTAAAAAAATCTCACAAAGGAGCTTTCTATTCGATTAAATATTGGACTTTATTAAGGCGGTACTTTTGTCATATAAAATTCTTGTAATCTAATAAATGTATTCCCAGTTTACTTAAGAGGTTTATAAGAATTGAACAGATTTGAATTGAATAACAAATCGCCTATATGCCAATGATCAATAACCCTTTAGTTCGCATGGAAAATGTTAATTTAATCCGCTCTATTACATCCCGAGTTACACAAGTGCTGCTCGACCTGTATTGAACGATAACGGTTCCTAACAACTTTAATTAAACCAAGTTATAAGTCAGAACTTATTTCGTTGAAGGGCCGCGGTTTAAATAGGCATTTGTCCTTGTACCTATTTTGTAAGGCCTTTTGTGGCTCTCGTGGAAAGAATCTTGCTTTAGAATAAGGTTGCTAAGTTATTGTCTACGATGAAGCGAAAAAGGTTGAAAGATTTATGACACAGTGTTAGCGGCGCTCAGTGATATTTATGGGCAGAAACCTATTACTTATACTGTACCTACTTCAATGATTTATTGCCATGGTGTTGTCACATTTGCATAAATTGACGACACAAAACGGTATCCGAGAAAGTATTTTTATTTACAGAATTTTCTATAAAAGCATGGATTTTACCATAACGTGGTCGAATAAAAGTTAGTAAAGTAGGTAGTAACTAACTTTAAAGTTATTAATAAATAAAAAATAAAATATGTTGAAGAGTAATTCCTCAGTCTGGTTGGACAAAGTAAAAATTTTCTAATCAATAATATAAAAAAGCTCGTAATCACAAAACCCATAAACTTTACCTACTAAGTTAGCTTTATCTACTCAGTGTGCTTCAAGGTCCATGTTAGTTTACATATTGATTTCAGATAGGTATACTTACTGCTTTAATAAAATAAAAATTTACTTTGTGCCCAAAAATACATGTTTATTTTATGTATTCAAATTCCAACAGTATCTAAAAAAAATTAGGCAAGTGAGTGTCGGGCTTCATACCTAAGTATACAGTGTAGAGTTTTGCGCTTATACACGGTATATACTTAATCTTAGGTTTTGATCAACTATTACTGGATATAATTTGTACCTAATAGTTTACTTAGCTGTGATAGTTTTCCTTTTAAATTAATTGCATACATTATATTACACTTATTAAACACTAGTTAAAATTACAGCTTTCTAGCACAAATAGTCACAAAGATAAGTCGCGGACTGACGGACAGATAGGTATAGGTACAGTTATCTAAATACAATTTTAAAAACATAACCGAATCCTGCGCTCACTAGATTTTTTTTATTATATTTTTATCCCTTAGTACATTGATATAATAATGATTATTTTAATACTAATACATTGAAAAACATCAAAACCGTTAAGTGTTTTGTAAAATGAGTGAATACAAACTTAATTAATGTGTGAAAACAGAGCAAACGCTTCTCTATTTTCCGAGCGTCAATAAACACCGCTCATAAAAAGATAAATGATGGCTAAAGCTCAGCTCGCCGGTTAAAAGGTATGTCGGAGTCTTTCCCCGCAGACGTAAAGCTCGTGTCAAACCGAAATAAACTAGCGGGAAATACAATTACTGTTGGAAGCGAGGAACTGTTTACAAACTGGCGTGGACGTGACTGCCCGACACCCGCAGCCGATCGAAGTTTGCGAAATACTCCCACGAATGCCAGTCCACCTAACAAGTTGTGCAATTTACATAAATCGCGACGTGTAAATATTTTTAACTCACACAAACATCTAACTTAAAGCATGATGCAGGACAACTTTGAAATAGAAACTCTTATTCTTTTAGGTAGCCAAGAAACCGCCGATGCAACTGGAAGTACTTAACAGTTACTGCTGCTTGGCGCTGACTCCGTTGGTTACAATTGAAATTGTATTACTTTCCGATATTTGCCTTTCAACAAAAGCCAATAACGGTGAACACAAACACGTACACGGCGAACTTATTCTAGTGGAAACCGACTGTCTCGTTTTCCAATAAAGAGGAGACGTATTGCGCCGCACGGTCATTGAGTTTTCTGCTCAGACGCCCGCGAGTCACCGCGCTTCCGGGCACCACATCGAGCCATAAAATATACCCTTTATTAGCTACATCCCTCTTAAAAACAACCTGTAAATAATGAATGAACGAGAAATTTCTCTTTTGTTTCTTAAACCGATTGCGAAATATATGTACTTTACATTCATAAAGATTCCAAAGGAAACGTAGGGCGCGCTTTGAAGTGACCCGGGTATAATTTTAAAGTAGCGGTGGCACTCAGCGCTCATCAGACGTGGCGGAGTGGCGAGAAAATGGACTTCCTTCGATATTACATAAGTACAATAGAATGCTGCCAGTTCAGCAATTTGAGCGAGTTATCGGGCGCGGCGCGGAATTCTATAGAATTAAATAAAGTTCCCGCCCGGGGAGGCGCGGTTAGATATAAAATTATAGGAAAAGTTGCCGACCTTCCGTGATTCGAATGATAATTGAAAAAACGTCAGACTACTAAAGAAATAAACGTGACGGAACTGTTGAGAGAGATAAGCCAAGAGTTATTTTTTAATAAAAAATCGGTACCGTTCATGTTTTACCACTTATATTGAAGACAGAAATAGGCAAATAGATGGGTAACCGATGAAGTGTAAAATTACCAATAAAACAAACGCCCTTTAAGAAAAATGCGCCCAATAAAACACTTTAAACGCTGGGCGCTATTTGGGCTTTGTACTTATGTAGTGGTGATTCTTATCCGAGCCCAATACTTATACTACAGAGGGGAGTCCTATTGTTTTCAATAGGAAGGATAGCTTCACGGCGGGCTACAGAGCAATAATGACGCGAAAGAATTTTCATTTGAGTAAGGTCGCTTGTCCCCGACCAAACTCATCCCAGCGATGGCTGCCATCAAGGCATTCCACAACTTTTCGCAGACAGTTCGACAAAAAGATGGCGGCTTTAACAGACCCTGTGCCTATAGATGGTAAAAAGACATTTTCCCTTCCCTTCCAGTTTTATACTTGTTTAATTACTTACTTTAAGCGCCGCTTTCTTTAAAAGAGTTTAAATAATTTACTGAAAAAAGATACGCCCGATCTATGGTTTAATTTATACTTATTTGACACGATTTTTTTACTGCTTAATAAATGAAAACAAATAAAAATATGAATGCCGGTAGTGATAATATGATCTGAGTACCTTATCAACAGCCGTTATAGCTTTAGTGGTTTTCTATGTGACTTCAGAAGCAGAGGATCGCAGATTCGAATCCAGGCTCGCAACTTTTGAGTTCTTCAGAATTTTTGTGTACTACATTTGAAATTTACCATGAGCCTTTTAGCTAAGGAAACCGCACACAGTAATGGGTACGTGTGGGAATCATTGCTCACGCCCTCTCATTCTGAGAGAAGATTAGTGCCCAGCTATGGGACGTGTATATATGCTGGTGATGTTAATGAAATAACTTGGAAATAACCAAATCACGTAACCTTAAAATAAAACATCTTAAATAGGTAGGTTACTTAAAAAACGCAAGTGCCTAAAATGACAGTGTTCTGTAGACGAAATTTATGCTGAATGTTCAATTATTATCTAAGTGGGAGGAGTTTAAAACATTAGACCATATTTACTTATTAGTAGTTAATCATATAAAACGACTGTCTGAAAAAAAATCCACTGTGATGAAAATTACCTACACAATTTTATGCATAATTGTCTGCCGCACTACGGAAAAACGTACCATTTTTAACTGCTCGTGTTAAGACGTCTAACTTTTTAAACTTCACCCTATAATGTACTAGGGACACAGGGGACACTTACCATTAACTTTTAAAAAGATGAGTTTGCTCAGGCCAGCGCCGATGTCGTTCCTCGCCTCGCACAAGTAGTGACCCTCGCTGTCTTTCGTCACTCGCTCGAACACCAGCGACCCATTGTCCAAAACCCTTGAACTGCCCTCGAACATGAAGTCTTTGTATTCGCCAGGATTGTTCCCTTATTAAGAGAAATAATAATTAGATTTCTTGACATTCCAGAAAGGTCATTATAAAGAGCGTATTCTATACGTGAAATTTCGCTAGATGGCATTAGTATTACGAGCAGAGGTCGGAATATTCACGGCAAAAGAATAGGGATGTTGACACCACCAATCAACTGACGTTCTTTTTATAAGCTGTCAAAACACAATCTCCCATAGAGTTTGAATGTCAATAGCGACATATGACGTCATTGTTCGCATACTCAATCAACTAACTATTTATTTGTTTTAAAGCAACTTAAAATCGAAAATTAATCTGGCTTTCAGGGGTTAAAATAAAGCGTTTTTTTACTGGAGTCGTGTCTTCAAATTATTTTTTAATGGTGGCAACATCCCTATTGTCGCAATCAAACTAGTGTTCGAAACTTTTTTATCGATATCGATAGTTGTGTAATAAATAGAAGAAAAAAATTGTCCACCGAATAGAAATAATATTTAATACAAATTTTACGTAAAGTTTGTATAAAATTATATAGAGACCAAGGATGATCTATATCATCCTTGATAGAGACAAAATAATGCAATTTCTTATTCGAAATTCATGTCAGTACACACAACAGCACATGGCATTTTATTTGGTTTATGATAGTGATAGGCACGTTTCTTGTATGACGACCCTCTTTAATTTTTGACTTTATTTTATTTTTAGTATTTGTTGTTCTAGCGGTTACAGTAATACATAATCAGGGAGAATGTTAAGGATTCCGTACCCAAAGGGTTTCAACGGGACCCTGTTACTGAGATCTCTTGAACAGTAATAGCTAAACACTTGTAATTTGCCGCTATAATATCAAATAAGTACTAAAAATAAAACAAAATCAAAAATGAAAGGGGGTCATCGTACCAGAAACGTATCTTTTTCAGCGTTTTTAAGGCCCCGTCCGCACAGCGATATTCCACGGCACGGTTTTTTATTCGCAATTCTGTAACACATTGAATCTTATAGACGAAGACGGCCGGCTACGTCCATAAGATTCAATGTGTTACAGAATTGCGAATAAAAAACCGCGCGGTGAAATATCGCTGTGCGGACAAGCTCTAACTGCGGCGCTGGTTGTTAGGCGACAGCTGACAGTTGCTAGGCAACGATTAACAGCCATAGCCATGGCTGCGCGCATACGAGCGAGCGACCCTATGCTGTTTGAATGGTTTTCGAAAACTTACATAAGTTTGCTTTTTAGTGCTTACATTTCGGGGATTCTTTACTGAACTGTTTTTAAAACACTTGACCAGTTTTTATATTAGATGTAGTTCACAATTGTTATCTGTGTAGCTTTACTTAAGTTGTTAATTACGGAAAATAGTTGTCAACCTGTACCTCTACCATGAGTTTGCACTAGTTCACAGTGACCGTACTCGCTAGCGACGGCGTAAATGATTTGTATGGAGAATTTTACTTCCGTAAGTGACCGCTAGAGGCGCTGTACAATTCTCCATACAAATAATTTACGCCGTCGCTAGCGAGTACGGTCACGTAAACTAGTGTAAACTCATGGTAGAGGCATTGGAGTTAAAAAGGAGTGCCTCTTACCCATTAGTCCCGAATTTAGTAGTCAGGTTATTTCTTTGTTAGGAACTTACCGACAGCCTTCTTCCACGTTATTGTCGGCTTCGGGTACCCATCGGCTTGGCATTGTAGAGTCACGTCGTGTCCTGCAGCCACTGCTACGTCGTTTGGCTCCAACCTCCAACGAGGGGGCACTGATGCAAAACGAAGCACACTTAAGTAATGTTAATGAGCGTTTCGAAACATGAAGAATTTAATTTCCAGTGTATAAAACATCTTTAAACAGCAGAAGAGTTAGGAACTACACATAACTGCGCTAAGAGTGTTACGAAACTTATGAACAAAACTACGCAATTTCCCGTGATTATGTAAAGTTACCTATTGCTCAAATTTTACGTATTCTAGCAAACTCTATTTTTTTAAATTGTTAACCTGTGGTTAACTTGTGTGTGTATAAATGAGAAAGTTTGTGAAGATGTTTGGATGTTTGGATACTTGGATGTTTGAATGTTTGTTAGTCAGTCCCGCAATGACGGATTAACGGATTTAGATAAAACTTGGCGCACAGATGGACAAAAATCTAGATTGAAATATAGAATACTTAATATCCCCGTAAGGCGTAATGAGATTCCGTGGATTACTATTTATACTTTCTTAAAGTAAGAATAGAGGTCGCTGTTTACAAACCAAGAAGTTCCAATCCCAATCAAGATGACTGACGTGTTTACTTTTTACTACACACATAGATGGCGTTGTTCGAGCGAACTTTTGTGCTTTAAAAATGTTACCGTAACCTATCATGGACTTGTAACACGGGTGAAGCCCTGAAATAAAGCTAGTCCTTTAATAGTACATTATTGTCGTGGCCTGGAAGTAGGCAATTGCTGGCTGAGTATGAGTATTAAACGGACGAGCTTGCGAGTCCGTTTAACTAATGCGAAGCCAGCAATTGCTATTCCAGCCGATACTAATATAAAGTTTTTCTCAAAAATGGTGAAGGAAAAAAAATAGACTGAACTTTTTTACCTTAAATAGCAAGAATTGCAAATCATTTAAAATTAAATGTCATTCATTACATATTAAACCCTTTCCCGCCTTTTTTCATAAAAAAAAACTGCAGGTGTATTTTTCTACCAAAAATACAACAAGCTGTTTCAAACACAATAAAAAAATATGGAGTTCCAACAAAACAACTGATACCGGTCATTTGAGATGGCTGTATACGAATAGTGCCAACTTATTACCATGGCCGTTTTAACTTTTTAAAAAATTTGAGACTCGACAATAATGGAATTTGTATGCGACATTGTTGTCGAGTTTATCGAGCCTGCAATGTTTTTAACTTTTTAATTTTTTTACTGACCATAAACTATGCACTTCACGTTCTGATATGTAAAGAATAATGACAACTTTTACGGATATTTTTGAGAAAAAGTTATTATAATGCGTAATTAAAATAGTTTATATGCCGATAATACCAACAAAGAATTTTATTGTTTAGACATATTTTCTACGAGATGTAGATTACGATTCCCTTTAAAGTGGTCTACATTTCGACGAATCTACACCTGGCCCATACAAAATATGTAATGTATTTCACCGTGAATCGTTTTAAACGCTGTTATTAAGAATTATTTCCTTACCATTGACAGTAAGTGGCACCGTGAACCGCTCCGAGCCCGCTACGTTGGACGCAATGCACGTGTAATTCCCACTGTGCAGTGACGTGATGTGCTCAATGACCAGCGACGAACTGTACTCATCCATTCGTCTGGTAATAATCCCACTAGGTGCATACGGAGATGACGTCACAGGTTGCCCGTTCTTCTCCCATCGGAATGCAATAGGCAAATCACCTTCCAATATTTGACAAGAAATGGCTGCCCTCATGCCTTCCCTTAGCAAGTTTGTCAAAGGCTGAATAGGTAAGATCTTCGGTTGAACTGTGAACAGAAGAAATAATTGCGTATGAATTTCTGTGAGGAATTTCAATGTCATCCTTATTATTAACCAGAATAGAGTCGCTCTCGTGTCGTCAGCTCCAATCAAATTTTAATTACTGGATTTAAATAGCGGTTTCAGCTGGCGGTGGGTCGTCCAATTATTGACCACGTGACAATGTTATAAGTACCTGCGGTTTTGCACTTTCAGAGCGCTGGCATCTCGCGCATAAATATTTCTTGTTGACGCTGACTGTTCCACAGAAATGCAATGTATTCGGTTGTCGCGTTGGCAGTGTACCTATATACATAGCTGCTTTTACTGCACCGGGGGAAACGTTACGCCTAGCGTTGGCTACGGGAATTGGGCGTGAAAATATAATTAGGAATTTGAAAGTTTTGCCTTTTTTGCTGAAAATTTCCCTCGCCATGTAACTCGCGTTGTGCTTGGCCCCCCGAGGATCGGTTTATCAAAAGTTTTGCTATTTGTGTGAAGCGAGTTTGTTACTTAGTTTTTATGAGTAAGTATGCTATCCCGGCACGTAAAAAAAGAACCGACTCCAAACAATCACGAAAGTAACTAAAACATAGTGTAAAATAACTAAAGTCTAATAGATTTATTACAAAAGTGTTTAATGGGTTACTGCAGAAACAAATCTAAATATTTTTTGTGTGCCCTTCCTACTGATAAGTTAGAATTGGGTGCTAAGCCCAGTAGGTAGTACTTTTTTTTCGAAATTGAGTTATGTACATGCATATTCGGAACCAGTAAAAAGGCGTATCTGAATAATTAATGTAAGTTAGTTTTGGGTAAAAATGTCAGTTACGTCTTTTTTCCGTATGACGACATACTTTTTAAATAAATCTACAGACTTTAGTTGATTCGCGTTTAGTACCTAATTTTAGAGTAGGTATTTTTTTGGAGTCAGTAATTTTTTTAATTAAACTTTAATTTTTGCTTTTTAACAGTTTCACTTCACCAAAAGATGATATCCAAGAACGACTACAAAACAGTTTACTACAAAATGTTTCCAAATCACTACAAGTAGGCCTACAGTCAATATTTGAAGAGTTTCCTCGATTTCCCTGGAATCTACTCATTAGGTCCTGGGAAATATAATCTCATGTTCAGAAATATATCCCAAGTTAACCCAAGTGATTTTGTAATTAAAATTTGCTGAATCGATATCAAATTTCACAAAGGTTGAAGATCGGGATGGAAATTTGTAACTCGAGCATTGCGAAGATAGATTACCGATAAAGTATCTTTGACTTTTGAGAAACTTTGTATTCTAATCGAGACCCAATTCCAAACTCCGGCCTGAGTAGGTACTTTTATTTTTCCAACAAAACTTTTTTATTTACTGTTAATTAACGTGATTTATCTTAGCGCCGTGTACGGTAATACCAAGGTAATACCCATTGCAGTGCCTCAGTTTGGGTTCGCTCCATGGTGCGTGTTCTGCTGAAGTTTTTTTTATTTTTTTTTATTGCCCTATTAACCGGGTAAAGCTGTGAGTTTAATGCTCCGTGGATGCCGCGGGAATGGTAAACGCGCTAACTTTAATGAATTACGGATGAGTTACTCCGCCCCTCTTGAATTTGTGATTTTATAGCGCTCTAAAGCTTACTACAGAAAATGAGAAAGTTTATGCCCAAATTTCTGATTACGTTTGACTTTAAAGCGTTTGAGTTTTACTTTAGAGAAATGGCGAAGTTAACTCAATTAATAAGCGAAGGTCACGTTTGTTGACTGTGAACTGGTAAGCGGATGTAACTATTTAAACACAACACATTAGCAATTGGTAAAACAGGCATCCTAAAGAAGGATTTATTTCGTAAGATGTTTCCAGTTTTTGATATTCAGAAGTATTTACTTAACAGTTCCTGTATAGTCAAGAAATTAGATGAGTGCTTTTATTTTCCATTTATTTTCACAGTTCCAATGAAAGGAAAAAACAATATGGCTGATTGTCAAATTGATTTGTAAATAATAAATTAGTTTTTCATATTTGAGGCCGCACAACTGACATTGAATTTTGAATATCTTGGTCAACTATAATTATAACAAGCGGTTCTACCGGCTGCGCCAGTAACACTATAATTTCAACGTCAAATTTTTTTACCTCAGCTTTGCAATGTCGACGTGATAATCATCGATATGTTACAATACTTTTCACCTAGGGTGAGTGGGGGTAAGATGAAAAACAGTGTAAGATGAAAAACCACTCGTAGCACCCAGTACTAAGAGTAGTTTTTCATCTTACACTGCCTCTCATCTTATTTTCATCTTACCCCCACTCAACCTACTACCTAACCTCACATTCCTTGTCTGGAATTCTGGACACTGATCTTTTTACGTCGCGTACGTCCAACGACTAATTCAATCTTTAATGTGGCACGCACGACACTTCCTGACGACTAGGAGTTATTGTCGTCCCAATCGTTGAAATTTTTTTTCCAAAAAAAAATTGACTTCAAGTAACATCCTCAGAGGTAGATAGAGATTTTTTCCTCAAATCTTAATAGGATTAAAAGGCAAAGTATACCCGCCTTAACAAAAAAATACCCAAATCGGTTTACAAATGACGGAATTCAGAGGAAACAAACGTAAAAAAAGCAACGGAATTTAGAATCTCTTCCTTTTTTGAAACCGTTGAAGAACACTTTGACTTATAACAAGCGATGGACTGACCTAATATCTGAACTTCCACCTCCCGACGCGCCGCGTGCCGCTGCCTGTTCGCAGCCTGGCACGTGTACGTGCCTGCGTCTTCTCCTCGCTGTGTCTGTTCCACAATCATTGTCCCGTTGGGAAACACTCGCTGCCGACGGTTCAGAGGCAGCGTTTGACCGTCTGCGAACAAAGTAAGTCTTAGATTGACGGCAGCTGGTGAAAAGCTAGCTCAAGTTCCATTCAATACAAGCATTTGAATCGCGATGATGTAAAGCTTTTGGCTTCTTGGAATCTCATGATAAATAGGGAATACGTCCCTGCGTTGGGATGCCGTTATAAAATTAAGATTAAGTATGGGTAATTCCAAAAAATGACGTGGTAAAAATAAATGCGATACCCTGTACTCGTGACCATGGATTAAGTCCTAGGAGTCATAGCAAAACATGAGATTCTAATGAGTTTGAAAAGTGTGAATTCAGTGATACGCAAGAGGATCCGATTTAGAAGATTGGGTAACATAAGTACGTTAATTTTACCGGTAGAATGTGACCGTTCATATATCTAACATAACAGGCAATGTCGCCAATATGTATTTACCATTTCAAGAAAATAAGTAGGTAGGAATAAAAATCATATTACAGCGGCAAGATAAGAACGTCACAATATATTTGGAACTTTGTTTAGATTTATATTTTTATCCCTATTGGAAGCTTTGTTTAAAGTCAAAGTTTCGAGTGGTTTTCTAAAGCAACTATGCAAATTGGCTAAATAAAAAGCGGAGCAAGTGAAGTAAAATTCTAATTGTAAATTGCTGGCGTTGAGCAGCGTCGGAACTCAGCCAGGAGTTTAGTCCAACACCAAAGAAAATTCCGCCAGTTAGCGAGCCCAAAGTTGGCCAGAAACGCCGCCTTTCTAAATTAAACTAACGCAATATTTTGTGTTTATTTGATTCTCACGTAGAGAACATGTCATACCCGAACAAAGTTGGAATTATGAAGTGCGTGTGCTCCTCGTGACTACTTTGACAGCAAACAAACTGCTATATTCTGTCTTAAAATAGGTCAGTAGGTCATATTTACAACTTTACGGGCTCAGAGCCAGATGCAATAGATAGTTCTTTTGTTATGATATCTATGGACAAAAATGTCTGTGATGGTAAACATATCGACATGAATGAATCAAAGGCACTTTAAAATATTGTTAAATTTTGGTGATACAAAATTAAATTCAAACATAAAAGAACCGTGAGACTCACTCATAGTAGAAAAATATACGGATAACTCACGTCTATGACCGAGTTAGCTCGAATGTTTCGGGCTAATCCATACCGCGACGTGTGGCTCCTAGAAGAAGGGTTACGGATTAGCCCGAAACATGTTGAGCAAAACTCTATCATAGACGTGAGTTATCCGTATATGTTTTCACTATAATGAAATTTGATATTTAATGTCTGCAGATTTAGCGCTGCGCTCGATCGACGCTACAATCGAACCCGTTTGCTAGTAGGCATATACGAAGTCAGGCGTCTCGACTTGGTCAATATAAAACGTACCCGCACGATCAACGTCGAGACACCTGCCTCCATGTAATGCCTACGAGTGAACGGGTCCGCGTACGACACATCGATGTATTTATTATTCAGAAAAGCGCCGCTGCGAAAATAATGTTCGAGTTAGATTCAACACCGACCGCGGGCTACCACAGCCTCCGCAAAACGAGGTGAGTTTAGTTGCCCGTATATCCCCGTTCAATCTGGGTCCCACGTGGCTCGAATATAAAGGTAATCTTTTGATTCGCACAGGCGCCCAACCTTTTATATCAATACAGGTATCAAAAACCTTCGGTCAGCTTAATGAGAGTGTTCTATGAAAAAGATAAGACCCAGTTGTTGACAAGGGTCGCTACGAAAAAGGAAAATTACTAAGGAGTGACCAGGGAGCCTTAATTTAATCTTGCACAGTAATTCTGTTAAACGCGAGGAGGGAATTTTTACGGTCTTATAAATTTCAGGCGGAGTTTACTTCATTATGTTCTAAGGTCGGTTGGGCGGAACGAAGAGGGTTCATCAATCGGAAGTCGCCAATTTGTTATTTTATTTAAAAATGCGAGCCTTTTTGCACTTCCAACACTACTGAACAAACCTTTTCCATCCGGGGAAGTACTAACAGTTCGCGGGAAACCCCTCAAGTCTTTGTGAACACTTGCACAACTCATTCCTAACTAAGTAGGTTACTATAAAGGCATAAATCACGCTTTGATCAACTTCTCTATAACTCGCTTGCCCAAACAAAACACTGGCGAACATTCTAGGTCACATCACAACCATAACCAAACCGCACTTCGTATAGCAAATACAGAGTTATTCAACGAAATGCGTTACAAAGCTCACATTGCCTCGCGTAGTTTCCTTAACGACCTGTTGCTATGAAGTCACTATCCAAGGGACCCGAGAGAGCTTAATTCTTTACCTACTCCTTTCCTCAGCCGATTTCTTAAAGTTATCGCTACCGGCTGTATATTAAAGGCTGACGAGATTTTTACGTATGAACATGAACACCTTGGTCATTTCATCTTCCCAGCCTATATACGTCCCACTGCAGGGCACAGGCCTCCTCTGAGAATGAGAGGGCTTGGGCCGTAGTTCCCACGCGGGCCCAGTGCGGATTAAGAACTTGGAAATTTAAAAAATCTAATTCCCAGACCACCACAGAACCTTATCATAACCATATTAATATTAACGTCAGTCAATAAGCATTTCTTAGAAAAATAAGATGATTTACTAATGGTTCTGTGGTAACACTGGTGGCCCAGATTAAGTAGGTATACATTTCTCTGTAGGTGATTGTATGAAAGAGCAGTGTTTTAGAATAGGTAAGTACTTTTCCGAAATACACCGAATAACTAATTTTTCTTAATTTATTATGAAGCTTGCATAAGTTACGTAGCAATTCTACCTTCCTAGGTAAACTCTAACTAGGGTAGTCGTTATGCTAAATATAGCGCTTTATGCAGTGCACTGTACTCAATAATATTGTGATTTGAGGTAAACTTGTACTTGTTCTGATAAATATCGTGCTATACAGTATAGCCAGCTATAGATATTCTGACTAGAGCTGTAGAGTTGAACTAGATAGGTAGAGTGGCCAGATCTGTCGGTCGGTATATTTAAGGATTCATCTAGATATTTTTTACGATTTCTAGTTTTTATATGTTGGTACAAATCAGAAGTAGAAGTTAATAATCTAAAAGCTCAAAGAGGTCCATACGGTAATTTTTTGGCAAGTACGCCATTTTCAGGGTCCCGTAATCCTGCGAGGAAACTATAAATGAAGCACATCCATTCAATGATAAAGTGACGTGCCTTCTTGCGTGTCACAAGTACCTAGATAATTTTGAGCTCTACAATGGTTTATCTACTTCTTGTGCAGACAGCACTAAATTTTTCTATAATAGGAAGTAATTTTAATTGAATCTGCTTTATTTACCCGCATTTTACAAAAAAATTAACCAATTTATACAAATTCATTTAAAATAACAAACTAATATACGTAATAAAATCGTAACTAGAACTAAAATAAAAATTAAAAACTTAAAACCAAATTAAGTCTAAATAGACCCCTGTGGGATGGTGTCCAACAGGAGGGTAATCCGAGAATCGAAGAAGAAAACCGTCTTGCTTACTCTCGTATTAAATACTATTAGTGTGAGCGACGGCACGATGCGATGCTCAAACTTTGTACTATAAAGCCACGCTGGCAGTATTCCCTCGTGGCATAGCAATGACAATTCGTTGAGAGAAGTAGCGCCAGCCCTTTGGATATTTAAGAGGGTTTATACCTGCTGAGCTGGCAACGTTCCATTTTTGTTAGTTTTTCTCGATTATTCCATAAAAATTGAATGAAAATTAAAAATGTTTTGTATACAAATTGTTCTAATATATAAGTTAATGTGTCTACTGCAATAATAATCTGTGATAAGACTTTTATTTTCTTTAAAAACCGTTAGGTAATAATTTGTTCGTTTTTAAAGAAAAGAGAAGTCTATCACGAATTATTATTGCAATAGATACATAAACTTATATATTAGAACAATTTGTATACAAAACATTTTTAATTTTCATTTAATTTTTATGGAATAATCGAGAAGAACTAACAAAAATGCAACGTTGCCAGCTCAGCAGGTATAAACCCTCTTAATTGGGTGATTTAAGGATCCCGTGTATAAATTGTTTCGAAGTTTCCTTTCCTTTGTAGATTTCATCGCCACAACAAGACCAAAACCAAAAGCCATCTCTCGCAAAAACCTTAAAAGCGTTAATAAAAAAATTTGAACGAAATTAAACGAGCCCGACCGTATTTGAAACGCGTTAATGATCGTGGAAAATAAATTATGAGCGAAACAAAAAAATCTTCATATTTTAACTTCCCGGTACCAGAATTAAACGGCATTTTGTATGAATAAAACATTAGGTTTGAGAATAGCTTGCTTGTCACTCAGCTCATGCAAAATGAAGGAGGCTGAAATTATTTTATACGGAAAATCGTTTCTTGGAATAAGGTTTAATAAACCGTTTCTGGGCGTGCACGGATACGGAGTGAACTAGATTAAACGCGTGACTTGGCTAAACATATCAACAAATTTAATGTGCCTACCCTTTATTACTTTCGATAATGTTGTAATACCGGGAATTTGTCATGCATGATCAATGATCATAAACTTAACTTATTGAGAATGCTGGTGATATTTCATTTCTGAGATTTTCTGTTTCGTTGGTCTTAAAAACAATTCGGTTGTAGGTACTATTAGATCTACAGACGTAAATTCGTATGTAGTATTACTGTAGTTATTATGTATGTTTCAGAAATCCAGCCTGTGGCAGAAAACCTCGACAAAGTTTTTATTTTGTTGTTTTAGGTTTTTATACCCGTATTTATTATTTTAATGTATAGAGGCTGGTAGGTGAACATAGTGGTTGTCAAATGCGAGTGTCGAATAACTTTTACGTAATCTGTGGTCAAAAGCTACACATAAAACAAAATTGACCGAAATATGTTAACATCAGATTGATTAAAATGATCATTAGAAACTGAAACTGAAATAATGCAACCATTTGTAAAAACGCCACTTTAGTTTCGAACTTACTGAAAGTAATCATCATCAATATGGTAATTCGGCCGAGGCAGCCGCTAAGTACCCCGCGGATTGAGGTTGACTCTAACAGCCCGTTCGAAATGCGAGGCGAGTACTTGACTGGCTGAGCGGTTCAACACAATCAGGGTTCCTTGTAGTCAAACCATTTAAAACCAGTTGAACTTTGTAACATAATTCCTTCTTAAGACCAGGGGCCTGTTGCATAACAAATTACAACTAATATTACAAGCGGAACTCTCGCTTCAGTTATATTAACTAGAAAGGGAGTTCCACTTGTAATATAAGTTGTACTTTGTTATGCAACAGGCCCCTGAGTGCTTATTGTCTAACGCACTTACCGCCACTTACCTATATCTACACGGTATAGAATGATGGTAGAAAGAGATAGTGAATGCGATTGCGAACGTCCACGCGGCCTCAGGTGGACGGACGGATGCAAACATACTAACGGGAAAGGTTCCTGCCTGAAGACATCGAAAGAACTATTGCAAAAAAAAGTAACTTAAAGGCATTTCTTTTGAGTTTATGTAAAAGTAACCGTTAAATAATGTAGTCAATGTCAGTACTTAACTAATTTTCGATATTTTTTCGCGAAATAAAGTTCGAAAAACCGAAAAAAACGGTTATTTTATTAAACTGAAACAATTACTTTGCTCACGGGTCAAGTAATTGTTTCAGTTCATTAATATGGACCTCCGCAAAGTAACGCCTGATTCAATAAATTAGTTCTGTTTTTGTTTTTTTTTTGACCGTTGTTAGTTTGATGTATGTGTTTGATGTTTTGAATAAACAAATAATCAGGAACGCTTGTTACTTATACTAATTTTTAGACTCACTTATATTTTTTTTTGTATGATGAAATTGTAAACATTAAACAGAATGCCTACTAATATACTGCTAAAAACGTAACACCACACCAAAACCAAACCGAGCCAATACCTAAACAAAACCCAAATTTTCTTTCGATAGCCTTTCGATACTTTGAAGTAAATTTTACTAAGGAATAAATAATTTATTTTTCAAAATCGTTAACCTTTAGGGCGATGGCGTCCTGGGATCATCTTAAGCAACCATAATACTTAGTAAGTACAATCTGGACTTACAGAGGCAAGGTTCTATTTAAAAATCGATTCGAAAGGTTCGACTTACAAAATCAATCGGGCTGATTGGAAAAAAGGTTTCAGGAAAATTGACTATTTTGAGAGGTGTTAGATAAGTGATAGTAAATTTGACTGTTTATGGGCACTACAGTTGTGAGTTTGCTTGGGTTTGCTCGATGATCTTCAAGAAGGTTTTGAGGGTTCTTTATTTTTAGTATGAAGATTTTAAAAAATGTCGGTTTTAAAAAAAATAATCTTAGAGTCTGAATTTGTAGGAAGTGAAGATTTGTTGCTCATAACATTCCCATATTTGAATTAAAGTATTTTTATAAAAAACTAGCTGTTGCCCGCGACTCCGTCTGCGAAGAATAGGGGTATAAAAAATAGCCTACGACCTATTCTCAGACTTACCGAATACAGAGAAAAAAGTTTCATAAAAATCGGTCGAGCCGTTTCGGAGGAGTTCGATAACAAACACCGTGACACGAGATTTTTATATATTAGAAATATCCTATTGAAGCGAAAAAGTAATTACCTAAAAAGCGGCAGCGAAAACAATCGCACGCTTTTAAAGAAGTTTCTACTGTTATAACTACAGTGAACTTCTTGTCTTTATTAAAACAGTTTCGAATTTAGTGCCATTTACTATTCAAAATCACTCCGCCACCTGTAGAAATCATTATCCACGGAACCCTTTCATCGCCATCTCTTTATCCTATTTAATTTATATGTCAACAGCCAGATCTGAGGGCTTAGCGGCACTAAAATTGGCTGCCGTGTATGCAAGCAGCAGCGTATATCGGCAAACCAATTACACGACGACGTATTTATACGATGAAAGTTGGCTTTAAGAGCAATACCACTGATACGTGTGAGAGGATCTGAATGTTGAAACAAATCTAAAAGCCTACGTGTGTTTCGCAATGTAGATGAAAAAAGCGAAACTATTTAGGTAGGTATACGTACTTTGCATGAACGTAATTATTGTTTTCCAACTGATGTAGATTCTAATTCAGACTGCTCATAGCTGTGTCTAAGTAGGGAAAAAAACTGACAGCTATAAATGTCAAATGTGAAAATAATGTGACCAGCTTATAACAAACAGTGCTGTCCTTTGATTTTCGTTCATGACGTAATTGTAAATAACAGATAAAAGTAAAATTACTATTTTATTAGGGAACGAAAGAAGCGTTAATTGACAATTGAAATCCAAAATACTCAGGCCGATGCCAATGTTATAGTAAACAATTGCTGGTCATAAACATACAGCCCGCCTGAAGGTATAGTATAAATCTTCCCAGGTGAATTTTTCGCTTCGAGCCGTTACATTAAATTTGAACCTTAATACTATGAAGATACAGTTTGTTTTGAAAGATAAGGGCTCGAAGCGAAAAATTCACCTGGGAAGATTTATTTTATAAGCGGTTATCATAGTCTATGATCGCTGAAAACTTAAGAAAACTCCGCGCGTTGCCGATCCTTTAAAAATCCTGTACGTATTGTGTGATAAAGAACTGTGACAATGATTGAATGCAACAATTGAAGGGATGTTTACAAAAACAACAGAACTAATTAGACTGGTTGACACTTGTAGAGAATCAATATTATATTACAGACAACAGGTGTTAACCAGTTTAGTCAGTTATGTTGTTTTTGCAAACATCCCTTCAATTATAAAAACCAACTCCTGTCTAATTAGAGCTAAATTAGGTAACACTATTCTTAAAAACTTAGACTCACCTCGCTCCCAAGACACCGACTCTATAGGGTACCCGGCCACCGGGCACTTGATGACTAAGTCGCTGCCAGCCACAGCAGTGACTTTCGGCATTTCTCGTATGTACGGTAAACCGTACACATTTACCCTGGCTGCGTGGATAGCTTTTCCCGCCGAATTGGCCGCAACGCACGCGTATTCGCCGCCATCTTGTTCAGTCACTCTGCTCACGTTAAGATGGCTGACGACATCGTCTTGCAGCGTAACGTGCTGGCCAACGACAAATCTAAACAGAAAGGTTAATAGATACTGTGATAAATAATTTAGAGTTTTGGGATTTGCGTAAGTTGGCAGGCAGGTGAATTTAAGCTCACTTAAGGTCAAAATTGCCAGAAAGGAATGGTCTGCACTGCTCTGAACTGCTCAGAATAGAGTAACAATGGGCTGAAGAAGAAAAAGGTTACCGACGTATTCCTGTACCTAGTGGTATCTTTGATTCATAGTGTAAAGTATTAAAATTTGGTATTTTAAGGCATACAATTAAGAATAAAAAGAATAGAAATGTCACGCAAGCTAAAAGTGCGAGGCGTCCATAATAATATTACGTTCAAAACCATAATTAGTTATTTAGTACCTGGACAACCGAGCTTCTTAAAACTCGGAAACTCACGTTTTCCCGGAGAAAAGAGCAAGCTAGTAAAACCCTCTATATAGCACAATTACATCGAAATAAAGCTGTTGCCGTGATTCCCAAAATAAATTTACTAACATGAAAGAATTTAAAGATTTTATAAATATTTTTCCGACTCAATCTGTAATGAAGCGCCGCTCGAGTTGATTGCTCAAAAAATGTATTAGGTACCTATTGCAGAAATGTGCTTCAAATCAAAAAGGATCACATTTTAACTGGTGAATACAAATTTAATGAAAACACAGATAAACGTTTGCGCATTGATAGCAGGACAATTAAAAGGCGGCGATATCGGTTCTCACCGGAAAAACGCGACAATTCTATGCCTTTTATTATTAGTTCTGCTGTATAATAAGTAAGTACTTATGTTTCTTGGAAATGAAAATAGGCTATAGATTTATTTCTAAAATACCCTACCCAGTACAGGAAAAACTCAATTGTTAATAACTTTTCGTCAAAGAAGTCAGAAAAACCTGTAAATCGTACCTTGAATTAGTAGGTATAGGAAAGCCGTCAAGTAACCACGTGAATTGGGGGGGAGGGTGGCCCATCGCCACACACTTGAGTGACACGCTCGGCCCCGGCTGTAGAGTCTGTTCCGAGAACCAGTACACCAACTCTGGCTTAGATTCTGGAACAAAATTAACTCGATTATGAACTAGAACTTGATTTGTTCCTACTTAGCAATACAAAAATATTTTTAACAAGGGCACGTATCTGAATATTGGAAGTTAATGTATCAAATGTTTCATAATGTTGGGGCAGCAGCCCCTCAGTATGATCTTTTTGTAACCAAGATAGCGAGACTGGAGATGGGATGGAAGAGAGAGCTAGAGAGTATGCAGGATGCGTAAAAGTTGTGTGTACTAGTTCTAAAAGTCTACTTTAGTTATAATTAATTTTAATTTTAAGTATCTTTTGTAACGATATGGTCTTAACTGTCGGTTAAACAGATAAATAAATAAATAAATAAATGATATCGAAGTTTTTTCCTGAAACTGTAAGCTTTTTTAGATTGTTATAAAAGTTACCTAACGAAATGGGTAATCAGAAAAAAAAACATTTCGATGATACCATTTCGATATCTTAACTTTCGATATTCATAAATTAAAATAATGCACATTAAACTAAATAAAATTGAACTATCTAAGGAGGCTCTATAGAGACATTAGGTACCTAATGAATGATAGAATAGGATTTTGAACTACAAAAGAGGAATATTATAAATGCCACAATATTTGACCTTGTGTTTCCATTTGAATCCTAAAACTAAGTAGGTACTTGGCTTTACTGCTTGCAGGAAACGACCTAATTGTCTTAGAAAATACCTAAAATATGTAAGTATTTACGAACGTAAGCTCTAGTCTCCGTATTTCGCTTGTTGCCTCCCTAGCAACATGAAGTTGAGAGGAGCGCTAGTTGAAAAAGGAAAATGTATCCGTACAACAGTAAATTCTTTATCAAAATGGGCTCTCAAGGTCAAGCGCTTTGATTATAATCTCTTGACAGTCCCGTGTATGAAACCCTTTCAAGCACGCATTTGCGAGTATTCCATTTATGTTGCTATATATTTTCTATAATAATCCAACGTCGCTTGATTTCATCCGGTAATCCTTTTCTGGCTCTGCTCCTGGCTCGAGGCCCGGAATAGATTCCGTTTTAATTTTCATGTCGATTAAGCGGCATGAGGCGGTATTATGGGACAGGCGGCCGGGTGCCCGCAAATCCGGCTCGACGGCTCGATGGCACGCCCGCCCTAGCATTTAGATTTGTATTTTTCTCGACAAATTTGCAAAACACTGATTTAGAAAACAGAATTTCTGTTGCCTCTGACTTAAAAAGAAAACAATACCTTTGTTTGTACGCAACAACGGAATGAGCTATGAATGAATTATTGGAGTTGAAATGGTCAAAATCAACAAAATAATGTCAATAAAATTAAATTCTTTAAACTGTCGGAAATGGATCAAAATAAGGAAAAAGTTAGACCTTGTATTGTTTCTTTTATTGAGAACATTTTTTGTAAATTGTGAAACGAATTAAGTCGCACTTTGCCAACTGCTGCTGCTATCCCTAGTGTTTTATTAACTACCTTAAATCCATATCAAATCAATCTTTCATCAATTCTCATCGATCATAGTAGACAACTTCTCGTATGACATTTGCTTAAGAGATTGTTTTATTTTAAGATCCTCGATTTAATTTATTATATATTATACATCGCCTAACCTACAGAGAGTAGTCGTGTTTAAATAACACAGGCCGTTTCAAGCCGTCCTTTTCGTTTTTCCGTTTAAATTAGACAATGGAAGTGGATTAAATTTATGTCATAGTTTCCCCACGGGTCCTATGTGCCCGGGATTTGAAGTAAACGCAATAATACCGTCGGTCCCTTCATTAGAAGCTTACACAGAATTGCGACAGTTTATTTTATAAAATTCGCACGAGCGACCCACATTCCAAGTGATTAACTATAATGACATTGTTAGTGTTATCATAATGTACTTTTTACAAGTTTGTAACATTGTTAGTGTGTTAATGGTTTGCGTGGCGGTGATGTGGGAATTTTATGATACACATGAAGGCAACTTGAGTGTTAACAGCAATAGTATCAAATGTGTAGAGTCCCACTGGACCTGCAAGAAAGATCGTGCAAGTTGCATTAAGCACATTGCAGCACTCGATTGACTATTTCAATCTCGTTCGCTTTACGACCTCGCAATGTAATACAATTTGCACGATTTTTCTTGGAGGTTTAAAAAAGTCTGGTGGTTGTGGTTGGAAGTTTAGGTGTGAAGTAATGAATTAGATACTGTAATAGTACATTACTGCAGCGGCCGCGAAATAGGGGATTGCCGGCCGAGTAGTTATAGATGGCCGAGTGTTAACGAGGCCATCTAGAGATACGAGGCCGGCAATCCCTGTTCGTGGCCAAGGCTTGTATAGAGTTTTTCTCAAACATGCATCATCATCATCACCACCATCATCACCGCCATCATCATCACCATCACCATCACCATCACCATCACCAACAACATCATCAACATCCATCAACATCCATCAACATCCATCCATCCATCAACATCCATCAACATCCATCAACATCCATCAACATCCATCAACATCCATCAACATCCATCAACATCCATCAACCAACATCCAACAACATCCATCAACATCCATCAACATCCATCAACATCCATCAACATCCAACAATATCCATCAACATCCATCAACATCCATCAACATCCATCCATCCATCCATCCATCAACATCCATCCATCCGTCCATCCATCCGTCCGTCCGTCCGTCCGTCCGTCCGTCCGTCCGTCCGTCCATCCGTCCGTCCATCCATCCATCCGTCCATCCATCCATCCATCCATCCATCCATCCATCCATCCATCCATCCATCTACGTCGACCACGTCGATCTATTAAACGTCATGGTGCTGTGTCACATAAAACAATAGACGATCACTTTGCTGGCCAAGGCCAGCAATGTTGTATGAAATTCCATTATTGACCTCTCGTCTAGGCGCACCTGCAACGTGACAGTTCGTGGCGTATTATAAGGAACATAACGTCAATATTTCATGGCATGTTTGAGAAAAACATATTTTATTTAACCAGTAATTTCAAAGCATTTTCTTCTGATGTTTTTTGTGTGCATCTATATCGCTCATGAAATGAGTAAAATGATTCCGCATTTAGTCTAATAGTAGGTACATTTCTCTCAAGTGCGTAAGTAATAGTATGCTTCACAGGAAATAACTGGTGTCGTAATTGCCAACACTTCTTGTTTATTTCTCAGTATTCCCAGCTATGGTATTGATTCAAGTATCGACTGATAGAGCTTAAGTATCGAAACATCTGAAACTGAACATGATTTCGTAATTTGATTCGTCAAAAGATCGTGAAAAAATAATGCTTCGAAGCTTTCAGCCAGCCACTTGGCGTAGAGTACGTCTAGTTCAATAGCTCTTTAATCAAGTGCAAAATAAAACTTCAGATTCCAATCCTCTGAAACACAAGATGCCGGCTATACCTATATCAGCTATGACAGAATCTTTGATATCATCAGAGTTTTTATTATCATTATATTGGACCTGTACAAGTGCCGTGTACAGACCTCTTCTTCTCATGAGAGGCTTAGGCTGTAGTTTCCACGTGGACACAGCATGGATTGGGAACTTTACATACACCATTGGATTGCTCCGCAGGTGCATAGGTAAGTACAGCTTACCTGATGATGCTTTTCATCACCGTAAAGCTCATGGAATTTTTCTTACATAATTCGCACATAAATTCTGAAAATTCAGAGGTGCGAGCGAGTTCGAAAATGTGATCATTGCTTGAAAGGCTATAAGTCAAAGTACTAGGCTACCATGATTTTCCTTTGTGAAACTAATAATTGCTTTCGATTGTTAGCAAAAAAGATAACTATAAAATTTAAAATTTAAAAAACCCCCGATACAATTTGGTCACACATATTTTAGAAAATAAAGTAAATGCCCATTCTGCGTCTAAGATCTCTTCCGCAGCTAATAAAAGAAGTTTGAAACGGCTGAACCAATTTTGATGAAAGATGTCTAAGAGCTTTTGCTAAGAAACCTGCTTACAAATAAAAAAAAACCGCATCCGAATCGGTTCACCTGTTTAAGAGCTATGATATGTGTTAGACAGAAAAATAGACAGACAAATAGACAGACACACACACACACACACACACACACACACACACACACACACACACACACACACACACACACACACACACACACACACACACACACACACACACACACACACAAACACACACACACACTCACACACACACAGCGGTCAAAGTTATAATACTAACACCCCTCTTTTTGTGTCGGGGGTTAAAAAATAGGAAATCGTAAAATTACTAAATTAAGCCTACGCCCCGCCAGCTGCCAATGTTTACTTAAACCGAAGTCAAACTTATATTGGAGGTGTAGCGTCTAGTCGGATCCGTGGCGGGAACAAATGAGGCTTGTTAACAGAAGGTCAACGGCTTGCATAATTTATTGAGAGAGGCCGTCTCGCGCACTCCCTCCCAACACTTAATCTGGGCCGTTCGGCAAATCGAGCAGTTTTTTCGCCGCTGTGATCATCGTCGGGAAAATTGTTTTATGCTTGGGGTTTGGAGGTGTACGCTATTTTTATTTGTAGAGTTAGGACTTAGAAATATTTAGGAAATTATTGAAGCCTCCAAAAAAGTGGAGTTACAACCCTTGGATGCGGATGGCGCAGGATTGATCTGTTTGGCAAGCATTGGAGGAATCCTAGTTATGTACAGCAGTGGACATCTTTCGGCTGAAATGATGATGATATGGTATAGAGACAATTATAGTTCCGGGAAAGGACACAGAATGGATTTTATCCCGGAAAATTGCATAGAACCCGCGGGATAGCGATAACGGATAGCGGAATTATTCGCAGACGAAGTCGCGGGTAACAGTTAGTGCCTGATAGATAAATAAGTAGATCGTGGAGATTGACCGATTCTCGACCCAGGTAAACCATGTTACGATCAATTGGCTAACAGTTGTTGCCCAGGGTGCACCAGTTTTATTTCATCAATTTCATCACCATTTTGCGTTTAAGACATTCTACGTTATTTTTCTCATGACATCTTACAATTATCTTAGCCATTTTGCGTCTAAACCTTTAACAGTAGGTAGCTATTAAAAAAAGTTCTTCTAAGACTTTAAAGACAGCACTTTGAGTGCAAGTCAAGCCAAGGCAGTCGCTTGAACTAGCTCAAGATGCGGGCGGGTACAATAGCTAAGTAAGCTTTAATATATGACTAAGCTTTGTGACTCAAATTAATGCATGTACATAACTTTAAGACTCGTCGTGTAACAGTGACGTGCTTACGGCTCCGTCATTTGCAAGGCTAAATTTCGGCCCAAGTTTGTAAAACGTTTGAGTTGTTTCGGACGGAAAATTTGTTGAAAGCAAAGTTTTACCGTTCAACGATTTGAAACTATTAAAAACAAAACAGTGTAATAATTTAAAAGTACCTACCTTTATTGTATTTCTTGAAAAATAATAATTCTTTATCTGAGAAATAAACAAATAATAATAAATGCTGAATTTTCGTCATTTATAATCATCCCAGTCTATATTGTCACAATGCAATTGGGCCAATATAATTCTTTGGTTTTGTTTTTGGAATAATTACGATATCCTAGCGAAGTTAGTTCGATTCAATGCAACGAGCCTCACCCCGCGAGCACTAGATGGCGCTATTATCAAACTTACCGCTGCTATGAATTTTGGGCGTATTTATTTAATATAATTAAGTAAATACGGACAAAATCTGAGCTCTTGTCTTTCCTTTTCTAAGCTAAATAAATTAAGTACATCGTTTTGTTGCGCAGTGTCTTCTCTGTGGCACGAACTGTCAAACCACATAACACAAATTACGGTCAGCTTTATCTCGAGGGGCGTGACTTAATTAAGCCTTTAAAACCCAGTGCCGCCAAAAATTCGGCACATTTTGAATCTGAACACAGCTATCTAAAAACAGTACATCTACTATATAATAATCCTGTGGATACTCTGCCCGTTATTGGGCAACCAAGTCGGGGTTAAACCGCCGATCGATACTGCAGTCTCCACCTCTTGGCACTACACCACCAGCACACTCCGAGCCCTGAAGCACCCTGGTCTCAGCCCTGCAAATCAGCAGCGTCTCTGGAGATCCACCTGCAACGCCCGCAGCGCGTCCTACGGTCTCCTGAATCCAGGGCAGTGTCTGTCCGGGGAAAGCGTATCCCACTCAAGTGCTCTTAGAACCTACGACCCTCTAGTCTCTTGCTTGTTCACAGCTTTAGCGTTCTAATAAACGTCTAGACTTGTTTCTTATGGTTTAATTCCTCACCTCGAGACCTATACCTAAACTGTGACAATATTATATACGTCGCACTACAGGACAAAGGTCTCCTCTCAGAAAGAGAGGGCTTAGGCCGTAGTTCCCACGTGGGCCCATCGTGGATTTGGAACTTCACACACAACATTGAATTGCTTTGCAAGTATGCGCAGAGTTCCACACGATGCTTTCTTTCTCAGTAAGAGCGCGCGCAGACAGAGAGCGGTCTGGAGTTCCGAGTTCCGCGTTCGGAGTTCTGTGTTTTGACCGCTCGAGAGTTCCGACCGCCTGCTGTGTGCGTATCGTAAGGGACTCAGTACATTCGAAAGAACGCAGAACTCGGAACTCGGAACGCGGAACTCCAGACCACTCTCTGTCTGCGCGCGCTCTAAAGCTTATGGTAAATTTCACATAAATTCCGAAAAACTCACGAGGCGCGAGCCCAGACTCGAACCCACGACCCTCTGTTTGAAAGCCCTTAGATCAAACCACTAGACTTCCATACCCATTAGAATTTAAAATTTTTAGGACTGTAGAATTGTTAGGTTTTAATCATGAATTTTTGAATTTTTAATTTTATCAAATTAAGGGTTCACGGAATATTTATGGTGCAAAATGTTGTTTACGTCCTTATGGTGAAGAAAATCGAGAAAAAAGATTATGGATATTAATTAGCACCCCCTTCTGGCACGGATGTCTTGGACATAAACGAATTTAATAGGGCCCGAGCCGAGCGTACTATGAAAATAAATTATTCAAAATTAGGTCAGTTTATTAATGCCAAGTTAGGATTCAGTAAATTTTTAAACACCTACATTTCCAATAGTAATTAATTAAATTTGTATTTTATCTGTATTTATATTATATGTTAATTTCTTTATCGTTTTTCGATATTTAAATATAACAATAAACACAAAAATAAATAAAATAGTGGCGAGAGTACAAAATTTCAACTTTTATATCTACGTCTTTCCGTAGTAATTTTTTATTTATTCTGGTAAAATGAACAAATAAATTAGTTTCAACTACTCACTCCCACAAAGAATTCTTAAGTGCAATCTGTTCTCACGTTGTGCAAGTAAATGCACAGCGAACGAGCCAGTTGTCGCAGGACAAATCGAATCGGATACGTTTTCTGTCGAAGAAATTGCTCGAATCGAACTAACAAACATTGACCGCATAGAGAAGTGTAGCAAGAAAACTAAAAGGATAGACATATAGGGATACGAGATATGTATAGGACTAGGCACTCTCACGTCACCGCTCTGCTTATACGGAACCCCTGAAGAGCAGTGACACCAAATAGCGGGGAGCGAATTAGTAATGAAACAAAGCGGCTTATATGCTCAACCTGTGAAGGGACAACGAGCCTTATGCGCTCCAGATACGATCTTAATTGGAAATTTTACTAGGCAGTATTTAGTGCGCAGGCTAGATGCTTGCCTGCGTCACTAAAGCTCTTTGTTTGAGCTGAAGAGCTGACTCTAATAGCTTGCAGCGAATCCGGGCTTAAAAATGGACTTTTAAATATTTTATGAAGAATCTGAGCGGGTAGCGCATAAAGTTGAAAAGTTATAGGCACATGTGATGGGCGGAAAAAATGTTTTTTTTTCAGGGTGCTCTCGAGCGGTTAAGCCAAAAACAAAGCAACTATACATTTAGGCCGGTCGAAATTTATTTATGATAATCTAAAGAAATTGTAATTAAATTTTATCGCTTTTTTTACACACAAAATGCAATTAACACAATTGAGTTAAATTGTATTGGTTTTTTCCAAACTGATTATTCTTACTTTAGGTCGTTTACGAACCCTTTTAAGTCACAATAAAATTATTTACGAAAGAATTTAATTTTGAGAAACCTTACTACACAGAATATCAAAAGAAAAGGTTCAACCTAGATGCAGGCGGTAATATTATTTTCCTCACTGTTTGAAATATTCATTGATCTGACAAGGCTTTAATGTTATTGGAAAGCTTTCCCGGAAACAAACGAAGGCCCGGCAAGAGCTTCTCGGCATGGCAATCAAACGGGCGTACCGGATACCGGATACTGGAAACCATGGTAAGATTTTTAATATTATTGTAACTAAAAAAATAAATAAATATGTAAGTTGTCATACCAACACCTTACTGACTACTTCAAGGAAACAAATATTCGTGATAACATAGAAATTACAAAAAGCCTATAAAAAATGTGCTAGACCAATAACCGATGTTTCGTGGAGTTTCCTTCCTATTTACAAATGTTTCTGGTTTTAAACGATGTATACCGAACCGCTTAGTACAAAACCGATTACTTCATAAACCGTTGACTAATTACAATTAGTTCTGTATCCAGTCGTGCCCACGCCATTATAGGTAAACCTACATATGCTCGACACCTCAACGCCCAGTAGATGACACCCATCTGTCACCTGTCTTACCATGACATAAGATTGAAGGTGCCATGTATAGGGTGTGTCTTATTGCGTTAGTGTCATTCGTCAAAGTTAATCTATACCTATACAGTACCGTGACTGACTGACTGACTGACAGACAACGCACAGCCTAAACTACTGGTGCTAGAGACTTGAAATTTGGCATACATGTACCTTGAGTATTGTAGAGGTGCACTAAAGAAGGATTTTTCGAAATTCCCACGGGATAGGAAAATATCTACACTTTCATTGTTTCTTTGTTTGTAGCGGAATCTCTGAAACTATTAAGCCAATTTTAAAAATTCTTTTACCATTACAAAGTTACACTATCCTTGATTGGTATAGGTTTCTTTTTATCCGGGAAAATTCAAAATTCCCATGGGATAGAAATAAATTACATCAACTTCGGGGCTGATTTCAAAAAATCTTACATATTATATGATATGACTATCCTCGAATGACAAAGGGTACTTTTTCTACGGGAAAATACAAAATTCCCACGGGAAAAAATTAAATTCAACTTCGGAGCTGATTTTAAAAATTCTTTCACCAATTGAAAGCTACACTATTCCCGATTGGTATAGACTACTCTTCTTCGGGTAAATGCAAAATTCCCGCGGGATAGAAATAAGTGAATTCAACTTCGGGGCCGCTTTTAAAATATTCTTTCACCAATAGTAAGCTACAGTATCCCTCATTAACATAGGGTACTTTTTCCGGGAAAATACAAAATTCCCGCGGGATAGAAATAAGTAAATTCAACTTCGGCACTGATTCTAAAAATTCTTTCATATGATATAATGTGACTATCCCCGATTGACAAGCTTCTTTTTCATCGGGAAAATGTAAAATTCCCACGGGATAGAAAAAACTGAATTCAACATCGGGGCTGATTTTAAAAATTCTTTCACCAATAGAAAGCTACACTTTTCCTGATTCATATAGACTACTCTTCTTCGGGAAAATGCAAAAATCCCGCGGGATAGAAGTAAGTCAATCCAAATTTGGGGCTGATTTTAAAAATTCTTTCACTAATAGTATGCTACAGTATCCCTGATTGACATACCTAGGCTACTTTTCTACGGGAAAATACAAAGTTCCCACGGGATAGAAATAAGTGAATTGAATATAGGGGCTGATTGTAAAAATGATTTCACTAATAAAAAGCTACATTGTCTCTGATTTTCAAAATAGGTCAAAAAGGTGTTTCTATCCCACGGGAACTTTACTTTGCACTTTCTCGGGATTAAAAAAGCCTGTTTCAATCAGGTACAGGCCTCTTCCCAGAAAGAGTGGACTTGGGCAGTAGTTCCCACGCGGGCCCAGTGCAATTTGGGAACTTGCACCACCACTGAATTTCTTCTCAGGTGTGTGCAGCTTTCCTCGCGATGTTTTCCATCACTATAAAGCTCATGGTAAACTTTAAACGTAATTTAGCACATGAATTCGGAAAAACTCAAAGGTGCAAACCACGTTAACCACGGCTTAGCGGCTGTAGAATTCACTTATTCCTATTCCACGGGAACTTTGCATTTTCCTGCATTATCCTATGTGCTAATCCATGTAATAAACTACCTGTGTGCCATATTTCATCCAAACAACTAACGTTATTGTCTTCGCGTACGAAGTCGTGGGCAAAAGCTAGTATATTATATATTATGGTAATATTATGGTTCAGCTACGTAACTTCTATTCGATGCTCTCAAAACTTTCTCCTTACCGTGCCTCTGTCTAACTCCAAATTCTATGTCTATTCTTATACTGTCCAGGCTATTCGGTTGT
Organism: Archips crataeganus; assembly: GCA_947859365.1. NCBI lineage: Eukaryota > Metazoa > Arthropoda > Insecta > Lepidoptera > Tortricidae > Archips > Archips crataeganus. Next base: position 10,375,305 of record OX402062.1, read on the forward strand.
GGAATGCCTTGCCGATAGACTTACGACGGGCAAAATCTCTGTCAATCTTCAAATCTATGCTTAAGGTGTACTATCTGTCTTCTTGTAATAATTAGCTTGTAGCGACTACTAGCGCCATCTAGTCATCACATAAGGAACTAACAACTACAATCCTACATCACGCTATCGAAGTTTCTCAACTCGGCTGCATAAATACAACTTCAAACTTTCATCCATTGGACTTTGGTCCCCAGGCATAACATCTGCCTGGAGAGAGATCTCTCTATTGCAACTACCCCCAAATTGGTGACCCGCGACATTGGACAAAATCGCAGCCTTCAGACACACAAGACGATGACGCAGTCTCACAGCAAGCCATACTCACCGCACTGTGCACCATTAGCATGTATCTATTATCTGCCTGGTGTCTACAGTTCGCAAAAAATCCTCCTCCCATTACTTCCACTTGCCAATCAAGCAACCAACGCTCGCCAACAAGGCTCTGAGCAATCACGCAACAGGCATGCATCTACAAGTAGCAGAGGAACAACAATGCTCGCCGACGAGGCTCTGAGCGACTGGCCCTTGCAAGCGCCCACATGACGCACAGACTGCACTCGACTGCAATTCGTATCGACCTCCGGTCTAAAAGGGGGGCTGATGTAGCGACTACTAGCGCCATCTAGTCATCACATAAGGAACTAACAACTACAATCCTACATCACGCTATCGAAGTTTCCCAACTCGGCTGCATAAATACAACTTCCAACTTTCATCCATTGGACTTCGGTCCCCAGGCATAACATCTGCCTGGAGAGAGATCTCTCTATTGTAACTACCCCCAAAAGGTTTGTTATAGTTTATTTATTTATATGTGGCTGTTTATCCCAATGCTTATATTTGTTTTAGACGTGTGTGTTATATGTACGATATATGTATGAGTAGATGTACTATTTTTGTTGCGTTTTAATTTTCTGATCCACTGTTGATGCACCACCTGCTGTAAACTAGTCCTTCCTTCTTTCTGGTAAAGGGTTGCCTGGAAGAGATCGCTCTTAAGCGATAAGGCCGCCTATTGCTTACCTTGTAACTTACTCTCTGTGTACCTGTTTTCTGTATTGCTTACTATTCCTGGTGTACAATAAAGAGTCATTGTATTGTATTGTATTGTATTGTAATATAGATATTTAGACTTTATATATATTTTAAACAGATCTACAATTACAAGTTAAGTATGAAGTATCTTTTCTATTTTTTTTTTTAGTAAATAGAAAAAGATACTTCATACTTAACTTGTAAAAGTTGGCTTAGTAGCGCCATCTCTTGGTCCAAGTGAGAGGTTAGCTCCGAAGGAGTGTTAAAGTCTCTCGGTAGAGGGCATAACATAGATGCGCGCTTTATCACTGCGTAATGTGATTATAACAGACTGAAGTGTACGATGTATGGGAAAAATTCGTCGCTTACTTCTAGACCAGTGATGGTGTAGGGGTAAGCACGCAGCACGGAACGCTGAGGACCTGGGTTCGATTCCCAGCATTGGTCTTTTTTCTGGGGTTTTTTCTGTGCATCTATATTTCAGTTTGTATTTAGTTTGAAATACAGATCTACAATGTTATTAATTTAAATAACATACATCTAAAGTAGGTATTTAACACAATTACATTTTTTAACACAGTAGACACGCTTTTTGAAACTTGGGATCGATGCAGATCGGATTGTTTCCAAACATCCCTATCCATGATAACTATAATTTAATCATTAATTTTATAGTACGCCTTAGATAATAATTATTTATTTTATTTTGGTTTGAAATAATGACTTTCTGCCAAGTTTTTTTGCGGCGCATTCTTATTGGCAATGATGGTCCTTACGAAAGCGCTGGTAGTTTTAAAAAGTGACATGTAAACGTTTTGATTTTGATTTTGAATGTTTTCTTGACGAGACTAATTGTAAGTAGGAATGCATTTCTGTGTCCAGTCTGTACCCTCGCCTCATTGCGTTAGTGTCATTCGTCCGTCCAAAGGAGTACACTACTGATATATGTATTGTTGTTATGTTGCTTTGAATCTGTAAGATATATTTGTGGCCAACTGAAGCATAACTTTATAAAAGTTGGGACGCCGTCACACCATCCTTGAAAATACCTAAACAAAAGGTTCTCATAAAGTTTTCCACTTAAGCCCCGTGTCACAAGTTGATCCAAGTACCTACATAAACAATACCAGTCGGAGTTTTGGCAGTGACCTACGACCGTGGCTTGTTTTTGTTGTGCCTCCAATACACCTATACCTCTCCCTAACTACCTATACTATCTCTAAACTTATCTCCCCCCAAAAGAGGAACAAATTACCTATAACTGTCACACAACAAACAATAAACTATATATTTGAGTTACAAACTTGAGTTCTGGAAGTCATTATTGAACATCCATCATCGCGTGCTAGTAAAAAAACAGTGTAGGGAGGAAAATAAAGTTACTATCAAAAACTTAACAAGTAGGTAACTACATATACACATATCAAACGTACATATATTATTTTTGTTTACTTGGGCCGAATAGGGTGCTAATTTTAGAGCTGTAAGCACAAAGCACGTACTAAATCACCGCCTTTAGCTTATCTAATTTGCATTACATTTTTCGGCCACTTTTCGTTGCAAATGAGCATACCCGTACAGCATACGTATCTACTCATAGCAATATTTGTTATGTTATTGTACAAACTCATGACAGTACAAAGCTAGACATTATCTACCCATGGCACATGACTACTGTGGCACAGACTGTGGTCATTGTCTGTTATAATTTTGACAGGGGAAAAAGCCGCGTCATCATCTCCTGTTATCTACTTTATCAATACAAGTGTGCATTCTCGTATACGCAAGGGTTTAATTTTTCTAGAGCTAACCAAAAACCAAAAACTTATTAAACAACTGGGTAAAATGTAAAAATAGCTCTTTGCTCGTACCTACCTTCTTTTACGATGATATAATTGCCAAGGAATTTCTTAAACATCTCACAGATTAGAATTTTTATTTATGTTTTGCTTACATTACTATTAAGAACGAGTTACTTAAAAATTATCATTGCGTTTGCAAAAGAACTGTTCATTGCAAAGCGTTCGTCTAAAAAGTCAATCATTTTATAACTCAATTCAACTCCCTTCTCATATTAATCTCGGTTCGAAATTGCGTATCTCCATTCTAAGATGAGTAAGTTGTATTGAAACCAGAGATTAAGGAATTTGGCACAGTTTGTATCGTACGGTTGAGAAATTCTGAATTGTTTACTAAAGTTACGAGTACATGTAACCCTCCCCTATGTTTATGACGAACTATTTACAGTTACAAGTTAATGTTGTTTAGTTGAGTTTCATTAATAATTCTGGCAGTAGGTAGGTACCCATAGAGAACGACTGACTGTGTGTCTACAGATAAGCTTGAGTTAAAAATGTAACGAAATCGATATTGCCAGCCCGCTGAAAATTATTTAGTTTAGCATAGCGAATTAATGTAAATAACCAAGAAACATTAGAAAACAGATGCTTTAACTCAACTAATTCAAGGAGAATAGAACCGACTTTAAAGTTGTAATGATGCTTTAAGTAATAAGCACATCTGATGACTAACAACAACTAAAACGAATTTAAGTGTAGATTGTGGATTTGTGAAATAACATCAAGGGGTCGTGGAGAGCGGATTTGGTCACTAGTTGGATACCTAGAGTAAAAGATACGAATGAAAATAAACTTTTATAGTATACGAAGGTATCACAAAATTCATCCAGAAATTACATTCCATTTACTATTTATCCGAATGAATAAGTCTCTCTGTATTGATTTTTCACCGGAAAATTTCATTCAAGATGAGGATCATGTTTTTGACGCGTTACATTTTGAAGAACGATCAAGGATAAAATTTCACTATGGGTATTTAGTTGACTTTAAATATAAATAGTCACTGGCTCAAATATCATAGCTGCCTCCTAATAACGAGGGAAATGACAGAATGTAGTGTAAACAAATATACCGTAAAGTACATACCTCTAGTACCAGTGAAATTCCAGTCAACGTCATGCGAGTGAGCGCTGCGGGCGAAGGGCGCGCGCCGGGAACGGTTGGCGGGCGCCCGCGGTCGCTCGGACCCTGCAAACATGCTCTCCTACAGAATAAACCTCAAGAATACTACGATTCAAGACAGCTTCCGCAAACATGAAAGCTAAGCCGAGGTAAGCGGTTCTTGTACTCCGCTCCTTTGTGAATAGAATATACGAAATATGAACTTTTTCCAGTCTCTCCTTCGGATTTACTTAAGATACATTTAAAAACGCTGTCCGTATGCTTTGTTTGCGCTACGTGTAATACGTTTTGAGAAATATCATGAGCATAAAAGCTCAAAAGATGAATTTTTTGTTTCAGTTCTCAGAAAAGGTTCAACTTAAAAGCTTTAAGAAAGCTTTTGTAATTTAACTTATTTAAACAAGTTTAATTAACAGTCTTTCTGTTCTTTTGAACTGTGACTAAACGTATTTTTTCCTTAAGATTCTTGAACAAGGTATATTTCTAGAAATTAGTTTTCCTGGTAAGAAGTTAGGTTGAGGCGCGGCTATTTTTTATTAGTGTAATTTTAATAAGTTCATTAAAAAACTGAGAATCCGTTAGGATTGCTTCGGATTGCATACAATGTACCTAGTAACTACGTTCGTGGTTGATCTATTTAAACTAAACGCACCTCGCATCCGCTCGAATGTAGACTGGTAAAGATCCTTAAAAGGGATAAGTTTGCCTTTGTTAATGTATCTTAACGTTTGTCAATTGTCTTTGTTTCTTTATTTTTGTACAATAAAGGGGTTTCAGTTTCACACATACGTACTTTACTGTTGGAATAAATAGCATAATGTAACAACTTATTTTTCCAATAAAAACAGTCTCTTGTCATCTGGCTAAGTTAATTTTTTCAATCGATTCTGATTAAAAACTCTTACCATCGACTAAGCACTCCGCCACGCCGTAGGCTTGGTCACGGCCGTTGCCAACGAAGCACTGGTAGACACCCTGGTCATCCTTCACGGAACTCTTGATATGTATTCTTAGGCCGTCATCCGACAACCGGACCCTCTCGTTAGCTTTCACAGCCCTCCCGTTGTGCACCCAGTACAGCTTCTCAATCGGATGCCCAGAGACTTTGCATTCGAAAATGATATCCGAGTTTATTTTTGTTCGTAAAGCCTCGGGCTTTATGCGGACGGAGATAGGTTCTGCAATATGAGAAATGATTTCCCCTTACTATGCACATTTGCGGCGTATAACGCAGAATAATAGTTTCTGAAGCCAATTTTTAAAATTTCCGCTTGCTTTAGCTTGAACAAGGGGATATCTGTGTGCTCTCAGTAACTGGGAATTAAATGGTTGTTTTTTTTTTCACTTATAGTACCTATTACGCTCTTAATTTTTTTCATTAATGATCTTAAAATACGCTCAAATTCACTGATTCTGCTAAATAAATTTAATCTCAAGAAAGAGTTGCTATTGAATTTTGTAGTGTTTTATCATTTGTAATATTATAATGTACAATCAATGCGTCTAATTTGCACTGCAAATTTTAAAGAAAAAGACGCACTGATCTAGATACAACTTAAGCTTGCTCTATCAACTTATCTTACGTTGTTAGAGCTGACTTTTCAGTAATATCTTGTTTTACCTTAGTTTACTTTACTTTTACTGAGGCTGTAGGGATCTGTGAGCCGGCAGAGTTATTGAGCCATCAACCCACCGTATATGCGCGAACGAGCACACCACCATCTACTTGATTGATTTATTTTACAGTAGGTACTAAGTACAACTTAACTGACGCTGTAGTGACATGTGATAGTGAGCATGAAATGCAAGGACTCGCCGATGGTGGTAATAATGAGGCAGCAGCCCGCTATCTGTTTGATTAACTTAACTCACAGTAGCTGAAGCAAGCCGACTGAGACTGCAGTGACCTGTGACAGTGAGCGTGATGTGACGGACTTTAGTCAACAGCCTGTCATTTGCTTGATATACTTAACTTACTTCACGGTAGCTGTAGCAAGCTGACTAAGACTGTAGTGGCTTGAGACAGTGAGAATGGGACTCACCGATAGCGGCCAGAAGCTCGTAATCTGCTTAACTTACTTATCTGACGGTAGCCGTAGTAAACTGAGTAGGTAGTGACCTGTGACAGTGAGTGTAAAGTGAACGGACTCGCCGCCCGCTGTGTTATTTAGCCAGCAGACAAGCCGGCCCGCGTCCTCGCACCGCGCGCCGCGCACGATCAACAGACCGCCATCAATGCGCGCGCGCGCCCACATCGCCGTCTGCTCGATCGGCGTCAGCTGGTCTCTGTGCTCGCGAAACCACCTGTGGGGCGTGATAATTTGATATAATATTTACTACTAATTAATTGTATATTACAGGTGTTCCAGAAGCCGACGATAATCCGTCGACGACTAATAGGGCTGCTAATTACTTTTAAAATGACTAAGAATGAATAGGTTTAGTAAAAGTGGTAATCGGAGATCTTTTCGCAGTTAAGTAGAAAATGTTCATACATTATTGGGCAAAATACATTATCTCAAAAGCTCAGCCATTTTTATTAATCGTAAAATTAGTTATGTTGAGAGGTTATTAGTAGCCCTATCAGCTACCGACAAATTATCGTTGGTTTCTGGGATACTGTAGAAAAATCTGTCCACTTGAAAATTTTACGTCATAAAAAGTTGAGGGTTTGTAAATAATACAACACGTCCGGCTATTGCGAAATAACCGCATTTCAGGGAGCGAGATGCACAAACATCTACTTCAGACGGTTCGTTGTATACAGTTTAGTGGGAAAAAGGGAAACCGTTGCCCAGCAGGACAGGTATAGGCACCTAATATTTTATAAAGGCTAGCAAAACACAACCGCAATGACACACTATCTTTAGCCCTCGTGCTGTTCTTTTTGTAAAAATATTTATGTGTCTTGTGTTGTTGTAAATAAATGTATTTTCTTTCTTTATATTTTTCTTTCAAAAATAATGTTATAGGTATGTAGCATCTAATAAAGTACTACCTACACGGGACTCCTACCAAAAAAGAAAGTGCTGTACGACTGAAAATGGCCTGTATTTCCCCGTAAGAAAATCCTTATCCACCCCTGAGAGTTCCTAATTGACGTTTTGACGTGGATCAGTCACAATATCTAAATGATATAAAGATTTAAGATAGTACTTCAACAAGATAGGCAGGGTTATGGGTGGATGGGCTTCATCAAAGCCTAGTTAGGAATAAAATATGGCTGCACCAACTCGTTCTGCCTTGGTGGGTTAGGCATGGTTTGTAAGTTAAACTCGTAACGCTAGATTTATAAGGTGTAGGGGTGCACTTCCATTGAGACGTGGCGGAGCTAAAACGTGCAGAATCCGATGTGGTTTTTGGTAGTTTTTATTTTTTGTTGGATGGGAATGCAAGTATAGGCATTGCCATCCGCAACTTACGTATCCACGTCAAACTTTAAGTCAATCTGATTACTGAAAGCGGATGAAAATATCTTGTAAGATTTGATTACAGACACACACACACACAGCCCCCAGGACATTAAAAAAAAGCTTCTAATGAAGCCATAAGCCAAAAACCTCTTGGCATTATGTGGTGTTATATTACCAGTTCAATACCGACAAAAACTTATGAAACGTGATTGCTTATAAATAATTTCGTTGGAAAGACGATTGCGATACGGCCACTTAAATACAGAACACCAATATTCTGGCCGAACTGAACTATGATTTATGTAGTCAAGTTTTACCTGTTTTCTTTAGCAACTGCTTCCAGTAAACGAGAGAGTTTGAAGAAGCTTCGATACGAGTAGCTTAATCTGTGACCGACCTCGGTTGCAGTATTACCGTGTAAGAGTCAACTTCAGTTGTTTGTTACGAACCGTTGAACATATTTTTCCGTCCCGTAAAGAAAAATATTGAGAGACGATTTATGCAGATGCCTGATAACTGCAGCTAAGATAGAATATTTGTATTATGTTAGTGGCTGCCAAAAAAAAGCCGTGGTGGCCTAGCGGTTTGACTTATGGCCTCTCAAGCAGAGGATCGGTGGTTCAAATCCCGGCTCGCACCTCTGAGGTTTTCGGAACTTATGTGCGAAATTAAATTTGAAATTTACCATGAGCTTCTGAATTTACGGTGAAGGAAAACATCGTGAGGAAACCTGCACACACCTGCAAAGAAATTCAATGGTGTGTGTGAAGTTCCCAATCCGCTCTGGGCCCGCGTGAGAATGACAGCCCTAGCCCTCTCATTATGAGAGGATGATGATGATGATGATGTTAGTGGGGTTTCAACGTTTTTCTGCATAAATAATTTATCAAATACCTATCAACTTTTATACTAACGTAAATAAAGACATTCTTTGTGCACCTTCATGATCTTAAAGATATCAGTGTATGAAATTACAAGTCTCAAGGTCCAGTAGTTTAGGTTGTGCGTTGTGTAGCAGTCAGTCTTTTTCTTTTTCTTTTCTTCCTTAATGGCGGCCACTAGGCTTGTGCCAATATCAGTTAATTGCTCAGAGAGCGACTCACGTTGTACGGTAATTGTAGTTTTTGCAACTTGATAGTAAAATTCCAAAAACCACGTGGAGACAACTTGCGCATTAAAAAATGTCAGACACGAGAGCAATATAGAATTTTGAGATCACTGTAACAGTTAAGGTTAATCGCCGCATAAAACACTATCAGAATTATACCACAACTAGCCAAAGAAACAGAAATACCAAAATTATATACTGTCTACATCCGCCATGTTCGAATGCCACAAATCGAAGCAGTCAGTCAGTCAGTCGTGTTACGTGTCAATGTCAAGTGACATGTCAACCGGATAGCCCAGTGGTTAGAGAGCCTGACTACGAAGATTGAGGTCCCGGGTTCAGACAGATATTTGTGTGTAAATACGAATGTTTGTGCTCGAGTTTAGGATGTTATGTATATATTAACCTATAAGTATATGTATTTATCCGTTGTCCAGTACCCATAGTACAAGCTTTGCTTAGTTTGGGACTAGGTCAATTGGTGTCAATCGTCCTATCATTATTATCTGTCTATATCTATACATATAATAAATCTCTAACAAGTCGGTGTCTGTACATTGAAGATATTTGAGAAAAACTGTCACTAGGGCTATTTATTAGCGCAATAGAACCCGAAACAATGATTTTTAGAATTATTGTCTGTTTGTCTGTTTGTCTGTGCGTTTGTGCACGCTAATCTCAGAAACGGCTTAACCTAGAAGTTTGCGGTTTTCACTGATATGTTGGTATTTTTAACCGACTTCAAAAAAAGGAGGAGGTTCTCAATTCGGTTGTATGTTCTTTTTTTTTTTTTAACGTGTGTTACCTCAGAACTCCGTCATTTATGAACCGATTTGGAAAATTCTTTCGTTGTTTGAAAGCATATGCTTCAAGGTTGGTCCCGTTGTTACCGGAATCCAGTTCTGATGATGGGATCCATGAGGAATTGAAGGAACTCTTCAAAAGTTCAAGGGAAATGTAAAGCGATTTTAGTATTTTCAGTGACAAATCGAGCATTTGCATTCATAAAGTGTCATTTGGTAAACTAGATCTGATGAAGAAGACCGCAGATGGCCAACGGAACTCCTCAACGGGTCAAATCTTGCAAGTTGAATTTGACTCACTTCCCGGTTTCTGATTGATTTCATATTTTACATGCATGTGTAAATCAGGTGACAATGCAATATTATTGTGACATGGAGCTAATCTGATGATGGAGTTGGAAGGTGGCCATAGAAACTCTGTAATAAAACAAGACAACCCCGTCGAGTTTGGGTTCATTTGAAACGTCTTGACGAGCACTTTGATCCCAGATGGTAACCAGGGTCTGATGATGGAGCTGGAAGGTGGCCAAAGTTACTCCATAAAGTAACGGCACTTACCCCATCGAGTACGGACTCATTTGACTCGTCTCAACGAGTACTTTGGTCCTAGATGGTAACCAGGGTCTGACAATGAAGTTGGATGGTGACCATAAGAACTCCGTAGTAAAACGACATAACCCCATCAAGTTTGGTCTCGTTTGATTCGTCTTGATAAGTACTTTGGTAACCAGAGGCAAAAAGTACAGTCAGTAAAGAGTGCCAGTCCAGGCCATTAGCAACAACTAAAAAGAAAAAAATAAAAAATTTTAAATAAAAAATAAAACCGCCTTCAAAAAACACCCAAAAAAAAATTGGAAATAAAAAAAATTTAAATAAAAAATAAAACCTCCTTCAAAAAACCCCCAAAAAAACATAAAATAATAATTGATTGAACCGACCACAATAAGCATGAAAATATCTTTCTACTAATCTGTTTGAAGTTGGTGCCTCAGCACGAGCCAGCAGGAGTGGACCTAGTAATCTAACTTACCTACATACCTATTATAGGGCTTCTACACTCCTGCTGGCTCGTGCTGAGGCACCAACTTCAAACAGATTAGTAGAAAGATATTTTCATGCTTATTGTGGTCGGTTCAATCAATTATTATTTTATGTTTTTTTGGGGGTTTTTTGAAGGAGGTTTTATTTTTTATTTAATTTTTTTCTTGGATTAACATTTAGTGTTTGTTTCATTTCAATCGGTTCACAAATAAGAAAGATACGTCTATTTAAAAAAAATATCGAACAGTTTTTAGAAGAATTAATAAGCTGAAGAGTTTGTTTGTTAGTTGTTTTAACGCGCTAATCTCAGGAACTACTGCTCCGATTTGAAAAATTATTTCAGTGTTAGATAGCCCATTTATCGAGGAAGGCTATAGGCTATATATCATCACGCAAACACCAATAGGAGCGGAGCGGAGCGGAAGAATGTTTCAAAAACAGGGGTTTTTGAAGTAAAACTTCTCTTCTATAGGCACGCTTGACTTGGGAGTACGGTGGTGAATGTGAACGCGGGTGTGCGGGGGGTTTGGTGGGGGGTGGGGTTGGGAGGGGGGTGAGGGGGTTTGCGGGGGCGGGTAATTTTTTTTATATCGAGGAAAGGATAATTGATGAAAAAGCAAATTTGATAAAAAAAATAAGCTGCGCAAATTACTAATTCCACGCGGACGGAGTCGCGGGCAAAAGCTAGTTATTAATATGTAAGTACAGATTATTATTTAGTACGTATATTATATGTAGGTATGGTATACATATACTTTTATACTTAAGTCTTGACTGACTGACTGTTTTACTCATCAAAGCCCGGCCCAAACCCTCAGCCCCATAAGGTTGACATTTTGTATACACGTTGCTTTTATGATCTAGATAAGGAATAATCTATGAACGGATTTATCCTATCCTCACGGGATAATCAACGGGATTTATATGACGGAGAAGGAGGTCTCTCTTGCTGGTTATCACTCATATTGTCAAACACAGTAATCTTAAATAACAGTTTTAATTATCTTTCACTATGGCTTCTTATTAATTACACTATAAGCTACTGTAAATGTCTTAATTATCATTAACTACTGTAAACTAATTATTCTAATGGACACTACGAAACGTAAGACAGTTCCTCGGTATGCGTCTGTCTCAAGCTCGCTCCAATGCTTCACTGTCACCGAGACTCTGTCGAAGCAACACTTATGGCTGTCATATTGTGTTACTTGCGCTTGTAGTTCCATGGTCTATGGCTATACTCCGACCGCCATGGTCTATGGCTATACTCCGACACGGCCATCCTGCGAGACACACGTCCTCGTGTGTTTACTCTGCAAAAGAAACAATTTCTCCAAAGTATTATCCGCTCGGCCAACTCTGACCCATTTAGGTAAACAATAGTTTCCTCTTATAATAGTTTTAGATCACAACTTGACATTTTATTTCTCTTTCAGACTGAGTCTGAGTTTTCAAAGACGCATTGACAAACATTTCCATATTGAAACACATAATGCATTTCACATGATGTACTACAACACATTACTATAATGCAAACGTTTTGCATTCTCAACTCTATGGCTTCTCTTTTTTTTCACAAGCAGTTCTCAAACTGCCATCTCTCGCAATCTCCTCGAGATCACCACACTCTCGCAATCTCCTCGAGATCACCACACTCTCGCAATCTCCTCGAGATTACCACACTTTCACAATCTCCCTCAAGACTGTACCACCTTACGATTTCCTCGTAATCACTCTCCACCATGGTAACCGCGCACCGCGTACTCACGGACTACAGATGTAGATACCGATTTCTCTTAAGCTACGGCTACGGAATACCACTGGTGCAAACACATATCGCAAAGAATGCAAAGCTATTCTATCATCTCGGAACCTGATTGTTCCCTTTCAACAAAACTCTGTTCAATATTAAGTTCGTCAATGTCTCTTTGATCACTAGGCATTATTTTCAGTCTATCGTGTGCATATTTGTAAGTGCGCTTAGAATTTAAAGCCTGTAAAGTATATCGGTCACCATCTAAAATTTCTATCACCTTGAAAGGTCCACGATATTTAGGATCCAACTTTGTTTGATTCCTTTCCTCGTTTTCTATTAATACGAAATCACCTATAGAGAATTTATTAAGTCTTGCTTTATTTTTGTTTCTATATACGCGTTTTTGATCTAGTTTGTGTTCTATCTGAGTCTGGGGCTGTACCAGAATTGTAAACAATATCAAAGTCAAATGACTGCATCAATGCCTACCAAAGGCGAACACGTGGTGTTAAGTCAACCTTTTTTTTACGGGAACACTTCAATGAGTTACAGTCTGTTGCGACTGTTAATTTATGGCCACTTAAGTAGTGTCGGAATTGTTTGATTGCGTTGACAACGGCGAGTGTTTCGAGTTCATTCATAGGAATGGCACTTTGACTCCACCGCCGAAGTTCGTTTACTGTAATAAGAGACTACGTGGTGTTTGCCGCCTTTGACTTGAAAGAGTATTGCGCCGTATCCTTCAGCACTGGTATCAGTATGTAATTCTACAGAAAGCTGGGGGTCAAATATCATGAGAATCGACTCTTTGATAATGATCGAGATAACATTCTAACGTATTTGTTCATGACACAATGGCCACTGAAAAGGAACTTTTTCTGAAGTCAATTTATAGAGTGATCAAAACATTTGGGAGTTTTAGGAATGAAACTGGCTTTCAATAACTCATTAATTTCTTTCGCATTGATTCACGTTTGTCCGGAGTAAGTTTGTATGGTCGTCTTTGTACTGTTCTGTTACGATCAATTAATCGAATTTGAAGTTCACCTGTATTTACCTACTATTGTTTTGGGCATTTCTGTAGTGAGATAAGCTGAAATTTTTTCTAAGTAATGACTGCAGATCATTTCTATACTGTGATGGTATGTCCGTATCGATATCATAACAATTCAACTCTTTAGAAGTTAAACTATTCACGTGTATGCTTTTCTTTGTTATCGTAACCCGAGATTCTGATAAACCAACTACAACGCTCTTTGTAAAAATTTCTCGACCCAATATTATGTTGCTACGCATATAGACATCCGGCAAGACAATAAAATCTCTATAGAATATTCGTTTACAGTAAAATTACATCACCTTTTATATCAAGTTTTCCAGTAGAGGACTACACAATGTACATGTACACGCGCCGCTCGGCGTGTCCAGCTGCGCCGCTCCGTGCTCAGCTAACGGTGTTGCCGCTGGCGCCGCCGCCGCCGCGCCCGCCGCAGTTACCGTTGCTACCGCTGCTGTCGGTTCGGCATTGTGACGCAATGTGACCCGCCACACCGCATTTGAAACATCTTTATGAAGTCGGTTTCTGTTGTGTGATAGATTCCTCCTCGCTTGGCTGCAGTCGAAGTCGATGATGTTGATGAGATTATCTTCTTATCTTCTTATCCGTTGCCTTCAGTCGGCATTCTGCCAGTTGTGTCCAATTTTTCCACAATTGTAACATTTTATCATATTGGGCTGAGTGAATCGCAGCCGTTTAGTGTCAGGTCCGTTTTTACCATGCGTATCTTCAGCCTTTTGTGTTCTGTATGAAAACGCTTGTAGCTCTTTCTGCAAGCTTTGGCGCGTAGTAATTTCAGTTGCGAACGCCATACGTTATAGTCGAGTGTCCATTCGAGCCAAATGTGACAAAACTATAGAAATTATGATTTGCTCAGAACTCACATTCTTCCATTGAGAAATTAGGGATGATATCAGACGATTCGCGTAAGCAGCATAGCTTTCGTTTTCGTTTGGCTTATCGTTATTTAAGTTGATGAGAGTAGCGGTCAGTGTTTCGGAAGCTACAAACCTCTCAAGAAATATGCCCTTGAATTGTTCCCACGTTATGCCAGGATAAGTGACGCGAGCAAACCAAGTAGATGCCGCTCCTTTCAAGGCCTTACTTATGGCTATTATAAGTTGGCTTCCTTTAAGTGGGCTGTCATTGAAGCATAAATCAGCCGTAATGCACCGGGATTTAGCGTCTGCGTCTCGATTATCGGGATCAAACTCTGGCAGCGTGATGTGGATACTCACATGTGGTGTCCTCAGCGTATGGATAAGTGTCTGATGCGTGCACTCTGAATTTTACACATTAATCGCCACCGAGAGTCAATCTGATCATCTTCTAATGAAAGTAATTCTGGAACAGATCCCACTTCTGATGACGGAGAAGGAGGTCTCTCTTGCTGGTTATCACTCATATTGTCAAACACAGTAATCTTAAATAACAGTTTTAATTATCTTTCACTATGGCTTCTTATTAATTACACTATAAGCTACTGTAAATGTCTTAATTATCATTAACTACTGTAAACTAATTATTCTAATGGACACTACGAAACGTAAGACAGTTCCTCGGTATGCATCTGTCTCAAGCTCGCTCCAATGCTTCACTGTCACCGAGACTCTGTCGAAGCAACACTTATGGCTGTCATATTGTGTTACTTGCGCTTGTAGTTCCATGGTCTATGGCTATACTCCGACCGCCATGGTCTATGGCTATACTCCGACATATATATTGGATTCAAAGTGACCCTCTCTCCATAGCTACCCGCGGTTTTAATAGCTAATTTAATCTTAAAAGGAGCTAGGTACTTTGATATAAATCAAATTTTGATATTTTGTACTGTTTTGTTATTACCCAATAAACGATTTATTATTATTATTTATTATTATTGCACGGGCGTTTACTTTAAACTTTATCTCTGCGCGGACGAGGTCACGGGCAAAAGCTAGTAAAGTATATTTAGAGGTAACTAACTCAAGCGGATATTTACTGACGTGCCGTGAACATTACTCGCAATAACACCAAGCCTCACATATCCAAACTTATACGAAGTTTGTGGAAATCGTGGAAAAGAAAGGACTGCAAGCGGGTACGCTTACGTTCGCCGAGTTAGGTACCAAGTCTTTTGAAATAGTTTTGAAAGGAGTTGAAATGAGCGAGACATTTGCATTCTAAAAGATTTCCTCTCGGCAATGGTGGAGAATGAAACTTTATGGTGTGGCATGACAACCAGGAATCTGCGATTGTGTCCAACCGAATAGTTCCACACAGTATATTTATATTACGCTTTACTGCTCATTATGTCGCATTTGAGCTCACAGGTTGAACGTGATATTGGTAGAGACGTTAAAAACAGATCTGGACATGAATAGGAATAAAAATAATTCTTATCGATTTCAGTTCTGATTGTCGAAAACTGTATAATAGATTCAGGCGTTACATTGCGGAAGTCCAAATTTAAAATAAAATGGATACCTATTAAGCTTTATTTCAAAATTAAATCTGCGACCGATAGTGGCTCGGAGAGAGGTGATACGATACGTATCCGGAGTGTTAGTTGTTAACGGCGGTAGTTTTGGATATGGGTTTAGTTGAGTTTGCATTGTATATTTTATTTTTAAAGTGAAGTGTGAGCGGTATAATTAACTGCATAACTACAAATATTTAAAGGAAGCAATTTGATATACCGCATTATAAAGCTATTACTATGACAATGTATTTAATGTAAGTACAGGTCGATACACAAAAGCTGGCACGAATGGATCAAATGAGCGAATGAAAGTATCTATGTAACTATTTGAATACACTTCACACAAATATGAAAATGACATGCATCAATCATTTTCCTACAAAAGTGTAAAAATTACATTACTTTCGTTCAATCCATTCGTGCCAGCTCTTGTGGATCGACCTATAAGTGCAGTCAATAAAAAGCCAGCTAGTGCAAAAATATTTTTTATATTTTTTTTTAAATAATCAATGTAAGAATAGAATTATATTTATAAATAAAACACAAAAGCTACTACAGATTTACTAAATAAATTATATGTGTGTAAATGGGTCCAAAAAAGAAGCTTTAACTAAACTATTACCCGCTTATGGCTCATAATATTATAATGATTAATCAATGATAACAACGACGGCGCTTGATTGTTGATAAACTGCGTTGTTCACTGATGTTGTTGTCGTTTTTGTAAAAACCTTTGCATTAAAAAACGACACCAATTCTCCACCAATTTAAAATTCTATTCTAAATAAGTATCACAGTTTTTAATTAAGAACAACGTCACAAAACTCCGGTATTTGTTTATTTCGTTTGCAAAGTCGGCTCTCGTCCCGGGAGACGTTCGAATGGTTTGAATTTGCTCGGCAAATTTAAACGCTGCTAAGTAACTAAGTTTTAATTTAACTGGTTTTTACGACGACAATAAAATCGAAGTCTTAACGGCCGTTTGTGAGGCTTGATGAATTACTTATTTGGCAGAGGTTTCGTGGCGTTTTAGCGAAAGCGGGGAACTTCGTTTTAAAGCTAATTTGCGATCACACGTGTCTGAAAACTGCGTCCGAGCGACAAATGTAGGTATGTACACAAACGCAGAAATTATACTGTCATACGAGTAAGTATATTGTCACCATAAAAGACGCTATTCAAAGTTTGTAAGCTACAAAGTTTTAGGTGAAAGACTTAAGAAGATGACCTGTTGTATGTAGTAGTAATAAAGTGTCCGTATCAGGGCTTGTTAACGTTACCAAATTCACATTATGAGTAACGTTAGGAAACGGTAAAATCATAAAAATACCTTAGTAACGGTAGTAAATTATAACGTTACTTGATAACTTATCATTATTATAACTTTACCCAATTAACGACCGCCTTAGCCTAGTTGGTAGTGACCCTGCCTACGAAGCAAGAGGTCCTGGGTTCGAATCCCGGTAAGGGCATTTATTTATGTGACGAGCACGAATATTTGTTCCTGAGTTATGGATGTTTTCTATGTATTTAAGTATTTATTTATCTATATAAGTATGTTTATCGTCGTCTAGTACCCATAGTACAAGCTTTGCTTAGTTTGGGACTAGGTCGATTTGTGTAAGATTGTCCCCTAATATTTATATTTAATATATATTTTTTTTAATTAACGTTATTTTTATCGGTAATTTTACTTTTCATTGCAGGGCTTGTTAACGTTACCCATTTCACATTATTATAACGTTACCATAGTAACACTATTTTAATCGGTAATGCTACGTTGCCACACTGCGCTACCGATAGACGCGCTGGTTGATTGGCGTTGTTGCCATGGCTACCGTGAGCGTGCATGAAGTGAAGGAAGAGCCTTACCTACAATATATCCATCCATCAGTGAATCAAAAATAAATAAGCTGCTATTAACGTTACCTAATAAAATAACGTTAAAAATGATTTACCTTTGACTTAAAGTTAGCTCAATGCACAGCTGGTAACATTACCATTCTTTTAACTGGTAAAAAGTAATATAAGTAACGGTACATTGGTTAACGTTAATTACAACTTAACGTTAAATCTGTCTCACAGTGGTAACGATACCAACTTTTTGACGGTATTTCAAGCCCTGGTCCGTATAAACAAATTGACGTTCCAAATTAGAAAAATGACTTAAGTTTCATATCAATTTTGTGCACTAATACATACAACACAAGCGCTGTCGCGAATGGAATGAACGAAAGTAATGGCACTTTGGCATTTTAGTAGGAAAATGATTGATGCATGTCATTTTCGTATTTATGTGAAGAGTATTCAAATGGCTCTATCTATATTCGATCTGGGGGGTTACTACGAAATTCGAAGTTCGAAGTTCGGATCGCGCGGTCCCTCTCACTCTCGTAATAAATACCATTAGCGTGAGCGGAACGGCATGAAACGAAGTTCGAATTTCGTGCTTCGTAGTATAGGGCCTGTTTGGCGAGCCTTGGGGAGGCCTATCTTCAGCAGTGGACGTCTTTCGGCTGAAATGATGATGATGATGATGATGGGTAACACGCACATACTTTAATCCATCTTTGAATCCATTCGTGCCAGCTATTGTGAATCAACCTGTACATCGAACATGAGCTTTACTTTACGAACTGAAAAGTTTTAAAAGTAAATATTTAATAAAACTACTCCATTTAAGTACCTACTTACATTAAGAACCAGCCGAGTGCGAGTCGGACTCGCGCACCAAGGATACCGTACAAATTTTTAGGTAAGTCAAAACATACGCCGTAAACAGCCTTAACTATAATAATCCAGTGTTATTAGAACCCAGCTTCTAAGTAAAATGTACGCAGTGTGAGAACATCTTATATTGGTTACTCAGGACCCCCTTAATATTTAATATAATTATATTTTTATTATTTGTTGTTGTACCGGCCACAGTAATACATACCTAATCGGTGAAAATTTCAAGTGCCTAATTAACGCCATTATAAATATACTTACCTAGAATTAAAAACGCTAAAATAAACACGTTTCTTGTATGACAACACCCTTCATTTTTCTATTTTTAGGGTTCCGTACCTCAAAAGGAAAAAACGGAACCCTTACAGGATCACTTTGTTGTCCGTACGTCCGTCCGTCCGTCCGTCTGTCTGTCAAGACCCTTTTTCTTAGGAACGCGTGGAGGTATCAAGCTGAAATTTATATCAAATACTCAGGTCTACGGTCCTTTGGAGCTGTTAAAAAATCAAACTTCTAAGCCAACGCAATCAAAAGATACAGCCGTTTATGCCGCAAATTTCCGCAAATTTTCGAAACTCGCAAGGGAATCAAAACCTACAGGGTACTTCCCGTGAACTCAGAATCTTGAAATTTGGTACGAAGCAACGTATTGTAGCACAGATAAAGGAAAAATAGCGAAAAGCATAAATTTTTAACGCGGTCAAAAGGTATAGCCTTTTATGCCGCAATTTTCCGCAAATTGTCGACACTCGCAAGGGAATCAAAACCTACATACAGGGTACTTCCCGTGAACTCAGAATCTTGAAATTCAGTACGAAGCAAGGTCTTATACTGCCGTCATACCGTAAAAGGACGTTTCTACACCTAAGTCGAAAGGAAGAAAAAAAATATTTTTGATTTAAAAATTTAAAAATTTGCTGTGTGAAAGAAAGTAAACAATTTGATTGTTTTTTAATGCAAAAATGTGTATTAGAGTTTGAACTATTTTAATGTAAATGCAAAATATTTTTTTTTTATCATTATATAACAAATAAAATTAATTTTCTTTTTCTTCTTGGTAAAAAAAATACAACAAAATACGTTAAACGACAATGAAAAGGCGTTTCTGGCTAGATACGTTCTTTCAACTTAGTAATTTATGACAGACGCCTTTCCAACTTAGTGGTAGCGTGATTTCAGTTTTAAGTTAACTAAATATGTAGCGGGGTTGAATATCGGACGGAAACGAACGTTGTACAAATCAAACGGTTTATTAAGATAGTCTCAACAATACAGATGTACGGAATATACTCAGGGAACGGCGGGCGTTTCGACAGAGACACCGCACTGTGTAGTGATGAGTCCCTCACTCGTGAGGTACCTCGTTTGAGTTCCTCATCGCGACAAAATGAGGGAGTACTCGAATTGCAACTTTGAACCACCTCATTTAGCTCCTCATTTTCTATCACGAGGCGCGAGCACAGATAACTTACTATTTACTCACTGACTCACGAGCGAGGGAGTCGAAACGGATTAACGAGTTCGATGGAATGAATCGATCGAACTAATTGTTACAATGAGGAAATTTCGGGGTTTTCTTACTCAGAATTAAGAGCGCTATTGATTTTGATGATAAAAAGGAATGTCTCAAATTTTTTGTTAGTTTTGTGACGTTTTTTTCATACAGTTTGCCACAAAATTGACACAATTTTTTTTTATGGAAAATAAGTAATACTTTTACGAAAAGGTTGAAAATTCCCAAATCAACATTTAATTTTAATAAACCGTTATTTGACAAAATTTTATAAATAAAATAATGGTTTTCGTTTATTTGTTCGTTTGCTACGCTACGCGCTTTTCATGCAATCATTTTCAATTCTTTACACCTCACCTCAAATGAGGGGCACCTCGCGCGCGAGGCAAAACGAGTAGGGATGTAAGCCTCACGTCGTGTGGCAACGATGCGCGCGCCTCGCTACGCTAAGCGCTTTTCATTGCGATCGTTTTGAATCGTTTTACACCTCACCTCAAATGAGGGGTACCTCGCGAGTACCTCACGGGGCAAAATGAGGTCCTCCCTCATCCTCATTTAAAAAGCAAGAGTTACACAACGCTAGCACTGTGACCAGAGGCCTGTCTAGGTTTATATTGGGAGGTGTTCAATAACTTGAATGCAGCCAACCAAGTATAAATCTGCACCTAAGACTTGATCCAAATGAAATATTACATCACGGTTATATGGATTCTACGTTGACCAAACGATAGCGCGATCTAACTCGACCCCAACGCTATCTCTGGGTGACTTCTGGTACTACACTCCTCGCTGCACCGCGCCAGTGACGATTGCGTGTGAAGTCGGGTAGCTAGCGCCATCTAGTTTAATACTCCGTGTACTACAAATATAAATAACGTATTTAGCCACTAGCTGCGTTTCAACTTAGTTTATGAACTGTATTTCTATAAGCTTTAAGAATATTTCTACATGCGCCAGTTACATTTTTTAGTTTTGAAACCATCAAGCAAAACCTAAAACACGATATAGGTATACATTTTGTGAAATACAACAACTTATTAGACCAAATATCATATCTTTATTATTTGAAGCAAACTCAATAAAAAATAATCAACAACTATGTACTTTAATTTTTTTTAATTTCAGAAAGTCAAGGGAGAATTCTTCATCACTATGGAAGCCAGTTTTGTAATTAATGACATTAGTGCCTCTAGTGAATGTTACTTCACGCATTTCAGATAAATACACCCGAGGAGAAGAATTTTGTAATTTGTACATTGACGAACAGTCTTGAAAATTATAAAAATCATCAACATTCATTACTTTCACCATAATATTTTTCTAGACGATTAAATTAAAATATTTACAGGTAGGCCACACTCACATGGCTGCAGATTAATTTCATCATCAAGTGGAGCTTTCCATGAAGAAGATGAAACACATCTATGATTTCGAGGACTTTCACCAAGCAGTTTTGATAACCAAAACAAATATTATGGTGAAATTAGGTAATGAATGTAGACGATTTTTATAATTATCAAGCGTGTACTGCCTTTTCGGCGAATTACTTTTCGCAAACTGATTCATTTGGCAAATGTTTCATTTCCCAAATATTATTTTTTTCTGAAACTGTAAACTATTCAGGATATATTTCAGGACTATCCTGTAGGTTAGGTTAGGTTAGGTTAGGTTTGTTTTATAAAAATCCTGAAAGTTTACAGTTTCAGAAAAAATAAACATTTGGGAAATTAACTTTTTCTTAATCTGTGTTTTTCATAATTTAAACAATGTTTCTTTGTTTGTGATAATTTTTAGTTTTAGGTTGTGATCTGTTTCTCAGTTCAGTCAGAGGAAAAATGAAAAACTGGTTTGAATTGGTTTAATTGGGTTATGAGCGGGTTGTTATTGTTGGTTTTATTATATTTTCTTTTTCTTTTTTGTTTGTTTGTTAAGTTAGTGTTCTGATAGATAAAGGCAAAGGTCTCAGAACCATGCAGCCTAGTTTATTTTAGGGCCACCGCAGACCGAAGCGTTTCCGTTGCCGTCGCGCGCGCGCCCTGCGCTTCGGTCTGTGGAAGCCCTGAATGTACAAACATGTTTAGTTTTTAGTATTATGTTGTTTTGTGTGTGGCCTTCCGTGAGTTTACTGCACTGTGGCCCGGCGGAAGACCAGCGCTGGTTTAAACTAGCGACATGCTGAGTCGGGTCCCTTTTGTGACATCATTAATGTGTGCATTAGTGTGTATCTATCTATCTGTCTATGTCTATTGTATTCTTATTTTTGCCTGTGTACCTGTTATTGTTGTCATAAATAAATGTTTTTCTTTCTTTCTTTCTTTCAAATTAAACATTTGCCAAATGAATCATTTTGCGAAAAGTTTTTCGCCGAAACATTAGTAAACCATTTTCAAGACTGTTCGTCAATGTACAAATTACAAAATTTATCGTTTTTTCGTATTTTTGGCACATAAAGCAGCGCACGCGTCGGTCATTCCCGACTGCCTGGGCGCAACTTTACTGATTCAACTGGTTTCCTACCGCGATCCCCACACTTCACCCTCCATAGCTTACCTAACTAAGTAGAAAAGACGCTACTGCCACTTGCGCCTGACTAATAGCACAGAATAAGTAATAGTACTAACGTCTAATAGTTCTATTACTAAGTTGAAAGGGCGCATATTTGCAGAACCGTTTTTTCTTCTTAAGAACATGCAGAAACGTCGTTTCAATTTATGACCACGTAAATAATTCTTAAATAAATAAAACGCTTCTGCTTAATTGTTTCTTTTCAACTTAGTATAGATAAGAAATGTTTTTTTAATTTAGTAATATTGTAGTTATGTCGCAGATGTGCCCTAATTGCTTGTGAGTTTCAAGGGGTTGCGGTTCTTTTTAGTAAACATTAAAAATACTGGTAGATCCGCCTTTTTTTCCTGATTCCGAATATATACTTAACTCAATTTCGACAAAAATGTTAGATGCGTCCTTTTTCCGTATGACGGCAGTATAGCACAGATAAAGGAAAAATTGCGAAATGCATAATTTTTTTTGTCTGTCTGTCTATATCAGTACCCAATCTACAATGATCCCACACTGCGCACATTTTGCTTAGGAGCAGGGGTCTGCTAAGACTGGATGTTCATAGATACATATAAATTTGTACGGAACCCTCGGTGCGCGAGTCCGACTCGCACTTGGCCGGTTTTTTTAGTATTTGTTGCTATAGCGGCAACCGAAATGCATCTGTGAAAATTTCAACTGTCTAGCTATCACGGTTCATACAGCCTGGTGTAAGACGGACGGACAGCGGAGTCTCAGTAATAGGATCCCGTTTTTAGAGTTTGGGCACGGAACCCTAAAAACGTTGGTTCTACACATGTAGGTTGGTACTTAACTCTACAAATCTAAGATTATTCTTTTAGTGCAGTCATTGAAGCGAAAAATACGGTCTTAAATCCGAATTTTTTAACTGTGAACCGATTTGCATGAAATTTTGGAATTAGGCTCATCTTACCCTTAACTTCAAAAGTGAAAATGATCTGAACTCCGCCTATTATTTTTAAGGGGTGTAAACAACCCCTTAATGGAAAAATTGACATTGAGCCATTTTATCGCTAGAAAACATGTCTAATAGTAAGTGGTGAAATTGTAAAGTATTTTCTAACATAATTACCACATATTAAAATCATTTTCAACCCCTTGAAAATCTTACAACCCTTGCAAACAACCCCTAAATTGAAAAAATCACAAAAAAATACTTTGGTATGACATAAAAAGATGTAAGTATAGAGTAAGTAATATTTTATATTCTATATAATAATTATCAAATTTCAACCCTTGAAAACTACCCCTTGATAAAAATTGTTAAAATTTTTTTTTTGATAAAATGAAAAGGATTTTATTATTATTCCACACTCTCGAAAATGATTATCATATTCTTAAGCTTTTCTACCCTTAAAACTACCCCTAAATTAAAACAGTAAATATATATGATTACATATTTAAAAATAATTTAATTTAGAGTAAAAAATTGCCATTTATTGAATAAAATATTTACAAATTATATAAAATTGTACTATTATTATTAAAATATATAAATATAATTCTGGCTGAATTGGAGGGCTATTTTGGCAGTTATCTCCACTGCACGTTCCACAGGTACTATTACAAAACAGACCAACTTTTCTGCTCATTCCTTTGCAGACGGAAATATACTGGTCACATTATAACGAATAAACGGAGCACGCACCGCTGATCACATGGCTTTTTCGTTGGCCCCTTCACTCAAATGTGTTATATATACATATAAGAACGTTGGTATGTATTCATATGCCTACGTTTCCAAAATATATGAGCCATATTATGTATATATATACACATTACAATAGTTGTGGGTCTCTATTATACTGCGTACTTTCACATTGCTCCAAATATTCACACTCCGAAATTTTCAGTTACTAAGTAGAAAAAAATATGATAAGTTTTTGGACCATAACTCTTTCAATTTTCATGCTATCACAATTTATAAAAAACCATTGTAAAGGTAAGTAAGAGAGCTACAACATCCTTCATTGCAATATATAGTAAAAAACCTTTTTCTAAAACGGTGAAGGGTTAAAGGGCTTAAGAGAGGCTGTGATTGCGCTGCCACGCGCTCTTTAAACAATCATATCTCCGTCAATTTTTGTTTGACAGAAAAAAACAAAAAAAACCAAATTGTTTGTCAGAAAAATACCTAAATTTTTTATCCGTACACTTTTATACGTATCTGTCGTCATTTTTGAGATATTACGAGATAAAAAGTGGGTTTTTTAAAAATTTGAAATTTTGTTTTTTTTTTAATCATGACTTTTTTGAAAAATATGTGTCCTGAAGCAGCCAAACTGATACTATCTATCAAACTCTTCATACAAAGTTAATTCTAGGTGGAATACGATTAATTTTAATTTTGGTGGAAATGGCACTTATGAAACCCATTGATTTAAAAGAAAAAACATTAGATGCTGCCCTTATTTGCAATACAGCTCACTTATTTTACGTGCGAAAGACTTTTAATAGTGCTCATTTTAAAGCTTATTTCAAGCACTACAAAACCCTTTTGTATTAGAATGCATAAAATGCATCTGCTCGCCGCTAGATGGCATTGACCACATCGATTAAATTTCAGACAAAATAAAACGGCTTTGATCTTTAATATCTAGCTTAATATTGCACTTAGAATACTTTGTAAAAAAACAAATTGTTCATTGCTTTACCTGCTACAATTTTGTTCTTTATAAAATTTTCGATAAAACGTATATTTTTGGAGATATTTGCAAAAAACCAATGAAAAACGTGAAAAAATTGCGAATTTTCAATTGCCAATAACTTGAAAAGTATTGGATTTTTTGTAAAACTTTATAGATGATTTTTTGCCTAAAATTAGGCCTTCTATCGATATCCGAGGTTATTTTGAAAAAAAAAATCACCCCCGAGAAGAGGTGGCAACCACCCCCAGGGTGGTTGCGGAGTTCAAATCATTTTCACTTTTGAAGTTAAGGGTAAGATGAACCTAATTCCAAAATTGTATGCAATTCGGTTCACAGTAAAAAAATTCGGAGCAATAATGCTTCAATGACTGCACTATTAATTTATTATTAATATTAATTTATTATTAATATTAATTATATTTAATTCCACAAAATATACAAATTTACAGAGACATTATTTAAAACATTAAAAAAAAACTTAAATTAACTTAAAAATCTAATTCTAAAAACCTGTATTTACAAATGTCTCCCAGATCGTTGCTAATGGGCAGGGTGCCCATAATGCTGGCTGCGTTTCCTCGTTGAATGGCAACGCCAATACGTTGACCGAGGAAAGAGCCAGCCTTATGGTCACCTGTGGATCGAACTAGTTTACTTTTTAAAAATTTAAAAAGTTTTTGTGCTTCGGATCCTCACGGCCCCAGAGTCTCAACAGCAAAAGCCGCAAATATGTAGCTGTCTGCTAAATTTGTGTATTTGCGGCGTTTTGCTGTTTCGGCCGTTGCAGCCGCCGCGCCCGCCCTCAATGACGTAGTAGCTAGGTGGGACGGTGCCAAAGTGTCCACACAAGTGGCGTCCCAAATAAGCGGCCGTCCCATTTGCCAAGGTACTAACGTAATTCCGTCAGGTCTCTTGCCGTCATCACGTGCTAGCCCAACCGGTTCCAATGTAGATGGTACGTTGATGCTGGCAAGAGCCCGACGGATTATGTCGTTGAGGCAAGCGTGGCGAGATAAACGGCCGGTGCTTTTGGGACAAGTTAGACCGTGGTGACCCAGCCGATCCACGCTGTTGCCACAAAAGCAGCGATGTGGTACGACGATGTTTCCGCCCAGTCTTAAACCGACAGCCAACCTGTAACTATGGTCGTCCATAAGGTTTCTTTAATTAAGTTACATCAGTTACAACATTGCAATTGGAACAAATCTTTTAGCACTGAATTAACTTACAAAGTCGAAGTATGCACTAACTTTAACGAGTGAGATCATAAAAGAAGCCAGTGTTTACTTAACTGTCGAACTCAAAGTAAAAAATTAAAACATAAGTATCATCATCATCATTTCAGCCGAAAAACGTCCACTGCTGAACATCGGGCTCCCCCAAGGCCCAAGGCTCGCCAAACATAAGTATATACATAATCAAAACTAGAAACATTACATAATTATGCATACGCTAAGTGAAGATCAAGACAATAACTTAAGATTTACCCGAAGTTTGAATTTGAGTTTCCCTTCGAGCCGCTTCAAGACAAATACAGGAAGTTGGGCACTATGGATGCCTGCCCAGTAGGGCGTGAGCTCCCTGACAAGTTACTGGGCAAACTTCGACACGTAAACAACGCTCGACTGCATAGACCAAAAGGTTTTATTAAGATTCATTGAATGAATGTATAAATGACCGCTAACGACCGCTAACGACCGCTTTAGCCTAGTTGGTAGTGACCCTGCCTACGAAGCAAGAGGTCCTGGGTTCAAATCCCGGTAAGGGCATTTATTTGTGTGATGAGCACGAATATTTGTTCCTGAGTTATGGATGTTTTCTATGTATTTAAGTATTTATTTATCTATATAAGTATGTTTATCCGTTGCTTAGTACCCATAACACAAGCTTTGCTAAGCTTACTTTGGGACTAGGTCAATTGGTGTGAATTGTCCCATGATATTTATTTATTTATTTATTTATTTATTTATTATAAATATGTTGATCACCTGATTCGCGGAGAAGCAATGACTTACTTTCATGATACCTCCCAAAAGTAAACCCAGATTCAATTAATTATTTAGAATACAAATATTTCCAATTCACTCGCTCAAGAACAAATACTGAAAAAACACTGAAGAAAGCGTACTGCACGCTTAGTATAAGTTTTACTTCACCAAAATACTTCTCGATCGCGTTTACGTAAAAAAATCAATTACTAGGGAAATATGGAGAGCGCCTCCGCGGCCGCGCGTCCATGTTTCCATAGAATTGAAATTTTTACGAAAACGCGATCGAGAAGTGTTTTGGTGAAGTAAAACTTATACTAAGCGTACTGGTAACAGGCATTACCTACCTCGCATAAATAACTCGACACGCGAAACACCCGTTAAAATTAGGTGTTGAACGATTTCATTATGAAAATCTATTTAAATTACCCCGGATTTGGTGGCAAGTGCCACGTAGGTACACGTAAATACATTTACGAGGGTATAATGCAATTTGGCGGGTTTGCGAGGCAAATTGCTCCTTGGCAGTTAAAACGAATCACGTACCTACCCGGGGATTATAAAATTGCGGTGAAATCTCTACGCGGATCAAACCGGATTCGCGACGAAATACAGCACCTTGTATTTTGTCACGTGCGATGCTAATAAATAAGGGATAAATTTAAATTGAAACCTTTCACGCCGCAGCCTCGTTATTGCCTGGGTAATAGCAAACAAAGTTTAATAATTACGCCTTTGGCTGTCAAGACAAAGTCTGAAACAAATAATGAAGTTCTGTGATCAACAACCTTACGGCTCGGCAACGACTATGCGCGACCAGCGCTGCCGTGCAAATTTTAAAACGCAGTAAGTGGCATTTTGGGTGATTTCTGTTTATTAGTGATTTGGAATCAGTGCATCGAAACGCACATATATATGTAATCGGTTTTTTGGTCCGGAGCCTCCTTCGAAGCCTCTACGAGCAGTATGTCAAAGTGCTCAGTAAATAATACACTGTAGCACTAACTAAAATGCAGTAAGAAACAACTTACTTTATTTAAACTGTAAAGATACAATTTACGCTCATCTGTAATGGCCATTTAAAATGCAGTGATTAGGCAACTTACTTTGAGTTAGTTAGTAATTATTGAAAGATCAAAATAATATAATTCTATTTAAATTGCAGTATACGTAAAATTTACTGCGTATTACTTTGTAAATTAACGTTTTTTTTTCTTTGTACTGCGATTTTCACGGCGGATAAAAGGTTTACTGTTCTTTGGTCGGTATTCGCTAATCGTACGAATATATAAGTCTACTAGCTAAATCGCAGTATACGTTGATTTGCTGCATTTAAGTTAGTAGATTAATATTTTTTAATGTTTGTACTGCATTTTTGGCGTTACTTACTGCATATTATTCAGTAAAATTAATGAATAATATAATATTAGGTGGTCGGCGGAGTCTCGAACGTCAGTGGCGTTCTGTGATTCGAGGACTGCCGTGCATTCGAGGTAAGTACATACTTATACTTGAAATTCGGTTATTTACATATTATTAACGCATTAAATTGTATTATGCACATGTCACAGGGATATGCGTTTTATTTTATTGACTCTAAACAAACAAAAAATTGGTTATATAAATACCTAAAGCTGGATATGAAAGATTAGAAGATAGCCAAGGTATAATTTAAATAATACATTAACAAAATATTTATAAAAAAATCTATTCACTTAATAGTTCTAATGCATGTTTGTTTTTTTATTCGTGTAGGTACGTTAGATACCTTCTGTATTTTCAACCGACTTCATTTTTTTTGTATGTTTGTTACGCGATTATCTTTTTCCGTTCCATTCTCTCTGTGGTAATTCTTTGACATCAGATTTTATTTTGTTTACAGAAATAAGAAAATTAATTCTAGATCGAGAAAAATTCTAGCGATGACAAATAATTTACAAAATTCCGAAGAACAACCTACTGTTGTGAATTTTTAATAAGCATATTGACGAAAATTATGTACAGCTTAATTTTTTTTAATAGCGATGTTTGGTTTTATACAAAATCTTATAGAACTTTTTTGTACTTTACAGAATTATAGGTAAAAAACATAAGTAAATAATTACTTTTAATTAATTGTTGTACCTTTTCGACATTCTGCATTTGATTTGCTGTACCTAAAATCCTTTTTTTTATTTATTACAACTACTTGCAAGTGGGACTTTACTTAAGTATAGTATAATTTTAAAAGAAACCATACCTATAATTTTTTTGTAACTTTGAAATGAATGTAAAATATATGTTGTTAATTTAGTTAAATTAAGTATTATTATGTACACATAATTATGAATCTGATCTCAGAACTAAATTCCTAGTTCTACATAATTTAGGTAACGTAAAGAATTTTTTATAGGTTTATAAGTAATAACTATTATTTTAAAACAAAGTACAAGTAAACTCAGTGGGACTGATTATTTTGTTTTGTTACCATGTTAGTTTTAACTAAATAAAAAGTTATAAATACATTTAAATTTTGTGTATTATTTTGACTTTGTTCTCAATTAAGACTGAACATAATTTAAATTGGTTTTATTTATACATAATGATGGTGACTAATGATACCGATAACAAAATATTGTAGAATGTGTATTTTACTCAGTCATTTTATATATTTTTATGTTCAATTTACATTCTACATTCTAACAAAAATGCAGTAAATATGATGACAATACTGTACTTTACTCTGCAAACACGATTACATTTTTGCAGTATCAAGCTTTTTACTGCATATTATTCGGTATTCTGAATGATTTTTAGTAAAAATATAACAGCAGTAACAGCTCAGATTTTCTTAAAAACCTCCTCTCATGCTTAATTAAGTCTGAGGATGTTCTTTTTTTTGTGAATAATTCTTGTAACATTTACTCTATAGTTAAAGTGTAAATTTAGCTAAATTCTTCGAAATAACGAAAAAAACGAAGTTTGAAGTAGTTTTTTGCGTTTTTCTCGAAACCGCATTTTTGCACTTACTGCGTTTTAAAACCTGCACGGCAGAGCGATTTCTGTATTAATTTCTAAAAAATATCGTCGTCTGTCATCATCGGCACGTATATTTTCTTTTGTTAATTAACCAAAAAAATATGACGCTATAAGCCCGTTAAAGTTTCGCGTGATCATGCCTTGGTATACTTTTTACTTATACCTGAGTCACACGAGCTTCGACGCGATTTATCTTTGTCTGATTGTCAGAAGAAAAAAATATGTCTCATATCTATACCTACTAATATTATAAAGAGGAATGATTTGTATTTTTGTATGTCGCGAATAAACTTAAAAACTACGGGACCGTTTGAAAAATTCTTTTGCCGTTAGAAAGCTACATTATCACTGAGTGACATAGGCTACTTTTTACCGCGGGAAAATACCTTTTCCTACGGAACAAATAATTTATCGCGGGCGAAGCTGCGCACGGAAGGCTAGTTTTTTTTATAAAGTAACTGATGGACTTTTAAGCAGATCAGACACCTAAATGAAAATCCATGTGATGCACTGAAAACAGGCTCCGGCTCAGCATTGTGCTGCGATAAGCTACAGCGCTGGTATTCTGCCTGTACCCATACCGAGTATAGACGCCGACCAACGTGATATACTCAGCGCATTTCTTTTAAGTAAGTTCCCAGAATATTCCCAATGACGCACAATTGAGATGCTCACAGCGTTTTCCGCGCCGCCAATCGTGCATAGTCTTGTTTGAGCCCTTAGGTAGTTAAAAACTTACTTAGACATTTGCATGTAAATGTAGTGTTGGTAAAATTAACAAAAACGAACAATTAGTAATACTTAAACGTTATTTTATTAAAATTAAACGATTCTATCATGCGTCAACTTCATTAAGGAAAGGCGCTACATTTAATCTTGCTGAAATGAAAAGCGTAACGCGCGCTCAGTTAAGTGGATATGGGTAAGTGTATTCCGCTCGAGTTCTCACGGAAACAATTTTATTTCCAAAACCTTTTAAAGGAATGACTTGCCGATGGCGATTACGTGTTACGTGATAGAAGAACGCCTATTACTGATATAAAGGCTAAAACGGTCGCGCCTTTTCCGCTGCATCTGCGAAAGCAAAGTGGTAAAATGTCACACGGCTCTCGTATTTGTATGCATGATGCAGACGCCAGGCTTTTAGTTGGAGAATGCAACAGAATAAATGCGGTTTCAAGAGTGATATCCCATACATTTGCCATAATACAATTTTATTTTCCAAAATACGTAAGGCGTGTTATCTGTTCGTAGGCAGTTTTTTGCTACAAAGCGGAAAACGCTGCTAGGTATATACCTACTGGTTACGAGCGTAGCGCGTAGCAATAGCAAAGCGTGGCAGCGAATGTGTTAAACGTATAAAAAAGTAAATAAGCACCCTAGTTATTTATTGCGAGCAGATTTTTTACAAAATAAGATCAAAAAAGTGCATCGTAGATAATTTCAACTAAATATTGAAAATCACAATGTGTTCACGTAGAAAGACGTACTTACGTGATATCCCCGTGGCCCGTTAAATGCTCTTAATAATGCCTTAATTGTGAATTCGTACGCTTTGCATAATTCACTGGCTTTAAACGCAGATTTAAAACACATTACAGGGATGTTAAGTGCTTGCCAATCGATTGCGAAACAACGGCGAAGGCTGATGCAGAGGTGTGTTATTCCGAAAGATACGGTCGGACTTCGATTTATGGTTTCTTTGAGGAAAATTTTAGGCTTACGGGATGTTTAATGGAAGATTTGTACATAATATTGGTTTGTACTTAGGTAAAATAATTCTACAAATTTTCTTACCGAGTGCGGACGTGTCTCTGTTCAATTAGTTTTTTTTTTATATATTGAAGATCTATATTAATGGAATAAACGACTAATTGACGTCTATAAGTATAGTTGAAGGTCAGTTTCCGAGGTAATAGAACCTTATAATTAATCGTGAATAATAGTCAATCCTCTTGCTTCTCTAGTGTGATTACTTACCTACTATTGGAAATTCCGTCCGGGAGTTTCAGATTGCAGCGTGTTAAAGGCCGCGGTGCAGATTCTCATTAGGTCCCTTGCACCGACTTGATACGTTCTATCAATCCGGCCACGACTAAGTATCATATGGGCAACCAGCGGCTGGTAGAGTGAATTCTATGATATGTATGGCCGAGACTCCTAAATAAGCTAAGCGACCACTGCATCGGAATCGAGTCGTACGAAGCGGACGGATTTGTTACTTTGTATAGATTTCTCCGGCGTAGAAATGCCAATCCAGTGTACGCAGTACCTAGAAATCTACATATACAAAAGCAACAAATCCGTCCGCTTCGTACGGCTCGCACCAATGCAGTGGACGCTTAGCTTTAGACCGCGAATTGGGCGGCTACTACGAAATTCGAAGTTCGTATCGTGCTGTCCCTTACGCTCTTGTGTTTTAGACTGTTAGCGTGAAAGAAACCGCACGATACGAAGTTTGAAAATCGAATTGGACGCCAGCGAGCAACAGCGCAGCGAGCGTTTTTTCTATACATTACCTACGTGTGTTGCGGTAACCATTGCGTGGCGAGCGCCTCTGTTGCGTAATGTAATGAAAATTAACAAAGAAAACGCTCGCCGGTGCGTTACGCGCCCCGCTTGCCGCTGGTGTCCAGTCCGGGGCCTTATTACACAGTATTCAATTGGCAATATGACCAATCTAATATATAAAAATCTGGCATAGTGTTTGTGGTCACACACACTCCTCTGAAACGGTTTGACTGATTTTTATGTTTTTTTTGTATTTTGGTAGCTATGAGAATAGATCGTAACGTATTTTAACCCTCCTACCCCGCTCCCATTTTTATCGCAATTTCTGGGTCAGCTAGTGGCGATTACTCTACCGACAAGAGAGTAAGTAATTAATAATGATGATAATAATTAATAATTATTAATGATGATGATGATGGGTCAGCTATTGTATTGTAAAAATTCCCGTCGCCGAGCAGAACAAATTGGTCGGATAGAAGTGTCGCTATTGGGTATTATAAGAGGAGTTTACCTGTAAGTGGGGACGGGCCAGGCGTGCGCCGTACACGGCAGCCGGACATCCTGTCCGGTTTGTATGCGACGGTTTCGCGGCTCCGAGCCGACACGTGGTCGCACACCTCCCTTCGGCTCTGTCACTATTAGGTGACCTGATCAAAAGTTAAACAAACTTAAGAGAATATGGATGCCAGGGAGACTTTTTAAAAGTAGGTATTTTGATTACACATGTTGCTGTCTCACTGCAACCTCTACGTATACAGCAAGAAAGGGACAACTGCAGCTCAGACAGTTAGGGGAGAGTAACCTACATATATTGAACTGGCACTTAAATTGGACCACTTCCGTATTTCTACCAAATTACACTATTTATTTACACTGGCAACAAAAAAAAAAGCGATGATGCAAAATGGCGGACTGTTTGTGGCGCTGTCAACGCTTCATTTTTTGTTGCCAGTGTAAATAAATGGTGTAGTTTGGTAGAAATACGGAAGTGGCCCAATTTAAGCGTCGGTTCAATATACGTTACTCTCCCTTAATAGGTAGGTACATAAAATTGATCAAAACAGCATTCGATAGTCCCCACCAACAATAATATTTTTTCTAAAATGATAAGGGGAATGCTGTAACTGTGGCCCTATGTTTTTCTTTTAATGTTAACTAGCTGCCGCCCGCGACTCCGTGTGCGAAGAATTCGTTTGTCGCTATCCCGCCGGAATTACGCAATTTTCCAGGATATAAACTATCTTATGTCCTTTCCCAGGGCTCTGATCTGTCCTGCGCCATCCGCATCCAACACGTTCCCGCAACCTTAGCCAGTTCGTCGCTCCATCTTGTTGGAGGCCTACCCACACTGCGTCTTCCGGTCCGTGGACGCCACTCGAGAACCTTTCAGCCCCATCGCCCATCAGTTCTACGAGCGATGTGCCCCGCCCACTGCCACTTGAGCCTGGCAATTCTTCGAGTTACCTATGTCGTTAACTTGGCACATCTCCGTATCAATTTACAATGTCGTGCACCAATAAACACCGTTAACATTATGTTATTATCAGATTTAATTTGTGGACAAAATAAATTACACTAAAGATCTGTTTCAATATTATCTGATTAGATTCTGGTATCTTATCAGGATCTTTTCAGAGACTGGTGAAACAGGCCATAATACTACTAAACATAAACGAAAAATAATCATGTCCGCCTTCAAACTCTTCATCGGTTACTCCGTTTCTCCGACCCGTTTTTTAAATAGGTATCTAAGAACTAACTCACCAAAGTACTGGCTAGTGTATGCGGCGCCGGTGATCCGGTCCCGGACGCGGCACCGGAACGCACTCCGGTCGCCGGCGTGCACCGCGCTTATGTACAGCGAGCCGTCGTCTAGCCGCTGGTACTTGGAACTCGGGTCTGGGAAAGACAGGTTACTTAGAAATCAAATCGTAGAACGTTGCCCTCCAATGAGCAAAGTAGGTATCCCAATCAGGATCCATTTGTTTCCCATTCAATTGAATGTAATTTTTCCCTTAATTTTT
Source organism: Archips crataeganus (assembly GCA_947859365.1). Classification (NCBI taxonomy): domain Eukaryota; kingdom Metazoa; phylum Arthropoda; class Insecta; order Lepidoptera; family Tortricidae; genus Archips; species Archips crataeganus. Next base: position 10,410,011 of record OX402062.1, read on the forward strand.
GTTATTTATATTTATTTTCCGTCGAAACTGTAAATTTTTCAGAAAGAAGTCTATAGGTTAGATTAGGTTTGTTTTGTAACAAATCTGTACAATTAATGAATTCAGAGTAAAAAGAGTTATGATTATGAATAACAATACTTTATTGTTGAGCCTACTTACACTCATCAAAAGTGCCTCGGGATATTTTTTATCGTTGGACAGTTTTGAACATTTCAATATGTATTACTACTGACTAAAGACATCAAATTTGTCTAGGGATAATGAATATCCCACGACTTTTTTGATGTGTGTATTTTAATAATTACACGTGAGAAAGAGGTTTCAACTTCAGCAACAATTACAGTAATACTCTATACAAAACGTAGTAGGTATATGTATAAAGTTTAATCAAGTTTAAAAGTGTAAGGTGGCTGTGGCAAAGTTATCACTACCGTGGGACCCACAATAGACCTAATCAAGGAAAAACTGGGAGGAGCAGTAAATAAAGTATCCGAGCGAGGGAATCCTTGAGCGAAAAGGCAAAAGAATGCGAGCCACTAGGACCGTAAACAAATGAGGGCTGTCAGACGCGGCGGTGGAAGCCTGCTGTCAAGCTTGCTGGAATTTCAAACGTAAATGGTGAAGGTAAGGTCGAAAATCGCAGTTTTAGTGTGAGCAGACAAACAATTCAATAAAGTATCGCTGTCTAACTGTCGAAGCAGTGCCTGATTCTGAAAACCTCATCAGGTTGCAATGCAACGAGCCACAACGTCGTTAAGTTCTAAGCGATTGAGCTAGTTTAGTATAAAACATAAAATTATAAGTAAAATTGAGCCAATGATACGTGATTGTAGGTTCTGAACGGAACATATTAATAATAATGCTAAACAACAATTTTGATCGTTGTAAATTTTGACATATTGTGAACTGACTGTTTAGGCGGTACACATTTGCCGAGAATAATAGTGTAGTCAATAATAGTCCATATAAATTGAAACAAGATTTTTTTGCTGATTGTCTAGTCGACCAAGAAATTCCTTTACCACCCTAAGGTTCAATATCAGTTGTATGGCTTAAGACATCAAAGGCTATTTACACTTACAAGTCAATGTGACAATCAGCCTTATTGTTTTTATTCTGATGTAGGAACTGTTATTAAAAATGGTAAAGCACTTACTTGGTCGACTATACTTGCATTGCCAACCAACCAACATAATGTAGGTACACCAAGTTTGTAGTAAATGCAATCACTGGTAGTGGTTTCATTAAATTCGACTTCCAAAAATTTGACCCAAACATAGTTCCTACCTATCTATCTACCTAACTAACATGGCAAGCTAAATAAAGTCTCATGAAAATGTTTCTTATTCCTTTACGCTTATTGTTTAAAGCGCTGAAGCTTGCTTTCGCGATCACCATTTCTGTCTGTCAAACGGTATGACACGGCGATAGAAAGAGATGGTGAAAGCGATGGCAAGCGTCCGCGCGTTAGACAATACGGCCTCTAAACAATTAATTATGGCGACTGTCAAGATTCCACGGGACTAAAAAAATAAAATTAAGTCAGTTGTGCACAGATTAATGTATAGGTAATCTATATTATATATATATATATATGATTGACGCCACGTAATTTTTTACCTGATAAATTGTTGTTATAACATTTATGTCACATTATACTTCAAACACAATTTGGCATGAATGAACTAAGCCCCTAATTTCTGTAGAATTATCATGATATATTCATATTCAATTTGCACCGCGTTGCTTTCGTCTGTTGGCACCTCTCGCCCTACCGTCGGCGTTTCATTTTAAAGTAGGGTTGCCATACGTCCCGGTACGCCGGGACATGTCCCGGTTTGAAGCAAGGTGTCCCGGCGTCCCGGCCGATAAGCAAATTGTCCCGGTTTAAAAATCATAGTAATTTAATAGTGGGCTGGACTTGGTAAACAGTAATATACCTAGCGGCAGCGCATGCTACACGCTGCGCTCGTAGCCGATAATGTGCATTTTCACCAATATAGCGAAAAGCGCCAACAAACAGAAAACCCTAAAAAAAAAGTAAAAAACTCGCTGGCATTGAATGGCTGTGTTACAAGTTGTTTTGTGTTTAGGCAAGGACTAAACCTTTAAAGTTACCTATTGCTGTAATACAAGTTTCTTTTTTTCTACCTTTACTAGTTTTTCTTTAAATGTCCCGGTCTGAGTCCCCACACTTATGGCAACCCTATTTTAGAGCCGTGTATTTTTCTTCTCAAAATAAGATATGTGATGAAAATGTAATTGCGTGTGTCGTCTCATACTTGACAAGTATTTTGATGAGAAAAAATTCAGCGAGAATTTCCTTGAGAACACTTTGGGCTACATTTGCGAGATAGCTTTCATTCCATTTGCTCGTTTAATTGGAGAGAAAAGTACCTACTTACTTTACAGAGGAGACGTGGTTGTTAATATCAAATATATTTATGGGAGTTAAGAGGAAATCAAAAGAATAACTCTGTCTTGAAATAACAACCTAATATTGGAGTATGAAAATAAAAAGCAACTCTGGAAACCACTTTTAGTGTAAAAGGATAATCTCGGAGTTCCAAGGTAAAGTCCTGTTGTTCTAAACTTAGAAAGTGAAACTACTTAAACATAATGAAACATAATAAATAAGTCATGAAGTCGTGATATATTTATAGTTGTATAATAATAATAATAATAATGTGATTTAATTTATTATAATACTAGGTAATTTAATTTATTCTGAGGGACAAGTAGTGTGATCCCCGTTCAGGTTCGTACCTGGTGCAAAGGATTTCTTTGGCTATTCAGCGGGGCAACGCTGCCAGCGTCATGGGGACCTTTGGGCCGGGCGCGATTCGAGACGAGGATTATAAGAAAAAATGTTTCTTGCTTTTTTTTTTTTAATTTATTTTAGCTATAAGGATATTTAATCTACAAGTTAAGTATGAAGTATCTTTTTCTATTTATTTTTTATTTTCTTCAACTTCATTTTTTTTATTACTTTTTACGGTCATCCCGTGAAACCATATATTTCAAACTAAATACAAACTGAAATATAGATGCACAGAAAAAACCCCAGAAAAAAGACCAATGCTGGGAATCAAACCCAGGTCCTCAGCGTTCCGTGCTGCGTGCTTACCCCTACACCATCACTGGTCTAGAAGTTAGCGACGAATCTTTCACATACATCGTACACTTCAGTCTGTTATAATCACATTAGGCAGTGATAAAGCGCATCTATGTTAATGCCCTCTACCGAGAGACTTCAACACTCCTTCGGAGCTACCCGCTTACCTGGACCAAGAGATGGCGCTACTAGGCCAACTTTTACAAGTTAAGTATGAAGTATCTTTTTCTATTTATTTTTTATTTTCTTCAACTTCATTTTTTTTATTACTTTTTACGGTCATCCCGTGAAACCATATATTTCAAACTAAATACAAACTGAAATATAGATGCACAGAAAAAACCCCAGAAAAAAGACCAATGCTGGGAATCGAACCCAGGTCCTCAGCGTTCCGTGCTGCCTAATGTGATTATAACAGACTGAAGTGTACGATGTACGGGAAAGATTCGTCGCTAACTTCTAGACCAGTGATGGTGTAGGGGTAAGCACGCAGCACGGAACGCTGAGGACCTGGGTTCGATTCCCAGCATTGGTCTTTTTTCTGGGGTTTTTTCTGTGCATCTATATTTCAGTTTGTATTTAGTTTGAAATATATGGTTTCACGGGATGACCGTAAAAAGTAATAAAAAAAATGAAGTTGAAGAAAATAAAAAATAAATAGAAAAAGATACTTCATACTTAACTTGTAAAAGTTGGCCTAGTAGCGCCATCTCTTGGTCCAGGTAAGCGGGTAGCTCCGAAGGAGTGTTGAAGTCTCTCGGTAGAGGGCATTAACATAGATGCGCTTTATCACTGCCTAATGTGATTATAACAGACTGAAGTGTACGATGTATGTGAAAGATTCGTCGCTAACTTCTAGACCAGTGATGGTGTAGGGGTAAGCACGCAGCACGGAACGCTGAGGACCTGGGTTCGATTCCCAGCATTGGTCTTTTTTCTGGGGTTTTTTCTGTGCATCTATATTTCAGTTTGTATTTAGTTTGAAATAGATATTTAATCTGTTTAAATTAAATATTTTTAATTTAATTTCTCTTTAATTTATTTAATCTGTAGATAAAATGTTTTGTTTTGGAAATACCAAGGTATTGAAGCAAAAAGTCTTCGAGACTAATTTCATCTTTTTTTCTTAGGTACATAAAACTGACCCATCATTCACCTCTATTTTTCACTTGATGATAAGTACAGACGAGGCCAAAGGTGTATCTCACTGGTTCAGGAACAGCCTATTCACTCTAGCCTTGAAGAGCCTTATGTTGTATCTATCTGGTAATACAGACGATGGGAGGGAATTCCATTTCTTAGAAGTTCGTATGAGAATAGATGAAGTAAACCAATGAATGCTAACCTCATACATAACCGAAAATGTTCCCCTCACAATACAATACAATACAAATATTCTTTATTGATCACCAAAAACAGTACAGTGACATTACAAAAATAAAAATTCAGGTAGACAATAGGCTCACCTGGATCTCCGTGGAAAAAATGGAGATGTAGTAATTTCTGCTAATCTGATACGAGTATAAAACAATCAAGTTCAATGGATTCTTTATTAAGCCTTATTCCAACGTGCAAGGAATATCATGAGAGTTGGTCGAGATAGCTAAGCCAGTGTTCCGTCACTCCAAACAATAGAGAACCTTCTTGACAATCGCTGTCGTTGAGACGTAATTAAACTATTCTTCGACAGTTGACACTTGAAAATATACTCTGCGGCTGCTACTTACACCACTAAGGTGAGCCGGCTGGTAGCAGAATGTAGTGATTCTCAAATGAACGTCAAATCTGTTGGTATCTAGGTACAATTTAGATATGTGATTTGTGACTGGGCTATAAGGCGCAAGCCACACAGAAGAGACGTGGAACGGAGGCGCGTCGCAGTCATGGTGCCCTTTCAATTAGATTTCATACTAAATATATAGAAACATTGCGATCCAAAGCAAACAGAAGAGACGAGGTGGAGATGCGGCCTCGTCTCAGGCGCCGTGAGTCCGACGCGCCCCTGCCCCACGTCTCTTCTGTATGGTTTGCACCTTAGTGATCAATTTACTACGGCACGGCACGTTATTTCTCGCACTTTGTAAAAAACCTCAAAGCTAAATAAGAAATATGAAAAATAAGTGCGAGTAAACACTAATAGTTTCTGATTAAGAAATGGATGTGGTACTGAATCTCTCCCATAATAAGGTAGAGGCGATTTAGCGACCACATGCATTGAGTTGGAAATTCAACCTTATTGATTTCATTATACATCACAATTTCCATTGTAATTATTGAAAGTACGATTAGCTTTAAAAATATCCTTTGTAAGGTATGTATAATTTGATAGCTGCTTCTGATTTTATGGTAGTATGCTCCAAGAACTGGGGCCTTATTAAGGGTTAAGAAAGAATAGAAAAATATTTTTTTTTTTCGAAAAATTACCTTAAAACCTTCATAGTATAAAGCTCAAACAAATTCAAATACCTAATATCGGAATATTCTATTACCAAGAGGGATAAAAAAGTGCGACATAAATTTTATTAGCTTCTCCTCTCGGGAAATTGAAAGACTCTTATATTATGATAAAATAAGATTAGCGTTAGAAGCGCTTTCTTGTTATATTATCTCAGATAAGTATTAGTAGCATACTGTAACCGACGTATTTTTATGTTTTACCTTTTTATCATTTTCTCATTAAAGAAGAATACAGTGGATGATCTAATATTAACCATTATATTATCACAACCCCTACTTTATTCGATTTAAGATTATAGTGCTGTTATACACAACATCTGAAATGAATATGTCGCACTGCACTATGCTATAATGATATGATATAATCCTATATTATCATCTATGACTACCATGGCTAATGAAAGGGTCAATAAAGATATAGCTAAGGTTCCTGTGATGATGTGTCATCAGTGCTTTTTGTGCTAACCGTGACGCTCTACCTTCGTTGAACCTTTCGGTTGTCTCAGTGTTCTATCATCAATCGTCATCACAGACTACTCTTCGATGTGCGGTGTGATGACGGTAATTAAGTATATTTTCGTTCATTGCACTGTTGAAACGCTTGTCTCAGATTCCACACAACTATAAATTTAAAACACACGCAATGTATTAAAAAATAGTCGTGGTCGAGTTGTCTTAATGTACTTATGAGCGTAAGCTAAAAAAAACGCTAATACTTCCTTCCCTGACCATTCAGTGTGCGCGACGCAATGGACGCATCGCGATGGTACCACGGATATCCTGGTAGCTTAACTGTTTGCTAGGCCTAATTTCAACTTATTTTTTTGTTACATTATTATTGTAATTATAAGACCATAAGCTACCATATGTTTCTGTGAATAAACGAATCATTCATTCATTCATTCACACCACCGAGAGGCCTTCACTATTAACGAAGGCTAAAACGTATAGACCAATTATTGAATTATAACTACCAGCTGTGGGAACACTCTTCTCCTGATGCCTTTCAGGCCTTACCTGTATGGCGGAGCACGCTATAACCATCCTCCGTGAACCATTCTGTGTTCACGACGCGGTCGGCGCAGTGCGATGGCACCGAACACCGTAATATTGCCGCGTTGCCCGCCATCACATACTCGTCTGGGACGTGCACATCCCACGGCATGTTTAATGCTGAGAACAACAAAAAAGGTAATGATGCTTTATCAAAGTTGGACAGAAAGGAAAAATAATGAGGAGATTTTGAGGTTATTTGGAGAAAAGAGATGCTTGCTATAAACTATTGAGATACGTAGAGGAAAGACAATAGGGCAACTAATTTGGCTTGATAGTTTTTTTTAGAAATATTTTGGAAGGAATAATTGAAGGGAGGAGAGGAAAAGGAAGTCCGGGATTAAATTGTTTCATACAAAGAGAAAGTTAACAATGGTCATATCAAGGAGTCAAAAACTGGCAAAAGGGATTACAATTACGCCACCGGCAAGAGTGCAACGCTTAAATTTTGATGACGAAGGTAACTAAAATGTATTCTTTTACAAGAGCTGTAAATGATTTAACGAAACTAATTATAGGTGACATCTATAGGCAAAGATCGTGAGTTTATAATTTTCGTATGACATGTTTGTGAAGTGCGTCAAAATCACAGAACTGATAATAATAAAAGGAATTGAAATATTGTCGTGTGTGTTTCTTTCTAGAAGCTTCTCCCTCCAGCTTCTTAATGCCCAAACGCTTTTTGTACTTTCGTAGGTTTTAGTAGGTTACGGTACTCACAAATGAAATGTAAAGCTTATTGAAACTTTTTACAACCCCATTTTGTGAGCAATCGAAATCGTTACAGAATAAACTAAAAAAATAAATATACGGCTTTTTACCCATACAGGTTCCTCGCAATTTTAGATCGCGTGACATTTATACTGCTCTTATTATTAGTTCTAAGTTGTAAATATAATATGATCGCGTTGCTGACGTTCATTTATCTTTACTTCTTATTTAATATATATATATATATATGTATATACATATATATATATTATACACCGTGAAATTTTAGTGGTTGTTTTCCCGAAACGAGGTGATTTAGTATCGATTGTACAATCGATTTATAATTACTATTTTGACTAGAGTCAAAAATCCAATTGTGAAAAACGAAAGTAGAAAATGACCGCAAACCAATAGTAACGCTTCGTTGGTACAAGTAGCGTACGATCGTACGATAGGTTAGATACCAACGAAGCGTTACTATCGGTTTGCGGTCATTTTCGACTTTCGTTTTTCACAATTAGATTTTTGACTCTAGTCAAAATAGTAATTATAAATCGATTGTACAATCGAAACTAAATCACCTCGTTTCGGGAAAACAACCACTAAAATTTCACGGTGTATATATATGTATATATTTTTTTAAATATTTTATTACCGTACCTACCCGGCTAGCAAGTTTTATTAAAACTGTCTTTTACCCGACACTGTCAAAATAGTTCTCAGTGGAACTGTTTAAATCCATTTGCTGCCGCAACTCCCAGCAAACATAATGTATAAGTACCCACATGTTTAGAACTAACGGAACAATAACAAGCATAACAAGACACAAATGCGTAGGTTTAATATGAGTGGGAGTGTGATCCTAGTGGATTTAAAATATCAAATGACAAATAGCGTAGGTGTTATTTGAAGCTTAGTCTGTAATAGTATAGTACATGAAACATGATCTAAAATAAACAAAATACTTATTTGAATCTCACTTGTTTCATCGGAAGCTACTTAAGTTAGAACAAAGACACCGTAAAACAATAATTCCGACGACTAATTACGACTCAAGTAAAAATACACTTTATTTGAAAGATGAAAACCAGATTAATTTTCAATTAAATGAATAGGTAACTTTAATTTCAATACTAGATGAAAAAAACCCGCCAGTATGATTCCCGTTCCCATGGGAGTTCCGGGAAAATATATATCCTATGTCACTCGCGGCACTCAGACGAATCTAATGACACCTCACACTTCAAAATATATATCCTATGTCACTCGCGGCACTCAGACGAATCTAATGACACCTCACACTTCAAAATATATATCCTATGTCACTCGCGGCACTCAGACGAATCTAATGACACCTCACACTTCAAAATATATATCCTATGTCACTCGCGGCACTCAGACGAATCTAATGACACCTCACACTTCAAAATATATATCCTATGTCACTCGCGGCACTCAGACGAATCTAATGACACCTCACACTTCAAAATATATATCCTATGTCACTCGCGGCACTCAGACGTATCTAATGACACCTCACACTTCAAAATATATATCCTATGTCACTCGCGGCACTCAGACGAATCTAATGACACCTCACACTTCAAAATATATATCCTATGTCACTCGCGGCACTCAGACGAATCTAATGACACCTCACACTTCAAAATATATATCCTATGTCACTCGCGGCACTCAGACGAATCTAATGACACCTCACACTTCAAAATCCATTGAGCCGTTTACTTTCAGCTGCTTTAAAACAAATAAAATTAGTTGTGTAGTCAATTGAATGACTAGCAATTGCCACATAAAATTTAAAAGAGAATCGTGTTTTGACAGAACATAAAAAGTGTGTCAGTTGGTTGGCGGTATCGTCACCCCTATTACTAATTACCTAAATCCAGTAACAGATCAAGTGGTCGGGTATATTTGTTTATGATTAAGCTTTAGTTTGGCTTCGATTTAATTTCACAACTAACATATTTTCTACGAAACCTTCTACCTTTAGAGAGTACAGAGTTAAGCGCGGTGCTCTATCTCACGTAGTAAATATGTATGTAGTAGCGGTGCCGAGAGGACTTCGAAATATGTTACAGGTGAAAACTATCCCGTAAGCCGCGCTAAGCCCGCCGCTGCCGAAAATCCCTGATCTGGGTGTCAGAGCCAGAGACACGTTCTGTCAATGCAATATATTTATAATCCCGACGTCAGCCGATCAACTCAAGGTAATGTCCTACCGAGACTAGTATTTGCTACCGAAATCAAATCGGTATGCGTTTCAGTTTCGGCCAAAACCGAAACCTTATTTGAGGGCTAATCTAGTGTTAGTATATTAGGGTTCCATGCAACCAAGAACCTTTATTGAAGTGAAACTTCTAATGCGACTTCCAACAAGCGTTGCGTTAAATGCGTTGCGTTAAAGTACGCAACGCAACGCAACGCTGGTTGACGTTTACGAGACATTCGCATTGTATTATATACTAACGGATGTTATAAACTTCGTCAGTGCGATCCGGAACAATTGCGTGGTTTAGTATGAAAACTTGTAAAAATCAAAACTATTTTAATGGTAGATCGTAGAATAAAGTATTTTAAACGTATTTAGTAAAAAAAGTATTGAATATCTTTGAGGATTACGAAAAATCAAGAAAAATTATTGAAAATAACGTGCGCACGAGGAGTAACGCCATCTAACGACGAGTTATGTAACTTGTTTCTCTAGCGCTGTAGTTGGTTGCTTGCTAGCTGCTTCTTTGCTTTGGGTTATTGCATTAAGGTTCATATTGATGTATAAGTGCCTTTTTTATTTCCACATTACGAAGTTTCACTTCTTCCGCGCGGAGGAGCTGCACGCACGATTTTATTTATTTATTCATGCAATGATGATTATAGGATCATTCATGTGCCTGTCTGTCTCTCTGCCCATCGAGCCAATTTACTCCGAATAGATTAAGTTGAATTTCGTTTTTTTATCCCCTGAGCATCACTATGTTGCCACTCGTTTGTAACCATATTTTGTTATGTTACTAAATGCACTGTTGTGCATGTTGTTGTTTTATAGGTATTTAGTTAAGTTTTTGTATTTTTTTGTAATGCAGAGTAATAAATTTTTAGCTGTCGGTTTCACTGTTCTTATCAAGTTAAATTGTAGGTTAAATGGTTCCATCTGAAGGTCAGCGTCGGCTGCAAGGCCGACACTATACTGAGTTAGGACCATTTCGTGACAATTTATCTCTACTTTCGTTTTTCTTTCGTTCTTTGAGAAAGCATGTCACGTAAATGTTTTTTCTCAAACATGCTATGTAATATTGACGTTATGTTCCTTATAATACGCCACGAAGTGTCACAATGCAGGTGCGGCTAGACGAGAGGTCAATAATGGAATTTCGTACAACATTGCTGGCCAAGGCCAGCAAAGTGATCGTCTATTGTTTCATACCATGACGTTTGTAGGTCTATGGCATCATAGCATTTAGCCATTAAAAAAAAACTATAAGCAATATTTGCGTTTTGGTTCATTATGACATTCTGCTACTACGCTTATTTAAGGTAAGGTAAGATGGTGATGGTGATGGTGATGATGGTAATGGTGGTGGTGATGATGATGATGATGGTGATGATGATGTTGATGGTGGTGATGATGGTGATGATGAAGACGACGACGATGGTGATGGTGATGGTGATGATGATGATGATGATGATGATGATGATGATGATGATGATGATGCATGTTTGAGAAAAACTCTATACAAGCCTTGGCCACGAACAGGGATTGCCGGCCTCGTATCCCTAGATGGCCTCGTTAACACTCGGCCATCTATATCTACTCGGCCGGCAATCCCCTATTTCGCGGCCGCTGCAGTAATGTACTATTCTTTCTTTAATACCTGCATGGATATGTATGTTCCTTGACAGCACAACGAAGCCGGAGCTAAACCGGACCCGGCACCGGTAAGTGCCAGCGTGCACGTCCCTCCGATACCGGGCCGCCGGGAACGGTGGGAACTGGAGTGAGCCGTTCGCCAGCACGTGCCGGAGACCGACGATTGTGGAGACGGGCGAGTTGTCGAGGAGCCAGTCCAGCTGTAGAAAAAAAATACTTAAATAAAAAATAAATAAATAAATATTAGGGGGACAATCTTACACAAATCGACCTAGTCCCAAACTAAACAAAGCTTGGACTATGGGTACCAGACGACGATGAACATACTTATATAGATAAATAAATACCTACTTAAATACATAGAAAACATCCGTAACTCAGGAACAAATATTCGTGCACATCACACAAATAAATGCCCTTACCGGGATTCGAACCCAGGACTTCTTGCTTCGTAGGCAGGGTCACTACCAACTAGGCTAAAGCGGTCTTAAATATATTTTTTTGGCCTGCTGTGTGTAAGTCGTGGTAGCCTTGTGGTGTCATCTATGGCCTCACAAGCAGAGGAGCCTGGGCTCGCGACTCTGAGTTATTCGAAATTTATGTGCGAAATTACATTTGGGTTGGGGGTGTTGAGTCGGGCTTGTCCCGTAGAAAGTTCTCAACATCATGTGTACCTAATCACATTGTTGAGCGCTACACAAAATATCTACATACACGAGTCACTCAATACACAAAGCTTTCGATTATTAATTTTCGGTTTATTTTCACTAAATGCGTTTTTTGAAACTGTTCCAAAATAAAAAAGTTCCCGGCTTACATGAACGAAAAATTTAAATCAAACTGACAATTCGTTCTAATGTTTATTGAATAAGTAAGGCGTTACTTTGCGGAGGTCCATATCAATGAACTCAAATTACTTTGCTCACCCGCGAATTTCTTGTTTCTTTTTTGAAAGTCGCGGGTAAGCAAAGTATAGGTGAAAAACTTAAGTAAGTCACCTGTTGTATGTAATAGTAATGCGTCCGTATAAACACATTGACGTTCCAAATTTCAAAAATGTCTTAAGTTCCATATTATTTCTGTGCACTACTACATACAACCATGACTTACTTAAGTTTTTCACCTATAATCATTTTAATTCATTAATCTGTGATAAAGTAAACAATTGCCACCTGCGCCATCTGTAAGTACGCCAACTAAGTTACTTGTCAAGTCGTCCTCGCAACTCGAAAGAACATGCGCAGTCAAAACCCCTTCCTGTCTTTATTAGAAACTGATTACAAAAACAGGAAGTGTGCAACAGGCACTGAGAGGTCGGAAAAAGTTCGCAAATAAGTAGGTATAAAGGAAAGAGCGATTATCCGGGCATATGTATGTCGGAATAAGGGGTTTCATGTGTTACAGTAAGTACAAAAACTTCATCATTGTATTTGAACATTTTGGGTATAAAATAAATAATGATGATGCCTCAAATAAATAAAATAAATAAATAATAATGATCACCGAGAGCTCTGTTGATCTGCAGCCTATAAACTTTTTTTTAATAAATACGATTAAGTTTTAAATAAGTGAACTGAAACAATTAGGTACTGTGCTCATCCGAGACCTTTACTTTTAAAGTCGCGGGTGAGCAAAGTATTTGCATCAGTTCATTAATATGGACCTCTGCAAAGTAGGGCCTGATTCAATAAATTATTTCAAACAAGTGTTTGATTCAGGCGTTACATACATTGCGGAGTTTATGACCATTACTGACTTTTACCTTGATATTCAGTTTCCAATTTGTGCAAAACCATTTGCAAATTTGAGGTTTGAATTTAATAGCGAATTATTTTGCAAGGTAAAGCGAAATTTGATAGTAAATTAATTTACGTACAGAAAATGTGGAAATTAATTAAGAATTATTTGGCTATTTGCGTTTGATGGCAATGGCCACGCAATGCTGAAATGTAGAAGTAACTTCGAGTTGATCGAAAAACAAACCACAAAAGTGTCCAAAGAGAGTTCCTCGTAAGGATTTTACCCCAACTAACTCGAACACGACAGAATCGTGGTTAACTTGGTATCGAAATTCAAACGAAACCTCGCTACAAAGCACTTTGTTGAGTCGAGAGATTAAGTATAGGTAGAAGCTCTTTAGAAACTACTTATATTTGACACTGGAGTCATTGGAAAAGAAGGTGGTTTGTGATTAAGTTTATTGGTTGTTTGTGTATAGGAAGGAAGAGGCATAAAAACTGGCCAAGAGGGAGTCTAGCGCACGAGTGATATAAATATACTAGCTGTTGCCCGCGACTCTGTGAAGAATAAGGGTATTAAAAATAGGCTACGATTTATTCTCAGAGATACCAAATATAGAGAAAAAGTTTCATGAAAATCGGACAAGCCGTTTCGGAGGAGTTCGATAAAAACACCGTGACACGAGATTTTTATATATTAAAAAGATTAGATATTTCTGTTTCTATTACTGTTTGAACAATAATAAATAAATAATTAAATTCACAGTAAATAGCTCAAGGCTGTGTCGAGGAAATAACGACATAATTGCGTTTGTTAGATTCCTTACTAAATCGTTATTTCTAAATCTTAGTCTATGTGGGTCATAAGTTGGACATTTAAGGATTTACTCTATAAGTCGTACGCTTTAGAAACACGATTACTTATACTTTGCTCGAAAGAAATTAAATCCAAAGTTAACTCTAAAAAATAATGGATTCCCTTAGTACAACGTAAATACTTAACGGAACGTAATGAGTTTTTTTATAATAACAAAACTACTTATTTTCCGTAACGTAGGTATACGACTTACATCTTCAAAATATCTATTGTTTTAATGATACGAAGGAAATAAGTACATTCGCGCGCGTTCCGCCCATCCTAACCTGAGCCGCCACGATTCCCTCCTGTCCGCGACTCCGCCGAGACACCCTTCACAATAATACATAAAATCGATTAGAGCCAAAAGCTCGGCGCCCTCTTAAAAATTGTGTTTTTTTTGTATGGTAAAAATTGTGTATCTATTAAATTTTGTAAAGTGCCCAATCCGCATTGCGCCTGCGTGGGAACTTCGGCCCAAGTCCTCTCATTCTGAGGGGAGGCCTGCTGTACCCTGCAGTGGGACGTATATAATTATAAGCTGGGATGATGATGAAATGTTTTAAAAAGAACAATTTGGAAGTGGATGAACCAATTCTTCTCTTTATCATCATCATCAATTCAGCCGAAAGAAGTCCACTGCCAAATATAGACCTCCCCCAAAGGCTCGTCAAACAGATCAGTCCTGAGCCATCCGCATCAAACGCGTTCACACAACCTTAACCAGGTAGTCGCTCCATCTTGTTGTAGGCCTACCTACACTCCGTTTCCAGGTCCGTGGACGCCAATTCTTCTACTCGATGTAAAAACAAATAAAGAACTATGTTGAAATCAGTTCGTTCAGTCCGGGGTTACGATTCCATAAACAGACACGAAATACAGACACTACAGTTCGGAGCTACTAACTTATTTTACACCCAATTTTGTCTTTGTTTTTGTCATTGTAGCCTACACAGTTGCATAGATATACCTATAAAGCGAGAGCTACTACTAACCCCCCCCCCTTACAAAAAAAGGAAGAAAAAAACCTTAACAAAAATAACTGGTAGGTAAAACATCATCACAAAATCAAAGTCAATAGACCCTTGATAAAAATTTTCACAGTGCTAAAAGAAAAAGAATACAGAGTAATGACGCAAGACACAACAATTTTAACTTATTGCACAACTTTCTTGGCGTAAAAAAGCAAACTTGTTGAGGCGTTGCGGTTTTTGCGACAGCTAATACGCTACAACGCGATATTTATAGCGCTCGAGGGAATATTCGAGAACGTTATTCGGCTCCCCAGTGCGTCCTTTACGCACAAGGCCTTGTTACCAACTTTTATATATGAGTAAACTGACGCTTTTCATGCACAATGCGTAAAAAATATAGTAGTTTTAAAACTACATTGTCATGAGTATTTTAATCCCTCTGCTCCTTTCCGAGTGATTCCGTTTCTTGCTGGCCTGTCCATACCTCTTCCAAAACGTACGGTTAATCCACCACAGCGTAATCTACTAGGGTGCGGAATTTACCAACCTCCATCAGGCAAGTGCCCTCCGTAGTGTCGTTCAGGGAGGCTTGAATGTGGCTCATACCATCTCCTTAAATATTGGGAATACTGCTTCGTTTATTGTGTTCTTAATTTATTGTATGTATTATGTTTTGTATATACTTTAAAACAGGTTTATTTTTATGAGTGTATGCATTATGTTGTACCATTTTTATCATATTGTATGTAGGAACCTACTTCACCTTACTTCAGATTTTTAAACTCATTCTTTGCTGGTCTCTTAAAGTGATAAGTTCGCCTTTGTTACATGTGTCTCAACGGTTATCAATCTTGTGTTTTTCTTTATATTTGTACAATGTCAGGTTTTCATACATAGATACTTAAATGCTGTATGAAATTGGTCAGGAAATGGTGGGAAGTCTTACCAATAAAAAGTTCTGAACATTAGTTATAACAAAATGTATCTGGTAGGTATTAGGCCAAATCTGAAAGTGACAGACAAATAAAAATGAAGATAAGATAAGAGAAAAGACGTAAGATATAAAAAAATATGTCAGTGAATGATCTAAACTTTTAAATCAGGGTAGTTCCTAGTTCGCCACTTCATGCTCAGACATTTCCAGGGCCGGATTTATGGGAGGGCATCCGGGGCCACAGCCCCAGGGCCTCGAATAGAGACTTCGAAATAGTATTAAATGAAATCTCGACTTAAAAAAATTAGGTAATTTTATTTCAGAAATAATTTGTGGCCAACGGGCCTAGACTCCTTTAATGCCCCGAGGCCTCCAGACCTCTAAATACAGCCCTGGATATTTCTCTCGAGATAAGTAGGTTGCTCTGTGCCTGACACGTTTTTTTCACGTTAGGTAATATGATCCACGTGCCGGTAACTCGTTTTTACCGTTCCAACATTGTTTTGTACGCAGACGCCCGTCCCAGTCCTTCATGCTCTGCTTTCCCATAATGTAATGTAATAAATCTCACAGAAGGTTAGCTCCATACATCAGTGTCGAAAATTTAAGTAAATTAATTTATATAAAGCATGTCACAAGGGAGAATCCAGAACTGAGATGTAAATTATCCAATTAAGAAAGCTTATCATTTCGCTGTGAATTTGAAGTGAAACTTTGTTGTAAGTTTAGGATAATGGTTCGTTTATTTGACTAATTTTATTGTGAAACTTTGTGGAGTAAACTCCCTTGTACTTGTCTAAGGGTGCTTTTCCACTAAAAAGGTGCTACGAGTATGCTATGTATTTCAAACTAAATACAAACTGAAATATAGATGCACAGAAAAAACCCCAGAAAAAAGACCAATGCTGGGAATCGAGCCCCAGCATTGGTCTTTTTTCTGGGGTTTTTTCTGTGCATCTATATTTCAGTTTGTATTTAGTTTGAAATATATGGTTTCACGGGATGACCGTAAAAGTAATAAAAAAATGAAGTTGAAGAAAATAAAAAAATAAATAGAAAAAGATACTTCATACTTAACTAGTATGCTATGTTGCTACGGATGCATTTGATTTCCTCCAATCATAATCATTGGTCCACAAAGCATAGCACTGTTGAAAACGGGTTCAAATAAGCTATGTTTTTATACGGAAAGATGCGTGCTGTAAATGCGTGCTCTGGATGATATCCTCGAATGGCTACACAGCCTAGCATTATTGGAATCGGCCACATAGTTTCGTAACGACTTTCTCATCCTCGCACCATAGCTGAAAGTACAGCACATCTCTTGTGGAAAATCAGCCTTACCGCTGTAGCTGTGCTGTTTAGGGCCGGGACACACCGTTGAATATTTTAAAAGGCTCAACGTTTCCCAGCGCCTGACACACAAATCCCCAGACTTAATGTATAAACCGGTCCTATTTTTTTAACAATACCCTTTTCAGGCGTAATTATTGATGTGAGCGTGAGCTTCACGCTTGAGTTCCCAACTCGCGCTGACATTTATATTAAACGTAATTGTTATTGATGTTTGGGAATTAGCTGCTGAGGACTTTATTAGAAACAGTATGAAGTAAAAGAAACTGGAATAATTATTAAATTATTACTTCGGACTAAGACTAGGGATTTAACCGATATTCGTTTAGTATCCGTTACCCTACTAATAAGTCGTGGTAGCTTAGTGGTTTATCCATGGCCTCTCAAATAGACGAGTCCGGGCATGCACCTCTGAGTTTTCGAAATTTATGTACGAAATTACTTTTGAAATTGAGCATGAGCTTTACTGCGAAGAAAAAAATGGTGAGGGAATTTACACACACCTGCAAATACATTCAATGGTGTGTGTGAAGTTCCCAATCCGTGCTGGACCCGCGTTGGATCTACAGCCCAAGCCCTCTGAAAGGAGACCTGTGCCCTGCAGGGGAACATATATATAGGTCGAGACGAATGATCCGGTATCCACCTTATCGTTAGGCAATATCGAATAGTAAATTTTCATGCCATTTAAAATAACCTGAAAGAGGCCTACTACAAGAAAGTTGAAAAGGCTAAGAAGAAGAAACCTATTAAACAAAACCAAAGCTTCTGTAATGGATTGAACGAAACCTGCAGGCAGAGCGCATAGAGCGTGTTATGCAAAACTCAAATTAAATGTACTACTTATTGCCGGGCAAATATTCAGCGGACGGATTTTTAGATAGGTATCCGGCCAATGATCAAGTATGGGCAAACTACTAGTCGTTGAGACTTTTTGTTTGATTATGTTTATACTGTCTAATTTTCACAAGCGCTTAACTACATAAGTACTTTTCAACTTTGAATGTTATTAAAAGTAATTGCAAAACACTATCGCTACATCGCTAGTGAAAAATAGTCGCTTTGAAGTTCCATTATGTAGTACGTATGCCAGCTGTCGTTTAGGGTACGTCTCTTGCAATATTCATGCCTTTTATCTGAACGCGCGTTGTTTCCCTATCCCAGTTTGTCTAGCGATCCTCAGCGAAACCTACTCTAGGTTAAGACCGTGCTGTATGTGACATGGTTAGCGCTTTGTTAAATGTCAGATGGCTTATATCAGAAGTTCCCAAGTTCTCAACCGGGGTGCATGCCCATGATGATGATGATGGTATTTTTGAAAGAGTTGGCTTTTCACAGTTAAGTAGCGTCGTCAGTCGATACACTAAGCTTTTTTTTTTTAATAGCCTGTTTCAGTGTCCCACTGCTGGGCAAAGGCCTCTCCCCTGGACTTCCAACTCGGCCTGTCTGCACTTGTGTTTGACCAGTCGCTCGAGAACGTGTCTAGGTCATCCCGCCATCTTCGCCTTGGCCTGCCGCGGCGCCGGCAACCGTCCTGGGGCACCCATTGAGTGGTAACCCGCGCCCATCTCTCTGGGTGCATGCGGCAGACATGGCCAGCCCAGTCCCATTTCAGCATTAAAAATACTTTTTTTTTGTAATTTTATATTGGAAGAAGTACATGAAAATATTATCTGGGGAGGGGTGAGAAAAATATGTTGGCGTACCCTAGTGAATAAGCTGTTGTCTGCTTATCAGAAATACAAGCGCAATCTTCCATTTTATACAAACAAAAAACATACAAATGAAAGGCAGACCTTAAAGACGTCGTCCTTTGACGCTTGAAAATCCCTACTGCGAGCACTATGTCCCTGCTGAAGAATCATAATTATAAGATATCACGATCATCATCATACAAATGAAAGTGAGTAATCGAATACGAAGCAACAGGTTCACCTTTTCAATAGAATATGAGTCAACAAATTATAGACGCATTGGCAATCTAGATAATAAGCGCATACGAGTAGTATGCAATTATGCTCGAGACGTGGCTAGTAAAGCTAACCGTAGGCATAAGTTTATTCGCTAGGACGTATCCTCAAAGCACCTAGAAAAACGCTTGTCGCTATGCGAACCTCTTTTAGAGTGTCCTTATTGTTAATGTTGACGTATCCTACGCTACGACACATTTTGTTTCTAATTCCTCTGAGAGGCACAATATTTGGTTTTATAAGGCGTTGTGTTCCGCGAGAATGCGTAAAGCCTGTGAACGGAACGCTGTGTTTTTAAGGCGGGACGAAAATAGAATCTTTGTTCGAATGCAAACCTTTGATCTGACGAAGTGAAAAAGTTTTGAACTGTAAAAACAATGCGGGGTGTCTAGGGGTCTCCTTATATAAAACAGCGTTTTTTTTTAATATAAATGATTTTACTGAGCGAAACACAAAGAGAGAAAAGTCTAAAAATGAGGATTTGATCGTTTAATTTATTTTTTTGTGATTTGGAAATTGCCATTGTTTGATAATATGATTTTCACTTCTCATGCTCTTAAAATGTTACTTTAGTCTCTGCACATCGGGACTAAAGCTCTTTTTTGATCTCTAGGGATTAAAGTATTTTTTTTTTAATTTACTTTGGAAACCCCTAAACTGCCAATCACGGTGTTGGTGAATGGAGGATTATTGTCATTTTCAGTGACTAGGCATAGACAATTTTAAAAATTTCCACAGACCGCAGCGCGCTCTGTAGCGCCTCTGTAGCGCTTTGGTAGCGCTCCGTAGCGCCCCGCGCTTCGGTCTGTGGAAGCCTTTTAGGGCGTGGAAATAACCTCAAAATGACAACTGTATAAAAAATATTTAAAAAAATAATAATTTCGCGAAGCACGATGAATAATTACAAATATTAATCTATTTAATTATATTAAAGATGAATTCATTTTATTATGCATACTTAGTCCAATTCGCTATGAAATAATTTTCAAGTTTGAATCTGTTGGCTAAATATGCAAACATTTAAAGCGTCACTCAAGAAAAAAAAAACCGCGGAACAAATTTAAATTGCTATTTGAATTCTGAACAGACGTCCATGGCTCGTATTGAGCGAACGTTGTATAAAAGTAATATTGTAGATTAGTATAAAACATCGTTTTTTTCCTCGCATTCAAAGTGAAAGGTAGAGTGTTTAACGCGAGACTAAACTACCATAATGACACGCGAATTATAGCCACCCTCGCCCTGCTCGGGTGGCTAAATATCTTGTGTCATTATGGCTTGTTTTAGTCCCTTGTTGAACAATCTACTATTGGTGTTATATTTTATTAACCTGACAGCAAAACGATTTGGTCTTTCATTCTCTTCATTTATTGGATAACAGTGGAAATTAGAAAAAATACTGTATAAAATTAAAAAAAATACAATGAAAGAAATGAAATATTCGTGATATTACAACGTACAACAACGAACAAAAAGAATCATAGAGGTAAATGATTACGAAGTTATTCCAGATTATTCTCTTCTAAGTTGAAACATGCAATTTATATGCAGAAAATTATAATTTATAACCCATTAAAATAAGTTTTAATGACGCAGATGTACGTTGGGTGGATATGAGCTAAGTAATTTAACTGACTGAAAATTTGATATAGATATTAGTACCTAGTAATGAGTAAAATTACCCAATGTTCCCTATTAGTAGTCACATTCAACTCCTGCGCTGTTAATCAGGCTCTTTATCTGAAGTGAGAAATGGAGTCTGCACAATGGGTCGGTCAGCTGTGAATGCAAAGGCTTCGACAATACCGTTACGATGAATAATTGCTTCCTGCCTACATGCTGTATCATGCTACATAACAAGCGGGGCAGATGAATATTATGCTAGTAAATAAGCCACCATGCCATTACACTCATTCTATTCTATGCTAATGTCATAAAGAGGTAACCTTTGCGTGTTTGCATGTAGGGGATAGTCGACGCACCGTGGTTTCGCACAATTTAATAAGTCATAATGTATCATTCTTCATAATCAACGTTAGTCATAATGTGATTTGTTTTCTGAAAAAGTATTTTTTTCAGCATTTTTTTAAATGCAATATTATAGAATGCAGCAGGTTATTAAGTTAGGTTTGTTTTATAAATAACAATTAAAAAAAAAACCGTATCAGAAATAAATCACTTTATGACTAAAGTTGATTATGGGGACTGATACATTATGACTTATTAAATTATGTGAAACCATAGAGACCCGAGATAGTCACTCGAACTAATGAATCAATTCCGATTTTTTTTACTAATAGTAACTAGTAGTTAATATTTTTAGTTAATATTTTTTACTAGTAGCTTCAAGTTAAGTATGAAGTATCTTTTTCTATTTATTTTTTTTATTTTCTTCAACTTCATTTTTTTATTACTTTTACGGTCATCCCGTGAAACCATATATTTCAAACTAAATACAAACTGAAATATAGATGCACAGAAAAAACCCCAGAAAAAAGACCAATGCTGGGAATCGAACCCAGGTCCTCAGCGTTCCGTGCTGCGTGCTTACCCCTACACCATCACTGGTCTAGAAGTTAGCGACGAATCTTTCCCATACATCGTACACTTCAGTCTGTTATAATCACATTTAGGCAGTGATAAAGCGCATCTATGTTATGCCCTCTACCGAGAGACTTCAACACTCCTTCGGAGCTACCCGCTCACCTGACTCTCGGTAGAGGGCATAACATAGATGCGCTTTATCACTGCCTAAATGTGATTATAACAGACTGAAGTGTACGATGTATGGGAAAGATTCGTCGCTAACTTCTAGACCAGTGATGGTGTAGGGGTAAGCACGCAGCACGGAACGCTGAGGACCTGGGTTCGATTCCCAGCATTGGTCTTTTTTCTGGGGTTTTTTCTGTGCATCTATATTTCAGTTTGTATTTAGTTTGAAATATATGGTTTCACGGGATGACCGTAAAAGTAATAAAAAAATGAAGTTGAAGAAAATAAAAAAAATAAATAGAAAAAGATACTTCATACTTAACTTGTAAAAGTTGGCCTAGTAGCGCCATCTCTTGGTCCAGGTGAGCGGGTAGCTCCGAAGGAGTGTTGAAGTCTCTCGGTAGAGGGCATAACATAGATGCGCTTTATCACTGCCTAAATGTGATTATAACAGACTGAAGTGTACGATGTATGGGAAAGATTCGTCGCTAACTTCTAGACCAGTGATGGTGTAGGGGTAAGCACGCAGCACGGAACGCTGAGGACCTGGGTTCGATTCCCAGCATTGGTCTTTTTTCTGGGGTTTTTTCTGTGCATCTATATTTCAGTTTGTATTTAGTTTGAAATAGTAGCTTCACCATTCCTGATAAAAAAATTATGGGATCCAGTCGAATTTTTGGGCCATAGCTATACAAAATATTAAGAAGACACTGAAATGGTTGAGTTATTACAGTATTGTAGCATCTATCTACTTAGTATCTTGTCTTTTGCTAAGAACGAAAACCCTTTGTTACTGGATATTCTATCATAACAACCTCATTTGCATAAAATTAAGACCAAAAGAAACACGACGCCTCGCAGAAATATAAGATTTGGTTGTAACAGACCAGAACACAATTCATCATCGGCATTGTATTTCAAAAGAACAAGAGTGGAAAATAAAGGGATCATCCCTTTGAAACTTACAAGTTTTATATTTTTCTTTGTACTTTCAGCTTTGATGGAAGTTCGGCTTTGTTTGGGACGGCCGTTAAGAGTCCGAGGCCCTCTGATGTAAGCTGCCTGAGTGCCCTAACCGAACATCACAACTGGAATACATTCTTGTTTCTTTTAAACAACATTACACGTGGTTAGAATATCTTACCAGCCTGGTATTAGCGGAGTTTGTGTGAGTTGCAAGTTGACGCGGTGCGCGCCCCACCCGCGGTCATAAAACTCCGTTTACTTTTATGTATCCCAATCAGATAATAGACCAATTCAAAGCTAAATTTCAAATGCGAGAATTTATAATTAGCTTTAAACTAAATCGTTATAGCCTCTTTACTGTCTCTAAGCGTAATAAAATGCAGCGTTTTATGACCAAGTAGGTACCTACTCTTGCGAAATAAACTCGCCTGGCGATCGCAACGAAGAATGTTATTGATCAAGACATCTCGAAAGGATAGAGTTGCCACAAGTCCTATTTGTACAGGGTCAGGACGTTCAATATTCAGATGCAAATATCGGACATATTTCAATCTTGCCAGTAGAAATATGGCTCAAGAAATACTGGTTTTGCATTTGTTTACATACAGTTTATTATTTACGAACGTAGTACGCAGTTTCGCAGACGAGTAATTTCATTCGGTTTCCACGTTTCAAGTGTTCTTGATTAATTCGCAGTTCGAAAACATAAAACAGTAATGGACTATTTAACCTTCAAGCAATGTGAGCTTGTACACTGAAAACAAAACGGAAGGCGAGTAAATAATTGCGAGTAATGAACCAAAATTAATAGAAGTCGAATGCAACGCATTTAGTTAAAATATTCCGGATCATAGTAGTTATTATTGAGAGTTGATTCAGCTCGCAGCGCGCCTATTAAATAAATTTAACAATTAAACCCAAACCATCCTACGGCCATTCAATACATCCTTTATTGAAAACTTTTGTAATTAAACATTGGCTTCACCATATTTGACTTTTATCTGAAAATTCAAATTTATTCGTCCAACAAAGGAGATCGAAGGCTGGTGGAGTATCAAATTTGTTGCCAACAAGCCGGCCCCTGGAAGTCGTAGCCGCGCACAAATTACAATTAAGGAGTTGACAAGTCCGTGTACTTGGAGTAATTAATTCTATTTATCCCCGACCACGATGACTTACTGCTGAAAGGGAGCTAGGTACAATCACCTTGGATCTTGTATCAAAGTTTCATCAAATTGTAAAACAATACTATGAAGACAGTTCTTGATTAGAGCAATTTCGATTGTTTGAGCTAGGTTCAGTGGATTTTACCGCTTTAGCCTAGTTGGTAGTAACCCTGCCTACGAAGCAAGAGGTCCTGGGTTCAAATCTCGGTAAGGGCATTTATTTGTGTGATGAGCACGGATATTTGTTACTGAGTTATGGATGTTTTCTATGTATTTAAGTATTTATTTATCTATATAAGTATGTTTATCGTCGTCTAGTACCCATAGTACAAGCTTTGCTTAGTTTAGGACTAGGTCGATTTGTGTAAGATTGTCCCCTAATATTTATTTTATTTATTTATTTTATTTATAGTGACTAGCGTAACAAAAGACATTCGAAGCCAATCGTTGCGCAACAATCATGGATACATTTAGGTATAATTCGAATTCGAATACTTAGAGTCAAATCTACAATTGAAGTTATGGTTCTTCCGGAAGTTAAGAAATAAAGTTCATTATTTTAAATGAATTGGGCAACTTAACAATATCCTAGGTGTTTTCATTAATTAGTCTTTCGTATTAAAAACAACGGTGAAAGTAAATGATCCATGACACTTTTAGTATAAATATGGAGTACAATAACACCAAAATTGAACATCAGAGGTCTAAAACATTCGGCAGCTGTAAAGTAAAACACAAAACTAATCCAAGTATATTACCAGTACAACTGTTGTAAAACACGCAACATTGTGCACTTCGACAAATTACAAAATTTCTCAGAGTTCCAAACAGTTCCGAAAGCACTTAATAAACATGAAGTTTCCACATAAACCTTTATGCGTCGAACAAGGTTCTATAAATTTCCATTGGAAGGCACGCAACCAGCACTGGTAATATTCAATTTCTTAAAAGCGCGGCTGTAGCGGCACTTCATTAGGCAGCCCTGCCAGCTGCGACCCGCATTCCTGCGATTGTTTGTGCCACGGCCCCCGCTTTACACCCCCTTTCCATTAATATAGCAAGATGGGTTTTTATGACTCTTCTCATATTTGCTTCAGATTTTAATAAGCCCGTTACTTTTGATCGTATATACAATACAGGTTGGAGGCATTGTGACATTCGATTTCATTTTATTTATTCCACTAAAATTTACAATACAGTTTATCAACGTAGAACATGACAGTTTCGAGTAATGCAAAAAGTTAACACTAATCCATAATTACCTATGAAAGTATTGGTTTGATAACTAAGCGTTGATCATTATCTCTGCCCATAATACGTAGGGTGGCTGAAAAGTAATCTACCTCACCTATTTGTAATGCGAAAAAAATACTGGCCACTATGATTTCGTATTCGCTAGTTATTCTATTTTCAAAATATAAGACATTCATTTGTTTATGGTTTCTCGTTCTCTTTTGTCACTTGATTGTTCGCATCGTGTCGCAGGAAAATTTGAAACTGAAGAAAATTGAGGAACGTGCTGTTATAAAATTCCTCACTAAAGAGGGAAATACGCCCTCGCAGATAAAGCAGCGTATGTTACCTGTGTTTGGTGATTCGTGCCCGTCTGATTTCACCATCAAGTTTTGGTCAAAACAATTTAAGTGTGGTCGTGATAGCCTCGAAGATGATCTTCGTAGTGGGCGGCCAATTTCCGCAGTCACCGAAGAAAATGTTGCCCACGTGAAAAAAAATATATTAGAAGACCGGCGAGTGAAGCAGTGGGAGATAGCCACAGATGTGGGGATTAGCAAGGAACGAGTGAATACAATAATTCACGAACATTTAAATATGTCCAAAGTTAGTGCACGCTGGGTGCCTAGAATGCTGACTTCTTTCGATATGGAAAGAAGAGTTCGATGTTGTGAGGACTTTTTAGAAATGAGTCGAGGTAAGGAGGAGGAAACTATATCTAAAATAGTAACCTGCGATGAGACCTGGATTAGGCAATGGGATCCCGAAAGTAAACAGGAGTCAATGCAGTGGAAATTTAAAGATGAGAAGCCACCCAGGAAGTTCAAGGTTCGTCCATCGGCAGCTAAACTAATGGCAACAATTTTTTGGGACGCGGATGGGATTTTACTAATCGATTACCTGCCAAAAAAAACTACAATGAATGCTGATTATTACGCAAATTTACTACATCAGCTTAGAGAAACAATAAAAGAAAAACGGAGAGGCAAACTGAGCAAAGGAATTTTGCTGTTGCACGACAATGCCCCAGTGCACACTGCTCGCACAACAAAGCTGGCCATGTCCAAAAATGGCTTCGAAGAAATCAATCACCCCCCTTATAGCCCAGACCTGGCCCCTTGTGACTATTTTCTGTTCAGACTCTTGAAGAAAGATTTGAGGGGACGCAGATTTTTGACGGATGAGGACATGAAGTCTGCGGTTAACGAGTATTTTGACGATAAACCGAAAGATTTTTTTTTTAATGGGTTAATGTCACTATTTGAAAAGTGTAACAAGTGCATTTCTCTCGCAGGGGATTACATAGAAAAATAAAAAAAAATCACCCTCATTGGTCTTTTTTTCTTAGTTAGGTAGATTACTTTTCAGCCGCCCCTCGTACGTCCTAATGCAGTGCACAGGCCTCCACTGAGAATGAGAAGGCTTAGGCCGTAGTTTTCAAGCGGGGGAAGTACGGATTGTTAACTTCACACGCACCGTCACTGTGTTTTCCTCACCATAAAAATAATATCAAATGTAATTTCGCACATAAATTGCGAAAAACTCAGAGGTTTGCGCCCAGAATTTAACCCACAATCCCCTGCTTGGTCATACCACTAGGCTACCACAGCTTATTTGACGAAGTTTAAAAACGTTTGTAAATAGCTCGTCGTCAAAGAACGGATATAAGAGTGTACTAGGGGTGTTCAATAAAAAGTGAGAATGAGTATGATATAAACAACTTTTACTAAATGTAATTTTATTTTTCGACATAGTCACCTTTTAGCATAATACACTTATTATATCTTATTTCTAAACTTAAAATTTCATTTTTAAAAAAGCTCTCATCTTGAGTACTTAAAAAATCTTGTACTGCAGCGACTACCGCGTCGTCGTCTTCAAATTTCTGGCCTCTCGGGTATTGTTTCAATCTCGGAAATAGGTAGAAATCATTGGGAGCGAGATCTGGTGAATACAGAGGATGCTTAAGGATATTGAACCCAGCATCACGAATTGCAGCCATTGCAACGATGGACTTGTGTGCCGGGGCATTGTCCTGGTGGAACAGCACAACTTTCGAGAGTTTACCTCGCCGTTTTTCGCGGATCTCATTGCGCAATGTTGCTATTTGTTTGGCGTATAAAGTGCCCGTAATAGTGGCTCCATGTTTGAGATACTCAATCATTAATACCCCTTTACCATCTCAAAAAACAGAGCCCATGACCTTACCGGCAGATGGGCCCACCTTGAATTTCTTCGGAGTTGGAGATGATGGCCTTTTCCATGTCATAGACTGCAGTTTCGTTTCAGGGTCGTAATGGTGGAGCCATGTTTCGTCCATTGTTATAAATCGCGCCAAAAAAAGTTCCCGGTCTTGCTACATCAGGTTCAAAGCTTCTTGACAAATCTCTAGTCTAGTTTGTTTTTGCGTGTCAGTAAGCATTCTTGGTACCCAACGCGCAGATACATTTTTCATATCCAAGCGTTCATGTAAAATATTATGCACGCTCCCCGTTGAAATCTTTACATTTTCAGCAATAAAACGAACCGTGACACGACGATCCGCCAAAACTGAGTTTTCAACTTTTTTCACAATTTCTTCAGTTATTGCAGTAGTAGGGCGTCCGGAGCGGGGGTCGTCCATGGTCGATGTTCTTCCATGTCTAAATTCGGCGCACCAACGTGCGACTGTCGAATACGGAGGAGCATTAGACCCTTAAGTGTCCCGCAAATCTAAATTGACTTGGTCCGTAGAAAAATTTTTCAAACACAAGTATTTGATAACAGCGCGCAGTTAAATTTTCTCCATTTTCGCTAACGTACTCAATAGCATTGCAAAGAAATTACCGTATTTTTTTTTTAAACAAAAGACAGTTACTTTTTTTTTCATAGCAATCAGCTAGATTGATTAGCTTTACCGGCCAGTATTTAATTTCCTAATATTGAAAGAGTTTGCGTCTCATTCTCACTTTATATTGAACGCCCCTCGTATAGTTAGGTACACTTAGGACTAAAATCTTAACTTTGTTGATATTCAGATATCAGTCATTAGGTGCAAGAATAAGAGCTTATGGGTATTAAATATTATAGTAAGGGTATTCCATGACAATAAAATATTATTAACATAGCAATTTAGTTTAAACCACTAAGCTACCACGTCTTTAATACGCGTCAGTACTATGAGAAATTCGAACAACAATTTTAAACGTCAAAGAATCGAACATCCTCAGTCTCCTGTGACATTAATTACAACACTTATTTGAAGATACTGTCCTCATTGGATTAATTAAACACTCGACCGTCATAGTTGGTACTTGGTATGCCCGGAGCTGGCCTTCAAAATATAATTTATATCCAATGTCAAGTTATGGAATTAATGGCAGAATTTTGTAAAGCCCTCTAGCAGGTGGGGTAGTCCCCTGGGTGACGTTCTAACCGAATCCCGCGTCGCGACTGAATGCGAAAAGTTTACTCGGAATTCTGCGCCATTGGCTTTTAATTTTAGAAAATTCGATAAAAGATGCAACGTTGTGCTTGATGAAATCTACATAACATAGCGATTGTTTAATATTTTACAAATTAAGAAAGAAGTTTATCATCCCAGCCTATACTCAGAGCACAGGCCTCCTCTCAGAAGCCTTCCGTAGTTCCCACGCGGGCCCAGTGCGCATTTGGAACTTTAGACGTACCGTCACGATGCTATCCTCACCGTAAAGATCATGGTGAATTTAAAATGTAATTTCGCATATAAGTTCTGAAAAACTTAGAGGCGCGAGCCCGGCTCGAACCCACGATCCTCCGCTTGACAGGCCACAAGTTAGACCACTTTGCTGTATACTCTAAGGACTAAAATCTTAAACTGTTGTTGATATTATTATAGGTAGATATCAGTCATTAGGTAGCAGATACTACTTTTGTTTGACGGCTGTCTCAACACGCACACATGCGTTGAAAGTTTTGGTGTGCTTTATAAATACTTTCACAATACATTGAAGACTTCTTGAATTGTGGAGGGGCGGGCTATGTTATCGTAGATTATCTATATCTATCAACTTATTTATCTATTTTTCTAGCTCTATACCTAGGTATGTCAAAAATTTTGTTTATAACTTGGTAACTGTGTTCTCGCAACCAAATTAACGTATTTTGAAGTTCTGCCTTATCGTAATCCAATATCTCGCGGCGAAATTGTAAACGTCAAAATCTGGCAAGTTATGGATGCAAAGTGATAAATGGGTACAAACTTCACCTTAACTGTAACATATCTCAGTATAGGGTAATCTTTGAAGTTTCCATCCCAACTATACAGTAGCCTTAGGCCATGCTAGTATATCATTTAGTAATATCTTGATATGGTGTAATACACAGCTTCCAATGTATCATATTATATGACGTGATGTGTGATCTATAGTGTTTGGAGCTTTGAGAATGAACTAATAGAAAGTGTGAAACGTGCTTATTGGGTCTGTGTGAAATATGTATTATTTAATATGGAAGAGGAAGGGCGGGTTCTTTAGTTAACAATATATGTGTTTTTAGTGTTGTGTGCTACCCTACATTTGACAATGCCAATAAAAGTGATGATGAAAACGGGGGTAGTTGTGTGTCGCTGTCAGTTGCGTCGAGTAGCCGCGCGACCAGGGCGGTAGCGCGAAGTGCGCGTTTGGCAGCCGCCGTGACGTGTCACTCCAAGAAGAAGGGCTATGGATTAGCCCGGAACATGTCGAGTTAAACTCGTTTTAAGACGTGAGTGATCCATTTATTTTCACTAAAATATATGTGTCATATAGACGTAGCTGTGTTGCACGGTTGCTAGCGGAGAAACAAGGTAAAATATTGTAGTTAATTAGTAAATGTTACCAAATGGCCTAGTGGTTGGAGAACCTGACTATGAAGCATGAGGTCCCGGGTTCGGTTCCCGCGCCGGGGCAGATATTTGTATGAAAAATACGAATGTTTGTTCTCGAGTCTTGTATTTAAGTGTGTATCTATCTATGTGTATAAGTATGTTTATCCGTTACTTAGTACCTATAACACAAGCTTTGATTACTTTGGGAATAGGTCAATTGGTGTGAATTATCCCGTGATATTTATTTAATTAATTAATTTATTTATTATAAAAGTAACGTCCGAATCAATCAATTACAAGAAAAAAAACATAATATTAGATTTTATACAGGTTTATAGAGGTTTCAGGTATAACCAAAGAAAGGATCTAGTAAGTATCCCGAAGTGTTTCTTCAAAGACTGAAGTTCAACCACGACTCCCGAGAATGTTGTTATTGCAAAGTTCCCGCGGTTTTTTCCAACTTCACCGAATTAAATTACATCGTTCAGCTGCGGGAAAGCTGTTCGTCTCACAACAATTTCTTAAGTATCTTTATCACTCTTGGGGATTTTGGAATTGAATGTAAAACATCTTTTTTGTTCGACAATATTTGTTTAACTATAATATTAAATACTAGCTTTTACCTGCGGCCTCGCTCGCCTAAACGACAGTCGAATGAGGGTTTTCTATGAGAGGCTATTTGGCGCTAGTATCGTCAGGTCCGTTTGACAACTTTGACATTTTGTTGTATGGGTGTAACGTCAAATAGACCTTACGATACTAACGCCATCTAGCGATATTCCACCTGTCAGAAAACACTCATTGGTCGAAATTAAATTTTGATTCTAAATTCCTAAAAACTGCTAAGTTCCCGCGTGGGAACTACGGCCCAACCCCCCCTTATTCTGAGAGGAGGCCTATGCCCTGCAGTGGGACGTATATAGGCTGGGATGATGATGAATTATCTGGCTTCGTGGTCTTTATTTACGTGGTAAGACGAATACCTGTACAAAATCGTCTCTAGACTAACAAGTTAAGTATGAAGTATCTTTTTCTATTTATTTTTTTATTTTCTTCAACTTCATTTTTTTTATTACTTTTACGGTCATCCCGTGAAACCATATATTTCAAACTAAATACAAACTGAAATATAGATGCACAGAAAAAACCCCAGAAAAAAGACCAATGCTGGGAATCGAACCCAGGTCCTCAGCGTTCCGTGCTGCGTGCTTACCCCTACACCATCACTGGTCTAGAAGTTAGCGATTTAGGCAGTGATAAAGCGCATCTATGTTATGCCCTCTACCGAGAGACTTCAACACTCCTTCGGAGCTACCCGCTCACCTGGACCAAGAGATGGCGCTACTAGGCCAACTTTTACAATGTAAAAGTTGGCCTAGTAGCGCCATCTCTTGGTCCAGGTGAGCGGGTAGCTGCATAACATAGATGCGCTTTATCACTGCCTAAATGTGATTATAACAGACTGAAGTGTACGATGTATGGGAAAGATTCGTCGCTAACTTCTAGACCAGTGATGGTGTAGGGGTAAGCACGCAGCACGGAACGCTGAGGACCTGGGTTCGATTCCCAGCATTGGTCTTTTTTCTGGGGTTTTTTCTGTGCATCTATATTTCTAGACTAACGGCAAATATTAGGATAAAAAGTTTGCCTACGTGTTATTTATTTTAGGCTTCCAGCTATCGACACATCAAATTTCATCCAAATTTGGCCAAGTGTTATAGCTTGATAGAGTAACGACACACACGTACGGACGCACACGCACACAACGGATAAAATTTCGCATTATAATATTAGTAGGATTAGTATAAAACAATAAAACAACAATATTAGGAACAGAAGATACAACTAAAAAGCAAACAAAATCCGCTATCTAAATTCATCAAATGAGAGATTCTTCGGTCGCTCCGTGAGTAATACTTCCTGCAGAGCACTTAACGGGAAAGCTCGTCAACATAATTATATTATTCAGATTAGACAACTATCGGAAGACGTCGCTTCAGTTAAAAATGTAGCAATTCGAAAAAGACACGACTCAAGTTGACTTAAGTTAAAATTCACGTGACTCGAGTTAAGACACGCTTACGTAGCGGTACTGGAGTACTTACTGTAACGAGTGTAAACTGGCTTATAAAACTTCAGACGCTATCGCCGTATAAATACCGATACGATAAAATGGAGTTGTAAAACGGACCGCTGTGTGAACCTACCCTTAGCTGGACGAAGCCATAGACAATACAATACCACACGTACAGTAAGATTATTCATTTCCACTTTGGCACTCGGCAATTCTCGACATAGGTACATCGGGAGAGATCGGAAGTGCAATTCTTAGGCTGAGGTTTCGTTATTATAATTACATTAAATAGGTTTGGATATTTTATGTGATTAAATTCTAGGATTTTATATAAGTAACGAACCTTTACGGTTAAAACTGAGACGTCCCGAATGTCAAAGTGGAAATAATCTCACTGTATTATTATACTATTGTACAGACGCGTTATCACCTGCCTGCAGTAAAATATGACTAATTCTTCGGGCTACTTTTAGACGACCCTCGCCAGAAAAAAAAAATGCCACAAAATTATATGACCAGGTGGCCCAGAGCCTTATTGTCTAACGCACTCGGAATCACGATTGTCACCACTTCTTTCTGTCACAAGGTGTAGAATGAGGGTAGAAAGAGACGGTAATTGCGATCGCGAGCGCTCGCGCGTTTTACAATACTGCTTCTGGTCGCGCTCTTAACTTGCTCGTTTATTTTTTTGTACCTTCATCTTCATCAAATTTGTAAATAAACTCGAGGTAAACACAATTTGAGTTAAGCTAGGTTTACACGGGCTTAGTATTTGTCATTAGTGTAGGTGGTTAGGGACTTATATGCACAGTGACAAGTGGCAAGTAACCGTCTACACATTTGTGTTAGAGAATGGTATTAGTTTACAAGAGCTTTGAGTAATCACTAATCAGATTGCACTTGTCATTAAATGTTTACACCACTCGACAAGTGACACGTATTAGTAGATTTTAGCTGCGGGTAGGTGCTTGTCGCTTAGTAAATAGGACCGGCTTCTAATTACTTGCACTTGCAGTTGCACTAATACTAAGCACTTGTACAATATGTTTACACACATGTGACAAGTGTAAGTGACAAGTACTAAGCATTAGCTACTAAGCCGCCAAGTGTTGAAATAATTGCGATAAATGACTCCATTGGGCTAATAAACGAGGGTGTCGAACATAATACTCTCATATTAATGAGAATAGAGCGAGTCTTAACGTGCATATCTTTATTTCCCTGTGGGTCGGCACCGTAAACTTTCAGTACAACTTCGTCGAATGGAAAAACTTTATTTATATTTGAGTTGGGCGAGCGGGTTTCTGAATACAGAATCAGATTGGCGCGTAAGGGGCGGGGCTTGGGGTAACAATTCATGTCGCCTTCGCTGTATCCTTAATAAAATATCATCGATTTATTTGCGATGTTTAGCAGCCGAAGTGCTATGGGGGTTGGTTGATTTTAAGGTTGCCTTATAAATAACGTGAAACTTTTTACTTAGGACCAATCGCTACTTTTAAATAATAAAAAACCGGCCAAGAGCGTGTCTGACACGCCCAAAGTAGGGTTCCGTAGCCATTACGAAAAATCAAGTAATATTTTTCTAAGGATTTCGTATGTGTACGGAATCATCTAAGTTTAGGTATGTTTTAAACCTTAGGCTACTAATTTCTGAAGTCTCCTTGTGCGAAGGAAGGAAAGGAATTTCCAAGCAATCTTAGCCGCTATAATTTTCCTAGTAAATTTGATATATTTACTACCATTCTGAATTTTTTCACATTTTTCCACCCAACAGTTTAGATTTTAGAGGGGGGGGGGGGCGGTCGATTTTAGTGAAATTTTTCACTTTAAAGTTGAATATTTCGCAAATATATTTATATTTATATTTCTTAAATAAAAAAAAAAAAAAAAAACAGATCACTGAATAGAAAAATCATGTTAGCAACCCCACAATGGTTTTAAAAGACCTATCCAACGATACCCAACACTATAGGGTTAGTCAAGAAAAAAAAAATCACCCTCACTTTACGTCTATGGGAGGTACCCTAAAAAAATTGTTTTAGTTTTTTTATGTAATCACTTTGTCGGCGTGACTAATAGGTATATATATTCATACCAAATTACAGCTTTCTAGTACTAACAGTCTCTGAGCTTAGCCGCGGACGGACAGACAGACAGACAGACAGACAGACAGACGGACCGACATGGCGAAACTATAAGGGTTCCTAGTTGACTACGGAACCCTAAAAAAGAAATAAATGTAGTTGGTTCTAAGCAAAGATTGATTATATGAATATCGAACAATTTTATTATTTTTTCTTGAGTAGGTAACTTATATTAAAAAAACCTCGTAAATTAAAGATGATAGAAAATATAAGCTAAACCGTTTAAATGAGTACTCGCCCGCGCGGTACAGGGGTTGGGGGGTGTGGCGACAAAGGGGCCTCGTGTGCCTGCCGCCCGCACCTCTCTTGGTCCCTTTGTCGCCATACCCCCCAGCCCCTGTACCGCGTGGGCGAGAACTCATTTTGACAGCCT
The DNA here is from genome assembly GCA_947859365.1 of Archips crataeganus. Taxonomy (NCBI): domain Eukaryota; kingdom Metazoa; phylum Arthropoda; class Insecta; order Lepidoptera; family Tortricidae; genus Archips; species Archips crataeganus. Next base: position 10,444,558 of record OX402062.1, read on the forward strand.
AGCTATACGTTTAGTTTTATTTATCCAGAAAAAAGTGCACTAACCTGACAAGAGTCTAACTAAATATAGGTGCAGGTGAGCCTATGGCCGACCGAATTACTTAGCTTATTATTAGGCCATTAAATTCCATCACAAACTTAGTTTACCTAATAAAAAAGTGTCAGAACAAAGTTTTTGTAAAAAAATACAATATTTCTTGCTGACTTTGTCAATCTGATTACTAAAAGAAAGTCAAAAAAGACTTGCAAGACCCAGACAAACATTACATGGAATAAATGATAAAACGTTGAATAATTGACATATCAACAAAGTGCGTCACAGATTACGAACCGTTTTCAATCGTGACATCGCGTATTGTTACTCGAAGTGGCAGATTTGGCTCGCAACAGCCCTAGTGATCTTGAGAAGGATCTACCATCGGATTTTGTTTATTCCCCCACGAAAGAATTACGGAACGAGACAAATCGGTAAAATATTCAGCTTAGCTGCACTGTCTCAATTTGTTATTGTGTCTTATTTCATTAGTCACTCCGCTTTTACGATTAAATCTTTCGTTTTAATAAGTCCCTAAAAACGGGTGTAAGGCGATTGTGGATGTTTGTTGGATTGAGTTCGAGCTGCATTTTATTAAGCGAATATAATATCACTTTAAACATGAAAATAATGTGAGACTCACTCATAATACGGATTACTTACGTCTCAAAACGAGTTTAACTCGACATCATCAACATCATCATCATTTCAGCCGAAAGACGTCCACTGCTGAACATACCTAGGCCTCCCCCAAGGCTCGCCAAGCAGATCGGTCCCGTGCCATCCGCATCCAACGCGATCCCGCAACAATACAATACAATACAAATATTCTTTATTGATCACCAACAACAGTACAGTGACATTACATAAATAAAAATTCAGGTAGACAATAGGCGGTCTTATCGCTAAAAAGCGATCTCTTCCAGACAACCAATACTCAGAAATTAATAAATATCTACAGACTAATGTAGGTGGCAGAAATAACAGACAAGAGAAATGCAGTATTACTTAATAGACAACAAAAAATAAAAACAATACAAATATAATATAAATTATATAAATAAACAAATACATTCAATATAATACAACACTACATACAAAATATCAATGGAAAAAAATGTCAAAAGGCCGCATGTGAGAAAAGGATTTAAAAAGGAAATTAAAGAAACAATATAAACAAAAAAAAAGGATAAAGAAGGGTCAAAGACCGAAGATTACGCAACCTTAACCAGGTCGTCGCTTCATCTTGTTGGAGGCCTACCTACACTGCGTCTTCCGGTCCATGGACGCCACTCGAGAACCTTTTTGCCCCATCGGCCATCAGTTCTACGAGCGATGTGCCCTGCCCACTGCCACTTGAGTCTGGCGATTCTTCGAGCTATCTCGGTGACTTTTGTCCTTGCTGTGAGACTTACTCATAATGAAATAATACGGATTACTTAAGTACGTCTCAAAACGAGTTTAGCTCGACATGTTTCGAGCTAATTCGTAGCCCTTCCTCTACGTGCGTAATCCGTATTATTTCACTATGATATGATATTAATTGATTAACGACCTACACTTCAGCTTAGGTTACGTATATTGATCCCATGTAAATCTCAGATTTGAAAGTGTACCTTGTTTAAACGACTATTGCGAAAGTAACTCTGTGTTTCAGTCTGTCTGTTGCTTAAACCATTGAACCCATTTAGATGAAATTTGGTATGGAGATAATTTGAGAGCCCGGGAAGGGCATAGGGTAGATTATGTATCCCAGAAAATTGCATAGTTCCCGCGGGATAGCGATAAAGAAATAAAAAACGTTTATTGTTTATAGCCGTTGACAATTATAATGCAGACATTTGAAATAAAACCGACCAAGAGCGTGTCGGACACACCCAAGGTAGGGTTCCGTAGCCATTACGAAAAAATCAAGTACCTAATATTTTTCTAAGGATTTCGTATGTGTACGGAATCATCTAAGTTTAGGTATTTTTTATACCATAGGCTACTAATTACTCTTAAACTACAAATAATTTCCAAGCAATGTTAGCCGCTATAATTTTCCTAGTAAATTTGATATATTTACTACCATTCTGAATTTTTTCAAATTTTTCCACTTAACAGTTTAGATTTTAGAGGGACGGTCGATATTAATGAAAATTTTCACTTTGAAATTGTTTATTTCGCAAACAGATCACTGAATAGAAAAGTCATGCTAGCAACCCCGCAATGGTTTTAAAAGACCTATCTAACGATACCCCACACTATAGGGTTAGTCGAGAAAAAAAAATCACCCCCCTTTATGTCTATGGGAGGTACCCTAAAAAAATTTTATTTTTTATTTTTATTTTGTTACTTTGTTGGCGTGACTAATATGTATATTCATGCCAAATTACAGCTTTCTAGTACTAAAGATCTCTGAGCTTAGCCGCGGACGGACAGACAGACAGACATGGCGAAACTATAAGGGTTCCTAGTTGACTACGGAACTCTAAAAACACTGTTAAAAGCCTGAGGGATTAACGTTGCGCCAAGTCCGACTTAAGCCAGCTTGTGGTCCATCAGTGGCTCCAATTGCGGAACGACGATTTGATGATTTAACTAATAGAGTTAATCAACGCAAAGTTTGGATTAAGATCTGGGGCATAGGTTAGTACATAATTCGGTTTCGGTTAGTCAGTTTGGGATACTGACTCGTTGAGCAGCGGGAAAAACACGAAGGTGATAACCAGTGATCGGATAATCGGATGCATATTTACCTAAACGTCCGTGGCGGTGACGGTTGTAATATTCTAACTTGTATGGACGGTTGTGCGGTACCTTAGCGCGAACTCGTTCATACAAGTTAGAATAATACAACCGTCACACCGCCACGCCTCCGCTATCTGTGTGTTTGAAGCTTAATATGGAAAGCACTTTAATAACGAAAAAATCACGCGATTCCAGGATTGCAAAATTCAGTGTTTCGACTACGGAAACCGACACATTTAGGATTTATCTGCCTACCTATACGTAGTAGGTACGTCACGAAATGTAGTTTCTGAAAAAGTATTTATGATGTCAAAATGGGTTATGTTAGGACTGTTAGGTTGACTGACATACGGGGGGATAGGGGTGGTAAGGTGATCCCGCAACTAGTTGCGGGGGATCCGAACCAGCGGGCCCATTCGTGGGTCCGCAGAGAGGACGGCGTCTCGCCCTTGGGCGGACGCCTTTAACGGAGGCGAACCCGAACTAAGTACCTGCTCTGCCATGGCGGACAGGGAAAGGCGAGGGGGAGCCTAGTGGGCGGAAGCGACCGTGCCCTCGGTACCGCTCTGCTTTCAGAGCAGGACATGAGGGCGCGGGAGCTAACGTGAGGGCACGTAACCCCGGCTTGCCAGGAACGTGAGCATCTGCGGAAGCCACGAGGAGTAAACATCTTTAAACAATCCTTCACCAGCGGGGGAGGCCGGGGAGTGCTGAGCCCGCATTGCACGGTGTCGACAGAGGAGCCCCATCCCGGGCGGCCAGTGGGCGTTGCGGTGACACATTTTGCTCCCGTGGCGTTCACAATGGCAAACGAGGGAATCCGTGTGGTTTTTAGTGGGTAGGCCCCTTGGGGAGAGCCCCACATACCTCCGTTTCCCCGAACGGAGACGATGCATAAGGTGCATTTTCCACACCAAAAAAAAAGGACCGTCAGGTTAGCTGCAATACTACAGTATCATTTGATGAAAGAGAGAGAAGCATTTTTATAAGTGTGCAAGCGAGACAGCAAATTATACCCGCTTGTGAGCAAGTAGCGAGTTACCCTAAAATTTTGTTACGAAGCCGCTTCCAATTTTCATAGCTAAAAACAAACTTAAGGTACCTAATTATCCGATTATTCGATCACATGGTGGTGGTGGTGATGACCAGAAATTATTGTTGCTTTTAGCCAACTCTACAGAGATGTGATGAATTGATGATGCTAAGTACCTGGTACTCTCCCCTGGTGGAACAGCTGAGCACGGCGCCGGTGCTGTTGGTGAACTCGACGTGGCGCGGCGGCTCCTGCAGCGCTGGCAACCGCCGCGGCTCGGGCATAGCACGCACTGCTGTAACAAAACACCGATTATGACAAGCTATACAACAGTTGAACGCGTGTTTAGTACAACTTACTTGTACTAAACACGCGTTCAAAGTCAGTTTCCTATGAACTTTCATAGGAGACTGACTTTTTAGGAATGTATAACACGCATAACTAATATTTGAGAAGAATCGGGCAAGAAATCAAATCAACCAATCCAATCCAATCCAATCATTCTCGGGCGGGTTTCTATCGTAAGGTCGCGGGTGAGCAAAGTAATTGTTTCAGTTCATTAATATGGACCTCCGCAAAGTAACGCCTGATTCAATAAACTTAACGAGGTTTATTTTTTCAAACAATCTAGGTACAATTTACATATATTTAACAGAACTGAACTTTTTTAACACAGTAGATAGGTGCGCTATTTGAAACTAGGGATCGCCAATGATTAATATTATAGTTAAGTACGTCTGTTGTATCTGATTGGTCGGTTTAAGTTACACAATACAAACAAGGTTAACCTGTGTGTTCACAATCAAATGTAATTAATTTGTTACGACAGTTAATGTGACAAAGATTTCTAAGAAAACTCTTAAACATGCTTATGTTTAACCAAAGTACTTAGTAGACGTAAACCTCATTTCAGTCGACGTTACACACATTGTATCTGATACGCGCAGGCTTGAATGGAATTTTGCAAAACTGTCCTATTACGGTCGAAGTATGCAGTAAAGCTAGCCGCACACGGCTCCGAAAATAATAAAGGGGAATGTCGTAAAAGTCGCACATAACTAACGCTGAGGCTCCCCGGCCCCTTTGCTTTCTACAGATAAAATTTGAACTGAAAACGGGAAAAGGGAGTTCTTTTATTCATTCAATATTTACCAGAAACCATTATTTGTCCCGCGACAGATTCCACGCTTCCTTATTGGACACCTTGAAACGTCGGAACTAACGGTAACAAGACTTTGTTGAATTCAATGCGGACCATACGTGGAAATAAGTTTGAAATTCTATGTGGAGGCGATTACTTGTTTAAATTATTTAGTTTAATAATTATTAGTATTTCTGGTGTCATTTGATTACCCCGATCAAAACTTAAAACAAGTTTTCCGTCACTTTAGAACGTTTTAGAAAGCTTTCACGTCACTTTAGAAGCAAATCATATTGTAAATCAAATTGAAAATCAAACTATCATAACTAAATAGTTATGTACTTAACAGTAAACATTGCCTTTAATCTCCATTATTCATGTCTATTTGTGTATAATAACGTACTGAAACTAGAATATTTACATTGAAATAATAAAAAAGTACCTACAGCTTAAGTCAGAAATCAAAACTGATTTTTCATCAATCCATGAGGCGTGCTTCACCCTGTACACTAACACAAAAATTAATAATATACGGCCGAATTTTTTAAAGCATTTTCTAAATTCTATTATGGTTACAATTAATCTAGATTTCAATCGTAAACCTACGGATCCAATCACGACGCGATAATGGCCAGATGCATCTGGTATCTGTCGAGGTTATAGTTAGAAGCCGCCGCAGCTTCGTTCGATTTCCGTTTAATTTCACGACAGCCACAACTCCATCCCCAACCACTATACAGCCTTTGTATCATTACAGAGTCCTTATACAGCTTGACAGGGCAAAGGCATTTCCTGACTAGCTCATTGGTTCTAATTGTGCTGGAATGGAATCTACCTTGCATTAGGGTGGATCCACAATTCCACATGTTAGCGTATCGTATGTCCGTCACGTGTGCGGTTAATGTACGACCTGTTTGGTCGACCCGGAATTAATGACAATAATGTACGACCTGATAATTTGAAACGCTTATGTTATTACCCATTAGGGTTACCTGATGGTCGTGCATTCTTGCCGTTCATTCGTAACTATATTACACTAAACGGGACTTATCACGCAAACAATATTTTAATTTAATGAATCACGCGTTACTTTGCGGAGGTCCATATCAATGAGCTGTAACAATTCTTTGCTCACCCGCGACCTTATAATAGTTACGTTTATGCAAAAAATCTGTGTTCATGCAGTTCCTCCACCTCCACTCTGTACGAACACACACAAACCCAACTATCACCACCACCAAACTACACTGGCGCACATGAACACACATTTCTTACATAAAGAAAAGAAAAAAAGAAAGAAAAAAGATTTATTCGCCACATTAAAAATCTAAAATACACAAAACAGAAAATAAAAACACAATAGTAAAAAATTAATTGATTTTACAAGTAAGTATAGGATTTCTGACTCAGCTAAATGCTGCGCTTACGTGGAAGCTGCGCTGCGCTGCTTACATAAACGTAACTAATATTTAAGTCCCGTTTAGTGTAAATAGTTATAAGTGAAAATCACGAAAGTTTAAAACAGTGTAATATGTTCGTATTTGTTACTTTATCCATTTTCTAACCACTTGTTTGTAAAAATCACAACTAAACTCCCAGAGAAACAAACTGAGCAAACAAGAGGTCCAATATTGACTGCGTCTGCAACGCTTCCGCGTCGTCTAACGAATCACCCGAGGCCAAACGTATCGGAATTATAATGCGGTTCTATGTAATGCTGCGCATTTTTGGGGTTTCGAATCTCAAAAAGGAACCCTTCTTTGAAAGGATCACTTCTTTGTCAGTCTTGTCTTGACCATTTTTCTCGGGATATTTTACAACTGCAAAAAGTGTCTGAATTTACACGATCAAAGGAACTTCATCTAGGAACTTCACATTATACTTTAATTATTAATTAGTAATCATAATAACGTAAAGGTACCTAACGTACTAACTTCGTCTGCAATCAATAGGCTGGTGTTGTTTGAGCAATCTTTTTGCTTTAAAAATATCATCATAACATTTTAATGGATTCGTAACACGGGCGAAGTCGTGAGTTACCGCTAGTAAGTCTTTTTAATTTATTGAATCAGGCGTTACTTTGCGGAGGTCCATATTAATGAACTAAAACAATTACTTTGCTCACCCGCGACCTTACAATAGTTACGTTTATGCAAGAAATGTGCGTTCATGCAGTTCCTCCACCTCCACACTGTACGAACACACACAAATCACATAAACCCAACCATCACCACCACCAAGCTACACTGACGCGTTTCGAACTCAACCAGAGCTCATCTTCAGAGTTACCACAACCGTATGCTATGCTACCAAACGTTAAACTAACAAACCAAAACAAATGTTTTAACTTGTCACTGTAACTTCTCAAGTACCCACTTTATTTTTCTTATTCTCAAACTACCCCACAAAAATTAACTTTTATTGACATATTTAAAACTACCTTGAATTTTTTTGTTTATTTATTTATAAGGCATATTTAATTAATACTAACTGTTCAAATTCGACCCAAGCCGCAGTAAAGGAGAAGATACTAAATTTACCTGTTCATTAATAATAGACCCCATAGTGTTGTACCTAATTATTTCCATGCATTCCAGAGCATCCAGACGCAACCCCTTGCCGCAATAATGTAACACTTCATAAGAATCTGAATCTAACAATGAATGATTTGATTCCAACAAATGTTTTGCAAAATTCGATCTATCTGGATGCTCATTCCTATATGCCGAAACATGCTCTTTAAATCTAGTATTAAAACTTCGGCCTGTCTGTCCTACGTATATCCCATTGCAGTCATTACAAGTAAGCTTGTATACCCCCGATCTAGTTCCCTTATCTACCTGTTCTTTGTGGTTACATAGCCTAGAGTACAAAGAGTTGTTAGTCTTAAAGGCAACATTAATATTGTTTGATTTTAAAATGCCATAAATCTTATCAGACAAACCCCCGACGTAAGAGATGCTAGATCTATATTTGTTAGTAGACTGAGAAGGTAACGCAGCGTAAAGCATGCTATTTACTAACCGTGCCTGCTTCTTTTGAACTAAACTATCTACCATTGATTTTGTATAACCATTTGAGATCGCTATCTGATAAATAGTACTCAACTCTAAATCATAATGTTCCTTAGGAAGAGGCACAGTCAACAATCTATTAACATAACAATGGAAAGCAGCCAGTTTATGCTGCCACGGATGATTAGAAGATGCTGGTATAACAGCATCTGTGTACGTGGGCTTACGGTATATTTTAAATTGATGTTTACCATTTAATTTTGAAATCGAATGAGACAGCTTGACGTGTTTATTAATGGTTTGAATAACAAGCACGTAAAGATAAGGTTCAAAAAAGAATTGGAGGAAAATTGTTCGTTGAACTTTTTGGATTTAACGATTTCAAAATTGAACAGTTAGTATTAATTAAATATGCCTTATAAATAAATAAACAAAAAAAATTCAAGGTAGTTTTAAATATGTCAATAAAAGTTAATTTTTGTGGGGTAGTTTGAGAATAAGAAAAATAAAGTGGGTACTTGAGAAGTTACAGTGACAAGTTAAAACATTTGTTTTGGTTTGTTAGTTTAACGTTTGGTAGCATAGCATACGGTTGTGGTAACTCTGAAGATGAGCTCTGGTTGAGTTCGAAACGCGTCAGTGTAGCTTGGTGGTGGTGATGGTTGGGTTTATGTGATTTGTGTGTGTTCGTACAGTGTGGAGGTGGAGGAACTGCATGAACGCACATTTCTTGCATAAACGTAACTATTGTAAGGTCGCGGGTGAGCAAAGTAATTGTTTTAGTTCGCTAGTAAGTCATAAACCAATTTTACTTTATATACTTTATAAAAAAAACATACAGTCGAATTAAGAAGCTGCTCCTTTTTTTGAAGTCGGTTTAAAATGATACTGGTATAGCTAAACCGTTTAAATGAGTCCTCGCCCGCGCCTTGGTACAGGGGCTGGGGGTATGGCGACAAAGTGGCCAAGAGAGGTGCGGTGCGGGCGGCGAACGCGCCTCGTGTGCATGCCGCCCGCACCTCTCCCGGTCCCCTTTGTCATCGTACCCACCAGTCCCGCTATCGCGCGGACGAGGACTCATTTAAACGGTCTTGCTATAACTATACGTATGAACCGATCCCAATACCAATCGTCACTCAATCATGCACTATAAACAATTGAACCGAGCATAAACAAACGTAATCTTCATTAGCATGAAGGTAGCAATCCAATATATCGTTGAACTGTTCGGTCATAAACAATAACACATCAATAACAGTATACCGTTATACCGTTATGCTTTGCTTGGGGCAATACGAAACAATACACAATCGCACGTCACAGTATAGTCAATGTTAATCAAACAGTAGCATGTCTTGGATAGAACCAAGCTCTGTTAAGGGAATTTGAAAATTTAACCCACGTAAATGTCTAATAATGAGATAAATTGGACTATTGTTACACAATAGATACATAGCTACATAAATTACATTGAAATAGTTATGCCAAATAATCATCATCATTTCGGCCTTTACATATACGTCCCATTGCAGGACATAGGCCTCCTCTCAGAATGAGAGGGCTTGGGCTGTAGTTACCACGCGCGCTCTGTGCGGATTATGAAGATCGCGTACACAATTCAATTTCTTCGCAGGGGTGTGCAGGTTTCCTCGCGATGTTTTCCTTCATAGTAAATCTCATGGTAGATCTCAAAACATACATAGACTAAATAGGCAGTACAAAAAAAATAAAAAAAAACCATTTCTTTTTGTAAGTAGGCCGTTAAGGGCTTTCGGAAAGACCATGATTGCCAAGAAGAATAAGCCACAAGAAACATGGTCCAAACTATTTTTTTCTAAAAAACCGGTTGTCTGTAAAGTCGGTTTACGGACGATAGTTTAACATGACAACGTCATAACAAAACATTGAAAGAACAAAAATGAAACCAGGCGGTCACCCATCCAAGTACTGATCGCGCCCGACGTTGCTTAATCTCGGTGATCGGACGGGAACCGGTGTTTTGTCAAATATCTTGAAAACGGTGCTCGGTGCATCCTACGGCAAAATCAATGAAATTTTCCTCCCCCTTTGAAACCCCCGCAATCTCTCTCCCCTCCAGCCCCCCCCCCCCCTCAACTCCGCCCCGCACTCCCCCCCCACATTGTACATCCTGACGTTCGCCGCTCTCTCTCTTGTACATACTCGCCGTCGCTGCTCTGTAGGTACATGTACTTACGTACAGCCGTACGTACGTTACATTGCGTCATCCTTTTTCGTGTTTGCACCCAGCGTTCATCGATTTATTAGACGTTGTCACGTCAAAAAAATTCACTACAATTTTTCTTACAAAAATCACTAAATAGTTGGATACTATAGGCATACTTATTTTGTTATTAGATTTATAGGTTCCACTGCATCCCGTGTATTAGCGTACACGATTAATTATCAACTCAACACTTTAACATATTATGCAGTTAACTTCCATTTCAATTTTATCTATTGGATATATTCACCCCAAAATAAATTGACATTTAGCAGATTATTGGACCAAAGCAACGCCCTTTGACGCGGTTCGCCACAATTTCCAACATTTGAGGTTATTATCCACAACCCCTCCAACCCTCCCGCATACAGCCATCATTTTCTCGTGCAAGCACGTTCGTCCAATGTATTGACTGTGTTCGTAGACAGTGCTATAACGTATGCTCGTAGGCCGCGTAGCACTCATTCGTAGCATTCGTAGCAATGTGCTACGATGCATTGACAATAAGGTTCTAAAATCGACGAAAGCGACAAAATGTAATACAAATTACTCTACTTCATCGAACATTGCACAATTTGGTACTTACTTATTTCTATTTCAAAACATTGCGGTTTCTTACAAGGCTGCAGACTTTCATTCCTGGTGTTTTCAATGTGTTCTAGTTACAAAATCATTAAAGTAAAAAGTATACTTTTACTTTCAACCAATCTCCCTTATTTCTCACCCAATGTCGTATTTAAAATGTATTAATGTAATGTATAATCTTTAAGTTATTCAAGATATATTTTCATAAATAATGACACAGTACAGGGAAAACAGGTTCCCTAATTTGAACAAAGCTCCGTTCAATTACAGAAAGATGTTTTACGAACCGCCTTAAACGTTTTAAGCCCTTATAATGGAAGTAGCGTGTGGCCATAAATTAAGAGACTTTCCCTTTTTAACAAGCCTCAAAAAAAAAACGTTGAATCTCGTTGAATAGGAATCGTTTATTGCAATTGTAGGTATGTTTAACATTGGTATCATTCACAGAACTAATAATAAAAGAAATAGATTTTTTTTCGTATGATTTTTTATCCAAAATCACGTTTGGCATAGTTTTAATAGATTTTATTCGAATAAATGAAATACTTATTCTGCTTCTCCGCAAGAAGTGAGGTCAAGTTATGCAAAATAGCTACGTTTGCTTTTTCACGCATATTTTGTTCATTTACATTCTCATTAAAATATCTGCAATAACCCACCATGTTTGAATAATTCACCTAAACGACGTTTCCTTACAGACTGAAGAAAATGAAGCAATAAGAAAATGAAACACTTATTTATCTGGCTCTTTGGTCAGATAGGTCCCTCACACTTTTAGCTCGCGTGATATTTGTATTCTTCTTATTCGCAGTTCTGTGGTTACGTTAGACCGTTTGTTTATCGTTTGATTGATTAAACGGTGACATTGATTGACGTCTAAAATCGGCTGATTTAAGAGCTCTTGACTTTTTTCTGTGGGGCTATCTAAAGGGACGTGTCAATGCTAACAGGCCAATGAACCTTCAGCAATTAAAATAAAATATTCGAGACAGTGACTGAGATAACGCAGGAAATGTGTGATAATGTGATGAATAACGCGATGAAAAGGGTTCGCATTTTCACATCTGCCATGCTGCTAGAGGTGGACATTTGTCTGACATTATTTTCCATATTTAATTTCCGGTCCAAAATACTATATTTAACCAAAAATCTATACATATAATAAATCTGTAACAAGTCGGTGTCTGTACATTGAAGATATTTGAGAAAAACTATCACTAGGGCTATTTATTAGCGCAATAGAAACCAAAACAATGATTTTTAGAATTATTGTCTGTTTGTCTGTTTGTCTGTTTATCTGTTTGTCTGTTTGTCTGTTTGTATGTGCGTTTGTGCGCGCTAATCTCAGAAACGGCTTTACCTAGAAGGATGCGGTTTTCACTGATATATTGGTATTTTCTTGGATTAACATATAGTGTTTGTTTCATTTGAATCGGTTCACAAATAAGAAAGATACGTCTATTTTAAGAATTTACTGAACAGGTTTTTTTGTTTGAACGCGCTAATCTCAGGAATTACTGCTCCGATTTGAAAAAATCTTTCAGTGTTAGATAGCACATTTATCGAGAAAGGGTATAGGCTATATAATCATCACGCTAACACCAATAGGAGCGGAGCGGAGCGGATGAATGTTTCAAAATCGGGGTTTTTTGAAGTAAAACACACACACACACACACAAACACACACGAACACACACATACTCTCAAACTTTAGCATTTGTATATTAGTAGGTTTAACCTAAACTAATAGTTTGTATACGATTATATTATATTAAAATAATTAAAACCGGCCAAGTGCGAGTCGGACTTGCGCACGAAGGGTGTACCATTATCAATAAAAATGGCAAAAAATCACGTTTGTTGTATGGATGGGAGCCCCCCTTAAATATTTGTTTATTTTAATTTAATTATTTATTTTTAAAGTAAATTCTTTGAATATATCAAGCGTCTACCTGTTGCCGTCATAAATATCGAGCAAAAACGAGTAAAAATGTCACAAACGTGGGTGGTGTGTATGGGAGCCCACTTAAATATTTATTTTATTCTGTTTTTTAGTATTTGTTGTTAAGTATAATATAGCGGCAACCGAAATGCACGATCTGTGAAAATTTCAACTGTTTAGCAATCACGGTTCGTGAGATACAGCCTGGTGACAGATGGACGGTCGGACGGACAGCAAAGTCTCAGTAATAGGGTCCCGTTTTTACCCTTTGGGTACGGAACCCACTTACAAGGTATCATTAGGTGAAACAATATAGAACGAAACAGGAAAGCTTATCAATACAAAAACCGAATTTTCGTATCGTCCTATATACCGGGAAATCGAATGAAAGTAGTTTTCCGCAATAAAGCATAATATCATATCTTGAATGGCTTTCGTTTATTCTTCGCGGTCGTAATGTCATTGTGTCTCATAAATATTTACATAATGCGAGTCAGCAGTCTGTAGGTCTGTTTATTTGGCAGATTTGCTGAGTGTTGTTGTAAGCAGCGCGTGATTGGGGATAACGCTTAGGACAATTGCCAGTCGAATAGGAATGTATTTTTAAGAGATGATTTGGTATAATTGAATGTGAAAGGAAGCTCTATCACAAGCACTATTAAAAGTTTATTTGACAGCTGTGGAGATGTTAAAGCTGTATACTTCGTTTTTTTTTAGCATTAGAAAGAAGGTAAGCGATCTTGACGTGTCTTTTTATTGAAAAACACTTTTGAAAAATAAATTACAGCAAATATGTAACAATTAACAAGGACATAATATGGTCATTTACATTCTTTTGGTTTCAAAAGTAATTTAGTTATTATTTTTTTAAAAGCGTTTCTCAATAAAAAGGCTCATCAAGATTGTTTACCTTATAACTAATGCTAAAAAAACGAAGTACCTATAGAGTAAAGATTTTTTTATGATACAGGGTGGCAAATGAGTCACATAGTGGTGACTAAATAGAATACTTTAGCCAGGAATTTCCGCCCTCCTCGCAGGAACTCAGCAGCGTACATGCTGCTGGTCGCAGAATTGGGGGTATGATGGTGAAAATGTTGAAGTATATTTTACAACTATTAATTTCACTGGAGGGCACATGGCTCCTCTCAGGATGAAAGGGCGCTCAGGAGGGAAGGGAAATAGTCGCGTTGATGTAAAACTTGCCAGAGGCCGCATTGTCTAACTCGTGGATGAGCGTGATCGCATTCACCATCTCTTTCTACCCTCCCTCATCAATCTTATCATATACCGCGCGTTCGACAGAAAGAAGTATTAATGAAAATGATTCTGATTCTGATTCCGTTAGACAATAAGGCTTGTAGTTTTAGTTTATTTATAACTGCGAATTCGAATTGAATGTTATGTTATTAGCGCGTTGTAAATAAAGCGTATAAAAGGCGACAATAGGGATGTTTCCTAGGTAAAAAAATAATAATTCTTATTAGTCCGTATTTTACATTATCAAAAAATATTAGACACGTAATTTTTCTTTTGACAATTAAACAAAAAATGACGAAGATATGGCGCGTTGAAGTTCCGCGTGACGAGGCGTGACGTCACTTGTTCCTAAAACGCTCATACAAAGTGTAGGAACAAGTGACGTCACGCGAAACTTCAACGCGCCCTATCTTCATAATTTTTTGTTTAATTGACAAAATAAAAAATACCTGTCCATTATTTTTTGATAATCGAAAAGACTGACTATTTAGGAAAGTAGCCTATTGTAGTTTCTGCCATGCTAACGGACGTCGTAGAAAAGGAAAGGACAGAGAGAGCAAAATGTACATTAAGCGTGTAAATGTGTGTGTGCTGCACGAACAAAATCATTGTTATCTAATGATTGCGGGTTTTTATATTTAAATGAAATCATAACTAGAAAACGAGTTTCAGTCAATCATCACTTATCCCTAATTAAGTAGGAATTTCACATGAACACAGCACATGCGCAAAAAATAAAAAACTCACAAAACATAAAAACTTTTTAACAAAAAATTAAACCGCCGAAAAAACTGAAAAGCAAAAAATAATACCTTTTTTGTTTGACCTTAATCTACACTATCTTAAGCACTGAGCCAGGAGGAGTGGACCTATAATCGTCTACCTGATTGGCTTCTATCACTCCTCCTGGCTCGTGCTGAGGCACCGACTTCAAACTGGTACCTAGATTAAGGTCAAACAAAAAAGGTATTATTTTTTGCTTTTCAGTTTTTTCGGCGGTTTAATTTTTTGTTAAAAAGTTTTTATTTTATACTTTTTTCCATCCTTGGGGTAATTTTTTTTCCAAATTTATAATACCTACTTCAAGGTATACCCTAACTATCCAATAAAAAACTACTCTGTAAAAAGTTATGCGTGATCATATAGTACAATCAGTAACTGAACAATAAATCATCCCCTGTTTTTCTACCCTTAGGGTAGGAATATTGTTTCCAAATTTAAATGGGACCACTCTGGTGGAATATGCTTTCCAATAAAAAAAGAATTATCAAAATCGGACTACTCTGTCAAAAGTTATGCGTGATCATACATAAAAAAAAAAACAAAAAAAAAATATACACGTCGAATTGAGAACCTCCTCCTTTTGTTTTCGTCGGTTGAAAAACTCCAAGACACTGCCAATACGTATGTACTATGTACTGCCAATACGTAAGTATGTACGACACGCGAAATGCGTTGATACGAAAACACCTCAAGGAGCGAGCATCAAATAGCAATCCCCTTACGTTCTTAATAAAATTAGCACCTGCTGTGAATATACGTGATTAAATACACATCAATGCCTTCACGTATATTGCACAAGCACATTTCAATTTTCTTCCCCCGTATTTATGACGAAACCGTACCTAATGCTTGTAAGATATTTTGAGTTGTTATCGAATAATTCATTTTGATTTATAAGGTTTCAACGGCAATTCCGTTTATAGGTTTTTTTGGGCGTTTGGATTAATAATAATAATAATAATAAATCTTTATTCAAAATAGGTTTTTACAATATAAAACTTAAGTCTTAACAAATTAAAAGTGAAGAATGACACATGCCTGAACTAGGAAGATCCTGTGTCTCAGGCGAAAAAATGACTTACACAACTAGACATAACTACATGAATTAAGTTAAATTTAATTAAACTAACACTTGCAGAAAAAAGAAACCGCTATGTAGGTAATCTTAGTACTTAGGTAAATTAGGAAACATTATTAACAATAACATAATAAGTATACCTATTATCAAAACCATTAGCACTGGAGTAAGTCATGTAATGAAAGCTGCGGGCTTGATTGTTATATGATACATATTACAAGAATTTACAGAAAAGAACTTAGTTTCATCTTTTATGCTGCAGACTGATATAGAGTGGAATTCACTTCCGTCGTCTGTGTTTGCGAATAAGTACCTACAATTTATCGGTATCCGAGGCCAGAGTGAATAGGCTGTTACTGAATCAGTGAGCTAAATCTTCGGCTTTATCTGTACATACCATCAAGTGAGTAAAGGTCAACTGATGATCAGCTTTACATATAATTTATTGAATCAGGCGTTACTTTGCGGAGGTCCATATTAATGAACTAAAACAATTACTTTGCTCACCCGCGACCTTACAATAGTTACGTTTATGCAAGAAATGTGCGTTCATGCAGTTCCTCCACCTCCACACTGTACGAACACACACAAATCACATAAACCCAACCATCACCACCACCAAGCTACACTGACGCGTTTCGAACTCAACCAGAGCTCATCTTCAGAGTTACCACAACCGTATGCTATGCTACCAAATGTTAAACTAACAAACCAAAACAAATGTTTTAACTTGTCACTGTAACTTCTCAAGTACCCACTTTATTTTTCTTATTCTCAAACTACCCCACAAAAATTAACTTTTATTGACATATTTAAAACTACCTTGAATTTTTTGTTTATTTATTTATAAGGCATATTTAATTAATACTAACTGTTCAAATTCGACCCAAGCCGCAGTAAAGGAGAAGATACTAAATTTACCTGTTCATTAATAATAGACCCCATAGTGTTGTACCTAATTATTTCCATGCATTCCAGAGCATCCAGACGCAACCCCTTGCCGCAATAATGTAACACTTCATAAGAATCTGAATCTAACAATGAATGATTTGATTCCAACAAACGTTTTGCAAAATTCGATCTATCTGGATGCTCATTCCTATATGCCGAAACATGCTCTTTAAATCTAGTATTAACGCACATTTCTTGCATAAACGTAACTATTGTAAGGTCGCGGGTGAGCAAAGTAATTGTTTTAGTTCAGCTTTACATAAAAAAGACAAGTTAATCGTGTAAAGCTGCCCAATACTAATCGCTTAATAGTGGACAAGTGAGTGAGTCATTCTTTCTTTTTAAGTCAGACTAGCACATATTTATACCTATTCTGTACTACCGCACAATTGCCACTGACCTGATACTTACTTAATTTTTATTCCTTTTATTTATGTACCTACTTGTTGTTATAGCTAACATACTTAGTACTGTGTAGTAGTTATTCTGGGGTAATACTCATTCTGTGGTAATCTCAAGTTCCCTATTACAGTTAAAGATACAGCCCTGGGACCTGACGGACAGATAGACGGCCAAACGGAGAACGGAGTTTACCAGTATGGGAGTCATTTACGGGACCCTAAAATGTGTTGATCCCCTTACACCTCAAGATTAAAACCTGTCAGTCCACGATCCACGATGTACTTACTGTCAGAGTAAGTATTTTTAGGGTTCCGTAGCCAAATGGCAAAAAACGGAACCCTTATGGATTCGTCATGTCTGTCTGTCTGTCTGTCTGTCTGTCTGTCCGTCCGTATGTCACAGCCACTTTTTTCCGAAACTATAAGAACTATGCTGTATTTGGTAAGTAGATGTATTCTGTGAACCGCATTAAGATTTTCACACAAAAATAGAAAAAAAAAACAATAAATTTTGGGGGTTCCCCATACTTAGAACAGAAACTCAAACATTTTTTTTTCATCAAACCCATACGTGTGGGGTATCTAAAAATGATATTGAGGTTTCTAATATTTTTTTTTTCTAAACTGAATAGTTTGCGCGAGAGACACTTCCAAAGTGGTAAAAAGGTGTCCCCCCCCCCTGTAACTTCTAAAACAAGAGAATAATAAGACTAAAAAAATATATGATGTACATTGCCATGTAAACTTCCGCCGAAAATTGGTTTGAACGAGATCTAGTAACTAGTTTTTTTAATACGTCATACCTAAATCGTAAACCACAATTTTTTATAGATAATGGTACGAAACCCTTCGTGCGCGAGTCCGACTCGCACTTAGCCGGTTTTTTCATATTGCGACCACATAATACGTAGGAATAATGAGAGCATGGAAAAAATGTTCGTAGTTGGGAATACAAATGGAAAATAAGTCGGAGGCTCAATAAGGAAATAAAGAGACTCTAATCCCGTAAATCTCGCTCAGTCGTCATGGCCACCATGGACAAAAAACGATGGAAACAAATAATCCATTTCAAGCGTAGACCTCTTGTTGATGACCACGATCCTCAGTCATAAAGAACGACTAGAGACAGACAGAAAGGGGGGACCCTTAGCTCCGTTAGCTCCGTTAGGGTATGGAACCCTGCACAAACCAGACCACAATGCCACAGGTCAGCACACAAGGATTTATAGCTAAGTGGAAAGGTGCGTGGATTCATTCAACGATCGCTCATTAGCGACACAATGGAACCCTAACAATACTCGCGAACATAATGCGCGGTACTTAGAAAGGTTTTCATTTCCAACCTTAAACCGAAATCATAAAGTTGCTTTCGTTTGTAGTGGCCTGTTTATTTCTTAGGTTCAATGCAAAGAAACATAATATTGACATGATTGTGTATAAACCGGTTTAATACAGGGTGAATTCAAATTGGTGATACAAAATTAGTGTTTCGTAGTCAGTTAATGATGGACAATAATAATGCACTAACTCATTTGTTTTTATTACTCTTACTAAATTTGAGGTGTCCGTACATTGAGTGGTTTCAGAGTTCACAATAATGTATGGACGCTCCAAATTTTATCAGACTAATTAAAACAAATTAGTTAGTGCATTATATTGTCCATCATTAACTGAGTACGAAACACTAATTTTGTATCACCAATTTGAATTCACCCTGTATAACTAGCTGATCTGTGAGCTATTAGACATCGCAAATTTTTCATTATAATTCTTGTGATGTGTGTATTACTAGCTTCACGCCGCGGTATAGCCTGTGTTAGAAATTCATGAAAAAAGGTCGTGGTATAACATTTTCAATCGGACAGCGCCATCTGTGGATTGAAAACGAAGTTCACACGCCGTCTTGAACGCCGGGATACTTCAACCGTTCTTGAACAGCGTCCTCGGCATTTCTTATCCCTTGGGTAATCATTACCTACCGGAATATTAAGTATCCCATGTCTCAATCTAGATCTTCGTTCATCATTTTATTTATTATTTATATTTTCACATTTAACTGCTGGAAATCAGGTTATTCTGTTGTAAAGGTTTTTTTTCTGAATCTACAGGGTTATTTGTAATTCACTGACATCCTCTTAACCCTGAATTCCTATCACTTAAACAAATGTTTTTTGTTTTACGACTTTTTAAAATGAAGCACTTTTTTCCCATACAAATACACAGATTATCGTAAAAATATGAGGTAATCTCAAATTTTCAAAACGTTATTACACCAAAAATATTAAGTTATGACAAAAGTCGTAAAACAAAAAACATTTGTTTAAGTGGTAGGAGTTTAGGGTTAAAAGGATGCTAGTGAATTACAAATAACCCTGTATATTTATTAACCTCTTGATCTCCGCACCTTGTAAATTTAGTAATTAAATCAAATGCAACGAAAATCATAATATTCCGAGGATTCTGAAGCTTGTTACATTTACCCAAATAACAGTTCTACATCAATTGTTGAAGTAAGTAATACAACCACAGGTTTACGCCGGGAATACTGGTGCGAGCAATACAGCTGGCACAAAGACAAATAGGTCACGGAGGTGAGCTCAGAATGTCATCAGCGGGATATTGCGTTGCCTGCATTCCGCGGCACGCATTTTTGCGCCCAACACTACTTTTATTGACTTTAGGGGAAGGTATTGGAGATTGGACTTGTTTTAAATACTACTGGATGTCCTTTTAAATTATGCATTGCACACTTGCAATCTGTAACGACCAGCGAAGCTAACTATTACAAAGTTCGGTTTTTTAAGTCCAACGGTAGGCCGTGGTAGGCCATGACACGACTATACGCTATCGGCAGTGCGGTTAGCGTTTTCTCAGTTCATTTTGTGTGCTGCTATGTAATCCCGCGGGGCGAGCGCGAACAATCACAGGTCGCGCGTAGTCGTAGCTATGCCGTTCTATCTACCGTCAGCAATTTTAGTTTTATGCTCAGTTTACTAGTGTCCAGTGACGTGGCCCTTAACAACTTGATTCCCACCGGGTTACCTAAATTTTCATTACCCGCCTCCATTTCTCACACGCTCTTTCTTCGCTCGGCACTTTAAGGTAATGTATTTTACTGTTCCGGGTTGTTTATCGAAAAATTTCACGCCATCCCTAAATATAAGGAACTGTCAAACTTATACTAGATACGGCTTTAACCAGATATAATTTTAGCTGCAATTTTCTATAACAGTTGATAAGGGAACATCTAATATACATAAAAAAATCTCGTGTCACGGTGTTTGTTATCGAACTCCTCCGAAACGGCTTGACCGATTTTTAAGAAACTTTTTGTCTATATTCCGTAGGTTTAAGAATAGGTCGTAGGTTATTTTTTATAAAAAAAATACGTTATAAAACTCATAGTGAAAATAAACGGATCACTCACGTCTTAAAACGAGATTAACTCGACACGTATCGGGCTAATTCGTAGCCCTTCCTCTCGGAATCGCACGTCACGGCGGCTGCCAAACGCGCACGGTAGTTTCATGTTTAACATTATAAAACTATAATTTAATAAATATTTGGTCTACTAAAACTAAAGTAAATACATACTAAAAAAAACACCATCATAATTTTCTAGCTCTTACTTTGAATTAACCCTCTACTCTCAGTTAATTATATTTTCTACAATAACTTTAATAGCATTAGGGTATGGATAAATTAGCCAGAAAGCGCACATTAGTTTAGACCGTCTCACAGGTTAGACGGACAGCTGCCAGCCTTGTCTGCCATGCCACGTGATATATAAACCAGGGCTGTTCAGGTACAAAGAAAATACAATAATTTACGTCGCAATGGACCAGAGGAACAATAAATTTTCGTTACATAACACAGTGACAAAAATTTAAATTTATTGCGCTTACGCAAAATTTTGTCTAATAATCATACAATATTATTATTCCATCTATGCTCTATAAGGAAATAGCAAAGAAGTTAGTCGACGTCACAGGAGACCGAAGAGCTGGCAGCTACCTCAGACAATTTAGCTTAGCTATTTAAAAATGGAACGCTGCTAGTATCTTCGGAACCTTTTCAAACGACTCCATTTCATTATTATGTGTTACTAGCTGTTGCCCGCGACTCTGTCCGCGAAGAATAGGGGTATAAAAATAGCCTACAACCTATTCTCAGACCTACCGAATACAGGAAAAAACTTTCATAAAAATCGGTCAAACCGTCTCGGAGGAGTTCGATAACAAACACCGTGACACGAGATTTTTACATATTAGATTTTTATTATGTTGTAAAATACAGAAGTAGTAATAATCTAAAGTATGTACAATTTATAAATAAAGGAAAATAAAACTATATTAGATATAATATTACATTTTTGTTTGTTTAAATATCTACTTTCAGTTTAGGATATTTGTACACAAATAATTACTTTTACTTGATGATTTATTTAATAGTTAAATTATTCTAAATTCTGAATGAAATAGACAGACAATAATAAAAGAAAAGGCTTCCTCTGGTTGAAAATACTTAGTTTGTAGAATTCTGCACGGATTGCCATGTAAGACCCACACTCACAGTGTATAGATATAAAACCCAGCGACATTTGCGAATAAGATAACCAGCAGAAGTTAACCATTAGCTCACTATCCCTCTACGACAGCCATTCTTTCCACGTCCCATACATTTGTCTACCTACGCGTGACGTCCTAGACCGAGGTTTAATGAACAACAATGGCAATAGCGTTGTGAAACATGAACGTGACGTATTAAGGCATGATGGCGGTGGCTTAGTATACTGGGTTGAAATATGACGACGGCATACTCATTAAAATGATATCTTGGTACTAAAATGGTCGGAAAAATGCTCGTCATTTCAAAAACGTAACCAGTATAGTAGATACCACAGTATGATATACTGATTGACGTCCGAGTGTTGGCCATTGCTCTAGCATTTGTCATCTTTAATTTTATGTTATTAGTTATAGTTCATCCATCTCTATTGAGATGACACCAGGGTGTCTTATTTATTTATTTATTGGAACACAAATAGCTCATAACAAATAATAAGGTGAGATGACTCATTGACAAAATACTAGCTGTATTCACAATACATTAAAAGAAACAAATAAAAAAAAATCAGACTTCCAGCTGAATATGACGGACGCGTAAGATCTCTAGAAATATATGTACTTATATAAAAATTTACAATAATTTTACAATTAATAGTAATGTAATTCAGCATAATATGTGCAATAACTGCAAGCCAATTTCTCATCACAACTTAAGGCAGTTTGTATAAATTGTTTCTAAATATTATAATCTAATTTATTTATTTTTATTATTCTGGAGCCTTGGGTGTTTAAAATGTATTTAAGTTTCTATCTGGGCATTTTCAGAAAAAAGTGTACCCTGTACTTTTTTTAAAAACCTAACAAATTTTGAGTTATTTCTACTCAGAATTACAAGCAGTATCGATTTAAGAAATGAAAAAAAGTGACCCACTTTTAACTGTCAGTTTTGTGACGCAGTTAACCATGCATGTTGTATGGACCGTCACAAAACTGACTAATAAATTTTGTATGGAAAATTAAAGATAATTAAGGCAAAACGGGTACATTTTTTTCTGAAAACCCCTATCTATGTATATAGTTATGTTTGCCCGTTGCCTAGTTCCCATAACACAAGGTTTGCTTACTTTGAGACTAGGTCAATTGGTGTGAATTGTCCCGTGATATTTATTTATTTATTTATTTATTTTAAATGGATAGGTTGGAAATACTGCTGCGAAACGATTCAACAGACAATAGTAAGTAGATCTCTATTTCCCATTTGGTTTTGTGGTTAGGCCATCGGAAAAACAGCAGACAATTGTATTGCATATGCTACGGCAAACATTGAATTCTATTAGAAAACACTCATTATTCTCTGGGGTTACTCCGAAATTTGAATATCGAAGTTCATTTCGTACGGTCTCTAAATCGTATACATGTATCAAAATAAAATACCGACCGTTAAGCAATGCTCCTATCTGCTACCATGTCTAAATTCCTGACAATATGAGTATATGAATGGGAATATGAATGGGGGTGTGGACGAAATGGGAATGTGGACGAAATGGGAATGTGGACGAAGTGGGAATGTGGACGAAATGAATCTAAACGTTGCAAATCACGCGAAAACTAATTATAATGGGTGCGTGAAAATTTAAATGAAACGTTTGGAAAATCCATGAGATAATTTACCAAGCTATTAGCAGCACCTGTTTAGCACTGGCAATTAATTAAGCCCATGTTACGCTGTATTTCTTCATGATTCAGGTATATATTTTATTAGTGATTTAGATTCCTCGAACGTACCTATTCGTATGTATGAGACACTCGTAAGAGAGATTGTGTAGATAATAAATGTATTACGTAATTAACGTACGAAACTATTATTTCTTAGGGGAATTTGGGGAAAGTCACGTATTATAATGATGAACAACCTGTGGTAGCCTAGTAATTTGACCGATGGCCTCTCAAACAGACGATCGTGGGTTCGAACTCGGGCTTGCACCTCTTGAGTTTTTCAAAAAGTATGCGTGAAATTATATTTAAATTTTACCATGAGCTTTTCGGTAGAGGAAAACATCTTGAGCAAAACTGCATCCACCTAAGAAGCAGTTCAATGGTGTGAGTGAAGTTTCTCACGCTCACTCAAGCGTTCTCATATTGAGAGCAGGCCTGCAGACCCGCAGTGGGACGTATAGGCCAGAGATGAGATAGAAAGATTTTGAACATACTTAAAACTACCGTGAGACTCACTCATAGTGAAAAAATACGGATAACTCACCTCATTGACCGGGTTTAGCTCGAGTTGTTTGTTTCGGACTAATCCGTAGCCCTTCTTCCCGGAGCCACACGTTACGGCGGCTGCCAAACGCTCGCGCGGCTGCTCGACGCCACTGACAGCGACACACAAATACCCCCGTTTTCATCGTCACTTTTATTGTCATTGTCAAATATTAGCACACAACACTAACAAAATCACTTTGTAAAGGTTCGCTCCCACTCACCGTTGACGCAGTACGAATATTCAACACTGTTTTCCAACTCGAGGTACCGACCAACCACTATCCAGGGGCCTGTTGCATAACAAAGTACAACTAATATTACAAGTGGAGCTCTCGCTTCAGTTATATTAACTAGAAAGGGAGTTGCGCTTGTAATATAAATTGTACTTTGTTATGCAACAGGCCCCAGGTTGCAAATTTGGATGACGACTAATCTCAATGGCTTCACGCAGTTTTCGCGGAATGAAAACTTTTCTCTTGCAAGTACGGAAGCCTTATCAAATCGAGAGTAGTGCGTCGAGCCCGAGTCCATTGAGTGTTCGGCCACCGCAAACCCCCTATTGTCCTGTTTTTTCATACTGCGTATGCGCTCCGATAACCGCATCGGATCATGTGATCCGTATTTTTTCGCTATGAGATAAAAAGATTATGAAAATGACTATTGTGATCATAGCTAATTCTTAAATGCACTATTATATGATGTAGCTTGTTGCCACCATTATCAAAGCAAAGGCACTAACAAATGTAGGTATTTTTAACTCTCCTTTTACCAATAATGCTGGGAAAGTTACGACTTATTTTTATGGGTTCTTCCACCTGCACTCGAGAAGCGGCCTGATGATAATGCGTTCCATATAAAGCACAATATATCTTTGTAGGAACGGAGGGAACAAATAAAATCACCCGAGTACCATTAAACAAATTGATTTATACTGAAAACGAGGGAGCTGCGCGCACTACGGGCTATCGTGAATTTACTTTGCAAGTTTACAAAGGGCCTATTTTTCTTTCATATTAGCTAGTACTTTTCAATTAAGGTCCCGGTATATCTTCGACATTGTCAATATACGTCTAGTTGTTGCCAACTTACTATAAAGTAAAAAGTCCGCAAATAATAGGGGTGTAAAAATAGCCTATGTCTCAGACCTACCGAATACGGAAAAAAAGTATCACAAAAATCGATCGAGCCGTTTCGGAAGAGTTCGATAGCAAACACAGTGACACGAGATTTTTATATATTAGAAGAAGATTAAAATTAAATAAATAAATAAATAAATATCACGGGACAATTCACACCAATTGACCTAGTCCCAAAGTAAGCTAGGCAAGCTTGTGTTATGGGTACCAGGTACCAGGCAGCGGATAAACATACTTATATAGATATATACATACTTAAATACATATTAAACACCCAAGAACAGAGAACAAACATTCGTATTTTTCATACAAATATCTGCCCCGACACGGGAATCGAACCCGGGACCTCAAGCTTCATAGTCAGGTTCTCTAACCACTAGGCTATCTGGTCGTCTAAAAAAATATACAGGTTCTGACAAAGCAGGGATCTTCATAAAATAATTCTACCAAAAGTGAAACAAACATAGTACCTAATTTAATAGTTACTAAAACTATTTTTTTTTACAAAGAATAACACTATTCTTCGGTTTGATAGGTAATTTTGAATTCGGCAGTGAAAGTGATATTATTTGCTAGAAACCAAGAGTAAACAGAATCAACTCTAAGAAGCTCACAAAACAGGGAGAGCATTTGGCCGTGACCAAAACCGCGTGGTTACATAAAAACTTCAACGTAAATGGAATAATTTTACTGGGAAAATCGACTTAAACTTCAAACAAACCGCAGAAAATGCCACAGTTATGAAAAAAGATCATTGGCAAGTTTCATCTAAGAATTCCTATTTATTAATCAAAAGGAGAGTCATTATCCTTCGCCGGAGGACTTCTTAATTTAATTACTCCAAATCAAGTGAGGCTTCTGAAATTTTCTTCTGCGTCATAATAAAATTCAATATCATTTTCTTCTGCGTCATAATAAAATTCAATATCATTTTCTTCTGCGTCATAATAAAATTCAATATCATTTTCTTCCTCGAGATTGTCAGCCGTTTAATTTGTATGATATGAACTCCCGTTTGAATAAAGCCCGAAGTCATACAGCTATTAAATCGAAATTATGAATTAATCATTCAAGAATTTATGAGGGAAGTCTCAAAATAAACTTGGACAGACTAATCGAGTAGGCAGCATGACCCAATTTAATTTATAACGATTGAATCACATTGAGCGCAAAGTCTAGACTATTTATGTACTAAGAGCCCTATCACATAATAGTATTTTTTCTACTTCTGTACTTTTATCTGTTTTTACTTGGTCACGAACAATTAAATAAGAATATAGATAAATATGATCTCAGATAAGTCTATACTCTATTACCCCATTACAGCACTAGTGTCGTAATGTCGCTAAAACGATACACCTAGCTGCCACAGATTATTAAATGTAGGTATTACACTCAACACTAAAGCCCAATTTAGATCTGCAAGGATAACCGTGCAAGTTGCACTACACTTGCGCGAATTTTCTTGCTTGGTGTAAACTCGGCTCAAAACAAGCAACTGAATTCATGCGGTTTTTATTAAAAATATAACTTTCCGGGATATTTTTTTACTGCCAACATTAGGAAAAAAATATTTTTTAATATCTATGTTCTTATTTTATCGCGGCGAACAAGCTACAACCCGAATTATTCTTACTCTTAAGCTGCGTACGGACTGCGCGCACTCGGGTACGCGTACCCGGGCTTGCGTGTCCTGGAACGCCATGTCCGTACACGTACTGTACATGTACACGTACACTGTACGCACTGGGCCCGCATGGGAACTACGGCCTAAGCCCTCCCATTCTGAGAGGAGGCCTGTGTCCTGCAGTGGGAAGTATATAGGCTGGGATGATGATGATGATGGTGGTGGGGAAGATCGTCCCCGCAAGGCTGAGTTCTTCAACGGCTAATGTCACTGACTTAAAACTTGGCACGTAAAAAAACTGTTAAACTGTTACTAGGAAATCCTTTTAAGAATTACAACCGATTAGTACTCGTACCTCTACCATTTGCTTGATCAGGCACGATTCTGACTGCCGGAGGATTCTAGCTCTACCTCAATACCAACGTCTTTTTGCTTGACCATCGTAGTCATTATGCGACTAATTACCACTCAAATCGTTTAGCATAATTGTGCCTCTAGTACTACTCTACCCCTTGGCAACTAAGGTTAAATTGTAACATTGTGCAAGTAAGTGTTTTGCATCGAAAATTATTTTGCAATTTTGGGTAGGAGAAGCGAGGTGAAAATTTTAAAGATTCATCAATATGGACCTCCGCAAAGTAACGCCTGAATCAATTACTTATTACAAACAAAATCTTTGTATGCTGTTCAAACATTTTAAAGGCTGATTTTTGTTGACTAATAATTAAAAACGACTAGCAATTTAATAAAAATAATAATTTATTTACTTCTATTTAGTTAAATCTCGGAATTGCCATTCAATTGCCGGATGTAATGTTTTACGAGAGCGAAAACGCAGGTTAAGTCTAGCAGGTATAAATATAACATTTAATTAAACTGACTTTGAATCGAAAACTCTTCTGAAAAATAATACATTTTTACGGGTGCCCGAGTACTTAATTTATGAAGCCAACTATGTAACTAGTTGTATTATTCTCATAAAGAATTCCGCTCAGGTAGAGTTTCGAACTACTGGCCTAAAACAAAGGGCTGAAATGTTCGCCAACTTTATATTATAACGAGGACGGTACAAAACTCGTAGTCAAGGTAAAAATATACGGACCGTCGACCCGCACCGCACCTGTCTATAATAATTGACCTAATTTATTTCGGAGAGGCAAACTCGGCAGATACGCAATTTTAAAACGAAACTAGGGTAGGTATTCCGGCAAGCGTGATTAAAAACAAATAATAACATACAGGGAGGGTCCACGTTCGTGTCATTTAAATGTATCAAAATCAGGCGTATCATAATATCGAGCACGTCTATGATCTATCATAACTATGAATGGACGCTTGGTTTGGTATTTAATTTATGCTATGATACTTATTTAAGAAGCGCGGGGCACATCTAATCGTGACTTACCAGATACAGCGTGTTGCATGAACGCATATGTTTTCGCATCCAAACTAAGGGCAGTTTCAGATTATCTTTTTTAGGGTTCCGTAGTCAACTAGGAACCCTTATAGTTTCGCCATGTCTGTCCGTCTGTCTGTCTGTCTGTCTGTCTGTCCGCGGCTAAGCTCAGAGATCGTTAGTACTAGTAAGCTGTAATTTGGCATGAATATACATATCAGTCACGCTAACAAAGTGGTAAAATAAAAAATAAAAAAATAATTTTTTTAGGGTACCTCCCATAGACGTAAAGGGGGGGGTGATTTTTTTTTTCTCGACTAATCCTATAGTGTGGGGTATTGTTGGATAGGTCTTTTAAAACCACTGCGGGGTTGCTAACATGATTTTTCTATTCAGTGATCTGTTTGCGAAATATTCAACTTTAAAGTGAAAATTTTCATTAAAATCGAGCGTCCCCCCCCCCCTCTAAAATCTAAACTGTTAGATGGAAAAATTTTAAAAAATTCAGAATGGTAGTAAATATATCAAATTTACTAGGAAAATTATAGCGGCTAAGATTGCTTGGAAATTATTTGTAGTTTAAGAGTAAATAGTAGCCTAAGGTATAAAACATACCTAAACTTGGATGATTCCGTACACATACGAAATCCTTAGAAAAATATTACTTGATTTATTTGTAATGGCTACGGAACCCTACCTTGTCCGTGTCCGACACGCTCTTGGCCGGTTTTTTTGCATGTATATGGTCGTTTCGGCATACGCGTTTACACGCGCGCAACATTTCGCGCTTCAAAATATCAAACTCGCGTATGTACACGGGCACATTCCAGGATGTTCAGTCGGATAGGTAATGGTGAGGTGATGACGATGAAACATACATAATATGTTTCATATATGCTTGTATATTATACAAGCTCATAAACCCGTTAACGCTTGTACTAGTTGCGTGATTGGCAGAAGATGTGCTTATACACGCTTACATGCGCTTCCGAAACCGAGAACTAGTCTGAAACCTACTACTTGACGGAGATAACACATACTGAAATGATACAAATGTGGACCCACCCTAAAAGTATTAGAAAATGAAAAACGTTTTTCCAAGGTGACAGGCGAAAAACCCAAAAAACAGTCCCCACTAAAACTTTAAAGCTGCGTACGGACTGCGCGCACTCGGGTACGCGTACCCGGGCTTGCGTGTCCTGGAACGCCATGTCCGTACGCCATGTACGCGTACACTGTACACATACACGTACACGTACACGTACACTGTACGCGTACACGGCGTACGGACATGGCGTTCCAGGACACGCAAGCCCGGGTACGCGTACCCGAGTGCGCGCAGTCCGTACGCAGCTTAAGAAAGTTAAACAATCAACGAATTCGAGTCAATCAATACTGATTTAGCAACTACTTAGGTAAATATTTATTTTCTATAAATATCTGACATTGTTGCAAATAATAATATATGCTGTTGGAACCAGTAAGCGTCTACGAGTATAACTTTTCAAAGTAGTGTAGAACTATAGTATATTTTGAAATCAAAATTGTATTTATGGTTTTTATTTATTTTAGTATACAATATGCATTGTTGGATGCATAAAACTTCTTCCAAATTATCTTATCTAAACTTTTACCTAGATTGAAAGGATGCCTGCAATAGGTCCAAAACTTTGGGATCTATCATGCTGTAAGAAAACTCTATAACAAGAACAAAAGAGCGAATAATCGAAGCCCCATAGAAGTTGGCCGGTGGTGTGCTGTAAATAAGTTGAACTCCTTTGCCTAATGGTCCATTGTTGTCGAACTTGACTTGTTTTCTGAAAGTAATGCGTCGCCCTAACTTTATTAAACAGGCTATTTGCAAAGTTTATGGAAAAGAAGATTGGTATGTTCAGATTTTGGGTTGCGTTTTGTAGGATTGTCACTCGGGATTTTTCAAAGACTTCGTAATAATAAGACAGTGTTTACCCAAGGATGCGTAAGAACTTTTAAAACAAATGCGTTCGGCGTGTTTGTTTAAGTGTTTTATTAATCGCCTCCTAAATGTTAACATGTATTGCGATTCGGCATCGCCAAAAGAACATATTTAAATATTTATCATTGAATTTTAAACATTTTGAAGTGTTTATTGTCCTTTTTTAGTCAACAAAATGACTTTACAAATTGCATAGAACAACACAACATTTAAAATGTATAAAAAAATGTCTTTATAGTATTCCAATAACGATACTAAATTACTGAAATTTAGAAGGCGACTGAATAATCATCACGTTTAAATATCCTTAAATATTTTTCATTACATAGTGCAGAAAGCACCGTATCTACATCCTTTTTTGTTCCGGTCTAAAACATTTAAATTAAAATTTAGTTTGGCTAAAATTTCGAGATGCGTATCAAGTTTAGTTAGACGACCAGATGGCCTAGTGGTTAGAGAACCTGACTATGAAGCTTGAGGTCTCGGGTTCGATTCCCGTGTCGGGGCAGATATTTGTATGAAAAATACGAATGTTTGTTCTCGGGTCTTGGGTGTTTAATATGTATTTAAGTATGTATCTATCTATATAAGTATGTTTATCCGTTGCCTAGTACCCATAGCACAAGCTTTGCCTAGCTTACTTTGGGACTAGGTCAATTGGTGTGAATTGTCCCGTGGCATTTATTTATTTATTTATTTTTAAGTTCAAAAAATGTTAGTTTTTTTTGCGTCGCCGGCCTCTACCCGAGTCTGTCGAGCCCTGTTTGCCTTGGTTATTAAAAACGGAAACGCCGCAGAAACAATTTTATTGCCCATCGTATATAAACGATAAAATTGTTGCTGTTCCTCTCGCCCTTGCCTTAATAAATCATGCGGTTATGTAATTACAAAGCGCAATAAAAAGTTGGCCCTTGAATGATCGTAATCGAGAGATAATGACCGGCATCTCCCTTTTAAAAGGCCAGGCTAGGGATGACTTATGTTATAGCTTTTGCTTGCTGAAAAAAATTCTGATTAGGTGACAATTTATTAAAACAATCAAATGTGTCGTTTCAAACTAGTCTAAAAAGTTTTCACATTACCCGGTCCGGTAAGGGTGTCTGACGCTGATACAGGGATCGGAGATGCTAAAAGGCAGTTAGATACGTACGTATACATCTAAACTTAATATTATAAAGGCGAAAGTGTTGCTGTCTGTCTATCTGTTACCTACCTCCTCACTCTCAAACCGCTCAATCGATTTAGATGAAAGGTATGATGTAGTTTGAGACCCTGGGAAGGATATAGGATGGGTTTTATCCCGGAACATGGCATAGTTCCCGCGAGATAGCGAAACTATATTTTTCCCAGACGGAGTTACGGGCAAAAGCTTCACTTGTCCCGATGTCACTTCAGCGTGCGACACCGATATTGAATCTGACGATTCAAAAAACATTTCACCATGCTAACTTCTGCTTGAAATGAAGGTACATTGACCCAATTATTGTTTCCTCGGTTTAAATTGTACTGAAAACATAGATTTATTAGTTAGCCCATGTAAGAGATTTTCCGTATTTTTCTAGTTTTAACTAGGGAAAAAGCATATCAAACAATCAATCATTCGACCAAAAAATATTTGACGATGCGAAGGGCACTGATCAGAAATATCCAAATCGTGTGTATCCTTCTTCATTTCATCTAACCGCACATATTCTTTTTTTTTATGTTAGAAAGGCCAGACAAACGAACTAGTGGGTCACCTGATGTTAAATGATCACCACTGTCCATAGACACCCGCAGCGCTTTACGCGTTGCCAGTGCGTTGTCGGCCCTAAAGGAAAGGGAATAGGAGAAGGGGGTGCGGGAGGGGGAGAGGGAAGGGGTATGGTATTGGGCCCCCGGCACTCTCACTGACCGTACGAAACGCAAGCAGGATTACTGCTGCTTTACACCGGTGTTCTGTGAGAGGGTAGTACTGCCCCGGACGAGCCGGCCCATTCGTGATGCAGCGGCTAGCTACAACATGGCTCTACCACTACTAAAATATTTAATACTAGCTTTTGCCTCCGCGACTCCGTCCGCGTGGAATTAGTAATTTGGGCAGCTTATTTTATTATCCAATTTGCTTTTTCATCAATTATGGCTCTCCTTAGATCCTTCCGGAAGAAGTGAAACTTCATAATAAACCAACCCGCTCCCAATCCGCCCCAACCCGCTCTCAACCCGCCCCCAACCCGCTCCCAACCCGCTCTCAACTCACCCCCCACCCGCCCCCAACCCGCTCTCAACCCGCCCCCAACCCACTCCCAACCCGCTCCCAACCCACCCCCAACCCGCTCCTAACCCGCCCCAACCCACTCCCAACCCGCCCTCAACTCGCTCTCAACCCGCCCCCAACCCGCTCCTAACCCGCCCCCCAACCCGCTCACAACTCGCCCCCAACCCGCTCCCAACCCGCTCCTAACCCGCCCCAACCCACTCCCAACCCGCCCCCAACCCGCTACCAACCCGCCCCAAACCCGCTCCCTACTCGCCCCCCCACCCGCTCCCAACCCGCCCCCAACCCGCTCTCAAGCCGCCCCCAACCCGCTCTCAACCCGCCCCCCAACCGCTCCCAACCCGCCCTATCTAACTGGGCTATCTAACACTGAAAGAATTTTCCAAATTGGAGCAGTAGTTCCCGAGATATAGACGTTTTATTTCCAAAACCCCCGATTTGGAAACATTTTTTTTTTTTTTTTTTTTTTTTATGATATAGGAGGCAAACGAGCAGACGGATCGCCTGATGGTAAACGATTACCGTCGCCCATGGACACCTGCGACACCAAAAGAGTCACAAGTGCGTTGCCGGCCTTTTAGGTAGGAGTACGCTCTTCATTCAAACATTCTTCCGCTCCGCTCCGCTCCTATTGGTGTTAGCGTGATGATATATATATATAGCCTATAGCCTTCCTCGATAAATGTGCTATCTAACACTGAAAGAATTTTTCAAATCGGAGCAGTAGTTCCTGAGATTAGCGCGTTCAAACAAAAAACCTGTTCGATAAATTCTTAAAATAGACGTATCTTTCTTATTTGTGAATCGATTCAAATGAAAGAAAGAAAGAAAGAAAGAAAATACATTTATTTACAACAACACAAGACACATAAATATTTTTACAAAAAGGACAATACAAAGGCTAAAAATAGAGTGTGTCATTGCGGTTGCAAATTGGACACTGGCTCAGCATAATGCTGAGGCGTTTATAACACCCCAGCGCTGATTTTCAGCCAGTACCGTCGGTAATACCCGGAACGCCACACAGATAGATAAAATGTACACTTATAAATATAAGCGATAAACTACATAAACTACATGCGTAAATGGATAATTTGTAGATCATAAAAACGAATAATTTTAACAAAATTACTTAATCATAAATTACTATACTGTAATATAACTCACTTGCCAAGTATACAACTCTGCGCGGATTAAAACAAGAAGTGAAATAACCGAGACAAAGAAAAATCAAAGAAGTTTTGTGAAATAGTGCTGGAAAGGACAGGAATTAAGTTTTCTGAAATGACAACAAATAGCCTTTAAGCTTTCGCCCAAAGGTGTACCCGCTAGTCACTCCTAGGATGGGAGGGGGAATGTCATTCCAGCACTTAGACGCCGCAAACCTGAAACTGCCTCGAAACGCCACGGACCGGTACGGCGGAACAATAGCCTTAAATCTGCGCACACTTTTCGACCATGTGATTTTTTCAAAAAGGTACGAAGGCGTCTTGTGCCGCGCTACACCGAACAAAAAGGTTGCAAGATGCAAGTGCCTGCGATTGTGCATCTTAAGCAAATCAGCAGCGTTCAAGTACGGAGTGACATGGGACCGAGGAGGGATTCTGAAGCAAAAACGAGCACATGCGTTTTGAACTCGCTGGAGCAATCTCTTAGAACGACCAAGTATGCAACCATCATAGACGACATCACAATAATTTAATCTAGACAATACGAGTGATTCACACAGTCGGACACGCAAATCCACACTGAGATGAAATGAAACAAATACTAAATGTTAATCCAAGAAAATACCAACATATAAATACAAACCGCATCCTTCTAGGTTAAGCCGTTTCTGAGATTAGCGCGCACAAACGCACAGACAAACAGACAAACAGACAATAATTCGAAAAGTCATAGTTTGGGTTCTATTGCGCTAATAAATAGCCCTAGTGACAATTTTTCTCAAATATCTTCAATGTACAGACACCGACTTGTTACAGATTTATTATATGTATAGATTAAACTTCATCCAAATGCTAAAAGTACCTACTTAACTGTCAAAATTAAATGTTAACGGTGAATAATGGAACTTAATAGGCAACCTGTTAAAACAACCACAGAAAAAAATTACTTTGCATGAAGTATGTAGATATACTAGCTAGATAAGATTTATCCGATTTGTGTAAACTGAATTCAATTTAATCTCGGATTAACATACCTATAAGAATAATTCGGCTAAATAATGTACACGCAGTTCGACTCCGACATCTGCGAGAGGCATGTTGGTAATCAGTCATTCACGTAATATTTTTTCGCCCCATCGTCTACTGGCTCCCACTCGAAATCCAATTTCGCCCAAGGTTATATATACCCTGGAATATAACTCCTTATCCCGTATAACTGGCTAAATGTCCAAGCACATCTGGTTGTGAGCTGAGCCTAAGTGAAATAGGTCAACTATCTCTTAAGATAATCTTCGAGACCCCCTTTCAAATTGCGTAGACGTGTCTCAAGACAGGGCTAGTATTTGACTTGTCAGGGGTTTTGTCGATTTGAAGGTGTCTTAGGGCAAAAACAGTAGCATAAATTGTATTGTTTCTATTATTATATTATATTTTACAAGACAAACCGATGATCTTCTAAAGATTGGAGAACCCACTTGAATGCGGACAGCGCATGACCTATCGTAGAATTCTTCGGAGAACCCTTTGTCCAGTAGTGGACGTCTTTCAGCTGATATGAGTACATTTTTAACTGATTTCAAAAAAAATAAAGAAATTTTTGTTCCTCCTGAACTTATTCATTTTTTTATAAACCGATTTGAAAAATTAGGTCCCTTTGTTAGTAAAGTCAGAATCTGCTGAGTGGATCCTGGGGAAATCGACGGAACTCTTCATCATGTTGTACGAATACCTACAGTGATTTGGGTACCTATTGCATGAATCAAAAGAAATCTATTTTTAATTTTCGTTGTTAGTACGTTGCTGTTCGGTGTGCGCCCGTGGCCCGCAAGTACTACGAAATCATCATCATCATCATCATTTCAGCCGTAGGACGTCCACTGCTGGACATAGGCCTCCCTCATTGATGCCCAATCATTACGATTGGAAGCGATTTGCGTCCACCCTGAACCTGCGGCCTTGCGGAACAAAAAAAAATGACACACTTGTTGCATGTTCCATGTTCCACTACGAAATGCAATGTAAAATAAAATAAAATAATGGTTATTTTCTCATGCTAAGTAACCTATAACAGTCATCATCAAATAAACTCCACGGTCCACGTCGGTTGAATAACTGTGTCGCTCTAAACTTTATAATGAACGTGCACATTAAATGGCTGCAATACTTAAATATGAAGTCAGGACTATGCATGCGGACTCCATGGCAAAGTCCTATAAGGCGTATCTTGCAAACTTTGTTACTATACACTGTTGCATTCTTGCAAGCAATAGGGATGTTGACACCACCAATCAACTGATGTACTTTTTATGAGCTGTCAAAACACATTTCTCCCATAGAGTTTGAATGGCAATAGCAACATATGACGTCACTTGTTCGCATACTCAATTAACTAACTATTTATTTGTTTTAATGCAACAAAAAATCTAATTTTGCAGTTAATCGAAAATTAATCTGGTTTTCAGGGCGTTTTTTTACTGGAGTCGTGTCTTTTGAATGGTGTCAACATCCCTATTTGTTATATTAAATACAATAATTTATCTTGTTTCTCCACTATCTAACGTGCATTACAGCTACGTCTGTGCCACATAAATTTATATCGTTTACCCGAATTTCGTATGCCATACTGTACCGTTTTCCATAATTTTATTGTTCAAAGTTATTTATTTCTGAAAAAGTATTTTCTTTAGAATTGTTATTCAACTAACCTCACCTACCCTACTGTATTCTTTCTATATGAAAATTATTCTTGAAAAATATTGTGTAAAAAATGTGAAACCTGCGCGGTGCTATTATTTTACTAATGGCAAACGTTGGTACCTATGGCAAGCGAAATTATTGAAAACGAAGTGATTCGGTGCGACACATAAATGGTAATATGCATAGCTGGCCCTGCTACTTTTCCCCATAAAACAATACCTATATCATACAGGCCCAACTATCACAAATTTTCAGACTCTATACAATTTCATCCTCAAAACTACCAACAAGCGAACACACATCCGTTGTCAAACAAAACGAAGTACTAATTACATGAATTACTTATGTGTCAAGGTTTGTAATACATATTACTTAATGTATAGCTACATCATCCTAGCATTGATCATGAATAATAAAATACCTACTAATCATTTATTAATTTAATACTTGCCAACTGATTTTTGATCGAGACAAACAGAACCACAAAGAGAACCAATTCACTCCTAAATCTATAATATTAAGTACAAATCAAGTTGTATTCAAACGATCTATTTTCAGACTTCCAAATTGTAGTGCGATTGCATTTATGTTGTAGTCGCAATAGAACAATACAGCAGAACTGCATTGAAACTGCAATTTGCAGTCGGAATTCAGGCAGTCTGAAAACGCTCTCAAAGTGTCCTCCTTTTGCATCTTTGTCTTGCCTCAGTATAGACAAGGTTCTAACTAACTGCTGTATTTTAAGTATAACATTTAGATGATACTAGCGTTCACCCGCGGGTTCATCCGTGTTAAAAGTCCATGAAAAAAGGTTACGGTAATATTTTTAAAAGCACAACATTCACTCGAACAACGCTATCTATTGTAGAGTTAAGACGTCATCTTGAAAGACGAGGTATTTCAACGTTTTTGGTCAGCGCCCTCTACTCTTGGTTAAAGTTAAAATACTATCCAACGGGGTCTCGCTACCGGGACATTAAATATCCTATATCGCAATTCAGTTCTTTATCTGTATGTTAGCCAAGTTTTATCTATTTAACATTTTGTTTTAACAGCTGTTGCATTGTTGACTAACAAACATCAAAACATCCAGACATCCAAACTTTCTCTTTCTGTTTAAGTATTTATAAATACCAACTTCCGCTACGATACTTTTAAAGCTGCTACGTTCGTCCGGCACATATTTTACACTTCAACATAAATCGACACAGTCATGTCACACATACCCAACACCAACAATCCAAAATACTACAAAAAATCCTAACACGTTTCAAACTATGTGAGACTTCATTTTAAAATCATAAACTGGCTTTGAAAATAAATTCTTAAGGAGTTGGAAGCGCAGATATCGTCGGAAATTTTCACCTCCATGAAAGTATTTTTAACCGGGCTCACTTCGACATTTGCAGCACTCTTTATATACTTAAGTACCTTTCATTTGGTCTGAGTAAGAATATAAAGAGACTGTCTAGGCATAATACGTACTATTACAATAGGCATCTCCTTATAAGTGTGCGCTTACTTTCAAAATTCCTCGGCTGAGACAATAAGCGAAGATTGAACAACTCCCAGCCGATAACTCCAAGGAGGTCAAACCAGTTTGACTGCTCTGAAGCTTTCAAATACTTCTGTTCCGATATTCTGCCACCATATTTCATTTTGTGCATTCATAATACTTTTTTGTGTGTTATTGGTTGTAACTCTAACTCTTAACTTATAACCCTAACCTATTATCGCTCTATTTCTTAGTTCAGGTCTGCTGGCTTAATGAAAGCACAACAGGTACTTAAAGACCCTGTTAACAGTTAAGTGATTGTTTTCTTTCAATCGTAATTCCCTAATGTCCTGCTAATTTTACTAATGCGTACAACTGCGTACTACCTAAGTAATTTAGCATGTGCGTGCGAGCATGCTTATGTACGTGCCTGTATGTATATGTGTGTTTATTATTATTACCCCTTCACGCTAAAACGCTTCTACTGATTTAATTATAATTTGATATGTAGATAGCTGGTCATGTGGAAAAACATAATATCTAGGCTACTTTTGTCCCGATATTCCCACGGGATAAAATGTCTAAATCCCAACCTCTAGTTTCAAAGACTTCGAAGTTGGCACGGGTGAATATTATAAAAAATAATGAAGACGGTGTTATGTTCGGAAATTCCGACGGGAAGTTTCGGGAAATTCTGAAATTTCAATTTAAATTCTGAAAATTCAATTTGATTTGACGGTTTACGGGAGCGAAGTGGGCTAATACTGTAAATTTTAACCACTAAACATGCATTCGACATCGACTAATAGTTCTCAAACTTCAACTAAAGTTTATCACATTAGGACGCTAAAGCCAAATGCTGTGTTAAATTGATTTATCCGTCGGCCAGCCGCCGTTCGGACCCATTCACACACCAGCCCGATAAAGCCAGCCCTTTCTAACCAAACCACTTTATTACTGGCGGGAGTGAGATGGGAATATGTCACAGGTTTTTATCAATTTGGGCTGATTTCGAGGGCGGTCCGGTCCTCCAACGTGTGCCAAATAAATCCTCGTTTCGTTGGCTTGCATTAATATACGATATAAATGATACATAGACGTTATAGTCCCTGTGATAATTTAAAGTTTTACTGTATGTGAATTTTCAACTAATATAAATATTAAAATAAAGCTTTTAGCAACAATTTTAACCCCTCCAACGACCTAGGTAGACACGGCGGTGCTCAAACTAACTGTCAAAATTTGCTAATTTTTGTTTCTAGTTTCGATCACCTTTTAATAAAGGGTACTTAGAAAAAATTACCCAAAAAAGTCGCCGATCAGAATATTTTTAATTCGACATTAATGGAGTTTTTTTTACAAGCTTTTATTTAACTTGCAGTGTTTGCATGTGTCATATGCTTCGTCCGTGTTAGAAATCCATGAAAAAAGGTTACGGTAACATTTACAAAGCACAACGTCCACTAGGATAACGCCATCTATGGATTGAAGATGAAATTAGTACGTCATCTTGAAAGTCGAACTACTTCAACGTCCTTGGACAGCGCCCTCTATCCTTGTTAAAAGTAAAAATAATATCCCACGAAAACTCATTACCGAGATATTAATGTTTTAATGTTTTAATGTATGTTTTAATGTAAGTACTCTATGTATGTCTCAATCCCGATCATTGTAAATTTGTACGCCAAGTTTCAGCTAAATCCGTTCAGCCATTATTGCAAGATTAACTAACATACATCCAAACAATTCCTCAAACTTTCTCATTTATAATATTAGTAAGATCTAAATAGTGTAGACAAGGTTGGCAATCAATGAAAATGGATCAGTATAGAGGAGCCAGAAAGATAGCCACCATGAAAGGTAGCGAAATCCTTGCGAAATCTGTTCTTAGGAACCACCATGCAACCCCACACGCCCCACGCCCGCCACACGCCGCATGCTAGCCGCTGCATCACAAATGGGCCGGCTCGTCCGGGGCAGTACCACCCTCGCACAGAACACCGGCGTGAAGCAGCACTGCAGTACTCCTGCTGCGTTTTGTACGGTCCCACAATACCCAATGGCCCAATGGGGGCCCAATACCACTCGCCCTCTCCTTCCCCTATTCCCTCTTCTTTTTTAAAGGCCGGCAACATCAGTGACTCTATTTGAGTTGTTGATATTTATGGGCAGTGGTGACCATTTTCCATCAGATGACTCGCGTGCTCGTTTTCCTTCATCTCATAATAAAAAATAAATTAAAAGATGGTGTTTATTTTAGATTCAATAAAAACGGAATTTTTTAAACTGCCTACGTAAACGTATTCAATATCTCTTTCTTCCCTCATCGATCATTGTGTATAGCAACATACTCGGTTAAAAGCAGCTGCTTAAAAACAAATCTCACTAACGTTGTGTAGTAGCAGAGGTTCTCCCAAAACCCGCCTTATCTCAGCTTGGGCACAGAAGGTAAATTTCACGTCTCTTTGGGTCGGATGTTATCAAGGAAGTCGGTTAGTTTTCATTCTTGTTTTCAAGTAAATAACAAAGACGCTAGCTTGTGTGTAAATATAGACACGTAACTTCTTGTTTTGATGAAGTTTTGTACGGTTTGTGAAAGTGAAATTATTTGTCTGATTACGACGTTTCTATGGTTTATTTTATTTAACTATCATTTGTGTTTTTTTTTATAAAATTGCGTGCGAGTGTCTGGATTAGCTGGTCAAAGATATGAACTGTTTTGTGAGGAGGAGAAAAATTTTTAGAAAAAAGATATAAAGAATAAGACTGAGAAATAAATTAAGGACGGCTTGGCAATGTTCTTTCAGCAAGTCAAAATTGATTTCTTGAGTTTTATAAATTCATTTTGGGAATAAAGCATGGATTTTAAAATTACAATGAACAACCTTAAATTGCTATTCCGCTACCTCACGTGCAAAACAGCTATATCTGCGCGACATATATGTCGTTTTATGCCGAACCCACCGTCCTCCATTTTCACATAAAATCACACAACATGTCACACTGAGTCAACTAAGTATAACAAACACCACACAATAGTGTTAACGCATTTCAATCTCTATACCATGTTCATTCTCTAAACTAAAGAGAGCACACAACCGCTCTCAAGCAAAACGAATGGCGTAATAACAGTAAATATTTAAAGAAATACTAAACCAATTAAGATGCTGGATGCTGGATGATGCTGGTCAGGCGCGGGTGATGGACTGGTTGGCGCTTGATAGTCTTTCTCTTGGAGTTGTTGATCGCTGGTGTGGGGGTGGTAGCTGGGTAGTTTACCGTAGTATTTATGTAAGGTTTCAATATTTTTTCTTTAGGAAACTGTAAGTCTATGATCCGTAAAAATATATTTGTAATACATATAACTATAAGAGACTGTTTGTTTCTAAATAAATAAATAAATAAACTACCCACACTATTATCCTCGATATAATAATGTCAACATTAGTTACTTTCATAATAACATCTAGCTGTTGCCCGCGACTCCGTCTGTGAAGAGTATGGGTATAAAAGATAGCCTACGACCTATTCTCAGACCTACCGAATGTGGATAAAAAAGTTTGTAAAAAATCGGTCAAGCCGTTTTGGAGGAGTTTTATAACAAACACCGTGACACGAGATTTTTAACCGACTTGAAAAAAGGAGGAGGTTATTATATATTAGATATTGAAGGAGAGAGTAAACCATCTATGAAATTTAACCATTGTTCACGAAGTTAGACCAAACATTGGGTAAGTTACCTTATTAGAATTGCTCATTATGCTAAAGCACTAAAATACCTGAGACAATACCCGCAGAGTAAGCTAGCTCAATCAACACAGGCATCCAAGGACTTAGAAGACGGTGAAGGAGAAGCTACGTAGGTACATTGCACTACGAGTACGTTTCAGAATACAATGAATTTGAATATACATGAGGATGACTTGCCTGCGGGCTTTCCAACGTTATAGTAAAATACTTGTTTTTAAAATAAAATGTTGAACAAAATGTTATTTTAAACATGCCAGCCGCGTTTTAAATTGCACTCAAAATTTATTAAACAAAGCTTAAAACCATCATTGTAAAATCGGTATACAACAGAGAATATCACTCATTAAAATTAATTACAATATTCGACGATCCCTTCATTAAGTTTTCTTTCAAAGATTTCGTTTTGAAAATAAGTGCCTTCGTTATCTGAGATATTATTGCGCACTTTTTAAATTTTAATTGAACTGGAACAAACACAAAAGTGGGAAAAAGTGACTTGGTGGTAGGTTGCGGCACGGGAGAGGGGGGGGGGAGAGGAGCGATCGGGCGCTATCAGCCGGCTAACTTTTCCACAACTTTCTTTCGCTTTGTCGGTAAACAACTCCCCTCAATTAATTTATGTAAAATTAAGTACTGCTGCAATTGACTTCGTGGTTCCGTTTTGCATCGCACGAACGAGCTAGCTGTTTGTTTTAATTTGAATGCTAATTTCAACTTTGAGTACTAAAATAACGCGCCCTGATAGGGGTAGAGGCGATCACAATTTGATTTTGTATAATTTACGTCAAATCCTAAGCCCAAACTGACTCCCGTAAACCACACGGATTTAAATTTAAAACAATATGTCCGTATCAATCGCTACACCAAAAAACACTTTATAAAGCCTCCCTCAGATTCCAGGCAAATAGAAAAACAGGCATAATGGGATATTTATTTTGTTCAATTTGGTTTTATTGGGTAATTCATTGCCGGCGGATGGCTAAGGAGCTCTGGCGGAATATTTGGTAAATCCCGAGTATGCCCCGCCATTGCTCTCAGTTTGGTGTTCGAACGACTTTTTATTATACGACCTTTACATACAAATGGCTCTCTGTAAAGAATTACTGTTTCATTAGATGAGAGAAGGTTTTTTCCAATTGAGGTAATGATGACTGTTAGGGTGCGCCCTCGCGATTGACTTCCGTCAACAGTGTATGTCGGCGTTGGTATTGGTAAGCCAATAGATAAGAACAAGAACAAACTGAATATACCTATCAATAGAATCGTTAATTTAACAACCAGCAATATTAGTTCATAACCGGTTAGCTAAGAGGTTAGAGAACCTGACTTTGAAGCTATTTAGATATGTGTGTCGGCAAACGTAGCGTAGGACGTCCTCAGAGCGTGGAGCGATGATCTTCGCAAGGCGGCTGGCAAGAGCTAGATGAGAGTGGCCGAGGATCGTGCTCAGTGGCATGCCATGGGAGAGGCCTATGTCCAGCAGTGGACGAACATAGGCTGATGATGATGATGATGATGAGATATGTGTGTATAAAACATAACCCTGTCCTTGCAGTCGGGTAAAAATACGAATATTTGCCCTCGAGTCTTGTATGTTCAATATGTATTTGTTTATTTAAGTGTGTTTATCCATTGTACTACAAGCTTTGTCTTATTTGAAACTAGGTCAATTAGTATCAATTGTCATATGATATTCATTTATTATTAATTACAAAAGGTCGCCATCGATCACGTACTATAAGTATTTAGTTACATGAGATCATTATCAAGCCATGACAAAGCTAAAAAAAGTAACATTTCATTCTCAAATGAATTTCGCAAGGTTCTTCGCTCTACTGCCTCTGCAGGAGGAAAAAGAAGTGGAAAAGTTTATTTTAATGCAATAACAGCGATGTGATAACACACGCTGAAACGAAGAAAAACGCGATGTTAAATATTATCTTGTGACCGTACAAAAGAATAAAGAAACGAAAATAAAATGCCACGTTGTTGCACTCGAAGCTACAGAAACGTGTGGTTGTCAGACACTGCCCAACCAACGGGATAAGCTTAAATAATATTTGTTTGGTTTTTTTCATCAGATTCTCAAGATGATTAAGAGTGATAGATAGTCTAGAGGTGACAGGGAGCCGCCATTGTTACTAGCAGGGTAATTGTGTAACTTTTTTGACACTTGGCATGAGATTCAAATGATAGTTGAAGAGTCATTGTATTGTATTGTATTGTATAGTTTTTGTATGGCTGTGACAGCTGGCTGTTTCCGATACCAATTATTGTCAGCCCATACAATAACTGTCAAAATGAACGCGATGGCGATTGCGA
Organism: Archips crataeganus; assembly: GCA_947859365.1. Lineage (NCBI taxonomy): Eukaryota > Metazoa > Arthropoda > Insecta > Lepidoptera > Tortricidae > Archips > Archips crataeganus. The sequence goes on from OX402062.1 coordinate 10,488,408, forward strand.
CGGAGTTAGCCTACTGAGCAATAAGTTTACCTAGTTGTGACGAGCTTTAAAGGCTAAAATATGTTATTAAAAATACGTTAAGACTAGTTCATGTGTTATAACTAAAATAAAGATTTTAGGTCTTAGACAAGTGTCCATCGATAGTTTTGCTGGAAAAATAGTAATGTGGCTTATTAAATGAAGTGACAGCAAATCAAATGGGACAGTCTGAAATAAATATAACAATAAGATTATCGCAACCGATTAGAACGATAACATATTGGCAAGCACTATAACGCATGTAACCAAATAGAATTGACCCCCGTAACTCTTTCCGTACCGCAACTTAAAGACGTTAACGGTGCGCGGCTAGAAACTTAAATGGGTCACACTTTATTGGATTTGATACCGAAAGGTGTGAGGGAATTTACGAGGGTTTGGCAGCCATGTTACAGATATTTCCCAGCGAATATTGCAAAGCTTCTCTATTAGAGAAAATTGCGCGGCGTGTTAGGAATCAATGTATCGCTCATCAAAGGAGTTCACACTCCGGCGGAGTCCTGAAAGAAAACATTTCGCGGCATTTGATGTTGGATTTTCTCAAGAAAATGGGTAACGTTTCATATTGCAAATACAATTTTCAGATAAGGAGGTTATTTTAACCCCCTTTTGTGTGGTGGCCTTATCGCAACGTGTGTCTCCGGAGATATGGGGGAAATTGGGAACTTTTGGACATACGCGTTGATAAGGTTTTTGTTTGGCTAAGGCAAGATTAAATTGAAGTACCTAGTGCAGATAATAAAAATTATAGAACTATAAATAATAGAAGAATGATAAACAACTATGAGTACCAATTAATAATAAATAGGTACACCTCTAGTGGCTTCTAAGCAACTCAGACCTTAAATTTTTGTATACCATCAAAAAGTATTTGGTGAATTAAATATTTTTAACTAAGACAGCACTTTGATATCTCTAATAGTTTAGCTGGGCTTTTGGGTACACTTCGAGGCCACCAGGTAACCCAGATCTTGGAAAATTCAGGTTTTGGCGGTTTTCCGTCTATGTAGGTACTAAATTCTATGCTAAATAACATTGTGCATTTACTAGGCATGTGTACTCCATCGTAGGCCTTCCTTTCCAGCCTTCTTTTCCGTAGATCTTCGCTTTCTATCAGGCGTAATTATGGTCAAACGCAAACCTTTATTGTATAAAAAAGCATTGCTTCATTTTTGATGTTCATTAATCAAGTTAATTCAGTATAAAACAGCGTAACTTTGCACCCTTATAACTCCTAAAAAATTAAGCTATAATCTTGATATTTAAATGAGCAGAATTTGAGTGTTCTACTATAACTCAGTGCTGTAAGACGGAGACGATAAAATATTCCGAAATGATTCCAGAAGAAATGGTAAAGTTTGTATTGTGCTCGACTGGGCGGGGGGGGGGCCTCACCGTGCCCCCAAATACCTGCTAACACATTCGCTGCCGTCTGTCGAACTGGAAATATCTTCAGGTGCCAAAAAAACACATGCGCGTTCAAATTACTACCAAACAATGACAGCGGCACGAGACGAAAGTCACGAATACTTTCCCGGCAGTGAATGCGTTAAATATTGCTAAATACATATTTAAGTGTTATAACATGTCGAGACGAGTAGCGGAAAGAAAGAAAAGCCTTTGCCTAGCAGTGGGGTACTCTATCTATAGGTTAGAAACAGAATGTCTCCCGTGATTTTGTGTACACTTACTCGTCTAATATTTTAAAACAGAGCTCCAACGACAGCAGCGCCGTGGGACAGTGCGGCTATTCATCGATTGCTCAGCCAAAATTAACGAGTCGGTGCATTCCCTGGTGAAATTACAACGGACAGTCTCAACAACGGACTTAATCCACATTTTATTTGCTTCAAATACTACTTAATAAGCACGATGAAGAACTAATTTGTTCCAAATTAGTTACTATGAGTAGGAACTGTAAATTACCTGCAATTCTCAAAACTAACTTTGTGGTCTTCATTTAAAGGATAAGAGGAAGAAAGGAAAGCATAACTAAATACCCACACGCCTGCACATATACACACAAACACAAAATTGACACAATATAGGTAAGTAGAATTACTAAGATAGCCATTCACGAAGACGCGTGAATTAGTCAAAACTAGACATTAATGATATTGCAATAAGAACCACAGCACCCGTCATCAAGAATGACTATCTATATTCGTTTTTAGTTTATTCGAAATAAAAAAAGAATTAGCAATTTTAATATTTTTTAACGCTGTTATCCACCGATGCATGCGTCAGTTACCAAATATACCCAAGCATATTTACAAATACTGAATGTGAGGCACTTTGTGTTTAAGAATTAAAGAAATGAAATCACTAGTTGGTATTTTTAAATAATTTGGATTACTTACCTCCTCAGTATTTATAATTTTGCCATACAATTGCCGAAAAGCCAATACAGATCGAGACGGTATAAAGCGCAATTTATAAGGCGCAGTTTCGCCCACATATGGAATACTGCTCTCATCTGTGGGCGGGGGCTCCCCAGTACCAGCTTCTCCCTCTGGATCGCATACAGCGGAGAGCGACTCGAATAGTCGGCTGCCAACGAATTTCTGATGGACTTGTCTCCTTGGCGCTGCGTAGAGATGTAGCTTCACTGTGCATCTTCTATCGCATGTACAACGGAGAATGCTCCGAGGAATTATTCGGGTTGATCCCTGCCGCATCCTTCCGCCACCGCCCTACGCGACAACACTTCCATCCTCACCATCTGGATGGTTGGCAGTCTTCTACTGTGCGTTTTTCTATAAATTACCTGCCTCGCACAGCAAAGCTCTGGAATGAAGTACCTGCTGCGGTATTCCCAGACCGATATGACCTTCAAGCTTTCAAAAAAAGAGCGTACTCCTACCTAAAAGGCCGGCAACGCACTTATGACTCTTCTGGTGTCGCGGGTGTCCATGGGCGACGGCAATCGTTTATCATCAGGCGATCCGTTTGCACGTTTGTCCCCTATACCATAAAAAAAACTGATACCGTGTTAATACTGCTTTGATAAATAAATAAATAAATAAATATTAGGGGACAATCATACACAAATCGACCTAGTCTTAAACTAAGCAAAGCTTGTACTATGGGTACTAGACGACGTTAAACATACTTATATAGATAAATAAATACTTAAATACATAGAAAACATCCATAACTCAGGGACTAATATTCGTGCTCATCACACAAATAAATGCCCTTACCGGGATTTGAACCCAGGACCTCTTGCTTCGTAGGCAGGGTCACTACTAACTAGGCTAAAGCGGTAGTTAAATATAAACTTATCATAGTTAGAAAAAATTTACACCGCAATATTGGTACCTGACGATCAAAAATCCCCTGCGATTACTAATCATTCTTATTGAAACTTCCACGTGGTTTAATTAAAGTGGAGCAGTTTCGAAAAAACTACGGTCTTTTATTAGAATCCATAGCCGTTCGATAAAAATGGTCCGCCATTTTTAATTACGGATCGACGCCATTGTCGGGGGCTCTCGACATATCCTCGATGGAGGCTGATAGGCGCGCCAGCGCGACTCTCGAATCGGGTGATTTAAAAAAAGTGTTCATTAACACTATGGCTTAAAACAACATGGCTGCGTGATCGTAGTGCCAATAATATACAAAATAATGTACGTAATTAGGATTTGATGTAAGTAATTAAATGTAAGTACCTAAGTGCTAAGTAAGACATTACGTGACGAAGCAAGAGAATCACAATTATTCATATAATGAGACAGTAGCGTAAAATGGTTTTGGTTACTGTGTTGGTGAGTATGTACCCACGGTACCTACATCCGCTAAATAGGTACAAATTAGAGAAACAAAAGGAACTAACTAGCGAAACCTAATTTCCTCGGGTACTTTAGTGCATATACGAAGTTGTGATAAACTTTTAGTAACTGTGTTTGGTCGTTAATATTTTCAGAAACAATCCTAATACCCATAATACTTAGTAATTAGTATTGTCCGCAACTTCGTACCTTATAATTTCTCGTAGAAAGTTCCTTTCAGTTTCCCGGTAAAAAGTAGCCTATGTTCATTTGGAATAGTATAGGTTTCTACAAGTAGGTATGATTAAACTATTTTTTCAAATCGATTCAGTAGTCCCAAAGATTACCAATTACCAATATATATAGATAGATAATTCCACGGATAACATTAAAATAACGTTTAGATAATTCTTTGTCAGTGTAGAATAAAGAAAGATTAAGTGAAAAATAGCCCGCCTAAAATAATCTTTTTTTTTTGGCTTGGAGCCATCCTGATTAACGGCAACTAATTATTTCTCACCACCGCTCCTCACATCCTGCATTGGCATACCAATAAAAGCATGCAGTAGTACTCCAACAAGATATTTGGGGCTGATACCGCCGCGGCTTGCAGACTGCGACAGCGATCGTCGCCGATACAACACGCTTCGCCACTTCGCATTTCCCTCTTCACTCACTCAATGCAAAGAAGTAACATTCGTCGTGAATAATAATCAGCTTTCGGTTAATTTTTACCGCATAAAAAAGTGGAAAAGTGAAATTTTGCTACTTTACGACGGCTTGGGGGATTGAAGTAGGCGCTGCGTCAGTTATTTAAATGGCGGGGGCTCCAATTTTAAATTTAAATACGTTCCACGGTTCAAATTAATACCAGCCAGCACGTTGATTAGGTTATGCGGCTATTGTCTGTGGGGGTTTGAATGTTTCTGTCGAATTTAATTAAATCTACCTATCATTGATTTGAATATAGTTGCATCTAATACGCACAATTGGGAATGTCTAAAAAAAATTACCAGTGGTTTTTATATTTTTTTTGTATAGAAAAGTCAATTATAAGAAACTAATTTCAATAGTTTAGTTCTCTACTTTTTTCAAAATTAATTATTTAAACTATTTTAGTTGATGACTTCAGATTATAATTGAGGGCTCCCACAATGCCAAATTTCTAAATCTATCTAAATGCGTACGATAAGGCAGCCCCTTTAATTATTTTTTGCGGAGTGGTACACTATCCACTGTGTCACTTTACTGGCACTGTCAAAGTGCTAGATGTCAGACAGCGGGTCCAAATCAAACTCCGTAGTATAATCCACGCGTAAATTGTGAAGAATTCTAACCACACAGAATAAAGTACGACTTGAACCGGTCACGCAATTTACACCAATGTCAAATGAAGGTCATTGCTTATTTGTTATATAATAAATTCATTACATAATATGTATTAAAATTAAATAATTACAGAAAACGAGTTAAAAAGCATTTATCTCGAAATGGTTTTCGGTTTACTATACATTGCAAAAAATTAGACATCCCCAATTCGACTACTTCTACTTCCTTATACTTAATACACTTGTTTATGACTACGACTCTATCCGCGGAGAAGTCAAATATGTAAATAGTATAACCCATGTTAGATACTCAATGATAATAATGTAGCATTTTAATGGTGAAAGATTTTTTTTAATCGGTCCAGTAGTTAAGTTTATTCAATGTAGATAAGAGTTACGGCAAGCTTAAGTAATATTCCAGCCTACACAAGCAATCTCGTTATATTGTTATAAATAAGGGGATATGTTTTACCTTTACTCTTGCTTAGTTATCCTATCATAATAATAATTTTAATACTCGTTATTATGAAAATAACTGTATAGCATAGCTTCCGACGGTATTTCTACGTCTATAATAATATTAGCATTATATACAGAACGTACACGTATCAAATTAGCTACCTTATTCTTATTAAAGCTAATTAACGCTATGTTACAGGTTCCAGTGCGTACATTTTATCGTGACATTGTACAAAAAATGTCATTACTTTAGTGGTAATGTAGAACAAGGTAACTTTGATTAATAATTGTCAAATGAACGGAAACAATTACTTTGCTTTCACCCGCGACCTTATGATAAATAAAAAAAATAAAAAATAAAAAAAATATCACGAGACAAATCACGCCAATTGACCTAGTCCCAAACTAAGCAAAGCTTATACTATGAGTACTAGACCACGGATAAACTTACTTATATGGATAAATACATCCTTTAATACATATTAAACACCCAAGACTCGAGCACAAACATTCGTATTTTTCACACAAATATCTGACCCGATCGGGAATCGAACCCAGGACCTCAGGCTTCGTAGTCAGGTTCTCTAACAACTAGGCTATCCGGTCGTCTAATACGCATATGCATATGCGACGATACGTATTATGCATACGCGTATAGTTACGTTTATGCAAGAAATGTGAACCACGGCTATAGCCCTCTCATTCTGATAGAAGGCCTTCGCCCTGCACAGTTACAAAATGAATCGAAGAAAAGAAACAAATAAACACAAATATTCACGCAGGAAAAAAATGCAAATATTAGTATCTAAAGTCACTGTCAATTGAAATTGCAAACAATGTAAACAAACCTTGTAGGTATTTAAAATGTCTTTAATTTCCATTTTCCCTCATCAAATACTGCTAAATCCGTGTGTTATTAATCAATACTTACCACAACATTATCTTAAACCATTAAAACAATAAACAAGTGCTAGAATATGGATATTTCATTAAATGGTTTATTTACATTGTTCGCAATTTCAATTGACAGCGATTTTAGATAATCCTTTTTATGGACTTCAAGATGCGTTCCAGTTGAGAAATAAAACACTAACGCATGTTTTACTTCTGCCTTTACCACAAACACTATTAAGTGTTGGCAACACGTCCAAACCAAGATAACCCCTGGCCGTACAACCCTTATCCCTCCGTTTCTTATTTACGCAAGCAAGCCTGCCCGAGCACAAAGGATCACGTATCCCGCTGATAGCCACGTAGTGTTTAGTGCTATGCATATCAGGTACAACTTGGTAACTCCGTGTAATCTAGTCAGCCATTGTTCGAGTTGGAGATAGAATAACTAGGAGTACAGCAGGCGTCCGATTCAGACGTTATGGTTGCGTTATAATTATTATTATTCATCATCATCATCCCTACGTTCTACTGTAGGGCACGGCTCCTGTTAGAATAAGAGGGCACGGGCCGTAGTGTCCACGCGGGTGCAGAGTGGATAGGGAACTTCACACACATCATTGAGATTCTTCTTCTCGGCTTATACACGTCACATTGCAGGGCACAGGTCTCCTTTCAGAATGGAATAAAGGACTTGACACACGCCATTTCAATTACGAAAAACCGGTCAAGTGCGAGTCTGACTCGCGCACGAAGGGTTCCGTACAATTATATATAAAAATCACGTTTGTTGTATGGGAGCCCCCATAAATATTTTTTTATTTTAATTTAATGATTTATTTTTAAAGTCATATATATAATTAAATATTCTGTGAAAATTTCAAGCGTCTACCTGTTGCCGTTATCGATAACGAGCAAAAAAATCACGTTTGTTGTATGGGAGCCCCCTTAAATATTTATTTTATTCCATTTTTTAGTATTTGTTGTTATAGCGGCAACCGAAATACATCATCTGTGAAAATTTCAACTCCCTAGCTATCACGGTTCCCGAGATACAGCTTGGTGATAGACGGACAGACAGACAGACAGACAGACAGACGGACGGACAGCGGAGCCTCAGTTCCCGTTTTTACCCTTTGGGTACGGAACCCTAAAAACTATGAGTGCAAGACTGCGTTCGAACCCAGGATCATCTGCTGGAGAGGCCACAGGTCATATCACTAGAATTCCGCAATGATAGATGGGTTGGTGTTATTTGTGTGTTCGTACAGTGTGGAGGTGGAGGAACTGCATGAACACACATTTGTTTGCATAAACGTAGCTATAAGGTCGCGGGACTCGCGGGTGAGCAAAGTAATTGTTTCAGTTTATTGATATGGACTTCAGCACAGTAACGCCTGGTTCAATAAATTATTTCAAAAGGTTATTGATCTACTAAATATACACCTGCATGATATCCGGTCTATATTTATCTAATCTCCCAACCTAGATCGAGTATCGACTAATTAGTAAGTACCTAACTTCTCATGTTGTGCAAATACATACTACACGTACCACGACCACTATGTTAACAGATAGGGTTTGATTAAGAGGCCACAAATTGGTAAGTAAATAATGTATCTAGTACATATTCGTTTATTAATAAACATATACCTACTAATAAAAATATTTCTGCGGTTGCCATTTTTTTCGAAAAAAAAAGGTTAGGTTAGGTTAGGTTAGGGGCTTATTATTGTTTGTACATTTATGTTTAACCAAAAATCTTGCATGTAAATTTTTTAATACATTTTACTGGCAGGATTGTTTTCAACTAGTATGCGTGTGTGTGTAAAGTTCAATGACAATTTATACAAAAAAACTGCTATTAAAATGCCTTTTTAACAAAAAGATAGGCTTCTGCAATATCTTCCGATTCATAAAATACATAATTTGTTTCGGCATAAGAAGGCTTGAATTTCGAAACCTTAGTAATTAACTGAAGTGATTAATATTAAGGAGATAGCTACAGTTTATAGCGGAGATCCTAACAGCAAACTAACAGCCCATTACCTGCTGGTTTTAAATAAATAAGGGTCAAGTTTACAAGGAAACTTCCTGTAAAAAGCCTTAGGTATATGAAATGAGATTAACGTTTGGATTTTCTCAAACTTGCTGTTATCAAAACTATACACTTTATACATTGCCGCGTTACTTTTAATGGCCTGTGTGCTACCGTATGCTACTTTGTTCCACAAAATAGTGTGGTCAATTTAAGCAAAAAAAGGGCTATGGTTGAATATTTTTATCCATGTAGTTAATTCGATCACCCCAGGTGTTTAAGGCTATAAAGTTGCATGGTGTAGTTTTTTTTAATGGGACGTAATTCGCCACCCATATGCAACCCCCGAGCGCGCCTTGCTCTATGGCGGTGCATATATAAAAATTATCGTTATCTGATCTTTCAATTGTGGTACCAACACAACACACACGCCTTTTTCTCAGGATTATTATAATTTAACTAGCTATTGCCCGTGATTTCGTTCGCGAAGAATAGGGGTAAGTATAAAAAATAGCCTACGACCTATTCTCAGACCTACCGAATATGGAGAAAAAAGTTTTTTAAAATCGGTCAAGCCGTTGTTGCGGAGGATTTCGATAACAAACACCGTGACACGAGATTTTTATGTATTAGACTAGCTGTTGCCCGCGACTCCGTCCGCGAAGAATAGTAGCCTACGACCTATTCTCAGACCTACCGAATACGGACAAAAAGGTTTCATAAAAATCGGTGAAGCTGTTTCGGAGGAGTTCGATAACAAACACCGTGACACGAGATTTTTATATGTTAGATTTTTCCGCGTCGCATTTTAAATTGAATTGAATAATTGATATCATGGAAAAAAGTATTTTGCGTGTTAGAGAACACACTACATACCCGAGGAATAACAAGAAATCCAGAGTTAAAGATGAGTGGAATACCGATAGTTTTATTAAACTATGTATTTAAACGCGCCTTTAAAGGTAAATTACAGGAAGTGCTGTAAAGTCGGAATATCTATTCAATCAATCAATCATCCCAGCCTATATACGTCCCACTGCAGGGCACAGGCCTCCTCTCAGAATTCCTCCTTCCTCTCTTGAGTCTTGATTTGGGCGCGGGAATATCTATTTAATCATAGTAATGATAACATGACATATTGAACTATATTTTCTTTATTAAGCTTGAATTCTGTTCAGTTACAAGTTACGCAAGAGAAAGAGACAATTAAATTAAATTTAGTTCTATAAAATAGGTTTACCTAGGTACTAGAATAATATCTCCTACATTATATGAAGGTAATTGTACACGTGTAGCTGTAAAGAAACTTATTTATGTTTTCGTTAATATTTTCTGCGGATGATAAAGATTACTGGGCTGGATGAAGGTCGGTTTTTCATTACGTTGGGTGCTAACGGACGAAGGGCGACCTTCTTAAAGCTATTTATGTGCCCGAATTTTCCCCATTTCTTCGTAATATTCGAATTATCACTAACAGAATAAAACCTAAACGAAATACCATGTAATTTTTCTTATAAACATTATCTAATTCCAAAAATTGAAACGAATTCATTCAGGGAATTTTGTATATTTTACTTACTACATATTTTCACGTTGGCAATTTTTCTCGTCTTCGGTATTTTTAGAATACTCTACGGAGTTTTATAAATGAGAAAACTTTTTAACAAAAAGCAGAAAATAAATTAGGTACTCAGTATTTATTCCAAATAGCTTGATTAATTCTCTCTAAATGTACAAAAATCTTCGTAATTGGGTATTTATAGCTCTAATCTCAGTTAAAAGATAGATAATGTTTCTCAATTTTAATATAACACGGGGAGCCGTAAATTAGAAGGGATGACAGGGTAAAACGTTTAAGTATCGGCTAATATAAAATTATCGCGTAATAATGTTTTGTACATTGTTTAATCCCATTATTATTGGAATTCTAAAATATCGCCTTGAAAGGTTACACCAAAGGATCATAATTATAGTAAAGTATTGATAAAAAATAATCTACACTAATTACTAAGACCAGTGTTACAACAAGACTGCTGCAGTAATAATCAAAGAATATTTTCAATCTTAGAAGAATTGACTAACTTCCAATTACAATCGAACCCAAAACGTTGAGAGTCCGTATAAATTCGAGCATGCCAATGTAGAAATCTAATTGTGAAGACTTAAGCAATGAACATCTTTTATTTAAACATGTTTACTATAAGTTCTGATTAAACATGTTAACTCTACAAGTTGCTACGTCATTCTTACCCGTTTTCACACATATTGGCTAGAGTTTCCGGGCAAAAGAATCCAATTCTCACATAGATTTATCACTTGTTTCGTTAAGATCGTTAGTTAGTTCTAAATTGCAGCGACTTCAGAAGAAAGTAATGTAAAAGTAAAGTATTTTATTCCGGGACAATGTTCTTAGGTTTTTAATATTTAGAAAGGCGAGTCTGTTTCCAGTGAGCAGGTTGCAAATTAGAAAATGGAAGCGGTGCGATTTCACAAGTCGTCAAGTGCCCGGGAGTCTTTATGCTTCTGGCGAGTACGAGAATGCTCTTAAACATAAATAATTCTGTGCGAAACATTCTCACAGCCGAGATTGCGTGCTAGCTAACTCGCTTAAAAACGACTTAGAGCTCGTAAAGGTGAGTAACGACCGTAGCGAAGCTTTAAAATATGCCGCCAACGATTTTGATTGTTCTTTTATTGTGTAAAAGCCGACGGTATTTTTGCTAAAAGGTTCTGAATGGATCCGCCCATGCTATTGAAGCTTGATTCTTCGATTTTTACAAGCGCATGTGGAAGTAAAAGGAAAAAGTCGCAGAGAAAATATAAGTTGGGTTTCAGTGGTTTTGCTAGTTTGTGAAGGCTAAACTGCAGTGGGGCGCTTCTCACTTTATTGCATCCATTAGAGCTTTGCTATCATTATTATATTTCAGCTTATGACACATAAGATTAACGAGGTAAAAAATGTAGACAATACGACGACAAACATAACGTTTTGAGCCCTACTGCAGATCGGAACTGCGAGGCTACTTTAAAAAGTGTTTTATTTGACGACGTATGCACTCATTTTTATTCGCGTTTACTACTCCCAGTTGATGTCTTTATCGATATTTTATTCGTCAATATGTAAAACATTGACATATGGACAGGTACCGTTGTTGTAGCAATTTCTACAATCATAATACAACACTGTGTATTTACGGAAACCGGCAAACGCAACAAGTTTAAGTACATACAGAGTCGCGCTCGAGTTCCTTTTGCTCTAAGATTTCAGGCTGAAGAGTTGAATAACAAAATTGTAGACTTTTGTACAGCGCAGTTTACATTTAAAACATGTTATGCGCAGCACAATAATAATACTCTAAATGCGTATGCGTATGCGTATGTATTTAGTATCGCGATGAACATAGGAATTACTCTGTAATATTTATAAACTTACATATATTTCTTACGAGATTTAGAATGTGATTAGCTTTAACGAGTTCCCGATATAATTAACCGCAAATCATTAAAAACTATTAACAAGAGCGTGTCGGACACGCACAATGTAGGGTTCCGTAGCCATTACAAAAAAATCAAGTAATATTTTTCTAAGGATTTCGTATGTGTACGGAATCATCCAAGTTTAGGTATGTTTTATACCTTAGGCTACTATTTACTCTTAAACTACAAATAATTTCCAAGCAATCTTAGCCGCTATAATTTTCCTAGTAAATTTGATATATTTACTACCATTCTGAATTTTTTCAAATTTTTCCACCTAACAGTTTAGATTTTAGAGGGGGGGGGGGACGCTCGATTTTAATGAAAATTTTCACTTTAAAGTTGAATATTTCGCAAACAGATCACTGAATAGAAAAATCATGTTAGCAACCCCGCAATGGTTTTAATAGACCTATCTAACGATACCCCACACTATAGGATTAGTTGAGAAAAAAAAATCACCCCCCCGTAAACGTCTATGGGAGGTACCCTAAAAAAAAATATTTTTTTGTTTTTTATTTTACCACTTTGTTGGCGTGACTGATATTTTATTTTATTTTATTTTATTTATTGGAGAAAAAAACAGATACACACACACAATCATTATCAAACCCTAAAAAAAAATATTTTTTTGTTTTTTATTTTACCACTTTGTTGGCGTGACTGATATTTTATTTTATTTTATTTTATCTATTGGAGAAAAAAACAGATACACACACACAATCATTATCAAACAAGGCATATAAATAAGAATGTAGTATGCACCCTAAATAAATTCTCACTTGGAGTTAATGAAGGATGTGGCAATTGAATGACAATGGGTTCTTAAAATAACACATTTAAGGACAACCGCACATCGAGACATTACTGTCTCAATGTGCGCCCGCACAAGAACTACCAATACCTACAAAAAAAAAACCAACAAAAAAACATGCAAAAATAATAATATTAAATTAGGAACAAAAAAAAAACATGCGGATTTAAAAAAAAAGAAAAGAGTAACGAAAAAAAAAGGAAAGCATAGAATCTGGGCTCACCAGCTAACACACATAAATTAACAAAATCACACCTTACAGACGGACATAAGTTCAATTAATAATTGGGTTACTTATATATTATATATATTAGGGGACAATCTTACACAAATCAACCTAGTCCCAAACTAAGCAAAGCTTGTACTATGGGCACTAGACGACGATAAACATACTTATATAGATAAATAAATACTTAAATACATAGAAAACATCCATAACTCAGGAACAAATATTCGTGCTCATCACACAAATAAATGCCCTTACCGGGATTTGAACCCAGGACCTCTTGCTTCGTAGGCAGGGTCACTACCAACTAGGCTAAAGTGGTCGTTAAACTTCTTGACTTGACGCTTGAACTTAACGTACGAACTACCAAACATGTCGACAGAGACCAGCCGCCTGTTGTACGACTCGCAGAGTCTACGCAGCGGTGCACGGACACCTGCTTTAGTCCTACTCATCGGGATAGCGAACAACGTTGTTGATCTAGTTCTGTAGGACGGGGCTCTGAACTTGATACTCTCCACAAGTTCAGGACAGTCATAGCAACCGTTGCATATATTATATAGAACGACCGCATCACGAACCAAGCGCCTATCCGCCAGAGAAATAAGACCGTCCCGTTTTAGGAGATCAACATACGGCCGATAGCGTTGAAGGAATCTGTAATTAACGGCTCTCAAAAACTTCTTTTGTATAGATTCTAATTGATTTACGTAAATATTATAATACGGGTTCCAGACCTCAGATGAGTACTCTAGAAGGGGGCGCACTAGTGATTTATACAAAAGAATGTAAGAGGAACGCTTTTTAAGTGGCCTTGCGGCTCTCAGGACGAATCCAAGCATTTGATATGCTTTTGTTTTAATTTGGCCAATATGTATGTCTAGGGTCAACTTTTCATCCAGTGTAACACCCAAATCTTTTACAGACGTAACGACCTGTAACGCTCTATCCCCAATATAATACTGCCCAAAAATCCTATTTTTATTTTTTGTGAAAGAAATTTTAACACATTTGTCATATGCAAGAGATAATTTGTTTAATAAGCAAATATGTACATTCATGCCAAATTACAGCTTTCTAGTACTAACGATCTCTGAGCTTAGCCGCGGACAGACAGACAGACAGACGGACAGACATGGCGAAACTATAAGGGTTCCTAGTTGACTACGGAACCCTAAAAACTATCTTGTTGGCTAGTAAAAGCTACCAGGCCGTGCAACCATGATGAAAAATGAAAAAGAGAAAAAATATATATATTGAAATCAAGTTGATTCCAATCATTAATGGCGCTTTTTCAACGTATGTGTAGTAAACTATCCTTATTTTTAATTATAATGAATAATAATAACGATAGGTAGTAATATCCCGATAGCAAGAATATTCCTAATATCCTGTATGCGTTCAATGGCGTCAATCTGAACTTTGTGTCTTAGTCACAGTGTTACGATTACGAGGCGACTTTAAATAATACCTACCTATAGTTTGTAACAGTAAGCGGACGAACTTGATATCCGACGGCGCCAGTGTTAAGCCTCAGTTTACCTGAAAACGCGTTCAGTCACATCAAATAAGCCTCCCCGAAATAAGAGTAGGGCGTAATGTGTTTACTCAAAAAGGGTCGTGGCGTCAATTTGCTTATTTGTTTAGTGCCACGCGTGACGCTTGTGACACTAGCCGGGGCAATAACCTCGCAGGCTCACGTTTGTTAAAGAAACTGTGCATGGTCCCGGCGACTGAAAAATTGGTTAGGGTATCAACACGTTGGGTCACAGAGGCGAAAGTAGCTCCCAGTGACCTTGCGCGTACAAGCGGATAAAGGCAGTTCTCACAGCGCGTACCGTATCCGCCCCTTCACACTTTCTCAAAGAAATATATTAGATCTAAAACATTATCATATAGTTTTAATATACATCAAAAAATTAAAAAAATCGAATTGATAGAACCATTAAATTTTAGTAGGCATTTTTTGACGTTTTTCACTTTGGTCTTATTTCGGATCCATTCGTTACGTTTTCGGTATAGATTATATTTATTTTTATTTATAAACTAGCTTTTGCCCGCGACTCCGTCCGCGTGGAATTAGTAATTTGGGCAGCTTATTTTTTTTTATCCAATTTGCTTTTTCATCAATTATGGCTCTCCTTAGTTCCTCGATATAAAAAAAATACCCGCCCCCGCACCCCCCCGCACACCCGCGTTCACATTCAACACCGTACTCCCAAGTCAAGCGTGCCCCCGATTTTGAAACATTCTTCCGCTCCGCTCCGCTCCGCTCCTATTGGTGTTAGCGTAATGATATGTAGCCTATAGCCTTCCTCGATAAATGTGCTATCTAACACTAAAATAATTTTTCAAATCGGAGCAGTAGTTCCTGAGATTAGCGCGTTCAAACAAAAAAACCTGTTCGATAAATTCTTAAAATAGACGTATCTTTCTTATTTGTGAACCGATTCAAATGAAACAAACACTAAATGTTAATCCAAGAAAATACCAACATATCAGTGAAAACCGCATCCTTCTAGGTTAAGCCGTTTCTGAGATTAGCGCGCACAAACGCACAGACAAACAGACTAACAGACAAACAGACAATAATTCTAAAAATCATTGTTTTGGGTTCTATTGTGCTAATAAATAGCCCTAGTGACAGTTTTTCTCAAATATCTTCAATGTACAGACACCGACTTGTTACAGATTTATTATATGTATAGAAGATACACCTAGCCTTCCTCACCTCGTCTCCTCGCCTCATCTCCTCGTACGCTAGTCTGCGGCTCGCGTTTACCTTTATTTCTGTACATTAAAGAGTTGAAATAATACATAAACGCTGTGCAAATTCAAGGTACATTACTAACGAAATTTAATGCTCGAGTAACTTCCAAGTCACACTACGTCTTACTAGTTAAAGTCTGCAGGGAGTTCTGACACATTTACCGTCACAAGCTGTAGCACTAACATGCAATGTTTGTTCATAGAACTAAGTTCTCTTACTCAACGCTCGAGAACGCCTGTGTAAGTTTTCTTTCGAGGCAAAAGTAAAGAAGCAATTAGCTTATTGATACTATTATTAGAGTACCAGCAACCATTAAAAAAAAATCGCTATTTATACGTGTTTTCGATTAGAAATGAGAAATTCTGAGGAGTCCCTTGGGTAAAATTAATCTACCTTGCCGTGAACGTTAGTTTTATTACTAAGTGTTCTTGTTTTTATAGTGCCACTCCATTATTGAAGGTTGGCAGTCAGCTCCTTAAATCTCGTCTTGTCCATAACCAACTTGAATAACTGTTCTACCGTCTTGTCGCCAGTCCATGCTCTTACATATGTTACGGAGCTATGATATTTCGCGTCTCATCACAATATATATATATATTTTATACTATTCGATGATTTTTTTGTATCTTTTCCTGTCAACTGTATTTGCTGTGTATCGAATATGTGTAAATAAACATCTCTCTCTCTCTCTCTCTCTCTCTCTCTCTCTCTCTCTCTCTCTCTCTCTCTCTCTCTCAATATGTAGAAGGCAAAATTATTGGCGTCGGAGAATATGACCCAATAGGTACGCGATTTTGGCTGCTTTACTGTCTATATGAGTACATCTATTCTAATAAGTAATCTAAGAGAATTATGATTTGCAACAATTAGAAAAAAATTAAAGCAGATGAAACCATTAAACTACTATATTTTGTGATGTGAATAATAGTAGAGGAGACGTGGAAGATCGACCTTCACCGACCTGTTAAGTCGATGAGACATATTTCTTATTAAATATAATTTAATAAACAAATATGCCTATGATAAATTGCCTATCGAAAAGTGTTCATAGATTTTTCTTTGTTTTATTGTGGAGTGCCTTTAGCCATCTTCCAGCTCCATCATCAGACCCTGGTTACCATCTGGGATCAAAGTACTCATCAAGACGAATCAAACGAGTCCAAACTCGATGGGGTAATTCGTAATTTCATTAATTCAGTATGGCCAAAGGCACTCCACAATAAAACGACACAACCCCATCGAGTTTGGACTCGTTTGATTCGTCTTGACGAGTACTTTGATCCCAGATGGTAACCAGGGTCTGATGATGGAGCTGGAAGATGGCTAAAGGCACTCCACAATAAAACAAAAAAAAATAGCTATGAACACTTTTCGATAGGCAAGTTATCATAGGCATATTTGTTTATAAATTATATTTGATAAAAAATATGTCTCATCGAGTTATCAGATCGGTGAAGGTCGATCTTCAACGGCTCTTAGACCATAACAATCAAATTGTGGTTAAGGTAACGTAATTGCAAGGTGTGCCGAGCATGTGTAATTACAACAATTTCTTTAGTAACTTAAGCGTATGGCTCACACTCTTTGAAGATTTCTTAAAGTGAACCACTATGCAAAAATCAGCTAGGTATCTAGGTTTGAATAGGGGATTCGGATTTTGCATTAATGGTTCAGTCAGCCAGGGCGTTTCAAGTCAATCAGCCAGGACCTTATAATTTTTATCTTCTAATATTTTTTTTTATTTAGGTACTTTGTGATTCTTATAACAGGATTTTTGTTTTAAAAAATGACTTCCTGCCCAGTTTCTTGTGGCGCATTGTTCTTGGCAATGTTGGACGTTCCGAAAAAGTACAAAAAGAGAAATTAAAGAGCCCTGTGCGCCCTATTTAGAGAATAAAAGTTTTGATTTTGATTTTATACAAGCTTTTATTTGTTTGGGTCAAATGTAGAAGTCGACTTTATTAATTCTTATTTATTATTATTCTTATTCCAGCAGTCAGATTGACTGAAATGTGGTATATATGTGTTATTTGGTTGCCAATGCACTTTACGGTCAATAAAAAAGTACAATCAGCAATAAAGCTTGTATCAAAAATGAAATTTTTAACAAAAATATATTTTTTTATTTCAGAATAAATACTAAACTTTATATTCAGTGCCAGGGTTGGTGCCGGCCGCATAAATATAGCGGCTTACGCTATCGCCCCGATCCAGGTGACGTCGGTAAATAACGTCATATTGACTCAGGCTCATTACCCAATATTGTATTTGTAAGCTGGTCTTCACCAAAATCTATAGTGCTCGAGGGTATTTTTCTTATTAATAATAAAAAAACGGCTAAGTGCGAATCGGACAGTCGAAATTTGTAGTTAGGCGTACCAACACTCACGTACGTCAGCTAACATCTATTTTAACCACTTCAGTTGTACATCATGGCGTCCCAGCCCTACTTATAGAGGCGACGATATCGCCCTGCGCTCGCGACGAAAACGTTACGCATTTGCGGCATGTACGTCGCGCTCGCGGCAAATCCGTTGCGCGCTCGCTCCTCTTTTAATACTTCCATTCGCAATTTCCCAGTATGATATGCCTCTAAGGCCTAGCGCACTAAATTTATTATTTGATTCTTTAAATCGTAAGTGTTTTGTAATGAAGTTTCCAGCAGCCAAACGCTGCACTATATCACTGACGTTTCAAAATAATCTCGAATTGTTTTATAACAGAGCGCTGATTGGTCCATTGACTGAAATCATTCGACGTGACTTCGCTGCCGCCGCAGCCGAATGGAATCAGGTTAATGAAACGTCTGTCAAAATGCAAAACCGGGGTTTAATATTTACCCACCGGTGGCCAGTTATTTTGTTCTTGGATTAGACACAGTTATAGCCAGACTTAACCGACAGTTTAAGCTTAACCGAAAGATATTTTATTTCTCAGTTAATGCTGGGCAACATAATGCAATAACTCATTTGTTTTAATTAGTCTTATAAAATTTGAGGTGTCCATACATTGAGTTGGTGATTTCATGGCAACAAAGTATGAACATCCCAAATTTTATCAGACTCTTTTTAGCAATTGAGTTTAATGCATTATGTTGTCCAGCATTAACTGGTAAGGAACACAACTTTTTACACATTACACCCTGTATCTTCGCTTATTGCGCATTTTGTATCTCTGTACGTTACTAAATCAGATAGATTTAGAACGAAATTATCAAAATCGTTTAATTTGTAGATAAATTGCGGTTTTTTTAATAATTTAAATAAACGCACGATCATCTTGGTTCCTTTATCAAGGTCTACTCGAACGGATAAAGAAACGACTAAAAACCAAAAAAGCTTGTTTGAGTCACTAGGTACTTTAATACCACATCGCAACACATCTTAAAATTTTTGAAGATTGTTTATGTTCAACAAAGTCCCTAGCAAAACGCCAGCTGCGGGTTCAAAAGCGAAATAAATTGTATTAATTATAAATGCAGAAACAATATCAATTAGATTCTCGTAGCAAAACTAATTCGCGCATCGCTCTACCATTCCGACGCGGAGGTGATTTGCCTCCAGGAAATTAAAACAGTACCATTAATTTCCCTGTTGGAACAAGTTAGTGCCTGAAAGTTATCAAGACTTTATTAATGAATCAAACGCTGTGGCGATAAAAAGCTGGAATAATAAAAGGGCAAATTAACGCCGAAGCTAAGCGAGGAAACCAAAGGAAATGATTCTTTCTTTGCTCTGATGGAAAAAGTTTAGAGCGCAGACAACATTCTGAAGAGGACCACTGAAACTGGTTCGGCTAATGGAGTTATGAGCTGCAATTTGACTATAAATAGGAAGGGTACTCTGTACTATCTTGAACAATGAGCAATCGTGCTTATTAATTTTTGTAATCACAGCATTCGAAAATACTGGCAAAATTACAGAAAATTACAGAAATTACAGTTTAAATTGAAAAATTCGACTAGTTATAGTAACTAACTAGAAATATGGTAAATAGCGTAAGAAGAAGGACTAGCTAATTGATAGATCAGTAGGCCGGATAGCGGAGCGGTTAAAGAACCTGACTACAAAGCTTGAGGTCATAGGTTCGATTTTCGGTATTATTGTGCATAAAAAATACGAATGTTTGCATTCAAGTCTCGGGTGTTTAATATCTATGTATTTAAGAATAGTACCCATAACTTAAGGTTTGTTACTTTAGAACTAAGCTAGTGGGTGTAAATTCTCCCATGATCTTTTTCTTATTTATTAATTTGAGATTTAATTTTCAGAAGGAGATGGAAACGCTCGATTTCCCTTTTTGACATGTAAAAACCATATTGGTCATAGGAAATGTTTATTTGTGTGCGTGTTTCGTATTTTTTTTGTGTGACGATTTATTTTGGTAGTTCGTGGGAATGTAACAAGTTCATGAGTGTAGAATGTGCCATAGGCAGGAAAAATGTAGTGCAGGCAAAGATAATCTAAAATAAACTTTTGACACTAGTAATCTTGTGTTCTTGAATAAAACTAACAAATAATATTTGGCATAGCTCCATACAATTCGATCGCGGCAGTAGATAGCTAATATAAAAATGTATCTGCGTTTGATGGGTTTGTATATAGTCTTAATTTGGTACCGTAACATTGGACTAGCCAAATTCAGCAATTTTTTTGCAATTTCGCGGCTCTCATTTTCTGAAATGGTTCTCAACAACATTTTGAAAAACATTGCTAACTTGAGAATTTCCTTGTTAGACCGAGCTTCGCGTTGACTTGAAATTTAGACTAAATCATCAGTGTCACTTGTCGTCTGTTACGTTTGAAATAGGGGTTGTTGTACCAGTTCATTGTTCCAAGATATCACGCTTTTCTCTCTACTCTCATAATAATATCACTGGTTTATCGTATTATGTTACTGAACTTTGCCTGTTTGCATAATGTTATTCATCAAATGTTCTCCTTTATCGCCGATTTTTCTATCCAGAGGCGGTGCCTGTTGAACGGAACGATAATTTGTTGAGCGCCGAATATTTCATATGAATTACTTATGAATAAATATCGCAAAAAAACACGGGATACATTGGGGTAATTTAACATAATTTAGGATGTTCGATCGATTACATAATTTAATTATGTACAGTGTACTGAAAGGCGTTTTATTCGTTTCAAATAAATTATTGAGTCAAGCGTTATACTCGTGCCCCAAATTAAATAAATAAATAATACCACGGGGCAATGACACCGATTGATTTAGTACCAAAGTAAACAAAGTTTGTATTATGGCGGCTACACTACTTACAAAGACACTTACTTATAAAGATGGGTACATACTTAAATAGATAATTTAACGCCCAAGATTTTAGAACAAAAATGTAATGTCTGCCCCGACAGTGAATCGAACCCGATACATTATGTACATATAGCACCTTTTAAGTAATTTACGCAAGGCGTATGTGTTGCATTTAGCCCTATTTGTAGAAAGTAAGTTTGTTTTTATAATATGCACTTTATCATGCTTAAAGCGGGGTTTTCTAGTAGCCATAAGTAGATTGCGGCCCTTCAATAATCCATCACATCATACCTAGTAATGTAAAGCTCGGCACTCGGATGATTTTATTGGTACTGTGACCCTTCAAGTCAATTTAAAAAAAAATATACGAACAAATCGCACCCGACAAAGATTGTTTTACATATTTCTCAGATTTGCTCAAACAAATTTCTCGACCATTCAGTCCATTAATGGACCAATTACCCTGAACGCACGTTATTTTTAACCAGAGTTTTAGGTTTTTTATTTGCACCGGTTCCCTTCGTACTGATGAACCCTTTGCGGTGTGCCCCGGACGGGGGTCCCATACTAATTACAGTTCCCGTGCTTCGTAGATTAGAACCACAGCTTCGTGCACCGTTTGTTTGCTGCCAAGTAATGCCTTCTCTGCTGTGTTAATAACGCAAAGGGAGGTAGTGTTAAAGGGAAGGGAAGGGAATGGAAGTATGAAAATAATGTGGCATGGGAAATTTGTACGGATGTTTTAATTCATCTTACTTCATCGTCATACTTGAAGAAAACTATAAAATTCAGGGTAAAATAACGTGTTTAATGTTAACTGGTTTAAATACAAGAATGAAATGATGACGATAGACAAAAAGAATAAAAATAATATTCAAATATATAAAACGTAGGTACACAGAGTCAAA
Source organism: Archips crataeganus (assembly GCA_947859365.1). Classification (NCBI taxonomy): domain Eukaryota; kingdom Metazoa; phylum Arthropoda; class Insecta; order Lepidoptera; family Tortricidae; genus Archips; species Archips crataeganus. The sequence continues at coordinate 10,510,402 of OX402062.1, forward strand.
AAAAAGTCAGGGAGCTTAATATTAAAAATATAAAATTGAAGGTTTAACAGTCATCATCATCATCGTCAGCCGAAAGACGCTTACTACTGGAAATAGGTCACCATGCCGATCCTTCGACGCACGCATCCAATGGACTCCTGCGACCCACCTGGTCGTCACTTAACCACAGCGTTTTTCGGTAAATGGTCGCCACTTCAAAAAAGTCAGGGAGCTTAATATTAAAAATATAAAATTGAAGGTTTAACAGTCATCATCATCATCGTCAGCCGAAAGACGCTTACTACTGGAAATAGGTCACCATGCCGATCCTTCGACGCACGCATCCAATGGACTCCTGCGACCCACCTGGTCGTCACTTAACCACAGCGTTTTTCGGTAAATGGTCGCCACTTCAGAACACATGGGCATGATTGACCTCATCGGCCATCAGTTCTGCGAGCAGTTAGGTTTACATACATACTTATTTCTTTTTTATTAAAAAAAATCAGTTTAGTAAGTAGATAGGTACATAATTAAGATTTAGTGAAATAAACAATACATAATATATCTAATCTAATACATAAAAATCTCGTGTCACGGTGTTTGTTATCGAACTCCTGCGAAACGGCTTGGTCGATTTTTATCTAATTTTTTCTCTATAGTTGGTAGGTCTGAGAAAAGGTCGTAGGCTATTTTTAATGCCCCTAATCTTTGCCGACGGAGTAGCGGGCAACAGCTAGTGTATGAATAAATTCTAGAACTTCATTTCGGCATGCTCTAGAAAGGAATACAGTACAGAATACAGATTTATTGTTAGATAAGATCTCGTCGAAATGGATTCTCGCATTCACCGCACACAACACATTTACACAGTTACGCGTTTGATCAAATCCTCGTTACTTAAAAGCAAATACTGCTTTCGAATTGTAAACACGTTGTAATTCATCTATTCCACTTCAATGCAAGCTTACATTGTTACGTTCGGTTGCGTCACAACACATTTGGGAGCAAACAGGCATTCGGAAACGTGACGCAAAGCGTACCGTGTTGTCGCATAAAATGCGTCATATTTACATATGAGGCGATGCGTGAAAATGATTGATACGGTTTTAGCAGGGAAGTGGGAGCTGGGATTCCTTGCTCTGATGAGCATATTCATCATCGTCTGACAACCGTTACCATTACGCGTACGAATTGAATAAATACGCAGGGTTGTCAGAAGCGATTAGAAAAACGTGAGGTTCGAATTTCAGAGATTACAGTAGACTAGCTAATGAAAGCTGATCCTGAGATTTATTTCCAAGTTTTTAAATGGCAACAATTTAGGTTAGTATGTTGATGGTATATGGATTTAGATAGTTTATTTATCATTTAAATTTAATATTTGAAAATTACCATGAGCTTTACGATGAAGGAAAATATCGTCAGGAAATCTGCGCACATAATTGAGAAGAAATTCAATGGGCCCAGGCCCTCTTTAATAAATTCTGAGTGGAGGCCTGTGCCCTGCAGCGGGACCTAGGTATATAGGCCAGGATGAAGATAATAATGTAAAAATAGTTTTGTTCACAAATATCGTTATTGTTTTTTCGCACTTACACTTACACGGTGTTGCGACACGCCGTTTTTTTTGTTGTTATTTTCCCAGCAGTGGGACATATTATAGGCTAGGTATATAAAAAAAAATTCTAGTATCAGCTTTCATTGGCCGGAGTCTAGTACACACGTTATATGGCGCGTCGTGGATTTTCGGCCGCGCAGACACTAACAAACTAAGATTAATCCGATTATTCCGATGATAGCCACCGGTACGATTTAAACTTGAAATTAATACGAGATGCAAATTACAGTGTACCTGTTAACCAACTCACTCACGCGAGCCATACGGAAGTATGGCGGCTGACTAACATGCCACGCGATGCGCGCTAAGATGGCGGCAGCAACCCACCAATAGTGACAAAGAAAAAAGACACGCCGTGTGCGGATTATGGCGATTGGTCAACTGCATTTCCCGCGCTTCTAAAACGAATCTTCTGCGCAGGTACATCGGTGAGCCATATCAGTTGTTTAAGACTACTGTACCTACTAACCTACTTTTATAGTCGATCAAGTAAGTCCTTTACCATTTTTTATGACAATTCCTACATCAGAAGAAAAATAACAAGGCTGATTGTCACATTGACTTGAAAGTGAAAATAATCCTTTGATGTTTTATGCTGTACAACTGACATTAAACCTTAGGGTGTTAAAGGAATTTCTTGGTCGACTATACATTCGCAAGACTAAAAAAATATATAATAAAGACTATGATTTTTTTATTGTTTTTATCAATGTTGGCGGAAAAACCACAGTAAAAGTAAATCTCAGAGAGACTTTGTTCAAAAATCAAGAAAGAAATTGCATTGTGTAAATCTTTTTCGATGTAGGTATTGATATTTTAAAGGGTTTTATTTAACTTGCAATGTTGTGTTTGTTTATTTAATTTTATAAACTTAGCCTACCTACCTATTTGTTCTCACCTTTAAGTGATCGATCAGTCTTCAAAAAAAAAACATTTTAGAACTTTTTAGAACTCACGTTTCCGTTTGATTTAATAACTAAGTAATCGCGTAAAATTTGTAATTATTTTGTTGTTTTTCATACTTTTGGATTTCAATTACCGTAGTTTCACGGGAAGGGGCAAAACCCTACGCTTATTTTCGTACGGCTGGCAACATTCTAAATACGATTTACGAGTACTAGGGCATCTACATACAATCAGTGGGTGATTAATGACGTGTTCTGCGTATTTGCTTTTAGCTTCCATTTTTTGAGGTTTGAAAATTTCCCCAAGCTGCCTGCTGGGAAGTCTGCTTGGGTCTGAATGCCGTTATAAAAGGTGGGACGACTTAAACGAATCCAATTTAAGTAATTGGCTGTCATTTTGCGGAGAATATTGGCTAAGAAGTAAAAGGTGTTTTTCTTCAGATGAAAGACTCTGGATTAAGGTTTAATTTGCAATTGAAGGGTTTTTAAGACTGTCATGAAATAAAATTTAGTTACCTACGTTACGAAAATTTTAAACGAATATTGGATTCGAGCGCAAGCGTTCAAGGCCACAACATTATTCTAATAAGTATATCTTTTGAACACGCTCTTAAGCCAAGTTTGGACCTGCAAAAGTTGCTTTCCATTGAAAGGCCGTAAAGCGAACGAGTATGAACTGGTCAATCGAGCGCCGCAATGTTTTACAACTTGCAGGATTTTTCTTGCATGTCTAGACTCGGCTTTATTTTTAGCTTCACTTGTAACTGAATCTTTGCACTTAATTTTACTCACTTCTTATTGTGTTATTGATATAACTGGTTAACTATGCGTAGTTTGAATGAAAATACGATAATATGGTACCATCTAATAACATAGAGCCGAAAGCTAGACACTGGAACTTCAAGACAAACCTAGCCGTAACGTAACCTAGTCTAGTTTAGACTTGTTAGAATAGCCTTAGGGCCTACGCTAGCTGATGCGGACGTCCGCCGCGTGCGCCCGCACGCGGGTCTAAAATGTACCGAAAATCCGTCGCACGCGCCCGCGCCACTTAGCGCTGTTCATACAATTGATGACAAGAATGACAAGATATTGCGGAACTTTCCGAACGGTATCCAGCCGAGTCGGATTCGACGGATTTGTCATCCCTTGCTAATAAATAATTCAAAGATACAAGAAAATTACTCTTATAATATGTAAGTAGGTAGGTACTAAAACACTTCATAGCCCAGTATAAAAAATAAATCTATGGCTGCTAAAATGTCGTTTCGTTTAGTGCTCACTTAAACCACAGGGGGTTTTTAAATTACAAGCCCTTGCTCCCCCAGACGACCGGAGTAGGCAGAAATTACGCTTTTGTTTAAAATTTTATAATTGAAGTTGCTATTGTTAACACTGAAATTTGAAGTAAAAAACTTGTTATTACAAAAGTACCAGTAGTTGTATTAAATAAAAAAAAAAATTTAAATAAAAAATAAAACCTCCTTCAAAAAACCCCCAAAAAAACATAAAATAATAATTGATTGAACCGACCACAATAAGCATGAAAATATCTTTCTACTAATCTGTTTGAAGTTGGTGCCTCAGCACGAGCCAGCAGGAGTGTAGAAGCCCTATAATAGGTATGTAGGTAAGTTAGATTACTAGGTCCACTCCTGCTGGCTCGTGCTGAGGCACCAACTTCAAACAGATTAGTAGAAAGATATTTTCATGCTTATTGTGGTCGGTTCAATCAATTATTATTTTATGTTTTTTTGGGGGTTTTTTGAAGGAGGTTTTATTTTTTATTTAAATTTTTTTTATTTCCAAGTTTTTTTGGGTTTTTTTTTAAGGCGGTTTTATTTTTTATTTAAAATTTTTTATTTTTTTCTTTTTAGTTGTTGCTAATGGCCTGGACTGGCACTCTTTACTGACTGTACTTTTTGCCTCTGGTTACCAAAGTACTTATCAAGACGAATCAAACGAGACCAAACTTGATGGGGTTATGTCGTTTTACTACGGAGTTCTTATGGTCACCATCCAACTTCATTGTCAGACCCTGGCTACCATCTAGGACCAAAGTACTCGTTGAGACGAGTCAAATGAGTCCGTACTCGATGGGGTAAGTGCCGTTACTTTATGGAGTAACTTTGGCCACCTTCCAGCTCCATCATCAGACCCTGGTTACCATCTGGGATCAAAGTGCTCGTCAAGACGTTTCAAATGAACCCAAACTCGACGGGGTTGTGTTGTTTTATTACAGAGTTTCTATGGCCACCTTCCAACTCCATCATCAGATTAGCTCCATGTCACAATAATATTGCATTGTCACCTGATTTACACATGCATGTAAAATATGAAATCAATCAGAAACCGGGAAGTGAGTCAAATTCAACTTGCAAGATTTGACCCGTTGAGGAGTTCCGTTGGCCATCTGCGGTCTTCTTCATCAGAACTAGTTTACCAAATGACACTTTATGAATGCAAATGCTCGATTTGTCACTGAAAATACTAAAATCGCTTTACATTTCCCTTGAACTTTTGAAGAGTTCCTTCAATTCCTCATGGATCCCATCATCAGAACTGGATTCCGGTAACAACGGGACCAACCTTGAAGCATATGCTTTCAAACAACGAAAGAATTTTCCAAATCGGTTCATAAATGACGGAGTTCTGAGGTAACACACGTTAAAAAAAAAAAAAAGAACATACAACCGAATTGAGAACCTCCTCCTTTTTTTGAAGTCGGTTAAAAATAAAAAAAATTAAAAATATCACGGGACAATTCACACCAATTGACTCAGTCCCAAAGTAAGCTAAGCAAAGCTTGTGTTATGGGTACTAGGCAACGGATAAACATACTTATATAGATAGATACATACTTAAATACATATTAAACACCCAAGACCCGAGAACAAACATTCGTATTTTTCATACAAATATCTGCCCCGACACGGGAATCGAACCCGGGACCTCAAGCTTCATAGTCAGGTTCTCTAACCACTAGGCCATCTGGTCGTCATCATTATATTAAAAGCAATAACAGCCTTATAACTGAAGGTGCCTTGATTAGACAAAAACCGTCCAAGAGCAAGTCGGACTCACACATATTGTATTTAAGGTTGTCAATATAAAATATGTCAAAATAACGCGTTTCTTGTCTGAGGAGACTTTTTTTAACCCCCGATATAAAAAGAGGGGTGTTATAAGTTTGACCGCTATGCGTGTGTGTGTGTGTCTGTCTGTCTGTGGCATTATAGCTCTTAAGCGGGTGAACCGATTTGGTTGCGTTTTTTTTATTTGAAAGCAGGTTTCTTTGTGATGGTTCTGAGACATGTTTTATCAAAATTGATTTGGCTGTTTCAAAGTTATCAGGTCTTTTGTTAGCTGCGGAAGGGATCTTAGACGCATAATGGGCATTAACTTTATTTTCAAACATAATGTGTCCTACTTAGGGATTTTTAAAAATTTTAATTTATACTTATTTGCCATAGCGCCCATGCTACAGATTTAGTGAAAATTTGAAGGATAGAAATAGATTTGATTATTAAATAATTGGCGAGATTTAATTTTTTTGACACCTCAAAATTACTACAGGAATCGAAAGAGTTTTGCCTCCTCATCATCATCAGCCTATGTTCGTCCACTGCTGGACATAGGCCTCTCCCATGGCACGCCACTGAGCACGATCCTTGGCCACTCTCATTCAGCTCTTGCCAGCCGCCTTGCGAAGATCATCGCTCCACCGAGTCTGAGGACGTCCCACGCTACGTTTGCCGATCCGTGGTCTCCACTCAAGAACTCGTCTACCCCAACGGTTATCGGTTCTTCGGGTTATATGGCCGGCCCATTGCCACTTCAGCGTGCTAATGCGGTGGGCTATGTCGATAACTTTGACTCTCTGTCGGATCACTTCGTTAAGAATTCGATCTTTTAGAGAAACTCCGAGCATAGCCCTTTCTATAGCACGTTGAGCAACTTTAAATTTGTGGACCAGCCCTACAGTGAGTGCCCATGTTACGGCACCGTATGTTATGACTTATGACGGGTAGGACGCACTGATTGAAGACTTTGCCTCTGCTTTTTGCCTCCTAAACACGGAAAAATATTTATTATAAATTTATTTCTCCATATTTAAAAACAAAACAAGAAATTAAAAAATATATCTGAATTTACCACAGAATAGATATGTATCCTTTGCCTTTTTCACCAGAAAAAAGAACTGTAATAATTTTAAATTTGATAACAACCTCAACGTCAGATTTACGTCATCACTTTATTTTTATAGAGACTAGAGAAAAGTAATGGATCTATTGTGTGGTAGTTTTGGAGTTGTTGTGCCCTTTTAGAATAAGCACATCTTAATAAAATATTATAAATTAAATAATAATTCTAGTGAAAATTTAAGACTATCAGCGTCTTTCTCTTTCCAAACAGAATAGGTACGGAGAACGAATCAAATTATAGTCTTAGTAGGAATATGAAATCTTGTCAATTCGTCTTAGGCCGTATTACCATCCAATCTACGACTAGAAACACAAAGTTAAGTAATTTAACGTGGCAATAAGTTTCTTACGTATATCTACCAACAGGAACTTAAGCAACGTTGACAAACGACTATCATAAGTTTGCTAATAAATACAATCAACCACTCGGAATGTCGCAGACTGAGACAAATGTCTTGTTGAATCCGTCGCTTCGTTCCACAGTCACGTGCCGACTGTATCCATGTATAGAATTAACCAAATAAAGAGCTAAAGAACCCTTACATTTTTATCTTCATGTTGTACTCTAATCTAACAGAAACAATTTTAGTTCTTTTGGATTCCAACTGCCTATCAAGCACCATTACATGTTCCCGTGCTCCGACTTCTAGCTGTTGGTTGTGGTGTTTTGTCGTTTTTGGAAAGTGAAAATAAAAAATATTAATTAGTTGTAACCTACATCATTTGTTATTTAAATTGTTACTATACTTACTGTTACTTCAATTTTATAAATAGGTCGGATTCATAACATTTATGTCACTGCTTTACTTGCGCTAATTCGTGTATCATAATCATCATCAATCATTTCAGCCGAAAGACGATTTGTTCCTGATTCGTCATATTCCTAATTGGTCAAGTGTCGAATTGGGAATATTCCTAACTCGACACTTTCCTTTTTGCCATAAGTTCTGCGAGCGATGTGCCGTGCCAACCCCTACTTGACTCAAAGCATGGTTTTAGTCAATAAGTACCCACATAATTATGTATACTTAATTTTAATAAACATTACACAATTTTATAAACAACCCATAATTTAAGGGTTTATTTCCAGAATCAAGAAGAAGAATAAAAAAACGAGCAGCATTATTAAAAACAGCGAAACCGAAATAATCTCGAAGCATCAAACAAAAGGCGGTTCCCACACGACGCAATTCGCAATCGCGTATACGTAGTGATGTAGCTGGCAGGCGATAAAGCGCGCCATTCCGCGAACTCTGCGCCGCTAATGGCAACACTGGATGACGAAAACGCTCCGTTTATGATAATCGCTGTATTTCATGACCACATAAATGTGCGCCACGCTGTATCAGCGGGTAGGGATTTTTATAGATATTGCGGCCCTTAGCGATGGGCCATTTGAAGCATCCTACATAGTTATTCAATATCCATTCGGCCTTTAGTTTTTGCAAACGTTTAGTTGATACGTGCCGGATTACGGTAGCTCTGGCCCATTTATCTGTTTCTATTCCATCGATGCACTTGTTAGATATACTAAGTAATAGAAACTGTTATAACATTATTAGATATGTAAGGTGATAAAATATATTGTTAAAATAAGTAAGTAAATGAAATATAATAATGGAATTGATAATTTAGGTAATGCTTGGCTCTAAAGACAAGCGAAATAATAATTAAGATACTTTCCGATTGTCTTACTCTGGTGACGTCAGTTGTTTGCGACTCACCCAGACGGCAAGGCAAACTTATAAAAGGCCTTCTTAGGCCAGGTAGAGGCACTTTGTTACGAGCCGTCGCCGTGGTCACTTGACAGTTAAGTACTTACTTGTTTGTATAATTAATAAATGGCTATAATTTGTTTCTATATCTTTCATATGTAAATACAATAATAATTATCGTATAGCTTACATATTAACGTGTAAAGCTATAAATCAATGAATACTTGAATTATGTTGGTAACTGAATAATATTTATATATGTCGAAAATCTTGTGTGGTTGTTATTTGTGATCATTAAAAGCTGTTATTTCATTGGAAGATAATATTTGTTTCAATATAAGCGATTTCTCGAAATATGATTTGATCTGTTTGTTTTACTTACCAAATATAATATCTTAACCCATCATAAACTTATTATTTTATACTCCGTTAACTTCCTGGTCCCGATAAATAACAGAATAAGTTAGACTTTGATAATTTACTACAAGATGAGAAGGTTTCTTTTGTTTAATATAAAACATGTGACTGTAAAACTTCATTTCTAAGCAAGAGGTTATCGTTAGGTATATAGAATATCTAATATGAATAGAGCAAAATCTAACACACTTATAAAGGAAGCAACCCAATTTACCTGAATATCAACGGGGGTAGCAAGGATTTAGTGGCGTTGCACCGTAACAGCTCGATTCTCGGTTGTCTAACGAAAATGTTCGCATCACACAACTGGAAGGATTGCAAGCGTTTATGAAGAGCAATAAATTCTTGCCATCAAGCTTACTCATGTATTGTCTGATTACTTACGTCTTACAAAAAATAAATAACTCGTAGCTTGTAAAGTTACCACTCTGCCTTCCACGACTTTATTTTGCACTAGCTTTTTCCCGCGACTTCGTCCGCGCAAAAATAAAATTTATGGTCAACTCCCGATCTTATCCCGTGGGAAGTTCCAAAAATCCCTTCTTACTGCACCTCTATGGTCCTAAACTAAAGGAATATATACTGAGATGAGAAAAGTCAGGACTTACGAGATTATCTATGTTTGATACGCAAAAAAAATATTGAGCGCCCGATTAGTGACATAAAAGAAAATTCTTAGTCGCCTCCGAAAGCCTCATGGCATAGATATTCAATTTCGTTTGAGTTGAATTAAATAAAAAAAAACCCTTTCACAGCCTTACTACTTGTAACTGAATACATTTACATAGAGAATCTGCACGATCTCCATTTGATACGGTATCATTGAATAGTCCTTTTAAATTCACTTCAACACATTCCTTTATCTCTTTGGGACCGGTTTTATGAACAGATAATATCATTAGGTATCATTGTGATTTGTTTTTGATGTCTCAGTCCTTCGCAAAAGTAGACTGAAAAGAAACAAAATAAAACTGATGGTGGCTTCAACACTTAATTCACTTGCCCATTTTGACTAATCATTTGGAAACCTTTTCACGTGGTGCTAAGGTTGTATTCCTTTTTGAATGTTTAGTTATACTTGAAAAGTTTAGGTAATTAACTAAATGTAAACAAAACAATGTCAAACTGTTGTCTTAAATACTGTAATTCTCCCATTAAACTATCTAAACATTTACATTTCTGTATTAAAATACGTTAGTCTAGTTTGTATTACAATGATAGATAAATAAAATGTTTACAATCCTTGAATTTGCCAAATTTGGGAACTGAAGTTTGTTTAAATTTAGTTAACTACCTAAACCTTTTAAGTATAGATAGTGGTATTACCTATATGTAGGCAGCTACAGAGTAGTGGTTAAGATTAGGCCGTTCGTGTCTTTGATGATGATAACGATGATGAACCTGTATGAAACTGGCACAGGACCGGACAAAGTGGTGTGAAGATTAAGAAACCTATACCCAACTGTGGGTAGGCTATAGCATAACTGTCATTATTATTTTCAACATCAAATACTCAATTTTCAAGAAATTAAACGTAAGTATTCTTTTTTTCTCCAAATAATGAAAGAAATGAAAGGGGCGTGAAAATTAAAGCTTTAATAATGGATCACGACTTCGCATTAAAACCTATAAAAATGTTTTAGGAAAATTAAACACCAATTTACAGCTTCAAACTAAGCAAGCGTGTACTTATGGATGTTAGACAACAAATAAGCATACATATTCTTATGGATAAACATAATATTCAAATACTGAATATGTATGTATATCATCCAAGATTCGAGTACTCATATTCATCACACAAATTTCTGTCCATACCACTACGAATAATTCTTATTCATTGCCCTACTGGGATTCGAAACTGGAGCCTCTAGGTCCTTAATTAGGGTCACTAGCAAGTAAGTTAAGCGGACATCGACGGACGTCTTTAATTTAATGAGACTAATCCTATATTCTGTACTAGCGACTCGCCCCGGCTTTGCACGGGTGCAATTATGCATTTATTATACATATAAACCTTCCTCATAAATCACTCTATCTATTAAAAAAAACCGCATCAAAATCCGTTGCGTAGTTTTAAAGATCTAAGCATACATAGGGACAGACAGACGGGAAGCGACTTTGTTTTATACTATGTAGTGGTAAGAAATTATTATGTACATTTTGAGACTTTTAATTCCCATAAGCAGCAGCTAAAGGTTTCCTACTTATAGTATTTCTAAGGCATTTTAACTCGCACAATTGAAAGCAACTCTGTAAACTCGTGCACGAGCAATTTGCTTACTAAAGAATTATGAACTTGAACGCGATCTATATTCCTCGCTTTCACGTCTAATTTATCAAAAGTATAAAATCCACACAAGCAGAAAATGGACGAGTACCCAACTTCGAACAGCGTCCATTATGTATTCATAAACACTGGCCGTGGTGTAACTTTTAATGTGCCCACTTACCCCTGAGAGCGTGGATGTGTAAACGTCATGATGCCGCGAACACATGCTTGGTTGACTCCTCCACAGCAGCTTTAATGACCCAGCTAAGTGGCAAGTCCGTACCGCGATCCGCTGGGATCCAATCCTCGGTAAGTAACTCTGTAAACTTAGTCCAACTTCCAACTAAGTGCCTTAAAATTTAAGTCAATTTCGTGTCCAGGCCAATGTCGCCCCCGAGCGGATTTAAAATATTAATGTTCATCATGACTCGTAAGTCTTTGAATAGATAACAAAATTACGCTGGCCAACAAATATACAAGATGTTTTCAAATTAACGTTGAATGTTTCAGCATAGTTAGGTCAGCTTCATTGAACACCTCTGTAAAGTTTTTTCATCTTTTATGCCGTACTCTTTAAACGTCGACCAATAGATGTAAACATTCATCAACCACAATTAAAACATATATTATTTAAAACTTTGATATCTTGTGCAAAAAGTGACGAAATTAATACATTTACAAACGTGGTTTTTTAAATATTAGTACAAAAAGCTACCTGAACTTTGCAAAGATACCTTCGGCATCGTTTGGCAACAGCTAGTATACACATAATATTTATCTTAACTTCCTTATTCGTGACAAAAACTCAAAGATCTTAATCCGATACAAAGTTTCCTAAGGCCCAAAATCTCTTTTGATCTTCATCGGGGTCTTTTATACCCTTAGTATAAATCTATTGTAATGTTCTTTTGCTTATCAGCAGAGTAACAAATAGCCGTGGCCTGACCAGAAAATTTTAGCAAATTTTCTTCTTTAAAAAGGATAAATCTTCGGTTCGGGTACAGTTTGAAGTTTTTATTGCGCTTTGGAGAAATAAGTATTCATATTTTGTGGCAGTAAATCAAATTAAAAACCTATTTACTGTTGTAAAACAGAACGTATGAAGTAAAAAAAGTTTAATATACAGGTTGTACTCGTTAAGTGTGTCCAGGCGATTAAACCGTGACTATTACAGATATCAAAAAAACTGAGAACTAATATCGAAAGTATAGTCGACCAAGTAAGTGCTTTACCATTTTTTGTGACAGTTCCTACATCAGAATAAAAACAATAAGGCTGATTGTCACAATGACTTGTAAGAGAAAATAGCCTTTGATGTCTTAAGTCATACAACTGACATTGAACTTTAGGGTGGTAATAAAGGAGTTTCTTGGTCGACTATACGTTACCTAATGTGTAAAATGACAACATTAACTTTATTTAAATAAAAAGAAATATATCTATAATTTTGACATCAAATCAGTCGTTTCTTTCGAGTTATAAAAATATAGCATAACCGTACTATATTTAAATATTGTAATAAGATTACACAACTTTAAATGAAAAATAGGAATTATTTATTTCACACTTCCCATGTATCCAGTATATTATGTTAATAGTTGCTTGTCACTTTATACTCACGAAATGTACCATATCAAACAGTACGTACCTAATTATGAAATGCTAAAGTAGAATATCATTAGTAAAGCCAGGTGCAGTGAAATTAACCTCTTATACCTAATTACGAAAGCATTACGTGAAAGATATTAATGAAATGCTCATTCAAGAACTAACAACGTGAGGTGCAGACAGCATCGGTACCTTAACAAAATAAGAAAACAACTGACACACGTTTCAAATTATTTATCAGTTAGTTTCCTATATTCGCCCGTGAGCAGAATTAGATATCTACGTCTCAGTAACTAAAATCGTTATTAGTGACGATTTTATACGAAACTTTGAGACTTACTCATTTAAAAGATCTATCTGTCAGTCCGCTGTTTAACTTAGAGACTGTTAATCCCAGGAAGCTGCTGTAATTTAACAATGCTGATTTCATTTTTATATTTTTAGTTTGTTTAATTTTATATTTAATGTAGTTTCACAGGGTAGTAGTACAAGTTAGCTATGAAGTATCTTTTTTTGTACATATTTTTTCAACTTCATTTTTTTATTACTTTTACGGTCATCCCGTGAAATCATACATTTCGTACTAAATACAAACTGAAATATAGATGCACAGAAAAAACCCCAGAAAAAAGACCAATGCTGGGAATCGAACCCAGGTCCTCAGCATTCCGTGCCGCGTGCCATACCCCTACACCACCACTGGTCTAGAGATTAGACACGAATCTTTCCTATACATCATACATTTCAATCTGCTAAATCATCACCTTATGCAGTGACAAACGCACATCTATGTTACACCCTCATCGAGAGATTTTAACACTCCTTCGGAACTAACCGCTCACCTGGACAAGAGATGGCGCTACTGTGCAACTTTAAACAAGTTAGCTACGAAGTATCTTTTTTTGTACATATTTTTTCAACTTCATTTTTTTATTACTTTTACGGTCATCCCGTGAAATCATACATTTCGTACTAAATACAAACTGAAATATAGATGCACAGAAAAAACCCCCAGAAAAAAGACCAATGCTGGGAATCGAACCCAGGTCCTCAGCATTCCGTGCCGCGTGCCATACCCCTACACCACCACTGGTCTAGAGATTAGACACGAATCTTTCCTATACATCATACATTTCAATCTGCTAAATCATCACCTTATGCAGTGACAAACGCACATCTATGTTACACCCTCATCGAGAGATTTTAACACTCCTTCGGAACTAACCGCTCACCTGGACAAGAGATGGCGCTACTGTGCAACTTTAAACAAGTTAGCTATGAAGTATCTTTTTTTGTACATATTTTTTCAACTTCATTTTTTTATTACTTTTACGGTCATCCCGTGAAATCATACATTTCGTACTAAATACAAACTGAAATATAGATGCACAGAAAAAACCCCAGAAAAAAGACCAATGCTGGGAATCGAACCCAGGTCCTCAGCATTCCGTGCCGCGTGCCATACCCCTACACCACCACTGGTCTAGAGATTAGACACGAATCTTTCCTATACATCATACATTTCAATCTGCTAAATCATCACCTTATGCAGTGACAAACGCACATCTATGTTACACCCTCATCGAGAGATTTTAACACTCCTTCGGAACTAACCGCTCACCTGGACAAGAGATGGCGCTACTGTGCAACTTTAAACAAGTTAGCTATGAAGTATCTTTTTTTGTACATATTTGTTTGCGGGCTATCCTGGGTTTGTGGATGCTGAGAGAAACTCTTGTACTTGTATTACGAGTTTAATGCTATATTTTACAAAGAAATATAAATTATTACTATAAAGTACGTCTACCGCACACGTCCGACAAGCAGTCAAGTCAAAACCAATCCGCCGCCCCCCGCTGCTCCTTCACCCCGCGGTCGCCTGCTGGAGAGGTACGCGACATGCCGCCGGACCTTGAAGTTTTGTCTTCAAGATAAAAAAAAAAAAAAATATTAGGCCTCTACAGGGAGAGGACAGATGTTGCCGAAATCTCGACGCAGTAGCCCAGTAGCAGTCTTAATTTCGGCGACCCTCTTGACGCCATCCCTTCCTGGAAATACCCTCTCTACTCTTCCTAGTAGCCATTTGATTGGCGGCAGCTGTTTGTCCTTAATAACAACGAGGGTTCCGACAGCCAGCTCTTCGTGTGAAGATTGTTTCCACTTTGTGCGGGTTTGCAGCTCACTGATGTACTCCAACTGCCACCTCGCCCAAAAGTGCTGCCGCAGCTGCTGAATCTTCAGGTATCTGTTTGCTAAGTTGACGCGCGACGTGAGGTCTGGCTCAGGGATTGCTGTCATGCTTCTTCCAATAAGGAAATGCCCGGGTGTCAGAGGTAGAAAATCATTTAGATTCGTGCTAAGTGGGGTCAAGGGTCGGGAATTTAGTAGTGCCTCTATTTGTGTGAGTGTGGTGTTTAGGTCCTCGTAGGTTAGGTGCGCCAGCCCTAGTACGCGGCGCAAATGGTGCTTAATGGACTTAACGCCAGCCTCGTGCAAACCACCAAAATGTGGCGCGTATGGAGGCAAGAAATGGAAACTGATTGACTCTGACGTCATTGAATTTGTAATGTCTACCGAATTTTCCTCTATAAAAGATCGGAGTTCGCGATTTGCGCCTATAAAGTTAGAACCATTATCGCAGTAGAGGTCTGTAGGCTTTCCTCTGCGCGCAATGAACCGTTTCAGTGCTGAAATGAAATTAGCCGAGCTCAAATCCCCTACCAGCTCGATGTGAATGGCTTTAGTTTTACAGCAGACAAATATGCAAAGATAGACTTTAATGAAGCGACAACCACGCCCTCTGCGATTAGCCATCATTAAAGGTCCAGCGTAATCTACGCTAGTGACCAAAAACGGAAAACCTGGCTGAACTCTTTGTTTTGGTAGGTTGCCCATGATTGGAGTTATGGTACGACCGCCGAAACGACGGCACGTTACGCATTGACGCGTGATTGTTCGCGCTATGTCACGACCACCTATTGGCCAGTAAGATTCCCTTAGAGAATATAGTAAATGCTGAGGGCCAGCGTGCATGAGAGCTTTGTGCCGGCTTTCAAATATTAACTTCGTTAATTGATGTTTTTTACCGAGAAGTATCGGGTGAACCTTATCATATTCATATTCGGAATTTACCAAACGCCCGCCTACCTTCAGCAAGTTAAAATCATTCGTGTCAACATAAGGATTTAGCGATAGCAGCTGCGATTTAGTGATACGATTTCCCGCTTGGATTTTTGCGTATTCCTCAGGAAAAGATTCTTTCTGCGCAATGACTACTATTTTCTTTAGCGCGATGTCTAATTCGTTCGCGCTAAGCGGTCCTATATGTTTATTCGATTTGAAACGTGCGTTATGGATGAAGCGAATAATGTAAGCAACAGTGCGCTGTAAATGCTTCAGATCGGAAAACTTGCTAAATGGGAAAAGATCGTGGCTGCTAGTATCGACAACGAGACATGCGTTGTGCGATTTGACTTCAGGCAGGTCTGAAGCTGTAAATTTTGTTTGAATCTTAGGCCATGAATTTTCTGGCATAGACAGAAAATGTGGACCGTTCCACCATAATTTGTTTTGTATTATTGCACTGGCCGTCAGTCCACGTGATATGTGGTCTGCGGGATTTTCGTTGGTTGGGACATGTCTCCAAGCAAAATTAGAGCAAATGGACTGTATTTCTGCAATTCTGTTACGGACAAAGGTTTGAAGTTTGCCAGGAGGCATACCCAACCAACCCAGCACGATTGTTGAATCAGACCAAAGAAAACAACTGTTAAATTTTAATCTCATTGACTTAAGTATTTTATCTAGTAACTGAGCGCCAAGTAGTGCGCCGCATAATTCTAGGCGAGGGGTGGTCAACGGTTTAAGTGGAGCTACCTTACCCTTGGCACATAGCAGATTTATGGTTGTATTGCCACATGTGTCAATTGAACGAATATAGGCACAGGCGCCGTAAGCCACTTCAGACGCGTCCACAAAAATGTGCAGCTGCAAGTCAATGGGAGCGCGGCAACTCACGTGTCTAGGAACCTTCACTTCATTAAGATAAGGCAACGTCCCCACAAATGCCAGCCACACGTCTCTTATGTCATCTGGAATTAGGTCATCCCATGACAGCTTGTGTAGCCACAGCTTCTGCATCATAACCTTGGCTTCTAATATTGTAGGGGAGACCAAGCCTAAAGGGTCAAATATTTTGGAAATTGTGGATAAGATGTTTCGCTTCGTTACTGGACCCATAGCATCGATGCTGACTGTGATACACAAGTCATCGGACGTGCTGTCCCAATCCACACCTAAAACCTTAGAGCTATGCTCGGGACATAGGTCTAGGTTTCCCTCGCCACTAGCGATTTTGTCGTTCGCTATGTTTTGAAGTACCGCAGTGTCGTTTGATCTCCACTTTCGTAATGGAAAACAAGCACTGTTGAGTGTGTCTGTCAGTTTAGTATAAATTTTAGTAGCGCCCTCTATCGAAGACGCTCCTGTAATGAGATCGTCCACATAGAAATCCTTAGCAATGATTTCTTTTACAGTAGGATCGGTGCATTCTATGGATAATTGGCGTAAACAGCGAATGGCAAGGAAAGCAGCTGACGACGTGCCATACGTCACTGTATTTAAGCAAAACGTTTTGATCGGCAGCGTGGGGTCATCCCTCCATAATATTTGTTGTAAGCAACGCTGAGCCGGGTTGACCTCGCACTGCCGATACATTTTTTCTACGTCTGCGGTTAACGCGATGTCGTACTGGCGAAATCGCGTCAGTAATGAAAATAAATCGTCTTGTATGGTGGGACCGACTTGTTGTAGGTCGTTAAAAGAATAGCCAGATGACGACTTAGCTGAACAATCAAAAACGACTCGTAGCTTGCTAGTGAGGCTGCTGACCTTGACCACCGCATGATGTGGAGCAAAATAGGCTACTTGTGATTTATCGAAGTGTGATTCACTCATGTGCCCCAACGCCAAATATTCATGAATGAATTTCTGATAAGATTGCTTTAATTGTAAATTCTTTTGTAGTTTTCGTTCTAAGGAACAAAACCTTTGTTTAGCTAAATAATATGTATCACCTAGTAGGTTAGGCGAACCTTTCAAAGGAATCGTGACTGAAAATCGGCCGTTAGACAGGCGCGACGTGTTTTGTACAAAGCTATTTTCACATTCAATTTCTTCTAATGTCCATGGAGACTGGTTGATATTTATTGAATCTAATTCCCAGAATTTTGCTAATTGATTTTGTAATGAACTTGTATCTATTTCTGAATGATTTTTTACCAGTGTATTAGTTTTGTTTTGTGTATGTAAAAAACCACATATGTCTGTGGTGCCCGACATTGAGCCACCTAAGACCCAACCTAGTTTAGATTCATGTAGAATTAAGTGCCTATCTTCTAGTTGAATTCTTTGAGACCCTAGTAAGTCCCAAAATATGTTGCTACCTAGTAAAATATCTATGCATGACGTTTTATAAAAGTTTGGGTCAGCTAATTTTACGCCTTTAGGTATTTTAAAATGATCAATACTAATAGGCTCACTTGGCCAAGGGCTTGTAATCGTGGGAATGACGATGCAACTGATATTAGTAAAGAAATTAGAAAATTTCGATTTTATATGTATCGTACATATTTTATTCGACACAGATACATTGTTATTTATACCAGTCACGGATGTAGATATGTCTTTTGTGTCTAGGTTCAGTTCATCGCATAGTTTTTGCGTGATAAAATTGGAAGTACTGCCGGAATCCAACATAATACGTGCCGAGTAATAATCGTTATGCGCTGAACGAACGTCGACAATAGCAGTTGATAACAAACCCCGGCGCGGCGGTGACGCGCAGACCAGGCTAACCGGACCGGCCGAGCCGGCCAGCGAGCCAGCAGGCGCGGGCGCCGCCGACGCGGCTAGCGCAGCGGCGCTCGCGCCCGCCTCACTGCTATCGATCGCCGAGCGCGCCGGGTGCAGAATCGTGTTATGTTTTTTTCTACATACTCTGCATGGGCTTAGACGACACTTACTAGTTGCATGACCGTGACGTAGGCAATTCAAACATAAACTTAAGTCTTGTGCTTTAATTTCTCTGTCCTTTGTTGACAACTCTAAAAATATTTTACAATTATAAATATTGTGTACATTTGACTGACACACGGGACAGAGCTTGGTTTTATTCGCGTTTATAATTGTTTTATTACTAGGCGTGTTAATTAACAAGCTCCGCGGCTTGTCTTGCCTGACATTTCTTTGCTCGAGAATTTCTAGTAAGTCCGCACGCTTTCTGATGAATTTAATTAGGTCATTAAAATCCTCAGAATCGATCAGTAATGTAGTCTTATATTTTTCCCATTCGAGTAATGTGTGCGAATCTAATTTCGTGCAAAAAATGTATATTAAAAGCGTGTCCCAGTGTTCAGTCGGCTCGTTAAGTATTTCAAGTGATTTTAGATTTTTAATGAAAGTGTCATTTAATCTGCGTAGTTGAAAGGACGTTTCTTTTTGTATCGGAAAAACATTGAATAACGCCTTAACGTGATTAGAAATCAATAAACGTTTGTTATTGTACCTATCGCATACCAGCTCCCATGCAGCCTTATAATTTGATGCACAGAATTCAATAGATTTTATGACAAGGGCAGCGCTGCCATCCAAGTATGATCTTAGGTAATGAAATTTAGTAATATCGGATAGGCTTGTGTCATTGTGAATCATTGATTCGTACATATCCCTAAACTCCAACCATTGGCTGTACGTACCATCAAACTTGTTTAGATGTATCTCGGGCAACTTAATATTTAACTTTGTCTGCCTTACCTCGTCATTCACACCGACCTGGTCGGGGCTGCACTTTTTGTCGGGAGATGCAGGGCCAGCCGCGGCGCCCACCGCTGGGCAGGATCTACTGAGAAGCAGTTGAGCCTGCGCGATACTACCGTAATAAGTAGTTTCGAATGAATTTCGCTGGCTATATTGTTCGTCAGGGTTTTCTTGTGCACATTCGATCTGTAATTGAACTTCATGATATTCGTTAAATACTGATTCTAACCTTGATATGCGCAGCTCGAGTTCAAATCTATGATGTTCCGTTAATTTGTCCGGTAATTCACGTAAATAGGTATTAAAATTAGTTAACTGAGCCTTGCACGTACCCCGACGTTTTATATTTTCTCTTAATTCTGCTTCAGACATTTCTTACCTCTTAAGTTAGGTACACCTTTGTAGGTTATGCTGGTCTAAATAATTAGGTAAACACGGTAAAAACCAGGCACTAACTATGTTACACACTGCACTAAGTAGGTAACTAGAACTAAGTAGGTAGTTTTATTTGCACTTTTTAGTTTATTTGTGATTTAATTACACTTTGTAATGGCAATATTTAATTGTATTTACTTATTTAGAGTCCGCTGTCAACTAGTACTGACGACGAACATAAACAAATTACACCTTAGCACCTATTGTACCGTTACTTGTGAGGCGCTGGCGCTGTGTAGTAGTTAAAATAAACAACTATTAAATTGTTATGTTTTAAAGTACCTAGTGATTAGTTATTGCGAGTTTTTATTGTAAATATAGTTAATGTAGTTTTTTATTATGAAGTAAATGTGTGACGTGATGTATATAGGTAAGTGTAGTACAAGAATGGAATTGGGTAGGAAAAGGAAACTTAGCTGGATTTCTAGTACTCCTGGGCCTGTGATTCTTCCTCTTATATTCCTTGTTTTATTCTTGCTCACTTTAATGGACTCGGCTTGGCTCGTTCTTCGCAGTAGACTTCGATGAATTTAAGTATTTAACTTCGATTAGTTAACTGCGCGGTAGCAATGCACAGACACCGCCACGGTAGCTGGACAGTTAAATCGTAGTTACTCGCTGATTTACTCGTTGTACGGCTCGAAGACCAATGTTTGCGGGCTATCCTGGGTTTGTGGATGCTGAGAGAAACTCTTGTACTTGTATTACGAGTTTAATGCTATATTTTACAAAGAAATATAAATTATTACTATAAAGTACGTCTACCGCACACGTCCGACAAGCAGTCAAGTCAAAACCAATCCGCCGCCCCCCGCTGCTCCTTCACCCCGCGGTCGCCTGCTGGAGAGGTACGCGACATATTTTTTCAACTTCATTTTTTTATTACTTTTACGGTCATCCCGTGAAATCATACATTTCGTACTAAATACAAACTGAAATATAGATGCACAGAAAAAACCCCAGAAAAAAGACCAATGCTGGGAATCGAACCCAGGTCCTCAGCATTCCGTGCCGCGTGCCATACCCCTACACCACCACTGGTCTAGAGATTAGACACGAATCTTTCCTATACATCATACATTTCAATCTGCTAAATCATCACCTTATGCAGTGACAAACGCACATCTATGTTACACCCTCATCGAGAGATTTTAACACTCCTTCGGAACTAACCGCTCACCTGGACAAGAGATGGCGCTACTGTGCAACTTTAAACAAGTTAGCTATGAAGTATCTTTTTTTGTACATATTTTTTCAACTTCATTTTTTTATTACTTTTACGGTCATCCCGTGAAAACATACATTTCGTACTAAATACAAACTGAAATATAGATGCACAGAAAAAACCCCAGAAAAAAGACCAATGCTGGGAATCGAACCCAGGTCCTCAGCATTCCGTGCCGCGTGCCATACCCCTACACCACCACTGGTCTAGAGATTAGACACGAATCTTTCCTATACATCATACATTTCAATCTGCTAAATCATCACCTTATGCAGTGACAAACGCACATCTATGTTACACCCTCATCGAGAGATTTTAACACTCCTTCGGAACTAACCGCTCACCTGGACAAGAGATGGCGCTACGGTGCAACTTTAAACAAGTTAGCTATGAAGTATCTTTTTTTGTACATATTTTTTCAACTTCATTTTTTTATTACTTTTACGGTCATCCCGTGAAATCATACATTTCGTACTAAATACAAACTGAAATATAGATGCACAGAAAAAACCCCAGAAAAAAGACCAATGCTGGGAATCGAACCCAGGTCCTCAGCATTCCGTGCCGCGTGCCATACCCCTACACCACCACTGGTCTAGAGATTAGACACGAATCTTTCCTATACATCATACATTTCAATCTGCTAAATCATCACCTTATGCAGTGACAAACGCACATCTATGTTACACCCTCATCGAGAGATTTTAACACTCCTTCGGAACTAACCGCTCACCTGGACAAGAGATGGCGCTACTGTGCAACTTTAAACAAGTTAGCTATGAAGTATCTTTTTTTGTACATATTTTTTTTCAACTTCATTTTTTTATTACTTTTACGGTCATCCCGTGAAATCATACATTTCGTACTAAATACAAACTGAAATATAGATGCACAGAAAAAACCCCAGAAAAAAGACCAATGCTGGGAATCGAACCCCAGCATTGTTCGATTCCCAGCATTGGTCTTTTTTCTGGGGTTTTTTCTGTGCATCTATATTTCAGTTTGTATTTAGTACGAAATGTATGATTTCACGGGATGACCGTAAAAGTAATAAAAAAATGAAGTTGAAAAAATATGTACAAAAAAAGATACTTCATAGCTAACTTGTTTAAAGTTGCACAGTAGCGCCATCTCTTGTCCAGGTGAGCGGTTAGTTCCGAAGGAGTGTTAAAATCTCTCGATGAGGGTGTAACATAGATGTGCGTTTGTCACTGCATAAGGTGATGATTTAGCAGATTGAAATGTATGATGTATAGGAAAGATTCGTGTCTAATCTCTAGACCAGTGGTGGTGTAGGGGTATGGCACGCGGCACGGAATGCTGAGGACCTGGGTTCGATTCCCAGCATTGGTCTTTTTTCTGGGGTTTTTTCTGTGCATCTATATTTCAGTTTGTATTTAGTACGAAATGTATGATTTCACGGGATGACCGTAAAAGTAATAAAAAAATGAAGTTGAAAAAATATGTACAAAAAAAGATACTTCATAGCTAACTTGTTTAAAGTTGCACAGTAGCGCCATCTCTTGTCCAGGTGAGCGGTTAGTTCCGAAGGAGTGTTAAAATCTCTCGATGAGGGTGTAACATAGATGTGCGTTTGTCACTGCATAAGGTGATGATTTAGCAGATTGAAATGTATGATGTATAGGAAAGATTCGTGTCTAATCTCTAGACCAGTGGTGGTGTAGGGGTATGGCACGCGGCACGGAATGCTGAGGACCTGGGTTCGATTCCCAGCATTGGTCTTTTTTCTGGGGTTTTTTCTGTGCATCTATATTTCAGTTTGTATTTAGTACGAAATGAAGGGTAGTAGTAATTACTGTAATGCTTTGTAAATAAACGTGTATTACATGTATTGTGTAATAAATCAATAAATGGGTGGATCAACTTTTTTTTGTCACACATTGCTATAGTGACGGTCTCCTGGGTCACTCTTTAAACCGTAAGATTATCTGATTAAAATTTGCCAAACATGTATTTTTATGGTAGTTTTAAACCCCTTCTACAATTAGTCATCTAATAAGCATGATATTTAATGTGACACAACATTTCTTCTATTTAAACTGTATTACTTTTGTCCCCTCGCTGACGGGACAGAATAACAACAAGAAATAGTTGATCACGCAGACATAATGATAAATGATAAAATTGGATTGGATATTATTTAGTATATTAAGATTCTATAAACTTATAAATTCGGTTATTATTAGTTCGGTTACTACGCAATAGCCTAGTTCGAAAAAAAAACAGATATGATAAAAATATACCTATACGAAATACACAAAAATAGTAGCCCCAACTCAGTTTTTCGCCCAAATAATATTTGTTGGTGGCAAAAATATATTTTCCGAATAGTTTTAAGCCGGTTTAAAAACTAAAAGCGTATATCCTAGCATTGCTCCCAAAATAGTGCTAAAAAGTAAAAAGTGTATACCAAGGCTCACCACAGGCACAGGTTAAAAACGGGCACGCGGAAAGCAGAATTATGAAAATGACACAAAGCTTTTCATTGTTTTTTTTTTAATTAAAATCTTCTCGGAGGCATATTGTATGAACTGACCTGTCTTCTGTAATTTTTAGCAAAATTAACTCTGCTACCCTAGTGAAAAAGGGGTTAAGTCTGCAGAAATTAAACAGCTATTTTCTATTTTATGTGTAAAGCGGGGTTAAGTCGAAATCAGCTGTTCTACTTCTGCAGAATTAACCCCTTTTTCACTAGGGCCCCAGAACTTACAATTACATACCTACTTGTACATTATTATTTTAAGTTATAAATAAATAAATATCACGGGACAATTCACACCAATTGACCTAGTCCCAAAGTAAGCTAAGCATAGCTTGTGTTATGGGTACTAGGTAACGGATAAACATACTTATATAGATAGATACATACTTAAATACATATTAAACACCCAAGACCCGAGAACAAACATTCGTATTTTTCATACAAATATCTGCCCCGACACGGGAATCGAACCCGGGACCTCAAGCTTCGTAGTTAGGCTCTCTAACCACTAGGCCATCTGGTCGTCTAAAAGTCATAATCATAATTAAGTTGTCAGAATGAACCGTAGCTGTATTAAATGTTGCATTATGTTATTAAATGTTGCATAACTTGAACGCAGGACTGGTTCGAGTAGACTAACTTTATTTCAGTTTGCAGATGACAAGCCAGCTGACAACTGCAACTTCGCCGGCCGTCGCGCATTCTACGCCACCAAAGAACCGAGACGTTAACATGGCAACACTCGCCGAACTAACTCTCCGACCGGCTGAAAGGCTCTACTCCCATAGTCAGAAATAAATAACAAATAGCTGTCCTAATCTTACCACTTAAAATAAAAGAGACTGGATTTATCGATAACGATGAAGACTCGGCTGTATTGTTTAAACCTTTGCCTCTTCCCTAGGGGAAAGAATTTTAAAAAAAACAACAAAAACAAAAGAAAAAAAATAGGCTGATAATTTAAAAAGGGGGCAAACTCCTAACTTCAGCAAAGTACGAATAAAAAGTGAGGGTTTCCTAAAAGGGGGCAAATTTTTACAAATAGTATGGTCCTCACATTTAGGCGGCAAAAGCAGAAAGGGGGCAAGTACCGAACAGATCCACTATGTCAGCTGTAAAAAAAGTTGAAGACACATCCATCTGTTTTTAAATAGCGACGACAATTTGAAAGTTTTGGTGTATGTTATTAAATAAAGAAGAAATTTTAAGGTCATAAGTCAAATAGAACATAATATTCATTGATCTTTTGAAGTTTTCTCGAAATGTTTAACTGTTGTAACTTGGTTTTTATATTTTTCTTTCTAGTTGGACTGGCTGAATAAAACATGAACATAGTAATAGTAAATTCTGATGAATTTTATCTTACTTATTCGTATTCAATTCGTATCTAATGTAAAACAAATTAAAAACATTATCAATCATATAATATTAGATAGCCTATTTACTTATAATAAATCATGTTTTATGGCTTGCATATGTACCATTGAAGAGCAATAAAACGTTTCTTTCTTTCAACAATAAGGAAACTACTCTTCTTCTAGCTAATATCATAGCTTGCCTCAGTAGGAAAACTGACGCTACGCGGAAAAACTGCTAGCTGCTTGTAGCTGCATAAAATGTCTACATTTTTCGTAGCACATAATTTCCCTAGGCCACTGTTAAGACTGAATTTGTTGACTGCTGTTTCGTGTTTGTATATTCAGTTTTCAAAACGAAATGTATTTTTGCAAGCAAAAATTTTATACTACTCGCACGTGAATCTACTACGTTTAATTCTGCCTTTTAATTTGATATCCGTAATAAATATAAAGAATTAATTTCTATTGGATATATGTAAATATTTCGTAATAACTTTAATTTAAATGCTAGATGAAAAACCCGCCTGTATAATTACCGTTCTCATGAAAATTCTAGGAAAATATATATACCCTATGTCACTCTCGGAACTGAGATGAATCTAATGACACTGTGACGTTCGGTCCCAGGATGTGGTTTTGTGCAATGATAAAAACAACCGAAGTTATTATTGTTTGACCTAGCACTTAGTACATGGCTTAAGCAGAGCTAAGCATATGATGTTCCGTGCACCACAACGGCAGCGATAATTAGCAAAGTTTCGTAAACATTCGCTGGTGATTTAAGCCGTGTGAAATTACCTACGGTAACATGAGTTATTTACTAAGCGGGATCGAATGCAATGAGATGAGATGGTATTAAAAACTAAAGCACTAGGGTTTGAAATGAACACTAACTTATAGCTAAGCACTGAATACACTTAATACTTGTTCAACACTTACCCTACATTGGGGCGCGACACGACACTTCACGGATTTTATTAACTTTTTAAAATTATGACATACATCCAATTACGTTGGAAGAACGACAATTAAATAAAATATTATTCAATGTCAGCGCGTATGACGACACGTAGCGAAGCTAGTGAACGCAGCCGGCAGAGGTTTGTCGTTGACAGGGCGATAGCTCATAATCCGGAGCGCGGGCGGGTGCATCGAAAATCCGTGCGCCGTACTCTGGAGGTA
This sequence comes from Archips crataeganus, assembly GCA_947859365.1. Lineage (NCBI taxonomy): Eukaryota > Metazoa > Arthropoda > Insecta > Lepidoptera > Tortricidae > Archips > Archips crataeganus. The sequence continues at coordinate 10,536,643 of OX402062.1, forward strand.
GTCTATAGTCGCGCGGACAAGTGTTAAACTTGTGTGTTGATTTGATTATTGTGTTTTAGTAACTATTATTTAGGTTTAGTTAATTTTAAATAAGTAATGTGTAGATTAGTATTTTAGTTAGTTAATAAGTTATTATTTTAAATTATAAGATTATATTTAAGATTTTAAGTGTTTTATTGTTATTATTATTGCTTTTATAATTAAATTAACATTAAATTAATGAATTATTTGCCATTATATTTTAACACTAATAATATATGTACGTGTACCGTTACAACACCTCACACTTCAAAATCCATAGAGCCGTTCAGGCTGCAGGGCGTGCCAAAGAATGATACATACATAAATACATTATGCTCGAAAACATAACCCTCCTTCAACAGTCGGGTAAAAATCGCCTCAAAGAACAGTAATTAGCCTCATGCATGCGCATAGACAATACCTTGTAAACCAACGTTTAGGTTATGATTATGACATCAAAAAAAATTACTCTATAAAGTGCTCTCTTTGTTTGATAAGCCCTTTCCCACAACTATATTTTGCTAAATTAATATACCTGGTGTGTTCTTAAATATAAATTAACTGAAACAATTACTTTGCTTATGTCCTTAAGGTCGCAGGTGAGCAAAATAATTATTTCAGTTCACTGATATGTACCTATCTAAATATCTTTTGCTGACAGTCTTCCCAAATAAATAATGATCCAAAATCAAAACATTCAGAAACACGACGCAGCAACATAACAATTGCAAATACCTAACTGACATTTACTGTTATATTATACTTATTTTTGTTTAAGCAAAGTTGGCAGCGCAAATAGTACCGAAAGCTAACTAAAACCACATTGTTCGAAATTATATAAAAGACAAGTTTGCCAACCTCAGAGCGTGGCGATAAGACAGACAAGCGAACTTTCCCTGCAAGGCGAACCCTTTAGCGTGCTAAGTTATTTCAACTGTGAAGTTGTAGTCTGAGATCCAGACTGGCATACTCGACTGGTTATAGAGTAAAACACTCAGTGCCCAGTAGTTAGCCTCTGCCTAACTTTCGCGCGAGTGGGAAGAGCACGAGAGATATTTTTCGTACTCGTCTCACTCCTTATACGGCTGACTACCGGTGCCTGGCTGGCTACCGGGTATTTTACTCTAGTTACTCATTTATTTCTTAAGCGAAAAGTATTTTTGCCATCATTATTATCATCATGCATATTCAGTTGCATAAAATGTCATCATCATCATTCTATGCAATTGTATGCAACTCAATTCCATAACATATTGACAGTAACATGAGCTTATATCATTTAGCTTATATTTTGTCAGTCGAGATCCTAGACTAACGATCGGCAACAAACATAACTTTTTATTTCAATTTGCCGCTACTGTTTTTCTATCTTTTTGAAACAGTTTCCAAGCAATTTCATAAATACATGCTCAAGTTTAATATTCCTTTGCTCTCTAACAGATATAAATGTTTTCTGTTTTCAGAAAATAGTTGGAAATTTTGAAATGAAATGTTAAACTTAGCTAATATAGAGAGGCTACTATTTTTATAGATTATCAAAATCTTAAGTTGCGAAAATTTCATAGGCAAGCACATGGCGAAGACCCTGGCGGTCAATATTCCGTAGAGCACATATGTTAGAAATAGCTGTTGCCCGCGTCTCTGTCTGAGAAGAATTCGTCCATCGCTATCCCGCGGGACTATGTAATTTTTAGGGTTCCGTACCTCAAAAGGAAAAAACGGAACCCTTATCCGCATATTTTCGAAACTCGCAAGGGAATCAAAACCTTCCCGTGAACTCAGAATCTTGAAATTTGGTACGAAGCAAGGTCTTATAGCACAGATAAAGGAAAAATTGCGAAAAACATTATTTTTTTGTCTGTCTGTCTATATCACTATATCAGTAACCAATCTATTTATGCCGCAAATTTTCGACACTCGCAAGGGAATCAAAACCTACAGGGTACTTCCCGTAAACTCAGAATATTGAAATTTGGTACGTAGCAAGGTCTTATAGCACAGATAAAGGAAAAGTTGCGAAAACCGTAAATTTTTAGTCACATCATATAAAAAAAATATTTTTAATAAATTTAAAGTTACTATTCCTTTCCTCATGAACGCGTAGAGGTATTGAATTGAAATTTATATCAAATACTCAAGTCTATAATACCTTTAAGCTGTAACAAAATCAAACTTCTATGTCAACGCAATCAAAAGAAACAGCAATTTAAGCCGCATATTTTCAAACTCGCAACTACTCGCAAGGGAATCAAAACCTACAGGGTACTTCCCGTGAACTCAGAACCTTGAAATTTGGTACGAGGCAAGGTCTTATAGCACAGATAAAGGAATAATTACGAAAAGCATTTTTTTTTTCTCTATCTGTCTATATCAGTAACCAATCTACATTGATCCCACAATACGCACATTTTGCTTAGGAGCAGGGGTCTGCTAAGACTGGATGTTCATAGATACATATAGATTTACACGGAACCCTCGCTGCGCGAGTCCGACTCGCACTTGGCCGGTTTTTTGGGATAAAATCTATCCTATGTCTCTCAAACTATTTAACTACTAACTTTTCGGTTCAGCGGTTTAAGCTTGCGGAGGTAACAGATAGACATAATATTTCGCATTTATAACCTTAGATTGATAAGGATTGTATCTAACATCCGAAGGCGCAATGCACACAAGAGACGAGGGACAGGGGCGCGTCGCAGTTCGCGTCGTTTGTTGGCAGGTCGCGTCTCCGCCCCATGTCTTCTGCCTGGATTGGATCGCGACGCTTCTGTACATTTACTGACGCGCCCCCGTCCCACGTCTCTTTTGTGTGGCATACGCCTAACATTACGCAGTGTGATACAGTGAGCGTCAAATGTAGCTGAAACACTGAAGTACATTGTTGTAGGTAATAATTGGGAAAACACTAGCAACCAACTGACGTAATTTTTTGAACGCTGTCAAAACACGCTTCATCCGTATATTTTGTATGACAATAGCTAATTATGACATCACTTATTTGTCAACACAATCGACATTTAAGACAATTAAAAATCAGTCAGTTTTTCACAGCTAAACTAAAATATTTTTTTGCCAGAATCGCGTATTTGAATTAATGTTTTGTGAAGTCATTAATCCTATTAATTATATAAAAAAAGTTAAATCACGTGTAATTAATTAAAGAGCCACAAAATGTGCTTTTGAATATGTTTTTACAATGTCTGTAGCTAAAAACTTTAAAAAAGCTTCGATCTACAATCTGAGTTTCATGCAACTCTCTTACCCCAGGTTCGTAGCCATTGACATATATTCTACCGATAGACAAGACTTTTCATGTCAACAATATGTTCAAATACCGGATTGTCACAAGACGTCATCGCGATATAGATTATACACCGCAGACGTGACACAGCTATTTTACCTGGGCAATTTTATTTTTTGTTGTACCTTTTGACTTTTTTTTTAATCCAAAAGTTTTATGTGATTTCTGCTCAGAATCACGAGCTCTTTCGATCCTACTAGGAGAAAAAAAGTTTTCCAAGTTTACCTATGAAACTCAACTTACCTATGAAAACTGACACCTGATGATTCGCTGACATTTTTTGCCGTGTTTTTGCAGTATCGAAAAACGCACGACGTCATATTTTACGACGACATAATTTTTTTGATATTATTTAGACTAAAAAGAAAGAACATAAAATAAAATATTCAAAAATATCAAACTGGGTATAAAGCAATTAAACAAATTGTCATTCAAGTTCAGTTAAGTCACAATTTTTTACCTACAACTAATTTTGAATGGGAACGTCTGCATGTTTTAGTCTATGATTGTAGGATGGCGAGACGTTTTATTTAAAATAATATTTTTATTGTGGTATTACAATATTATTAGCCGCTTAGTCACTTGAACAACATGTAATTTTACTTACTTGAGTAGTGAATTGTTACTTACGTGCAGGTTCACGCTTACATTCGGAGTCTCAATCAAAAATTAGTACGTTCGCCGCTCATGAATGTCAAAGTCGCACTGAAGTCCGTTGCACCTTCAACGGGTCAAAGCAGTGTAACAGAATGAGTGTTCGGATCGCGATATCTAGTACGTTAGTACATATATATCGATGTTCGTAGCCATTGTTTTAAAAGAACCAGAGAGCAAGGCCGAGAGCAATGCGTCTCAGTTCAGAGAGCACGTCCCTCGTTTTACTCAAAAGATCTGAGTCCGCAGATTTACAGCGCCCCGGGGACACCCTACGCTCAGTTGGAAACGAAATTCACTTTGACACTTCGACTTTGTAAATACGTCACCGCAAAACTTTGCCGGACTGTAAATGTGAGGAAATCTAAAATCAATAAAGCGTTGTTTGTACTTTTGTAAGCGTGTTTGGACTTTCGGAGTCTTCTTTTGTTGGTTTTGACGTGTTTTAACTGTCGTCCCTCAAAGTAGAATGAACAAAATAGTGGTGTCGTCTATAAGGCTTGTGAGTATGTGTGTGTGTGTGCATGCGTGTGTTTGTTACTGTTTGGCGCTAAAACATGTAGACATATTTAGAAAAAAAATTGTATGCAGTTAGCTGAATTTCTGGAGTAATACGTAGGCTACTTTTTATCTCGTTATTCCCAAGGGATAAAATCCTAAAATCGTAACCGCTAGGTCTAGAAACATGAAATTTTGCAACGAAAAGGACCACGATGTAATTTTAGGAATTCCCATGGGAATGCATTACAATCCCGGAATTTCGATTTGAAGGGGGTTAAGGCTAATTAAGCGGGTTACATACTTTATTATTCTCTTTTTAGATAGATTTTTTACAGAGTTTTAGTCAGCTTAATTTGTTAGAATATAAGTTCTAAGTTTTTTTACCTATATTCAGGGGTTTCAAAACGCGTTAGCATTTTGTGTTTTGTATAGTTAGGCCTGTATGGCACATGTAATTGTATTATGCATTTTAATATAAATGTGTGGCACAAATGTATCTGTCGATATTATAGCCCATTCGGTTTTTAATTCATCCGATATACCTATTAACTTTCAATATTCAGAACGTTCCCCTCCCCACCTTCTTATCGGGTTTATATACTTCGTTTATTTTCCCAATACAAAAAGAGTACCTAGTCTTAATAATACAAGAGTCTTAATAATGCGGTCTTAGATACAAGGCCGCAGACCACGCGGCAGATGGCGTGCCTCCAGGTTAAGAAACCTTAGAGACTGATTCGGGATGAGTACCAGATCCCTCTTTCGGGCAGCAGTCTCTAAAATAAAGATAGCTCTAATGATCGCCAACCTCCGTTAGGAGAGGGCGCTATAATAGGTACAACAAGAATTTTTTTATTGAATAACACTTTTGAAAAATACAGCAAATAAGTACCTATACAACAAACATAATGTTAAAAATAAGGAGTGTAGTATTCGCCAACAAACTGTTTTGCAGTTTGGCGAAGTATTTGTCGTAAAATTAATGTATTTTTTTTGTTGAAATTAATAAAAAAAATATATAAAAATTAGTTAGGACATAAATTTAAAGTTGCACCCTAGAGCATAATTACCCTATCGATCGTCGAAATATTAACTACATAAGGATAGAGTCGCTCCAACGTCCGGTCGTACGGTAGTGAAACGTAGGTAATTATAACTACGTGGTGTATGGCTTACCTTTTTGTTTTGAAAACATTAATGTATTTAAAAATTTGTTCAATAACTTACCCAAAAAGCTGAGCAGCAAATACGTGCAGAGCTTCATCTTCCCGAAAGTCCTGTAACCAAAATATCGTCATTTTAACCAAACTCTGGTAGTAAAGCTCTGGTAGTGGTAGAGCCATGTTGTAGCTAGCCGCTGCATCACGATTGGGCCGGCTCGTCCGGGGCAGTACCACCCTCTCACAGAACACCGGCGTGAAGCAGCTGTACGAGGGGCGTTCAATATAAAGTGAGAATGAGATGCAAACTCTTTTAATATTACGAAATTAAATACTGGCCGGTAAAGCTAATCTATCTAGCTGATTGCTATGAAAAAAAAAACTAACTGTCTTTTGTTTAAAAAAAATATACGGTAATTTCTTTGCAATGCTATTGAGTACGTTAGCGAAAATGGAGAAAATTTAACTGCGCGCCGTTATCAAATACTTGTATTTGAAAAATTTTTCTACGGACCAAGTCAATTTGGATTTGCGGGACACTTTAGAGTCTAATGCTCCTCCGTATTCGACAGTCGCACGTTGGTGCGCCGAATTTAGACGTGGAAGAACATCGGCAATGGACGACCCCCGCTCCGGACGCCCTACTACAGCAGTAACTGAAGAAATTGTGAAAAAAGTCGAAAACTCAGTTTTGGCGGATCGTCGTGTCACAGTTCGTTTTATTGCTGAAAATGTAAAGATTTCAACGGGGAGCGTGCATAATATTTTACATGAACGCTTGGGTATGAAAAAGGTATCTACGCGTTGGGTACCAAGAATGCTTACTCACACGCAAAAACAAACTAGACTAGAGATTTGTCAAGAAGCTTTGAACCTGATGCAGCAAGACCGGGAACTTTTTTTGTTGCGATTTATAACAATGGACGAAACATGGCTCCATCATTACGACCCTGAAACGAAACTGCAGTCTATGACATGGAAAAGGCCATCATCTCCAACTCCGAAGAAATTCAAGGTGAGCCCATCTGCCGGTAAGGTCATGGGCTCTGTTTTTTGGGATGGTAAAGGGGTATTAATGATTGAGTATCTCGAGCATGAAGCCACTATTACGGGCACTTTATACGCCAAACAAATAGCAACATTGCGCAATGAGATCCGCGAAAAACGGCGAGGTAAACTCTCGAAAGTTGTGCTGTTCCACCAGGACAATGCCCCGGCACACAAGTCCGCCGTTGCAATGGCTGCAATTCGTGATGCTGGGTTCGATATCCTTAAGCAACCTCTGTATTCACCAGATCTCGCTCCCAGTGATTTCTACCTATTTCCGAGATTGAAACAATACCTGAGAGGCCAGAAATTTGAAGACGACGACGCGGTAGTCGCTGCAGTACAAGATTTTTAAGTACTCAAGATGAGACCTTTTTTAAAAATGGAATTTTAAGTTTAGAAAAAAGATATACTAAGTGTATTATGCTAAAAGGTGACTATGTCGAAAAATAAAACGACATTTAGTAAAAGTTGTTTATAACATACTCATTCTCACTTTTTATCGAACGCCCCTAGTACTCCTGCTGCGTTTCGTATGGTCAGTGAGAGCGCCGGGGGTCCAATATCTCTCCCCCTCCTCTATTCCCTTTCCTTTTTCCTCTCCCTTTTAGGGCCGACAGCACACTGGCATCGCGTAAAGCACTGCGGGTGTCTATGGACAGTGGTGATCATTTAACATCAGGTGACCCACTAGTTCGTTTGTCTGGCCTCTCTAACATAAAAAAAAAACTCAAAGACATTTTTTTATAATTAAGGTTTATGCACATAATATGTCTATTTCATCCATTTTACTGATTAGTGCACCTGTTGATAATTTGCACCACCTGCTAAAATCTGTTTCTTTGTTCTTTCTGTTTTCAAAGGTTGCCTAGAAAAAATTGTCCTGTAGCGATAAGGCCGCGCATTACTTACCGTTTGATTTTTTAATGTTTACAGGATGTCTCAAAACTCAACGATAACCTAAGAAAATAAGAAAAAAAAACCATGTCATTTAGCTTAACGTGTCACGTTGTAGTTAGAATTCTACCCGTCTGTAAAGGCTCTTATACTTGTAGAAGAGAGAACGTTAATATAGAATTTATTTTGAAAAAAAAAGGAATGAAATTTAAATATATTTGTACTCAAAAACCAAATCGCATAGGTGGCAAAAATTTGTTCAATTTGTACAATTGGAACAAACGTTTGGCAAGCATGTTCGAATGGGGTAAACGGCACCTACAGTGCCTACAGACATAATGCGCGATGGCACTGCGAGTGCGAGCCTTTGCAAGCAAATTCGATGGTTCCGTACATTTTTATCGGATTTGCAATATCCAGTTAGAACTTTAAAAGCAGTGACAGTGGCAAAAATCGGAACGTTTCGTATTCCAAGGAACTTACATACATTAACATTTATTGTCTTTATGAAACTTTCGGAAGCGTTAGCTTTAAGCAAGCATTTTCTTTTCGTCATTGCCTGAGGGCAACAGTTCACGACTGACCATAGTCAAAACCCTCGTATAATGCCCAGTCCCCGGCCAAATAAACACCTCCAGTTCCGATTTTGTTCCAAATACCATTTCTGAAATATCCATGGTATAAATTGGACATGACGGGACTTTCTAAGCAATTTCTTCTATTGCTTGATCTAACCATCAACCAGCTAATGTGTATTCCTTTATAAAACAACATGGGAGCGTAAAAGTGACGTGACATTTTCCTCCCAAGCCACTTAAGTAGGCAGGTGAAACAAATCCCCAACTATCAGTAGGCATTAGTGGATTAAAAGTTTTAATCCGCCCCAAAGGTACGGTGGTGCGACATTTGTCAAAGTTCGCGTCTTTGAGAAGGGTCACGCGAATCGCGCCTCTTTATTTACTTAGCCAACTCCTGGCAAACTTCGCTTACCTGCGTTACGTGAATTTCCAATAACTTTGGATCTAGATACCCTTAATATATGTCTCTTGTTGTGAAATGGGGTTAAATCACTAAACACTTATGACAGGAGATCCCTTTCGCTAAAAATATCACATCACAGGCAAGGAACACATTCGTCTCTAACTATATACGCCCACTGCATGACACAAACCTTCTCTTTAAATGAGGGCTTAGGTCGTAGTTCCCACGCGGGCGTAGTGCGGATTGGGAACTTCACATACACCACGTAATTCATATTCATAAAGCTAATTGTAAATTTCAAATGTAATCTCGCACATAAATTTTGACAGTTCTTTTGATTTAATCTTCCTTGAAAAAACCCGAGGCCGTATTGTTAAGCGCGCGGGCGCTTGTCTTCGCTTTCACCATCTCTTTCTGTCACCATCTTGAACCATTTGACAGAAAGAAATAGTTAATGCGAAAGCAAGTGTCAGCGCGTGACGCTACTGTTACACATGCTCGTAACTAGCACGACAGTATGCTACTGACGAGCAAATGCTACCTGTGCGGATAGGACACTAAGCATGCTTTTTAGGGGCTAATGCCCTGCTATCTTTGAGCACGCTAGTTGGTACGGGGGTAGAAGGGGAAAATTATTAATAGCAAGTGCGAACGCGTTTGCTTAATGAGCATGCTATAGTATTTTTACCGTAGCATTGTGCGGGGGACATTTGGCACACCGTTTCGTTACACTAAGAAAAAATGCTGCGGTGTATAGACATGTCTATGTCTGGGGTTAAAACGTTAAACATTTACCCATTATCATATCATCCATTGATCAAATTTATTTGACGGATAAATGTGATGCCGTCTCCGTTTGTTTTGTTCGAATAGACGGAGACGGCATCACATTTATCCGTCAGTTAAAATTAATAAATGGGTGGGGAAACGTCGAAAAAACTATCTAAGACGAAAGAAATTTAACCTCAATTAATATTTGATAATAATTAAAAAATAAAATACGATAAAGTTTAGAAACATAATTTGTTTTTTTTTTGAACACGCAGAGAGCACGCTATCTAATGGCATGTGTATTGGAGTGTTTGCTTTGTGCATGCTTATTCAGGAGCATGCTTATTGCTAGCAAATGCACACAATTGATAATAAGCATGCTCTTAGCACGCTTTTTAGCATGCTATTCTAGAGCACGTATAACAATACCTTTAGCAAGAAGCGTACCTTTTGATTTCAAGCGCCATATAAGTACAATGAGAAAAGCTTGTTGCCAATATGGGCCGCTAAAAGAGCTGTCAATCTGTAAATAGTAGGTAGTTGAAACGTTAAAGTGTTCCAGGTTTCTTGTCTGAATGGAAACTGAAGACTCCGGCTGTGTTTTCTCTTCATCATTTTCTCTAACTTACATTATAATTAAGTAAGGACTTTGAAAGTAGTTAGTTAAGATAGAAGTTAGTTTAGTACTAAAAGGAATTTAATGATACCTAATGCAGTTAGCTAAATCAAAATCAATTACGATCGTAACTAGCCAAAGATCAATTACTTCCCATCCTGGTGTTAGGTTAGAGGCTAGTTGCGAATTATATTTTAACTTTGCCGTGAGGATTTCGGTAAATAAAAACATCGCAAGCTTTCTTATTCTTAAAAGAGGCCTGTACCCAATATCGGGAGGTATATAGGTTCAGCCTATATATGATAACGTACCTTTGTTAGCCGAGAATTATCTTAACGCATTCCGTTCAGAACTTTGTAGATTTCAAATTTCCCTTCAAAGATTATAATTGCCTCTGATAGCTAGAGAAAAAGTAAATTCAGTTTAGTGTTATTTTATTACATATAAATAAGTAGGTACTTATACACTTACCTACCAACGTTTTCGTGGATGCCAGGTAAGAGTGTAAGCGGCGTCGTGTTAACCTTTAAATAAATAGCTCTCCAAATTCCGTGCATTAAAATTTATATCAAAAGCTTCAAGAAATTCCACTTATCCCGGCTGTCACTCAATAAACAACCTTAAAAGCTTTTCAATCTTTAATATTAAAGTATTACAGCAGTATTCCTAAGTGTTGGCAGTAGCAAACATTCCGTAGGAGCAATACGCTTCCAGTGCTGTCGACCTGTTCGCACATCTCATTTGTTTGGGGATTTCTAGGCTTGGTAAGGACTTAAGGGGTATGGTGAGGTCTTGGTGAAGTGGTCGGTGGGTTCTCAAATGGGTTAATCGCTCGAGTCGCTGGCAGCAGCTGCACCTGACGGCCTGAATTACGGTATTACGGCTGTAATACGTAGGTACCCTTACAAAAAGCATTCGGCACGTACGTATTTCCGCGCACTTGGACTACTCGTATTAGGTTTCTGCGAATTATGATTGAGCTATATTAAATTGGTTCGGGTTATAGGACACTTTCCTTCGCAATATTGTTGCCCTTTGCACTTGATGCGAAACAACATTCGAAACTATTTCTATATTATATGTTGTAAAGGGTTCCCACACACCGTAGCAGACGATCGTGTCGGCGGGTGGTCTTTAGTGTACAGAATTCTAAAGATCTGGCCCCATTGCATAACAAAGTACAAGCTAATAGAATTAGTGAATTTCAATACAAAATAGCTAATACTATTAGCTTGTAATTTGTTATGCAATTGGGCCCTGGTCTCATTAAATAAATAAAAAACACGATAGCGAAGGCTATGGGGAAAAGGAAATAATGTAATGTTTGACTTGTTCCAGCAAAAAGTATTATTAAGAAATAAATTTAAACTCTAAATGTTCATTAATGTTCTCGCTTTGGTAAGTAAATGAGCATGTATGTAATAAAGGTCAAACTTATACACTCGTATTGGAGAATGGAAGGACCATCTAAAAATCAAACAGATATAGATTCTGTACTCGTAAGTTTTGCAATCTGAATGAGTTGAAAAATTATTCTAGTAGTTAAGACAACATTAAATAATTATCTCTGTACAAAAATAACCTAAATCTAGTCTAACCAATTAAAAATCTCACACAAGATATCGCCAAAGACTACCCAGGTACCTGAGGCCGTATTGTCTAACGCTTCTGACGCTTGCCTTCGCTTTCAACATCTCTTTCTGTCATCATTTTCTACCGTTTGACAGAAAGAAATAGTGATTGCGAAGGCAAGCGTCAGAAACGCTAAACACAATAAGCAGTTGGGCGCTAAGATTTCAACGCTAATTAACGCATAAATGTAGCTCTTCCCAATAGCTAGCTGCATATTTCTTGCCCATGTTTTGAGCTTTCCCACCGTGTTAAACGTTAAAATTCAGTTCATTTATAAAAAAAACCGACATTAAATTTCCTTATATTCATAATACAAGTGGAACAATTTATAGAGAAACCAATTTGCCGGGAAGGTTTGAGTGTCGGGTTGAACCTCTCCTCACATCACAGGGTAAGCTTACGCGGGTAAAGACGTAATCGAGTCGAGATTATAATTAAATGGAGATAACGTGTTAGGTAGAAGGTGTTAAGTATTTTGGTGACTACATGCATAATTAACACGTTGGCTGCCATGAGCATCGCCGGTGGGATCACGTAACCTTCTGTGTGGTCATGAGCATCACCGGTGGGATCAAAAATTCATTTTTCTGGATATTGTTTTGGGGATTATTTTGGGGCCATAGTCAAACTGTTAATTGATGATTAAACGAACTTACCTTAAGTGAAGTTCTATCATAATTATACGAAGCGCCTCGTCCGAAGAGATCAGTGTAGATAGTATTAGGTATAACACATGTAGTAACACATAAGTGACACCACTCTTACCACTCTAGTTGAGAAATCTTTTTTTTTTTTTTTTTTTACGGGTACTTTCAGCCAGTATCACTTTATAATCTAGTAACGATCCGCGCTCGCGTCATTTAGTTTAGAGTTCAAATTTCAAACTGTGGTTGATATTACCGAAATTCTTAAAGAGGGAACTGGGCGGGCGGGACACTGATCTCTTCGGACGAGGCGCTTCGTATAATTATGATAGAACTTCACTTAAGGTAAGTTCGTTTAATCATCAATTATACTTGCGCCTCGTCCTCGAGATCAGTGTAGATAGTATTAGGTATAACACATGTAGACTTTGAGAGCTGTTTTTCGGGAATATCAATAAACCAATCTGCAAGAATTCTGTATCTAAATACTTTTAATCAGAATCCAACATAAAATTACATTTTCTTAAAAATAACTGAATATAATTATTTAACTTATACGAGTATAATACCAATAACTATATCAGTCATCTCATCTGCCTATTAATCGGCTCTATTATTCTTGGGTGCTAATTAATAATAGCCCTAGCTAATGAACAATCATCATTTTCGACAATAACTCTGTTGTAGAACCTGTCAAATGTGTTGGAGCCTCCGCTCCAGCCAGCGGTCTTCCTAATGCGGTCGATGTTCACTCCCGCACAGCGCGCGCGCGAAGTGCTCGCGTGCCGCGTGCTGTGCGCAGTGAACACCGACACGTCCACGCCGCTCGCTCTTAGCGCACACTTGATCCAGCGACTGAGTGTCTGCGTGGATACAACATTATGTGGTTTCTTTGAACCAATAAATAGGATATCAGATTTACGAAGGTTTTTCGTTACGTTTATGTACGCCACTAAAGTTTTCGCGGGACAAATTTCAGGTTTATCTTCAAAAAACGGTAATGAAAGTATAGGTTGGACTGAACCAACACGTGATGTTTTTAATAATTCAGAAATTTTAATTAGATTTTTTTCTGTCAAAATCTCTACATTTTTAACATTGATTTTTGAAAATGTTTGAACCCTGTGTGCTGTAGTGAGGGCCAATAGTGTAATACACTTCTTTGCCAGATTCTCTAGAGAAAGATTATCATTTGGATACAGGGTACTTAAATAGTTTAATACACAATTTGGGTTCCAGGTACAATCATACTTTGGTAAAGGTGGTCGTAAGCGAAAAACTCCTTTAAAAAATCTAGTTATTCTATCATCTTTTGTTACACCACTTCCCATAATCAGGGATAGAGCGGATCTGTATGAATTCAGTGTTCCGTATTGCGCGCCGTCTTGGAAAAGCTGAGTGAAAAAACTTATAATATTTGGAACTGGCGCTTCAAATGTATCAATAGAATTTGTCTTACAAAACACCCACCATTTTTTAATAGCACAATCGTACTGTTTAAATGAATTCTCAGATAGTGAGGCGCCGGTGATATCTAACGCGGTTACCGGTATTCCTCTTCGCACAAACGACTCCCAGATAATACTCCGGCCACCAGGGTAAGTGTCGACCGGATTCTCCTGGTGCTGCAATGAGAAATAAGTACATCTTCTTCTGGTTTGAATGTAATTGTGTTTGACACGAGAATTGAATTGAATACGGGGAACCAAGCCTGTGTAGGCCACAAGGGTACAATCATGATTCCCCTTGCTTTCTCTGCAATAATTTTTCTTAAGGTTTTCAGAATTATCGAAAAAGGCGGGAAAGCGTAGAAGAAATAATTAGACCATCTTACAGTAAACGAATTTATGGCAAATGCGTCTGGGTCCCTGTGCCAGGATATATATTTTGTGCATTTTTTATTTATCCTGCTGGCAAATAGGTCTATTTGTGGTCTACCAAATTGATTTATTAGAGATTGGAATGCCCAGTTTTTTAATTCGAATTCTATGTCAGGGTGAAGACGACGTGATTCTGCATCTGCTATCACGTTTTCACTTGATTTGATATATGAAGCAAATACAAAAATACGGCGATTCTCACACCATTGCCAGATCTCTCTTGCGACTTGTGTTAGGTGGGGGTATTGTATGCCCCCCATGCGATTTATGTAAGAAATTGCCGTTGAGTTATCGACTCTTAGTATGACCTGGCAGTTATAAAGATCATTAGCGAAGATTTTTAGTGCTATAAAGGCAGCTAATAGTTCAAGATAGTTGATATGTTTCGCTATTTCACTCTGTGACCACTGGCCGCTCGCGGTCTCGTTTTTACAGGCCGCGCCCCAGCCAGTAGTTGAAGCGTCAGTAAATATTTCCCTACAAAAATCATCACTTCTAATAGGGTGAACTGAGCTTTCGATATTGTTTAACCACCATTGCAAATCAGGAAGTAGAGAATCTGGCAAAGACATGAACTTGTCATAGTCGTTAGTTCCGTTAAGGTTCAAAAATTTGCAGCGTTCTAGTTCCTTAGTATAGAGCCAGCCATATTCTATCGCAGGGCACGCGGACACTAGCAATCCAACTAACTGTGCAAATGCTCTTATTTTACAGCGTTGCATTGTCATGAATTTACTGACTAGGCATTTAATTCTTAATCTTTTCTCTAAGGGCAGGCTCACATGAAAACGCTTAGAGTCTAATATTAAACCTAGGAATTTACAGGTTGTGGATGGTTTCAACTCACTTTTTTCTTCATTTATGATAAAGCCTAACGCGATCAAAAATTTTTTAGTCATTTCAACGTTAATTAAGCATTGCTCGTAAGTGGGACCTATGAGGCACCAATCGTCTAAATATAGAGTAGAGATGAAACCAGCAGCTCGCAGTATCCTAATAATAGGTTTCATTAGTTTCGTGAACGTAAACGGGGCAGTGCATAAGCCAAAAGGCAAGACGTTAAATTCATATAACACTCCATCAAACAAAAATCTGAGATATTTTCTCGAATCTTCGTGAATCTTTAATAGAAAATAAGCGTCTTTAAGATCTAAGGTGGCCATAAAGCATTCGTGGGTTATAAGTTTGGTAGCAGTTCTCAAATCCTCTAATTTAAAATGTTCTGTCTGAATGAAGTTGTTTAGATTTTTTAAATTTAATATAAAACGCATCTTGCCGTTTGGCTTAGGTACAAGAAATATGTTTGAGATGAATTGATTTGTACAAGGTTCACATTGTGAAACTGCCCCTATTCGAACTAAACTATCGATCGCTTCGTAAAATTGTGATTTTTCTGACTCGGTAAGAATAGGCGGTGTCGGCACTGAAACTTGCTTAACCGTTTGCGAAAAGAGGATCTTATGGCCTCTTATCCAAGAAAGGATCGTGCGATCATTCGTAATGAGAGACCATTGATCGTAAAAATGAGCCAATCTGCCTGCGTACTTAACTGTATCTAACGGCGCCAGGAGCGCGTCGCTGGCGGCTGATAGTGCGACGACGCGTTCGAGTAGTTCTGTGGCGGCGGCGGGGGTGGCGGGGGGCGCAGGGTCCGCGGCGGCGGGGGAGGTGGGGCGCGCGGCGTCCGCGGCGGCTGCGCACGCGGCGCTGCGGGCGCGCGGCTGCGCGGCGGCCCCGGACCCCTGCGCGCGGGGGCGGGAGCCCGCTGGTTTAAAGGCTTCAGTGATGACTTCTTGGGACCTCTCTTCGGATTGGGTTGCAATTCCAACCCAGACTTCGATACCGCCTTTGCTGACGTTAAGGTCGCAGATAAATTCTCACTAAAAAGTAATTTATCAATTTTTGTATTCGATAAATGTTCTCTCATTTCCTTTTTCAAATCACGTGTGATGAGATTACGACGAACTACAGAATCGCAATGCTGAGCATCACAAAGCAGACGTCCCAAATCCATTAGTTTGGATAACATGTCATTATTATTTACCTTGCAATTTAAATGATACGTTAGCACCTCAGCTAAACAAGAAATAGCGCTTGCCATTTGAGTCTGTCTTGATTTGATGCCGTTATCTCGACTGACACTCGCTTCTAGCATCGCGGCTTTTATTTCAGGATTTAATCCCGGGGCACAAATATAAGGACAATTTTCTGGCGTCAGATATTTGGCTGTTAGTTCCTTACGCTTTTCTTTGGTGAGGCCTTCTGTAGCTATGTGCTCAAAGCGCCTTGCAATTTCAATGTGCACGTTAGGGGCGAATTTTATCTCTTTTGAGGGATCGTCACCTAGTATTTCTAGTACCTCATTTTCCAACTGAATCTCTGAATCTTGTTCCTCAACTGCAGCTGAAGACGTGCCCGCCTCGTTTTGCTGCAGGTTGTTTTGTTCAGAAACGTTAGCCGCAATGCTGGACTCGTTCTGGAGCATCTCGTGATTATTATCGCCTTCTATAACTTCCGTGTCAACCAGCAAGGACTCTTCAAAGTTTTGTGAGTCCTGCTGTAACCAGTCTTGTGGGCCGAGAGCGGCCATTACTGGAAAAGTAAAAGTGAAACATAATAATAAACACTGTATTCCAAAAGTACCTACTTATAAAAGTTTTTCGTATTGCAATCAGTATAATTTACATACATATTTGATTAATATGTAAATGTAAGATTCAAAACCTTTATGGTGGATAAAAAGTGTGTATCGTATCGGTGTCAGTGACAGTTCACACATACCTATACACTTCCAAACGTAAATACGTTTATGTACATAATATAATTAATTATTTACAAGGCCATAATGTTTTAAAGGTGTATAGAAAAAACTTCGTGCGGCGGGTCAGCCCCAATGTCAGCCCAGATTGCATGACAATTCAAAACGTGAATACGTTATATGTACAACTATAAATGCGTGCGGTGGGTCAGCCCCAAGGTCAGCCCATATTACACGATTTAAATTCAGAACGTGAATACGTTCTTGCATATTCGAAAATAATCGAATGTGTACAACACCAAATGTTGTTAACGTGCATATAAATGCGTGCGGTGGGTCAGCCCCGAGGTCAGCCCATGTAGCACGATTTAAATCAGAACGTGAATACGTTCTTGCACAATCGAAAATAATTGAATATGTACAACACACACAGCATGTTGTCAATGTGCATACAAAAGCCTGCGATTGCACGACTTAATTCAAACGTGAGTACGTTTTTGCACATTCAAAAAATAATTATATACAAGACATTAATTATTATGTTAAATATGTACCTACATAAGAGAGCGTGCGGCGGGTCAGCCCCAATGTTAGCTCAGATTACGCGACTTAATTCTTTTTATACACACTTGCGCATAGAAAGAAATTCGTATTATTAACGAATGTGGGTAGGTGCATGCATACGGATTGCAAGTATCGGTTTTTTGTTTATAATACTGCTATCAATAACTTTTATTATTTCTGTTACATACCTGAATTTTCGGATCCATTACCCAGTGAGCACAAACGTGATGGACACGTTAAATCATCTTCATCTTCATCTGATGATGAAAATATGGTACCTTTACGAATCACTTGTTTTTCTAATCTTTTAATTTTATTTAAAAGATGTTTATAGTTATATTATTGCTTGCGTTTCGACATTATTTTAGCGTCTGAACACTTCTGTTACTTTAGTTAATAACGGGTATTGAGTGGTTGAGCACTAAAATGTGAATGACGCGAGCGCGGATCGTTACTAGATTATAAAGTGATACTGGCTGAAAGTACCCGTAAAAAAAAAAAAAAAAAAAAAGATTTCTCAACTAGAGTGGTAAGAGTGGTGTCACTTATGTGTTACTACATGTGTTATACCTAATACTATCTACACTGATCTCGAGGACGAGGCGCAAGTATAATGCTATTTTGTAGAGGATACCATATAGTTATTTACAAAAACTTAACTATTTCGAATTTTTAGATAACTAGCTAATACTAGCTAGCAGCTCAGTAATAGGGCGATGATGTGAGCATCATCGGTGGGATCACTAAATTTGTATTGGGTTGTGGGAGTAATATTTTAGGTGAAGTATGGTGGGCCACCAGCGTGTTAATATAAATGATTACAACGGAAAAGAGTAGAAACGTCCGAATCTCTCATCTCGTGAATTCTCTAAAACAATTAGTAAGGCTGTAGAATAACATACTTAATTAGATTATAAAACTTTTTGTATACCTTCTAAAACCACAATTTAACGTTACTACGAGTAATGAGTAACTGACCACGCGCTGCCTAAACTACTGGGGGTGACACTTATTGCAACTATGGCTGACGTATACAGTCAGCTGCAGAGAAACGTGACCCCCCACTGCATACATACTTTGGATGCACCTGACTGTACCTTGAATATAATACTCGTATGAATGCTCCGCGAATATCATAGAAGTGTATATACAAAGATTAATTAAGTGTGGAATTTAGTATTTTTTACAACAGCAAAGCTGCTAAATAAAGCTAGTATACTATAAAGTAGAAAATCATACCTTTATATAAATAAATATATAATACTATGCTTTATAAATCTGCCCAAAATTCTTTATAAGTATGAAATGAAATGAAATGAAATGAAATGAAATGAAATGTAATGAAATGTTTATTTGCTATAACACTATGTATACAAATGTGATGTTGAGAATTCTTAAGTGTACCAGCCCTGAAATATTCATCAGCCATAAACCACTGACCCAAGCTTCCATCATACAGAGACAGAGCTGTAATAGATTCGAATGCGGAGTAAATGGAGCCATCTCCTCCGTCACCGATCAAACCGACAGCGCGACCCTTGTTCAATATCAGCCGTCCATATACCAGATCTATAAATTTTTACTTCAACCCTCGTATGCGGGAACTGATAAAAAGCATTCTATCCTCGTTTATCTGAGAAAATTCTAGTAATACAAGGACTTTTAAACGTGAACATATACGATATAAAATAAAACTAAGGATGTTCATCGTTTTTTAATACCCTCGTATGCTGGAAGTGAAAAAAAACGTACATTCTAGAAGTAGCATTAGATTAATGTGGAGATAGGCCTTAATGTCTCTCTCCATAGTCTAATATGTTGTGTTTGTGGTCGCACTCCTCCGAAATGGTTCGACCAATTTTTGTTTTTTTTTTCATTTCATTATGTATTTGGTAGACATGAGAATAGTTTGTAAAGTATTTTTCACCCTCCTACCAATTAAGTTCGATTTCTTTGATAATTTATATGGCAGCACGTTTGCCGGGTCAACTAGTAATACTATAGAAATAGCTGAATTCAGCTGTGTAACCGGCCTGCTAAATTGCGAGTTTAGCCCAACGTCATGGCGGCGGGTCGAAAAGATAAATTGCTTACGTTAATTAAAAGGGGGGTGACCAGACTTGAAAGAAATCAATTGAATGAACGGAACTCATTATCAACCCTTTGGCGGGTTGATTCGACCCGAGGTCTACCGTCGGATCAGTTTCCTTCGATATCAAATTCAATGTTTACGAGTTATTTGGGTATTGCCTACTTATTTTGCAATCGTTATTTAATATTACAAATGCTAAAATGACCGTCTGTCTGTTATCTATTCACTCTTAACCCGCTGAACCAATTTAAATGACATTTGTCATGGAGATAGTCTGAGACCCTAGCAAGGACATAGGATAGTGTCTAGGGTTCCGGAGTTTAAACAGCAAAATGGAACCCTTATAGCTTCGTCATGTCTGTCTGTCCGTCCGTCCGTCCGTCTGTACGTCCGTCCGTCCGTCCGCGGCTTAGCGTAGACACTATTAGTGCTAAAAAGCTAATATTAGTGCTAATTTTGCATGGATATATTATGTACCTAAAAAAACCGGCCAAGAGCGTATCGGACACGCCCAAGGTAGGGTTCCGTAGCCATTACGAAAAACTCGAGTAATATTTTTCTAAGGATTTCGTATGTGTACAAAATCATCCAAGTTTAGGTATGTTTTATACCTTAGGCTACTATTTACTCTTAAACTACAAATAATTTCCAAGCAATCTTAGCCGCTATAATTTTCCTAGTAAATGTGATATATTTACTACTATTCTGAATTTTTCCAAATTTTTCCACCTAACAGTTTAGATTTTAGAGGGGGGGACGGTCGATTTTAATGAAAATTGTCACTTTAAAGTTGAATATTTCGCAAACAGATCACTAAATAGAAAAATCATGTTAGCAACCTCGCAATGGTTTTAAAAGACCTATCCAAAAATACCCCACACTATAGGGTTAGTCGAGAAAAAAAATCACCCCCCTTTACGTCTAAGGGAGGTACACTAAAAAAAATTATTTTTTATTTTTTATTTTACCACTTTGTCGGCGTGACTGATATAATATATTCATGCCAAATTACAGCTTTCTAGTACTAACAGTCTCTGAGCTTAGCCGCGGACAGACAAACAGACGGACAGACATGGCTAAACTATAAGGGTTCCTAGTTGACTACGGAACCTTAAAAAGTGATAAAATAAAATTAAGGAAAAAAAATTTTTATGGGTACCCCCATAGACATATAGGTAGTGGGGTGATTTTTTTATCGCCATATGGTGTGAGGTATCGTTGGATATGTCTTTTTAATTCTAGAAAATTGCATAGTTCCTGCGATAAACGAATTCTTCCCAGATGGAGTCAAGGGCAACAGCTAGTCCTATAAATGTGAAAGTATGCATGTCTGTATGTAAAACTCTTTATTGTACACAAAAACATAAAATTAACAGTTAACAAGAGAAAGAGAAAGAGATGTACAAAGGCGAACATATCCCTTAAAGGGATCTCTTCCAGTTAACCTTAGAACGATTGAAAGGACATCAGAAATAAGAGTAGGCATGCAATGCCCCAAACCCAGTCAAAAGTATGTCTGTCCTGACCTCTTCACGCTTCAATCGCTGAACAATGTGATGACAAATTTTAATTATGAGGTCGTTGTACTAGTATAATGAAATTCAAGTTAAATAACTAAATTATTCTCGCGCAAACTACAAGGAAGGTAGGCTATTGTTATCAATAACACTGAGCCGTGATTTACAAATATAGCATTGTCATCTTATATTATCGGCGTTATTCGGAAGCCAGTCAGTACACAGCCCCCGGCTCTTCTACTATAAATAGATTTATTTAGGTTACGGCCTATTTTCAAATATCGGAACTTCTGCAAAAATTAATGGTGATCCGTAAAATTTAATGGCGATCAGTATATAAGGAAAGGAAGATTTGACAAGAAGTAACTACTTATATCAAAAAATGTATGTATTTTGATATTTTGATTGCGTCTCTCCTGTGGACATGGCGAATGTTAAGGGTCTGTAGCCAATATTTTTAGTCAAGTCTAATGTAAGTAAGTGAAACATATGTATGCATACAAGTGCAAAATATGTATCGATTTTTTTTATCCTGTCATAAATTATAAACCGATGCCTTAATTCGATGGCATAAGAGCTATGGGACATCATTTATGAGCAAGTTGTATGCAGCCATATTTTTACACTTGACGTATAGTCGAAACTTATCCCTTTATTAGGTATGTATGGTTGTATTAGAAATTTTAAGTAAAATGGTAACTTATCCTTTCAAGGAACCATAAAAACTGACTTGGAAAATAGGCAGATATGCTCGGTATAGTATAGTCAGAAAAGTGGGGTAAGAAAAGGTTCGTCACTTTTCAACTCTATGTCAACGAGTTAAGGTCGAAAAGTGACGAACCTTTTCTTACCCCGACTATACAACAAAAAGTTCTAAAAATATTCTTTAATAATTACTAACCAAAACCTTGTGTATTAATGTAAAGTTATGTACAGTCTTATTTTTTATATTATAACCTTGATAGTAATTGGACACCGCCGCCTATTATACATACACACCTATTAAACTATTAGGACTGCTGGTGTGTTGCCGGTCTTGCAAGAAACGGTATACTCGCCTTTTAAATGAGACAAATCAATTGTCTCTGACCTAAAGTTAACAGCATCCAAATTATCTTTGCACTGTAAATTTACCGTCTCACTTTGACGACCTCGCATTAAAATGATAAACTGAACTCCCAGTAATTACTTAAAACAATGATACAGTGCCGATAACAAAGTGCTGGCAAACTTTAGAATTTATTCATAAATCAAGGCAACAAGTGCGTGTAATGGCGATATTAACCACGCTCTTTGGAGCTGTGGACGATAACAATTATTTTTATGGGCTGTATTTTAAAATTGGGTTAGACTAGCTGTTTTTGAGCTTTAATTGCGTAAAGTTTTTAAACGTCGTAAAACTTTTTTAGGTCTTCACCCAAACTCGAAAGTTTCTACAGCACGCTGTCATTTGAAATTGTTAGATTGCTAGATTTGCTGCGTAGGTTGAAATCTGCGGAGATTTCGTAATGGAATAATGGCTGAAAAGTTAGACTAAGCTTTTAGAAGTGTCGTATCTTCGTAATAAAATGCGAATATTTAGTCTAGATGCCATATCTTACGCACTCGGAATCATAACCGTTTTTACCGATTCTTTATGTCATACGGTATAGGATGAGGTTACAAAGAGATGGTGATTGCGATGACGAGCGCCCGCGCGTTATACAATAAAGCTGTGGTGCCACTTGAAAGCCTTAGGGTAATTTTTACAATGTTTTATTTTACCTTGACTATTGGATGGTTGATCAATGAATGATGAATTTTCGTTTGAATTTTACCTGGATCTTTAGGTATTACGTAAAACATCACGAGCAAAACTGCACACACCTGGGAAGACCTGGATGGTGTGTGAGAAGTTCCCAATCCACACTGGGCCCGCGTGTAAACTACAGCCCAAGCCTTCTCAGTCGCTCAATCTTGTTGGAAGCCTGCCTACACTGTGTCTTCTGGTCCGTGGATGCTATACGCGAACCTTTCCACCCCATCAGCCATGAGTTCTACGAGCGATGTGCCCTAGCCCAGTGGGCAGTCCACTTGAGCCTTCCAATTGAAGTGAAACATACTTAAATTGATAGATACATATTTAAATATACATTAAACACCCAGGAATCGAGAACAAGCGTTCGTATGTCACGTTCATGTTCATACATAATATCGGCCTCGACTGAGGATCAAACCCAGGATCTCAAGCTTTTCAGGCAATTTCTTTAATCACTGGGCTATTCGGTCGTGTAATTCTTTGTGTGTTGAAAATTACATTTTATAGCATTATTTTCGAGAGACTTGATATAAAAAGTTAAAATTGTTAACATCCAAATATCACGTGCCTACCTACTTAATTATATTCTCAAAAACGAAATTTCAACATTCTGAAGCCTTATAATTACTAATTAATTACACGCTCTATTTTATATTTAGTATTCTGTTAACGAAAATGAAATATAATTTAATTTCAGACTCATACAGGCTTACTATTTACACGTCTCATATGAAATTAAAAGCAGGCTTTTTAATAACTCTATGCTCAAAGGCTGTTGTGAATTTCGTCCGTCACAGAATGTTTGCTCAAATCTTTAATATTTACTTTGGCGTCGCCACAGGGGGTTCGTCAACTTTTCGCCCCCTCAAATTGTCAATAACAAAAATATCTATGACGGCGATAATTTCAAAAAGACTCAAACACTCTTGAGCTGGGTATGTATTACAATACCGAAGTACGAAATGTATTAAAACATCGAATGGGTCAAAAGACCGACATGATTGTTTTCTGAAACCGTAAACTTCTCAGAATTTATTAAAACGGCATCATACAGAACCCATTAGGTTAGGTTAGGTTAGTTTTATAACAATCTTAAAAAGTTAACGGTTTCAGAAAAAAACCGTGTCGGTCTTTTGACCCATTCGATGTTTTAATACATTCGGTCTTTCGTACTTCGGTATTGTAATACATACCCCTTGAGCTTGATGCTCTCAACGTTGGTAGGTACCTAATCCTACCAAAAAATGTGTATAGGTGAAAAACTTAAGAAACTGACCTGTTGTGTGTAGTAGTAACGTGTCTGTATAAACAAATTGACGTTCCCAATTAGAGAAATGACTTAAGCTCCATATCAATTTTGTGCACTACTACATACAACAGGGCATTTACTTAAGTTTTGTACCTATAAGTTTGTGATCACAAACATACAACAAACACTTGAAGACGTGAGTGGATGAAGGGGGTATGTCGCATTTTTTCATTTTCGGTTTTATGCCATAAATGGAGGTTTTTATGTCATAATGCAACACCCAAAGCCTTCAGTTCTCATGTTTTTAAACTATAACAGCTTTAAACCCAGTGCATGAAGGAACTATGTACAAGAATAAGTTACGTTCTTGGTGAATGAACTGAACGTGCTAAGGGCACATGACTCTAGAAGTGGTTACCAGTTTGCGAGTGAATGTAACAGAAGAAAGTGTTATGTACGCACTTAGCTCCTTCATCCATGTTATGAGACAAACTTTTATTTTATCCTATTCTGACATATCCGATATCCCAAGAAAAAAAATAAAACATTAGGGATCAGCTGAAATTTATAAACTCTGAATGCATGTATTTTTACGAAGAAATTCTACTAAATTAATAAATTTTGTTACAATAAACACTTTCATTTATTTAACTTCTTTTCTTTGCAGAACAGCTTAAAGGAGAAAGAAGGGGTTATGTACTTTTTTGTATAAAAAATGTTTTTTTAAAAGCATTTATTAAAAAAATCAATAGATCAGGCTATTTGGTTGATTTTTAAAAAGTAACAATACCCTATTCAATTTAAAAACAAACTTACAACGTAAAAACCTTCAACTGCGATTTACTCGAAATAATGTTTTTGTGACATACCCCCTTCATCCACTCATGTCTTCACTTATGAAGGGTCCTAGGAAAGAACATCTAGTCACCTAAACAACTTTTTGAGTTATAGCGGTTTGAAAGTTAGTCATCACGAACAATTACTATGGTAACCATTTCTTTAAAAGTGAAAAAAAATATATTTTCAGATATCCCTATTTAATATAATGGTAAGTTATAGTGCTTTGCGAGCTCTACATTTTTAGATTTAAATCTCAATTTTTTTTAAAAGTGACTGTCATGTTCTTTCCGTGGACCCTTCATATCAGGAACATACACAGCGTAAAAAAAATAGTTGTCTCTCCTGTGTACATAAAATTAGCGACTCCGCGTCAGCAAACTTAAGCTTGAATTAAATGGGCCGAAAGTTGGTTAGGCGTCCCACACGCTGATGTAGATTTCACTAAACAAATATTGGCTATAGACCCTTCACTTTTGTCATGTCCACAGGAGAGACGCGAACAAAAAAAATGTGTACGACTCATCAGTAATTTTGGGAAATTTTAATAAAATTTACAAGCTTTTAATTAATTTGCCATGTTAGTATCTAGGTCCAATCTTGAAAATGAATTTGACCTGTTTCCATTGCAGTGGTTGGAATGACTTGAAATTTAGTATATCGGGTGGATGACGACGGGGGCCTTCCCAAAAACAGGTGGTAGTGTTGCTTAAACTGAACAACTTTCTCCAAGGAACATAGGTTTTAGGTAAAGAAAATTCCAACAAAGCAGCTGCCAGAAAAACACGAAACATCTTTTCTATATTTTCTTCAAATCTCCACAATAGTACGCACGTCAAATCTACAGCAAATGCAAACATTGACAAGCAAGCTCCAAATAATAAACAACAGGACAAAAAAACAGATGCTACATCTCACTCTTACCTATACACGTTAGAGGAGGACGCAGCATCAGGTTTTCACTACGCTGCTAACCCAGCTGTGGGGACGCACATAATTATATCAAACGAATCTCACCGATAAATACTTGGAAACGCGAACAATACAATTTTGAATTTTGCATGAATAGACGTGTCACCTTTGTTATCGGAACGCTTTATGTTGTTTCCGCGTAACGCGTTTAATTTATAACGCTTGATAATGGAAATGTTTATTCAATTTGTTTTCGAAAAGCTGAAGGCCGCGTTCACATTATGGCACCAGGTCCTAAGGATTGGCCACACCGATGCTCAAAATACACTCATTATCATCCCAGCCTATACACGTCCCACTGCTGGGCAAAGGTTCCCTCTCACAATAGAGGGCTTGTGTCATAATTCTGACTCGTGGCCGGTGCGGATTGGGAACTTAATAGACACCAGTGTAACTTTGCCGGTGGGTGCAGGTTTCCTCACGAAGTTTTCTTTCACCTTAAATCTCATGGTAAATTTCCAATAAATAAATAAATCAATAAATATCACGGGACAATTCACACCAATTGACCTAGTCCCAAAGTAAGCTGGGAAAGCTTGTGTTATGGGTACTAGGCAACGGATAAACATACTTATATAGATAGATACATACTTAAAATACGTATTAAACACCCAAGACCCGAGAACAAACATTCGTATTTTTCATACAAATATCTACCCCGACACGGGAATCGAACCTGAGACCTCAAGCTTCACAGTCAGGTTCTCTAACCACTAGGCCATCTGGTCGTCTAATGTAATTTCACACGTAAATTCCGAAAAACACAGGTTCGAGGCCATGCTCGAACCCACGATCCTCTACTTGAGAGGCCAAAGATCAAACCACTAGGCTACCACGGCAAAACTCTATCGCTCCGCTCCTCATGCTCAGATTACAGATTAAAGAATTCTGTAATCTGAGGCCTCATGCAACATGTTTTTAACGCGTACCGTCCAAACAGTTGCTCAAAAACCGTACCGTCTGAAATAAGCATAGAAAGGGAGAACGAGAGAAAATACCTACAACATTACAGATAAACAACTTTCAATACTCAAACTTCTGTTTCCACGTCTTCATTTAAATAGGAATCTACTGCCAACAATCACCATGTCATTTCGTATTTCGAAGTACATTTGAATTGTACCTCTATTCATTATTGTTCTAAATTCTCATTTAGATGATATGAAAAATATCGTGGAATTACGGTAAAATATAATATACCGACGTAATAAATTCGTGGTTTTTAAAAGCTATACTTACTAATGAATACATTATAAAGAAGTTAAGTTCGTTTTCTTGTCCGTAGGCGGTAATCTTTGTAATTGTATGGAACTACATGATCGTTTTTAAAAATTCATTGACAGGTAGAAATCTTTCCTATCCCAGATTAACGTAAGCTACCTTTTTATCCCGCGGAAGTGCAAAGTTCCGACTCTTTCCGAGCAGTAGACGAAGTTGTAGGAACGCCATAGATATGTACGTTCATACTTGCCAGTATCTACTGCTACCAGACTACCACTTTATAACATGAAAACTAAATGCATTAATTTCAAGCAGCTGGTCTCGGTGACACGTTCGGTAGCACGTGCGTTGGCTTTATACGCCAGGTTATCTAGTTCTTAAATCGAAATATAGTTATCACGGAGATTGTAAAGCATAATTATTATAGACATTTACATAACCTGACTATATAGCAAACACAGCACCAATCGGGGATGTCTAATTTTTTGCAATGTATAGTAAATTGAAAACCATTTCGAGATAAATGCTTTTTAACTCGTTTTCTGTAGTTATTTAATTTTAATATTATGTAATGAATTTATTATATAACAAATAAGCAATGACCTTCATTTGACATTGGTGTAAATTGCGTGACGGGTTCAAGTCGTACTTTATTCTGTGTGGTTAGAATTCTTCACAATTTACGCGTGGATTATACTACGGAGTTTGATTTGGACCCGCTGTCTGACATCTAGCACTTTGACAGTGCCAGTAAAGTGACACAGTGTATAGTGTACCACTACGCAAAAAATAATTAAAGGGGTTGCCTTATCGTACGCATTTAGATAGATTTAGAATTTTGGTATTGTGGGAGCCTTCAATTATAATCTGACGTCATCAACTAAAATAGTTTCAATAATTAATTTTGAAAAAAGTAGAGAACTAAATGACAAAATATTGAAATTAGTTTCTTATAATTGACTTTTCTATACAAAAAAAATATAAAAACCACTGGTAATTTTTTTTAGACATTCCCAATTAAAGACGCTGGTCAGGCGCGGGCAATGGACTGGTTGGCGCTTGATAGTGTTTTTCTTAGAGTTGTCGATTGCTGTGCGGGGGCGGTAGCGCTGGGTGGTTTACCTTAGTTTTAATGTAAGGTTTCAATATTTTTTCTTTAGGAAACTGTAAGTCTATGATTCATAAAAATCTAATTGTGATACATATAACTATAAGAGACTGTTTGTTTCTAAATAACAAAATAAAATAAATTTAGGTGGTGACCATGAAGTTGGAGCACGTTAAATTTATTGTAGTTTACCATATTAAATGACTGACTGGAAATAGTTCCTTCGTGGTACTAAAAGTACCCATACATGTATACTTAGTCTATTTTCGGGTCACAAGGAAATTTTTTTATAGTAGGTAATTTTAACTAACAGCGAAGGTGTCCAACTGTTTGAACTTCATCTCGTTCTTTTTTAGTGGTGAGTCCAGCCCCCTGTACTACAGAAGTTACAACTTACCTATACAAGTGCTACAATTCACATAATTGACACTTTTTTGCATGAGAAATTGCTTGATGTAATGTTATGAATGTTAATTTTAGGTTACTTACGTACCATTTTTTGATAGATTGCGACATCTATTAATATCAGTCGGTGGGAATTGGCTTAGGTTGTAGGCTTTATCAAATTAGTTTAGTCTTGTAAATATTGTGTCTATATCTGTTCTTTATTTCTCCAAGAAAATAAAATATTTGACCTCCATCACAAACAAAATCTTATTCTTAGTTAGATAGTTTTATCTATCATACCACTACCAAGTTCCAGGCAGTACTTAGCCAGCCGCGCTATGAAATGGAGGAAAAATGTAAGTAATATTGCACCCAGATGCGGCGGCACGTACCTTGTTAGATGCAGGCGCGAGCACTACTAGCATACGTAATCATAATATCATAAGTATAACCAGGTGAAAGAACTAAGATGCTCACTACAACTTCTTAGTTTTGTCGAAGATGCGGAGATGTTGGAAAAAGCGTCGTTGCTGCTTGGAATAAAATCAGAATAGAGTACGAGTACAACGTTATACCTTTAGGGTTTTTTTAGGATTCTGTTCCGTGCCTTGACAGTCAAAAGGGGTCCTTAAAGTATTACTTTGTTGTTCGTCTCTTTGTCTCCTGTCGTGGAAATATCAAATTAAAATAAAACGTTTTATTTAGCGTGAACGCCAATGGTACATGTGAAGAACAGCTATTAACTGTACCAGATAATTAAAATAAAGTAAAATTATCAGATAACCTATTCTAACGTACCAATATTTTATTAAATTGAAATGAATATATACTACTTAGTTAGGCTACATATTACGGTCTCTCGCAAACCGAGTCTAAGTCACGGAACACAATTTAGTAGACGCGCTGTCTTAAGTTCTTAGCTATGCTTTAAAGTACAAAAATGTGTACAAGGTAAGAAAGACTTTCAACCTCGTTATCTGGCTTCCCCGCTACTACACGTCGCACGCTTAAAATGAAACTAACTCAATCCAAAATAGTTTCATTTCAAAACTAAACCTAATTTTTAATTATGTACAAAGTTTATTTTTGAAATGAGAATATTTTGGATTGAGTCAGTTTCATTTTAAGCGTGCGACGTGTGCTACGCTTGTGCTAGAGGTACATTGCGTGTCGTGTAGTGTTAGAATTTTGTGCGGTGTTTGTGATAGATGGGTCTGTGTGACATAATTATGTCGATTTATGTCGAAGTAAAGGAGAGCAGGCTCTGCATAATTTTTTTCATGTGTAGTACCGGCGAAGCAAGATAATAAGTTTCTGATTTTTTGGTATGGACCTCCACAAAGTAACGCCCGAATCAATCAATAGGTGAGATAAAACGCCTCAAGTATTCTAGGCACTGGTAATGCCTTCAGTATCTGTTAAGTCTTCGTTTACAGCTCCACTCCACAGATGTAGTGCTAAACAAGCATGAAAACTTGGCCGCTTCATAACGCAGACCGAATGCGAATAGAATTTATGGCACATTCTAAGAGCGTCAGCAGTATTAAATCCTTCTGGGAGCGCGGGAACAGCTGCGGCGCCCACGGATTTGGTTTGACGCCGTCTAGTGGGTAGTTATTGCTTCTCGGCCATCCCAGCCACAGAACTTATAATATGTGGAATAGAAATGTTGGCATGTGCATTTTGCGTATACCCAAGGGTGACAAACGGAATATTACTGTCACTACGCTGTCGTCTGTCTGTCTGTCACAGTCTGTACCTCAAGAAGAAATTTATGCATAATGTGTATCTCTATTGCCGCTCTACAACACAAGAAATAATTCTACAGTAAAAATTGATTTAGTAAATTAAAAATTAAAATGTCACCACACATGAAACGTATCATTTTTGTTTTCGTTGTTTCTCTGTAACGTTTTAATTTAACGTACAAACCTTTTTGGAATGAAAATAGAGATAAATGTGTTGCACATATAAATAAATGATATTATAAAACCGGTCTAACATGAGTCGATTTCAGAGAAAAAAAAATTGAGGTCTGTCTGTCAGCGACTGTACTTTATGAAGTTGAACAGGTAGGTAACCAGTTTGAATTTTGAGACTTTGACGTGTACATATGTCGTTAGCCATGACTCTACAGAACCAATGCTCCACGAGTCCGACTTGCACTTGGCAAGTTTTGTATTTTCATAAGTTAGCGTAAAATTAAATATACTTACTCACAAAAAAAATACGTAATTAAGGGCTTTAATTAAAACAAAAATTAGTTGGTTTCTTTGAGTAACGAAAGTTCCCATATCAAATTTTGTTTCAATGAACTTTATGTCATTTATTGTGTGAGTTCGATGTCAACATTACAATATGTCCTATAGTTATATAGGACACTGGGCGGCAACAGGCTTTTATTAGTTTGTATGACCAAACTTTCGTTACACAAAGGACGCCATCGTGATTTTGTTTTCATGAAGCCTTTAATTTAAGTACATTTTTTTCTAAAATGACTCATTAACCAGTGAAAATAAAAATCCTTTTTGAGTAACGAACTACGTGTCCCAGTACGCCATCATTATATTCATTACGGAAGTCACTGGGGCATGTATTGTGAAAAGGTTGTACTGCGGAGCGAGCTTACGGCGGTTTACCTATAATTGTCTTAACATTAAAAACCACCTAGTTTCGTTATTGTATACTGCTACGACAATATAACAAAGAGGCAAACTTCGTTGTTTGTTTGTAGACAGTAATGTATGCAACTACCGGACTGATTTTATAATTTCTCTCATTCATAGAAAGCTACTCTATCCCTCAGGCGCAAGCCACACAGAAGAGACGTGGTACGGGGGCGCGTCGCAGTCCGCGTCGTTTGTTGGCAGGTTGCGTCTCCGCCCCGTCCCTTCTGTCTGCTTTGGATCGCGACGCTTCTATAGGTACATTTAGTATGAAAACTAATTCAAGAGCCCTACCTACGTCAGGGGGGTTTCACTCCACAGTTTAGGTATGTTCGGCCGACGCAGCATGTAAGGCAGTAGGTTGTCGCGTGGCCTTCAGTTCGCACGCTAGCCGCGTCGCGCGTAATTAAGCATCTTTTTTTTCTGTGATTTTTGCAACAAACAATGACTTCTAAACGATATTATAAATAACTTACTTACATACTAAAGGTAGTTTACTGAATTAATACACACTGTTATCTTTCTTGATTTATATACCTACCAAATATGGGCGAGTGGGAACCCTGTGCCCTTGGTTTCGGATCAGCGGTGCCCAACGGAATATGAACGCTCGTATCACACGATAAGTTTTAATTTCGCGTGCACGCAGTAGGAGTAGGAAAGTTGACCTTTGTTCGAGAGTGATCCTTCTGTACGTTAGTACTATTACTTATTCTGTGCCTACGTCTCTTTTGGCTTGCGCCTAATGGCACGGATTCTATACAGCTACTGACAATATTCTCGCGGATTTCAAAAAATCCGGAAATCCCCTTTAAAATTTTTACGAGAATGCGATACGCGTCATTATTTTTATGATACGGATCGCGATATGCGTGTATAACGTGATATATTGATAGTCTAATCCGTGTCAATTACCAAAAGTTAAATACGTTTTACAAGATGGAGCGACGACCTAGTTAAGGTTACGGGAACGCGTTGGATGCGGATGGCGCAGGACCGGTCTGTTTGTTTGCTGCGACCCTTGGGGGGGCTTAAGTTCAGCAGTGGACATCTTTCGACTGAAATGATGATGATGACATACGTTTTATCCCTTCAAAATGCAAACTTTCCTTGCCAATTTAGATATAGCCGACCACTTTCTACAAATAACATGTTAGAACAAATAAATATTCTTTATAATGTAGGGCACAGATGAAGGTGCCACATTGTAAATTTCACATTTTTGAAATAAAATGCTTGAACTTAGCAACAATTTCGAACATGAAGTTATATAGTTTCTCATCAGTTTTCTGTTTTATATCGTATTTTAGAGCTGCACAGTTTCATTCAATCTCAAATTGAACTGATTATCCATTCATTTTATCGATCTAGTACCCGATAAATTCTTGTAAAAAAACTTTACTTATAATCTACTTTATTTTATTTTTCAAAGACATAAACCTCGACTATAAGAAACCGTGAAGTGGAAGCACTTTAGAGAGCAGCATCTGGACTTCTGCAGTTTTATGACACAGCGATTCTGCGAAATGCACTATTACGAGTCGATTTTAAAGCTTTACGCTCAGAGAGGTATCAAAAAAATTAAAAACTATTTTGAAGGTAATTAAAGTTCACCAGGACAAATATTTAGCACCGTGGATCAATGGAACATGGACTTGACGCCGAGCATGACTCAAAACCGCCAATAATGGCGGAAAAGGCCCAGGAGATTAATTGAGAAATTGTGGTTAACTTGGTGAACGATACTTAAGTAAAAAGACAAAAAAAATGCATGAGTAAGTAATAAAAGTTTCCCTTTAGTTTTACTGCAATACTTTTTGCATTAAATTTTGAATTCTAATCCTGGCAAGTTTCCTAAACTTCTTCCACATTTATCCTTTAGACACCAGATGGCCTAGTGGTTAGTGAACCTGACTACGAAGCTTGAGGTCCGGGTTCGATTCCCGTGTCGGGGCAGATATTTGTATGAAAATACGAATATTTGTTCTCGGGTCTTGGGTGTTTAATATGTATTTAAGTATGTATCTATCTATATAAGTATGTTTATCCGTTACCTAGTACCCATAACACAAGCTTTGCTTAGCTTACTTTGGGACTGGGTCAATTGGTGTGAATTGTCCCGTGATATTTATTTATTTACTTATTTGAATTTGATACTTCTCCTATCGTTGATGTGATGTGTTAAGTACTAAACGGTTATATTAACGATCGCTAACGTAGTCACACAAAGTGGATATTGTGGATATTAAAACAAACCCTACTGTTAAAATCCAAAAATTTTTGAACGACCGCTTTAGCCTAGTTGGTAGTGACCCTGCCTACGAAGCAAGAGGTCCTGGGTTCAAATCCCGTTAAGGGCATTTATTTGTGTGATGAGCACGAATATTTGTTCCTGAGTTATGGATGTTTTCTATGTATTTAAGTATTTATTTATCTATATAAGTATGTTTATCCGTTGCTTAGTACCCATAACACAAGCTTTGCTAAGCTTACTTTGGGACTAGGTCAATTGGTGTGAATTGTCCCATGATATATTATTTTTTTTTTTTTTAAATCTGTAAGCCCATGCTTATTGCGAGACTAAGAATAAAAATATTGTTGCATATTATTGAGAATTCTGCAGTATCGCTTCTTTGATTTTGTTTTTGGGGTATTTGATCTTACTTACAAGTAACTAATTGTTTGTTTGACTGTGTACGTTTCCATGAATCTACTGTGTTTACAAGTTTTTTATTTAGCTTGTAATGTTTGTACCTATGTTTGTTAAGAGCAAATCTTTCGAGTCGGTTTTCAGCCACTTCCACCAGTCAGATTGATTTATAATTTGATACGGACATGTAGTTTGGATGTCAAAAAAACTTAGGTATAAGTATTTAAAATTAAGCTTTTGACAAAAAAAATTGCTAAATCATACCAAAAATATTGGCCAACTGTTGCCTTTGTGGTAAACCACACTGCAATCACGTGTTACGTCATTACTCGCCATTAAAACCAAATGCATATTTATTTCTACAGCGGTGAGGAATATTAAATTCCATATAGACAGGTACAATAATTCTAATCAAAATGCAAAATAATCCGCTTATAGCCTATTAGGTAAGTGCCGCAAAAGCTTTACTAGTTTTCTAATATTGATTTATGTGATTGCGTTTTGATACTTGTTTTTCCATGAAAACTGACTTTCTTTTAGATTTTTTTACTAATCTCCTGTAGTCCGATCACATGATAATAATGCGGTGTTGATGAAATTTGAATAGGGCCACTGTGAAAGTTTTTCCAATATTCTGCGTCCTGCAGATGAAATTAAAATGTATGAGCTGACTGACTGGATTCAGAACGCAGAACGCATAGAGGATAACGAATTAAAATGTATGAGCTGACTGACTGGATTCAGAGCGCAGAACGCATAGAGGATAACGAATTAAAATGTATGAGCTGACTGACTGGATTCAGAACGCAGAACGCATAGAGGATAACGAATTAAAATGTATGAGCTGACTGACTGGATTCAGAACGCAGAACGCATAGAGGATAACGAATTAAAATGTATGAGCTGACTGACTGGATTCAGAACGCAGAACGCATAGAGGATAACGAAATTAAAATGTATGAGCTGACTGACTGGATTCAGAACGCAGAACGCATAGAGGATAACGAAATTAAAATGTATGAGCTGACTGACTGGATTCAGAACGCATAACGCATAGAGGATAACGAAATTAAAATGTATGAGCTGACTGACTGGATTCAGAACACAGAACGCATAGAGGATAACGAAATTAAAATGTATGAGCTGACTGACTGGATTCAGAACGCAGAACGCATAGAGGATAACGAATTAAAATGTATGAGCTGACTGACTGGATTCAGAACGCAGAACGCATAGAGGATAACGAATGTATGAGCTGACTGACTGGATTCAGAACGCAGAACGCACAGAGGATAACGAATTCCTTGCGGTTTAAAGACACAGCCTGGTACCAGAAAAACAAAAAAACAAACAGTCAAAGTCAAAGTCAAAATATATTCAACTAGCTGCTGCCCGCGACTCCGTCTGCAAAGAATTCGTTTATCGCAATCCCGCGGGAACTATGCAATTTTCCGGGATAAAAAGTACCCTATATGTTAATCCAGGTTACAAACTATACGTGTGCCAAATTTCATTCGAATCCATCAAACCGTTTTAGCGTGAAAGAGTAACAAACATCCATCCATCCATACTTACAAACTTTCGCGTTTATAATATTAGTAGGATTTAGACTATAACAAAAACTTATGACAGTCGAAGAACAATCCGGAAAGAAACTCAAAAGGTATCTTTATTTTTTCAAACAGATCTATCTACATTGTTATTTAATTACATCCATCTAATGTATTTAAAACAATCAAATTTACACAGTAGATACGCTGTGTGAAACTAGAGATCGCCAATACGGACCGGAATCATTTTCCAAACATCCCTGTTCATGACATAATCATTAATTTTATAGTCCTAATAATAGGGTATCTTTGGCACAATTGAGTACAGCATCCTAAAAGCTATGGATATATGCCGATGCTCTGAGATTTATCGGTCATGTTTGATTTATACATATATGTATAACTATTGCGTGTTTCCACAGATAGCCGTTTATTAATTAGGGGTTAAACCCATAAAACTGGATGTCCGCGTGAATATTAGCGCTTGCGTAATGGACGACCGCTTTACTTCCCTAATACGATCGGGTTCCGACGATTGGCTCATTAATATCCGGGCTATGCACACATTGCTGTAAGGCTGGGTTCACATCTATTACGTTGTGCATGTTACAGACAGGGTTTTGGCGGAGAGATTACATCGCTTACGTTATTCAGACTACATAATTTCGATTATAATACCAAAATTTCGCACTTATCGCTTATGAATACTTTTTTTTATTTTTTTTTATTTATTTTTGAAACAGGCTTCGTACAACTTGTCACATTAGCCTATAGGGCAAAAACAACTATACAAAAAACGGATGCTCGCAATGCTATTTATAATTATGACTTTATCACATCAGCCAACCTGTCAAATTCCACTAACTTGGGCCTAAGACTTTGCGAGTTCCATTGTAAAATACTAAGCGTATATATCCTTTGGGGATTTACTGCCATAGTAAACTATTTAGTAAATTATTTAACACATTTCCATCTCTCAACAACTTAAAGATAAAAACACTTAACTCCTCAACTAACATTTTACATAAAATTTTGACCTTATCTTCCAAAGTGCTTTCCAATTTAAAAACGTCCTTAATCTTTTTGAAAAATAATCTGAATGAAGACTTTTCTTCATGTTTTGTTTCCTGCTCATTTCCCGTATTAAATTCGAAATTTACCGCATCTGCTGCCTTTTCTGAAGATTTAAAGTTTGACTGCCTCCTCTTCGCTTGCTTTTTGCGTCTTTTTCTAATGTAACTTTGTTTAGTGACTGATACTGACGAATCAGATGCGACCTCTTTAAAGTTATCTTCAGTTTCATCCATGATATGATGACTTACCTGTCCTAAAGGGATAGAGGTACTATCAGTTACTGAAGATTTTTGACTTCTCAAAACATCGCTGTATGAAGGTGTCCCAATTGTCGTCCTGCTAAAATGCGTCGGTTTGCTGTAAGCATGGTCAATGTCATTGGCATTCTTTGTGTGGTTTCGCTCATTCTTGTTTCCATTGTACAAAGATACCGCTTTTTTGTAGGTACAGTTGTTTTTCGACATTATTTGTCTTATTTCTTTCTCCTTGATGAATGTAGGACAAGATCTATCAAGAGCCATATGGGGTCCTTTACAATTAATACATTTAAATGAAATTTTCTCACAGTTCACATGGCCCGAGCCACATTTGGGGCAAACAATTTTTTTTGTGGGGCAGAATTTTACTAAATGTCCAAATTTCCAACAACCTGAGCACTGTGAAACCGGAAAAGTGTAGGGCTCAATTTTGAATCTGCAGCCGTAACCATAGACATAAGAGGGCAAAAATGAGCTCCTGAAACAGAGACGGACTGTCTCGCAGTCCACCCATTTTCCTTCTGTGGACAACCTTCGTAAGCGCATTGCCGACACAATGTCAGCATCTGCTGCAGTAAATAAAGACGGAATGTCTTTAACGTCAACATCCAAATCTATGTGTTTAAGAATGCCGTAGCATTTATCTAGTTCGATAAATTCGCATCTATATCCTAGTTCAGTCATTTTTGTAGAATTGAGCAGCTTTTGCGCATTTTCCGTACAATCAAAGACTAATAGGACTTTATGGTCACCTTTATACTTAATCTTCAAAATGCCACTAATTGCCTCTGCTCTCAAAATTTTCGCTAGAGCTATCTGTTTGGGTAGCACTTCTTGACCAATTAGGTACACCTCAATACCATCGTCTTCTACTACATCTACCATCGTTATTTTATTGTTTGGCGTTCGAGGTCTCTTATGTGTGACTGTTGTGAATCCCACATTATCATCATTGTCTACATCCGCTTGTTCACCAGAGAACCGAAGCCGCTTCTCAAAGCCCCCAGAGCTATGATCCTGAAACTCATCATCACAATCGCGTAGAGATGCTTCAACCTCTACTACACTGCATACGCTCATGCATGGCGATAGCGAAGTTAAACTTCGCTCGCTCATTCCGTAAGTCGCATAAATTTGCAATAAAAATTATATTTTTTCGTAATCTAAAATAATTTTATGACTGACAACGTTGACGTACTTGACAGGAATGTGGCTTATGAATACTTGAGACCTGATTCATCACTTGTTAAGTTCTTGTTTTTTTTATGTGACAGATATCTAAGTTATGATCAAGAATATTAAATAAAAAAACTGGATATTGCATGCCGAACATTCCTTTGAAGCCAGAAAAAATGACCTTGAATTACGTCACGCCGATCTTGCATCTCTTTCTTTAGGGTGTCCATAATTAAGCATACATTAGGAATATCCCACGGAATTTGACATACTTTTATACAACAGATTGATTTTGTAATTTATTAAATTCAACCAATTTCAATTAAATTCAATTTTTAGGGTTCCGTACCTCAAAAAGAAAAAACGGAACCCTTATAGGATCACTTTGTTGTCCGTTCGTCCGTCTGTCAAGACCCTTTTTCTCAGGAACGCGTGGAGGTATCAAGC
Source organism: Archips crataeganus (assembly GCA_947859365.1). Taxonomy (NCBI): domain Eukaryota; kingdom Metazoa; phylum Arthropoda; class Insecta; order Lepidoptera; family Tortricidae; genus Archips; species Archips crataeganus. The sequence goes on from OX402062.1 coordinate 10,575,071, forward strand.
TGAAATTTAAATCAAATACTCAAGTCTACTGTACTGTCCCTTGGAGCTCTGAAAAATCAAACTTCTAACCCAACGCAATCAAAAGATACCTACAGCCATTTGCCGCAAATTTTCGACACTCGCAAGGGATACTTCCCGTGAACTTAGAATCTTGAAATTTGGTACGAAGCAAGGTCTTATAGCACAGATAAAGGAAAAATTGCAAGCATAAATTGCAAGCAGAAAGCATAAATTTTTTTTGTCTGTCTGTCTATATCAGTAACCAATCTACAATGATCCCACACTGCGCACATTTTGCTTAGGAACAGGGGTCTGCTAAGACTGGATGTTCATAGATACATATAAATTTGTACGGAACCCTCGGTGCGCAAGTCCGACTCGCACTTGGCCGGTTTTGTTATTAAATTTTTATTCAACCGTTTTATCATGAAAGTGAGCATCCATCCTCACAAACTCAAGTAAAAGGTACCAATTAATAATAATAATTTAATAATTTTTTTTTTTGTCAGTCGTCAATATAAGGTCCATTTCTGGTTGCATTTCTATGCCACTCGCAGTTACTCGGCCTTACTGATATCCGGCAAAAGGTTACCTTTTACCTGAGGACGCTACAAATACTTACTGCAAAACATAAGTGAAGTATTTGTCAATGGAAAAAAATAATAAAATACTAGGACGTTATAACAGTTTCTTTATTTTCTACACATGTGAGAATAATATTGTTTTGTACTGAATAGGCGTCCCAGCCTTTCTGGGTCATAGTCATAATCTTCAGGCTTAAAATGCAAGCTGCAAATTGTCAAACGCTCTACACCTTTCCCTTTATCGGTACAATCGACAGCCAATTTTGCCTCCTTCTTTCATCTTTTGGAAAACTGCAATGTAAAATATTATTCATGTTAATTGTAAAGACACAAACAATAAACATGTTATTATATACTGTGATATGAATTATGAAGATAGAAACCGTACCAAGTTGATAGATTTAGCTCCATTCAATACGAATAAATACCATGCATGAAAAAGGATTGGTCACCCTAGTTGTAAAACCACACATTCTTCAATTTTTCATTTATGGTCATGTTTAACTCCAAATAAACAAAATATACTTCTAACTTAACATTATAAACCTATTCGTGGGGTTTTTGAATAAAAACTAACAAAGCTTAGAAGCAAAATATAGGAAAATTGATTGCCACTAAGATTTATGAACATTTTCGTAAAATAAGTACTCACCTGTGAAGTTTTATGTCGGATTTCGGCCTCCAATTACTCCTACAATGCTTTACTATGCAATACATAGCGCATAACCCAAGTAAATCGACGAAAAACGTTTATTTAACGTAAAAATCCTCTGAAATTGGTGAATGACTTCTGACAATTCTGACGTGATTCTGACATATCGGCCATTTAGTGCTGCCATAGTACGCAGGAGGTGCATACCGGTGAAATGAGGATTTTGACTGGGTTCTTTTTTTTGTATAATACAAAGAAAACTAAGTAAATTTTATTGCAGAAAGTTTTATAAGAAAAATATAAATTTCTGTTGAAATTAGCTTAAAGTAAATTAATTAGGTGATGCCGGATAATGCGTATTTCTAAAAAAAATAAGGTGTTTTTATAAATAACCTGGCAATATATCACAGTGTTGAAAAGAGATAGAACATAGGAGCAAAGGTGAATGAACCTGGCTTCAACTCATAGTTCGGCAGGCAACATCCAGTTTTTTTATGTAATATTCTTGGTTATGATATAGGCTTGTGTAGTACACGTTCTTAGTACTAAAAATAACTAGGTAGTTCTTGACATTTTACTAGAAGGAATTATTCCCATTTTCTGCTCTTGGTACTTATATGTAGCACAATTTCTCGAGAGCAAGCATACGAACTGAATCGCTCCGAAGTACTCCGAATAGCTCCGTTTGACCGAATGCCAACATACAATGCGCGAACCGAATCAAATTAAACTTAGTGAACGATTCCTTGAATGTAATAGTTTGAGTAAGAGTAACGTCCTCGTCGTAAAACTTGCACAGATTCTAACTATTACGTACTAGTGTGCTAAACCAACTAAAATAGCAAAATAGTACATTTGCCTGGTTTTACAGTCAGCTGCAGAGAAACGTGACCCCACTGCATACAAACTTTGAACACAGGGGGTCACGTTTCTCTGCAGCTGACTGTACCAGTTGGGAGCGATTCGTTTAGTGAACGAGCACCCACAACTCTACTATGATGATTTGTTGTTTTTGTGTTATTATTTGTTCTATGATGAAACAAAGATAGCATCACAGATATCTGCTACAAAAAATGAAATTAACAGAGAGTGGTGAAACAATTTAATCACGGCATATTTCATTCACATTAACAAGGTCTATCAACTTGCTATGTTCGTTTGTTTGTAGCTTTGAAGTCAATTTTTACCCACTTCTAGTGATCGGATTGACTTGAAATGCATAAAAAATGAAATTTTTGAGCAAAAAAATACCTTAACGGTTTATCGTAGTGCGCTAAGCGGAATCCTCAAACACTCGCGCAGTGGAAACTCAACTTTACAGTATCGGAGCGTCACGCTTTGCCATCATTATGTGATCGGGCACAGTTTACAAATCCGCCCGACAGGGGGCGTCCCTTTTATTAGCCGAGGGCTCAATGTGTTACCTTTGTTTTGTAGACGATTGCTCTTTATGTGCGTGCTCTGTTGTTACACAGTGGGGTGAAAGAAAATATATCTGGGAATGTTTAAAATACAGTGTGAAAATCACATACTTTTCCTAATTATTTTTGCAGCTTACGTCAAAATAAAGCTTTAGTTTCGGACTAGGTCAATTAAGACACCTCGAGATGCTACAGAGTTTGCCAAGTAGGTGAAAAGAGCCGGGGAAAATTTCAAACAAGTCAGTTTTAATTTTTTTGAATACCAACGCGACCCCTTTACAACTTTAAGTATTTTAGCGACACCCTTAAAATCGAAACAAAATCTAAGTCGACTTAAAACTGAAAAGATTAATTCATTGTTACTTGCCATTTTTTTACCCGGGACCCCCTGTATAAGTTTGAAAAAAACGGCACTAGGTTACCACTACTACAGATACATGGCGATTGTCTATCAGTCTTTACGAAAACGAAGCGCTTGTGTATGCACACCGCAAGACACCATTACAGGAAATAGGTACAGCATGGTGCCGCAACGGAGCAGACAGCCGCAATGACACCTGAATAATGCATCCACCGTGAGTGATACGCCGATATATCATACACGCGCCCGAAAATCATAAATTCGATTCAGAATAAATGTCGACATCGGTGACACAATCTTTGTCTTCTCACATCTTTTTGAATGTGGCGTCTATACGTGGGAAATTAACCCCCGACACAAAAAGAGGTGCGTGCGTGCGTGCGTGTCTGTCTGTGGCATCGTAGCTCTTAAACGGATGAACCGATTTGGATACCGTGTTTTTTATTTGAAAACGTTTTTTTTTAATTTTTAATTCAAGTGTTATTAGTTATGAAATTTAGAAGTGTGTTTACAGAGTATTTGGGTGGGGCCGTATGAAGCGTTTCAACCTCCCTATCCAATGTGTTACGAAAATCTAAAGATAATTTCCATGAACTAAATTCAATTGCAATTCTGCGACCACACACCACACCACGCGTGGTTGTGGTCACTAGGATTTTTAGTTGACTGATGTACAGATCGATTCACAAGAGTTGGCACGAATGGATTGAACGAAAGTAATGTCACTATGACATTTTTGTAGGAAAATGACTCATGCATGACATTTTCATATTTGTGTGAAGTGTATTCAAATAGATAACACGTAGATACTTCCATTCGCTCATTCGATCCATTCGTGCCAGCTCTTGTGAATCGACTTGTACTATTAGTTGATTTTCGTAACACACGGGAGGTGGCAGCTGAATCGCTTCACGGCCATACCCATTTGCCTCGTGGTCGCCTAGTAATTTGACCTATGGCTTCTCTACAGGAGGGAGGGGAGGTCTGGCGATTTGTGAAACGGGAGCAAAATAATTGCGATTTTCATAGTAAAATAAGTGTGACAAAATTATGGGAATTGGTGTGACGTAATTTATAGGTACAGTCAACAGCAGAAGCGGATGAGCGGTTATGGTATTCAAAATTACCTACACATCCCATTATTATTATGGGAGGAGATCGTTGAGAACAGGGCGCGTTGGCGTCAACTTGTATTGGAGGAGGTCTCACATGCAGCAGACGATTACTTCTGATTGGTCCAATAGTGTCGTTTCAGCACGCCAGGAATGAAATTCAGAAATTATCTTCAAAAAAGTCGTATCGTATTATGAAATACATATACTGATACGTCCTGTTTTCGATTAGTGTAACATTGTTGTCGTGTTTGCGCGCCATAAATGAGTCCGCTGTTAAATGTACATATATAGGCAGTTTTGAGTACTGGATTTAGGTTATCTATGGCCACATTTTCGAGCAGTGTCGTGAAAAAATCTATAGGTAGGTATGAGTTTTAAAATATTAAAACTGTTTTTGTAATTTGGAAAGAACTGTCTCTATTTTAATCCTTCCTCATCCTTTACATTTTGTATTTATTGTAGAAAATCGATATATGGACACAGTTTCTTTTTTTTTTTTTTTATTTCGAAAATCTTTTTTATTTATTTTTTTTTTTCAAGGTTATAAAGCAATATTGTATTTAAATAGTAATAATCTAAAGTATGTACAATTTATAAATAAAGGAAAATAAAACTGAACCTAAAACTAAAAATTTATAAATAAAAAATATCTTTTAGGATGTCACCCGACGGCATAGTTCCCAGAAGGCAGGCAGCGTTACCGCGTTGAATAGCCAGGCTTAATCGTTGGCGGAAATAGCCACCTGCCTTCTGGTCACCAGTCGTTTCTACCAGGCGCGAAGAAATCTCTTTTGCGAGTTCCTTCGCGCCTGGACCCCATGCGCCTAGAGTTTCTACTCCAAACGGTGCAAATAAGTACGACTGTCCTATACAGGCATATTTGCGCCGTTTGAGGTGTTCAGCCGCAGTGGCCGCCGCACCTGCTCGGATTGAAGTGGTAGCAACGTGAGAAGGTGCCACCGTATCGACGCAGGTCGCATCCCAAACGAGACTCCTGCCCTGCCTCCAAGGAATAAGCGACATGCCGTCGGGCCTCTTGCCGTCGTCACGTGCGATACCGTTCGGCTCTAGGATAGCCGGCACGTTGGCGGTGGCAAGGGCTCTCCGGAGCAGGTCGTTCAGAGAGGCGTGACGAGAGATGCGGCCTGCGCTTCTCGAGCAGGAGAGGCCATGATAGCCTAGAGAATCTACAGGTTCTCCACAACGGCATCTATGGGGTTGGGTGACATTAAGACCTAGACGCAGGCTAATCGCAAACGATAAAGTAATGGGGTCTAATAAAGTACCAATATTGGCAGAAGGCAGAGCTTGGAGCCAATATCCGGATTCTGGCACAGAAGCGGCTAACAGGCGGGCGCGGTCAGCTTGGTTTGTTGCAGAGTTAATGAGTCTTTCGGACATAAGTTGGCAGAGCGGTTCATCCCACAACCGTTGCGACTTGGGGACAGTGGGAAAAATTGTATTAGGGCAAGCAGCCGTCCAGGCATCCCCAGCTTCGTCAAAGCACTCGGGCGGTTGGCAACCCACGGAGGGGCTTAATATTTGATTCACCAGAGCCTGAGTACTGTGAACAGAAGAAAGAAATGCCGGGAGGGCGACTTGAGAAGAATTTCTTATTCCCAAGCCACCAAAACGGATCGGAAGAGTAGCCTGTGTCCAAGCGCGTCCGGATATGTCAGAATTTAGAATTTTGCACAGTGTTTTTTGGAGCTGATCATCTAAAGGAATTAAGCAATCTTTGTATTTCCAAACAGGGCTGCATCGTAAAATGTAAGTAAATTTTGGAACAAATAAACAAAATCTGATAATGAACAAAGCCATGTGTGGGTTAATTTTGAGGAGTCTATCGGAATAATCATTGTATTTGGAGACATGTTCATTAATGAGGGGAACGATAGATTCTGGGAGGACGGGGGCACCCAAAAGACGAAGCGTACTATTGTGAATGATTTTTATGTTCGGAGCCAGTGTATTAAATTTAGAAGTTAAGTCAGTCAAAGTTTGAAGAGGTAAATTTTCCTTAAAGTAAACTTCGCATTTACAAAAATTTAGATCGAGACCGATTGTATTAAATAGAGAAGTAATTTTGCATAAATCGTCAAGGACTGTCTTTCCCTCGCCACCAAAGGTCCCGTCGTCAAGATACCAGGTGTTAAATTTTGAATTTAGAGATGTAATTGCCGGGTGTATAGTCAAACTAAAAATGGCGGGACCAAGTGGGTCGCCTTGCTGGCAGCCAACTGCCGAGCTTAATAGGTTGTCTTTATAAACCAGGTGAGATGGAGTGCTGTAGCATTGCCATAGATAGCTATAAATCTCTGGGGTAACACTTTTAACCTGTGACAGCATTGCTCCTCGGTCTACAGAATTGAAAGCATTCCGAACATCCACCTTTAAAAGTACCTCACAGTCGCCCTTACTGAGGTAGGTGCGCGCTGCATGTACGGCTGCCTCGCACCCTCCTTTGCAGCCAAATCCCAACTGTATCGGCTGAAAATTTTCAGAAAGATTTTGAAAAATATGTCTACTACAAATTTTGGATGAGATGCGCCGAAATGTTGAGCCAATGGCAATTGGTCTGATGCCACCATCTTTTTTTTGAAGAGCGCATAGATTGGCGCCGTAAAGGGTAGGAACCACTTCAGAACATACCAAGCCGGATAACATAAAGTTAATGAGGTTGGTTACACTCTTTAATAGAGTAGAGCCAGCGTCACCTGTTGCCGCACTGATAAGATCCTTAAAATGTTGTGGCGAAAGACCGTCAAGGCCTCCCGCGGAACCATTTTTAAAAGATTTTATTGCTGCAAGTACGTTTTGCTCAGAAGTTTGATGGTTTTCATTTTCTGAGTTCGGAGGGTCGGGCAGAATGAGTGACGCTGCGGGTAGTGGATGTTTGGATCTAAGAGAGGTTAAAGTTTCAAGAGAATCAGGAGCAACGGTGTCACTGGAAAAAAGTAATTGAGCAGCACCTTTTATATCACCATCATCAACCTTCTGTTCCACTTTTTTAAATAAATCTCTGCAAGGAATGATTCTATGGTGTTCAGGTTGAGAAGGTGAAAGAGAGGCTGGATTAGTGCAATTACGTTTGATTTGCTGAGTTAACGAACTATTTATAGATTTTTTGGCGTTGAGTGTACGGTAAGCAAAAGTAAGTAAATGTCTCCAAGCGTTCGGAGAATTTTCGGAGACGACTTTATCAATCGCAAGAGACAGGTAAGTAGCGACTGCTATCCGTGCGCCTCGTGGAATTCTCCTTACGATTGGCACGGAGCGTTTGAGGTGGCCAAGTTCCAGAGGAAGACTATTTTGGGGAGGTGAAAGAGTGTGTAAGCTAGGAGAAGAGGGAACCGCGTCTGAAAGGTTGGCGACATCAACAGACTGTTTATGGACTCTACTGATATGTATTTGCAATCCTCTATTGCCTTTGAAGAACTTTGGTTGTGAACAAAGTTGGCATTTCACATAATTGAAGGCGATATCGTTGTTAGACTGACCTTGTGAGGAGGAGGAGGAGGGAATAGCCTGCGACATAGGATAAAACTTAGGTATAAACAATAATATAACAGCTGTAAATAAGAAAAGTAAACAGAAAACAAACAGAACACATAATAACATAAATTAAAAACACAATATGAAGGCTGCAGCTTTGACTTATGAATGTTTTGATTTGGGACAGGAACGTCACAAATTCTGCTTTTTAATTGGTTGCGGAGGTGATTTCACCTAGCGACGCACATCGACGCTAGGCAACGGATGGCGGCCTTGGATACCGCGTCTTGTCAAATACTCAAAATCCTTAGAAATATATTCGGCTCAAAATCGGCGTTATGGAGGTGAGGAGAATAAAACCCCCATGTACGCAACTGAAGCGTAATTTGAAAAGTAATTTCTTCCTGTACAAGAAGCGCCTGGGGATGAATTTGACCCAAAATTTATTATTTGCGATACGACAGAATGTATATGACTTTGACAGATCAGTGGATATTTAGTTTATATATTTAGTTTCTTGTATTTTTAAAAATTATAACAAAAAGATCGAAAAGCTCGAAAAAACCGGTCTACCTGGGTTTTGATTACTCTTAGACCCGAAAACCCGGGTTTTCAAAATTGAACCGGGTAAGTAAGTAAGTATCCCATTATTACCTTAGCAGTAGTCAAGTGTAGATCATTGTGAGCACGGTAACCGTTCATCCACTTCTGTTGCTGACTGTACATGGTTTCAAATCCCGGGCTCACATCTCAAAGTTTTTTCAGTATTCACCTGCGAAATTACATTTGAAACTTACCACAAGCGTTACGGTGAAAGGCAGACGCCCACATGGAAACTACAAACCAAGCCCTCTCATTCTGAGAGGAGACCTGCGGCCAGCAGTGGAACGTATATATGCTGAGATGAAGATTACAGAGTATTTGGAAGTATATAACTGAAAGTCACATGTTCGAGCAATGTGTTCTCCCTGTGATGGTATATGGAGCCGAAACTTGGACCCTCACTAAGCAAGTGTTACACCGGCTGCAAGTCACTCAAAGGGCTATGGAGAGAGCTATGTTGGGTATTACTCTTCGCGATCAGGTACGAAATACCGAAATTCGTAGAAGAACAGGGCTAACTGACATAGCGGAAACAATAGCCAAAAGAAAGTGGAAGTGGGCTGGCCATATATGTCGCAGGGAGGATGACAGTGTCATTCATTTTGACACTTGTTAACCCTCGGCATAGCACTTAACAAGGAATTATAATATAGTTAACCGGTTCGATTAAGTCCGCCTGAGTTGATAAATACGTAAAAAAGATAATTAGTACAACAGTTGCGTAACTTTTATTTGTTCCAAATTAAATTTCTTATAGATTTCTAATAAAACAGAAATTACCAGTTCTCTGAAAATAATTAAGGTATAAGAATATTGAATAACTTTCAAAATTCCTAAATCTTTTCATAACTGCTAGTCACAATAGGTCTATTTAATGAGACGTCAGATTTTTACTTTGATATTTATTCAAATATCAAAGTAAAAATCTGACGTCTGAATCTGAATCTATTCAGAAACAATTTAATTAAAGTTTCGACGTTAAACTTGAAAGAGCTCCAGTTTTTTTTACGAAATAACAAGTTTAATTTGCTAACTTGATTACTTTGCGAGAGGTTCTAAGTTTTCTTATAGGTACAACGCAGGAGGTACTTCTGTAGCTGAATGAACCTCTACTATGATACTTGTATGCCTTCAGGCATCTGGGGGCACAGTAGTGCCCCCGCCAAGACGAGCCAAGCGAACCCCCCTCAACCCTCATAACTTGAATTCGGATTATACCAGATAAACAAAATTCTCATGATATGATATCAATTAGTAGACGCGTTTAAAATATAAAGTTTAAATTGCAAAGTTCTTGAACTTTAAATTTTATTGATATCTTAAAAAACCCTGATTTCGTCACTGACACACTGAAGATCATCAAAATTCTTAAGGTACTTCCTGAAGTCCTAGAAAGCTGAAATTTTGTATGTAAGGTAGTATAAGTAGACAAATAAAAAAAAATTAGAAAACAAGTAACTTTTGAAAAATATTGTCTTAAGGAACTTACCTACCAAAAGAAGTCCCACCAAAAACATTTTCATGTAAAATGTTGCCAAGACGAGACCAATTTTATGTGACTCTAGAGGTATAATCGCTTAACTATGTGACATGGAATTTTCTCTTATTTATTCAATATTTGGTAGGTACATATTAAAGTACCAGTAGCGTTAGTTAAAAAGCCATGTCTTCCGATGTTACACCTCGCAGTTAAGTGTCCTCGGGTATAGAAGATTTGCGTAGTACAGTCGAGTTCAAAGATATCTTTACACTTTACTGCCTTGTCACTATATGCCTTCTGACAATTTCATATAAAAGTTCAAACACGAAGTGACTGCGACAAGGTAGTAAAATTTACAGATCTTATATCTTTGACCTCGACTGCACGAGTACATAGCTTTGCTAAACTTGTCAGTACAGATGTCACGCACAAATTTAGGCAAGCCAGGGAATCGAATTTTTCCGGTACCCCGCCACTGTAACGTTAGAACATCGTCATCTTTTTAGCCGAAAGACGTCGGCTGGTGAACATAATGTAGACCTTCCGTTCGTCAAACAGATCGGTCCTGCGCCATCCGCATCCAAAGCGTTCCCGCAAAATTAACCAGGTCGTCGCTCCATTTTGTTCCCTACAATGCGTCTTCCGGTTCGTGGACGCCACTCGAACGTAGCGGTCCGTCAAAATTCAAAAAAAAAAAATATTTAAAAAAAAATGGGGAGGCAACCGTGCGAAACTTAAACAAATTGTTATTTTCATTTTATTCTAACTTAAAGTCACGATTGTTTGTTATATAAATAAGTTAATTAAACTAAATTGAGCGAGCTCAGCAAACCACGTTGCGTCTCGGAAATTGGTAACTTTAACCGTACGTGACGTTAAAATCAACTGAGAGGAAAATTCACTCGGAACCTGCTTTAAAAAGAGAAATATTTCTTAGCCTTAGTTTTCACCTAAAATATGAGTATACCAACAAAGTGTGGTATATTAAACTTTATAAAGACCGTCTGATCTTCCCGTGGCCAAAAACGTCCCGAAAACGGAACTCAGTTATTCAAAGTTATTTTAATGAATCTTACAGAGTTTGAAATTGAGGAAATATACTTGGAAAAGGCCCGTTTGTTTTATGTACTTTTAATCGAGTCATAAACAGATTTAGCTTCGAAATGTTTTTTTAAAAATGTTTTAGCGTCCCCAAAACTTAAATATGTGGGTGTTGGAATACACCTAATTTCAGAGTTGGAAACAAAAACAAATTTAAAAAGGTAAATTTGAGAGTAGCTTTTACCAGAAGAATTATAAATTAATTTCGCTACGCTGTCCACAATAAGTCCGTCTGTCTGTGTCCACACTAATATTATAAATGCCAAAGTGTGTATGTCTGTCTACCTCTCTATCTGTCTGTCTGTTACACCTTCATGCTTAAGCCGCAGAACCGATTTAGTTGGAATTTGGTGAGTATAGAGATATTTTGGGTCCCGGGAAAGGGCATAGGACAGCTTTATTCAGAAAAATTGCACATTTCCCGCTGGATATTGATAAACGAATCCTTCGCACACGGCGTTGGGGGCAACAGCTAGTAATAATAAAAACCCAACCAACCAATAGATATAAAAATAAATCTACTCTGCGTACATTTTGCTGAGAAGCAAGGCTATGCTTACATTGGATTTTTGTAGATAGGGCCATTTATAATGAATATTTTGGCATATCCTCATATTTGTACAAGTTAGCTATGAAGTATCTTTTTGTATTTATTTTTTCAACTTCATTTTTTTTAAGTAATAAATATAGTTCATAGCTAACTTGTTTAAAGTTGCACAGTAGCGCCATCTCTTGTCCTGGTGAGCGGTTAGTTCCGAAGGAGTGTTAAAATCTCTCGATAGAGGGTGTAACATAGATGTGCGCTTGTCACTGCATAAGGTGATGATTTAGCAGAATGAAATGTATGATGTATAGGAAAGATTCGTGTCTAATCTCTAGACCAGTGGTGGTGTAGGGGTATGGCACACGGCACGGAATGCTGAGGACCTGGGTTCGATTCCCAGTATTGGTCTTTTTTCTGGGGTTTTTTCTGTGCATCTATATTTCAGTTTGTATTTAGTACGAAATACTGATATTTGTACTTACAATTGCGCGAGTCCGATCGCACGTGGCGGTTTTCATCGTCCTTCTACTAACTAGTAGGTTTGAAATTTTAATACGAAATGTTCCACAGATGTATCTAGGCGACGATTTCTTTAACTTCAGCCACGCGTCTTGCAAATCTCGGAATGACGCGACATCATCGGATCTGCTCAAAATTGATGAGTTCAAGGGAATATCTCGTTCGCACCTCAATTCCTCATCCTTAATCTATCCGATTGGCCGACTCCGAAGGCAGTGGGATATCGAGAAATCCTTATTGCTAAATGGTAACTTGTAATATCTTTTGCAAGAGACCCCCAGCCTGTCATGTAATCGTATAAATGTCTTTAGTTCTTGCAATATGGACAATATTAAGAATATGGAGCGACGGCCTGGTTAAGGTTGTAATCAGCTTTATTTTTGAATTATTCTGTTTAATAAATAATAAATATCTTGAGACAATTGAACGAGTCCCAAACTAAGCAAGACTTGTACTATGGGTACTAAAAAACAGATAAACATGCTATATCTATGACACTATATTTATTTAGCATAATTATACTCTCTTTATTCACACCTTTTATAAGCATCACTCGTAACTAGTCCGTAATTAATTTTGCAAACCTTAACCTTGTGAATTCTGACTTTTTCTAACTGATTTAAAGCTTAAGACCTAGATATATATCATAAGTTTTGTAAGATAAACGTCCCTGTGCTCGACACTGACTCATCACATGGTACATACCTTCAATCTTATGTCACAGTAAGAGAGGTGACAGATGGGTGTCATCTACTGCGCGTTGAGGTGTCGAGCATTGGTACGTTTACCTTAGTTAATGTTATATAATTTAAGTATATTTAAATCTTTATTCATTGAACAATTTATACTTTATATAGTACACTTGGGGGCAATTCATTTGGTCTTTATAAAGTATGCTGGAAATCACGAGGTTGGCATACATTCATATACTGTACAAACAGACATTGCACGTTAAATAAAGTCTTGTAATGAAAACTCCATTTGCAATAAAGAAGCTTCTTTTCCCTTTAAAGATACGAGTACAACCTCAAACGTAAAGCCGCAGACGGCAAAGAAACCTGAACGAATTGGCATCTGTGAATTCTGGTGACTTCAGACATTGAAATTCCCCTTTCCTCGTGCATTGACAGTAGATACGTATATCTAAAGATATTTCTAGAACAATCTGGCATCGTTTCTATTAACACTTAAGAATACTGACTGAACGTAACGAACGAAAATTTTGAAAGTGATTGATAATGATTTCGTAAGTCCTGACTTTTTTTAAACAGACGTATTGCTAACTAACTGAACCGAGAGTACCTACATTTGGAAATGATTTCTAAACACAGAAATAATAATAAAGAGGATAGAAGTGCCTTAGACGCGTGACCTTGGCGCCGCGCTTGTGACTCGTAGGTCACAAGCGCGCGACTTGTGGCTCAGTGCTATTTGAAACGTGGGTATGACAACAAGTGCTTTAAAATGGTGTTTTGCAGCATTAGCAATTGCGGAAACTCGTCCACACTGTGTAATTACACTAATAAGGGGATTACATTTCATTGGTATGTATTAATTTAATGTAATAATGCGGTTTATATCAAAATACAACTTGAGAAAATATTTCATTATGAAATATTGGTTTACACGTTATTAACACGGAACTTCATATACCATTGCTACTCATGCCCATAAAAACGCAGATCGTTTTGAATTATACGCAGCAATGTAAAGTAATTTTCGATAACCCTTCCGTCTTGCACAAAAGTTCGTGGTACGGACAAAAAAACAGGTTACGACTAGTACAGACATAATGCCGACGCGGCCAATAAATGGCGCCGTTGTGTAAATGTGGGTATGACTTACGTTGAGTGTTATTCAACGCTATCTCTAAGGTGTAAGGTTCATAATTGTTTGTAAGCAAAAATTTAATTTATTTATTTAATATGCCATGCTTTTGACATAATAACCGAAGTGGCCTAGTGGTTTGACCTTATAGCCTCTCAAGCAGAAGGTCAAGGGTTCGAGCCCGGGCTCGCACTCTGAGTATTTCGGAATTTATGAGCGAACTTACTTCTGTAGGTAATTCACCATGAGCTTTACGGTCAAGTAAAATATCGTAGGGAAACCTTCTTACACCTGAGAAGAATTTGAATGGTGTGTATGAAGTTCCCAATCCGCACTGGGCCTGTGGGGGAACTTCGGCCCAAGCTCTCACATTCTGAGAGGAGGCCTGTGCCCTGCAGTGGGACGTATGTATATAGGCTGGATTGATGATGATGAGTAATGGAGGCGACAGCAGGGTGTCATCTATCTATTAGGCATTAACATGTAAAACACTAAAAAATTAACTTACGCACAGTCCAGGACTTAATCACGTATGAAATTCTGTGCCTGTGTTTGTTGTGAGAAGTATCTAGTCTTAAGTGATAATTGCGAAAGTTTAAAACAATATACATATTTCAGATGTCAAGCACGTTTGCCATTTTCTCTCAAGTCTTGTCGAGGTGATTAAGCGACTCACAGCCGTTCTAGTCGTGCAGAATTAAACTATTTTATTAATTTCGCAATGAACATTCACATTAAAACCTAACACAAACACATTCCATCTTAAACAAGATAGAAAAAAAGAAAACAAAAAACGTTTTCTCTTCAAATGTAATTCGGGACATAGTAGGTATGTACCGAAAAACTTAGAGGTTCGGGCTCGGAGCCACGACCCTCTGCTTGAGAGGCCACAAGTTAAATCACTAAGCTACTACGGCTCAAAAAAGTAATGTAATCTGTCACATATGTAGCGACTACTAGCGCCATCTAGTAATCACATAAGAAACTAATTACTACATCCTGCATCGCACTATCGAAGTTTCTCAACTTAGCTGCATAAATACAACTTCCAACTTTCACCCAACGGACTTCGGTCCCCAGGCATAACATCCGCCTGGCGAGAGATCTTTCTATTGCAACATTTGTAACTATCCCCAAATATGTATACATTGAAGAATTAAGCTACAGTGAACAAACGGAAGATTGTATAAAACGGTGCAGCGGACTGGCGGTACAATTTCTATTTGTTAAGATCTCGTGATAACTGTAGCTTATTTCTTTAATATTTCCGACTGGAAACTGATAGCGATTGAAACTCTGGTAGAATCACTAATTAATTGCATAACCAAAATCAAATAGAAATTAAGAATCATTCCCAAACCTGCTTTAGAATCAATAGGCAGGTATTTATGACGTTCAATTAAATTTCCCTTCGCCCCATGTTCTATTTGCACTAGCGTCGGTCGACGGGTGTGCTTGAAGTGAGAAATGTCCGCGATTAATCCGGCACTCGTGCTCATACTACACTGCCACGGATCGTGGCACGTAGCCACAATGAAATGGGTCTCGTTGCTGTTGGCGTCCCGTGAGAAAAATGGGAAAACGTCGTGTTTCAGAATATGTTTAAAGAACCTCTGTCGAATGTTTTTGGACGAGTTGGTGTTTGTTGGTGTTGGGCCCACTGAGCTATTAGGTTTAAGATGTTTAATGCCGGCTTCTACTTTGTGCATGGAAATGGAATTGATATTAATGTTATTCGCAGAACGCATCGTTTTTTAAGAGGTACACATCTTGACAAGGAATATCTGGAAAAAAATACTAGCAAGAAATTCGGAAAACGCAGTAAGCCACTTCAGCTCCTGCCAACTGCCTTCCTCCAAACGTAACCTCAGACACAAACCCTCCTTCAGACTTTAGGTTGTCAGTTTGTGATGTTGAATAAAGGACATTTGTATTTGTATACCTAGGTCTTTGAGCATTGTTATTAAGTACAGCAGCACATGGTCATTATTATCTAAAACCTGTACCTACACGTCCCACTGCTGCGCACACCCTTCTCAGTTTGAAAGAGCTTAGGATGTAATTCCCTTACATACTTCTAACTAAAATGTATCGTACCTAGGCCGTTTAATTATTATGCTAATGAGCCAGTTGATTGGCGATGTTATATGGTTAAGCACTTTTTGACGTGACAACGTCTAATAAATCGATGAACGCCGGCTGCATACACGAAAAACCATGACTCATTGTAACGTAGGTACATGTAACGTTACGTAACGTTACATTCTACAGAGCAGCGAAGCAGACCAGTTGCAAGAGAGCAGCGAGGGCCAGTTGCAAGAGAGCGGCACACGCCAGGATGTACAATGCGGGGTGCAAGGGGGGGAGGGTTTGAATGTTTTGTTATGACGTTGTCACGTTAAACTATCGTCCGTAAACCGGCTTTACAGACAACCGGTTTTTTTAGTTATACTTTATATCATCAAAGTCAATAACGCTCTTTGTTTATGAGTAAGGAAATCCCAATATATCCTCATTTAAAAAAAATGGTGTCCTGATGAATGAAATGAAAACGCCCAATTTTGAAATCAACGGAACCCAAAAACCATAGATGAATCCGTTCTTCACCACTTTTTTCCTGCTCTTCACAGACTACTCACTCGGCAGGTTACCGTATCGATCCACAGCCAGTCTACTAAAAATAAACCATTTTGCAAGAATTCATCTGCACGTGTGTATAACTTGATATCCAAACAGCAAACTGTCGCTTCCCTTTGTCATTACGTCAATATTAAAAGAGGTGTAGGATATCGGACGTATCGACGGCTTCATTTGTTTATTCTGAAATATGACACGTTTGTATGAGCTACGCCAATAGAGAAACAATTTACAAATGGCACCCACAGTGCTGCTGAAGTTAGGTACACATCACTAATTAATCTAATAGCTTTAAACGAGCAATTCACGTAAATCTATTTACTTCTGGGATCTCAAAAAAAGCCTAATGACATCGATGAAATTTGCAGTTTTCGGGGCGATAAATCGATCCAGCAAAGCTCGATCGCCCTACTTAGCAATAAGCAAATATTTGGTTGGAGCTCAAACAGTTGGACGCCTTATGATACCTTTCCATCAAAGATGTGCTAGACAGCTATACTGCGAGGATGTGGAAGCTACGCTACGAAACTATGTGACCGTTTCCACTAGTGCCAGGCCTCATGCATGCCATGTACTTACGCGCGATATTTACCTACCGCGGGGACGATCTGCTACGATCGAAATTTCAGTAGGTTATCACAAGCGCGCGCCGACGCACGTTCATTCGTGTTCCACAGAAAAAATATGCCGCCTGGACTTTTATAAGTGAAAATGGTGAAACAGGGGGCAAACTTTAATATGACTATGCTAGAATTAATAGCTAATATAACAATTTGGAAGTTCGTATTGTGCAGTCCCTCTTACTCGTCTATAAAAAGCTATAAGCGTGAGCGGGATGGCACGATGCGAAGTTCGAAAGTTGACCGTCGTATCTAGTATAATAAGGCGGCCCCTAGACCTACAATAACATTGTACAATACTTTTTATTGTACAATAAGATTGAAAGGCGCTCTGAATCCAAACGAGCAATTATATTTCTCAATAATACGAACTGCACCATGTTTTCGTGTTCAGTCGGATACTAAAATATTGCACAATACTGACCCTACACGATGCAATGGAAAAATATGGCGCAATAAAAATTAAACTCGCTCAAACTTTCGGTCAATCATTGCGCAATCTTCAATATTAACCCTAAAGGGTCAATAATATTGCACAATTCGCAATATTGTGCAATATAATTGATCGTTTAGGGGCCGCCTAACGTTAGGGTACTGTGAGCATGGCAATGTGTTCTGCGCATTACAATAAATATCCTTTTTTGTTAGGATTCCAGAGCTAAAATGGCAAAAACGGAACCTTTATAGTTTCGCCATGACCGTCTGTCCCTTTGTCCGTCCGTGGCTTAGCTTAGGGAATATTAGTACTAGAAAGTTTGCATGGATATAATATATAGCAATTATCCCGACAAAATGGTAAAACAACATGTAGAGAAAAAAATTTTAATCCAAACTGCCAGCCCTTGTCACTGTCACATTCTTAAGGAGACGGAGTAGTATAATCTGTGGCTACAATCGCGGTAAATACCAAGATTTTGTACGGGATGCAGTATCTGTTACGAAGTAACTATTAAGTAATCTGTGCTAGTGCTAAGCTATGTAGCCGCTCGAGAAAGATCCAGAGCACACATCTTTCCATATAACAAAATCAATGTGGACCAATATACGTAAAAATATGATTGGTGGATATCAAACGTATAAAACGTAGCAAAGCACATGTCTGGTGGAACACCCTTAACGTCAGTAATTAAAATTAGTAAGAGTAAGATACAAGTATACTGAGGGTTGCGAACTACCCAACATCATATAAGTATGTACCTGCAAATTTGTACAGAACTCTCGGTACGCGAGCCCAACTGGCACTTGGCCTGTTTTTTAATATAAAATAATCTAATTAATCGACCTCATTTAACTTGCGCGACGTATAAAAGAACAAAATAATGCGATATGTCAACCTTTTTGGATGCTTTTTATTTAGCAAAAAAAAAGCTTTCAAAATAATTCGTGTCGCGACCATTTTCCGCGGAAGCTATCAACGCTCAGAATGCTGAAAATTTCCACGAATATCGGTTACTGTAAAAAAATGACTACAGAATAGAATGTATGCTGCCGAACTATACCTATTTCGTATCCCCATTTTGTGCACAAGAGTAGCGAATGCAATGCCATTACATTTAATGCTTCCTATTTATAATTTTTTGTAATGGGCTTGGGCCGGCCACCTGTGCCGATGACACGACGAACGGTAGAGAAAGCGCGTTTTTGAGTGGAGTCCCAGTCCGATGGTCCGATGACATTAGGACTGCAGGATCAGGGAAGTCTGGAAGAGGGAAATAAATAACCGTTCTGGATGGAAAAAGATTGTAGCAGCGTATGGTGGACGAAAACCCGCTGAAGAAGAAGATAATGTTTGCAGAGATCAAGCGAATTATCTCAGCCGGCAAAATACACAGTAAAACAATCAGCCGTATCGCAGTGGTTAGACCTATGGTTTTTCAAGCATTGTTATGGTTTCAAGTCTGGGGGCTCGTACCTCTGAGTTACCTATTCAGAATTTATGTGCAAAATTACATTTGAAATGTACAATGAGCTTTTTGACACTCTTAATTAAACATGTGAAGCAAATCAATGGTAGGTATGTATGAAGTTGCCAATCCGCAATTCAGCGCGAACTCCATCTTAAGCCTTCTTATTATGGAAGGAGGTTTGTGCAGCAGTGGGACGTATTCGTATATAATTTTATTATGACATCGACTGCGATTTCATTTTGTTTATATTTTTGTAGATTGTGAGCAAATCTCTTTCTAACCCTTTGTGAACGATAGGGATAGCAAGATCGGCCTCGAGGAGAGCGGGCTATAAGTATAGCAGTCACATGTATCCCTTAGATTGCCTCATTGATCATGTGCCTAAAAGCTGACTCTTTTCACTACACGACCCGTTTGATTGATGTGTCAATAAAGGTTATCCCGTCTATCGGATCGATCCATTCACATTCACGGTGCGTATAACTACCGTAATAGGATTCGTTCATTCGTTCATTCATTCATTGTACGTGACCGAGGCTGAAGGCCATTTTCACACTGAGCGAGGAAGCATTAGTGGAGATAACATTTACTGGGAAGCGCGAATAGGTAGAAAAGAGATGGGAATATTTCTTCTCACATTAACCGTTGTGCTTTGACTTTAAAACTCAATAGAGTGAGCGCGTCGATATTAATCTTTTCACCTTAGTAATCTAAAGGTATAGAATGTAAGGATTTTTTATTTTATCCTTTGGTATTTCTATACGTCCCAAAAATAGTCACCTAGGCATTTATTATGCGTTACCATATAAATGTAGATGGCATTCGTTTGAACTACAAAATGCATCGAATAATTCAATAATCAACGATTAAAAACAGTCCTTTTCCTACATTGAAAAAGAGAAACCACAGCGGCAAAAATATCCTTAACTTACCCGGAAAAAGCGATAGGTACTTATTAGTTTCAAAGTAAAGAACTCTCGTAGAAACGCTTCACAGTGCAATATTCTGCTTCCTATTTTATTAACAGGGTGTTATACACTCGAACAATTTCGTTTCTATGGCAGCGACATAAGTTTCGTGTAAAACTTGGCTCATTTTTTTGTACACCTGCGTCATCAGGTACCAGACACATTCGTGGAACAAAACAACTAGGGTACCCAGTAGAAACTACGTGATGTGAGTTTCAAACATACTTATCACGCAATTAATATTTACCTCAACGTTTCGGCCACAATTACAGCAGCCGTGGTCACGGGTTAACTGAAGTGTAGGGTGTCAAGTTCATTTAGCCGCACGAGTCTTTCGAACTACCCGCACTTGATCCCGATTAGAATCAGCACCCGTATTTCGAACTACCCGGACTTGATCAAGATTTTTTAACGGCACCCCATCAAACGCCCATTATTCAAGATAAGATGTAGTTAGAAACTTAATTATAAACTAAATATTACAAACTAAATTAAAAACTGAACTAGATCTAAACAAACAAAAATAATATTATTACAAACTAAATTTAAAACTAAACTAGATCTAAAAAAGGCCCCTGCGGCATTGTGCCGAAAATGCTGGCAGCATTACCTCGTTGAATCGCTAGGCTAATTCTTTGAGCGAGGTAGCTGCCAGCTCTTCGGTCACCGGTAGCATCTATAAGCCTCTTCGAAATCTCTTTGAAGAGGCTTAGTGCTCCTGGGCCCCACGGACCAAGGGTCTCGACACCGAAAGGGATGAAATTATATTCGGCGCCGAGACCACTATATTTGCCAATTTTAGCGGTTTCAGCCGCCTCTGCTGCGGCTGCTGCCCTTGTGGAGGTCCGGTGGATATGAGAAGGGGCTAGTGTGTCTACACAGGTTGCATCCCACACCAGAACCCTTCCCATACTCCACGGGATCAACGACATACCGTCTGGTCTCTTGCCGTCGGCTCTTGAAATACCTGACGGCTCCAGGAGAGCCGGCACGTTAGCCGATGCAAGAGACCGACGAATAATGTCGTTAAGGGCAGCATGTCTCGCGAAGCGGCCCGCGCTCTTCTGGCAGGAGAGTCCGTGGTGCCCAAGCCGGTCTACATCGCTTCCGCAGGGGCAACGATGTGGAGCGCAGACCGGGACCCCAAGACGTAAACAAACTGCGAAACGGAGAGTATTGGGGTCAAGAAAAGTGCCAGTGGTTGCAGATGGGTGTGCGTGGAGCCAGAAACCAGCCTCTTTTGTTCTTACTGCTAGAAGTCTGGCTCGTTCTGCGGTACAACACTGGTCAAGAAGGGAGTCAGCGGTTAATTTGCAAGTTATGTCGTCCCAGCACCTTTGAAAATTTGGATTATCGGGAAAATTTTGGTCAGGGCAAGCAATTCGCCAAGCACTTTTTGCGTCCACCAAGCCCGAAGTCTCATAGTATGTAGGTAGGATCTTACCTATGAGACTAGACGAGCTATGGGCTGACGACAAAAAAGCCGGTAAAGCAACACTAGAAATTTTGCGAATCCCTAGGCCACCGTATCGAATGGGAAGGGATCCTTGGGTCCAGGACTGCTCGTTTAGCTGTATATTAAGAATGCTTTCTAAATTAATTTTGATTAAAATGTCTATTTGTGTTAAAAGATTTTGATGTTTCCAAACAGGGCAGCAGCGAAGCACATAAGTCAATTTTGGGACAAAAAGGCAAAACTTTATTACAGAAAGAGCATAATGCGGGCTAATTTCCAAAAGGCGATGACAATGATTTTTGAATTTTGATATTGAATTTTCAAAATAATCCGAAATAGATTCTTCAAAAATAGGGGACCCTAGGAGGCAAAGATTATTCTTATTGAGTATTTTAATGTTGGGTGCAAGTTGGTTAAACCTGTGTATCAGGTTATTGGAGTCGTTACGTAAATTTGGAATGTATAATTCGCACTTGTTAAAATTTAGTTCTAGGCCAATGGATTTAAATTTATCAATGATTAATGAAAGATCCGAAAGTACAGAGTCAGAGTCACCTCCTAAGGTTCCATCATCGAGGTACCACACATTAAATTTGGAAGCCAAATTTTGTATAATCGGGTTGATAGCCAAACTGAAAATAGCTGGCCCCAGAGGGTCACCTTGCTGACAACCGACTTCGGATGACAATTCGTTTAATCGATACATCAATTTTGTAGGTTCCGCGTAGCAATGAAGAAGGTAATTGTATAATTCGGGGATGTTCGATTTGATTTCTAACAGCAAGGCATCCCTATTTACTGAATTAAAAGCATTCTTAACGTCAATTTTGAGCAACACTTCGCAATCGCTGTTGTTCAGGTAGGTGCGGAGCGCGTGTACGGCAGCTTCGCAACCACCTCTAACGCCAAAGCCTAATTGAACGGGGTCAAATTGGTTGTGCAATTTTTCTAAAATATAGCGAACTGCAATTTTCGAAGCAAGCCGGCGAAGTGTTGTACCAACAGCAATTGGTCTTACTCCTCCGTCCTTTTTTGTAAGGGCGATTAGGTTGGCACCGTACAAGATAGGTACAATATCCGGGTGAATACTGCCAGAGTACATAAAATTTATTAAATTGGCAATACAGCTTGTGAGCTTCTCGCCTGTATCACCCAAGGACGGGGACGTCAGATCTTTTAAATGTTGTGGTGAAAGGCCATCAAGACCTGCAGCTGAACCGGTTTTAAATGAAAGAATCGCATTGAAGACATCGGTGTTTTTGATCTGCAGGCATGACTCAAAAGCTGTTGGAGGGTCGAAAAAATAGGGGGTCGCAGGTGCGGGAGGATGTTTTGTCAGTAGGGCCGAAAGAGTATCCGGGTTGTCTGGAGATAGCTCGTCACTCGAGAAAAGTAAGCGGGCGGCACCTTTGAGATCACCGTCACATATTTTATTTTCGATAGTTTTGATCTGGTTGTGAAAATAATTGGACTGTTTGTGTGTGGCCAATGGGATGGAATGGTGTGTACAGTTATTCTTAATTTTTTGTGTCAAAGATTGATGTGTATCATCCTCTTTAGCGTGTAGTACTAAATATGGAAAAAGGAGGAGGTTATGCCAGTCTTGAGGAGAGTTAGATTCGTAACATTTTTGTATGATATTGGTGAGGTGGGCAGCTACAGTGATTCTGGCACCTCGTGGGATACGCTTAACTATCTGGACGCTGTTTTTAAGGTGGCTAAGGCGATAATGGAAAGGTTGATTAAGAGGATGTGTACTGTTTAAATTTAAAGGAGTTGTATCTTGACTAAGGCAGTTGCGGTGGGATTTGGCTTTATGAATATTTAGACCTCTACTGGATTTAAATGATTTTGTGCACAATTGACACGCATAGTTACCGGAGCTACCACCAGACTGGGTCGCGGTCTGCATTCGACTATGCTTTACAGAAAAATAATAAGCAGAAAAATATAAATATATAAAACACTCAAAAGAAAAACACAAGTTTGTCACTGCACTTTACAGAAGTATTGAGAAAGCACGGCGCGAGTAACCGCTGAAAAGTAATAAGTACAAATAACTTGTAACAGCATGTCCTAACATTATTTAAAAATAAAAACACAAACACACTTTTTCAACAATAAAACCACAACAGAGATCGAGTGACGGGAGAACTTCAAAATGACAGCGCAGCACCCGTGAGTGCACATGTGGTGTTTGAATGTAGTCTTGGCGATAAATAGGACTACGCCAAAAAATAGATCTCAAGCATAGGTTCGCCGGGACGTTGGACTGGGAAAATGCCGTGGTAGCGCAGAAATGGCGTTCTGTCAAAAAGTGCTGTCACGAAGATTTATCGGAAATCAAAAAACGTTAGAGAGTCTGCCACACGCTGCCTTCATTCACATAGCCTCTCGGTGGCATCGAAACTTCGACAGCAACATTCAGCATAAAAATAAAAACAAATCAAATTTAAATTATAAAATTACACAGAAAATGAGTGCGACTTGACTCGTGTCAATTTTTTTTTTTTTTTGTTAGAAACTTATGAAGAACTTACCTACCTCAATTTGTCTTTCTGTTCTTGTTAGCAATTATTGTAGTTCTTCAACGTCACAATTCAACGGGATTTAACGCAAACTTTGAAATTTTATGAAAATCGAATAACTATGAGCTGTAGACATCGCGACTATTTTTTTACGTTTTCACCTTCATAGCTTAAGAAAAAAAAGTAAAACAGAAGTAAATAATTAATTTCACTAGGATCCGGTTGAGAAATGCGACCAGTAAAGCCAGTCATACGAAAAAGCATTTTTGCCCAAACTGCAATGGTTATACACATTAGGTATGTAAGTAACTAAACAACGACAAGATTAACGCTACTATTACTCCCATCATAAAAGCAATTTCAAAAGCAAATAGATCAGTGCGTTTATTCAAAATCTAAATCCATTCAGTTGACTGGCTCTAATACCTCATTAACCTATATTCGGTAGGTAAATAACTCCATTCATTCGTAATTTCGACGCCCCGGACTGGAATTAACATTAATGGTAATGAATGCGGGTTGTATTGATCCCACTTTAACCCGAGGATTGCAATGACAGTTGGCCAGAGAATTCGATCCGAAGGCTTAATATCGGGTTCTTGTGGCCATTGTCGATTATCCGCAATCCAAAGTTGCATTACGGCTAAATTTATCTAATACTAGCCTTCCGTCCGCAGCTTCGCCCGCGATAAATTAATTTTCCCGTAGGAAAAGGTATTTTCCCTCTTTAAAAAGTAGCCTATGTCACTCAGTGATAATGTAGCTTTCTAACGGCAAAAGAATTTTTGAAATCGGTCCTGCAGTTTCGGAGCCTATTCA
Source organism: Archips crataeganus (assembly GCA_947859365.1). NCBI lineage: Eukaryota > Metazoa > Arthropoda > Insecta > Lepidoptera > Tortricidae > Archips > Archips crataeganus. Next base: position 10,599,708 of record OX402062.1, read on the forward strand.
ATGCAAACAAACAAACAAACAAACAATCAAATCTTTCCTCTTTATAATATTAGTATAGACTTATATAAAAATCACGTGTCACGGTGTTTGTTATCGAACTTCTCCGAAACGGCTCGACCGATTTTTATGAAACCTTAGTGTCCATATTCGGTAGGTCTGAGAATAGGTCGTAGACTATTTTTAGGGTTCCTTACCCTAAGGGTAAAAACGGGACCCTATTACTGAGGCTCCGCTGTCCGTCCGTCTGTCACCAGGCTGTATCTGATGAACCGTAACAGCTAGACAATTGAAATTTTCACAGATGATGTACATAACATCGCTCTAACAACAAATACTAAAAAATAGAATTAAATAGTAAATTGCAAATGTAATTTTGCCCATAAATTCCGAAAAACTCAGGTGCGAGCCTGGGCACGAACACAACGACTCTGTCTTTATAACGCCCGACAGAAAAAGAGGAGTGTTATAAGTTAAACTGCTATGTGTGTGCGTGTGTGTGTCTGTCTGTGGCATCATATCTCTTACAGGAGTGAACCGATTTGTATAAGGTTTTTTTTATTTGAAAGCAGGTTTCTTGGCAATAGTTCCTAGACATGTTTCATCAAAATTGGTTTAGCCGTTTCAAAGTTATCAGCTCTTTTGTTAACTGTGGAAGGGGTCTTAGACGCATAATGGGCATTTACTTTTTTCAAACATGACACGTGTGACCCGATTGCGTTGGGGGTTTTTCAAATTTTAAAATTATAGTTATACTAGCTGTTGCCCGCGGCTCCGTCTGTGAAGATAAAAAATAGCCTACGACCTATTCTCAGACCTACCGAATACGGAGAAAAAAGTTTCATAAAAATCGGTGGCGCCGTTTCGGAGGAGTTCGATAACAAACACCGTGGCACGAGATTTTTGTATATGAGACGAGATTTTTATATATTAGATGACTAGCTTTTGCCCGCGACTCCGTCCGCGTGGAATCAGTAATTTGGGCAGCTTATTTTTTATGCAATTTGCTTTTTCATCAATAATGGCTCTCCTTAGATCCTTCCGGAAGAAGTGAAACTTCATAATAAACCAACCCGCTCCCAATCCGACCCCAAACAGCCCCCAACCCGCCCCAACCCGCTCCCAACCCGCCCCTAACTCGCCCCCAACTCGCTTTCACCCCGCCTCCAACCCGCCCCCAACCCACTCCCAACCCGCCCCCAACCCGCCCCCAACTTGCTCTTAACCCGCCCCCAACCCGCTCCTAAACCGCCACCAATTCACTCCCAACCCGCCCCATCCCGCTCCCAACCCGCCCCCAACCCGCCCCCAACCCGCTCCCAACTCGCTCCCCCACCCGCTCCCAACCCGCCCCCAACCCGCTCTCAAACCGCCCCCAACCCGCTCCCAACTCGCCCCCCCACCCGCTCCCAACCCGCCCTATCTAACTGGGCTATCTGACACTGAAAGAATTTTTCAAATCGTATCAGTAGTTCCCGAGATATATAAGTTTCACTTCAAAAACCCCCAATTTGGAAACATTCTTCCGCTCCGCTCCGCTCCTATTAGTGTTAGCGTGACAATATATAGCCTATAGCCTTCCTCGATAAATGGGCTATCTAACACTGAAAGAATTTTTCAAATCGGAGCAGTAGTTCCTGAGATTAGCGCGTTCATAATAACAACTCTTATAAAAACAGTTCGATAAATTCTTAAAATAAACGTATCTTTCTTATTTGTGAACCGATTCAAATGAAACAAACACTAAATGTTAATCCAAGAAAATACCAACATATCAGTGAAACCCGCATCCTTCTAGGTTAAGCCGTTTCTGAGATTAGCGCGCACAAACGCACAGACAAACAGACAATAATTCTAAAAATCATTGTTTTGGGTTCTATTGCGCTAATAAATAGCCCTAGTGTCAGTTTTTCTCAAATATCTTCAATGTACAGACACCGACTTGTTACAGATTTATTATATGTATAGATATTGTATTTTCGTACTTACATAGCTACAAACAGAACTACAAACTGTATGTCCAACTAAATTGCTAATGTAAACGTATATAACAAACACGCGTGGATGTCTATCCGTTTGACCTCTGCCTTATTGAAATTGATTAGCGACTGCGTATGAGGGCCCGACCCATGAATCCTTGCTAACTTCAAGACGAACAAATTACGCCATTATCTGGTACGTGAACATGATACTTTATTTTTAAAACTTGTCGTAGATTAGGTAATAAACATTGGCGAAGGGAAACTGTGTTCCGGTGATAATTATTGTGTTTCGTCTACCACTCCTACCTTATTTTATCTTTAGCTTGTTCGTATTACTTCCTTAAATAGCATCAGTAAATAGCTGTCTGGGAGAGATGGCTTTTAAGCGATAAGACCGCTTATTGTCTACTCTTTTTATTTTTGTTTACTCATTATTTGTAATTATATGTATAACTAGCTTTTGCCCGCGGCTTCGCTCGCGTGTACCATGAGTATTCCAAAGAACCAAGATATCAAGCAAGCAAGCATACAGGCAAGCAAGAAAGCATGCAAGTATGCAAGCAAGCATGCAAGCAATATGCAAGCAAGCATGCATGCACGCAAGCAAGCAAGCGTGCAAGAAAGCGTGCAAGTAAGCGTGCAAGCAAGCGTGCAAGCAAGCACGACGAAACTTCAGGTAGATACGATCCTTTACAGTATTTCTTTGTAAACAATGTTTTTCACTAATTCGGAAGCGAGCACTAAAAATCTGTTTAACCAGAAAGAATACAACCAAAGGTCTATACATGCATATTTTAACTAAAGGTCTATACATAAATTTTTCTTTCTTTCTTTCTTTCTTTCTTTCTTTCTTTCTTTCTTTCTTTCATATGATATTTAAAGAAACTTCCTAATAACTCCTAACCGTTAAGGAGTTTAACCTTCCATCATCAGCTCACCTGGATAACCTGCAAAAATACAACTATCGGTCTATACGTACCTATAATATTTGAAAAAATATCCTCAACTCCTAACCGTTAAGGAGTTTTACCTTCCATCATCAGCTCATAAACATGAGAGATGATGCCTACCAGACGCAAACACTTAAATAGCTTGAGAAAATATATGAAAAACGTAATGCGTGCCTAAAAAATTTGAAGGTTGCCCTCGATTTCCCTGAGATCCCGTCATCAGATCCTGATTTGGTGACAATGGGACCATCTCAGGAGTATATTATATTCTTTCGTATAAAAAAAGAATTTTTAAAATCGGTCCACAATTGACCGAAAAATCGGTGGACATACCTACATAAAAAAATACATACAGTGGAATGCATAACCTCCTCCTTTTTTGAAGTCGGTTAAAGAGCCCTTTGTGGCCTATTTACAGTATAAACTTTTGAATTTTGAAATTTTACCTTTCTACAACCAGTAAAACGCAAAATCCCGTTTTTCTCGTTCCCGTAAGAATTTCGGGAAATGCTTTATTAATGCTCCCCTACACTCCCCAAGGAACCCACTTGCCTAATTTCAGCTTTCTACGACCAGTAAAATGAAAAATCCCGTTTTTTCTAGTTGCCGTGGGAATTTCAGAAAGTTCTCTTTCAATGCTCCTCTGCACTCCCCAAGCAACCTACATGCCGAATTTCAGTTTTCTACGACCAGTAAAACGAAAAATCCCGTTTTTTCCTTATCCCGTGGGAATTTCTGAAAATCCTTAAAACCGTTTTTTACTACTATAATTACCTACTTCTATGCCAAATTTGAAGAGTCTAGTAATTATAGTTCATGGGATTCCGTTGAACTGAATATATAAATCCCGTTTTTTCTCGTTCCCGTGGGAATTTCGGAAAGTCCTCTCTCAATGCTCCTCTACACTCTCCAAGCAACCTACATGCCGAATTTCAGCTTTCTATGACCAGTAAAACGAAAAATCCCGTTATTCCCGTTCCCGTGGGAATTTTGGAAAGTCCTCTCTTAATGCTCCTCCACACTCCCCAAACAACCTACATGCCGAATTTCAGCTTTCTACGACCAGTAAAACGAAAAATCCCGTTTTTTCCCGTTCCCGTGGGAATTTGGGAAAGTCCTCTCTTAATACTCCTCTACACTCCCCAAGCAACCTACATGCCGAATTTCAGCTTTCTACGACCAGTAAAACGAAAAATCCTGTTTTTTCCCGTTCCCGTGGGAATTTTGGAAAGTCCTCTTTCAATCCAGCTCTACACTCCCCAAGCAACCTACATGCCGAATTTCAGCTTTCTACGACCAGTAAAACGAAAAATCCCGTTTCTTCCTTATCCCGTGGGAATTTCCGAAAATCCTTAAAACTATTTTTTACTATTATAATTACCTACTTCTATGCCAAATTTGAAGAGCCTAGTAATTATAGTTCATAGGATCCCGTTGAACTGAATATATAAATCCCGTTTTTTCCTTATCCCGTGGGAATTGTGAAAAATCCTGAAATTAATGTTTTAACTAATGTAATACCTACTTGTGTATCAAATTTGAAGAGTCTAGTTATTATAGTTACTGAGATAGGGTCACTCGGAATCGAATATATAAATCCCATTTTTTTCCCGTTCCCGAGGGAATTCCCAAAAATCCTTCCTTAGTGGATGCCTACATTGTATAAGGTATCTATGTGCAATATTTCAAGTCTCTAGGTACAGTGGTTTGGGCTGTGCGTTGATATATCAACAGTCATTTAGTTTATTTAGATATTTCAACCCCATCCAGGGAGATGGTATTTTACGTCTGCCACGTCGGATTTTAAAACCGTTGTTGTTTTCATAACCAGCGACCCGATAAACCATAGAAACACCCATGTTGATTTTCAGACTTTGTTACCCCTTTCCCCCCTTTTAGGGGTTGAATTCTCAAAAAACCTGAAACACGTGTTTACTCATTTATCATTAGGAGTACTTCTGTGAAGTTTCGAATAAAATAGTCGAACTAATCTTGTTTCCCCATACAAACTTTGGACCCCCGTTTCACCCCCTTAGGGTGTGAATTTTGAAAAATCCTGTCTTAGTGCACCCCTAGACCTTATAAGGAACCTACATGCCAAATTTTGAATCTCTAGGCCCAGTGGTTTGGGCTGTGCGTTGATATGTCAGTCAGTCAGTCAGTTTACTTACATCTCATTTTCGAGATTGTGTTGAAAATCCAACTTGTTTATTAGAATTGTGCATTCTAGGTTATCCCAATGCTATCTTGAATTGAAGCCCAGTAGCACTTGATTACTTAAATTGTGTCAAAAGTTGGATGCTAATCGGTATTTCATTTAATCTAATAAAATGATGAAAATTACAAATAGCACATATCTACGGCAATAAAAATACTGAGGGTTCAGGTGAACATGACTCAGAATTTTATTTTATTTTAAAATCACCCGTTTTTAGGGCTCCGTACCCAAAGGGTAAAATCGGGGCCCTGTGTTACTGAGACTTCGCTGTCCATCCGTCTGTCCGTCTGTCCGTCTGTGACCAGGCTGTATCTCATGAACCTTGATAGCCAGACAGTTGAAATTTTCACAGATGATTTTAGACGACCAGATGGCCTAGTGGTTAGAGAACCTGACTACGAAGCTTGAGGTTCCGGGTTCGATTCCCGTGTCGGGCAGATATTTGTATGAAAAATACGAATGTTTGTTCTCGGGTCTTGGGTGTTTAATATGTATTTAAGTATGTATCTATCGATATAAGTATGTTTATCCGTTGCTTAGTACCCATAACACAAGCTTTGCTAAGCTTACTTTGGGACTAGGTCAATTGGTGTGAATTGTCCCATGATATTTATTTATTTATTTATTTATTTTATAACTGTGTAATTTTCGAACCATCACTGACAGAATCCACAAATTAGCACTGATGTTTTGCACATACCCTGTGCACATACCTATTGAATTCAATGCGTTCTATTTAACATTCAGCTGTATTGAACGGATTGCTGCCTATTCTACCACTAAAATCGAATCGATAGATACTATAAGCCGTTTGCATAATGCATGTGTTTATTTTAGTGGATCTTGTTAGTTGAGGTTGGATCTTCGGAATAAACAAATAAACGTTCGAACAGCGCCTCGCCCAAGCTCTATGTAACATAACCCTATAAAAAGTAAATAACCATAACATATACTTGACTGATGCTTATTGAATCTCATAGGGATGGTAACTTCATTACTTTCTGTCTCGTTTGGCCCTTCCTGAGACTATAAATCGGTAGGTACTGGGTCGTTACGTGCCCTCGGCTAGCTCTCAGATGGACGAAGCTATTGGTACGAGCCGGTCGCAGCCCAAATTGGGCCCCCACTTACAATCATTGGAAGGCGGCTGTGAAATGGGTGGTTCTTTTTGTTTAGCCGGTATTAGAAGTGTTTGAAGACTGCGACCGTCTTTAAGCGGTTTATATCTACTTTTATCCCTTGCACTAGCAGCTATTTTCACCTGCTTCTACAAATAAATTAAGTTGAACGCTCGTGCGGTTTTCAAAATATTGGAGTCAAGATTTTATTTAGCTTTCAATGTTTGTTTGTTCGGCTCAATCTTGAAAATCGAAAAAAAATCACTTACAGTGATCGGGTTGACTTGAATTTGATATAGATACTTGTGTATTTTATAAGTACAGTCAACAAAAAGTATATATATGTATAAAAATATAAGTATGTATTTGTGTCTCCCTAATATTTATATTATATTTATATTATTATATTTAAACTTTCGCGATTTTCACTCATAATTACTATACTAAACGGGATTTATCACGCAAATAATATTTACCTCGACGTTTCGGCCACATGGCAGCAGCCAACATACATACATGTGCATACATTTATATCGGACAGACAAAAAGAACAATAGCTGAGAGGGTCAAGGAACATATCGCAACTGTTCAAAATCGCCAAGTAAATAAGTCAGCCATAGCCGAACATTTATTGGAGTCGGGACCAAAGCCACTGGATTGAATTGCACAATCCCAAAATTCTCTCAACGGAACGTCATTTCTACTCTAGAATGGTGCGTGAAGCGGTTGAAATTAAAAAGCACAAAAATTTCAACCGGAACCGTAGTATTTTTAGGGTTCCGTACCCAAAGGGTAAAAACGGAAACCCTATTACTGAGGCTCCGCTGTCCGTCCGTCCGTCCGTCTGTCTGTCTGTCTGTCCGTCTGTCCGTCTGTCACCAGACTGTCATTTTCACAGATGATGCATTTTGGTTGCCGCTATAACAACAAATATTAAAAAATTGAATTAAATAAATATTTAAGGGGGCTCCCATACAACAAACATGATTTTTTTGCTCGTTTTTGCTCGATATTGATAACGGCAACAGGCAGACACTTTAAATATTCACAGAATATTTAATTATATATTGACTTTAAAAATAAATCATTAAATTAAAATAGAAAAAATATTTAAGGGGGCTCCCATACAACAAACGTGATTTTTATAGATAATTGTACGGAACCCTGCGTGCGCGAGTCCGACTCGCACTTGGCCGGTTTTCTTAGTAACATCATGCATGACCATTTCATTTGGTATTAACCACCTGGGCGATATTATCAAAGTCAAAGTAAAATTTTTTATTCAGTTTAGATTTCAATTGAAGCTCTTGTGAATGTCGAAGAATCTATACCTACTTCATTTAATTTATAATTGAAAACCACAACATCATTATATTGCGGCTCGTCAACTATTTCTTACCTAGCAAATAGTACAGTACAATAGTCTGGGAGGCTGAAAATAAAATTGTTTTAATGTCACTTTATTTGCGTGTCGTCAATTGTTTCTCTAGTACAAATTGTAAAGAGATTACAGTACCACTACCATGAGTTTACAATGACCGTACTCGATAGCGACTGCGTAAATGATTTGTATGGAGACTCCATACAAATTATTTACGCAGTCGATATCGAGTACCGTCACTGTAAACTCATGGTAGTGCTACAGTTCACGAGCCGCAATATAATGTAGTTGTGGTTTATAATTCTAAATTAAATGGAGTATACCACCGGTTCGGAAAACCCCTGTTAAGAAGAATACGGCAAGAAACTCAACAATGTATGTAGGCAAAAAATTACATAAATACATTATCCTTAACTCATGATTTAGCAAAACCTTATTAGCGAAATCTATGAAATAGCTTAGTAAACGGATTCAATATACATACATCCACACTTGTTAAGTCAAGTAGATGTTATAATTAAGCTCAGCTTCCATATTTGATATTATATCACTTGAAACAGTATCAACAGCGTCAAATACATAATAGAACATAATAAACGATGAGTTTGTATTATGTATGCTACATGATAATAATTAGTGTGTAAATTATGTAATTAAGTAATTAATTAAATCTATCACTGAAATTAAACTTTTCGGTCACTGGTTACGGTAAGATTATTCGGCCAAAATTCACATTAGATTCATTTGAATTTAAAGTAACTGAAAAGAATATGTTCTCGGCTATGTTTTTCTAGTCCTGTTCTTGTTAATATTTTGATCTAGTTATGCTGTGCCAGGTTTAGATTAAACGCTTTCAAGAGTTACTAATATTGCTTTAAAAAAACATTATGTTGCTTAGTTTAAACAATCCTAATAAAAAATTTAGGACTTATTTTCTGTACAAAAACAGTTAATCAATTGAGTTGACAATATAGTACATACCATCACGTTTCTCTTTGAGGGGATTTACTAAGACAGTTCATAAAAAAGCGGCCAAGTGCGAGTTGGACTCGCCCATGAAGGGTTCCGAAGCAGCAAAATGAAAAGTAAATTGCGGTTTAAAATTTATGACGTATTAAAAAAAAACTGAGGGGACACACATTTTACCACTTTGGAAGTGTCTCTCGCGCAAACTATTCAGTTGAGAAAAAAATGATATTAAAAACCTCAATATCATTTTTGAAGACCTATTCATAGATACCCTACCCCACACGTATGGATTTGATGAAAAAAAAATTTCGAGTTCCAGTTCTAAGTATGGGGAACCCCCCAAAATTTATTATTATTGCAAAAAATAGGAAAAAACATATACAGGTGTAAATACAAGACTAAAACTACTATTAAATTAAAATAACTAAAACTAAACTTAATTAAAAAAAGAGAGGTGGGCCTCTTGGCATGGTGCCAAAATTAATTTTTATTTTTTATTTTTGTGTGAAAATTTTAATGCGGTTTACAGAATACATCTACTTACCAAGTTTCGACAGCATATTTCTTATAGTTTCGGAAAAAAGTGGCTGTGACATACGGACGGACAGACAGACAGACATGACGAATCCATAAGGGTTCTGTTTTTTGCCATTTGGCTACGGAACCCTAAAATGCATATCAATTTGATTGATGGTGTCAAATAGGTACTTATTTTATATGTATAAATACCCTACAAATTGAAAGAGAAGAAGATATCACGTGCGGACGAAATTAACAGTTGACGATAACTTAGCCACAGTTAGCAAAATTATATAAAGAGCGGTTATGCGGGTTCCCCAACAACTCCTATTTATTACACCCCTGGCGCGGAATACCAAATGAAACAGATAGATGCTGCGTATTCTAAACTGAGAATATCATAATAACTTATACCGGTAGATAGCAAATTCTGAGAGTAGTGATGTACTCGTATGTAAGGTTTACTTGTGATGGTAGGACGTCAGATTCTGAACGTCGCGATGTATGTAATAGTAGATTGTACACCAAGGGGATAAAGCACTGCATTATGTCACGGGCGCGATATTGAATCCTGAGCGCATCGAGGGACTCCAGATTTAACTCCCGAGCGTAGCGAGGGGGTTTTTAGTTTGGGTTTGGGTGTTTAGTTGTTATTAAGATGGAGTCCTGAGAGCAGTGAAGGATTTAAGCGCGCCCAAGGCAAAATCAGTTTCATCCCCGAGGAGTATACTCTACTTTTCTCACCTTTTGCGAGACAATAAAACCAAGGCTACTAGAAAAATACTCGAAATAGACCCAGAAGCACTGATTCTGACACTGACTTTGCGCCTTTCGCAGTTTTCCATTTGTCGAAATCTTTGTAAGCTTTTAAGCATTTTACCTTCGACTTCTCTGGGAGTACATTATTAACAATTTCTAAGGCCGGCTTGCGCAAACCTGGGTTACCTACTTAACTCCGAGCGAGTTAACTGCTAACCCGGGGTTAACAAGTGTCAAAATGTATGGAACTGTCATTCTTAACCCAGGGTTACCGATTTAATTTTTTTACCCTGAACTGTGCAAGTGGTCCTAAGGCGTCTAATTTAATGGAATCGAGTCAAATCACTTTCGTCACTCGATATTTTCTTAATGTTTTATCTTCTTTTGCAGTTTTGATACATAATATTGCAGCGTATTGAAACACTCGCGGCTTTTGTTTAAGTATTTGACTTTGTTTTGGTTCGGCCGCGGAACTGCAAATAAATGAGGCGCGAGCTAGACCTGCTGCGGCCTGCACGCGGAGCGATTTTGAAATTAGACTTTAAGTGCATACCAATAAGAACTACGAGAAGTGAGAATCACATTACTGCCCGGCGGGTTATAATGAAATTCAGTACAACATTACTGCCCGGCGAAAGCCAAGGGCTATAATGATTTACTTTGAGAGAGGTTTGCATGATATATAATAAGGCATTGTCGAGCAGGTGGTGTGAAAAGTTATTTGTGATGGTAGGACGTCGGATTCTAAACTTCCTGATCGTTCTGTTTCGTATCGTAGGGTTACTTATAGTGGTAAAACGTCATTCTGAACGTCATGATGTATGTAGGGTTTACTTGTGATAGTAGGACATCGGATTCTGAACGTTGTGATGTATGTAGGGTTAGGACTTGTGACGTCGTCGGTCGTCGTCGTCATAGGACGTCAGATTCTAAATGACATTGTACGATGGCTAGCTATAGCTAAACATGTGTGCCCAATATTAAAACGTCATATCTACGCTCTAATAAACCTGCGGAGCAGTTCAATGGTGTGCGTGAAGTTCCCAGTCCGTACCTCAATCAGTTTAATTTGAGAGGAAGCTTGTGCCTAGGCAGTGGGACTTAAATAGCCTGGAGATGAATGGTAATATATTATATACTGACTGAAAGTCAACTAGATTTTAACAGCCAAATTCGAGTCTAATAACTTAGTGAGAATTAAAACTAAATAGAAAGTTTAGGAATATATTATGTAGATAGCAATACGAGTCGAGTACAAATGGTCTTGACCAAGTCCCGTGTGATATTAATTATGAGTTTTAAACCTATTAAGCAAGTTTCATGACCACAGGAATATTCTAATGAATATAAGTTTTAATTGTTTAACGTTTATATCGCTTATAGTGCTAGTACATAAAACACAATTATGTGTGTCTGCTTGCTTAATACTACCAAAAATACACTTCTAATGCGAATGGATATTCTACGATATTTTAACTTAACTTATTTTCTATGACAATATTATGTGACGCGTACGGTTAGCCTGCGTTTCCACCAGAGATGTGCGAGGATGCGTTGCAAGGGATGTGTGTGTCATGAACCAATAGAAACACTTCATTCACTTAGGACCTTTTAAATAAAGTGTTTCTATTGGTTCATGACACACACATCCCTCGCAACGCATCCTCACACATCTCTGGTGGAAACGCAGCCTTAATCCTGATTTGTGTGAAACATATTAAAAGTATGACTATTTGTTGCACGCGGGAACTATGCAATTTTCATGGCAAATTTCATTTAAATGGTTTAAGCATGAAGACGTACTGAGTTACTTTGGGATTTATAATTATTATGGGTTAAAATAAGTGCCTCTAAATTGCTTACAAATACACTTATGGTATAGATTGCAGTCTTGCAGATGATCCGCCTTTTCATAAGCTTTCTCAATAGGACGAAGGAAGATGATGACATGTTATGTTGAAAGGAACTGAATGGTGTCTTACAACGCATTGTGCCGATCCAAACTACAACCTGTAATAGCCCCCAGTTAGTTGATGCCTGAAATTTGACAGCAATTTAGGGACGAAAAGCTTTGTTTCCAACCCATTATTCACCAAACATATGTTTAACACAAACCTTTGTTTCTCATGTAACCATTTAGATCGTAAAAGGAAAAGGTAATCACGTGTAACAATGTGATTATTACAACTAATGTGCCCTTTGATATCGTACACAACAGCGCTGTTTGAGCTCTACTTAATTTGAAGTTGAAACGTAATATATTCAAGCTCGGAAAATTCAAATTAGGCACTTATTACATTAGCCGACATCCCTGTTCTGTACGTATTTGTTAACATTAATTCCCAACTGTTTACCCTGGCAATTAATGTCTAACATAATGAGTTAAGATAAGTCGGAGAATCTCACAAATGCCCTGGGATATTGTTCACAATTCGTGTTTATGTACGCTATTGTATTCCTTACATTATATATTCAACCTCGTTGTTTATCAAGCTGTATATTTCTATAAGAACACACGCAGTGGACTACGTAAATGAAGATTTACAATCTATTTCGTAACACGCGGAGTAGGTATGCGTACTATCACGTTTATTATGAGGGAGGACACATTTTTATCGAGACTTGTAATAGGCTAGAGTATGTTAAATGACATAAGGGTGGAGTTCAAAAATTTGGGCAACTTGAAGGTTCTATTCGCGATCCACAACATTGTATTCATCAACATATCATTTGCCATAACTCTTTTTTTCTCTGAAACGGTAAATATTTCAAGAGCTTTATATTAGTTTTATTTTACACATAATGTCGTATCTATTTGAGATTTTAATGATCATTAAATATAGTCTAAATTAATTTACTTTCGTTACCAATAACTTTACACCATTGCGTTTTAAACTTTAATAATTAAAGGAAAAATAAGTGAAGCACACTTGCACGTAAACAGCACCATAAAAAGCAGGCTAACTTGGTTGCAATGCCCTAAATTAAACTCACGGGCCTTTCCGCTTGCTTTACTTATAGCCCAAGGATTATAATAGTACTTTTTATATTTGATCTTAATAGTTCCTGACACGGCACATTTCGGACTTCTAATAGAGTCACGTTCGTAATTCCTTACTTACCGCACTTAAGACATAATGTGCTATTACATTTACTACCTACGAAGAGTAAAGACCTTATTACAAAGATCCACATGTCACAGAAGCGACATACTAACGACCGAATAGAATTGTCTGGGGATTAGAGCTTTGAATTCGATGTTAAGCAGAAGTTTGTAGCGACGAATGTCACTGACAGACCGCGTTTTTTTGCCTCTCGGTCGTTATTACATATTTATGTTACCCGGATAGTGAATAAGATAGTGGGTTTAGTACATGGAGTATTTTGATTTGGAGTGTAAGCCTCTGTCACGTTCCGCGCCGAGTGGCGTCGCCCCGGCGCCATGTTGAAACGTGACGCCTGACAAGCACTCGTTGACGCTTCCCTATTTAAATTCGCCCTCTTTATTCACCAGCTATTTTATATAAGAAACGGCGGATCTAATTTATTGGAGGACGTATTGTTGGTGCATTGTAATGGACGACGGCGTATATTTTTTTGTTCAACATTAACGAGGGAACAAGAGCGGGTAAGGAATTCTGCGAAAGCTTCAATTGCATTTTTCACACGGCTGCCTCGAGCTCGTTTACAATTTTACTACTGGAAAAGAAAGCGACGAATTTTGTGACTTTTTAACTGAGTTAAGGACTCGCTTGTCGGCGACAGAAAGATGTTTTGCTCGTTTTTACACATTATAGCAATCCCGAAACTTTTAATGCGAATCGCTTATTCTGTGTAAATAATTCAGGGCGGTACTGTTCGCCAGCAATGGAGATGTGTTCTTTGGTTACATGGTTACGAATAGCTTTATTTACTCACTATCGTCGACTTCGTTCGTACCAATTTTCGCCGACTTTAGATAAAAGTCAAAGCAAACTTAAAGATAAACTATTCATCAGACGGTATTGTATCAGCAGCAGTAGAGCCACCCCTCTTTTCTTTTAGCTGTTTTTTTTTTTAATTTTACTTCAGTTTTAATTTATATTCCAGTCAGTTCTTGCGCTGGTACTAGTCCATGATTCATTCATCTTCAGATCTAAACAGCGGGTTAAAGCTAAGTAGGTCATCTGTCTACCGTCAGTCCAAACATATTTCCTCGAAACAAAACATACGTAGATACTTTTCTATTCCGAAATTGCTACTCATCGCAGACAGGGAAAGGGTGAACCGAAGGGATAATAAATTCCAGTCAAGGACGGTGATTTACTGCCCTCAAGTCAGATTATTTTACTTGGTATGAGTTACAGACGTTTAATTATGTTCTCTTTATGCTCCTTTGTTTATTATTCTGTGACAATGGCTTGAGCTCGAGAGCTTTCAAAGAGTAATTTGGTGAGATTGCTCGGTCTAGGCGGGCTCGTTACAGACGAAGATGTTTATCTAGAGTCTAGAACACTTCAGGGCCCTGAAGGTTAAACAAATTGAGAGCGGGTCAGCAGTAATTATGTGCAGCATATTTATGCTATAATTCGTGATAATGTGTTTAAACCAAACTCTGTTTGAATGCCTGGGTAAAATAACAACATGACGTTCGTATTGAATGCAGTTTTTTTTTTAGTTTTTTTACTCACTTACTGAATAATTAGGTTTCATGTGAATGAGTTATTCATAAGCTGTTTTAACAAAAGTATCAAAAATCGCAGCACAAATTTCAACTTGGTAGCTTAGCGTGTCTAACTAAGCAATCTAAGGTCTGTTTATTCGCAAGTGAAATTTAAAAAAAACGATGTAATTCAAAACCGTTTGTTAAACTAGCTACGTCGACACTTCTCTGAGCAGTTGGAATCGCAATTAAAGCTGTCGCAAAAAACTTTTCCTTTCAGCCGCCTTAATCCTCAAAGCCGGCCAGTCCTAATTGATAGCTTATCATTAGCCCTGCCTACACAAAATTCACCCGATGCGTAAGGGTTGATTGTCATCGAATAGTTCCGATGTACATTCGTTGTGAAAACAGTACGAAAGCGACAAGAGAGAAGAGTGAAATAAATAATGAAGGAAAGCAGTTTTTTTTTTGGTTTTAGCTGAAACAAACATAAAATGTAGGTAGGATAACATACAGACCTAATTTGGTATGTTATTCAAAAATTAAAATTTTCTATATTCTGTACTTGAGGGATATTTGTATGTTGTTTTGTTGAGATTCCGAAATTGAACCAAAATACAAAACTTTTATAATTCACTACGAATAATTTTAATTGAAAATGGTGTGATAAAAGTAGCAACAGCTAAGATGCCGAATTTTTACATCAATCTATAGTCCTATTCAGGTAACTGCAGAAATATTGTGAATAAATCTAAATGTAGATTTAGAAGCAAAAAGAAAAACTTTCACCCTCAAATTCATAAACGCCTTCCAAGCCTATTTGAGTTAAAAAACTTATTGGTCGGTAGGTACAAAAGTTTCTAGCCAAAGAGAAAGTTCCTTTCTGTCTAATAAGATTATTACAGAATCGTTTGGATCGGCCTTTTAAGGCTTGCTTTGAAGTGGTCTGTTATCTAAAGAATATTTTTAAACAGTTTTCATAGATAGCGTTTTGATTGGAAAATAATATTTTGATTACAAGAAGTTCAAAACATTCAAGTGTACTTTTGCCCAAATTTTTTTCAATAAAATCGAAAATCAGCTCTCGAAAGTAACTTACTGCTTAGTTTGTCAGAAAATGCAGGCCAATAATTTATTGGCCAATTGTTGATTGTCTGAAGTGCCAGCATTGATTCTGAGCAGACAACTGTTTTCAAACAAAAGAAATGACATACTTAAGTACTAACTAGTAAACATTTTAAGAAAACCTTAACTATACACATAATTTTCTGAACAGTATGCTCTTATAGTGAAAACAAACGGATCACTCACGTCTTAAAACGAGTTTAACTCGACATGTTTCGGGCTAATCCGTAGCCCTTCCTCTCGGAGTCGCACGTCACGGCGGCTGCCAAACGTGCACACTAAACGTGTAAACTCGTTTTAAGACGTGAGTGATCCGTTTATTTTCACAATGAGTGAGTCTCACGGTAGTTTCATGTTTAAAATTATGCTCTTATAACTAACTTCATATTTTAACAGACTGAGTCAAAAAAGGTTACGTCTCTATTCAGCTTAACCTTCGCTCACAAAATTAGACCGAATAAGGAACAAACTAAGATAACACATCTCCTACATCAACAGCGTGTCAACTCGAAATAATACACCATTTTAATTTAGATCTTTCAGAAATTAAACGAAATCTAAATTAAAATGGTACATTGTTTTGCGTTGATAATTATGCTGTTGATCTGGGTATGCGATATGTGTTACAAACGGGAACCTTGTTCCGGGGGGGGGGGGTTGTTGTTGAACCGGGGGGATGTTTAGAAAATTTAATTTCCGAAGGTTTAGAATCCCGAAAACTTCACTTGTCCGAAAGAATTTTTTTCTGAAACTGTAAATATTTCAGGATCATCGTGTAGAACCCTTTAGGTTAGGTTAGGGTTGTTTTATAAAAATCCTGAAATATTTACAGATTCAGAAAAAAATGCATTCGGATAAATGAAGCATTCGGGATTTTAAATATTCGGAAAAAAATATTTCTAAATTTTGATAGGTAACCGTTACAAACGTTGCTGTCACGTGTGATTGCGAAGTACAAAGGTAAAAGGTAGTTCATTGATTGCGTAAGCTATTGTGGTAACACCTCAGAAATTCATAAAGCGATTAGAGAGAGAGAGAGAGGTTTACGTATATTCGATACACAGGAAAAAATACATTTGTTAGGAAAAGATAAAAAGAAAAAACATTTATCTAACTTTAGCTTTCATGTTGTCTATTGTTTTGTAAAAATATTGATGATGTGTCTTGTATGGTTGTAAATATAGTACATTGTTGTAGAGGCTGGAAAGTAAGCAATAGATGGACGAGTTTGTTTGAGGGCCGACGCGTAGCGGAGGCCCTCGAAAGTACGAGTCCATCTATTGCACTTTTGGCCGAGACTAAACATTGTGCTTTTCACGACTAATGCGAGGAAATCATTATCATCATCATCATCATAATCATCCATCCATCCATCCATCCATCCCGTCCATCCCGTCCATCCCGTCCATCCCGTCCATCCGTCCCGTCCATCCCGTCCATCCCGTCCATCCTGTCCATCCCGTCCATCTGCCCATCCGTCCATTCTGTCCATCCCGTCCATCCCGTCCATTCCGTCCATCCGTCCATTCCGTCCATCCCGTCCATCCCGTCCATCCTGCCCATCCGTCCATTCTGTCTATCCCGTCCAACCCGTCCATCCCATCCATCCCGTCCATTCCGGCCATCCCGTCCATTCCGTCAATCCCGTCCATCCGTCCCGTCCGTCCCGTCCATCCCGTCCATCCTGTCTATCCCGTCCAACCCGTCCATCCCGTCCATCCCGTCCAACCCGTCTATCCCGTCCAACCCGTCCATCCCGTCCATTCCGTCCATCCGTCCATCCGTCCATCCATCCGTCCATTCCGTCCATCCCGTCCATCCGTCCATCCGTCCATCCTGACCATCCCGTCCATCTGTCCATCCTGTCCATCCCGTCCATCTGCCCATCCGTCCATTCTGTCCATCCCGTCCATCCCGTCCATTCCGTCCATCCGTCCATTCCGTCCATCCCGTCCATCCTGCCCATCCGTCCATTCTGTCTATCCCGTCCAACCCGTCCATCCCATCCATCCCGTCCATTCCGGCCATCCCGTCCATTCCGTCCATCCCGTCCATCCGTCCCGTCCGTCCCGTCCATCCTGTCCATTCCGTCCAACCCGTCCATCCCGTCCATCCCGTCCAACCCGTCTATCCCGTCCAACCCGTCCATCCCGTCCATTCCGTCCATCCGTCCATCCGTCCATCCATCCGTCCATTCCGTCCATCCCGTCCATCCGTCCATCCGTCCATCCTGACCATCCCGTCCATCTGTCCATCCTGTCCATCCCGTCCATTCCGGCCATCCCGTCCATTCCGTCCATCCCGTCCAACCCGTCTATCCCGTCCAACCCGTCCATCCCGTCCATTCCGTCCATCCGTCCATCCGTCCATTCCGTCCATCCCGTCCATCCGTCCATCCGTCCATCCTGACCATTCCGTCCATCTGTCCATCCGTCCATTCTGTCCATCCCGTCCATCCCGTCCATCCCGTCCATCCCGTCCATCCCGTCCATCCGTCCATCCAGTCCGTCTGTCCGTCCGTCCGTCCGTCCGTCCGTCCGTCCGTCCGTCCGTCCGTCCGTCCGTCCATCCATCCATTCATCCATCCATCCATCGCATGCAGCAGACGATTACTGTTGATTGGTCCAATAATGTCGTTTCAGCACGCCAGGAATGAAATTCAGAAATTATCTTTCAAAAAGTCGTATCGTATAATGAAATACATATACTGATACGTCCTGTTTTCGATTAGTGTAACTTTGTTGTCGTGTTTGTGCGCCATAAATGAGTCAGCTGTTAAATGTACATATATAGGCAGTTTTGAGTACTGGATTTAGGTTATCTATGGCCACATTTTCGAGCAGTGTCGTGAAAAATGTATTTTCTTTCTTTATTTATTTAATTGTATAAATGGGACACCCTCAGCATAATGTGTGTCGGTGTATTACTGCTCTTTACAGATATACTGTGACCTTAGAGGATAATTGGTCGGCATTAGCGCTCCCGCCTGCCTCGGACGTTGACTTAGTGCGCCGACTCAGCAGCCCCGGCCTTCTGGAGGCTCGTCAAATTCCGTTACAATGGCCCTTAGCACAAACCGTTGACACCGCTTCAGTTGCGAAACTATTTGATATAGATTTACATTGTTTAATTTTAGTAGCAGAATTGAGTTATTTTAGCTACCTACGCACAGTTGGCCAGTCTTTATAGTCAGTTTTCAACTAACTTCGGAAATGGAGGAGTTTCTATGCTTGTGTGTATTTCCTTTTTAATTCCATTCACCGACATTTGAGGACCGGTTTTCGATGCCCTACTCATTTGCTTTCCTATGCTAATCATACTGGTATTATAAATGAGAAAAGTGAATTGTTGTTTGTTAATCAATCACATCACGCAATACTTAATGGCTGACGAACTAAATATCACAGAATAACTAATAGTACTAGCGTACAGAAGGATCACTCTCGAACAAAAGACAACTTTGGGTAGAAAAATTTACCTACTCTTACGACCGTTAACTGCTTGCACGCGAAATTGAAACTTAACGTGTGATACGAGCGTTCATATTCCGTTGAGCACCGCTGATCCGAAACCAAGAGCACAGGGTTCCCACTCGCCGATATTTAGGCAGGTATGTATATAAATCAAGAAAGAAAACAATGTGTATTAATTTAGTAAACTACCTTTAGTAAGTAAGGAAGTTAATTATAAGATCGTTTAGAAGTCATTGTTTGTTGCCGAAATCACAGAAAAAATATGCTTAATTGGGGATGTCTATTTTTTTGCAAAGTTATACGAGGGGCGTTCAATATAAAGTGAGAATGAGATGCAAACTCTTATAATATTACGAAATTAAATACTGGCCGGTAAAGCTAATCTATCTAGCTGATTGCTATGAAAAAAAAAATTAACTGTCTTTTGTTTAAAAAAATATACGGTAATTTCTTTGCAATGCTATTGAGTACGTTAGCGAAAATAGAGAAAATTGAACTGCGCGCCGTTATTAAATACTTGTGTTTGAAAAATTTTTCAACGGACCAAGTCAATTTGGATTTGCGGGACACTTTAGGGTCTAATGCTCCTCCGTATTCGACAGTCGCACGTTGGTGCGCCGAATTTAGACGTGGAAGAACATCGACAATGGACGACCCCCGCTCCGGACGCCCTACTACAGCAGTAACTGAAGAAATTGTGAAAAAAGTCGAAAACTCAGTTTTGGCGGATCGTCGTGTCACGGTTCGTTTTATTGCTGAAAATGTAAAGATTTCAACGGGGAGCGTGTATAATATTTTACATGAACGCTTGGGTATGAAAAAGGTATCTGCGCGTTGGGTACCAAGAATGCTTACTGACACGCAAAAACAAACTAGACTAGAGATTTGTCAAGAAGCTTTGAACCTGATGCAGCAAGACCGGGAACTTTTTTTGGCGCGATTTATAACAATGGATGAAACATGGCTCCATCATTACGACCCTGAAACGAAACTGCAGTCTATGACATGGAAAAGGCCATCATCTCCAACTCCGAAGAAATTCAAGGTGAGCCCATCTGCCGGTAAGGTCATGGGCTCTGTTTTTTGGGATGGTAAAGGGGTATTAATGATTGAGTATCTCGAGCATGGAGCCACTATTACGGGCACTTTATACGCCAAACAAATAGCAACATTGCGCAATGAGATCCCCGAAAAACGGCGAGGTAAACTCTCGAAAGTTGTGCTGTTCCACCAGGACAATGCCCCGGCACACAAGTCCGCCGTTGCAATGGCCGCAATTCGTGATGCTGGGTTCGATATCCTTAAGCATCCTCCGTATTCACCAGATCTCGCTCCCAGTGATTTCTACCTATTTCCGAGATTGAAACAATACCTGAGAGGCCAGAAATTTGAAGACGACGACGCGGTAGTCGCTGCAGTACAAGATTTTTTAAGTACTCAAGATGAGACCTTTTTTAAAAATGGAATTTTAAGTTTAGAAAAAAGATATACTAAGTGTATTATGCTAAAAGGTGACTATGTCGAAAAATAAAATGACATTTAGTAAAAGTTGTTTATAACATACTCATTCTCACTTTTTATTGAACGCCCCTAGTAGTAAATCGAAAACCATTTCGAGATAAATGCTTTTTAACTCTTTTTCTGTAATTATTTAATTTTAATATTATCTAATGAATTTATTACATAACAAATAAGCAATGACCTTCATTTGACATTGGTGTAAATTGGGTGACCGGTCCAAGTTGTACTTTATTCTGTGTGGTTATAATTCTTTACAATTTACGCATGGATTATACTATGGAGTTTGATTTGGACCCGCTGTCTGACATCTAGCACTAGTTACAGTGTACCACTACGCTAAAAAAAATAAGGGGTTGCCTTATCGTACGCATTTAGATAGATTTAGAAATTTGGCAGTATGGGAGCCCTCAATAACAATCTGACGTCATCAACCAAAATAGTTTAAATAATTAATTTTGAAAAAATTAGTGAACTAAATGATAAAATATTGAAATTAGTTTCTTATAATTGACTTTTCTATACAAAAAAAA
Organism: Archips crataeganus; assembly: GCA_947859365.1. Taxonomy (NCBI): domain Eukaryota; kingdom Metazoa; phylum Arthropoda; class Insecta; order Lepidoptera; family Tortricidae; genus Archips; species Archips crataeganus. Next base: position 10,620,892 of record OX402062.1, read on the forward strand.
TACATAAACTACTGGTAATTTTTTTTAGACATTCCGCGCGACGTGGTTAGCATGCGAACCGATAGCCGAGCGATAAACTACTGCCATATATAGGTACGACTGCCCGGGAGGCGCACCGGCCGAACATACCTAAACTGCGAAGTGAAACCCCCCTGTTAATATCCCAGCAATGCATTTGCCGATAGTATTTTAATTTTAAATAAGATTAGGGGCATTTAAAAATTCTTACTCTAAGTATACTTAAATTCGAGTCCAGATTTATATTCAAAGACACAAAAAATACTACCCAAAGTCATTCAGTACATCACAATTCTCAATTACATTAAGCACATTTTACTTTGCCTTATTAATTATTAAGCAAACAGTCCGTTTCGGCATGATTCGTACGCTCATGCCAAATATTTTCCCATTATGTTTTTCGAGGCACTCGTATTATTTTGAATTTGTGTCCCACTGGAACGTGGTAAAGCTAAACGAATTAGGATGGTCTAAAGACTTAATTTTCTTATTATTTTAGGTCCTGAGTTAGCATTCGCAATTGATTTAGCTTCAAAATTTGTTCAGGTTTCTGATATACTTAGGTTATTCAAATACTACTTTCACCTCAGCACCTCAAACAGGTAGGTTTTGCTATCAAAAAACAGTGAGCAAAATACGATTTTGCTCACTGCGTGAGACAAAGTAACTGTTTAATTATTTTTTTAAATGTCGAGGAGGAGGTTTACTCACTGAATTTGAAATATTTGAACTTCAGTTTGATCTGCCAATTTATAATTTCGATACAAAAAGAGCGTGAGATAAGATCAAATCGATTCTTAGTTCGATTTTCAAGTTCTATACCTAGTAGGCCTAAAAAATAAACGAACAACGATTAAACGTTCAGATATTCAAATCTCGCGAAAAATATTTAAAAGCTTATGATATTTTTAAGCAACGGAGAGTAGCACACTTTTTCGGAGACTGTATTGTTATCTACAATATGGAGTATTTACTCAATGTAGAAAGCCACAATAAAGACAAAAAGGCGACGTGCATATATCTTTAATAATTATTATGTTCTCGCTGCGAGGTGAAAAGTTGTATGTGTCACACTAGACCAAAGTTTTTTGCATCTCGTGTATTTAAATCCCTCGCGCACTCAGGATTCTAACTTAGAATCACTCGCTCACGCTCGTGATTCAACTATAGAATCCTTCGCTTGCCCTTGATTCAAAATCAACACACGCAGAAAAAACCAACTTTGCTCTCTTGTTGCACAAATAACTATAGCTGTTGCTCGCAACTTTCTGAACTTTGCGTTACCCTAAAACGTAGTTAGTCTACATGATGTCAAACCGGCATAATGTAGCTTTCTTTTAGTAACAGAATTTTTAGAACGGTTCACTACTTCCAAGTTATTTTCATAGTACCATATCCGTACTCATCCGTATAAAAGCTATAAAATTCTGCTCTTGTTCTTTTACTGATCAGTACATACTCAAAGTAAGAATATTTAATATCACGGTTCTGTATATGATTAGCATCATTTCATATTCAATAGATACTGGACTGATAAACTCTATAAAAATATCGTTTCCACAATATCAAACATACTTTACCGTTAGTAATAAATTAAGGAATCCACTGTGTCATAAAATTCCAAGACGCGCTCCACGCAGTCTAATATTTATTACATTTATTTATGTTTAAGCTGTCTTGCCTCCTGGCGTCTAGATGAAAAACGTAATTCACTCATAAATAAGTTACCCGTATCCAACGCAAAAACTTGTTAAAACAAAAGATAATATAAAGTTAATGACGCAGACAAGAAGAAAAGCAAATTACGTGGTTATTTGTTTCATAAAACCTAAGGGGAAATCTCAGGGGATAGGTATTTAGTGAAAATCCGGGCGCTGTTTTTACGACGCAGTATTTTTTGGGAGCGAGCCCGACGTTTGTTTATCTTCCATATTTCGTGTCCTTCACGCCAATTTTCTTTTTATATTTTCACTATGAATCCTTGTGCTTGCTACGTGCTAGTACGTGCATTCGTACCTGTATGACGGGGAAAATTCTTCTACAGTATTTTACGGCATCTTATACGCCTAATATTACACGAGACTTCTCAAAGTGGTCATTACGTTCATTACGTTCCTGACTTTTAGCCCACCAGACATTTAAGAGTCGCCACTTAATTCTATTAGTACAGTCACCGTCATAAATAAGTGATCACTTTTGTATCTTGTCGCTTTCAGTCGTTACATAATTTCGTATGGCTCTTCAAACATGTCTTGTCGTTAAAGTGACACTAATCTATGACGAAATTGATCACTCATTTATGACGTTGACCCTACAAACAATAATTCCCATGTAAATCGTGCACTGGCTTATCATTATACGTTGTAAGTGCTTATCAAAAATATCCTCGAATATTTTCTCGACATTTTACATCAAATTATGTCTCGGTACACATGTGAAGGGAAAGTTTATAAAATTGTCGACTGCCAATTTTGTGATCATTAAGTTTGGAACTCTCGACGCCGAAATCTAACTTCCACTTATCTGTTAGGGCAAGATTGTAAACTCAGTACGCAAAGAGACATTTAATAATTACTAGCGACCCGCCCGGGCTTCGCACGAGTGCAATTTATGCATGTATTATACATATAAACCTTCCTCTTGAATCACTCTATCTATTAAAAAAGCGACTTTGTTTTATACTATGTAATAAATATATTTTATAATATCACTATATTCGGAGCATTTAAGTACTCATGCAGTGAAGAAAAAAAAATATTCCATGCTGCCATCGTTGATAAGTCGTTATTCTAGTGGCTATTTATTGTTACCGTCATCAAATTCACATAAATCAAACAACTACTATACCTACGTGTCGGAATAAATGACGATTTCCTAGAGTAAATAATTTTAAGAGCAAGCTTTTGACTGACTGTGCTTAAATTGACATCCAAACTACATACCGTTACCAAATTTCACGTGAATCCAATCACCAAAAGTACATGAAATTCAACTTACAAGATTTGACCCAAACAAACATTTCAAGTTAAATTAAGGTCGTAAAAAAATGCTGAAAATCATGGAAGTCTCGATGGCTATGGGGCCTTACACTAGGGCTAAGATATCGTATTTTTAATATCTCATTACTCCGATATAACAGATCAAAACACATTTAAATCTAACCCTACATCATAAGCCCCTTTTCTAAGCATCCACAAACACATTTACGAGAGTAATAAAGACATCAACGCCTACTCTCTATTTATACCTCGTTAAGTTGCCTGGGAGAAATATACCTAGTTATGTATATTATACCAGTCATAAAGTATAATTATTTCGCTACATAAAGTATAACTAAGCATTACGAGTGGGTTCATTAAGGCTTAGGTCCGCGGAGATAACTGAAGCTTAGATTTCGTTCATGAAACTGCAGGCGTGGGTAAGTACTTACTTAGTAGCAGAGCTAGAGAAATTAATCTGCGCACATTTTGAGTATTTGGCTTTTAAATGCCGAGTTGTAATGCATATTTAAGAATTTATTTCGGTAGTCGACATTATAGTATAGTCCACGTTTAAGCATATAAATAAACGAATGAAGTCATAGTTTAAACGTATTTGGACTGTATTTGTGTTAGTGTAGAGTCTCAATTTAAAGTATTCAAAACATGATTGTTTTAATCTAAATAAAAAGGTATCATATTTCAACTGAAGGTAAAGGTTTCGTTTCATGTTTAACCATACGTAAGGGAAGAAATAAAGTTTTATCGAAGACAATTTAACATGATAAACATCAATGAGACTGATGTAATAGTACTTTAATAACTGCCTTTATTATATATGTTATCACAAATTTCCAGTAAAAACAAACTCACCTATAACGAGATGTCGCGTGCACCGCCATCCGACTCAATCACAATTTACGCTGGTTATACATATCACAAACGTAGTACACACCGGGCGTCGGCGCGCCGGTCAGCTGTTTTACGTCACTGCTTACCAAGTCCACTGTTCTCATTTAGTGACAAAAGTATTGGTATAAGTATTTATAGGTTATTACGGGTTTCGGCGGGGCATTTGAAGAAGGTACCGAAGCGGGCGGCCCCGCCGCGCTCGCCTCCACACTAATCAGTAATCGTTGCCGGGAAGGGAGGCTGCGTCGGGCTCCCCCGCGCCCGTGCCCCGCAAGCGTAGCGTACCATAGGGGTGTAGACGCTGAAAAAGGTAGAAAACGGGGTTCAGTTCGGGGTTTGGGCGCTGGGAGCGTTTGGATGCGGCTTTGGTTAGCTGGCGGAGCGTGAAAATGAAATAATATACTTACTTACATGTCCACGTGACTTTTTGGTAACTACAGCCAAGTGTAAACATATGGGTGCACACAACTTGCTTATAAATATGGCCCATAGCACAATTATATATGTATGTTACATATTTTTGCACTTGACCGTACATTACCGCCTTTAAAGGAATAAATTGTATAACGTCCAGACCAAGCAAATTAAATGTGTCTAGGCTTTTTAAAAAAAGATCACGCAATGAGTTTATTAGTAAGAGTTTAAATATTATTATTTTTTTCGGAAATGACAGTTTAAAAATGGTTTATAATGGTATTGCCAGGATTAAATAAATAACTTGCAAGCGCACTAAGTTTCATGACATTTAACCGCAACCGTTTAAGAAAAATATCATTGCTCATGCGTAATCTTCTTTCAGCTAGAAATAAACCAAGAAGCTACTAAAATTAATTACTTCATCGAAACGAAAATTGAACAAACAAAAACCTAGTCCAACAAATTTCTGAGAAAATATGATGGATATCAAAGCAAAGCTAACTTGCAAAGTAGCTACTTTAAAAAAAAACTAATTACTTAACGTAATCATAATTGAAGAACCGACAGTTTTATATTTTAAGACATTCATGCAGATGTCCCGTGAACAAATTTTGTCATTCACAAGATTACCAAGACCGAACTTAACCGTCATCTTCATTATGAAATCCCTTATAACACAGGCTACTCCGTCTACCACGTACTTAATCGCCACTTAATCTATGACCGTAATAGGAGGAGCCGAATTTTCGGGGGTGACACACTCCTATTAAATATTCATTCTCGAATTGTAAATTAGTAAATTCTGGGAGATAACAGGGTGCTTGGGCGATAAGGGAGCCGTAGAATTACCGGGTTAACCGAGCGGAGATCGGGTTGAGTCCCCTAGGTGCCGGATGATAAGGACTTGTAAACAAGGAGCACAGTGTAACAAGGTCTGTACAATGTGTCAAAAAAATAACCCTGAATAATTCATCAAGTGATTGGGCAAGTCTGAACAGGAAACAAACCCTTTGTGTCACCCAAATAACCAAATTTGATAACTGGTTAACTAGATGGGACATTTCTTCCGCAAAGAAAATCAGTTGTGTGGGTGGAATTCCAATTCTATATTCTTAACCGACTTGGATTACTAGTTATTCAGAAGGAATGTATCTTCCGCGTAGAAAATTAGTTATCTAAGTGAGACCTTTCATATTCGTAACCGAACGTAATAACTAATTGTCCTGAGAGAACGTTTTTTCCACCTAAAAAACAGGTTAATTAACAATTTGCACTAAAATTTCCTTGACACAACAAACGACGAACCAAAATCTGTAACGTCAGCTATGCTAATACGGTATTTAGAAAAGACACATCTACCATAGTAGGAACTGAATTTCCACTCAGGTAACTAAGTAACTAGTTTACGCAGAATATATACCTTCTGGATAACTTGTAATCCAACTCGGTTAAAAATATGGAATTATAGTTCCACCCACACCCACACAACTGGTTTTTTTCCTAGAATAAATGTTCCACCTAGTTAACCAGTTATCAAACTTAGTTATATGGGTGGAATAAAGGGAACAAACACCCTCGTACGATTTCTCACCGGAAATTTTCAATCAACAAGCACACTTTGAACATCGATTTCAATTGCACCGAAACATTTGTCAATGTTAATGAAGTTTCCTAAAAACTTTTACACGGGTGTTCAGTCGAACCAAATCACTTCGTTTCCACAAGCACACTTTGGACATCGAAATAATTGCACCGAAACATTTGTCAATGTCAATGAAGTTTCCTAAAAACTATTACACGGGTGTTCAGTCGAACCAAATCACTTCGTTTCCACAAGCACACTTTGGACATCGAAATAATTGCACCGAAACATTTGTCAAAGTCAATGAAGTTTCCTAAAAACTTTTACACGGGTGTTCAGTCGAACCAAATCACTTCGTTTCCCACAATTTCATTTGTCATAATTTCATTTGCCATACCAACGCGACGTTTGCCATAAAATATATAGAATCGAGCTATTTTCAGGATTTTTGAAATGTCATCTTATAACCTTAAGTTAGTTTAATAATAATTCTGAAGAAAATACTGTTTCATAAGTAAATTGTTTTATGAAAAACTTAAATTATGGAAAACGATACGCTATGGCAAATGAAATCTAGGCGAACGATAAGGAGCCCGATCGAATGTAGACCACTGTCACTGTCTGAAATAATCTGAATTAACTTTATACCACGTTTGTGGATTTTATATTATTAATTATAGCTTCTGTTCTGACTAATTGATAGAAGCGATCAATGATGTGCAATTAACATGTTATTGTAAAATCTTGCAACAAATAAGTATTCATTTGAATGATCCTTTCATTAATTATAAATAAAGAAGAAAGCCATCGAGCAAGCAAGCAAGCGAGGAAGCGAACCTGCAAGCCTTCAAGCAAGCATGCAAAAAAAGCATGTAAGGAAGTATGTAATTAATTATGCAAGAAATTGTGGAAACAATCATGCATTCAAGCATGCAAGAAAACAATACATGCAAATAAGTAAGCAAATAAGCATTTAAGCAAGCATGTAATTGTGCAAGAAATAGTGCAAGCAAACATGCATTTATTTATTATTTTAATTTCATACTTTATGTTTTAAAAACACGATCCCGTATTTGTCGCCCCTGAATGAACGACCTGATAATTCAAACCTTTATTGCAATAACATGAGGGTTTAAATTATAAGATTGTTCATTATTGTCATTTATTCCGAGTCGACAATGGTCATGTTTTAACCCCCCCCCCCCCCCCCAAGATAAAAGTGAGCAAGTTAGGTAAAGCATTTGAAATTCCAGGCTGTTTGTCAAGTTGTGGCAGCTCGTGTGTATAAGCCATTATGTTACAAGCACGACCTACAAATCAAAATTGTTGTTTACTGCACCGATTAAAATTAGCAGGAATTTTGTAGGAATCGGAATTTCAATGTGAGTTATAACCGTTGACTTCAGGAGAGGCGACAGTTTATCAACTGTTTTGTAAATGATGTTGAATGGTTTGGAGCCACTCATTTCAAACTAGATAGGGTACACCGGGTACACGGAAAGAACATTGTCTTGTCTAGTCACCTTTTTTGAAAAAATGAGATTCTCAAAATGTAGAGCTCGCAAAGTACTTACTATAACTTACCATTGGATTAAATGGATATCTAAAAAACCGGTTGTCTGTAAAGTCGGTTTACGGACAATAGTTTAACGTGACAACGTCTTAACAAAACATTCAAAATACAAAAATGAAACCAGGCGGTCACCCATCCAAGTACTGACCGCGCCCGACGTTGCTTAACCTCCGTGATCGGACGACAACTGGTGTTTTGTCAAATATCTTGAAAACGGTGCATCCTGCGGCAAAATCAATGAAATAGCTATCCTGTCTGTTATTTCTGCCACCTACATTAGTCTGTTGATATTTATTAATTTCTGAGTAATTGGTTGTCTGGAAGAGATCGCTTTTTAGCGATACGACCGCCTAATGTCTACCTGAATTTTTATTTTTGTAATGTCACGTACTGTTTTTGGTGATCAATAGAGAATATTTGTATTGTATTTGAATTATAAATAAAGAAATAAACCCTCTTTTCTTAAAAAAATATATAGAATTAACATGACTTTGGCCAATATGAAATCCGTCAGGGTTAATAACCATACCTTGAGGTACAAAAGACGTAGCGAAGAATGATTTGTCATCGGGTAAACTTGGAAACTACGACTAGTCATGAAGTGCTAATTAATTATCGTATTAAATCAGCGAACGCATCTGACATCGGTAAATAAAGTATTAACTTAAATAGAGATAAACTGTAGGTGGGTACTTTAGTATACTTAGTAAATTTCTTACATCTACTGTTAGTGGTTTTGTGGGGTAGGTGTGTACCTAGACCTTGAAATTCTAACTTTTACTTTTTTCACTATTGAAAGTTTAAAAAAAATTAATCGCTAAAATAATCATTATTAACGAACTCGCTCACAGAACTTCACAATAATCGGTTGAAAATGTGACAGACTCCTATCAAAAAGAACATTAAATCCTAATTTTGAAGGACACTTCGAGAGTAGTTTCTGAATTTACCTAATGGAAAATCATTATACTCTATCTGTAGCTAAGTGTTAGTATTAGTTGGTATTAGGGTAGGTAGTAAGTTAGATGGAAATTGATCTAACAAGAGTAGAATCGTCGGCGATGTGACATTAATCCTAATTATGCGTCAAGCTTACTTATGAATTTTATTATTATAGGTAAATATCCAAGTCTTTGACATGCTAATGCTCGATAGATACTCTGCTGTCGACCTGACTTATGACAACCAGATAGCCTAATGGTTAGAGAACCTGAGTGCTAAGCTTGAGGTCCCGGGCTCGATGCCCGGTCAGGGCAGATATTTGTATGAAAAATACGAATGTTTGTGCTTGGGTAATGGATATTTAATATGTATTTAAAGTATGTATTTTTTAATGAAAAAATACGGATATCTCACGTCTATGATGGAGTTTAGCTTGACTTGTTTCGGGCTAATCTGCAGCAATTGTTCTCGGAGCCACAATTCGCGGCGGCTGCCAAACGCGCATTGCGCGTGCGCGCCACCGCTCTGCTCGAGCGGCTGCTCGACGCATCTGACAACGACACACAACTACCTCCATTTTCATCGTCATTGTCAAATATCGGGTAGCACACAACACTAACAACATCACATTGTTAAGGTTCGCTCACACTCACCGTTGTCTATGAGTGAGTCTCATGGTAGTTTTATGTATTTTTTTATACAATACAGCCTTGCATTAGACCACAAACACGCCTGATGGAAAGCGAAGATGAGGGCTAAGATGGAGCACGCTTGCCTAGTAGATTCTCTTTCTCTCTAGACTTGAAAACGGCCAGATTGTAGTGTATGTAGTGTTGGCAATCTTCTAACTAGCGCCATCTGCGAGTGTCGTGGTTCTTCCGGGATGACATCTGTCAAACAAAACGTCACAAAGAACGGCCGCGCCACCGGCTGCCAACCTCTCGAACTAAATAATCCCACCAATCAGCGTCGAGCCCGTCCCGCCTTTTTGGTGTGTTTAAAACTGACAGTTAACGGCGGGGCGCGCCCATTCTAATGATTTTTCTTGTGACGTAAGGTAGTTCTCGCATTTTAAGTGAATCTAGATTGTTCCTTATATATTATTGAAGTTATCCTTTTAGATTAAGAAAAATGGTTTGTGCTAAATAGGTATTTAAAAGGTATGTTAACATCAGAAGTGGGATTGGAACCACATCTTTAAGTAGATCAAGGACATCGCCCATGCCGCCTCGAAGAATGTCCAAAGTGACTCGGAAAACTAAATAACACAGCCACAAGCGATATACCGGGACGGCGTCAGCAGAACATATGAAACACTGGATTAACATCCACGACTGGGATTTCGGTAATTAATGACCTTCAAGCTCTTGTTGACAAGGTAATGGTTCACCATGTTATAATTTATAATTTTGTTAAAAGCTAATTTCGAATATTATAATAAGCTAATTGAAGACAATTACTAGCTTCCTCGTCTTTCCGTAATCTGAATGCCAAAAGATTCGTCTAAGATTTGCCTAAGCCTAAAGGCAAATGACTACGACAATCTGTTAAGAAAATGTTCCCTAAGCCTAAAGGGACATTTTAGAATTGGTATTGGATAATGGAACACACATGTTTAATGTTACAAAGATTGCCTAAGACTAAAGGAATCGAATTTGAACTTAAACATGTGCATAGTATTGTGTGGTCACGAAAGGCCGAGCGTTTAAGTACATGTACATATACAATAATCATGTTTTATCAATCTGTGCCAGGACGACAGAAGCCTGTGAATATCTTGGAGCGCCTGTGGGCATGCGCTATGCAGAATTGCCGTGTTGGCAATCTTCTAACTAGCGCCATCTGCGAGTGTTGTGGTGCTTCCGGGATGACATCTGTCAAACAAAACGTCACAAAGACCGGCCGCGCCACCGGCTGCCAACCTCTCGAACTAAATAATCCCACCAATCAGCGTCGAGCCCGTCCCGCCTTTTTGGTGTGTTTAAAACTGACAGTTAACGGCGGGGCGCGCCCATTCTAATGATTTTTCTTGTGACGTAAGGTAGTTCTCGCATTTTATGTGAATCTAGATTGTTCCTTATATATTATTGAAGTTATCCTCATACAGGGTTATTTGTAATTCACTGACATCCTCTTAACCCTGGATTCCTATCACTCAAACAAATGTTTTTTGTTTTACGACTTTTTAAAATGAAGCACTTTTTTTCCCATGCAAATACACAGAGTATCGTAAAAATAATAGGTAATCTCAAATTTTTAAAACGTTATTACACCAAAAATATTATGTTATGACAAAAGCCGTAAAACAAAAAACATTTGTTTAAGTGGTAGGATTTTAGGGTTAAAAGGATGCTAGTGAATTACAGATAACCCTGTAGATTAAGAAAAATGGTTTGTGCTAAATAGGTATTTAAAAGGTATGTTAACAGTTGTCGCGCAAGCGCGAATCTCTAGGTGAGTGGCTTGCTTTATAGTATAGATGGCAACACTAAACATAAGAGTTATATCTCTGAATCTATGGTTTTGCATTGGAGGCAAAAATGGCGTCAAAGTGAGACGAGTTTTAAAGTTTGTTCCTGAAAATCATCATGCTGTAGCTACAGGATCTCCTGAGACGAAAGCTGAGTATAACTGAGTATCTCAATGATTTGTACACGATACCATCGTTCGTGCTCCTCGCTGTATCGATATTTGCTTGCATACTCTTGTTTTTACCATTCATCTTTGTGGGGCCAGTTTGCATGTTTGCCTACACACACCCGTGTGAGATGCATTGTAACTGGTGTTCATTATGTACTTTACCTACAGCTCCATCGTCTTCCCAGGCAACATGTCTCGTTCTCCAATGCGGGAGGACGGGATCTGGGATGTTGAGAATCTTGGCATGCGCATTTGTCCAAGTACGTTTTCGTCGGCGAGTGGGTTACCGGAGACGTTCGGTTTAGCTGGTTACTAGAGACGTCTAGTAACTCCTCGCACCTTGAGAGTGAGCCTGTAGGTCTTGTTGGGTGTCGTAACAATGTGACACGATGAATGAGTCTTGCCGTTGATGTTCTGATACAAGCTACATGTATTTACAGTTTGACTACGAAGAAATACACCGAGGAGCGCCACGGGCTTACCGTGACTCTCCATGACCGGATGAGTGATCAGGGTTACTCATTTGCATATACTTTGTACAGGAGGAGGAAGGAGATTTCCTGTTAGGACAAATTACCTACTAATAAAAGCGAAGCAGATCAGTGAAAGCTAGCAACCTACAAGAAAATGGATCCAGGTATGATTATTACATTATTACACCGCGAAATAGACACAAGAGTTACATTCCCATAACCAAGCCTTTATAACAACCTAACCTATTTCGCGACAACAGTAGTGTATGTAGGAACTTTGCCGGCAATCTATGGCCCAACTCCCTCACCAAATATTTGGCCTCGGCACCCCAGGGACCAGCCGTTTCGACCGCAAAAGCTACGAATTCATACGTCGGCTCCACGGCTGAGTATTTGAGGTGCTTAGACCTCGCGGGCATTCTCTGCCGCAGATCCAGCAGACCTCGACGTGCAACGCAACTCAAGTGAGACGGCACGAAAGTACTCATGCACGTTGCATCCCACAAGAGGCAGCGCCCTCTCTCCAAGGAACCAACGTAAGACCTTCAAGACTTATTTATAATTGTTTACTTAGTAAGTCTATAAAAAGTAGAATAATATTGGTGGAAAATAATAATTTAGCAAAAACGAATAAAGCACCTAAACTTTTACCGAAACAATCCTAAATAACAAATATTAATTTGCAGCTCATCAGTCTCTATAAAGTATCTTAATGTACACTGTGAAACTTGAAAATTAGTTGAACAACCAAAGCTGTAGGTAGAACAAAGTTAGTCGACCCGACGCGCCCTGAGATGAGTCGAATGTCGAGCTTGAGATGTTTTAAAATACACCTGCGTTGCCATCTGGACATACTACAGGCTATTCCACTAGAGATGTTTTATGATTATTATACTAAACGGGACTTATCACGCAAACAATATGTACCTCGACATTGCAGCGGCCGTGGTCACAAGTTAGCTGGCCCTATACTACGAAGCGCGAAATTCGAACTTCGTTTCATGCCGTTCCGCTCACGCTAATGGTATTTATTACGAGAGTGAGAGGGACCGCACGATCCGAACTTCGAACTTCGAATTTCGTAGTAACCCCCCTGAGTCTTTGGAACTATCCGCTAAAATTTTCGAGTTTCAGTCCTAAGTATGGGGAACCCCCAAAATTTATTGTTTTTTTTTTCTATTTTTGTGTGAAAAGCTTAATGCGGTTCACAAAATACATCTACTTACCAAGTTTCAACAGCATAGTGCTTATAGTTTCGGAAAAAAGTGGCTGTGACATACGGACGGACAGACATACAGACAGACATGACGAATCCATAAGGGTTCCGTTTTTTGCCATTTGGCCACGGAACCCTAAAAAGTTGATGTTGGTGACTTTGCTTCCATATGACTCATATGAAATGCATGCTCTGGATCTGCCTCGATCGCCTACATGAGCTTAGAAAGAAAGAAAGAAAGAAAGAAAGAAAGAAAAACATTTATTCGTGACAACAATAGCATAAAGGCATAAAGATTACAAAATAAAGAAACTAGGTATCACGAAACGGACCCACCTCAGCATAATGCCGGCTCGAGAGCCAGCGCTGGCCTTCCGGTGGGACCGTGTGGCCGTCATTTGCTCGCTGCACGCACACACGATCGGACCGTGTCTATTGTGAACGCAACCATATGATCGTGCAGCTGTACCAACACAAGGGCGTTATATTTTGGCATGGCGTTGACATTGACAACTGACACGGCCGACCACATGAGCAGCAAGCAAAACGATATATAATAAATAAAATATTTTAATTATTGTATCTTTTAACAATTAAATAATAAAAACAAAGAGTGAAAAAGTGAAAAAATAGCAGTGACATAAGACATTTCCAATCAAGACACGCACAACACAATATCAGTGTCATAAAAAATAAAAACAACAAAAGAAAGTTATAAACATGAAACACAAACGTTGTATGTAATTCCAATAAAAATAAAAAATAAATAACAATAATAATAATATCACGGGACAATTTACACGAATTGACCTAGTCCCAAAGTAAGCAAAGCTTGTACTATGAGTACTAGACAACGAATAAACATTCAATGCAGAGTGGACACAATAGAAGTCGTCCACGCTACGTTAAACCACATGACAACAACGTGAAGAAAAATAAGAAAGAAGCCATACAATAAAAACATAATGAGGACGTACTGCTCGGGTATGTACTAAAAACAGCTAGTGTCATGCATCAACGTTTCCTGTTCATTCTGATGTTCATAAATAAACTTTCTGATACCATTCTTAAAACTATGCATGCTTTTCAGGTTCCTGATTGGCGGCGGGATATTGTTCCAGCACTTAGTTGCAGCATAGCGGAAACTTCCACGAAAAGTAGCTGAAGCGTGTTGCGTTGTTACCAGCTGTATACTACATTGCCTAGTTCTGTGTGGTCTTTGACTGGAAAACCATGACTACTTCTCGAACAAATATGAGGGAGCTCTGTGATGTGTTATTCCAAATAGTAAGCTGCATCTTAAGAATGCTATGCTTATTCAAAAATGGTGTTACATGACCCCTTGGAGGAATGTTGAAGTTTTTTTGTTTTGGCTAGTAGCCGGGGACCAAATACTATATCCATATAATTTAATTACGACAATACAAGTGACTCAACCAGCTGCACACGTAGAGTTTCAGATATGAATGGCCTGATTTTGTATAATATTTTTAGTTTATAAAAGCAACTTTTAACAGAACTTGCAATGTGCTTCTCATATCGAAGATCACAGTCAATTAAAAGGCCCAAGTTGCGTGCATCATGTACTCGCTCAATAGGCTCATCCATTAACTTAATATTAATAGCTGGGCCGAGCTTGTTCAATTGTTGTTTACTACCGAGAATTAAATATTTTGTTTTTGTGGGATTAAGTAGTAGGCTGTTCCTTGAAGCCCAAGAAGCTATGTTTGCCAAATCTGTGTTCAGTTTTTGTACAGCACTATCAATTTCTGATGGTTTACAGGATATATAGACTTGTATGTCATCTGCATAAATGTGGTACTTGCAGTGTGCAATGAGTAACCCAACGTCGGCAGTGTACAAAATAAAAAGAATGGGCCCGAGTATCGATCCTTGTGGTACGCCTTTATTGAGACTAACCCTTTGTGAAACCCTAGAGGAGCCATCATTAAGGTTCAGTTTTACATATTGACAGCGATTACTTAAATAACACCGGCGTGAAGCAGCAGTACTCCTGCTGCGTTTCGTACGGTCAGTGAGAGCGCCGGGGGCCCAATACCTCTCCCCCTCCTCTATTCCCTTTCCTTTTTCCTCTCCCTTTGAAGGCCGACAACGCACTGGCATCGCGTAAAGCGTTGCGGGTGTCTATGGACAGTGGTGATCATTTAACATCAGGTGACCCACTAGTTCGTTTGTCTGGCCTCTAAAATAAAAAAATAAAAAAAAATAAAAACTGTCAAACAAAGCCAGTGCGTTTTTGTCAAACCCATAAAAACTCAGTTTGGACAATAAGATATTAACATCCAGGCAGTCGAATGCAAGTCGAAGTCGAAGTCAAGCAGCACAAGTATTGTGCACATTCCTTTAGCCTGAGCACACAACACATTGTCAGTGACGTCAAGCAGGGCGGTCACCGTACTTCTGCCCTTCCTAAATCCAAAAATGCTGGCAAAATGCTGCTATGCTCAAGGTATTTAGTAGCTTAGAAACTTCATTTAGTAGGATTGAATAAACATTACGCATGTCACTGCATGTGCGCCTCTTGCTTGAGGCTTCGTAAAGATGTAAGTGGATAAAAACGCACACGAACGTATAATGAAAAGAGATCAAAAATTATTTACAATATATGGACTTAAGAATTCAATTAATGTTATGGGTATTCGGAGGAGACTTGGCAGAGCTCAGCTTCAGATCGTACCGCTGCAAGGAATGAGTGGACCGCCGCTTCATGAACGGCCAATTCAAAATCAGCCGCGTAGTTCCACGCGCCAGCGTGCAGTAGTTTCATGACTTTTGCCGACGCGCGGAACCGACTGCGGCAAGGGGGGTAAGTAATAGTTCTATCTGGCCGCTACATCACCACAATGCTAAAAAATACGTGGTAGCTTATATTGTTTTGACCTACTTATGATCTCGCAAGCCATATGTCTCTCTGAGTTTTTCTGGAAATTACGTGTGAAACCACATTTGAAATTTACCATGACTTTTAGGTACAGCGAAGGAAAACACCGCGAGGAAACTTATGCACACCTGCGAAGAAATTCAATGATGTGTGTGAAGATCGCAATCCGCACTGGGCCCACGTAGGAACTACAGCCCAACCTCTCTCATTCGGAGAGGAGGCCTGTGCTCTGCTGTGGGACGTATATATAATTGATGTATTCTTCTCGTGAAAAAATACGGATAACTCGCGTCTATGATCGAGTTTAGCTCGACATGTTTGGTTGGGGTAATCCGTAGCCATTCTACCCAGTAGCATAGTATAAGTTTTTACTTCACCAAATACTTCTCGATCGCGTTTACGTAAAAATTTCAATTCTATGGAAACATGGAAGCGCGCGCGCGGAGACGCTGTCCATGTTTCCCTAGTAATTGATTTTTTTACGTAAACGCCATCGAGAAGTATTTGGTGAAGTAAAAACTTATACTAAGCATACAGAGCCACACGTCACGCAGAGTTGAGTGCGCGTTTGGCAGCCGCCGTGACGTGTGGCTCTGGGAAGAAGGGCTACTGTAGCCCTAGTACTGAAGTCTGTATGCTTAGTATAAGTTTTCCTTCACTTCAATACTTCTCGATCGCGTTTACGTAAAAATTTCAATTCTATGGAAACATGGAAGCGCGCGCGCGGAGACGCTGTCCATGTTTCACTAGTAATTGAATTTTTTACGTAAACGCGATCGAGTAGTATTTGGTGAAGTAAAAACTTATACTAAGCATTCTGTAACAGACTACGAGGAAGGGCTACATGTCTATAGCTAGACTCGATCATAGACGTGAGTTATCCGTATTTTTTCACTATGAGGGAGTCTCACGGTAGTTTTATGTTCAAAATCGATGTACCTACTCGTGTTCAACACGCGTCGGTTCATGGAAAACTGTACCAAATTAACGTTACTATCGATATTGGACTATTGATTTGCAACACTAATAAACAGATGTCTTAAAAAAATTTTAAAAAAAATTAACTTTATTAAAAATTACTTTGATATTCAAAAGTCAAGCCCAAAAGTCAAGTCAAGTATCTTTCCTACCGTGTCTTGACCGGCTCTGTAACGTGCTAGAGTTTATGATAACTTATTATGTACCGACGTAGCCTGTCGTAACAGCTGTTGCTGCTCCTTATTATTAATCTGCTCAAGTTGTATGAGTTTTGCAAGTTAACGAAGAGTTCTGCTTTAGACAATGAGAATCGTAATGGAGCTATTACACTGTTCAGTAACATAAAGGTATCTACACCGTGTTTTTTTTTTTAATTCCGTTAACTTTAAGGGAAGATTATTCAGGTCAAAAAGACTTAATTTATCGAAGAAACTAGTGTCTTACTCTTACTATTTTTGTGATATTCAATAATTGACCATCAACTTTTTTTTGGAAATTTCTATTTACTCCTTTACAAGTAACTCTGTAATCTCTAGTTAGTGAAACCATGATTTTGCAGTAATTAGATAAACTGTTTATCATAGTGCGTATGTGAAAACCAAAAAAAAAAAGTATTTCTGTCACCCAGGGGAAATACCACTATTTTCATACAAATTTTGGGGACAAAATTGTCCCCTGGGTCACCTATGAAACAGAAGCTAAACAGAATAAAATAAATATGGCACTAAAACAATTACTTTGCTCACCCGCGACCTTACAATAGTTACGTTTATGCAAGAAATGTGCGTTCATGCAGTTCCTCCACCTCCACACTGTACGAACACACACAAATCACATAAACCCAACCATCACCACCACCAAGCTACACTGACGCGTTTCGAACTCAACCAGAGCTCATCTTCAGAGTTACCACAACCGTATGCTATGCTACCAAACGTTAAACTCCGTGGTAACTCTGAAGATGAGCTCTGGTTGAGTTCGAAACGCGTCAGTGTAGCTTGGTGGTGGTGATGGTTGGGTTTATGTGATTTGTGTGTGTTCGTACAGTGTGGAGGTGGAGGAACTGCATGAACGCACATTTCTTGCATAAACGTAACTATTGTAAGGTCGCGGGTGAGCAAAGTAATTGTTTTAGTTCATTAATATGGACCTCCGCAAAGTAACGCCTGATTCAATAAATTATAAATATGGCAATTACACCACCATAAACTTTAAATAAGGAAAAATAATCAGTTTTTTAATTATTTAGGTTTTCATAGAAAGTAGCAGAAAATCGTTTACAAAAAAAAGTTGATTGACCCAATTAAATTTAATGGCTGAACCAGTGTTAAAGGTCGTTCATTACGTCCTATTATTATTTATCTTTTAAATTTCGTCATAAAGAGTTCCTAAACACATTCATAAACACACACACACTCCATAAGCAAACTATCTACCACTGAGCTATGTGTTGGCGTGTGCTGTCATGGATGAAATTTAAACTTTGTCAGAATCATAATTGACACTAACTTTTGTGTAACTCTTAAGCTGCGTACGGACTGCGCGCACTCGGGTACGCGTACCCGGGCTTGCGTGTCCTGGAACGCCATGTCCGTACGCCATGTACGCGTACACTGTACACGTACACGTACACGTACTGTACACGTAAACGTACACTGTACGCGTACATGGCGTGCGGACATGGCGTTCCAAGACACGCAAGCCCGCGTACGCATACCCTACGCGAGCCCGGGTACGCGTAACCTACGCGAGCCCGGGTACGCGTACCCGGGCTCGCGCGCCTTTCCGTACTTGCAGCTACGCGTACACGTAGGGAAACGCGTACCGCGCGAGCTCGGCTCGCACTGGCTCGCAGCGAGCCGCCGTTTGTCGGTTTTTGGTCGCGCGTCAAAGCGATCGCGTGCGCCCTGGTACGCTGTACCTATTTAGACTTGTTACAGATTTATTATATGTATAGATGAAAAACTAAAACTTTTTTTTCGGTTTTAACAAAAAACAATATACCAGGTAGTTTCTAACAATAACAATGTACCGAGTAACGTGTCGAATTTAACGGAAATATAAAAAAAAACATGGTGTAGGTAGTATACATATATTTTTTGCTACAAGCTCATAGTAGAATACACACTGGAGCAGCAGGGACGAATCGCTGTGCCCATTGGTTTCTATGTAAGTATTTCTATGAAAGCAACGCATTGTTCGCTACGGGATCAAATCAGGAATGAGGAGATTCGTAGAAGTACAAGGGTCACCTACATAGGCAAACGAACTATCTCGTTGAAATGACAAATGAATAACAGATGGCCGTTAGGGCCGGAAAGTTCTCGAATTGAGACCTTGGACTGGCAAGCGCAGCATGGAACGTCCACCAACGAGATGGACGGATGTCTTGGTAAAGGGAGCTGGTTTACGGTGGATTCAAACCGCTTCCAAACGTAATGGTTGAATCCTGCGACTGAAATAATAATGATGGATGACATAGAATCTAATAGCGTCGCGGTGACACTTCGGCTGCTCCGTAATAGCCGCATTGACGTTTCCCATTTTTCAAAAGGTACTAAGAATATAATAACTTGTCTTGATAAAGATCACTTTAATAACTGACGAAGATTTTTGGGTAGGTACTAGGTATGTAAGTATTACAATACCGAAGTACGAAAGACCGAATGTATTAAAACATGTATTAAAACATCGTTCAATTTTTTAAAACGGCATCATACAGAAACCATTGGGTTAGGTTAGGTTTGTTTTATAACAATCTTAAAAAGTTAACGGTTTCAGAAAAAAATCGTGTCGGTCTTTTGACCCATTCGATGTTTTAATACATTCGGTCTTTCGTACTTCGGTATTGTAATACATACCCTATGTAATCATATTTCAACTATACACTGATAATACCTACAATGAAACCTGCGATGCTAAAGGGAATTCGAGTAAATAGGATGTTGCCAATCGGACCAGCTCCAGGGAGTTACACATTGATCTCTGCCCTAATTAGGTGGAATAGATACCTAGTGATCTATTGGTTAAATTACCATAGGCTACTTTTTGACCCGGAAAAGGGCAAAGTTGTCGCGGGAAGCAGAAGAACTAGCGAACAAGCGCTCATCATCATCCTAGCCTGAATAAATCCCACTCCAAGGCGCAGGCCTCCTCGTAGGTAGAATGAGAGAGCTTGAGCCGTAAATCCCACACGGGCCCCGTGCGAATTGGAAACTTCATATACACTATGAATTTCTTCTCAGGTGTGCGCAGGTTTTTTCACGGTGTTTTCATTCACCGTAAAGCTCATGGCAGATTTCAAATGTAATTTCGCACTTAAATTCCGAAAAACTCAGACGTGCAAGCGAGGGCTCGAACCCACGACCTTCTACTTAAGTTAAGAGGCCATAGGCCAAACCACTAGGCCAGAGCTAAAGCTAGTTTAACATACATCTAATTAATAGACATCATCATAATAAAGTCGCGAAATTAAAATATGCCATTAACGTTCTCTGAAGTATTTATAAACTTCGCTCAAATAATTTGAAACTCAAAACCTCCACTTGCCAGAAATTAGGTCAACGTACAAAAAATCGGCGGAAAACCTGAGCCGCTGCATCAAAATTTCACCTCTGAAGCCTGGCGGCGACACAGTTGCATGCCGACACTAGGGTTTCCTTCACCCGTTAGTGTTGCCATATGGTTAAATTTATGAAATTCTAATTAATTTTAGAGGCCTTCCGTGGACCATGCATATAGTGGTAAAATACTAGGTAAGCCCTCTTCCAAAAGCCAGTGGTTAAGTTTTTATAAGAAAAAGTAATTTAAATACTTACATAGTTTGGTTTAGTGTACATGGTGAGTACGTACAACACTTGGATGAACAGCCAGATTTGATTTCTGGAGCCTAGCTTTATCTTTTCTGGGACTAGTTACGGTATGTTTACCTAATACAAAAATCTTACACTAAATACTACTTTTCACAGAAGTACCTACCGTATCGGGTGGGGCCGTGAAGCGTTATGGTCGCCGTCCCGTGTGTTACCAAAATCTAAGGTTTATGTCTATAAACTAAAACTACCTAATTACAATTCTTCGACCGCACACCACACCACGCGTGGTGGTCACTAGGATTTATAGTTGACGGACGTACCCCTACTTTTCACCGAAATACCGTAAACCTTGTGTAAGTCGCCTGGCAACACTGCCCCCCTCGCCAGGGGGCGTCATTGTGCTGTCACAGGTGAGGTGAGAGCAGACGGGTCGTGGAGGCCTATTCTGCACGGGACAACGACCGCGAAAAGCGCTTTGAAAAAAAATAGACTGTCATTAATTTTACAGCACTTTGTGATTATGCCTCATTTTAGTTGTAATCTTTTAAAGAATGATTAGGTGTTGCCCGCGAGTCCGTCTGCGAAGAATTCGTTAATCGCTGTCCCGCGGGTACTACGCATTTTTCCATGATAGAAACTATCCTATGTCTTTTCCAGGGTTTCGGTCTTGTGGTTTAAGAGGGTTTATACCTGCTGAGCTGGCAACGTTGCATTTTTGATAGTTTTTCTCGATTATTCCATAAAAATTGAATGAAAATTAAAAATGTTTTGTGTACAAATTGTTCTAATATATAAGTTAATGTGTCTACTGCAATAATAATTCGTGATAAGACATTTACTTTCTTTAAAAACCGTTAGGTAATAATTTGTTCGTTTTTAAAGAAAATAAAAGTCTATCACGAATTATTATTGCAGTAGACACATTAACTTATATATTTGAACAATTTGTATACAAAACATTTTTAATTTTCATTTAATTTTTATGGAATAATTGAGAAAAACTAACAAAAATGCAACGTTGCCAGCTCAGCAGGTATAAACCCTCTTAAGCGTGAAGAGGTAACACTTAAAAAGACAGACAGACAGATAGATAAGACAGACAGGCACACAGAAATACTTACGCACTTATAATATTACCTAGTATAGATATGATCTAGTCTTATTTCTAAGTGGCTTCTTAATGATGGGCATTTAGATTTTATTTTGTTTTTACAGGGTGCTAAATCATTTCAGCTTTTAGATTCATTTTTTGTACAAAAAAAGTAGTTTTAACAAAATGGATGTTTTGTCTATCTGGCAAAGGCAAATGTCAAATAACGCTTAGTAGGAAAAGTAAAGTACGTAACATTAATAATTAAGTTTATTGTTATTATATTAATATGGGAAAGTTACAAGCAAACGGTAGTCTGTCTGCAAAGTTTGAAACCTGTCGTCGTCGACACCATCGGACAGGGAAATTCGTGTTCAGGTATAATTTCATAGATAACTATTAACAAAGTTGGCACGTCACAACAACCGCTCTACATGCAGTTGTTGCACAATAACCAAATAAGCTGTGAGATTGTTGCAAAACTTCAAGACCGTTGAAACTGGAATACTTAATATGCGTTATTTTTTAGTAACAGTTTGGGCCGAAAATTTCTCGAACGGAGATTACGGACTGGCAAGCACAGCGTGGGACGTCCACCAACAAGATAGACGGATGATTTGGTAAAGGCCGTAGGTTCAAGAAGGCTGCAAGCCGTTTTCAACCGTAACGATTGGGTATCAATAAGGAAGGTCTATGTCCAGTAGTAGACGTCCTACGGCTGAAATGATGATGATGATGATGATGATTTTTTTAACAAGAAGTAAACGTATACAATGTGAGATTAAAAGATTCGACATTACTTGACTAAGTATTTCGTACTCTTCTCCTAAAATTTTAACTCAGCAAAAAGCTACCACAGAGCTCGCGAAACATGAAGACACACAACATTATTTTAGGCCAACTTAGAAAAAACGAGCAACACTGCCTATTTCCGTTATGATAACAAACATCGTCTGTAAAACTTGATTGTTTGTAGCAAAGCCTACAATTAAAAAGTAGAAAAATATTTCTCATCAAAAGCATACAAACAAATAGCTAACTCCAAATTTTGTGGTAGATTGACAACTGATAAACTTTCAACCACTTTGTTGTTCGCAAAAACAAATTTGTCATTACCCAAAGATCTTAGGAATAATTAGGCGTAAGAATGACGGACGTACGGACTGAAATCATTATTAATTGTTGCCGTAACTTTGTTCGGTAAACAACTAACTCGACCTCATCAATCACAGTGCCTCACGCAGATTCGGAGGCAGTCACTTTTGTATGGTAAGTATCGATAACTTTGAGTATATTTGTTGTTGGTAGGTACTTAGAACCAAAACCGTATTTAAGTAACTCTTTTTCACATTTGTGTAGAACGAATGAAAAAAAATACTCAAGTTCTTTATGTTGTTAAATCTGGACTAGTGTTAGTAGATAGTTCCGTGCATTTTGACACTAACCCTGCATAAGCACGAATTAGCGGCTTTAGGTATGTCATCTTTAGGTACGGTACTTAATTGGAACATGATTTTTAGATTTAATGGAGGCGTCTTATAACAAAATATTTGAAACCATCGACCAACTAGGTACATTCCAAGCTCACTCATTCTGAGAGGAGGATAATGTCCAGCAATTTATAGGCCAGAGAAGACCTCTGGTAGAACCAACTGCTTACTGGTACTTACTGCTTTCTCAGAAAGTATAAGGTAACAAAATCCATTTTTCCAGCCATGTAAGTCCAGTTCAATTATGACATTATTTTCTGCGCCGACATGTGTTGTAGTGATGAGCCTACGGCGCTCGAACAATCCATCATGGCCGCCGTCAGAAATGATTACGATAATAAATGGTACGGAAATACTGTGGCTAATGAAATTGCTGCTTCCGGCTCTTTCTGAAAGTGCTTTATACAAATTTTCTTTGACAATCGGGAAATTGCAACAGCCGATAGTAAAAATAAATTATCCTTATTGAATATGAGAACACCAAATTGGCTCTACGTACTGGTTTTAGTTTATATGACAGTTTTTTTTTTCAGTCCATCTTCTCAACTACACACCAATTCTCTTACTACATACCAATATCGTCGGTGAAACTTCAATACCGCAGCAGTTAGTATTATTATTTTACCTCACGAGACTTGATTGTAGTGCTGTGCTGTAAGTGGGGCTGACGATGTAGCTCGCTGGTTCAGTAGCACCCTGTTGACTCTGGCGTTGAATAGCCCTAAATTACACCGCCTATTCGTGTTTGAATACATATATGTAGTATAGCAACATCTCACTTCTGTTTATTCGCCATAAACAACCATGATTTCACCAGCGCTCTCAGCGTCGGAAGTGAGCCTTTATGGCAATAGCCGTTGGCCGTTACTGCACATTGTTCATACACACCATTTTAATCAATCCACCCCACCCCTCCCCGCTCCAAACAAATATCTATAAACAGGGGAACATCTAACGTTCTTCAGAGCTCCATATATACTGGTCAGGTTATGAGCGTACCGCGTTTAAGCTCCCATTTTATTTAAGGCAGCCTGCCAATGAACAGGCACGAGATAACGGCCGATGTTCGGAAAACTAGCGCAGCAAGGCAATTAAACAGAAACTGCGGTATTACGATACCCCCGGTATAACGCCTTTTTTCCGTGCGAACACTGGCAACTAGGCAATGAAACTGGAATTTGATTACCCGTGAAAAGCAAATTGAGACAATAATGAAAGATTGAAGAGAAAGATACTGAAAGTTTGCATATTGATGTGAAACAAATCTAAATTTTATATTAAGATACAAACAATATCACTAACTTACAAATCCAAATTATTTTTATAGGTACAGTCTTTGTATAAACTTGGTTTAAGTTTCTGATATTTTATGTGAAAAATGTCTGTAGTGCCTTCTATTTTTATTTTGTTCGAATCAAAGAGTAGTGAAACAGGCCTAAATACCTATTTAGAAATTTTGTAAAGAAATATTTCGTATCTCGTAATATTTCGTTTTCGTATCTGTAACTTTATTCCCTGTATTATTACTCATCATGATTAAATTTCTTCTATTAATACTTACTCATGGTCATTGTGGAAAATTATAAACTTTCTTGCCAAATTTAATTATCAAATTAGAGCATAAGAACGCAGTCCTTTGTAGCTAAAACAATTAAACTAAACTTGACTATAACCCTAATGAAACCGTGTTACCTACCTGCCTAAGTTTCCTCCCATGCGAAACGTCTGGTATGCACATCGCAAAACACAGTTCCTGCTACGCCTTTGGCCACTCAGTACAAATTCCACCACACAATTATTACCCCGTTAACATATTTTATCGCATACAGACTCTGCTATCGATTTTGCAAGTTATTTTGGTTGGGGCTAAAACGAGCTCCAAACGAGCTGGGTCAACGGGCGAGACCGGCATTTTCTAATATCAGCATTGTCTGCATCGAGATGGAACATTTACCCATCCGCAACAAACAATTCAACGGCTCTATCCAGTGCTTTAAGAAAGCCGTTTTCATTATTTAACGCATCGAAAAGCGACTTTTCACCTCTGGACCGATTACTGAAATCATATCACTTGAAAATATCTTTCAGAAAGCTGTGAAAAAATTGTGCTGATAACACACAAATCATAAATACGTCAATTTATTTCGGCTCCATTGAAAATGTGGTCTGATTATCATCATCACTAATTTCATCCATTCATTCATTTATTTTAGCCATTCGTGTGTTTTTACGATTGCACCCTGTCCGTGTGCCCTATTAGTGCTTGTGCCCAACATAGAATATCAATTTGGTTTTGAAATACATTTTTGAGTTCCACTACATGGTCCCCTAGGGCATCCAATTTATTCCTTCTTTTAAACATGCATACCTACCTACTAATCATGCTTTATTATTTGTTTAATTTACAATTAAGTACCTTCAACTAAAAACATTTTTTTACTTTAAATTATGTTCAATTGCGTGCATGCCTTATAGGTAAGTAACTGGGCGACCGAGCTCCGCTCGGGCTGAAACTCGGTACCAAGCGTTTTCCCAGAGATAAGACCCACATACCAAATTTCATCGAAATCGTTGGAGCCGTTCCGAGATCCTGATTATATATACTAGCGGACCCGACAGACGTTGTCCTGCATGAACCTGGATACCGACTGCAGCGTCATCTGCCGGGCTGATTTGTGAATCTAAACCATCCAGGGCGCCACCCAAACGCATACAAAAAAAATCATTCAAATCGGTCCAGCCGTTTAGGAGTTCAGTGACAAACACACGCACAGTGGAATTATACAGGGCTATTTGTAATTCACTGACATCCTCTTGACCCTGAATTCCTATCACTCAAACAAATGTTTTTTGCTTTACGACTTTTTTAAATGAAGCACTTTTTTTCCCATACACAGAGTATCGTAAAAAAAATAGTTAAAAAAAACTAAAAAACACGCTTTAAAAAAAAACAACTAAAAAATAAAAAATAAATTTTAATAAATTTCAATTCACTATTCTTATAGTGCAGTAAAAAATCTTAATAAGCAATTATTATATTCTTATATCCAGATCAAAATTTGTAAACAATTAGTAGTTTAAAATATTTTATGTTAAGAAAAGCGTGGGGTGCATGGTGTCAATTGTCAAGGATTATTATTTTGATAACATCTTAAAAAGCACCCCACGCTTTTTTTACAATAAAATATTTCAAACTATTATTATTTATTTTATCAATATTTAGAATTGTTTACAAATTTTGATCTGGATATAACAATATAATAATTGCTTATTAAGATTTTTTTACTGCACTATAAGAATAGTGAATTGAAATTTATTAAAATTTATTTTTTATTTTTTAGTTGTTTTTTTAAAGCGTGTTTTTTAGTTTTTTTTAACTATTATTTACTTTCTATTTTTTAGTTGCATTTTTTCACAGTGAGAGTTTCCATGTGCTAAAAAGAGACACTAAACGGTTTTTTGCTCGTTTTAAATAGAATCAAGCCATCTTATACTTGGTCTTTGGTGCGCGCGCACTGCTCTACACTACTAAACCTAAACCTCTTTCTTTCTAACTTTACCCCCCACCCCATTCCCCCCCCTCCACCCCGCCACCTACCCCCCTTCCAGCTCCATCATCAGACCCTTGTTACCATCTAGGACCAAAGTACTCATCAAAACGAATCAAACGAGCCCAAACTCGATGGGGTTGTTTCGTTTTATTGTGGAGTGCCTTTGGCCATCTTCCAGCTCCATCATCAGACCCTGGTTACCATCTGGGATCAAAGTACTCGACAAGACGAATCAAAAGAGTCCAAACTCGACGGGGTTGTGTCGTTTTATTACAGAGTTCCTATGGCCACCATCCAGCTCCATCATCAGATCAGCTCCATGTTACCATAATATTGCATTGTCATCCAATTTACACATACGTGCAAAATTTCAGCTCAATCGGACACCGGGAAGTGGGTCAAAATCGCGCCCTAAGGAGTCGGTTACAAACATACAAACAAACATACTAACTAACATACAAACATACAGGTGAAGCTAATATAAAGCGTGTAATAAAGCGTAATCTCAAATTTTCAAAACGTTATTACACCAAAAATATTAAGTTATGACAAAAGCCGTAAAACAATAGTACATTACTGCAGAGGCCGGGACTTAAGGGGTTGCCGGTCGAGTATCTAAGTTGACGGCCGAGTGGTACACGAGGCCGGCATGATACGAGGCCGGCAACCCCTGTTCCGGCCGAGGCTTGTATAGTGCTTTTCTCAAACATGCACCATCACCATCATCATCATCATCATCATCATCATCGTCGGCATCATGATGATAATGATGATGATGGTGATGATGATGATGATGATGATGATGATGGTGATGATGATGATGAAAAAAATAATTTTATCGGTCCAGTTTTCGAGAAGAAAACAGGGGATTACGAAATGCTGTTTTGATCAATTTTACGCGCCTATTAACGGTCTGAGCTGCAGTTGTCCCGCTCTCGCTGTACTGACACCGAGGGGTTCGGGCGTGACAGCGACATTTCATTAAAATACCTATTTCTCAAAAGTCTCTCAGCCATCGTACCCATGTTTCTATACATAAGTACTACCTTTTACAAGGCCGTTGTCTTATCGCTACCAACTCCACTCCAATCTAATTATCATTTTGATACTTAATACACTTGTTTTGTTTTTCGCTGGTTTGTATGTTATCGGCGTCCGGTGGTTAGGACCCTTACTTAGCTAGTCCGAGTCTCGAAGTTTCGGTCCTTTGGGGCCTAAGTTTGGACCTCACAACTCGACGACCTTCAACTAATGGCTTTGTATAGCAGAGGTCGAACGTTAAGCTATTTCATTGAATTGAAAGCCGATAGTGGGGCCGTTAGTTCGGCAATTCCGAAAATGTGGGTGTATGTCGCATGTAAAGCAAAGTCATATTTAGGTAATTGGATTTGTCTATTTTTTTTAATGTATAGTAAATCAAAAACCATTTCGAGATAAATGCTTTTTAACACTTTCGCGCGAGCACCTCACCTCATCAGAAGTACTTGCTAGGACACACTGTTTTTCCATATAAAGGAGAATGACGTTCATATGCGTACTATTGATACACAGAGCTACGGTTCTTTTTAAGTATGAAACAAACGACTAATCACGTCAACGTTTATAAACGTTCCTCCATAATTATACGTTAAATGTTATGTTCGTTATTGAGCAAGCAACGTTTAATCACGTGGGGGTGTTGAGAACAGGCAGCGTCCAGTGACGTTGTGCGTGTACGTGGACTCACCTGTATACTAGGGGCGTTCAATAAAAAGTGAGAATGAGTATGTTATAAACAACTTTTACTAAATGTCATTTTATTTTTCGACATAGTCACCTTTTAGCATAATACACTTAGTATATCTTTTTTCTAAACTTAAAATTCCATTTTTAAAAAAGGTCTCATCTTGAGTACTTCAAAAATCTTGTACTGCAGCGACTACCGCATCGTCGTCTTCAAATTTCTGGCCTCTCAGGTATTGTTTCAATCTCGGAAATAGGTAAAAATCACTGGGAGCGAGATCTGGTGAATATGGAGGATGCTTAAGGATATCGAGCCCAGCATCACGAATTGCAGCCATTGCAACGGCGGACTTGTGTGCCGGGGCATTGTCCTGGTGGAACAGCACAACTTTCGAGAGTTTACCTCGCCGTTTTTCGCGGATCTCATTGCGCAATGTTGCTATTTGTTTGGCGTATAAAGTGCCCGTAATAGTGGCTCCATGCTCGAGATACTCAATCATTAATACCCCTTTACCATCCCAAAAAACAGAGCCCATGACCTTACCGGCAGATGGGTTCACCTTGAATTTCTTCGGAGTTGGAGATGATGGCCTTTTCCATGTCATAGACTGTAGTTTCGTTTCAGGGTCGTAATGATGGAGCCATGTTTCGTCCATTGTTATAAATCGCGCCAAAAAAAGTTCCCGGTCTTGCTGCTTCAGGTTCAAAGCTTCAAAGCAAAATTTCTAGTCTAGTTTGTTTTTGCGTGTCAGTAAGCATTCTTGGTACCCAACGCGCACATACCTTTTTCATACCCAAGCGTTCATGTAAAATATTATGCACGCTCCCCGTTGAAATCTTTACATTTTCAGCAATAAAACGAACTGTGACACGACGATCCGCCAAAACTGAGTTTTCGACTTTTTTCACAATTTCTTCAGTTACTGCTGTAGTAGGGCGTCCGGAGTGGGGGTCGTCCATTGTCGATGTTCTTCCACGTCTAAATTCGGCGCACCAACGTGCGACTGTCGAATACGGAGGAGCATTAGACCCTAAAGTGTCCCGCAAATCCAAATTGACTTGGTCCGTAGAAAATTTTTTCAAATACAAGTATTTGATAACGGCGCGCAGTTCAATTTTCTCCATTTTCGCTAACGTACTCAATAGCATTGCAAGGAAATTACCGTATATTTTTTTAAACAAAAGACAGTTAGTTTTTTTTTCATATCAATCAGCTAGATAGATAAGCTTTACCGGCCAGTATTTAATTTCGTAATATTAAAAGAGTTTGCATCTCATTCTCACTTTATATTGAACGCCCCTCGTATGTGTGAGTGAGACACCTCTAGAGAACTCAAAAACATCGACTCTGTGTGGCGCTACAGATTCCGAATTGTGATATGTTGTGACACAATGATGTAGTTATAAGATTTTAGTAAGACCAGAGGACGTTCTAAAACGTTGTAGGCGTAGAGGAATTTTTTTGGATGGCGTGATTAGACGTTGTGTCACAACACTTTAATCATTATGTGCCGTCTAGCGACGGTGCTTGCGCGAAAGTGTTAAACCGTTCTCTCTTATTATGCTTGTTTCCTGCAGTGGGACGTTTATGATGAGGATGAAGAATAGAAGAAGTCAAGAGTTGTATTTATGCCCACAGAGTCACCCCCATTTTCCTTCCGAAAACACTAGGCAGGTATGTACTTTCATTTGAAGACCGAAAAGGCGACCTAACTCGAGTGAAACTAAAGTACCTTCGAAATGACGCGGGGTTGTAAATAATTATAATTGAAGCATAAAATTATACCAGTAGTTAGCTAAAGGCTCATTTACACGGCATGAGGAATAAGGTGAGTAAGGTAAGGTGGTAAGGTAAGGTGTTAACGTTAACAGAAGAGGCCCCGCCTTAGCATATTAATACCTTAGCCAGTCTAACAACGGTTTCGCTTGCGTAATCGGTTAGATCTGGCAATCGCATTAATTAAAATTCACATGGGAATTCAGAGAAATTAAATAAATATTTTGTGTTTATTTGGCCAAAAATGGTGCAATATAAAGAATAAAAATAAATTAAACTTTAATTAAACGTTGGTTAGCAAATATGCCACTGTTAAATTTATTGAATCAGGCGTTACTTTGCGGAGGTCCATATTAATGAACTAAAACAATTACTTTGCTCACCCGCGACCTTACAATAGTTACGTTTATGCAAGAAAGTTTAACATTTGGTAGCATAGCATACGGTTGTGATAACTCTGAAGATGAGCTCTGGTTGAGTTCGAAACGCGTCAGTGTAGCTTGGTGGTGGTGATGGTTGGGTTTATGTGATTTGTGTGTGTTCGTACAGTGTGGAGGTGGAGGAACTGCATGAACGCACATTTCTTGCATAAACGTAACTATTGTAAGGTCGCGGGTGAGCAAAGTAATTGTTTTAGTTCACTGTTAAATTATATAGAAGAATAACACGTTTATAACTATAAAATTAAAAATTTTAAAAACCCCCAACGCAATTATGTCAGTCGTATGTTTGACATTAAGTCAATGCCCGTTATGCGTCTAAGATCCCTTCCGCAGCTAACAAAAGAATATGAATAGAAAATGCTATGAAATATTGGAAGAACGGAGAGAGTCACTATTTAAATACTTTTAGGATATAGACGATAAACATAAAAAGAGTTCATAATACAAACAACCAAGCAAGATACAATAAAACGAAAGAAAACAGATTCGCCCCTAAGCAGACGTAGTAAAACTTACGAATCTATATTAATTTATAATTAATATATAAAGCTGAAGAGTTTGTTTGTTTGTTTGTTTGTTTGTTTGTTTGTTTGTTTGTTTGTTTGTTTGAACGCGCTAATCTCAGGAACTACTGCTCCGATTTGAAAAATTCTTTCAGTGTTATTTAGCCCATTTATCGAGGAAGGCCATAGACTATATATTATCACGCTAACACCAATAGGAGCGGAGCGGAGCGGAAGAATGTTTCAAAATCGGGGGTTTTTGAAGTAAAACTTCTATAGGCGCTAATCTCAGGAACTACTGCTCCGATTTGAAAAATTCTTTCAGTGTTAGATAGCCCATTTACCGAGGAAGGCTATAGGCTATATAACATCACGCTTACACAAATAGAAGCGGAGCGGAGCGGAAGAATGTTTCAAAATCGGGGGTTTTTGAAGTAAAACTTCTATATCTCGGGAACTACTGCTCCGATTTGAAAAATTCTTTCAGTGTTAGATAGCCCAGTTAGATAGGGCGGGTTGGGAGCGGGCGGGGGGGCGGGTTGAGTGCGGGTTGGGGGCGGCTTGAGAGCGGGTTGAGAGCGGGTGGCGGGGCGAGTTGGGAGCGGGTTGAGGGGCGGGTTGGGAGCGGATTTAGAGCGAGTTAGGGGTGGGTTGGGAGCGGGTTGGGGGCGGGTTGAGAGCGAGTTGGGGGCGGTTTGGGGGCGGGTTGGGAGTGGGTTGGGGCGGCTTGAGAGTGGGTTGGGGGCGGGTTTGGAGCGGGTTGGGGGCGGATTGGGAGCGGGTTGGTTTATTATGAAGTTTCACTTCTTTCGGAAGGATCTAAGGAGAGCCATAATTGATGAAAAAGAAAATTGGATAAAAAAATAAGCTGCCCAAATTACTAATTCCACGCGGACGGAGTCGCGGGCAAAAGCTAGTATTTCATAAATGAAGGAGAAGGTAGAAGAAGATACAATGACATTACATTTCTAACTTTAATAAAAGGCAATTAGAGCCATTTTTTACTGTCAGTCAGATTACTGTATCTCAAAGTAAATTTAAATTGTGTGTGTTACATTAATCATAGGTTACTTCTTTAACCTATACATTATTTTACACTGCCGTTTTTATTCGTAATTAATTTATGCATCAGTGTAAAGAACATTTTCTGCAAAAAAAACACCGTAAGGGACAGACGATTTTGTGAACTACTGAAAGCAGCTTAATTTTGTTAAAACCATTGAAAACAGAAGAAAATTTCATTAAACTTTGTAATTGGTGTAATTATTACAGCATTTAAAATAGCACAAATAAAGCTTATTTTCAAAAATAAAATGTTGTTTTTGGCTCTACTGAAAAATGAGCATATGTCCCTTACAGCAATTCTTATCTCCACAGACGTTATACTAAGCATACTGAAGCTGATTGAGAGAGCACGGTAAATACGAACTTTTCCGAAAAAGTACGAAGGAAAATCATTTTGCACTACATCTGTCTGTACTCATATCAAATGATATTTCTTGTACTATGTAAATAAGACTTAAGGCGTAAAGGTACGCAGATGGTTCGCGACGGAAAACACGAAATACCTACCATTACGTAAGCATGTCGTTATAAGACATATTTTAATTGCTTCTCATAAGGTACGCAATAAATTTGCTCGGCGGGGAACAAAGGATTTCTTGCCGTTTGCCAATACGGGTATAAAACCTGCCTTAAGTATTTCTTGGAGAAAAGGTCGTCGTAACTTATTTTCTGTTACAAAAACAATTTTTGAAGCAAAGGGTAGTTAGCTGTGAAGTTTATTTTTCATAGAAAGTGACGACGCGCTCTTTTATAACAGTAAATACTTAAAACAAGCTAGCTATGAAGTATCTTTTTTTTTGTACTTATTTTTTCAACTTCATTTTTTTTATTACTTTTACGGTCATCCCGTGAAATCATACATTTCGTACTAAATACAAACTGAAATATAGATGCACAGAAAAAACCCCAGAAAAAAGACCAATGCTGGGAATCGAACCGAAATCCGAAATCCGAATCGAAAGTTCCGAAGGAGTGTTAAAATCTCTCGATGAGGGTGTAACATAGATGTGCGTTTGTCACTGCATAAGGTGATGATTTAGCAGATTGAAATGTATGATGTATAGGAAAGATTCGTGTCTAATCTCTAGACCAGTGGTGGTGTAGGGGTATGGCACGCGGCACGGAATGCTGAGGACCTGGGTTCGATTCCCAGCATTGGTCTTTTTTCTGGGGTTTTTTCTGTGCATCTATATTTCAGTTTGTATTTAGTACGAAAAGTAAATACTTAGGTACCTATCCATTTATTATTGGTCTAAACCTATCTATATAACTAGTTGACTACGGAACCCTAAAAAATACATTTAAACGAGCAATTTTTGTATATTTAGTTACTCGTATTTATTTATTTCGAGGAACTCGGACACAGGTCCTATCGTTGAAATGTACCATGTCAATTTTCGGGGATGAATAATCGATCTACCTTTGTGTTGTGTTGTCTATGTGTTTAAATTTTAGTCCGAGAGAAACTTAGTCGCTCAACTAGGTATTTATTTTATTGTACCTAGGTAAAACTTAAACACTCGATGGTGAAACTTAAATATGGCATGGCATATTGTTTCACTTGTCCAAAGAGGCGGAGACGTTCGAATGTCACATCACGTCTTTCTTTTTTTTTCACAGTAGAATACACCGTACAAGAATTAATCAAACCATCATAAAAAATTGTCGTTTTGTGTTATACAGTTACATATCTACCTAAATACGGAAAAATTAACAGTAGGTAACGAAGAGGCAAAAATAAAGCAGAATAATTAAAAGCCTCGCAGTACGGAGTACACATCTCAGGGTTTCCATGCATATTTTCATAAAAAGAATAAATTTATTGTACTTCGGATTTTTCAGCAACAGAAATGGCTAAACAATCTTGGCACGACTCTTTATTGAAAAATACTGTGATATAATAATAAGTACCTAACAGCAATACTTACACTCTAATTCTTTGGGTTGTCTTTTAAGTAATTAAATTTCGGTTTGACATAAATAATTGGGCATTTATTCGAGCGTTTCAACCCCCTCATTCATCTGGTCACATTTTATTTAAGAAATGACAGAATATTCTTATACAAATTACACCTCTATAATATACAAAAGCCCCCATCAAAATCTACAGCCATTTCTTAAAAAATGTGACGTAATAATTGAGGCGGTTAAACCGCTCGAATAAACGCCCTATTGATAATTATTGTTAAAAGAGCCGTGGTGGCCTAGTGATTTGACCTTTGCGTCTCAAGCAGAGGGTCGCGGGGTCAAATCCCGGCTCGCACCTCTAAGTTTTTCTGAATTTATGTGCGAAATTACCTACATTTTAAATTTATTCAATGGCGTGTGTGAAGTTTTCAATCCCCACTGGGCCTGCGTGGGAACTAAGTACGGCCCAACCCCTCTCTTTCTAAGAGGAGGCCTGTGCCCTGCAGTGGGATGTATATAGGCTGGAATGATGATAATTATGATGATATTGTTATGGTTTCTTACACAATAATCACAACACGATTCTTGAGCCACTTGCCACTCCTCATGATTTGGCTGTGTAATTTCTATTTGGATCATTAATGGCAATATTTTTGCCATCTACACTACTCGGCTAAATGATGATTATGATGAACATTAATTAGGTGGCTTAACATTCTCGTGGTGTGGTAGTACAGTCGGAGGCATAAATATCTCAAAATAAATAATCAACTCGTGACCACGTCTGCTGCAATGTGGCCGAAACGTCGAGGTAAATATTGTTCGCGTGATAAGTCCCGTTTAGTGAAAATCACCAAAATTTAAGTAAGTAAGTAATTTATTTGCAGAAAAAATAGTGTACAATAAGATAGTGAACAGGAAATAATGACACAACTATTCCACTACACAGTAGCATGCAAAAATTCAAAACACAAAGCACTTAACACATTACACATGCAAGTGACTTATAATTTAAAAAAAAAAAAAAACTTTAAAAACTATCCCTTGCAAGACAGGAAATCCTTAATGGTGTAGAATCTTTTCTGTAGTATCCAATTATGCAATGTTCGTATACATACCCTATAAGGCAGACTAGTTACGAGGGGCGTTCAATATAAAGTGAGAATGAGATGCAAACTCTTTTAATATTACGAAATTAAATACTGGCCGGTAAAGTTAATCTATCTAGCTGATTGCTATGAAAAAAAAACTAACTGTCTTTTGTTTAAAAAAATATACGGTAATTTCTTTGCAATGCTATTGAGTACGTTAGCGAAAATGGAGAAAATTGAACTGCGCGCCGTTATCAAATACTTGTGTTTGAAAAATTTTTCTACGGACCAAGTCAATTTGGATTTGCGGGACACTTTAGGGTCTAATGGTCCTCCGTATTCGACAGTCGCACGTTGGTGCGCCGAATTTAGACGTGGAAGAACATCGACAATGGACGACCCCCGCTCCGGACGCCCTACTACAGCTGAGCAGTAACTGAAGAAATTGTGAAAAAAGTCGAAAACTCAGTTTTGGCGGATCGTCGTGTCACGGTTCGTTTTATTGCTGAAAATGTAAAGATTTCAACGGGGAGCGTGCATAATATTTTACATGAACGCTTGGGTATGAAAAAGGTATCTGCGCGTTGGGTACCAAGAATGCTTACTGACACGCAAAAACAAACTAGACTAGAGATTTGTCAAGAAGCTTTGAACCTGATGCAGCAAGACCGGGAACTTTTTTTGGCGCGATTTATAACAATGGACGAAACATGGCTTCATCATTACGACCCAGAAACGAAACTGCAGTCTATGACATGGAAAAGGCCATCATCTCCAACTCCGAAATTCAAGGTGAGCCCATCTGCCGGTAAGGTCATGGGCTCTGTTTTTTGGGATGGTAAAGGGGTATTAATGATTGAGTATCTCGAGCATGGAGCCACTATTACGGGCACATTATACGCCAAACAAATAGCAACCAGTGATTTCTACCTATTTCCGAGATTGAAACAATACCTGAGAGGCCAGAAATTTGAAGACGACGACGCGGTAGTCGCTGCAGTACAAGATTTTTTAAGTACTCAAGATGAGACCTTTTTTAAAAAGGGAATTTTAAGTTTAGAAAAAGATATACTAAGTGTATTATGCTAAAAGGTGACTATGTCGAAAAATAAAATTACATTTAGTAAAAGTTGTTTATAACATACTCATTCTCACTTTTTATTGAACGCCCCTAGTATTTGTAGGGACATGATTAAATATTCTTATGGCCATGCAATAACAATTTTTCAAAACAGTAATATATT
This sequence comes from Archips crataeganus, assembly GCA_947859365.1. NCBI lineage: Eukaryota > Metazoa > Arthropoda > Insecta > Lepidoptera > Tortricidae > Archips > Archips crataeganus. The sequence continues at coordinate 10,657,222 of OX402062.1, forward strand.
ATTATCTATACAGTCATCGCGTCAAAATATGTAAAAAACAACATTAGGGTACCGTCAATGGCATAGAGTTACAACTACAGGTATAGATATTTTTCACACCTTGGTAACGTATAATATATTTATGACCGTGACTGTACTAATAATTAAAATTTCATGCATACACTACGGAAAAAAGTGAAGAACGTCTCTCTCTAGCAACCCTGGAAGGAATTCCTCGAGCGCAGAGGGCATGAGGAACAATGGTTGCACTCCGCTATTAGCTGCAGACTCACCCCATTGCCATACCTTCATACCTAGATGCCTAAGTAAAACAAAACGTGGAGCTATAGTTGGCTTAAACAAATAAGTACCTACCGAAAATTTGCTGCTACTTCAATGAGCAGATTAAAAAAAACAGCCAAGAGCGTGTCGGACACGCCCAAGTTAGGGTTCCGTAGCAGGTACGAAAAATCTTTACATACTTCATTAATGTGGCTGTTTTGGTCTCATTGCGCGCAGGCCTGTGCCCCGTGTACCACACACTCCAATGTATTGTTAGTTGATCGTCAACTTTGTTTATGATTGTTACTATTTTATTTGCCTATAATTTTAATATTTATTATAATTATACTATCCGTATTAATCATTTAATATTTTTCTAAGGATTTTTGTAAGGGTTTTGTAGGTCAGGCTGTTATTTACTCTTAAACTATTTACTAATAATTCACAAGCAAAATTAGCCGTAATCAATAGTTTTCCTTGTTAATTTGAGATGTTTCGTCCCATCCTGATTTTTTTCAAAAATTTTATACCACCAGCTTAGGTTTTAGAGGGGGAGGGGGGGGGGGCGCTCGATTTTAACAAAAAAATTCACTTTAATGTTGAATATTTCGCAAACCAATCTACAAAAGTACATGCAAAATTACAGCTTTCTAGCCCTAATAGTCTCTATGCTAAGCCGCGCACGTAAGGACAGGCAGACTTTCTTCAACTTCATTTTTTTTATTACTTTTACGGTCATCCCGTGAAACCATATATTTCAAACTAAATACAAACTGAAATATAGATGCACAGAAAAAACCCCAGAAAAAAGACCAATGCTGGGAATCGAACCCAGGTCCTCAGCGTTCCGTGCTGCGTGCTTACCCCTACACCATCACTGGTCTAGAAGTTAGCGACGAATCTTTCCCATACATCGTACACTTCAGTCTGTTATAATCACATTTAGGCAGTGATAAAGCGCATCTATGTTATGCCCTCTACCGAGAGACTTCAACACTCCTTCGGAGCTACCCGCTCACCTGGACCAAGAGATGGCGCTACTAGGCCAACTTTTACAAGTTAAGTATGAAGTATCTTTTTCTATTTATTTTTTTATTTTCTTCAACTTCATTTTTTTTATTACTTTTACGGTCATCCCGTGAAACCATATATTTCAAACTAAATACAAACTGAAATATAGATGCACAGAAAAAACCCCAGAAAAAAGAAGAGTGATGGTGTAGGGGTAAGCACGCAGCACGGAACGCTGAGGACCTGGGTTCGATTCCCAGCATTGGTCTTTTTTCTGGGGTTTTTTCTGTGCATCTATATTTCAGTTTGTATTTAGTTTGAAATATATGGTTTCACGGGATGACCGTAAAAGTAATAAAAAAATGAAGTTGAAGAAAATAAAAAAATAAATAGAAAAAGATACTTCATACTTAACTTGTAAAAGTTGGCCTAGTAGCGCCATCTCTTGGTCCAGGTGAGCGGGTAGCTCCGAAGGAGTGTTGAAGTCTCTCGGTAGAGGGCATAACATAGATGCGCTTTATCACTGCCTAAATGTGATTATAACAGACTGAAGTGTACGATGTATGGGAAAGATTCGTCGCTAACTTCTAGACCAGTGATGGTGTAGGGGTAAGCACGCAGCACGGAACGCTGAGGACCTGGGTTCGATTCCCAGCATTGGTCTTTTTTCTGGGGTTTTTTCTGTGCATCTATATTTCAGTTTGTATTTAGTTTGAAATATATGATTTTCCTTCGTAATTTTTTTTCTTCCCCTCCGATTCAGTTTTCTGCTTACCAAATCGACATGACGCTGGCTTAATCTGTAGAACTAAACATAGACAAAGGGAAAAAAAAAATACACCTAATAACAATAAGCTCAGGATAATAATTCAGTTTATTCAGTATGGGTTCGTACTTCGTATGTATCAAACTCTAAACTTAGAAATTATCTTTGTTAAGGGGTATAATAATCTTTCGCGTGTTATTTTGCTGATTTGGACGTTTTATAGTACTACTCAAACTGTCTCAAACGATGTCGGTGATACAAAGCGCTCTCATTGGTTGAATATTTGACACTTGTCTTATCTGTGTGATTCATTCTTATGTCAAAAATACCTAAGCTAAGCTAAGCAATATTTTACTGAAGTCCGCACCCTTTTCAATCTGTTTCTAGAAAGTATTGGATTTTTACTACAATTAAATAATTAAAATAGTGTAATAATGGGCGATCATTTGCCTGCTTGTGTCATCGATGTCGGTACCGGCTACACCAAGCTGGGGTTCGCCGGCAACAAGGAGCCTCAGTTTATCATTCCGTCAGCCATAGCGATAAAGGAAACGGCGAAAGTTGGCGATCAGAGTACCAGACGCATGACGAAAGCGGTAGAAGACTTAGATTTCTTTATCGGCGATGAAGCGTTTGACGCCACGGGTTACTCTGTTAAGTATCCCGTTCGCCACGGTCTCGTAGAGGACTGGGACCTCATGGAGCGATACATAGAGCAGTGCATCTTCAAATACCTGCGCGCTGAGCCAGAAGATCACCATTTCCTGCTCACCGAGTCACCGCTAAACAAGCCTGAGAATCGTAAATACTTGGCCGAGATTATGTTTGAGTCATTCAATGTACCAGGCTTGTATATAGCGTCACCGGCCTGGCTTGCTCTCGCAGCGTCGTGGAAGGCACGCCCGTCGGCCGAGCGCAGTTCTACCGGCATCGTTGTTGACAGCGGTGATGGTGTCACCAATATAGTGCCTGTTGTCGAGGGCTATGTCATTGATACATGCATCAAACACATTCCTATTGCTGGTAGAAACATCACATCTTTCATCCAGTCCCTCCTCCGCGAACGCGAGGTCGGCATCCCGCCGGAACAAAGCTTAGAAACTGCAAAAGCTATAAAAGAAAGATATAGCTACATTTGCTCTAACATTGCCAAAGAATTTGCCAAATATGACAGCGACCCTGCTAAATGGATGAAGAAATATACTGGTATTAATGCCATCACTAAGAACCCGTTTAGTGTTGATGTTGGTTACGAGAGATTCTTGGGACCGGAGATTTTCTTCCATCCAGAGTTCTCCAATGCGGACTTCACTGTACCACTGAACGAGATGGTAGATGAGGTTATACAGAATTGTCCGATTGATTTCAGGAGGGGATTATATGGCAACATTGTTTTGTCTGGGGGCTCTACAATGTTCCGTGACTTTGGAAGAAGACTGCAGCGCGACATTAAGCGCACTGTTGATGCAAGACAGAAACTCTCTACGATGCTCTCTGAGGGCCGAATTACACCAAAGCCCATTGATGTGCAAGTTATTTCGCACAACATGCAGAGATACGCTGTTTGGTTTGGCGGCAGCATGTTGGGCTCCACACCAGAATTCAATCAAGTGTGCCACACAAAGCAAGACTACATGGAATACGGGCCGAGTAATCTGCAGTAATGTGATAAGAATTCACTAGAGATAAACTACGACAACATGGCCCGCCCCTTCAAATTACTATTTCAATGAGTTCACATCCTTAGTTAAGTACGGAACCCTAAAAACGTAACAAACACACAAACACTTTGGCAAACAAACAAACAAACGTAACAGTTTGGCGAGAATATATATGTAATTCTACTTAAGTTGTTATTAAATTTATAAATAAATTAAAAAAAAAAAAAAAAAAAAACTTACCCACACGTATATACGCACGCATGCGCACATGCAAGTACGAAACTTTTTGTCTCGGAAAAGTAGGAAAGTTTCCCCGGGACATACGCATAACTGATATATTATGGTATCTTATATCAAGAAATCATACACGCACGCAGTAGTATTAGCAGAATATAATTAAAAGATAAAAACACAATAAGTTAAACATAATATCAAGAGACGTAAGGAAAAAACAAACACGATAGTCATTATTTTTCTTGACTGTGACATTGTCACCAACATTTGAAAAAACCATAGACAATATTCTTTTTAATATTTCTAACACTCCTCCTTATTTTCAAATATTTTACATTCTCTTTTGTCTCTTATTCTCTCACACCCATTGCATTTACACACCATCCAAACTTCCCTTTCACTAAAGGTTTGGTCAGTGCATCAGCAACCATGCGACTCGTCTCAATGTAATTAACAGCTATCTGTTTATTTACAATCGCTTCCCTTACAAAGTGGTAGCGTATGTCAATATGTTTAGTACGTTGGTGATGTACTGGATTTTGTGCAATAGCTATTGCCGACTGACTATCACTGAGGATGTTCACACATGTTTCCTCTGTTGCTGTCAACTCTGCTATAAATCTCCTCAGAAATACAGCTTCTCTTGCAGCTTCTGACATAGCCACATATTCTGCTTCTGCAGTTGATAAAGCGATAGTCTTCTGCTTGCTGCTTTGCCAACATATAGCTCCTCCTTGAGCTAAGAAGACATAACCAGTCCAAGACTTCCTATCGTCCTCCTTGCCACCATGACTAGCATCAACATACCCTTGAAACATTCTAGATGTTTTGTTTCGAGAATATACTATTCCATAGCTTTTGGTTCCTTTCAAGTACCGTAGCACTCTTTTGGCTGCTGTCCAAATTTCTTCCGTGTAACAGTTGTTAAACTGACTTAAGAAGCTTACCGTGTGCATGATATCGGGTCTAGTGCACACTGCAAGATACATCAAGGATCCAATCAAATTTTGATATGGAATTCTTTTGTCTGGTTCCAATCCATTCTCCAATTTCTCTAGATGAGAACCAGGGACTGCCGGTGTGGCAACTGCTTTACAATTCTCCATTTGAAACGTCCTAAGGAGTTTCTCTATATACCATTCTTGGTCGATTTTGATCACGTCTCTCGTTTGAGTGATCTGCATTCCTAATATAAGATCAGCCTTACCAAGATCCTTCATTTCAAATTTTGACATAAGGTCTTTCTTCACAATCTTAAGTTCGTTTTCGTTATTCCAAAAGATTAGTAGATCATCTACATAGACCGCTATTATTGTGATCTTAGACTCTTTAGACCTTATGTAGACACACGGCTCGTTTTTAGACTGTCTAAATTGAAGTTTTTTCAACTCACAATCTAATTTGCTGTTCCATGCTCGTGGAGCTTGTTTCAGCCCATAAAGAGAACGATTGAGCTGACACACATATTCCTTTCTTGTTTTGTCTTCAAAACCTTCAGGTTGCTTCATAAAGACTGTTTCCTGTAGATCTCCATTTAGGAAGGCGGTCTTCACGTCCATTTGATCAATCTTTAAATTGATTCTGCTGGCCAACGCTATTAAGGTTCTCAGTGAGCTATGACGGACAACTGGCGCAAAAGTCTCATAATAGTCGATACCCCACCTTTGGCTGAAGCCTCGAGCCACCAGTCGTGCTTTGTACCTTTGCTTATTTCCCGCCTCTTCTTTGATTCTAAATAACCATTTAGAATCAACGACGTTACACTTCTTCGGAGGTTTCACAAGGGTCCACGTTTGGTTTTTCTTAAGGGCATCTAACTCCTCCTGAATTGCGACTTTCCATTTGTCAGCATCTCGTCTAGTCAAAGCATCTTGAACTGTAGTCGGTTCCATCTCCGATTCAGTTGCATTGTACAAGATGTAGTCTGGAAACTGCTTAGGTTTTCTTTCTCTTAAAGAATACCTTCTTTCAGTTTCAGGCTCTTCGTTTTCTTCTTCGTCAGCTGATATGAAGTTGTCTATTTCCGATTCATAGTCAGGTCTTTCTAGTGTTTGACACTGAATTTGATCATTTGACTCGAGTGTAACTTCTTCTTCTTCAATTTCAATTTGAGGCAGCCGAGCTTCTTCCCTCATTTCAATCTCCACTCGAGGTGATTGAACTTCCTCCCTCGTGTCATCCTCCACGTGAGGTGACTGGACTTCTTCATGCCTGGGTAGTGGTTGAAACTCATGCTCCTCATGTTGAATAGTGACAGGCACTTCTTCCGTGACTGATTCTTGTTTCTCGGATTGGTATTTTTGCCCTTCAAAGAATACCACATCTTTGGCTTTAAACACCTGACCAGTTCTTGGATTTAAAAGTCGATAGGCTTTGGCATTGTCCCAAAAACCTGTGTGCACTAACTCCTTGCTTTTTGGATCCCTCTTGGTCCGTTTTTGATCTGGGATGTGCATAAAAGCTCTGCATCCGAAAACTTTGATGTTCTTCAGGTCACATTTCTTTCCTGTCCACGCTTCTTCTGGGGTTTTATCTCTGACTGCCATAGTCGGTGATCTATTCTTCAAATAGACTGCATGATGGACGGCTTCTGCCCAAAAATGCTTTTCTAGTCCTGATTCTTGAAGCATCGATCTGCTCTTCTCACAGATGGTGCGATTTGCTCGTTCTGCGACTCCATTTTGTTCCGGTGTGTATTCCACTGTGACTTGGTGCTGAATACCATTGTTTTTCAGAAAATCATCCATTTGTTTATTAACAAACTCTTTTCCGTTGTCACTTCTTAATGCCTTTATTTTCTTCCCGGTCTGCGTCTCAACAAGTGCTTTGAATTCTTTAAACTTCTCAAAAACTTCACTTTTTTGCTTTAAAAAATATACAAATGTTTTTCGCGTAAAATCGTCAATAAACGTAAGAAAATATTGGCATTTACTAAATGAAGTGACATTCATTGGTCCACAAACATCAGAGTGTATTAAACCTAACAACTCTGTTGCTCGTGTTGCACCACTCTTCTTTGATGGAAGTTTGGTTTGCTTTCCCATCAGACAGGATACACATTCAAATGTTGAGGTAGAGTTAGGAAAACTTACCCCAGTCGCCATTTTGTTTTTCAGTAGAAGGAGGTTACGTATACCTAGATGTCCCATTCTGCGATGCCACAGGTCAAGCTCACTGCTTTCCGCTGTCGACGTGAGTGCAGCATTCTGTAAACAACACTGGTTTAACTTGTATACACCTCTATCTACTCCACCTTTAATGATTGCTTTCCCACTAATTTTGCATTCATCTCTTTTAAATATCTCGCACTGCTTAGGAGAAAATACTATTACATACCCTTTCTCAGCAATAGCACTCACACTCATCAAGTTAGCTGATAACTTTGGTACATACATGACATTGCTCACAGTCATCCCTGTTGACTCGCACTGTACCGTACCTTTTCCTTCTCCATATACCTTGTCACCATTTGCACAAGTTACAGTGATACGTTCTATACCCTTATAGTCTTTAAACAACTGTCTTCTGCCTGTCATATGTCTGGATGCTCCCGAGTCTAAGACCCATTCTTCTTCACGGTCTCCAGCTATGCCAAATGCAAAAGCATTAAACTCTTCTTTCTGCTTCTTTGGTTTATTCGGACATTCATATGCCTTATGCAGACCATCACAAATGTAACACTTTATTTTCTTCTTTGTCTTCGGCTTGCTCTTGCCTTTTTGCTTCGATAGCAGTGCCGAAGTCGTCAAAGTTCCACTTGAACTTGGCGCTGAAAATGTGTCTTCCATTTGGAAAAGTTTCGTCTTTACGTAATCTGTAGTAAGCGTAATGTTGCTGTTTTCTATCGCTAGTCTCATCGGCTGGAAATCAGGGGTTAGCCCTTGAAGCAGTAAAGCAGCCATCAGCTCATCGTCTACCTCTTTTCCAAGGTCTGACAGCTCCTGAGACGTTGTCATTACCGCTGTGACGTAATCTCTCACTGTAGAGAATTGTTCCAGTTTGTAGCTCACTAGCCTTGATAGAAGTCTACACCGATTGTTCAAACCTTTGTCTTCAAAGGCAGCCTGTAAGGCTTCCCATGCCTGCTTAGCTGTCGTGACTTTCTTCACGTGAACCAGACAATGTGGTTTGATCATCAAGCAAATTTTTGCTCTCGCTCTTTGGTCTCTTCTCTTACCTTCTGCATCCGAAACTGCAGGGGTAACACTCGTGTACTCCCACAATTCTGCATCTATAAGGTACATCTCCATTTGAAACTTCCATGTTGAATAATTTGAATTACCGTCGAGTTTTTCGATAGTCAGGGAATTACTCATTGTTCCAATGTTTAAAATACTTGTGTTACTGCTGATGACTGGAGTTGAACAGTCGCCGCTTTCTTTAGACATTCTGCATTTTCGTTGCTGAGTAGCCCATAACCTGATATATTATGGTATCTTATATCAAGAAATCATACACGCACGCAGTAGTATTAGCAGAATATAATTAAAAGATAAAAACACAATAAGTTAAACATAATATCAAGAGACGTAAGGAAAAAACAAACACGATAGTCATTATTTTTCTTGACTGTGACATTGTCACCAACATTTGAAAAAACCATAGACAATATTCTTTTTTAATATTTCTAACAATAACAAAGTTGCCGGCTTGGTTCAATCTCTCTGGTTACCTCCAATCCTACTGACGCCAATAGGTTATAGTGAAAGAATAGGGATTACTCACGTCTTAAAACGAGTTTAACTCGACTGTTTCGGGCTAATCCGTAGCCCTTCATCTCGGAGCCACACGTCATGGCGGCTGCCAAACGTGTACTACGCGCTACCGCTCTGCTCGCGTGGCTGCTCGACGACACTGATACTGGCGCACGACTACCCACGTTCGCGCTCGTTTTAAGACGTGAGTAATCCGTATTCTTTCACTATGAGTGAATCTCACGGTAGTTTCAAGTTTCAAGACGCTAACAGTTTCTAACAGGGGAGGAGAGGGATCGTATAATATAATACGAACTTCTAATATTTTGAATTTGGGAGTTGACCCCCTGACAAACAGTATTATCCCACTAAAACACCAAAAAATATTCTCTCTGTGTTACTGCTTGAAAAAAAAAGTATAAAGTAATTATTGTATTCCAGCGACTGTAATTCAATAAAAGATTACACCTGAGAGTGGGTAGAGTGTCGATCGCAGTCGGTTGTTCTTAAATGCGAATTACCCAAAAAAAAATTTTTTTTTTGAGTTTTCTATTCTATCTTCTGTATTGAGTTGCTATTCCTTTGTTGTTATATGATGGTGATGTAATAGGTAAGTTTTTCCTTGGTTTAGTTTAGATTTTAACCCGTAGATTAGTTTAAACTTTTATCTTTTTTGTTTTTGTGGATTGGCGGGTAGTCTATGCCAGCTTTCTCATGGATGAGATTGCTGGCTTAGACGACCCTGGAGGAGGGAATTTTCGCTCCATTTTTACTAATATTGATCTGTCGCAACATGAACAATTTGAGAGAGAACAAGCGAAAGGTATTTCCCTCACGATGAAGGATATCGCGGGGAAAAAACGTGCGAGGAGAAATCGCCAAAAAAATAAAAATGTTAATAAAAGCGACAGTGAGCGATCCCGTTCAAGGTCCGCATCATCTTCTGGGGATTCAACGCATAACTCAGACATCGATACTCAAAGAGATACACAGCTCCCCTTAGGCCAAAATGTCTTAAATCCGACCTTGTCATCGCTCTCTCCTCCGGAATATTTAGTTACGCAGCCACCTATTCAGACTGAAACTCAAACTCCAGCGTCCCCTGGCATCCCCTTTACACCGATAGGACGAGAAAAATATTCTGAACGTGATCAGGGTCCCTTCGTTGTACACGTTCAGAGGATAGAAGTTTCCCCGGACGCAGGAACTATTTTGCATCCGTTAGCGTTTGGTTTCTTTTTACAAAAAAGAAAAAGGGAATTCCCCAATATAATTGATGGCAGTGTTAAAAGTATAGTGCGCAACAGAGTGTCTTTAAATTTTCACACCGCTAACGACGCGAACTCATTCCTAGATTCCACAACATTGTCTCATCACAAATTTAAGGCATCAATTCCCTCTTTTAATGTGACTAGGATGGGACTAGTGCGGGGTATTCCATCTGAATGGTCCCCCGAAGAGGTATTGGAAAACATCCACGTTCCTGATAACTCAGGAGGTGCCCGTCCTGTGAAGGCTCGCAGGCTAAATTATAAAAAAAATAATCCAGATGGCACGTACTGCTGGCTACCCGCACAAACTGTAGTTATAACCTTTGATGGCGAAGTCCTACCGAAGAGAATTTTTATATGTCTAAACTCTCTTCCAGTAGAACAAGATGAACTACCAACCATCCAATGTTTTCGTTGTTGCCGTTTTGGGCACACCAAAGAAAAGTGCCGTTCTAGCCCTCGTTGTTTCCGCTGTGGTAACTCCCACACAGGTGATTCCTGCGGGGTTGATGCCGAGGAAGGCTACTGTCGCAATTGCCCCCAAGGTTTAGGTTCGGGTCACTTTGCCAACAGTAAAATGTGTCCGGAATACAACCGACAGCTTTTAATTAAAAAATCTATGACTAGTGAAAATATCTCATATTTTTCAAACTAAATACAAACTGAAATATAGATGCACAGAAAAAACCCCAGAAAAAAGACCAATGCTTGGAATCGAACCCAGGTCCTCAGCGTTCCGTGCTGCGTGCTTACCCCTACACCATCACTGGTCTAGAAGTTAGCGACGAATCCTTCCCATACATCGTACACTTCAGTCTGTTATAATCACATTTAGGCAGTGATAAAGCGCATCTATGTTATGCCCTCTACCGAGAGACTTCAACACTCCTTCGGAGCTACCCGCTCACCTGGACCAAGAGATGGCGCTACTAGGCCAACTTTTACAAGTTAAGTATGAAGTATCTTTTTCTATTTATTTTTTATTTTCTTCAACTTCATTTTTTTATTACTTTTACGGTCATCCCGTGAAACCATATATTTCAAACTAAATACAAACTGAAATATAGATGCACAGAAAAAACCCCAGAAAAAAGACCAATGCTGGGAATCGAACCCAGGTCCTCAGCGTTCCGTGCTGCGTGCTTACCCCTACACCATCACTGGTCTAGAAGTTAGCGACGAATCTTTCCCATACATCGTACACTTCAGTCTGTTATAATCACATTTATGCAGTGATAAAGCGCATCTATGTTATGCCCTCTACCGAGAGACTTCAACACTCCTTCGGAGCTACCCGCTCACCTGGACCAAGAGATGGCGCTACTAGGCCAACTTTTACAAGTTAAGTATGAAGTATCCTTTTCTATTTATTTTTTATTTTCTTCAACTTCATTTTTTTATTACTTTTACGGTCATCCCGTGAAACCATATATTTCAAACTAAATACAAACTGAAATATAGATGCACAGAAAAAACCCCAGAAAACTAACTTCTAGACCAGTGATGGTGTAGGGGTAAGCACGCAGCACGGAACGCTGAGGACCTGGGTTCGATTCCCAGCATTGGTCTTTTTTCTGGGGTTTTTTCTGTGCATCTATATTTCAGTTTGTATTTAGTTTGAAATATATGGTTTCACGGGATGACCGTAAAAGTAATAAAAAAATGAAGTTGAAGAAAATAAAAAATAAATAGAAAAAGATACTTCATACTTAACTTGTAATATATCTCATATGTAGAAGCATCTAATCTGCATACTAAAATCACCCGTAAATCGTATGCAAATGCAACAGCATCTTCTTCAGGAGCATCTACGTCATATAAAAAAACGTTTTTCTATACCCCCCGTTCTCCTCCTCCGTCCCGTAAAGGTTATGACAAAAAAGCTCATGATGCCATTACAAGAGAAACAGTAATCAACAGCAGCAGCAGTTTTTCCGAATAAACCTATTGAACAATCTAACGAAGTCATCATCAATGAGTTGATCAAATTACTGTCTTATTTTGTAAAAATATTCTCTCCTTCTAGCCCCCTGGCTGATAGTTCTTTGTTATCCCACGTTGCCCCATTTATTTCTTCTCTTCTGTTTTCTTCTAATAATGGATCAAGTAGTAATTCAGTGGAACTGCCGCAGCATAAACAATAAGAAAAACGATCTTTCCTTTTTGATTAATAAATTTAACCCTTTCATTCTAGCCATATCAGAGATATGGCTAAAACCTGATTATAACTAGAAATTAAATAGTTTCGTTACTCTGACTGACTGCAGGGCGGATGGTCGAGCTGTATGTGCTCTGTTCATCAGAGACCATTGCCCATTCTCTCCTATCCCAACTCCTCGTCGCAATACAGGTTGGCATACAGTCTGTGCTCGCGTGGGAGACATAACCTTTTTATCTTTATACTTGCCTTCTCCCTCTTCTGAAATTCTTTCCGAATTAAAACAATTAATCGGGACCCTACCTCAACCCGTTATTATCTTGGGGGACTGTAATGTCCATCACCGTGTTTAGGGGTGCGATAAAAATGACGCTCTCGGTGATCAACTTCTAGAGATATTAGACTCAGTTAACTTGTGTCTGTTAAACACTGGCTCCCCGACATGACGCACACATCCTAACCAAGCTATTAGTGCAGTAGATTTATCCCTTAGCTCTCCCTCACTGGCCTCTCAGATCTCCTGGGAAGTCCTTGATAGCACTTTCGGAAGCGATCACTTCCCGATTCTTATCAGGCTTCCCTCCTCGTCTCCAATGCGTCCACCTGTTGTTAAGCCTCTTTTAGTATACAACATTAATGGAGGAGACTGGGACTCTTACAAGCTTTGTCTTGAAGCTGAATCTAAGAATCTGCCTTCAATCGCCCCTAACTCCATACAAACCTGCTCTGATGCCCTAGTACTTGCTCTATCTGCAGCGGATAGAGTTTTTCCCCTCGAAAATTCGGCTACAGGCAAATTACCTTCTCCTCCTTGGTGGGACAAAGACTGCACAAATGCAGTTAAGAATAGAAAGAAAGCTGAACGTGCATACTCCGCTAATATGTCAACAAAGAATTTCGAGATATTGGGAAATATTATGTCTGAAACTAAAAAACTACTCAATGACAAAAAGTTTGAGGGTTGCAAAAATTTTTGTTCCTCCTTAAATTCTGTCACCCCAGACTCCTTAGTGTGGAACAACATCAGGAGATTTAGGAGGTCATATAATCCTCGATCCGTTTCTTATCCTTCGTCACAAGAGTGGGCTGAATCTTTCCTGTCAAATATAGCTCCCCCTTATGTTCCGACTTTACATGACCTAAAAATCGAATCACAGATCGTCGAGTCAACTGACCCTTTAGATCAACCGTTCTCTATGCAGGAGCTGAATAATGTTCTTAAGTCAGTTAGAGATGCTTCGCCAGGTCACGACGGGATTCCATATTCTTTCATAGCCAAAGCCGGGGAATCATTCCTTAAATATTTTCTTAACTTGATTAACTGCATATTACTTTCTGATCATCCTCCATCCTCTGGGAACTCCCAGTTGATCTTGCCAATCCTTAAACCATCCAGGGATCCCAAAGATCCACGCTCCCACCGCCCTATAGCATTATCATCAGTCCTAACCAAAATTTTAGAACATCTTATAAAAAACAGACTTGAGTGGTTCATGGAGAGTAATTACCTTTTTGGAAAAACCCAGTTTGGTTTTAGAAAGGGAAAAAGTACTAGATAGCCTTGCCATTTTTACTTCTGATATAAGACTCGCATTCTCGCGAGGAACCTCAGTTGTTGCTGCTTTCTTGGACGTGGAGGCTGCCTACGACAATGTACAGCTCCCTATTCTCATGGAAAAATTCCACAAGCTGAGAATCCCGGAGAAGCTGGCTAACCTTGTGGGTAACCTTCTTGCAGAACGACAGATAACTTTTTACGGAAGGGACCCTCGAATCAACCCATCGAGTCTAGTCTGGCGGGGACTGCCTCAAGGTTCAGTACTCAGCCCATTGTTGTACAACTTGTACACACATGACTTGGAAGACTCGGCCGGAGCTTCCCATATATTACAATATGCCGATGATTTATTGCTCTATGCTTCAAGTAGAAGTATAGAATCGGCATCGGAAATGATCTCATCATCTTTTTTGGAAACAAATACCTGGCTAATAAACAATGGCTTATCTCTTTCATCTTCTAAATGTTGTGTCGTGATATTCTCTCGAAAGAAGTCAGTCCCAAGTATTGATATATCAATAAATGGCTGTGCAATCCCTGTTAGTCCCCATTTTAAATTTCTTGGAGTAGTTCTAGACTCGAAGCTGAATGGTGAAATGCATTTCGAACATGTTATTAAAAAATGTGAACGCAGTCTCAATACTCTCAGATGCCTATCTGGGGTATGGTGGGGCGCTCATCCAGCCTCTCTCAGACTTTTATACAACGCTACTGTAAGAAGTGTGTTAGATTATGGCTCTTTCCTACTGGTCCCGGGCAACAAAACAGGCTTTCAAAAACTTGATCTTATTCAATCAAAAGCCTTACGGATTATTTTAGGAGCAATGAGATCCAGCCCCATAAATGCTCTCCAAGTAGAATGCGCTGACCCTCCCCTCGATTTACGCAGGCAGTTCCTAGCTGATAGTTATCTATTTCGGTCCCTTCAATTTTCTCATCATCCTATTATTAACAGATTATTTGACCTTAAATCTATGAAATGCTGGAATAATAGTAGACCGTGCCATGTAAAAAGCTTTCAAAAATTTCAATCCATCAAGGACCCTGTCTTCCATTCTTCCAGGCTCTCCCTGTTCGAGTTTAATTATGTGACCATTACGCATCAACCCAATGTGTTACTTAATTTTGACATCTGCCACAACGACCCACATGCTGATGAATATCTTCGTCAAATTCTTAGTAGAGAGTGGCATGACTGAATACCATTTATTGTGATGCATCTAAATTGTCTCCAGCTGGATGCCTAAGGGTGGGAGTTTTTCATTCCCAGTATAATATCGTCCAAAAAATCAAATGTCCTCCGGAAACCTCCGTCTATACAGGGTAATGCATGGGGATCTTGGAGAGTGTTAAATATATTCTGCTTTTTAAATTAAGAAAAACTCTAATTTTCTCTGATTCCCGTAGTTGTTTGTAGGCTTTACTGTCGAACCCCTTTTCAGTTAAATTTCATAACCCAGTAATTTACCAGATTAAAGACAAACTAGTAGCCTGTAAAACAAGAGGATATGAGGTTACCCTGGTTTGGGTCCCAGGACTCCCAGGTCATACGGGAGTCAGTGGAAATGAAAAAGCTGATCAAGTTGCCAAGGAAGCAGTAAGTGGGGACAAGGTACCTTTTCGAAATCATTGTCATGATATAGTACCTCTGGCTTCCCAATCCTTGATTCAAGCATGGGCTTCATACTGGAACAAAACAAGCAAATCTCGAGGTAGCCTTTTCTCTATAGTTCAACCTACAATCTCTAGAAAGCCCTGGTTTGCTAGAACATTTATTCCAAAACAGTTCTGTTCTACAATAATACGGATGCGGTTAGGGCACTGTTGTACTCCATCACATTTAGCAAAAATTCATATCCGTGACTCCTCGCTATGCGAATGTGGTTTGGATGACGGTGACCTAAATCACATCTTCTTCGCTTGTCCTCTATAATATGATCATTTACATTTTTATAGTGAACTTATAAGGCTTAAGGTTTCTTTTCCAACCCACATTCTGGACCTGTTGCAATCAAAAAACAAAGATATCTTTATTACATTAGGTATGTTTTGTCAAAAAAACGAACTAAAATTGTAGTTAGGTATATTTAGTAGTTTGTAGTTTTAGTTAAGTATGTAGTATATGAAACTTTTTAATGTATGTATTTAGTCTTTAATTAATCTCTTACTAACATTCCCACATCAATGTATTCATGGAAGAATAATTCTTTACTGTACTTACTTACTAACCTTTTTATTTTTACTGTGGTTTTTTTACTTTACTTACAGGAATAGCAACTGATTTTCCTTCGTAATTTTTTTTCTTCCCCTCCGATTCAGTTTTCTGCTTACCAAATCGACATGACGCTGGCTCAATCTGTAGAACTAAACATAGACAAAGGGAAAAAAATACACCTAATAACAATAAGCTCAGGATAATAATTCAGTTTATTCAGTATGGGTTCGTACTTCGTGTGTATCAAACTCTAAACTTAGAAATTATCTTTGTTAAGGGGTATAATAATCTTTCGCGTGTTATTTTGCTGATTTGGACGTTTTATAGTACTACTCAAACTATCTCAAACGATGTCGGTGATACAAAGCGCTCTCATTGGTTGAATATTTGACACTTGTCTTATCTGTGTGATTCATTCTTATGTCAAAAATACCTAAGCTAAGCTAAGCAATATTTTACTGAAGTCCGCACCCTTTTCAATCTGTTTCTAGAAAGTATTGGATTTTTACTACAATTAAATAATTAAAATAGTGTAATAATGGGCGATCATTTGCCTGCTTGTGTCATCGATGTCGGAACCGGCTACACCAAGCTGGGGTTCGCCGGCAACAAGGAGCCTCAGTTTATCATTCCGTCAGCCATAGCGATAAAGGAAACGGCGAAAGTTGGCGATCAGAGTACCAGACGCATGACGAAAGCGGTAGAAGACTTAGATTTCTTTATCGGCGATGAAGCGTTTGACGCCACGGGTTACTCTGTTAAGTATCCCGTTCGCCACGGTCTCGTAGAGGACTGGGACCTCATGGAGCGATACATAGAGCAGTGCATCTTCAAATACCTGCGCGCTGAGCCAGAAGATCACCATTTCCTGCTCACCGAGCCACCGCTAAACACGCCTGAGAATCGTGAATACTTGGCCGAGATTATGTTTGAGTCATTCAATGTACCAGGCTTGTATATAGCGGTGCAGGCCGTGCTTGCTCTCGCAGCGTCGTGGAAGTCGCGCGTGTCGGCCGAGCGCACTTTTACTGGCATCGTTGTTGACAGTGGTGATGGTGTCACCCATATAGTGCCTGTTGCTGAGGGCTATGTCATTGGTTCATGTATCAAACACATTCCCATTGCTGGTAGAAACATCACATCTTTCATCCAGTCCCTCCTCCGCGAACGCGAGGTCGGCATCCCGCCGGAACAAAGCTTAGAAACTGCAAAAGCTATAAAAGAAAGATATAGCTACATTTGCCCTGACATTGCCAAAGAATTTGCCAAATATGACAGCGACCCTGCTAAATGGATGAAGAAATATACTGGTATTAATGCCATCACTAAGAACCCGTTTAGTGTTGATGTTGGTTACGAGAGATTCTTGGGACCAGAGATTTTCTTCCATCCAGAGTTCTCCAATGCGGACTTCACTGTACCACTGAACGAGATGGTAGATGAGGTTATACAGAACTGTCCGATTGATGTCAGGAGGGGATTATATGGCAACATTGTTTTGTCTGGGGGCTCTACAATGTTCCGTGACTTTGGAAGAAGACTGCAGCGCGACATCAAGCGCACTGTTGATGCAAGACTGAAACTCTCTACGATGCTCTCTGAGGGCCGAATTACACCAAAGCCCATTGATGTGCAAGTTATTTCGCACAACATGCAGAGATACGCTGTTTGGTTTGGCGGCAGCATGTTGGGCTCCACACCAGAATTCTATCAAGTGTGCCACACAAAGCAAGACTACATGGAATACGGGCCGAGTATCTGCAGGCATAACCCTGTCTTCGGCACCATGACATAATATCTAATTAAAATTAACTTCACAAACATAGTCAGCATGCATAGCAGGTGATAAGAATTCACTATTCACAAATCTGTAACATAGCTATAAGCAACCTTGATACTTTAATATTAGCACCATGTATTTTTACCAGACTTATTTTCAAGTCTTACATTGATAGCAAGCAGAGGCATCTCTAGTCCATGTAGCGCCCATGTGCAGTCTTTACTAACTTTATAACACTGGTGCAGGTTCATTAAAAATGCCACAGCCGGCACCCCTAACACAGTTGAGTCCATGTGCAACGCACACCCAGCAATATGTTGTTGTTACCTATGGGTAATGCCCCCTCTGATAGCAAGACTGCCACTAAGTCTTAAAGCATCTAGAAAGGTCTTGTGTCCCTTTTGTTATCTTTGCTATGTTGACTGCCCTTGCAATAAAATAACATTATGTATTATCAAGTTAAAATATTGTCAAGTTTAATTACTACTTACTAAGTCTTATGCAAGAGTGTATAATTATTTTTTAAAAGTATTAATTTTTGATAATTAATTGAAATGATTATGTATGACTGTACAGAAACAGGAAATTAAGCATAAATTGTTTTTAGACATAGTTTATAATTGAAGATTTTTTCCTTATTTAATTCTTGCGGGTTTGGAATTATCAAGATAAATATGTCTCTAGCTAGCTAGACTTTATTATTATACATTTACATTAAAAGTAAATTATTAAGTGTATTACAAAATAAAATACCTATTTAACATTCAAGGTATTTATACTTATTTATTATCAGTTTATAATTTTGTGACTAAAAACTTGCAAACTGTAAATGTGTTACCCAAATTCATGTGGAAATTACTGTTCAATAAAGATGAATTAATTGACATGTCAGAATCCTTGTTACTGATTATATTTATCTTGATAGCTAATACAGATAACTGTCACTTCAAACCCTTTGATTGTGTCTAACTCTTACTTAAATTTGGAGGGCTACAAATTAAAAGCATTTAATTTAGCATTCCAGCTTTGTAAAATATAATAAGATCTAATGTGAGACTATTATATTTACCATCTAATTTTGTAAAATTAATAGTACTATTTTAGAAATAAAAGAGTATTGATGCATAGTCCTTTATAAGCTTTGTGTTTACTTTATTATCTGGTTTTAAAACAAAGAACCCTTCTGGCACTTCCTTTGCAAGATGTTTTCTTGGAACTTTTACTTTTTTTTCACTATGTTAGAGACTGATCAACTGAAGAAACTTTTATTTCTTGATATCACTTGGGACCTAACCTAACTATTCTGAGAGGCCTGTGCCCTGCAGTGGGATGTAATATATAGACTGAGATGGTGATGGTGATGACTTGGGACCTAATGCTAATAGTGCCAACAATAGCATGGCACCATCTATCTAATATATAAAAATCTCGTATCTATACTAATATATAAAGCTGAAGAGTTTATTTGTTTGTTTGTTTGTTTGAACGCGCTAATCTCAGGAACCACTGCTCCGATTTGAAAAATTCTTTCAGTGTTAGATAGCCCATTTATCGAGGAAGGCTATAGGCTATATATCATCACGCTAACTCCAATAGGAGCGGAGCGGAGCGGAAGAATGTTTCAAAATCGGGGGTTTTTCAAGTAAAACTTCAATAGGCGCTAATTTCAGGAACTACTGCTCCGATTTGAAAAATTCTTTCAGTGTTAGATAGCCCATTTATCGAGGAAGACTATAGGCTATATTTCATCACGCTAACACCAATAGGAGCGGAGCGGAGCGGAAGAATGTTTCAAAATCGGGGGTTTTGAAGTAAAACTTCTATCTCAGGAACTAATGGTCCGATTTGAAAAATTCTTTCAGTGTTAACACCAGGAGGGTGGGGGGGGGGGGGGGTTTGAGGGGGTGAGGGTGCGGGAGTTTTAAGGGGGGATGAACATTTCATTGATTTTGCCATAGGATGCACCGTTTTCAAGATATTTGACAAAAACACCATGGGGGTGGGTGGGTTGAGAGGGGTGAGGGTGCGGGGGAGGGGGTGCGGGGGCTTCGGAGGGGGGATTAAAATTTCATTGATTTGCACCGTTTTCAAGATATTTGACAAAAACACCAAGAGGGTGGGGGGGGGGGTTGGTGGCGGAGGGGGGCTTCGGAGGGGGGATTAAAATTTCATTGATTTTGTCGTAGGATGCACCGTTTTCAAGATATTTGACAAAAACACCGCGGGTTGGGGGGGGGGTGAGGGGGTTGAGGGGTGGTGGATGTGCGGGGGAGAGGGTGTGGGGGTATTAAAGGAGGGATGAAAATTTCATTGATTTTGCCATAGGATGCACCGTTTTAAAGATATTTGACAAAAAAAAACATCAAGTAAAACTTGAAGTAAAACTTCTATAGGGCACGCTTGACTTGGGACGAACGCGGGTGTGCGGGGGGTGCTGTGTGGGAGGGCGTGCGGGGGGTGCTGTGTGGGAGGGCGTGCAGGGGGTGCGGGGGGTGTTCGGGGTTGCTGTGCGGGGGGAGTGCGGGAGGGAGCGAGTTGGAGGGTGCGGGGGGTAATGTTTTTAATATCGAGGAACTAAGGAGAGCCATAATTGATGAAAAAGCAAATTGGATAAAAAAATAAGCTGCCCAAATTACTAATTCCACGCGGACGGAGTCGCGGGCAAAAGCTAGTATCTGTATAAATAAAAATGAATCACCGAAATGTCTGTACGCGCATAACTTCTGATCGACTGCACCAATTTGGATAATTCTTTTTTTGATGCGTCTGTTATTGTCACTATTGTCAGGAGAAGGTTCTTATGAAAGAAAAAATAGAACGGGGGCGAAGCCGCGGGCATCAGCTAGTTTACATATAAAACCAAAAGTATTCATTTACATGATTTGAAATTTCAATTTCGACCCTATTTAAATTAATTTTTCCTACTCGCATTTTTAATTCAGCGCAGTTTTTCTACACTCGAATGGTATTTTTAACCGACTTCAAAAAAAAGAGGAGGTTATCAATTCGTCTGTATGTTTTTTTTTTTTTTTGTATGTTTGTTACGCGATTACTCCCTCAATTGTGAACCGATTTTAAAAATTATTTTTTTGTTTGAGACAGTATACTCCTGAGGTGGTCCCATTGGCACCAAGTTAAGATCTGATCATGGGATCCTAGAGAAATCGAGTGCCCTCAAATTTTACGGGCAAACCTATAGTGATTTTAGCATTTTTAGTATCAAGTGAAGTATTTGCATTCAGAAAGTATCATTTGGTAAACTGGACCTGATGAAGAAGACCGTAGATGGCCAACGGAACTCCTCAACGGGTTAAATCTTGCAAGTTAAATTTGACCCACTTCCCGGTTTCCAATTGAGCTGAAATTTTGCAGACATGCGTGAATTGGATGACAATGCAAAATAATTATGACATGGAGCTGATCTGATGATGGAGCTGAAAGATGGCCCTAGAAACTCTGTAATAAAACGACACGACCGCATTGAGTTTGAGCTCATTTGATTTGTCTTGACGAGTACTTTGATCCTAGATGGTAACTAGGGTCTGAAGATGGAGTTGGAAGGTGACCATAAGAACTCCGTAAAAAAACGACATAACCCCATCGAGTTTGGGCTCGTTTGATTCGTCTTGACGAGTACTTTGGTAACCAGGATCAAAAAGTACAGTCAGCAAAGAGTGCCTGTTGTATCGCATAATGTTGATCATTCTAAAATTTTCTGGCGAAGAATGTTTGGCATACTGTTGAAAGTCCTAAAGCATATTTGTTCATCCTTATATTGATAACAAGAACATCGAATTAACTACGTTACGTTTTATTACTAATATTAATTCGCCAAAGCAGTCCTAAGAATTGTGTTAGTTATTCACCTAAACTACAGTAAGTAGGTATGCCAATAAAAAATACCTACAAATCACCTCTCGCTTAACCTTATTAGGTTCGTTAGTTATCTTGCGTCCCGTAGAGTGGGAATGGAAGTTCAGCCAGCGGAGGGTGGCCCGGGGGGCGAAGCCCCCCGCAATAAAAAAAAAATTTCAAACCATCCCCCGTTCAACCTGGTTAGGTTCGTTAGTTACCTTGCGCTCTTCAAAGTGATACTAGGTGGGAGGGGGGCTCGGGGGGCGGAGCCCCCCGCAATAAAAAAACTGTCAAACCGCGTCCCGTTTACCTTACCAGATTCGTTAGTTATCTTGCGTCCCTCAGAGTGGAAAATGAAGCCTTGGTACTGGAAGGGGGGCTCGGGGGGCGGAGCCCCCCGTAATAAAAACACCTTCAAACCACCCCTTGTTTAACCTGGTTTGATTCGTCAGTTATCTTGCGTCCCTCAGAGTGGAAATAGAAACCTCGTTATCGGTAGAGGGGCTTGGGGGGCGGAGCTCCCGTAATAAAAAATACCTTCAAATCACTTCCCGTTTAACCTGGTTAGGTTAGTTAGCTGTCTTGCGTCCCTCAGGGTGAAAATAAAAGCCCCGCTCTTAGAGGGGAGGGTGGCTCGGGGGGCAGAGCCCCCCGCAATAAAAAATCTGTTAAACCATCTACCGTTTCACTTGGTTAAATTCGTCAGTTTATCTAGCGTCCCTCAGAGTAGTAATAGAAGCCTTGCTACTGGAACGGGGGGCTCGGGGGGCAGAGCTTCCCGCATTAAAAAAATACCTTCAAACTACCCCCGTTTAACCTGGTTAAGTTCGTTAGTTACCTTGCGATCCTCAGAGCGTAAACAGAAGCGGGGCTTCGTTTACTGGCCACGCCTACGCATCTTTTTTATACCAATACAACTAAAAAGCCAAAAATAAAAAAATTTAAATAAAAAATAGAACCGCCTTCAAAAACGCCCAAAAAAATATTAAATAAAAATTTAACCGACTATAATGAGCATTATAATATCTTTCTACTAATCTGTTTGAAGTCGGGCCTCAGCTCGAGCCAGCAGGAATGGACCTAGTAATTAAATTAATAAATAAATATCCCGGGACAATTCACACCAATCGACCTAGTCTCAAAGTAAGCAAAGCTTGTGTTATGGGTACTAGGAAACGGATAAATATACTTATATAGATGATACATACTTAAATACATATTAAACACCCAAGACCCGAGATCAAACATTCGTGTTTTTCATACAAATATCTGCCCCGACGCGGGAACCGAACCTGGGACCTCAAACTTTATAGTAGTAATTTACCTTACCTACCTATTATCCCTATTATACCTACTATCTGTTGGGCTTCTGCCACTCCTGCTATCTCGTGCTGAGGCCCGACTTCAAACAGATTAGTAGAAAGATATTATAATGCTCATTATAGTCGGTTAAATTTTTATTTAATATTTTTTGGGCGTTTTTGAAGGCGGTTCTATTTTTTATTTAAAAATTTTTATCACAGATAAGTACGATTCGAAAATCGGCCCCAGAACTCTTTGTAGTAGGTACAGTCAGTCAGCCTCGGAAGTAGCTGAACACTTTAGTTCTTTGTCGCAATAACCAGCTATACCTACTGTGAAGTTTGAATTATATTATAACGTAACGTTAGTGAAAGTGACAAAGTAGGTACTAAAGTGTTCAGCGACTTCTGTCTGAGGCCGACCGACCGTACCTGAGCATATCTTTTTTTTTTGTCCACAGCACTTTGCTCAGTGTCCCACAAGTTTGAATTTCAATAAAAAATATTTAATCTATAAAAAACGATAAACTAAAATTTTGTGAAGACAGTTCATTTAATTAGTAAACACACGAAATTTGATTTTTGGTCAAATACCTTGTAATTTATTAAATATAAAATTTAAACCAAAACATTATAATTTCAAATGTATGAAAACCGGCGTGTCCCATCCAACATTTTGCTAATTCAAACTCAGTTTTATTAATAACAGTCAAAGACACTATATGAACCTTTTGATTTTAAACTCTGCACGGTTGTAAGAAGATTCATATTACAGTGTATTTTTTATTATTAAGCATCGCTTTATAGTAGAAAATATTTTATAAAGTTTGTCCCAGGAAATATTCCATACAAAAATTCTTTTTTTGTTACTCATTTTGTTTACTAAATTATAAGAAATTGTACCAAACTTCGTTGTTTTTACCATCGGGCAACACTAAAATATGTGCTAACATACGCCGCCATGTTATTACGTCAGCCATCGTCGAAATATTGCCACGTAAACACATTGCTACTTTTCGTACCAAAGTAAAGTTCTGTTTTTGATACCACGGTTTGAAGGTTAGTTCATACAAAAACATAATTTGCTAAAATTTCTTGTATAGTTAATACTATTAGTTATTAGAAAATGTAAATTAATCTGTTATTTAGTTAAATTTGAGCCATGCAGAATTTTTCAAAGTAGTTGAAGTAGTGTTCGTTACTTCTTTTTTTGTTACTTTCACGTGGGTTCGTATCTAAGGAAAATTGAGTAACAAAGGAGGAAAAAATATAAGGGAGTGTTTTATTGTCGTACAGGGTTAGAAAATGCCATTAACCGGCTGAAAAGATGAGGCGCTATTCTTTATATTCGATCTCTTGGTACCCAAAAAATAAGTAAATAGTTTTAAATTATCGTTTTTCTTTATTTTATTTTCACCTTACATCATCTAACCCCTTTTTAGTTTGAATACGGTTTCATGCTTTATGATGAACTTAGCCTAACATTATTTATTTTGTTACCAGTGTCTTTCTTTGTTACTGTCCCAAGATTTCAACTGCCGTATTTTGGATTTTTTCGCTTTTTTAACATATCTCAATTAATGAAATAGGCGTAGAAAGTTAATTGTAATTCATATTTTCCATATAGGATACTAGAAAGCTAAAATTCTGGGTTACTTGTTCGTTAAACTTAAATATTATACATGATTCTTGACCCGAGTAACAAAATAAATGTATAGCATCGAATAAAGTAAGAAATATCTTCTTCGCAAATGTTTATTCGAAAAAATTTTATTGGGGCTCCAGTGGACCGACTCGGCCACCATGGCCTCTCCTGCTTCTCGGGCGCCGGCCGCCTGTCCCGCCACGCCGCTCTCAACGACATTCTCAGAAGGGCGCTCGTTAGTGCCAACGTTCCCGCTGCTCTGGAGCCCCAGATTGTGCGGAGCGATGGCAAGCGCCCTGATGGAATGTCGTTGATACCCTGGAAGACTGGCCGTGCGCTGGTGTGGGACGCCACCTGTACAGACACCCTGGCGGCGTCCTACCTACCAGCAACTACCAAACGTGCGGGGGCGGCGGCGGACGCCCGGGAACGCCTCAAGGCCACAAAATATAGCTGTCTCGGCGCCCAATATCATTTTTTTCCTTTCGGCGTCGAGACTCTAGGTCCTTGGGGTAAGGGTGCACTGGAGTTACACAGGGAGCTCAGCAATAGGTTGAGAGAGGCAACAGGCAACCCTCGCGCCGGCAGCTTTCTCGCGCAAAGAATCGCAATCGCTGTTCAGCGCGGGAATGCTGCCTGCGTGATGGGCACCATGCCAAGAGGCCCACCTCTCTTTTTTTTAATTAAGTTTAGTTTTAGTTATTTTAATTTAATAGTAGTTTTAGTCTTGTATTTACACCTGTATATGTTTTTTCTTTTAAATAAATGTCTCTAAAACGGAGTTGATTTTGTTCGGATATTGGGCTGCGTTGCGGAAAGGCTGAGTTTTTGTGGCCGGAAAATTAATTAATTTTTGTCAACTGCTACAATGAAATGTCACGGCTGTAACTCGGTCATAAAACGGGGTGAAATGTTGTGTTGTACTAAATGTAAACTAATGTACCACATGGGAGTGTCCAGTGTGTGTGAGTAAAGTTCGTAAAAACAACAATGATGGAACGCCAGTCCGAAACCATGATGTAGCACCGGTAAAGGATAACATTTTGAAAGATATTTCGATCTCTCACTCGGCCGAGAGTGCGGTTTCTCCGCGGTCAGATACAGAAAATGTAGCGCTGAGACGCAAAACTCCAATAAGATACAGCGTCGGAGATGAGTCCTCTGTCCTGGACGATTCGCTTCCTGCGGGCGATACCTTGATGTTAAATTCTAAGGAAACACTTAATTCGACCTTACTAATGGAGATGCGCGAGCTTAGATTGCAAATATTTACACAGACTAAAAAACAAGAAGCTCGAGACAGCGAATTGGCAGATACAATTAAAATAATACAAGTAGATATTGCCAATATCAATAATAGATTTACTTTATTGGAAAATGAATTAAAATTTTTAAGAGACGCAACAACACAAAACTCTAAGCGTATAGATGTACTGGATTCAGCAAATGAATGCCTCCATCAGGAACTACTAGAAATTAGGAAAACTATATCGACTTTAAAAGAAGAAAACTTGACATCCCAAACTTCAACCTCTTTAAAAATGCGACAGGATACTTTTAACGAATCCTATGCATCAATCAGAATCGTTAACACCAAAAAAAAACCAATCCCAAAAGAGCCAAGGAGAAAACAGTAAGGTGCTAGTTCTTTATGGCCTAGATGAGATTAGGTTTGAATCTGAAGCCGACGTATATAATCGAGTTATAAATGCAGTCTACGATATCACTCAAGTAGACCTCACTGGATACATTGAAGATTTGGAGCGCATTGGTCAAAGAGGCATGCGTAGACCACTTAAAATTGAGCTTTTAAGTAAAAGAATGACCAAATATCTACTTTTGTGTATTAAAATGTTTCGGAACACAGGACTGTGGATATCGGAGTTGTTGGATGAGAAGGGACTCGAAGAAAGGAAGAAACAACGAAATAATCGTAGAAAAACAATGCAACCTGACAGGAATAATTCCGAGTATACACAGCGCCAGCATAATCGTACTTCGGACCAGAATCCAAACGACGTAAGAAATAAAAACAAGCAGTTCTTTCGTCAGTAGTAATTTAACCATATTATTTCAAAATGTAAGAAGTGTGAAAAACAAGTTACACTTAATGGAAGCACTTACGGAGGAAATTGATCTATCCATTATTTGCCTTAGTGAAACGTGGATCACCCAGGCTAAGACTGACTTACTAAGCCTGGAAGGTTATAAACTTGCAAGCATTTTTAGTAGGAGAAACTATGAGGGAGGGGGGGTCTGTATTTTGTTAAAAGAACAGATTGCGTACACAGAATGTAATGACATTAACAAATTAGCGGTAGAATATATTATAGAAATATGTGCTATTGAAATACCTAAGTTAAATTTAGTTGTAATAGTAATATATTGGCCTAATAGCCATAGGGAGGTAAATCTATTTTATGCTCAATTAGAAAAGGTATTAAAGACTGTAACTAGTAAATATAGTAAGAAAAACGTGCTCATAGGAGGAGACCTTAATATTGATTTTTTAAGTCATAAAAAACAAACGAAAACAGTAACTAAAATATTCAAAACATATAATTTTATCCAAAATATTCAAGAACCCACTAGAGTTACTCAGACCAGCTCGACTTGCTTGGACATTGTATTCACTAACTTTGATCAATCAAACTATACTCTGAATGTCAAGGAACTGGGTTTTTCGGATCACAAAGGTATTATAGTAACATTACCAATAAGAGAAAAAAATACATGTCAGTATTATCTCAGAGAAGGAAGAATGTTTAATAATAAAAATATAGAGTTATTTAGGACACAATTACTATCCGCTTGCTGGAGTAAAATATTAATGTTAGACAAAAACATTACTGAAAATTACAATGCATTCCATAACCATCTAGTAGCTATTCTAGACTGTTGCATCCCTAAAAAATGCATAAAAATAAGTCGAAGAAAACAAAAATATTAGTTGAGCACTGGTTTAAAAATTTCCTGTAAAAATAAGCGTCTATTAAAATTAATATCATCTCAGACTAATAGCAAAGTCCTCAATGAACACTATAAATGTTATGAGAAAATCCTAAAAAAGCAGTTAAGGCATCGAAAAAAATACAGTACATAAAAAGAATGAATAAATCAAAAAACTTAACTAAGACTATGTGGCAAGTTATAAAAGAGAGAACTAATAAACAAAATAAAAAAGAATTTAAGAATATTCAATTAAGAATTAATGGAACTAAAACAGAAAAACCGGACTTAATAGCAAATATACTAAACGATTTCTTTATATCTGTGGGGGATAGCGAAACAAAAAATATACCCCAAGGTCGTCCAGTTATTCATCCTACTAGTAACACAATGTACCTGAGTCCAGTGACTGTTAATGAAGTTAGTAAAATTATTAAAAACCTAAAAAATAAAAAAAGTTATGGGATTGATGAATTTCCTCCAACGCTTGTTAAGCAGTGCAATGAGGAATTAGCATGGCCACTGACTTTCTTGATAAATCAGTCTTTTGCTGAAGCTACTTTCCCTGATTTATTGAAGATATCTGTCATAAGACCTGTACCAAAAAATAAAACAGCCACTGAGCCTAACCATTTGCGACCAATAGCAATGTTGTCCACATTTTCTAAGATCTTTGAGTCAGCTATGGCTAAGCGATTGAATAGTTCTTGCGAAAAATACAGTATATATAATGATAGTCAAAACGGTTTCCGCAAGCAAAGGTCTACAATCTCAGCACTTTACGAATTTACTCATGAAATTCTAGAAATCATCAACAATCGAAAGTATGCAATAGCCATGTTGTTGGATATGAGCAAGGCCTATGATAGAGTATCACATAAGATCCTTTTGGAGAAACTGTATGGTCTTGGTGTGCGGGGAATGGTCCATGAATGGTTCATATCTTACCTTGAAAACCGTCAACAGTTTGTGGATATCGAACATTTCGACTTTGCCAAGAACACGTTAGCTACTGTAAGATCACAAAAATTAAGCGTAAGGAATTCAATTCCTCAGGGAAGTGTTTTGGGATGTATTCTGTTCTTGCTGTATATTAATGACTTGCCAAAGAGCTTAAGCAACAAGTCTATACTATATGCAGATGATATTACGGTAGTGTTTCAATGTAACGATGGTGAAGACTTAAGACGGCAACTAAACGTAAGTATCGAGCAAATAATGAACTGGCTTAGTGATCATAATTTGATGTTAAATGTTTCAAAAACTAAATTAATACAGATGAAACCGCGACAAAAAGCACCAATTGACACAGAATTTTCATATAAAAATAATAAAATGGTAACTGTCGATACATGTAATTCGTTAGGAATTGAAATAGACTCTGAAATCAATTGGAAAGCACACATTGAAAAAGTCTCGGGAAAGTTATCTCAGTTTGCTTACGCTCTTAATGAGTTAAAAAAATGCACTAGTCTTAAAACGGCAACTTGTGCATATTATGCTTATGCTCATGCTTGGCTGAGCTATGGAATCATCTTGTGGGGTAATACCTCGCATGCTGTCAATCTGTTTATCCTCCAAAAAAGTGTATTAGAATACTGGTGAATATAACCCAAACCGAAAGTTGTAGGTCTCATTTCGCGCAATTGAAAATCTTAACACTGTCATCTGTGTACATCTTTGAAATGTGTAAATTTGTAAGGAAAAATAAAAACCTATTCGGAAAGACGCGGGATAACAGCTGTAGCCTTTCACATAATTTAAGAAGAAGAAATAAGTTGATCAGCACATTTACTAAACTGAAAATGGTAAGTTCCGGCACGCACCATATGGCTGTGAAGGTATACAACGGGGTTCCTAATAGTATCAAAGAAATAGAGAAAGACTCGTTGTTCTATAATAAATTAAAAGATTTTTTGTTAAAAAATAGCTTTTATAGCTTGCAAGAGTTTTTGAATCACAAATGCTAATGTAATGAATATTTTAAATTGAAAATTTGTAAAATTTTGTATACTTTGTGGATTTATTAAATGCTATTATTATTATTATTATTTTATTATTGTTATACTTTGTGCTTTGATAATGTTGATTTATGTAATTTGAATGGAATAATTGTAAATTTTGTATTTGTATGTTAATTAAATTTTAATGCTTTGATTATTATTATTGTTAATTTTTTACTATTATTATTATTATTTTATTATTATGCTTTGTTTATGTTAAATTATTTAAAATGGATTTGAACTTACTATTGTTAATTGTAATGTTGCTGTGCCCTATCGGGGTTTATGTTTTGGACTTTTAATATTTTTTTTTGTAACATATAATTTAACAACATATTATGCAATAAATCATTTGAATTGAATTGAATTAATTCAGTTGATTAAATTGTTTACATTGTATTGTTCAATAGAAAACCATAAATTAATGATTTTAGCCCACTATTTATTATTTTAAGTTTTTAATAAAAAGTAACAAAATTGGAAAGACAATTGTACCTTTCGTGGAAATTTTAAGTTTTAATCGAATTTAACCTAATTAAATGAAGTGACTATATCATAATAACTAAATTTATTAAGTATTCTACCAAATAGTCTCAATAAAATATCAATATAAGCGTATTTATTTATTTTGACAATTATCAGAACCGTGGACAAAAAAAAAAGAAATGCTCACCTACTAGAAGGCTAGAAGATTTGAGATTTGGGTTTCTCTCTTTAAAGCCATCAAAAAGAAGTTTTATTGGCAATCATTTAGGTGTGGAGCCGCCTTTCATACCAAATTTCATATTTCTATGGCAACAGGAAGTACCCCTTTCCAGGGCCGGCCCGAGCATTCCTGGCGCCCTAGGCAAAAACTGAAACGGCGCCCTTTTAAAAGAGAATTCGTGACGACAGAAAACAATATATTCCATACAGGGTGTCCCGTAAGTAGTACGACAAACTTAAATGGGAGCATCTACCAAAAATAAAAACATGACCTAAGTAAAAGTCTCATCGTTATCGAGAAATTTCGATTTTTAGGGTTCCTAAAGGGTAAAAACGCGACCCTATTACTAAGAATTCACTGCCCGTCTGTCTGTCTGTCCGTCCGTCTGTCTGTCTGTCACCATGCTGTATCTCATGAACCGTGATAGCTAGATAGTTGAAATTTTCACAGATGATGTACTTCTGTTGCCGCTATAACAACAAATACAAAAAATAAAATAAAGTTAAAAATTAAAGGGGGTCGTCGTAGTTACTAGAAACGTGTTTTTTTGCGTTTTTATAATGGCGTTAACAAATTTTCACCGGTTAAAGTACTGTGGCCGGTACAACAACAAATAATAAAAAGATAGTTATCATCTTATTATTCTTGAAAACCAATATAAAATGATCTCACACTGCGTACATTTTACTTAAAAAAAGGGTTCTGCTAACACTGGATTATTATACTTACGGCTGTTTACGGCGGATATTTTGATAATAGAAAATTTTTACGGAAAATTTAGAAATTTGTACGGAGACCTCGCGACTCGTATTTCGCGACTCGCACTTGGTCGGTTTTTTTTGGAATTTTTGAGAAAAATATATCCGCAATAAGATTTTGAGTTGTGGTATTTGAAATTAAATATTATGTACATTCATTTTAATTGTAAAATAATGTAGAATAGTTGTGTTATCAGATAAAAAGTATTAAAAAACAGTTGAAGTTTTTGGTATTTTTTTATTTAAATTTAAATTTTGCCCCTTCTTCTGAACTTCGGTCAAGATTTGAGCTATCTATCACAGTGAAAAAAAAACCTAGGTACATGACCAGTGTTCACCTTACTAGCTTAAAACATATCCATTCAATGAAAATTCAAAAATGATAAATATCGTAACAAAAAACATTTACAAGAAAAAATCAGCACAAAGCATTAAGTACTCTATAAACCGCGTTTAGTCAGTACCCTGTCTAGGTTGAGATGTGAACTGGATCAGAATTCACTCTGGTTAATTTCAGCAACTATGCTTTTGCATATTAGCTACATACAAAAAAAAATCTTAATTTTGCGTGTTTGATTAAAAAAAACTCATTGACATTTGAACCCAATTTTATCAAATCCCAATAAACAAAATGATAAGCAAAATTATTTTCAAATTTCGAATTTCATTTTGGCGGTGTTTTGAAGTCTTTGTAGCCAGTATATTTTTAAATAAAGAGTTGAACGACGCTTTGTTATTATTATTATTTATTTATTGAATTAATCGCATGCATGGTCGTGTTAAGTATGCTACCTAGATATCATTTTAAAATTAATATTTGAAGACTAATTAATTTTTTTTTTCAAATAAAACATGTGAAATAGAGATTTTAAGTTGTTTATTTCATTTAGCCAGAGCACGCGGATTAACGACAGTTATTCAAAATGGAAAAAAATTAAAACTATTACTCTGCAATTTTCAAACTATGAGATGGCTGCAAACTTAAGGCCACAACAAACCTGGAGCGTAGGGCGCCGACGGAGCGTGCCCAGCGGGGGCAATAACACTGAATCAAATACGGTGTGCCTCGCTGCCAGTGTGTGTCACCGTGTATTTGATTTAGTGTTATAGAGTGCGCTAGGCACGCTCCGTCGGCGCCCCACGATCCCGGTTTGTGGTGGCCTTTAAAAACGACTTGTCAAACTCTTTATTTTAAAAAAATGCTACTCGCAAAAGTATGTAATTTAAAATTAATTTTGTTTATCATTTGTTTATTTAACCACGCACGAATTAACAGTAAAATTAGGTTCAAATGTGAATGACTTTAATTTTTTTAACTAAACATGCGAAATTAAGATTCTTATTTACTGTAATTAAATGTATTTTTGATGAGATATTTATTATTTCAAACTAAATACAAACTGAAATATAGATGCACAGAAAAAACCCCAGAAAAAAGACCAATGCTGGGAATCGAACCCAGGTCCTCAGCGTTCCGTGCTGCGTGCTTACCCCTACACCATCACAGGTCTAGAAGTTAGCGACGAATCTTTCCCATACATCGTACACTTCAGTCTGTTATAATCACATTAGGCAGTGATAAAGCGCATCTATGTTAATGCCCTCTACCGAGAGACTTCAACACTCCTTCGGAGCTACCCGCTCACCTGGACCAAGAGATGGCGCTACTAGGCCAACTTTTACAAGTTAAGTATGAAGTATCTTTTTCTATTTATTTTTTTATTTTCTTCAACTTCATTTTTTTTTTATTACTTTTACGGTCATCCCGTGAAACCATATATTTCAAACTAAATACAAACTGAAATATAGATGCACAGAAAAAACTCCAGAAAAAAGACCAATGCTGGGAATCGAACCCAGGTCCTCAGCGTTCCGTGCTGCGTGCTTACCCCTACACCATCACTGGTCTAGAAGTTAGCGACGAATCTTTCCCATACATCGTACACTTCAGTCTGTTATAATCACATTAGGCAGTGATAAAGCGCATCTATGTTAATGCCCTCTACCGAGAGACTTCAACACTCCTTCGGAGCTACCCGCTCACCTGGACCAAGAGATGGCGCTACTAGGCCAACTTTTACAAGTTAAGTATGAAGTATCTTTTTCTATTTATTTTTTTATTTTCTTCAACTTCATTTTTTATTACTTTTACGGTCATCCCGTGAAACCATATATTTCAAACTAAATACAAACTGAAATATAGATGCACAGAAAAAACCCCAGAAAAAAGACCAATGCTGGGAATCGAACCCAGGTCAAGGAGTGTTGAAGTCTCTCGGTAGAGGGCATTAACATAGATGCGCTTTATCACTGCCTAATGTGATTATAACAGACTGAAGTGTACGATGTATGGGAAAGATTCGTCGCTAACTTCTAGACCAGTGATGGTGTAGGGGTAAGCACGCAGCACGGAACGCTGAGGACCTGGGTTCGATTCCCAGCATTGGTCTTTTTTCTGGGGTTTTTTCTGTGCATCTATATTTCAGTTTGTATTTAGTTTGAAATATATGGTTTCACGGGATGACCGTAAAAGTAATAAAAAAAAATGAAGTTGAAGAAAATAAAAAAATAAATAGAAAAAGATACTTCATACTTAACTTGTAAAAGTTGGCCTAGTAGCGCCATCTCTTGGTCCAGGTGAGCGGGTAGCTCCGAAGGAGTGTTGAAGTCTCTCGGTAGAGGGCATTAACATAGATGCGCTTTATCACTGCCTAATGTGATTATAACAGACTGAAGTGTACGATGTATGGGAAAGATTCGTCGCTAACTTCTAGACCAGTGATGGTGTAGGGGTAAGCACGCAGCACGGAACGCTGAGGACCTGGGTTCGATTCCCAGCATTGGTCTTTTTTCTGGGGTTTTTTCTGTGCATCTATATTTCAGTTTGTATTTAGTTTGAAATATATGGTTTCACGGGATGACCGTAAAAGTAATAAAAAATGAAGTTGAAGAAAATAAAAAAATAAATAGAAAAAGATACTTCATACTTAACTTGTATATTTATTATTTTTGAAGAGGCAAATTTTAAATTTTATCATAAAAACATATTATTTATCATAAATACAAAAATATTTTTTAATCAGTTTTTCAATAAAAATAAAATGCATAAAAATATTAATTTAGAATATCACAATTTATAATCTTAGGGCGGGTATAAGTTTTTCAAAACATCAGAAAAATCGAACTGTGAGACTTTAAGGCCACCACAAACCGGGAGCGCGGGGCGCCGACGGAGCGTGCCCAGCGCGCTCAATAACACTGAATCATGTATACTGTGACACACCAGGCAACGCGGCACAGCGTATATGATTCAGTGTTGTTGACCGCGCTGGGCAGGCTCCGTCCGGCGCCCCTTGCTCCCGGTTTGTGGTGGCCTTTACTGTAATTTTTATATTTGGTAGATGACCTGCCCACCTATTTCCCCTTTAAGTTTGTCGTACTACTTACGAGACACCCTGTAGCTTCAAACAGTCTGTGTAATTTTTAAAAGAAATATTAGAGCAGGTTTAAATTCGCAAAAAACATCTATATAGTTTTGTTACTTTTGTTAAAATGGGGAGTATTCAAGTTGAACATTAAGAAAATTGTACTTAAGGCCACCACAGATCACAGCGCGGGGCGCCGACGGAGCGGGCCCAGTGCGTTGTACTGACTGAATAATATACGCCGCGCCGCGCTGCCAGTGTGTCATCGCATATAGGATTTAGTGATATATAACGCGTTGGGCCTGCTCCGACGGCGCCCGCCCTGTGCTTCGGTTTAGTGGTGGCCTTTGTTATTTTTGAATTTCGATGTCTCTGATTGGCGCCCCCCTAATACTGGCGCCCTAGGCCGTCGCCTAGTTCGCCTATATGGACGGGCCGGCCCTGCCCCTTTCAAAACTTGATTTTTAGGGTTCCGTACTCAAATGGTAGAAACGGGACCCTATTGCTGAGGCTCCGCTGTCCGTCCGTCGGTCTGTCACCAGGCTGTACTTATCTGATGAACCGTGAAAGCTAGACAGTTGAAATTTTCACAGATGATGTAAGTATTTCGGCTGCCATACTTACTAAAAACAGAATAGAAAGAAATATTTAAGAGGGCTCCCATACAATAAACGTGTTTTTTTGCCGTTTTTATAAATAATGGTACGGAACCCTTCGTGGTTGAGTCCGATTCGCACTTAGCCGGTTTTTTTATTGTTTCAAGAAACCATAATAGCCCTTAATATTTCATTATCATTATTTTAACTTGATAGGCATTCAAGGCATAGGCTAGCGGCAGACTTTAAGACCCTCTCGACAGATGCACTAGCATACCTTAAATCTAGTTTATTAAATATTTAGTTTAAGTAGAGAACCAGAAGCCATACGTTAAATAAATAAGTGAAAAATATTTTTGACAGACAGGTGGGCAACAAAGTGATCCTATAATACCTGGTTTACACTCGCGTACGAGTGGCGAGACGAACTGCGGGACGAGCCACGAGAACAGGCGCGCCTCGCGCCTCGTCTCGTGATTTGCCTTGATTTTGAGGCTCGCGTCCGGAGCGAGACGACGAGGCAAGAGTGTAAATCAGGTATAACAGTCATATCACACTGGCGATTCGTGGGCGATTTCAAAGCAAGCGAACGCGCAGCGAGTTCTCTGTGAGCACGCAAAGATTACGCTGCGTATGCGAAACGATTTCATCGCCAGCGCGTAGACAGTTCGTCGTTCCTAGGGCGCTGGGACGCCATGCTGGACACACACGTACGTCAGCTAACATCTACTACCTACTTCAATTTTTGTACAGCATGGTGTCCCAGCTAGGGTTGCAACCATTTAAAAAACCGGTTGTCTGTAAAGTCGGTTTACGGACGATAGTTTAACGTGACAACGTCATAACAAAACATTCAAAAAACAAAAATGAAACCAGGCGGTCACCCATCCAAATACTGACCGCGCCCGACGTTGCTTAACCTCGGTGATCGGACGAGAACCGGTGTTTTGTCAAATACTTATCTTGAAAACGGTGCATCCTACGGCAAAATCAATTAAATTTTCATCCCCCCTCGCCCCCCCCCCCCCGCATTGAAAATTACCCGAGCGCTAGTACTAAGATTGTACATGCTGGCGTTCGCTGCTCTCTTGTACATACTGGCCTTCGCTGCTCTGTCGCTCAATCGGTAATTCAGTTAAAACCTACAAATTCGACGTAGCCCCGCTTAACAGGGCTCCTATGACCTTCGGGCTGCAGAAGCTACCTAACTAACCTAACCTACTTACCTATTTTTTGGACTGATTTATGGCTGGGTGAAAAAGTGGCCGTTCAAAGGCAGTGGCCGTAGGTGACCGGACACCTTCATCGCAAACGCGCCGCGAGTTCATCGCGCCTATAGGTACTTAGTTTAGTTTAAGGTTTTAATTAACGGTCAATACCGATGAATAAATTCTGGGTGAATTAACTCTAGGTGCATTAAGTTTACGCAGCGAGAAATTCACGTAGATGTCACTCGGGGAAATGGCCGAAGTAGGAATTTACACAGTGGCCGTCCAAGGAAATGGCCCTCGAACTCGCTGCGCGTTCGCTTCGTTTTTAAATCGTCCGTAAATCGCCAGTGTGATAAGGCTTTTAGAGTTACTGTTCTCCTTTTGAGGTACGGCAGAAAAAACAATCATCAAATAAAATCCACGAAATGCCTAGTGCTGAATGTCTCGACAAGTAGGTATCCATGTCAGTTTTAATTACCAGACTCGGCATTCAAAACATAAAGCATAGAATTCTTACACTGTGATTATAATTAAGAGGTGATCCCGGTTATAAAGCCCGTCCTAATTAGTGAACCTGCCTTGCCGTGATGCGAGACTTTTCCGCAAGTTACTATTATTAAGTTGGCTATGTTATTTTATTGCTACATATATAATATAAACGTGTTGTGAGATAAGGTGCTGTTAAAATACAACCCCGTAAGTATTTGTCAACGTGGAAATTTGTGGGTTTGAATAATTATCAATCAGATCGTGCATTATTATCGTTCATGTCGGATCGAAAAAAAGGCCTTTTCAGTAAAAAGCGTAGGTAAGTGAGACCCCTCACTTTTTTTTAGGGTTCCGTAGTCAACTAGGAACCCTTATAGTTTCGCCATGTCTGTCCGTCTGTCTGTCTGTCCGCGGCTAAGCTCAGAGATCGTTAGTACTAGAAAGCTGTAATTTAGCATAAATATACATATCAGTCACGCCAACAAAGTGGTAAAATAAAAAATAAAAAATAATTTTTTTTTAGGGTACCTCCCGTAGACGTAAAGGGGGGTGATTTTTTTTCTTGACTAACCCTATAGTGTGGGGTATTGTTGGATAGGTCTTTCAAAACCATTGTGGGGTTGCTAACATGATTTTTCTATTCAGTATCTGTTTGCGAAATATTCAACTTGAAAGTGAAAATTTTCATTAAAATCGACCGTCCCCCCCCCCCCTCTAAAATCTAAACTGTTGGGTGGAAAAATTTGAAAAAATTTAGAATGGTAGTAAATATATCAAATTTACTAGGAAAATTATAGCGGCTAAGATTGCTTGGAAATTATTTTTAGTTTAAGAGTAAATAGTAGCCTAAGGTATAAAACATACCTAAACTTGGATGATTCCATACACATACGAAATCCTTACAAAAATATTACTTGATTTTTTCGTAATGGCTACGGAACCCTACCTTGGGCGTGTCCGACACGCTCTTGGCCGGTTTTTTTCAAATAAGGAAACCTCGTGCGATGTTTTGTACATTATGCGCGTGTGTGTGTGTAGTGTATTCCTTGTGTAGGTAGTAAATACAAGTTAAGTATGAAGTATCTTTTTCTATTTATTTTTTTATTTTCTTCAACTTCATTTTTTTTTATTACTTTTACGGTCATCCCGTGAAACCATATATTTCAAACTAAATACAAACTGAAATATAGATGCACAGAAAAAACCCCAGAAAAAAGACCAATGCTGGGAATCGAACCCAGGTCCTCAGCGTTCCGTGCTGCGTGCTTACCCCTACACCATCACTGGTCTAGAAGTTAGCGACGAATCTTTCCCATACATCGTACACTTCAGTCTGTTATAATCACATTAGGCAGTGATAAAGCGCATCTATGTTAGCCCTCTACCGAGAGACTTCAACACTCCTTCGGAGCTACCCGCTCACCTGGACCAAGAGATGGCGCTACTAGGCCAACTTTTACAAGTTAAGTATGAAGTATCTTTTTCTATTTATTTTTTTATTTTCTTCAACTTCATTTTTTTTTATTACTTTTACGGTCATCCCGTGAAACCATATATTTCAAACTAAATACAATTTTTTCTGTGCATCTATATTTCAGTTTGTATTTAGTTTGAGTTTGAAATATAGAAAAATATACTTCATACTTAACTTGTAAAAGTTGGCCTAGTAGCGCCATCTCTTGGTCCAGGTGAGCGGGTAGCTCCGAAGGAGTGTTGAAGTCTCTCGGTAGAGGGCATTAACATAGATGCGCTTTATCACTGCCTAATGTGATTATAACAGACTGAAGTGTACGATGTATGGGAAAGATTCGTCGCTAACTTCTAGACCAGTGATGGTGTAGGGGTAAGCACGCAGCACGGAACGCTGAGGACCTGGGTTCGATTCCCAGCATTGGTATTTTTTCTGGGGTTTTTTCTGTGCATCTATATTTCAGTTTGTATTTAGTTTGAAATATATGGTTTCACGGGATGACCGTAAAAGTAATAAAAAAAAATGAAGTTGAAGAAAATAAAAAAATAAATAGAAAAAGATACTTCATACTTAACTTGTAAAAGTTGGCCTAGTAGCGCCATCTCTTGGTCCAGGTGAGCGGGTAGCTCCGAAGGAGTGTTGAAGTCTCTCGGTACAGGACATTAACATAGATGCGCTTTATCACTGCCTAATGTGATTATAACAGACTGAAGTGTACGATGTATGGGAAAGATTCGTCGCTAACTTCTAGACCAGTGATGGTGTAGGGGTAAGCACGCAGCACGGAACGCTGAGGACCTGGGTTCGATTCCCAGCATTGGTCTTTTTTCTGGGGTTTTTTCTGTGCATCTATATTTCAGTTTGTATTTAGTTTGAAATATAGGTAGTAAATTCCTTGTTTCTAATGTAGCGACTTGACAAAATCATAGACATCTGTCGTGAGATTAAGAAATAACGTAAGTATACCTATACTACCAGTACCTCTACCATGAGTTGACACTAGTTCACAGTGACCGTACTCGCTAGCGACGGCGTAAATGATTTGTATGGAGAACTGTACTTCCGTAAGTGACCGCTAGAGGCGCTGTACAATTCTCCATACAAATAATTTACGCCGTCGCTAGCGAGTACGGTCACGTAAACTAGTGTAAACTCATGGTAGAGGTCCAGACCAGAAGTCGAGGAAACCGAGTACCAGGATACTCAGGATAGGGTGGAACCTTTTGGTAGCAAATGTCATGTTGACATTCCCTACATGATCTGCCAAAGAAATCATTGGGAAATTTGATTTTGAAGAGGTTCCACCCTGGTACGCGATTCAATGGTATATTCCGATTCGCCGGGTCTTGTCTCGTCGGATTCCTGTTTCGCCGGGTTCTTGTTTCGTCGAATTCTTGTTTCGACGGATTTTTTTATTTAAGGAAAACTATAGAAATAATGCGGCTTTACCTATCTATTAAATAAAAGGCAGAGATTTCGGTACATTATTAAAAATATTTAGGTGTTTGTTACTTAGTTATCTTGGTGCTGTGCTTCGGCTCTGAGTAAAGTAATTCATACAATAATAAAATATAACCAAATGCTTTCTTTACTTAAGTAATTTTATTGCATACCTATTATTATTTCCCACGAAACAAGAACCCGGCGCAACAGGAATCCGGTGAATCGGGAATATATCAATTCAATTTCCTTGACTGTAAACTACAGCATTACGGTGGTATGGTTCTGTCCCACCGTAGGTACCCCAGGGGTATGGTGGGTATGAAGGGAATTTGGGAAGGGGGTCAGTCAGCAGTTTTGACAGGTCCGTTTGATACACGTGCGAGCGATATTGCGCGTTCATCTAACCCCCCCCCCCCTTTGACTTCTACTGCAGAACAAATTAGTTCAAATAAAACAACAAAATGTTAATTTAAAGCAGGTAATAATATTTAATGTGACCTGGTTCTAATCCTATATTTACAACATTTACATTTCAGGAATGTAAAAATAAAAAAGTATCAGTGGAGTACCAGAACTTTTTACATAATATTTTGTATCGATTTTATAAAATTTTAAGTATTCAAAATAAACCTTCTACCTTATTTGATAACATTATGAAATTATATTACTAATTTGTTAACTATAACGAGTGGTATACATTATTATGTACCTATTGTGTTTGTATGAGTAGACTTCTTAACATTCACAGCAGTTAGTAGTTTTTTAATGGAACAATAATTACGTAGCGCAATGGAATTGAAATGGTTAAGTTATTATGATTAATTTAAAGGACATATAAAACCTAGTTTAGTGAGTGAAAATTTTGTTTGAAATAACTGATTAAGATTGATGAATGCGACGTTTTGTTATGATAATTTATAATATAGCTGCTCCAAAGCGTTATTATATTACTAAAAAGCCAGCTAATATTAATTTCTTATTTACCAGACTTCGTTGCAAAGCGCATCGCATATAAGTTATTTAAGGCATGTTCATATCAATTTACAAAACATAAAAAATCTGACTAAATTAATAATCTTGACCGGGCTTTGGTGGTTGGATATTTCATTAAAATTCACAATTCAACATTTTTAACAGAAATAACAAAAATAATATAGACTGTGCTGTAAACTTACACTAAAATTCCTTAACCTATAATAATCAAACTGAGATTGTATATTGCTCTTTCAGGGGTGCTTATAGTCTAGTAAGGCGATCATTTGATTAGTCAACCAAAAAGTATTGTGTCATTTTATGATGATCCTGGCGACTGCATACAAGTAATCCTTTCCCAAAAAAAACATCTACTTTTTAATACTTTTAGTATAAGATTTACGATCATCATTACGATTATCATAGGAAAATAACTGTAATTGGGGATGTCTATTTTTTTGCAATGTATAGTAAATCGAAAACGATTTCGAGATAAATGCTTTTTAACTCGTTTTCTGTAGTTATTTAATTTTAATATTATGTAATGAATTTATTATATAACAAATAAGCAATGACCTTCATTTGACATTGGTGTAAATTGCGTGACCGGTTCAAGTCGTACTTTATTCTGTGTGGTTAGAATTCTTCACAATTTACGCGTGGATTATATATACTACGGAGTTTGATTTGGACCCGCTGTCTGACATCTAGCACTTTGACAGTGCCAGTAAAGTGACACAGTGTATAGTGTACCACTACGCAAAAAATAATTAAAGGGGTTGCCTTATCGTACGCGTTTAGATTTAGAAATTTGGCATCATTGTGGGAGCCCTCAATTATAATCTGACGTCATCAACTAAAATAGTTTCAATAATTAATTTTGAAAAAAGTAGAGAACTTAATGACAAAATATTGAAATTGGTTTCTTATAATTGACTTTTCTATACAAAAAAAATATAAAAACCACTGGTAATTTTTTTTAGACATTCCCAATTCAAAACATTTAAAAAGGACAAACAGAAAATCAAGGAGAGCGATATCGTAGACTGAGACTATAAGAATTACGATCATCATCATAATCATCATCCCAGCCTATATATGTTCCACTGCAGGGCACAGGTCTCCTCTCAGAATGATCATCAGAAAATGACTATCAGTCAAACGGACAAATAAGAAATTTAGGAAAGCGAGGTAGAATGAAGCTATGGAATAATACAAAAGTCAAGCCTCTTTTACAGCATTCTGACATCTGGCCGTAAGTAGTTACATCTAATCAACTTAAAGCTTCAGAAGCTCGTCTAAAGACAGTTTAATTAATTTAATTCGAATGACTGCACCACCCCTGATCAAACTATAAATGTAACACTGAGACACATATTGGTAAATGACACAAACTTTTCAAAAATAAATATTGTCTCATTACAGCATAATCAACACGAAGTTTTGGTGATTAAAGAATAATCCTCAAAGATGTGTAGGTAACAATCTTTTCTGACAACTTTTACACAATAGTAGTACAATAAAAAAACCTTTCTCCTTAGAGGTAGTCTCGTGAATTATCCCTTAATCACTGAACAACCTTTTATTATAATCAGTTATACTTTTCAGACTTATAAGCAAAGACGAAACCACAAATCTTATGATACAATTCTCATTTTGCCCTAACCATTGTCCCTTCTGCAGTACAACAGTGGAGTTTCTAGATCTCTCACCACATCGCATAATCCGAGTCTTCCATGTCAAAGATTGTGAAGAAACCGAGGATTGTCAGATATACTATGACATTGCCCGCTATGGTTAAGTAGCATGCGCCTGGAGCAATCTGTAAATGAACAAGGCGTATAAGGGGAGCCGAGAGAAAAAGGAAGTTTGGCAAATATATTTTTTTTTTCCTAAGAAACTGTATAAAATTATAAGTTAACTGGGTCAAATTAAGTAAAACATGTTTTTCCACTAAAAGTAAAGTATACTTACTTATGCTGTGCCTATTTGGCTAAATCATTCATCCAAATAGGCACAGCATGAGAAGTATACTGAAAATACCCATTTTGAAAATTCTCACGTGAGGGGTGGGGGAGACGGGGAGACGAGTAGAGGAGCCAAATCTCAAGATATCTCACTAGGCGGAGGGTGGTAAAATCGCTTAAACACCATTGAAAAACACTTAAATAAGTTGCAGCAAATATGTAACAATTATATGTTTAGAAAAGACATGGTCATTACATATTCTTTTGGTTTCATAAGTATTTTTTAAAGCGATTTTCAACCGACGAAAACAAAAGGAGGAGGTTCTCAATTCGACGTGTATATTTGTTTTTTTTTTTTTTTTTTTTATGTATGATCACGCATAACTTTTTACAGAGTAGTCCGATTTTAATGATTCTTTTTTTATTGGAAAGCGTATACCCCGAGGGTGGTCCCATTTCAATTTGGAAATAATATTCCTACCCTGAGGGTAGGAAAACAGGGGATGATTGATTGTTCAGTTACCGATTACGATTGTACTATATGACCACGCTTAACTTATTACAGAGTAGTCGGATTTTGATGATTCTTTTTTTAATGGAAAGCGTATACCTCAAGGGTGGTCCTATGTAAATTTGGAAATAATATTCCTACCCTAAGGGTAGGAAAACAGGGGATGATTGACTAACTTTTTACAGAGTAGTCTGATTTTCATAATTCTTTTTTATTGGATAACCTTGAAGTTGTTATTATATAAATTTGGAAAAAAAAAATTACCCCAAGGATGGGAAAAAAGTATAAAATAAAAACTTTTTAACAAAAAATTAAACCGCCGAAAAAACTGAAAAGCAAAAAATAATACTTTTTTGTTAAAAAGTTTTTATTAATTAAACTCTTCAAGATTGTTTATGTTTAACTAATGCTATGCCTTTCTCTAACTAATGCTAAAATAAACAAAGTATATTTCTACTGTGTTGCATTGCATAGTTCACATTTTCTTCATTAGATGTCCAAATTTACGGCACCGATTTAGAGTGGGCGGGGAGATTTGTGGAGCAAAACAAATATTTGAAGTATGCACAATTTGTGTCTGCACAGTAAAGTTTTTATAATTTCAAAATATTTAATACTTACCGTACCCACATGTGCTAGCACAATGGGTAGACCGAAGGAACTGACAATCAGGCCCATAGTCAAAAAGACAGCTGTCTCCATACACGGG
This sequence comes from Archips crataeganus, assembly GCA_947859365.1. NCBI lineage: Eukaryota > Metazoa > Arthropoda > Insecta > Lepidoptera > Tortricidae > Archips > Archips crataeganus. The sequence continues at coordinate 10,700,842 of OX402062.1, forward strand.
GAGTTGCCACCACCGGAGCTGTCGCTGTGTCTCCGAGCAATCATGGTAGGGATGGGGCACAACACGTAAAACAGGACTACAAAGAACGGCCACCATAATCTGAAATACACAAAAGCAAAGGTTGAATGAAAGACACATAGAAACAAGTCACTGACAAAAGAAACATGATTGTGTAGTGCCCTTTTTAGGGTTCCGTGCCCAAAAGGTGCCAACGGGGCCGTATTACTGAGACTGCGCTGTCCGTCTCACAGAGCTAATAGACACTTGAAATTTTTCTTTTTATGCATCACTGGCCATGTTTTCAATGATTGTGTAAAAATACAATGAGAACAAGATAAAATTTAACAGAATTCAGATTCAATTATGCAAAAAAAAAAATATCTGCAGGATTGGGACCACAATTACCTTTAATGAGATTGCATCATGTTGATCATGGGTAGATATGCACAAATTGCGGGTGGAATGTTAATGTTATGTGGACAGAGCTGTCTACCCTCATTCTTGTGCGTCGATTGCGCGACACTCGCTACTATTGGACGCGTTCTCACTTATAACTTGATGCAGAATAAGTGATCATAAATAAATAACGCTAGTAATAAGTACATACATCGAAATATCAGGAATCAAGAGCTCATTCTCATTACAGGTAAATGAGGTCTAAATTAGAAAAGATGGCTAATTAAATGAACTAGAAATCATTCTAAACTATTATGTTAATTTGCTAGCTAAAAAGCAAAATTGAGAAGATTCTGGCCTTATGGCAGGCAGGGATAGTGCTAAGGGCCACGCTTACCAGGGCCTCTCATTAGAACCCAAGATGACTTTATTTATAGCCTTTTAGGATCCACATATATTTTGAACAAAGGACTCTGAGCTTTGCATAAATCTGCTTCGAGACTCGCAATGGCAAAAACCGCCACTTTCTAGTACTACTAGTACAGTGTGAGAACAAAGTGTAATAATTTCAAATAGTAGGTGCAATTTATCTTTGTGCTAACTGGACACTAATTGAGGGACAGACTAGCGCTAGAAAATTAGCGTTGGGAGGATGAATATGAGGATTTTAGGCATAACTTTTCTGAGACAGATGTTGATGTACCCATAACAAAGGGAGACAATTATATCTGTGTGTGTGAGGAGACTGTGTATATTGTTTCATGTAGAAGAGAAGGATGGATGTTGCATGTTGATATATAAGTGTCAAACAGACGTAGCTGTGGTGCAGGGCTACAGCAGCTGCAGCAGATCAGGTAAAAATATCAATAAGGTAGCAAGGTAAAAATAATAATAATAGATAGTTCAATTAACCTATGTTAAAAGTAATTGTATTTGTTAGTATTACATAAGTAATTAATTAAAATAGCCTACAATAAATTAACTGCAGACACTACAAAGAACTTACAGAAAAATATATGTTAAAATGTATTTGGGTGCAAATGTAAAAACACAAACCCGTATTTGTTGATCTGGAATTAATGTCAATAATATACCCTAAGGGCATTAAAATGAGGGTTTGAATTATTATTTATTCCATGTCAACAAATATCGGTAGTATTTCAACTGCACCTGATGCAATTGTAAAAGAGTACTCTTTTAAGTCTCTTAAATCATGGTAGCAGAGTGGTTTGAGCAATGGCTTCTCAAGCAGAGGGTTGTGGGATCAAGCTTGGCCTTGCAACTCGAGTTTTTCGAAATTTAGGTGCAAAATTACATTTGAAATTTACCATGAGCTTTACAGTGAAGGAAACATGCACACACCTGCAAAGAAACTTCATGGTGTGTGTATAGATCTCAATCTGCACACCTGGGAACTAACCAAGCGGTTGCTGAGAGGATGGCTGTGTCTTGCAGTGGGAGTATTTTTTCAATGGCTGGATGTGGTACTTACTTGTACTGTGGTAAGGCACACGCTAAGATAACTAATGTCATTCCAATGGAGCCAGCAAAAGCCAATGAGATCAACCTGTAAATAATATAAGAATGATTATTACATAAGGGCATTGACGTCTTAGCATTCAGCATTCACAATACTGTCATACACTGAAGAAAATCAATTATTTAATTTGTTAATTTCATGCTTGGCTCTCAATGTATCCTTTTCCAATTTATTTGGTTGGTTGGATGCACTGAGCTTCAGGCTTAGCTGTGTTTGCTACACATTTTGTATTGAAAATTATTATTAAGTATGTCAAGCACAAAAATAACAAAAGAAATAATTGTAATCTGAGAAAATTATGCAGTAAAGTATAATAATATGATTGTTTACATTTCCTCTTCAAGGTCTGACAGTGTGTTTACCTATTTATTATTTTTATCAAGATATTAACATTAATACCCACAGGTAAACTAGCTTCAACATTTTCTTTTTAATTAGTCATCAAAACACTTGATTATTAAATTTAGTAACAAAACAAGCTTTCATTGTCAGTGGTAACAAAACAAAAAGAAAGATACTGTGACGCTGTTTTATCTAGATGGCATCGTTTTATGTTATTAATGCACTGCCCTCCGTTTAGGAACCAAATCTGATTGCAAAATAAATAAAATGGATTGCTCCACATAGATATCAAATACTGCATTATTCCTTTTTCATAAAATATTAAATTGACTTACCCTGTAGATTAGTCCGTGATGGAACATGTAAAAAGAGAAATAAACAAAATGTAATAGTTTTTAAGCTAAGTACTTATTTGTAAATAATAATTGTGAGTCACTCGAATGAGAACCAGAGTGACTTTCATGTACTGTAGAACTGTAATTCCAAAATTAAAGAGATTATATCGAAGTAAATCGTTAATTTACCTTTAAGTCCTGCCATTTTTTCAAACAATAGTAGTTTTGTGTCACTGTAAAGTGTTTACTGTATTATAATAAACTTTCGCCACAAGTAAACTGTATGAAGGAAAAATTATAATAATTGTGACATAGACAATGCAAGATGAAGTTTACTTCTTCGGCTCAAATCCATAGAGTTCTATTTAAAGGTCACATTAGAACAAAAGATAATAATTTTAAATTTTGATATTACTGTATTAAAGTGAAATATCTAAATACTATTAATAACTAGCTGTTTGTTGCCGACGACTCCGTCTGCGAAGAATAGCCTACGAACAAATTTTCAGACCTTACCGAATGAATATAGAAAAAAAAAGTTTTATAAAAATCGGTCAAGCCGTTTTGGAGGAGTTCGATAACAAACACCACCGTGATACAAGATTTTTATAGGTATATTAGGAGAAGAAATTTTATATAACAGATTAGATTAATAAAACCCGTCAACCACTAAAGTTGTGTAACCCCGGCGCCACTCATATTACAAATGTTTCAACACATATTTGAACACATATTTGATCTATGGTTGATTGTATGGATGTTCTATTGAACAAATAAGCAAATACCGGTGCTACACATGTGATCAAATAACTGTGTTCAAACACTTGTAATATGTGTGGCGCCGGGGTTAAAACAAGCTTTCTTCAGAAGCTCCCACAAACAGATTTAAGTAACAATTTGAGCGTTTTTTATCGTGTGCTAAGTAGACAACATGTAGACCAATGTAGACAAAGAACCGATTGACATTGTTTTTTTTTCATAAAACTTTTTTCATCTCTTACTTAAGGCCATGGACGTACTATCATTAAGGCCACAAGACTGAGGCCCTACCACGAAGTGCATAATTCGAACTTCGTTCCGTGCCGTCCCGCTCACGCTAATATGATTTGACACGAGAGTGAGAGGGATAAAACGATACGAACTTCGATTTTCGAATTTCGTAGTAGCGCCTCAGTGCCACCAAAGTGCCACAACAAACCGGGAGCGCGGGGCGCCGACGGAACGTGCCCAGCGCGGTCAATAGCACTGAATCAAATTCGGTATGCCGCGCTGCCGATATATGTCACCGTATTCAGTGTTACAGAGCCAAAGAGTATTGTAATATTATATGAACAAGAGTGGCAACTCTATGGTCAAATTTGCATGTATGGAAGGTGCTGCTGCCCTACGCCCTGGTGAAGAACTAATGTGACGTATCTATAGATGTATACCTATCTATAAGTATATGTTGGTAGTGATGTACAGCTATAATTACGCGTAATCTATATCTATACTAATATATAAAGCTGAAGAGTTTGTTTGTTTGTTTGTTTGTTTGAACGCGCTAATCTCAGGAACTACTGCTCCGATTTGAAAAATTCTTTCAATGTTAGATAGCCCATTTATCGAGGAAGGCTATAGGCTATATATCATCACGCTAACTCCAATAGGAGCGGAGCGGAGCGGAAGAATGTTTCAAAATCGGGGGTTTTTCAAGTAAAACTTCTATTGGCGCTAATCTCAGGAACTACTGCTCCGATTTGAAAAATTCTTTCTGTGTTGGATAGCCCATTTATCGAGGAAGGCTATAGGCTATATATCATCACGCTAACACCAATAGAAGCAGAGCGGAGCGGAAGAATGTTTCAAAATCGGGGGTTTTGAAGTAAAACTTCTATATAGGCGCTAATCTCAGGAACTACTACTCCGATTTGAGAAATTCTTTCAGTGTTAACACCAGGGGGGGTTGAGGGGGGTGAGGGTGCGGGGGTGGGTTTGAGGGGGTGAGGGGCGCGGGGGGGGGGGGCTGAGGGGGGATGAACATTTAATTGATTTATTTGACAAAAACACCAAGGGGGTGGGGGGGGGAGGTGAGGGTGCGGGGGAGGGGGTGCGAGGGCTTCGGAGGGGGATTCAAATTTCATTGATTTGCACCGTTTTCGAGATATTTGACAAAAACACCAAGGGGGTGGGGGGGGCTGGGGGGGGTGCGGGGGAGAGGGTGTGGGGGTATTAAAGGGAGGATGAAAATTTCATTGATTTCGCCGTAGGATGCACCGTTTTCAAGATATTTGACAAAAACACCAAGGGGGTGGGGGGTTGAGGGGGGGGTGCGGGGGAGGGTGTGGGGTGCGGGGGAGAGGGTGTGGGGGTGTTAAAGGGGGGATGAAAAGATGAAAATTTCATTGATTTTGCCGTAGGATGCACAGTTTTCAAGATATTTGACAAAAAAAAACTTGAAGTAAATCTTCTATAGAGCACGCTTGACTTGGGATGGGACGAACGCGGGTGTGCGGGGGTGCTGTGTGGGAGGGCGTGCGGGAGGGAGTGGGTTGGTGGGTGCGGGGGGGGTAATTTTTTTAATATCGAGGAACTAAGGAGAGCCATAATTGATGAAAAAGCAAATTGGATAAAAAAAATAAGCTGCCCAAATTACTAATTCCACGCGGACGGAGTCGCGGGCAAAAGCTAGTTTTAATTGATAGGCTAATTGCCACTATTCGTATTTTAGCCGTCTAATTCAAATCAGCATATACGAAGTATAAGCGGCTAAACCCGATTTGCACTATACGGCTAAAATACGAACATTGGCAAGTGGATTATCAATTAAAGTCCTTGACCGTACAATTTGGTACGCCATGGCCATGGCCGATGAATTACAACTGACAAGTTTGACAAGTCAACCAAGATGGCCGCTAATTTAGTTCTTTACCAAACAACCAGAGATCGCTGTAGTCGCATGAAAAGTGTGATATATGTAAGTGTGCCCCCCCTGGTAAGTTGCTTTGCTGGTGCTGGAGTTGCAGTTGCTGTTTTGACGATATTGTGCTCGTTTAGGGATTGTTTGTTTATTCATGACTGCTTGTTTTAGTTGAATTAAATATTTAAAAAAATTGTAAAGTCTGCAAACAATAAAATATGGACGACGACGCGGAGACTTACAAGTTGTGGCGTATAAGAAAGACTGTAATGCAAGTAAGTTCATAGGTTAGAATTGATGTTTTCTACTACTGAATACAACTTACGATTTTGGAATCGATGTATCTACGCTTACAAGTTTACAGTCAAAAACAATTTACCGTTTGGTTTTTTATTTTTGGTTTCGTGCCTTACAGCTTTGCCACGATCGTGGATACTTGGTCACTCAGGATGAATTGGACCAAACTCTTGACCAGTTCAAAGAACAATTTGGTGACAAACCGAGGTTAGTAATTTAAATACGCAAAAACTTAAACAGGCACAATAAATAATCGAAAAAAGCACATATTTTACATAATAGTTAATTTCAATTTCCTAATAGAAATTTACAATAATTAAGTAAATGAATTAAATTAGTAGGTATAACATTGTCTATACCCTAAAAATCATGTGAATCTGCTTGATTTACATCTGTTAAAGTATTTTTCTTCCGTCTGTCTATTTAGGTTTATGAGATATTATTTTTCCGAGGCACACCAACTAATGACCATGGTACACCAGTGTGCTGCGGCACACAGCATTAGTATATTAAGTACTTATAAAAGTAATCCATGTTACTTACCACAGTGTATCTTCACATTTTCTGACATTGTTCTTTCCAACAGATTTTCTTTTATTTTTGTATCAATAATTTGTAATACTGTAGGCTGCATTTTGGAGGATTAAATTGATCAATTTAGTATCAAACAGAAACCTTGTCTAAATGATAAATACAAATAAAATAGGTTATCAGCTGACTTGTCATTTCCTAATGACATGACATACTGCTAATATTAGACACTGCCAGTTGTAAACAAACAAAACTTTTTGGATGTGGCAGAAAACTGGAATGTTAGGTACTCATCTGCTTTTCATAATATTGTTTTTTAGATTTTTTACCAAACAATAGCTAACATATTTACTCAACATTGGCAAAAATTATCTTTTAATGGACAGGACCATAATATATTAAAAAAATAACTAACTATCTAGAAAGCTGGAAAAAAACTAACCTTTTGATTGCCACACTTTGTTTTTGTTACAAAAAATTTAATTCTTATGCAGATGTGGGTAGGTTACTTTTTGTATCAACATATTAGAGTCTATAGCTGACGCTGGCGTTCAAAAGGTTATTATGGTATCTTATTCATAAAACTTTCTATTTACAGCGAAAAACGTCCAGCCCGCAGCGATCTTATTGTATTAGTAGCCCATAATGATGACCCCACAGACCAGATGTTTGTGTTCTTCCCGGACGAACCCAAAATAGGAATTAAGACCATCAAGACTTATTGTACTAGGATGCAAGAAGAGAACATTCACAGAGCTATTGTTGTAGTACAAGCAGGTACATAATTTCAAGTGTTGTGTATTAAATTTATTTTACATTGGTACATGAATTTGATAAATCCAGAAAAATGTATCCATTACCATTAATATTCATTTTAGATCAAATGATTTACTAAGCCTCAATATATTATTGCATCTGGGCATTTTTATTTTAAAGTTTAGAAAGAAAACACCAAAATTTTGTCATAAAAAAATTGCATACTTTAAAATGAAGACGCCCATTCTACCTAATGACTAGCTAATACTATGTCCAGTAGAACAATTCTATTATAGTATAAATCTTCCCAGGTGAATTTTTCGCTTCAAGCCCTTATCTTTCAAAACAAACGGTATTGTCATAGTATTAAGGTTCAAATTTAATGTAATGGCTCAAAGCAAAAAATTCACCTGGAAAGATTTATACTATACTTGAATTAGATTTTATTCAGTTAGGGAGCTGTGCCTGCATGCATACATAGGAAGTGTGTGTACCCTACATCAATCACTTTTATTATAAAAAGCAAAGAGAGTTTCTACTCACTTCATCATAATATTTTATGATATATATGACAGCTAATTTGGTATAATTAAAGTTGGAAAATCCTCATACTTACAAGTATGAGTGGTTCAAATGAGTGGATAGTGACTATAATATTCTTTTACACTAATAGAACTACCACTCCTTAGTGGAATGTTTAGTTGTACTAACAACTAATCATTCCACTAAGGAGTATGAAAGCAATAAATTTTCAGAGGACATGGTAAAATAGTACCCTTGCATGCATGGTGAGGCAATGAAATCCCCACTCATTGTTCAGATAAATAGCTGGGTCCAAACTGAGTGAGCTGGCTTGGGAGGCAACCGCATGCCCTGCATGGGAGATGATTTTATTTGACACCATGCTCAAAATCAAACCAAAAATGGCTGCCTTACTAGGCGGCTGACTCACTGTGGACTTTGCTAGTTATTTATACTACACCACAATAATAGCAATGAAACTTTTATTTCAGGTATGACTCCATCAGCCAAGCAGTCTCTGGTTGACATGGCCCCAAAGTACATTCTGGAACAGTTTCTGGAGTCGGAGTTGCTGATTAACATCACTGAGCATGAGCTGGTGCCTGAACACATTGTCCTCACTCCTGATGAGAAGCAGGAGCTCCTTTGCCGATAGTAAGTATCTTTTATACTTACACCACATTTTGAAAATGTTTCTCATTACTTAACACTTTCACCGTCTCAAGGATAATTATGCGTCTTCAGTGCATTACAACCATGTCTGTAATGCATGGACAGTTTAAGTGCTAATATTATAAATGCGAAAGTTTATATGGATGTATAAATGTTTGTTTCTCTTACATGCTAAAACTGTTTGACGGATTCTGATGACATTTGGCACATGGATAGTTTATAACCTGGATTAACATATAGGATACTTTTCTTCCCGGAAAATTGCATAGTTCTCTCTGTATAGCGTTAGACAAATTCTTCGCTGATGGAGTTGCGGGCAAAAGAAGTGCTTTTGTATACAAAAAGAGATTGAATAGTTAAATGATTTTTACAATACCTATTTGACATGCTATAATAATGTATTATTTCTAAAATTACCTCGACATTTCGCCTCCATTGCATTACGTAGCCATTTGTGATATGTGTAGACTGAAGGATAGAGTAGGTATTAAATTATTTAGTGCCTGCAAATAATAAAATAACTTTTTCTTTCATTGACGCGCACCATCCAAGACTTTACACACTTGTCATCTTGCTGAATGGCCCAAGGAAACATTATTTAACCATACGAAGAGCAAAGCTGATACCTGGTTGATGGCCAAGTTGAGTATGATAAATGTCATAGTTTTTATTAAATAATAAAGTTCTAAAAGATAATAAAAAGTAACTATGCCATTCCATCATACTCCACTTTGCCATCAACTTTGCTCTGCTCTCAGTTGCAAACTACACCTATACCTACCTAATAAATAATTATGCTTGCACAGTAAGCTGAAAGAGAACATGCTAATGAGGATACAGGCTGGTGACCCCGTCGCGCGGTACTTCGGATTGAAGAGAGGACAGGTAACTATCAGTTTGACCTAAGAGGTCGAAACACTACTATAAAATAACCATACCATTTCTTGTCATACCATAAATAAGTAACTTTCACTATTTAAAGAGAAATTTCTGCATCAAGTATTAGGAACTCAGTTCCTTTATAGTGTGTTATACACCGTGAAATTTTAGTGTTTGTTTTCCCGAAACGAGGTGATTTAGTTTCGATTGTGCAATCGATTTATAATTACTATTTTGACTAGAGTCAAAAATCCAATTGTGAAAAACGAAAGTCAAAAATGACCGCAAACCAATAGTAACGCTTCGTTGGTACAAGTAGCGTACGATCGTACGATAGGTTAGGTACCAACGAAGCGTTACTATTGGTTTGCGGTGATTTTCGACTTTCGTTTTTCACAATTGGATTTTTGACTCTAGTCAAAATAGTAATTATAAATCGATTGTACAATCGATACTAAATCACCTCGTTTCGGGAAAACAACCACTAAAATTTCACGGTGTATTATAATTTATTGAATCAGGCGTTACTTTGCGGAGGTCCATATTTAGTAATTGTCTAATTTCATTGTTATATTATAGTCAACCGGGGGGATAGGACAGCTAAGGGCCTGGCCACATGACCACGGTGCTGCGTCGTAAACGTGAAAAGACGCAGCGCTTGAGCGCGGCACGTTGCTGCATCGTGCAGATATAATTAACCGGCCGGCCACGACTTTGCGTGTGCCGCAAGGTAACCACTGTACGGCGAGCGTCTCGGCCGCGCAATGAACACAGAAAACGCTTGATGCGCCGCCAAACGCGCCAAGTCGTGGCCGGGCGGTAAGTTGCCGTGCCGTGGAGATACATGCGGTGCCGCGGCGCGTAAAATGCACGGCAAAGCAACGTCGCAAAATCCTTTGCACGGCAAGACAACGTCGCAAAATCCTAATGTCTTTTTCTAACACTGAAAATTTTATTATCCCTGTTGTCCCTTCCCCTGGTTTGCGTTGACCTTTACAGTCAGCTTTTTCAATTGGGAATGTCTAAAAAAAATTACCAGTGGTTTTTATATTTTTTTTGTATAGAAAAGTCAATTATAAGAAACTAATTTCAATATTTTGTCACTTAGTTCACTACTTTTTTCAAAATTATTTATTGAAACTATTTTGGTTGATGACGTCAGATTGTAATTGAGGGCTCCCACACTGCCAAATTTCTAAATCTATCTAAATGCGTACGATAAGGCAACCCCTTTAATTATTTTTTGCGTGGTGGTACACTGTAACTAGTGTCACTTTACTGGCGCTGTCAAAGTGCTAGATGTCAGGCAGTGGGTCCAAATCAAACTCCGTAGTTATAATCCACGCGTAAATTTGTGAAGAATTCTAACCACACAGAATAAAGTACGACTTGGACCGGTCACGCAATTTACACCAAAGTCAAATGAAGGTCATTGCTTATTTGTTATGTAATAAATTCAATATATAATATTAAAATTAAATAACTACAGAAAACGAGTTAAAAACCATTTATCTCGAAATGGTTTTCGATTGATTTGATTTGATTTACATTGCAAAAAAATAGACATCCCCAATTGCAAGTTAAGCGCGTAACACGTAAAACATCAAATAAATAAAATGGAACAACGAAGTTTTTTGACTATTATGGGCCCAATATAATATTTAAATGTTTGTTTTGCAGGTAGTGAAAATTATAAGATCTTCGGAGACTGCCGGAAGATACATTTCCTATAGATTAGTTTGTTAGCTAAGTTTCAATTAAATAAGTTTACTATAACATTTATGTTTTATTTCATACCTCCAAGGAGTCCCAACGACTACTTATAGCCAAATGAACAGTACAGGGACACCCAAATATTCTTTGTAATTAATACTGCGGCTCCCACCTGTTAATCGCCTCAGTCTGTCTGACATTTATGTACGACACAAAATTATCAGCTCATTTCGCCGTCTGCAGTCTGATAAATAAGACCAAGTTTTGATTTATATTTTAAAAGATATTCATTGTTCTAGCGTAATTTATTTCTAATGACTTGTACACGATTATTATTATAATTTCGTATCGTCAGAGACATGAGTATGCACAATGAAAAATTCCCAGCTGTTCACAGGTTATTTTCAACCGACGAAAACAAAAGGAGGAGGTTCTCAATTCGACGTGTATATATACAGGGTTATTGGTAATTCGACGTATTCCCGTAAGGAGGTGATAGGGGTGACTTTGTGATAATTTTAACCCCTACATGCATCATGCAAAAGTGAACCATTTTTGAGTTATCATGCTTTTAAGCTTTTTTCAAAATAAGTCAAAAACGCGACATCAAAAATTTATTAAAAAAAAAGTATCAATTTAAATCTAATTTTGTCTTCTGATTTATAAAAAAGATTGAATATTGGTTATTTAGCAATATTAAAACAACAATTATTGGTCCAAATTTAAAAATGCGAGATGAAAAACAATATTACTTCAATATTTTTACTGTGGAAGTAGGGTACCTACTTAATCGTATTATTTTTATTTACGTGTACTGTGTTTTTTCGTATGTGTGTACTGGGGTGTCCCATAAGTAAAGATACAAGATTGAAATGAAAATATCTGATGAAAAAATATAATAAAGTGCTAACATTTACATTAAGTCCAATCAAGAATATATTCAAATTTGTTATTTTATATTAAATTTGCTTGTGGAATGCCTTTATAGCCAATTTTTCTGAGGTTTATTGTTGCTCGCCACATTACAGCTTTTCCTGACCTAGTTGCCACAATTTTAGCCGATCTAGTCCATCGATGTTTAAATGCAGGCAATGATTTGGGGTTTTCCGTTTGTTTTTTATATTCTCGTTTGCATAAATACCAAAAATTTTCAATACCACGAGCTTGGGGGACATTTGGGGCATCATTATGTTTTCGTATAAAATCTATCCCCGCAGCCTGTAAATGTTGGGTGACTTCGGTGGCGTAGTGGCATGACGCCATATCCGGCCAGAATATAATTTCTTCCCTATGGTAATATTTATCAATGAAGGGAATCAATCGCTTTATTATACATTCTCTCAGGTAAATGCGTGCGTTCATAGAGCCTGTGCAAATATATGGTTCAGACGTATTACCACTCTGGTCTATGGCTTGCCAAAGTAGGTATTTATTGAAAAATTTGGCCTTTGGTATGATTTTTTGTGAATAAGCTACAGCGTCCCGAACCCGATTGTTTGCATGGTAGTATTGCTTCCCAGGAAAGGAACATCCACTGGGTCCACGGGCACGTAGGTCTCGTCATCAATTATAAGAACTTTTTTCGGTGTTTTTTCATACCCTCTTCGGCATCCTTTTTTAGCTCGCACTTCCTGGTCTTTAATATATTTAGGAGCAGATAATTTTGCAAACGCTTTAAGCTATAGGTCGTGTGTTTTCATTCGAGCTATACTTGACTTCGATATTTTCAATTTATCCGCAGCAACTCTAACAGACATCGAGGGATTCCGTTTATAAACTTTTTTACCTTATTTATATTTTTAGGTGACGAAACAGTACGTTTTCTTCCAGAAATATTAGTATAAATATCTCCGTGCGTTTCTTCAAAACGCTTATAATTCGATACAAAGTAGTTCTTCTGACTCCCTCTGGAGAAAAATGACGTGTCGTGTCCGTTTTCCATGACATTTATAAAATTGAAAAATTATTTTTGCAAATACTTCGTGTTCAGCTCTCTTTATAATTAAAACTTTAAAAATACTTTCAAAATTCCCGCTTAATCTGACAGATATAATGCCTACGGCGGCCATGAAAGTTATTTTTCTTAAAAAAATGAAAATCTTTTCAATCAGTTTGAAATTTGAAATTTGTCTCTTTACTTCTGGGACAGCCTTTATTTTGTTCAGTGTTAAGTTAGGTAGGTATATTAAGTATATTTGTCGTAATCACTAATTGTTGTTTATTTTGTGTATTTGTTTATATGTTATATTTTCTTTCTTCTCTCTGTACATAAATTATTGTTTGCCTATCTCTTTTTTTTTAAGTTTTTCCTTTCATTCCAGGTTAGCTTGAAAAGATCCCTTTTAGGGATAAGTTCGCCTTTGTACTATTTTTGTTGTGTTGTTTTGTATTATTTTTGTGTTTTATGTACAATAAAGTGTTTACATACATACATACATTTTTTAAAGATTTTTTTCCACTAAAATGCCTTAAAACAAAAAAAACGTTATGAAACTTGGCTTGCAGATTATTTTAAAAACATAACCGTTTTCTTAGCTCTCCAACAATGCATAACAACTAGGAATTTATTTCAAAGAAACTGGAAAAAAAAGATCACAAAGGTAGCAGGCGGAAATTCGTATTCGAAGTAAACTTAAAGTCGTTCTTTAAAAATTCCATGAAATTAATGAAAAACCATACCCAATGTAATTAACAAAAAATGCAAATTTAAATTTAAATTTAGAACTAGTAACTGTTTAGTAGTAATGACAATTAATAATAAAATAAGTAACAAGACATTTTGTGATTTAGCCTAATTAAAGTTCTTGCTCGAAGTGACTTCCCCTATTGCGTACGCAAAGTCGCATTCTTTTTCTGAGTTGTGACTTAACTACCGAAGTAGTCAAATTATTCCGCATCGCATTTGCTGCGTTTATAATTCTTGTTTTGAGTTCTTCCGCGGATGACACAGGCGAGACGTCGTAAACTAGGGATTTCATGTGACCCCAGACATAGAAATCAACCGGCGTTAAGTCCGAACTCCTCGCAGGCCATGGAATGGGTCCTCCTCGCCCTATCCAACGATTAGGAAAATGGCTATCGAGCCATCGCCTAACATTGACACCAAAATGTGCAGGACATCCGTCTTGCTGGTATATCATGATTTGCCTTGTAGCCAAAGGCACGTCTTCGAGGAGGTCAAACAATTCATTTGTCAAAAAATTTTCGTAAGCTGCAGCATTTAGATTGCTCGGTAAAAATGTGGCCCGATTAAATTGTCGTCAATTATTCCCATCCACACATTGACCGAAAAACGGCGTTGCGACCCTTTTGGCCTCTTTTTATTAGGATTTTTGTGCACTTTCTCACTCCAATAATGTTCGTTGTGGTAGTTAGTAATCCCATCCTGATCGAATTTGGATTCATCGGTCCATAGGATTTTTTTCAAAAAAGACGCGTCTTCTAAATCCGCATTTGACATGAATCTACAGAAAGCAACTCTCCTTTCAGGGTCCTCTTCGTGAATAACTTGCACAGGAGTATAATGGTAAGGATAGAATCCTGCATTATGCACTGTAGACCACGCTTTCCATTGTGTTACAGAGAGTCGTGTGGCGACGGTATTTGTCGAAATTGTTGGTTCATCGATAAATTCTTGAAGAATATCCTCTTCGTAATTAACAACATGGACTGGGGGTCTTCCGGCATTAATTTGTCGTCTCTGAACACTGCCAGTTTCTCGGATTCGCCTATACACTTCATTAAAAACTGATACATGGGGTACCCGGCGATTAGGAAACCGACGGGAATAATCTTGACGAGCAGCTTCACTGTTGCCGTTGCAAAAGCCGTAACAAAAAACAAAATCGGCGTATTCCTCGTTTGTGTAATTTTGAAACAAACGCTGTTCATTTTGATCAATCTCTTCCATACTTATTTCAATTCAAATTAAACTACAATCGTGAGTGTATTTACTTCAAAAAACACGGCGCCAATTTGTAAAACAACATCAATTCACGCGTGAAAAGTTTTTGAAAAAATAAACTTTTTTTTTTCTTAACCTACCAGTTTGCTGTTTTTGTCCTGCATTGGCTTAGGTACGCATTAAACCTATTTGCAAGATATTCAAACAACGATTTTAAGTTTAGTTCGAATGCGAATTTCCGCCCGCTTCCTATGTGATCTCTTTTTTTTCAGTTTCTTTGAAATAAATTCCTAGTTGTTATGCATTGTTGGAGAGCTAAGAAAACGGTTATGTTTTTAAAATAATCTGCAAGCCAAGTTTCATAACGTTTTTTTGTTTTTAAGCATTTTAGTAGAAAAAAATCTTAAAAAAATATTGAAGTAATATCGTTTTTCATCTCGCATTTTTAAATTTGGACCAATAATTGTTGTTTTAATATTGGTAAATAACCAGTGTTCAATCGTTTTTATAAATCAGAAGAAAAAATTAGATTTAAATTGATACTTTTTTTTAAATAAATTTTTGATGTCGCGTTTTTGACTTATTTTGAAAAAAGCTTAAAAGCATGATAACTCAAAAATGGTTCACTTTTGCATGATGCATGTAGGGGTTAAAATTATCACAAATAGTCACCCCTATCACCTCCTAACGGGAATACGTCGAATTACCAATAACCCTGTATATACTAGGGGCGTTCAATAAAAAGTGAGAATGAGTATGTTATAAAAAACTTTTACTAAATGTCATTTTATTTTTCGACATAGTCACCTTTTAGCATAATACACTTAGTATATCTTTTTTCTAAACTTAAATTCCATTTTTAAAAAAGGTCTCATCTTGAGTACTTAAAAAATCTTGTACTGCAGCGACTACCGCGTCGTCGTCTTCAAATTTCTGGCCTCTCAGGTATTGTTTCAATCTCGGAAATAGGTAGAAATCACTGGGAGCGAGATCTGGTGAATACGGAGGATGCTTAAGGATATCGAACCCAGCATCACGAATTGCAGCCATTGCAACGGCGGACTTGTGTGCCGGGGCATTGTCCTGGTGGAACAGCACAACTTTCGAGAGTTTACCTCGCCGTTTTTCACGGATCTCATTGCGCAATGTTGCTATTTGTTTGGCGTATAAAGTGCCCGTAATAGTGGCTCCATGCTCGAGATACTCAATCATTAATGCCCCTTTACCATCCCAAAAAACTGAGCCCATGACCTTACCGGCAGATGGGCTCACCTTGAATTTCTTCGGAGTTGGAGATGATGGCCTTTTCCATGTCATAGACTGCAGTTTCGTTTCAGGGTCGTAATGATGGAACCATGTTTCGTCCATTGTTATAAATCGCGCCAAAAAAAGTTCCCGGTCTTGCTGCATCAGGTTCAAAGCTTCTTGACAAATCTCTAGTCTAGATTGTTTTTGCGTGTCAGTAAGCATTCTTGGTACCCAACGCGCAGATACCTTTTTCATACCCAAGCGTTCATGTAAAATATTATACACGCTCCCCGTTGAAATCTTTACATTTTCAGCAATAAAACGAACTGCGACACGACGATCCGCCAAAACTGAGTTTTCGACTTTTTTCACAATTTCTTCAGTTACTGCTGTAGTAGGGCGTCCGGAGCGGGGGTCGTCCATTGTCGATGTTCTGCCACGTCTAAATTCGGCGCACCAACGTGCGACTGTCGAATACGGAGGAGCATTAGACCCTAAAGTGTCCCGCAAATCCAAATTGACTTGGTCCGTAGAAAAATTTTTCAAATACAAGTATTTGATAACGGCGCGCAGTTCAATTTTCTCCATTTTCGCTAACGTACTCAATAGCATTGCAATGAAATTACCGTATATTTTTTTAAACAAAAGACAGTTAGTTTTTTTTTTCATAGCAATCAGCTAGATAGATTAGCTTTACCGGCCAGTATTTAATTTCGTAATATTAAAAGAGTTTGCATCTCATTCTCACTTTATATTGAACGCCCCTCGTATATATATATATTTTTTTTTAGGTATGATCACGCATAACTTTTTACAGAGTAGTCCGATTTTGATGATTCTTTTTTTATTGGAAAGCGTATACCCCGAGGGTGGTCCCATTTAAATTTGGAAACAATATTCCTACCCTAAGGGTAGGGAAAAAGGGGATGATTGATTGTTCAGTTACTGATTGTACTATATGACCACGCATAACTTATTACAGAGTAGTCGGATTTTGATTATTCTTTTTTTATTGGAAAGCGTATACCCCAAGGGTGGTCCCATTTAAATTTGGAAACAATATTCCTACCCTAAGGGTAGGAGAACGGGGGATGATTGACTAACTTTTTACAGAGTAGTCGATTTTCATAATTCTTTTTTATTTATTGGATAGATAGGGTATATCTTGAAGTTGGTATTATAAATTTGGAAAAAAAATTACCCCAAGGATGGAAAAAAGTATAAAATAAAAACTTTTTAACAAAAAAATAAACCGCCGAAAAAACTGAAAAGCAAAAAATAATACCTTTTTTGTTTGACCTTAATCTAGGTACCAGTTTGAAGTTGGTGCCTCAGCACGAGCCAGGAGGAGTGATAGAAGCCAATCAGGTAGACGATTATAGATCCACTCCTCCTGGCTAAGTGCTGAGGCACCGACTTCAAACTGGTACCTAGATTAAGGTCAAACAAAAAAGGGATTATTTATTGCTTTTCAGTTTTTTATGTGACGACCTTGTTAAAGAAAATACTTGCGTATAGCTGTTAGCTGGATACTGGATGTGACTTAGGGAGGCTACTATAAAATTAGAAATTCGTATCGTGACATCTCTTTCACTCTTCCGTTTACTGTTAGCGTAAACGGAATGGCACAATACGAAGTTCCAAAATCGTATTTCGTAGTATAAGGCCAGAGTGGACAGTTTCGCGACACGTACCGGGGACAGCGGGAAGACGACACAGAGAGAGGCTATTCCCAGTTTTATGGCCCAGTAAGTAAGTTCTTGGAAATTTGTCTTCAGTGCGACCAACTGGCAAAAACATCCCAGCAGTCCGCGTTGTGGACTGTGCTCACCCGCGACCTTACGATAGTTAGGTTTATGCAAGGAATGCGTGTTCATGCAGTTCCTCCACCTCCACACTGTACGAACACACACCAATCACACAAACCCAACCATCACTTCCACCAAACTACACTGAAGCGTTTCGAACTCAACCAGAGCTCATCCTCAGAGTAGGTACCACAATCGTACGTTATGCTACCAAATGTTAAAGTTCATTTTTGTTAAACATTTGGTAGCATAGCGTACGGTTGTGGTAAGTACTTACCTACTCTGAGGATGAGCTCTGGTTGAGTTCGAAACGCATTCACACGCACGAGCACGAGAAGTGAAAAGTCCATTTTAGATAGATAGGTATTTTAAATTTAATGTGTAATGTTTTGTGGCGCCATCTATTGCTGAATAGCTGAACTAGTAGCACACGTTTTTTGTATTGATAACCAATAGAGAAGGGGACTTGTGACCGGGTTTTTAGTCCGTGCAAGTCGGACACTGTCTGGGCCCTCCATTCCCAGTTCGTCCGAAGGGATTTTTCCCAAGCACAAGTCACCCTTCCTATCTTAATGTAAATAACAGCAAAGACTTCGCATCTTTGGCCCCTCTGGCGAATAAAAAAAAAAAAGAATAGCTGAACTACTTCTAAAGACGTTGAGAAAACCTCTTTCGCCTAAGTACAGATAAACTAATAAACGAAGAAGTCAAAAATATCCATACTTATAACACTATGCCACTACCATGAGGTTAGTCATCATCATCATCATCATCATCATCATTCCAGCCTATGCGTTCCACTGCAGGGCACAGACCTCCTCAGAATGAAAGGGCTTGGGCCGTAGTTCCAACGCGGGCCCAGTGCGGATTGGGAACTTCACACACACCATTGAATTTCTTTTACCTTACCTGCAGGTTGGTGTTTACATAGTTATTTATTTTACGCAATGCCTGTATAGGTCATGCCTTCGACTATTAATATGTCAATTTATTATTTTTCTTTTTACGTTCCTTGTGGTGTGGACCTACCTAGCACGCCATCTCTTATGCGGACTTAAAACATTGTAATTTTTTAACTGGCGAAGCGAAAGGGGGCGAATGCTATATAATTCCCGCGACAAAAAACATTATGTTAAGTCCCCGGTTACAAATGGCCTAGATAAGTATGTATGTAAACCCTTTATAGTAGGTACAGAAATTAAAAAAAAACCGGCCTAGTGCGAGTCGAACTCGCGCACGAAGAGTTCCGTACCATTATCTATAAAAACGGCAAAAAATCACGTTTGTTGTATATCATCTGTGAAAATTTCAACTGTCTAACTAAGTCTCACGGTTTATGAGATACAGGCTGGTGACAGACGGACGGACGGACGGACAGCGAAGTCTTAGTAATAGGGTCCCGCTTTACCCTTTGGATACGGAACCCTAAAAAATACTACTGACAACAAGTTACAATGAAACGCAGCCCCGGATCTAAGGGGTGGCAAACCGGGGCACTTGCCCCGGGCGGCAGTTTCATGGAGGCGCCAAATCCATGAGGCAAAAATTCAAAATATCGAACAAGTGAAGGGAGGGGGCGCCACTATCAAGTTTTTGCCCCGGTTCGAAAATTCGTAGATCCGGGGCTGATGAAACGGCCCTAAGAATTAAAAGCTATCATAATTTAATCTCCAGTGTGGTATTATACCTAAGTAGGTACATTTACGATAGTGTTATAAAATTAGTACCTATAAGCAATCGTGTTTGTGTTAATATCTCTTAGCATTTGCAATATCGCTTTCAGAAGTCATAGAGAAGTCGTAAAAAGGAGATAATTAAATTAATAGATGAGTAAACGTAAACTTTCATAGCATTACTTGTACACCTGAGCCTGGAATAATATTAAGAACCTAGATTTACCTAGGTACCTATATTAATATACAGTCCCGTAAGTAGCACGACAAACTTAACGGGGAGTTAAGGCCAGTTGGCAGGTCACCTACCAAACAAAAATTACGTTAGTGTCACAACTTTCCAGATATTTCGATTTTAAATACTTTTTGAAGTGTTGGTATGCGACACAATCCGAAATTTCATGATAAAGATCAGTAAAAGAAAGAAGTAGATAAATAATTTATTGAATCAGGCGTTACTTTGCGGAGGTCCATATTAGTGAACTGAAACAATTACTTTGCTCACCCGCGACCTTACGATAGGTAAGCTGCGTACGGACTGCGCGCACTCGGGTACGCGTACCTGGGCTTGCGTGTCCTGGAACGCCATGTCCATACGCCATGTACGCGTTGGTACACTGTACACGTACACGTACACGTACTGTACACGTACACGTACACTGTACGCGTTCCAGGACACGCAAGCCCGGGTACGCGTACCCGAGTGCGCGCAGTCCGTACGCAGCTTAAAGGTTTAAGAAACATCATCTACTTTTACCAAAGTATTAGGTTGAGCTTGAGGATGTTTCATCTACTTTTACCAAAGTACTATGTATAAAAAAACCGGCCAAGTGCGAGTCGGACTCGCGCACGAAGGGTTCCGGAACATTATCTTTAAAAACGGGGAAAAATCACGTTTCTTGTATGGGACCCCCCCTTAAATATTTGTTTTATTTTAATTAAATAATTAAAGCAAATATATAACTAAATATTCTGTGAATATTTCAAGCGTCTACCTGTTGCCGTTATCAATATCGAGCAAAAAAGAGCAAAAAAACCGGCCAAAGTGCGAGTCTGACTCGCGCACGAAGGGTTCCGTACAATTACTAGGGGCGTTCAATAAAAAGTGAGAATGAGTATGTTATAAACAACTTTTACTAAATGTCATTTTATTTTTCACCTTTTAGCATAATATACTTAGTATATCTTTTTTCTAAACTTAAAATTCCATTTTTAAAAAGGTCTCATCTTGAGTACTTAAAAAATCTTGTACTGCAGCGACTACCGCGTCGTCGTCTTCAAATTTCTGGCCTCTCAGGTATTGTTTCAATCTCGGAAATAGGTAGAAATCACTGGGAGCGAGATCTGGTGAATACGGAGGATGCTTAAGGATATCGAACCCAGCATCACAAATTGCAGCCATTGCAACGGCGGACTTGTGTGCCGGGGCATTGTCCTGGTGGAACAGCACAACTTTCGAGAGTTTACCTCGCCGTTTTTCGCGGATCTCATTGCGCAATGTTGCTATTTGTTTGGCGTATAAAGTGCCCGTAATAGTGGCTCCATGCTCGAGATACTCAATCATTAATACCCCTTTACAATCCCAAAAAACAGAGCCCATGACCTTACCGGCAGACGGGCTCACCCTGAATTTCTTCGGAGTTGGAGATGATGGCCTTTTCCATGTCATAGACTGCAGTTTCGTTTCAGGGTCGTAATGATGGAGCCATGTTTCGTCCATTGTTATAAATTGCGTCAAAAAAAGTTCCCGGTCTTGCTGCATCAGGTTCAAAGCTTCTTGACAAATCTCTAGTCTAGTTTGTTTTTGCGTGTCAGTAAGCATTCTTGGTACCCAACGCGCAGATACCTTTTTCATACCCAAGCGTTCATGTAAAATATTATGCACGCTCCCCGTTGAAATCTTTACATTTTCAGCAATAAAACGAACTGTGACACGACGATCCGCCAAAACTGAGTTTTCGACTTTTTTCACAATTTCTTCAGTTACTGCTGTAGTAGGGCGTCCGGAGCAGGGGTCGTCCATTGTCGATGTTCTTCCACGTCTAAATTCGGCGCACCAACGTGCGACTGTCGAATACGGAGGAGCATTAGACCCTAAAGTGTCCCGCAAATCCAAATTGACTTGGTCCGTAGAAAAATTTTTCAAATACAAGTATTTGATAACGGCGCGCAGTTCAATTTTCTCCATTTTCGCTAACGTACTCAATAGCATTGCAAAAAAATTACCGTATATTTTTTTAAACAAAAGACAGTTAGTTTTTTTTTCATAGCAATCAGCTAGATAGATTAGCTTTACCGGCCAGTATTTAATTTCGTAATATTAAAAGAGTTTGCATCTCATTCTCCTCGTATCTATAAAAATCACGTTTGTTGTATGGGAGCCCCCTTAAATGTTTTTTTTATTTTAATTTAATGATTTATTTTTAAAGTCATATATAATTAAATATTCTATGAATATTTCAAGTGTCTACCTGTTGCCGTTATCAACATCGTGCAAAAACGAGCAAAAAAAACATGTTTGATGTATGGGAGCCCCTTAAATATTTATTTTATTCCATTTTTTAGTATTTGTTGTTATAGCGGCAACCGAAATACATCATCTGTGAAAATTTCAACTCTCTATCTATCACGGTTCCCGAGATACAGCCTGGTGACAGACGGACGGACAGACGGTCGGACAGCGAAGTCTCAGTAATAGGGTCCCGTTTTTACCCTTTGGGTACGGAACCCTAAAAATCAGCTTTTATACTTTAACGTAAGTAGAATTATAATTTCATGGACATTAAGGCTGTCTGGCAAGAGGTTGCCACTATGTTAAGTGTCTGGTAATGGATAACGTGATTTTTAATAACATTCTGAAAGTAATACCAAAAAATCGCACTTTATTATTTGACGAAAGTAGATCGGTATTTTACACACCTTTAGTACCGTTTATCTGCCAAAGGCACTGCAACCCAAACTTCATATTGGTCCATCGTTCTTACCAGTGTTGGGAGCATGCGCTGACAAACTTTCAGCTTTTATAAAATGACGAAGGTCTGGCGTTCACGGGCTCTTAGTCCAAGAGACCACGCTTAGTATAAGTTTTACTTCACCAAAATACTTCTCGATCGCGTTTACGTAAAAAAATCAATAGAATTGAAATTTTTACGTAAACGCGATGGAGAAGTATTTTGGTGAAGTAAAATTTATACTAAGCATACAGTACCTCTACCATGAGTTTACACTAGTTTACGTGACCTTACTCGCTAGCGACGGCGTAAATTATTTGTATGGAGAATTGTACAGCGCCTCTAGCGGTCACTTACGGAAGTACAATTCTCCATACAAATCATTTACGCCGTCGCTAGCGAGTACGGTCACTGTAAACTAGTGTAAACTCATGGTAGGGGTACAGGGATCGGCAAACGTAGCGTAGGACGTCCTCAGACTCGGTGGAGCGATGATCTTCGCAAGGCGGCTGGCAAGAGCTGGATGAGAGTGGCCGAGGATCGTTCTCAGTGGCGTGCCATGGGAGAGGCCTAAGTATATCCAACAGTGGACGAGCACATAGGCTGATGTTGCTGATGAAACGCATCCATAACAACGTAGCATAGCACATCTCTGTTGGAAAGGCACCTTTATGGTTCCATTCCTGCGGTTTAGGTAGGTAAAGTAGCGGAATTTGTATGTCGACCTTAACTCGTTGACATAGAGTCGAAAAGTGACGAACCTTTTGATTCCGCGACTGTACTATGTACGTATATTGTCTCACATAAAATTCAAGATCAATGTTGACCTCTGCGACCCGCCAATGCGATGGTCCGTTATTATGACCATACTACAATGGCTCTTAAAATCTCCGTGAACGGAAAATGGATATTTCAAGAATGCCTTCTTAGTCGTAACAATATGTAACATGGGCACGCGATCGATAAGTCGGTACGTAACCATGGGTAGGTATCTACTATCGTATAAAATAATAGGTGCAAGCATGCTGTAGTGCCTGCGCTACTCACTGGCATAGGAAGTGGCGAAGAAATGAGGCAGAGAGGAAGTGTAGCTACATTAACTAATCGTCCTGACCAGTGCTCTATCTTTCTGTGACCAGTACCTCTACCATGAGTTTACACTAGTTCACAGTGACCGTACTCGCTAGCGACGGCGTAAATGATTTGTATGGAGATTTGTACTTCCGTAAGTGACCGCCTAGAGGCGCTGTACAATTCTCCATACAAATAATTTACGCCGTCGCTAGCGAGTACGGTCACGTAAACTAGTGTAAACTCATGGTAGTGGTACAGTAAGCACTGCATGCGTCATGTGGCATGGGAAGAGGCGAGGAAAGACGGAACACGTTAACATTCGATTTGTCCTTTTGGTTTTAAGTACTTCTTAATTTCGTAAAAAGATGTTTTTTGTATTTAGTAATTTATGGTTTGGATTTTTGTATTGGTTTGATAAAATTCCCATGGAAATACCAAGAATTACATAGTGGGCTTCATTAATGTTGCAAAAAGTACTTAGGTACGCTTGTGCCAAATTTCATGTCTTTCGACTTGGCGGTTGTGATTTCGGGATTATAGATAAGTACGTACATCCCGATCTCGGGGAATTATCGGGATAAATAGTACCTAGTCCATGTGTTATTTCAGAGTTCCAGCCATTTATCAACCAAACTCCATCCAAATCGTCCAGCTGTTTTAACGTGAAAGGATAACAACATACACAAACTTTTCTATATTTCATTAATTATGTAGGTAGGTAGATGACAATGCAGACATTAATCCAATTCCAACCTCTCAATTATTCATAATTCCATTCCATCAGCGAATCATCTGGCATTTTCAAAAAATGCAGGAATCTCACCTAAAAAATGTAGTGTCATATTGATAAGACTCATGCACGACAATTCAAGCAGAGCTAAGATCGTACGCGCACGCGAGGCGCGCTACTTCACACGGCTTGTGCGCATGTTGCTTGGTGCACGTCGCAAAATTCATGCAATCGCGGTAACAATAGCAATTAAGTCGCCGGTAACCCAAACAAGTAAAACCTCCTTGGTTCAGCGCTGGCTGGAAACTCGAATAGCGTCATAAATTAAAAAAAAAGGGAATGCGCGGGAAACGCTAATGAGTTTTTTTTAAATTTTTTGATTCCTTGTTTTTCATATTTGTGAATAAACTTTATTATTTAGCTTGCGTTGAACGCAAAACTCAAACTTAAATGTGTAGTGAATGTGGATTCGTTTACTTCAAACGGTGACTTAATAAGGTATGTATGAAAACTAAGTGATTATACATTTTTTACAAGTTTTTAACTAACCTGCAAATTTCCTACGTAGGTACCTACCCACTTACTTATAATATTAAGAGTCTTCAAGTCTTGCAAGTTGAATTTCACCCACTTTTAGTGATCGGATACGGATATGTAGTTTGTTTGGGTAAACATGCAAATACAGTCAGCAAAATATGTTTTTACAAAATTGTTTTGCAATGTAAATAAATCCTACTTCCTATCTATATTATAAGTGTGAAAGTTTGTAAAGATGTTTGGATGTTTGTTACTCAATCACGCAATAACGGCTGAAACGATTTACATGAAATTTGGTATAGTTGTTATCTCGGAAAATTGCATAGTTGCAATAAATAAATTATGGGAAAATTGACACCAATTGACCTAGTCCCAAACTAAGCAAAGCTTGTACTATGGGTACTAGACAACGGATAAACATACTTATATAGATAATACATACTTAAATTCATAATTAAACATCCAAGACTCGAGCAAAAACATTCGTATTTTTCACACAAATATCTGCCACCACCTGGAATCGAACCCAGGACCTCAATCTTCGTAGTCAGGCTCTCTAACAACTAGACTATCCGGTCGTCAAATGTAGCCTGAATACTTAGGTTATTAATTAATGTTCAGCTTACAGGCAGTCAGGTTCATTATTTACTTACTACCGAATGCACGCATGATGTACGGTGGGCTGCAAAAGTGCATGGACATCTCGGGGCGATAATCGCGTGACATTGATAACATCAAACGATCAAACACAGCTCACGCGATTATCGCCCCGAGATGTCCATGCACTTTTGCAGCCCATCGTACTCTGGCGCTTGTAACTGGATAAAAGAGTTATCTTCTAACAAATCTACGATCGCGCATATGATTTTTAGGGTCCGTTATAAAATTAATGGTTAACCTATTAGAGAAACGGGTGCGCTGGTAGTCAAAAATTTAAGCATCGTTAAATATTCAGATGTTTGGAAGTTTTTGATTGAAGTGTTGTTGTAAATCAAAGTGTTACTTTGCGGAGGTCTATACAGGTATACATTCATAAAAGTATATTTAAGGTTTACGTCGTGTAGTTGATAGTTACGAGTAGGTCTGTTAGACATATAAATGATGTGGAAGGGGAGGAGCTTGGATTTTTGCATGAAGATGTGTCTTCTTACAGGCTTAGCTACCTTGCATGTGTATGCCGAGTATCAAGGTTTTAGTCACCAATGTGACGTTGTATTGTAGGTATGTCGCAAAACTATAAGTATGAGTGCGTGCACGCCATTTTATTATGTAGGTCACCTCTAAATTTAAGACCTATCAATAACATAATTTAAAAAAACACTATCAATAACATAATTTGTGCAAAAATCGAAGATTTGAGTGTTTACGAGATATTTAAAATAGTCGTAATGAAATTTATGCAATACTGGATATATAAATATCCATATTAATTATTATAAATGCGAAAGTGTGTCTGTCTGTCTGTTACCTCTTCATGCTTAATCCGATGAACCGATTTAGGTGAATTTCGGTAGATGGGTACATGTAGTTTGAGTCCCGAGAAAGGATATAATCCTGGAAATCACCCTTTAGGGGGGTGAAACGGGGGGTACAAGTTTGTATGGGGAATCAATTACCGCTGAACCAATTTAGATGAAATTTGGTATGAAAATAATTTGAGTTTCTGGATAGGCTATTGTATAGTTTTTATGCCAGAAAATTACATAATTCCCGCGGGATAGCGATAAACGAATTCTTCGCAGACGGAGTCGCAGGCAGCAGCTAGTGTATCTAATTATAATTAAAGAAGCGAATTATAAGTATATTTTATTGTTGGCTATAGGCGTTTACAGCGACATTTTCATTAAAACATGACGCCGAAAGTCGCTTCGTTTTTATCTATCGCCCTTCTCACATTCTCTCCTATTGGTCGAATAAACCAATGTTTTAGGAGAAATCATTGCCTATTCGCTAATCGCAACAAACTTCACGCCTTCAATCTTATTGGCAGTGATAGGTACCTATAGTTCTCCCACGTAAATACAAAGGTCGATTTACATATATTATTAACGCGAAAGTTCGTGAGGATGGGCGTATGAATGTTGTTACTTTTTCACGCTAAAACGGCTGATAGGGTTTGGATGAAATGGTCACACTCTGCTTCTTCTTAAAGTGCCGCTCAATTACTGAAGGTTGGCTGTTAGCTTGGAATAATTTTCCCTGTCTTGAGCCATCCAGAACAGTTCCTCTGCATTGCTGGTCTCGGTCCACTCCCTAATATTCCACAGGCATGATTTCTTCCGCCTTCCAAGGCGCCGTTTTCCCTGTATTTGGTCACACAGATAACTAGTTCATAATCTCAATTAACATATTGAATACTTTTTATCCCGGAACATTGCTTAGTTGCCGCGGGACACGATAATATAATTCTTCGCAGACGAAGTCGCGGGAAACAGCTAGTTCTACTTATAAAACAAATTAAATGCTGTATACGTCCTTGTCATTAATAGTAGCGGATGGCCAAAATGCCACTTGACAGTATCAAGATTCTTAATTTTGTTATTTAGTAATAAGTACATGCTTTAGGTAATTAACGCTGGTTCCGAACTATGGTAACAGTAGAAGGTTAATCTATTTAAAACATGGCCTAAATGACATTTTATATGAAATCATCATCTCATGAATGATCAAGGTATTATTGAGAACTATATAAATGAGACTCGTAATCATAAGAATTATGACGACTTTTTTCCACGCTTTATTGATGTGATTGATTCACTAAGCTTACACTCAACTGTTTTCCTAGAATCAAAAAACAACTTCAGTAAGTACTTTTGTTGAAATACTTATTATTTTTTCTGCAAACACATTTAACGGGACGATTATGTAAAAACCGGCCAGGTGTCATGATATGATTTTGATATCGAGAATCCCATTAAATTGAATGTGTTTATGTTCGTATTTTCGACGGCGTAATAATGGAATAACAGGGTTACGAAATTCAAGCTGTTTAAATTCCGTTACAATGATGTACAAACAATTGCATAAAATGAAGGTTCCAGTGGCAAGATTCAGGAGTAAGTTTATTTCAAATAAAAAAAAAACTGCTAAGTAATTTAGTAACTTTTTCGCTTTTTTCGCTTTTAAATAATCTAAGTAATTTAGTAGTTACCTACGTATTGGGTTAAAAGTCAACTTTACAAGAAAACAGTGCAGATTTTTTTCTTGTAAAATTGACTTTTCTTGTTAATCACATACCTAACTTAAGTTTCAAGTAATAGGAAATAAAATAAATAAATAAATAAATAAATATCATGGGACAATTCACACCAATTGACCTAGTCCCAAAGTAAGCTTAGCAAAGCTTGTGTTATGGGTACTAAGCAACGGATAAACATACTTATATAGATAAATAAATACTTAAATACATAGAAAACATCCATAACTCAGGAACAAATATTCGTGCTCATCACACAAATAAATGCCCTTACCGGGATTTGAACCCAGGACCTCTTGCTTCGTAGGCAGGGTCACTACCAACTAGGCTAAAGCGGTCGTTAAAGAAAGAAAAAAAGAAAGAAGAAGAAGAAGAAGAAGAGAAAAGAATTGTACTATTAGGCTGTTATTTATTTACTACTTGGGCTCAAACTGCAGAATGTAAGCTGTAGCTTGCTCTCACAATCAAACTGCAGAATGTAAGCTGTAGCTTGCTCTCACAATCAAACTGCAGAATGTAAGCTGTAGCTTGCTCTCACAATCAGAAGAACCGAAAAGATCGTGGGTGGGGTGGGATCGTGATCTAAATTTGATTTTCTCATTCATGCTCGGAAATGTATGCGTTAACTTAATAATTATCACGAAATGAAGAAATGAAGTTTCTTGTTTATGGCTCCCTACATTACTTCTTGGCCTAAGCCGATATAGCAAGTATGAAAAACCACTATTGTCATCTGCTCTAAATTTTTAAATTTGCTTACTAACATTAAACTGACAAAGGAAAATTTTCATACAGCCAACGACCACTAGACTCCGTAATAAACACACTTGCGACATTAAAAAAAAATCTATGGTACTATCGTTGAAATGGCATGTTTAAAAAATAAAAAAGGCGGAAAATTAACTATTATTTACTTGATTACCTAGTAGTTACTTTAATTTTAATATTTCCTCACATTGTTTGAGAAAAGCACTAGGTATGCAATCCTCGGCCGGAACAGGGATTTCATGACTCGTTTTATCCGGCCTCGTCTACGACTCGGCCGTCTACCCCAATCTCGTCCAGCAATCCCTACTTCACGGCTTCTGCAGTAAATTTACTATTTTTTAATGAAATTTGGTGACGAATAACATAATAAAAGAACACTGTCTGTGAAGTGTACCTACAATCAATACTGTGCCGGTGTTGAATTGGAACTACGCTAATCCTTCATTTGTAAAAGAAAACATGTGCCCATCAGTCACATCAGTGCGACTTAAATAGACTGGAGATAGATACACGCTTTCATTTCACTCATGCCAACATTTATGAAATACCCAGTAGGTGGGTACTTATGCAGTCAAAAGTGTCAAAAGTAGGTAGATGGGTAGACGTAAGTACAATAAACATCAAAATATGAAATTGATTTTAAATATAAGGTTAGACAGGTGTAAGGCCGTCTGAACTTGCGATCGGTCGGTCACGGAATTCAAGTTAGAAAGTTAAAAGTTCGTGATACTGTTTAATATTGCTATAAATATTTAAATCAGACCGGTCGTAGCATCGTAGCGAAATAGAAATTAATTATTTTAAAAGTTTCGATTTATAAGAAATTTAAATTCGAAAGAGGTACTTACGTGTTTTGGAACGTGATGCTGTGGTGATATCTCATCATTGATTAGGTATGTTATTAACGGTATATTAAATGATTTATGAATCGTGACTACGCCCTCGAAAGAGAGATCGCAGCAGCCTTTACGTTTTAAATGCCGTAAAACTGATATTTTTGACGTTGGAGGTAAACATCAAACAAAATGTTCTATTTTGTATGCAGTATCTACTAGTTATGTCCCTGAGTAAGTTACATACCTACTTGTAGGTAATAGATGTTCGCAAACACTTAAAAAGTTGTTTTTATAGTTAGCTACAAAAAAAAGTTAGCTGGTGAGAAAACGTCGAACTACGCTACAAATTACGATAAATTTAGATGTGTGGGCGTAAATTATAAACGAATAACAATGATGTGAAATCGTAGATCAAACTGGTAGTTTACATGAAATTTATTAAATTTGGCAACTCGATACGACAGGTTGATGACTCTATCAGTTTCTATAATCATTGTTGTTAAAAATATGAATGCATGAACAAAATCAAATCCGAGATTTGTGAAGTTAACGGAAGTGTTTTGGTAAATGAAGGTACGAAACGAACGGTTTAATTAGAATAATAAATCACGACGTTTTAATCAATCAAGCGGAAGTTCATGTGAAAATTTAAAGTTTTCTTAGTCAATCATCATCATTTATCACAAAAGTGTTCGTTAAAAGTGCTTTTGATACGTTTCATTAGTAGATTGATGGCTATTGGTTTTACATTCAAAAGGCTAGCGGGGATTGCTTAGATCTAACGTAGATTAGGTGAAAATGTGAGCTCTGTGAGTTGACACATAATGAATCAAAGAGCGTTGAAGAATCCGTCATGCACGCACTTACCCTCACACGCTACTGGAAGTATAAATACATTAGCAACCAGTATACTTTTTCCAATTATCATCATCATCTCGGCCTATATAAGTCCCATTGCTGGGCACAGGCTTCCTCTCAAAATGAGAGGGCTTGGGCCGTAGTTCCCACGGGGTCCCAGTGCGAATTGGGAACTTCACACGCACCATTGAATTACTTCGCAGGTTTATGCAAGTTTCCTCACGAAGTTTTCCTTCACCGTAAAGCTCATGGTAAAATTCAGAATGTACATTCGCACATAAATTCCGAAAAACTCAGAGCTCGGATTTGAACCCACGATCCTCTGGTGAGTAGGCCATAGGTCAAACCACTAGGTTACCACGGCTTTTTCTAATACAAATTTAAATTCTTTATTGGAACAGAGATTGATTAAAATATGCAAGGTCGGTAGTAAAATAAAAACTTAGTTCACGAGGACGATGTCAACGGTCCGAAAGAATAGTAATGAAAATATTATTGACTAGCTTTTGCCCGCGACTCCGTCCGCGTGGAATTAGTAATTTGGGCAGCTTATTTTTTTATCCAATTTGCTTTTTCATCAATTATGGCTCTCCTTAGATCCTTCCGGAAGAAGTGAAACTTCATAATAAACCAACCCGCTCCCAATCCGCCCCAACCCGCTCTCAACCCGCCCCCCAACCCGCTCCCAACCCGCTCTCAACTCGCCCCCCACCCGCCCCCAACCCGCTCTCAACCCGCCCCCAACCCGCTCCCAACCCGCTCCCAACCCACCCCCAACCCGCTCCTAACCCGCCCCCAACCCACTCCCAACCCGCCCCCAACTCGCTCTCAACCCGCCCCCAACCCGCTCCTAACCCGCCCCAACCCGCTCCCAACCCGCTCCTAACCCGCCCCAACCCACTCCCAACCCGCCCCCAACCCGCCCCCAACCCGCCCCAAACCCGCTCCCTACTCGCCCCCCCACCCGCTCCGAACCCGCCCCCAACCCGCTCTCAACCCGCCCCCCCAACCGCTCCCAACCCGCCCTATCTAACTGGGCTATCTAACACTGAAAGAATTTTCCAAATCGGAGCAGCAGTTCCCGAGATATAGACGTTTTACTTCCAAAACCCCCGATTTGGAAACATTCTTCCGCTCCGCTCCTATTGGTGTTAGCGTGATAATATATAACCTATAGCCTTCCTCGATAAATGTGCTATCTAATACTGAAAGAATTATTCAAATCGGAGCAGTAGTTCCTGAGATTAGCGCGTTCAAACAAAAAACCTGTTCGATAAATTCTTAAAATAGACGTATCTTTCTTATTTGTGAACCGATTCAAATGAAACAAACACTAAATGTTAATCCAAGAAAATACCAACATATCAGTGAAAACCGCATCCTTCTAGGTTAAGCCGTTTCTGAGATTAGCGCGCACAAACGCACAGACAAACAGACAAACAGACAATAATTCTAAAAATCATTGTTTTGGGTTCTATTGCGCTAATAAATAGCCCTAGTGACAGTTTTTCTCAAATATCTTCAATGTACAGACACCGACTTGTTACAGATTTATTATATGTATAGATTAGTTGTTTATCAGATCTTTTGGACGGGGTATTCTTTTTATAATTTTTATTTTTATAGTGACATGTACATATTTAGTTAATTTTACTTAGGTAGGTTCTAAGTTAGATATTTAGTTTATAATTAAGTTTTATTCATTGTTATTTTTTCTTCATATTTGTATTCTTAGTTTCAATAAATATTATATATATTGTTGTTTATTATTATTTATTATTAAATTAGGTATGATGAAATTGAAACTGCTGTCATCAAGCGTTGCACACTGAACATACAATTTAGCAGCTCAAACATTTTGCTAAATAAATTAGGAGCCAATCGCTTGTCTTGCATAAATAAATATACATGTATTCACAGGGTGTGTCGCTAATTACAAACTTATGTCACTATTTTATCTTAAATTATAATTCATTCAATTTTCAACAAATTGTCGTTGCATCATTGATAGACGATATATTTGCTGAGTGGGTTAAAATTACGTCAAGAGTCAGAGCTATAAGTTTTCACTTAGAAAATATTTATTTAATGACTTTGCAATGTTTGGAAGGGATTAGACGCACTTAGAACTTCATCATTATCATCATCATCATTTCAGCCGAAAGACGTCCACTGCTGAACATAGGCCACCTCAAGGCTCGCCAAACAGATCGGTCCCGTGCCCTCCGCATCCAACGCGATCCCGCAACCTTAACCAGGTCGTCGCTCCACCTTGTTGGAGGCCTACCTGCACTGCGTCTTCCGGTCCGTGGATGCCACTTGAGAACCTTTTTGCCCCATCGGCCATCAGTTCTACGAGCGATGTGCCCTGCCCACTGCCACTTGAGTATGGCAATTCTACGAGCTATGTCGGTGACTTTAGTTCTTGCGCGGATTTCATCATTTCTAATGAGAAATAATTTGTTTTTTACTTAGAACTTAGATAGAGTTAATGAATCAATTTTTTGCGTAAAGTTCACTCGACTCACAATAATATTATACAATAGGTGAGTAAGGCCAAACCGCTAAAGTGAGTAAATCTTTCTATGTTCCTTTACCTAACTTCTTAGTGAATGCTTACTTCTTATGGTGTTTTTATTTCTAGCTTCCTTTCAATAAATTATACATTTACGCAATAAAGTGCCGTTTCATGTTAATAGGTACCGTACCCACAAGACTCTCCCATTGTAATTGAAACATTAGAAATAATTACGCCTAAATGTGTTTAACATGTTTTGAGTTTTTAAACACCCACAAGGCAACCCAGGCACCATCAGCATTCATCGTTCACATAGCAGTAAATTACAACAATTACATAGATGATGGTATTTACCGCCGAACTGGTCAATGGTTGAAGAGTAGTACTTATTTTTCTGATCCGTCGAGGTTGATGAATACGGTGATAAATTCTAATAAAATGATTAATACAGTTAGGGGCACACTCCAGTCTGTCAATCATGTTTATTTGATTATTAAGGTGTGATAGGCGCGTGTCATAATTTTATTATTAATCGCTTTTTATGTCAATATTTACGGTTTCTTGATTTGCTTTGCTAATGCGATGATTATTATAGTAAACTTACATGTCATCGTGTCTAACGATTAAACTACTTAAATTATAGTGAACAATTGCTCCCGAATTTAATTTACATCCATTTTGACGTTACTGTTTTTTTTAAACGCAATGATTACGCCCAAGTTTCCTACGTTTAATGAAAGGTTTGCGCGTAAACTGTAATTGCATGTTTCCTTTATTCATGTTAATTTTGGGTTTGAGTGCTCATTATTCAGATATGTTAACGAATAGTTCTTACTTGCTTAATTACAACACCTTTATCAGGTCTCCAGCCTATACTATAACAATAATTTAGCTGTATTATATTATATCCCAATCTCGGTTTTGTAAATCACCGTTTTATGCTTTAAAAATAATTTATTACCGGGTGATTGATCAAATGACCGTACATTATACAAACCTTCGACGGTACCGTTTGAGATACATACTTTCGCCTAACAAGGAGATTAATGTAGTCTGTCATTCTTGTACATATAGTACTTAATCATGATAATCAGTCAATTATTACTCAAGAAATAATTAAGATGTCTTTTATTTTTATTGCTATTTTAATTTAATTTAATTTATTGCTACGAAATTGCAAACTCAAGGACAAACTCTAAGAGTAGCTAAGAATTGGATTATTCATAGTTTAGGTAGTGTCTTAAATATTTGTATTAGTAAAGCAATAGCAACTGGATTTATAAAATACTAGCTTTTGCCCGCGACTCCGTCCGCGTGGAATTAGTAATTTGGGCAGCTTATTTTTCTTATCCAATTTGCTTTTTCATCAATTATGGCTCTCCTTAGTTCCTCGATTTAAAAAAATTACCCACCAGAGCACCCCCCCCAGACCCCCCACCCCCACCACAGAACCCCCCACCCCCACCACGTACCCCCCCCGAACCCCCCCGCACACACGCGTTCACATTCACCACCGTACTCCCAAGTCAAGCGTGCCTATAGAAGTTTTACTTCAAAACCCCCCGATTTTGAAACATTCTTCCGCTCCGCTCCGCTCCTATTGGTGTTGGCGTGATGATATATAGCCTATGTCCTTTGTCAGGCTCTAGACTGTCTGTGTACCAAATTTCATTTAAATCGGTTCAGTAGATTTAGCGTGAAAGCGAGACAGACAGACAGAGTTACTTTCGCATTTATAATATTATATAGTTAGGATGATTTATGCTTGCTTTATCTTATTTCCTGCTAACATATAGTTACTTAATATCTGAAGGCCTTAAATACCTATATTATGAAAACACCATTCGAAAATGAGCAAAATTGCCCTGAGTAAAATACCAGTCAACAATTTTTTTTTTTTATTTGAGTTGTAGTTTTGTACAATATAGGTACTTATGGTACAAATACATAATTTTTTACCACTTGCGAAAGGTATTTCCAAAGACGTGGTTTATAAAATCGTCTAAAGATGAGACTGATCAAAGACAAATCAATTCCAAAAAAAATAAAGTTCAAAAATTATCTCCCGCAACCATAGATTATAGTCGATACCACTCCGATACTTTTACCGTCAATACCGTCACAGTATCGGCGACGAAACCGCGATATTTGGTAAATAACCATAATGCCATGCGAAGGCGAAGCTACGTTCCGGATGTTTATCAGAGCATCCAACGCCTAATGACAGCTACGTGATTGAGCATTGAACACCGGCTTTGAGATAAAAGATGGCTGACGCGATACTTTCTTTCTCTACCACAATATGAAACATTAAAATATGGCGACAAAGAGGTAAGAATCGAGGCATAAATTGCATTGAATGTTTGTTATTTAACTTTGGACAATAAAGAAGCTACTAAGTAAGGATCATGCATCCTTGTTTTCGAATTACACGTTGTTATCGATGCTTGATGAGTTTAAAATTACAAATTAACGCCACTAGTTGAACAGTGGATTGGATTGTATGAAAAGCAAGTTGCAAAATGTGTAATACACTATAATTAAAGCTAATGCTCTATGTCGTAATTTACACATCAACAGTTAAAATTACGTGATAATCTTTAGCACAGTGACATTTGAACATTTTTTTGCATGGCATTCTAAAACTCCATGTTGTGTAGCAAGCCCTTTCTATTCGACGAAACCTCGACATCATCACTTATTCCTTGCCCACGGCCCAGCGATCCCACCGTGTTTAACGTCAATCATAGGTCTTATGGTTTTCTGGGCATAGTCCGATCGCTATTATTTCTACAATAGAGACATCTAGATTTGGATCACAAAGGAATTCGTTAACATCAACAATTTTCTGATATCAAGGCAAGTATCGTCACGCCGATTTGTTATTTGCTGGATAGATAGCCTTTGAAAGTGTCATATCGACTGAAATCTAAACAATAGAAACAACACAAACGCGGTAGCTATAGGGCCAAGAAATTCCTTTACTACCCTAACTTGGGTTTGCACGGATCAGTTAACTTTTGTCTTGACTCTGAATTACTTCATTCAACTAGCTAACCTAGGATTAAATACTGTCGAACTGATGTCGGCGTAAAGAATATTGTCACTTACAAGTTAATGTGATAGCCTTAGTATTATTTTCCTATATAGAAACTGTCAGAAAAAATAATAAAACACTTACTCGGTTGACGATACCTACCTGCATCGTATCTTCCGTTCATGTTATGAAAATGTATGCAGGTTCTACAAGAAAATCGGTAACCGGGTGAGTTTCGCTAGTGGTATGGTGACCTCAATTGTTATGTCACTGTATCGGTTTGATGCTTCATTAATTGCATTACGATAATATGATTCGTGTCCTATTAAATTCATTCAGCACAAACATCAGAAGCAGGTCTTCATTGCGTAAGCTCATAATATAATCATGACACGAATTCAATTACTATCTCATGGGTTTTTGATGTGGAATACAAAATGAAGTTATTAAAAAGTCGTTTTGTACTCCAAAGAGTAATTTGAGCTTCATTTGTCGAGTAAAACAGTAAATCATCACTTTCACTGTATTTGTCTGTTTCATAACGAAACCCCGGCCTAATTGGCGCCGTCGGATGTTACGAGTTATTACAGTTGTGTTTGAATACAAATAACTATACACTGCCGTTCACACATCAATACTCATGACAGTCAATTTGGAAATGCAGGGAAATTTATTGGTTCAAGTTCTATGATATTACCAACATTTACTACGAAGTGCTCGACGTTGTATTTGATTCATTGCATGGTTTAAACGTACTTGGCTAACTATGTTTTAGCAAGTTTTTAGGGTTCCGTACCAAAAGGGTAAAAACTAGACCCTATTACTGAGACTTCGCTGTCCGTCCGTCTGTCCGTCTGTCTGTCACCAGGCTGTATCTCATGAACCGTGATAGTTAAACAGTTGATCACAGATGATGTATTTTAGTTGCCGCTATATCAACAAAAACTAAAAAACAGAATAAAATAAATATTTAGGGGGCTACAACATACGTGATTTTTTTGCTCGTTTTTGCTCGATATTGATAACGGCAACAGGTAGACGCTTGAAATATTCGCAGAATATTTAGTTATATATTTACTTTAAAAATAAATAATTAAATTAAAATAAAATTCCCACTCCCATACAACAAACGTGATTTTTTGCCGTTTTTATAGGTAATGGCACGGAACCCTTAGTGCGAGAGTCCGACTCGCACTTGGCCAGTTTTTCAATATGTTGGTACTTGAATTGATTTAAAACTATCGTTTTCTTTTATTGGCTATTTAAAGCAGTAGGTTCTAGAGTAGCCTATGTCCTTGTACACTTTATTATGAAATGTAATTATTGCCTCTCATTAGCAGTATGTATTTTATTTCGTAACTTATTTCGTATTTTTTTAATTACACGCTGAAGAGACAATAAATACCAATATGGTAAAAGCTTGTGCCGAAACTGGACGAAGTTTACACTCACTGTTAAATTTCGAGTGATCAAAACTAGGTTGTTAAGGGCCGTAAATATGATTCTTATTGCCGAAATTGTAAACTTATTCATTGGCGCGTGTGCCACGAAACCTTGAAGGAACCCCTTTCTTTATTGCATTTATTTCACATTTACGATAAAATGCAATTAACTACTTACTTTTCTGTACCAAACGAGACAACCGATTTCAAAAGGAACATTATGGTGGTTGATTTATCTGATGTATCCATTAGGCGGTATTAATAAATTCTGATGTCGAACGTGGATCCATTTTGTAAAACAAGTGCGTCATTATCTTATTATTTTCCATGTATTAACGTTTTGACGCGTAAGGGGTGTTTGATCATGGCAAGCACACTGTGCAGACAGTCATGCATCGCCGAACAGAATCTATCGAGGTCTAGTTTTTGCTCTGTAATCCTATGATTTCTAGGATGTTATGCGAAAAGGGGAACCATTTCCGTGTCATTGCTACAAGATAATTGATAGCAAAAAGTCGTGTTCTCATCGTCATGGCACGCTTATATTACGATGCTGAAGGTAAGTCATTTTCAACACAATTTAGGGTTACATTGTCATTATAAATATTAGCCTTTATAAATGCCCCTTAGCCAATACTTATTGGCCTTATTAGTCATATTTATCCATCAGACAATGTCTAATCCATAAAGTTAAGTGCTTAGTTTAAAACGAGGTTGTGTCTTTTGTTCGAATATTTAGAGCATAGGTACGTCCCGATAGCAGGTTCAAAATAAATATTCAAGGTAGGTCTAAAACTACAAACCACTATGCATATCATCAAATTAAAGAAATATCTAGACATTATAACTCCGTATAGCCGTATATTTTAACAATCAAATGTCAAGGATTCCCAAAAAAATACGATGATTTTAAGCTCCAATGTTACTTATTTCAAATCTTAATAGATTAAGTTTTTCCTCGTCTACGTGTCTAACCGTAATAGCTGGCCAGAAGATTGCATTTTCTCCAAGACAGTATTTCAATTTATATGCGCAGTTTAAAAATCACTTCTTAACCGCTGTAACTGTCACAGTAATAATTACGCTACGTATTAAGATGGGCGTGAGAAATGGCCCAGTAGGAGAGTGATTTTTTTGTAATTCCATCTGAAACAAAGACTAGGCGAAAACCGTTTAGTGGCCTGGCCAAGTGAATCTACATATGGTTGCTTAATGACAAATAATTATTATATTTATTTATACAAAATATACATATTGTAGTTGTGGTAACAGTGGATCACCTTTTTTTTCGAGACACATAGCTCCGAAACTATAAAAGCTGTTAATGTCAAAATCAAATGATATAAAGATAAGATATTTAACTTCATTTTATTCTTTAGAGTCGTTTAATAATATCTGACAGATTTTGAAATATGTTGATTTAAAAAAAAAGTAGACATTGCCCTCAATGGTGTACACAATGAGTCATCCTTGAGGACACAGTGAATCAAAAGGGTATTTTAATATACAAAGACTAGTTATTGCAAATATTTTTATTAATTATTACGCTTAGAACATAGTACCTTGATAAAGTTAACATTAGATAGCTAAAATACTATCTATGTTACTAAAAAAAATGGAAATGTCACTCCGATATTATAACAAAAATATTGCAACAAAACTTTAAACAAGTTAGCTATGAAGTATCTTTTTTTTGTACTTATTTTTTCAACTTCATTTTTTTTTTTATTACTTTTACGGTCATCCCGTGAAATCATACATTTCGTACAAAATACAAACTGAAATATAGATGCACAGAAAAAACCCCAGAAAAAAGACCAATGCTGGGAATCGAACCCAGGTCCTCAGCATTCCGTGCCGCGTGCCATACCCCTACACCACCACTGGTCTAGAGATTAGACACGAATCTTTCCTATACATCATACATTTCAATCTGCTAAATCATCACCTTATGCAGTGACAAACGCACATCTATGTTACACATGTGTGTATTTAGTACGAAATGTATGATTTCACGGGATGACCGTAAAAGTAATAAAAAAAAAAAAAAAAATGAAGTTGAAAAAATAAGTACAAAAAAAAGATACTTCATAGCTAACTTGTTTAAAGTTGCACAGTAGCGCCATCTCTTGTCCAGGTGAGCGGTTAGTTCCGAAGGACTGTTAAAATCTCTCGATGAGGGTGTAACATAGATGTGCGTTTGTCACTGCATAAGGTGATGATTTAGCAGATTGAAATGTATGATGTATAGGAAAGATTCGTGTCTAATCTCTAGACCAGTGGTGGTGTAGGGGTATGGCACGCGGCACGGAATGCTGAGGACCTGGGTTCGATTCCCAGCATTGGTCTTTTTTCTGGGGTTTTTTCTGTGCATCTATATTTCAGTTTGTATTTAGTACGAAATGTGCAACAAAACTTTTAACTTCTTAGCTATGAAAATAATGTTAAATACTAGATTAAGTATTCTCGACCCATTTAATAGACTTTGGTTAACATCAACTACATCAGGAATGGTAATTAGGATCTTTTTGGAATTATCAAATACTTACGTTTTTATAGAAAGACATTAATCTTAAAATAAATCAACAGACAAAAACAAAGTGAAATTCTTTTGTAAAAAAAGCCTTATTATCTTTCATATAAATTTGAGAAAAATCAACATTAAAGCTGTAGTAGAACTGTTGGCGTAAGATGCTTCCTCCTACGCAAGGCTTGGGCAATATACATTTCACATCGTACTCCGTGACATATGATAGGTACATCAGGAATAGTTGGCATGTAAAACTGATAATTACGATTTGCACGATTACCTATCTTCCTATGTAATGGTATTTTTTGGGCATTCTGTAAGGAAAAAAATATTTAATTAAGTACAATCATATGCAATTTTATTTAGAAATTCGATAATAGGTCCACAGTGAGTCGACTCACTGTGCCCACTTTGGAAACGACCCATTGTGTTCCCCCGCACCATTTCAAATTTATGACGCAATAACAGAAACTTGTAGTGGGGTAACAACACCGGCCTTACTGTCAAATTAAACGTTAATAAGGACTTATTTTATAGAAACAATAACTCAGAAAATAAGATTAATAGCTGCGGAAGAAGAAAACAATAAAACTTACCTTATTTTTTTACTTTTGCACCTTCAAGACATAAATTTACTTCCGTCACGTACGTTCCTGCTTCGAGCGTGGCACTGACTAGTGTAAACAGGGATATGTGCGGGCGCGCTTCTAATATGAGAGAGACACAGAGATTGCCCTATTCTTTCCGTCCAAAATAGTGCTGATTTGGTGTGCCCACATGACCCACTGTTGGCACAATCACCTACATAAACATGTTTTTTTTTAACGCCAATACGTTGACCGAGGAAAGAGCCAGCCTTGGGCACCTGTGAATCAACAAGTACTTTTTAAAAATTTAAAAGTTTTTGAGCTTCGGATCCCCACGGTCCCAGAGTCTCAACAGCAAAAGCCGCAAATATGTAGCTGACATATATTTAATCTATATTTGCTTTTAAAAAATATCGGAAAATAGTATGGAATTATGTCAGGGACGAGGGGGTTAACTGCACAAAAGGTTTATCTCATTCGTCGCTTTAAGGAGACAACAGATAAAATGAAACAAACAACCTACCCACAAACATAAATTAACTTTGAACGTTTGCTTTGGTTTGTTAGTCTAGCCTCTGGTAGCATAGTGAACAGTGGCGATACTCTGAGGATGAGCTCTGATTGAGTTCGAAACGCGTCAGTGTAGTTTAGTGGTGGTGATAGTTGGATTTGTGTGATTTGTGTGTGTTCCGTACAGTGTGGAGGTGGAGGAACTGTATGAACACACATTTCTTGCATAAACGTAACTATCATAAGGTCGCAGTCGCGGGTGAGCAAAGTTAAGCTGCGTACGGACTGCGCGCACTCGGGTACGCGTACCCGGGCTTGCGTGTCCTGGAACGCCATGTCCGTACGCCATGTACGCATACACTGTACACGTACACGTACTGTACACGTACACGTATATACTGTACGCGCAGAGCGCTGAGCGCTGTGCGCGCTGTGAGTGCGCGCAGTCCGTACGCGGCTTTATAGTTTCATTTCAATAAATTACCAACTTTTCAACTCGGCAAGGTATTAAATCTTTGACCTAATGATTTGTAATGATAATGCATTTAATCTTAATTAGAAGGTTGCCGAAATGCAAATATGCCGCTTTCAAAAGATACTTAGGTATAGTTAAATATTTTTTATCCGAGAAACTTTCTTAATTACTTAACTTATTTTTAAAATGCGAGTACATACCTACCGATTATAATTCTCTAGCAGTTTTTATACAAATCTTCTTATGTTTAATTACCTACATTAAATAACTAAAAACAACGTTCTGTGAAATTAGACATAAACGTGGCTCCCATGCATAAAACATTAAGTAAGTACTTACCTCATACATTTACACTAAAGAATGTAGGATACAAAACGAACAAAATATTTCTACTAGTTTAATTAAGTAATCTTATGTATAGTTCTTCATACTCGTAATAGCAAGCAAAAAAACACTTAACAAAAAAACCCAGATGATGGTGTGTCCGGTTCACATTCTTCCTCACCAATGTTTTCTTTTCAGTACTTAATGGTTTAGTTACTAAAAAGAGTACTAAGTTAGCGTTTTAAATCATATATTTAAAGCCATTCCTGAAATTTTTCTTGAGGAAAAAGGTATTATTTTACGATTTTAATGCTTAGATTAAGTAATACCTGTAAGTCCTCCCTTACTTACTTACTTTTATTTTGTAGGTAGGTACTTTCCTTTAATAGACTAGAATAGATTAGTGACTCTCTTTGAGTTGTTAATATTTATGGGCGGTGGTGACCATTTTTATTTTTATTTTATTTTATTTTATTTTACTTATTTCTAAACCAACAGCTTAAAATTACTATTACATATTAAAACGAAATAAATAACAACAGAGCCAATTTTCCATCAGATGACCCGCTTGCTCGTTTGCCTCCCTCTCATAATAAAAAAAAGTCATACACAGCGTAAGAAACAAAAGTTATCTCTCATGTCGAGATAAAATTAGCGACTCCGAGTCAGCGAACTTAAGATTTATTTCAATGGGCTGAAAGTTGGCCAGGCGTCTCACGTCTACACGCCGATGTAGACTTGCTAAAAATTATTAGCTATAGGCCCTTAACTTTTGCCCTATCCACAAGAGACACGCGATCAAAAAAATGTATTTGACCCCTGTATATATTACCTATGCTAAGTACTCAGAGTGGCCTTGTTTACAACATCTTTCTTTTTTCTAAAAAAATTCGTGATTCTAAGTAAGGTGCAAGAGCATAAAAAAATTTAATCATTTGAACCTCTGTAAAAGTTCGCTTTCAATTATACTTTATATTTAATCAGAGCAAGCTTCCCTTATCAACAAACTATGTAAATCTGGTTGTCTGTTGTAAAATTGGTTTTTAATTATACCTATGCAGCACAGGCAAGTAAAACAGCAGTGCGAGTCTCATTTACAAGCAAAACACTTCGTGTTTTCCCATAGTTAGGAAGGCATTTATTTACGAGACGTTCGACAAAGAATGTTGTTTGGATATTAACTTCCTTCGTGCTGTGTGAATTTTTACCAGGAAGTTTGATAGAATATACCTACTGCTTTCGTGAATCTGCGATTTTTTTTTCAAGTGAATACTTTGCTTTACATTAAATTGTACTTTATTAACGTTGGTTTGTCTCGGATAGTCTTGGTTGGCCATGGATGGTACTTAATTTGAATTTAATTCAATACTTTGTGGAGACCGATATCGTCGTTGGTCTAGATCGGATGATATTATTATGACATCGTAAACCTTTCATAGAATATTATCTGTCCTTCTTAGGACAGCACTTAGCCACAGGGGATAATTCACTAATAAATAGGTGCATTCTAATAGTGATTTTCTTGGAATTTGTATATCGTTATTTGAAGGATGCACGGAAAGAAAATGTCTAGTCACCTAGACATGTTCTTTCCGTGCACCCTACATTATACTTTGAAAACTTGTTTGAAGTCGGTGCCTCAGCACGAGCCAGCAGTAGTGGCTAGTGGACCTAGTCATCAACCTTACTTACGTCTATTTATTGGGCTTCTATCACTCCTGCTGGCACGTGCTGAGACACCGCATTCAAACAGATTATAGTAGAAAGTTATGGTCGTGGTATTTTGGAGTCGGTTCAATTTTTTCATTTATCG
This sequence comes from Archips crataeganus, assembly GCA_947859365.1. Lineage (NCBI taxonomy): Eukaryota > Metazoa > Arthropoda > Insecta > Lepidoptera > Tortricidae > Archips > Archips crataeganus. The sequence continues at coordinate 10,744,543 of OX402062.1, forward strand.
CTTTTTAGTGTAGGTTTAAATTACAAATCTTCAGTCATCTATTACAAAATATAAATTTTCCCGATTAAAGCCTTAATTATTGAGAAGTCCTCCTAGTGCTTCATCATCAGTTCTACTTAACCATATGAATAGAAACAAGCATAAATTGCTTAGCGAATGTGTTATAAGTAGGTAATTCGAATCACAACCCTTGAAATACTTGTTATTGAGTAATTCCGCTGGCCAACTGTGATCTTGCTTGTCAGCAGTTCCATTTCACTAAATGATGATTTCCAAGAGCAAATGCACGAGTTCCTACAAAACGTATCCAAAATCTGACACTAATCAAATCCCTACAATATTTGAAGAGTTCCCTCGATTTCCCCGAGATCCGAGATCAGATCCTTTGACTGTGAGACCTAATTACATACGAGTAAAAATATTCTAATGAACAAAAAAGAAAGAAATCAGTTTATAAACGACGGAATTAAAAATTAACAAACTAAAAAAATCATATACAACAGAATTAAAAAGAGCCTTTACTCCGATTACAATTTTCCCATTTTCAGCTCTTGTTGATAGCCTAGCATAATAATTTAAAAATAAATGAACAATGTGGCATTGTTATATGTATAATTATTGCTTACTGATCCGCTAAATTATGGTAAAATAATACGAAAAGAAGTTTTAAAGCCAACGTCGTTTTCGGAAGGCTGCACATGGTACAAAAAACTGGACCTATAATACATTATTAATACGATACCTTTACAGGCATTAGGCAGACATGTTTGCATAAACGCATGCTGTTATGCACGATGCACTATAGCATCCAATCAGCTGTTAGATAACCTACGTTTATATTTTATGTAATCACACAAAATATTTTTCCGGAACATTTCAACTAGCACGCGGCAACGAATTTTTGTTATTATGGATTTGGGTTTGAAACAATTTGCATTTTGATTTACACAAACCATAAAGTTCCATGTTAAAATACAATTTATGTGACAAATTGATTATTGCTTTATGGATAGCGCCGTATTTTATCTTGGAATATCTCTAAGAATTTATTTGGCCTTGATTGTATGTGGACTCGACTTCGACTTAAATAGCTTTTTCTACTAACTTTTCAAAAGTTCTAATGTTTGGGCGATGAAGTGAAACAAAGATACGTAAATCATGTAGGTACCGGTCTTCACTTTTAAAGTATTAGTGGATTGAAACTGAGCCTATGAAGATTGAATACAAAGGTTTTAATAAAAGTTAAACAAATAAACTCGAAACTTTGACGACTCCAGTCCGTTTTTAGTATATCAACGTTCTATTTTATACCATTCCCATACTTATACACCTAAATAGAAATATCAAAGTTTAGTGCGTTATTGAATTTTAGAATAATAATCTGCTTCTCAATTAAAAATGAACGTTATAAGGAATCCTACACAAGACAATCCAGCAAAGTACGTGCTCACACTGCATCTAGTGGAATAAATTATGAATAACCAAATTTCGGACACAGCTGCAAAGCGAAACACTACTTCCTCATTTTTACGATCCGCTACGGTTAGTAGAAATCTGTTTTTGCCCTGACAAATCGGACTAATCACTCACAAGACAGATTCATCTAAACTCTTTACACACCAGTCGTAATCGTAGCGTTGATGACTATTACGCGTTCTAATTATTTTTAACTTACATTACGCTTCAAAGTTACGTGGTAATAGTTATTAAATAGATCAAATTAAATCTACCTTATTGCTCTGACAAATCAAGGAAGCGCGTAAGATCTACAAATTTGTTGCTTCAAAGGCTGATTGTAAAAATATATGATTAAAAGCGAAGAAATATTATGGATACACATTTATTATACCTAGTCTCTAAAATAATCAATCTTCATTAATAGAAGTACTGAACAAGGGTTCATTAAAAATAAACTTTTATTTCTACTAAGCACGTAACGATCAACAAGACCAATAAACATTCAATAGCTCTTATGTTTTATTATTTAAAAATGTAAAGGCTATTATCACGTAATAACAATAAATTTGTGACCTAACGTCTTGGATCATCATCACAGCTTGTTATCAACTTAATCAACTGGAAAACTCTCTTATTCTAACCATTAAATCTATATTCTCAATCTTAACATCACTCATTCTTTATAAGATCCAAACAGATTGTAGGTAAAGATATTTTTTTTTACCTAAGTATCAGTAATTAATTATTTGTATTCAAATTACTCATAAGCCTTTAAATTATTAAATTTCACTATAATTGTGTGCAAATGGCTTCTAATAAGGTTCGAAAATTATACGATACCTACCTGCTTTACCGCTGCGATGTGGTTAAATCGATTCAAAGATTAATACCGGTTAAACGATAAAAAATCTGGTTAAAGATACAATTTGGGTACACATTACTGTTTTAACATAAAAATTATATATTCTAATTGTAAAGAGTGAAAGTTAACGGCCTCTGAGTAATTTGGTACCATACCGAGTCTACCAATACGGCTAACGAATTTCTCATCTTCGATTCTTCGCTAAAGTAATTTAGGAATAGATATAGACTATATCCTATGAGTAGAAGTGGGCTAGAGCTGAGATCACTTCCTAAAGAACTAAAACTTCTTTATGAGCATCGATGATTGATTTAAATATAAAACATCGAACGTTGGGAAACAGTTCTGTCGTATTATGAGAAAAACCAACGCTTTTCCGGGAAGTCGTAAGCTTAGTGCCTATATCGCAATCAATGGAATTGCCGCATTGTTCTCATGGCTGTCTTCAAAACTTCGGGGAATGCGATTTAGCAGCGTTTTCTAGCGAATAATAATGTGTGAAAATTACAATTTAGAAGTGTAATAAAGATGGCATATTACTGTGATGGTTGATGGTTGACAACGCGATTTATGATGAATGAACGAACTATGATTCTCACGGTTTGTTCTGTAGCTGCCGAGTAGGCGCAATGTTGTTAAAGCCTCAAAAATTGCCTATTTTTTACTAAGTCAATGGTGTAAACTTGGTGTCATCATTTTTTGTAAAAGTTAATTCATTAATTTGAAGTGTGCACTCTTGATCACAAGTGCGTTATAATGCCATTTCGTACGATTTCTAAAAAGTAAGAACACATAAAGGGCAATGAGAAGCGACGATGTGCGTTTCTTTGTGTGACAGATATGTAGAGCCCAGTTTTTGCACGCGATCATTTGCGAGCCAGTGTTGATGGACGCCTTGATAGATGACTTCCATAATGATTTTCCATCCTGTTGCTAGCTTACCTTACAAAGGAGTAATTGAAATCATTAATGGTGCTATTTATTGTTATTATCATTACCTGCGAATTATTGCTAAACAGGAGGCACTTTGAATATTTTATTGTTCCATTTTTCAATCGAATCCCTTGAGTGCATAATTATTCTTTGACGTGTTTGGAGTGTGGACTGTAGTTTTATTCGGTCGATTAAAAAGGAGACTGCTCTTCACTTAAAGCTAACTTTGTGCTGCCAGCAACGAGTTAGATTGGATGTACAAAGGTTATTGACGTGCTAAAATACTACGTCAAATTTCATGTTATCAATTGTGGAAGTTGATAGTTTTGCTTTGTCTCATAGTGTGAAATACGATAGTGAAGAGTGAAAAGGTTGAAGGAAATTGTTGCCATGTTAAAGTATTTTACGTCAAAAATGTGACAGTTATAAAAAAATGGCGCCCTCGTTGAATTTATACTCTTCATCTTCATAGATCATTACCATAATGATTGAACGTAATGATTGGGTGTCAATGAGGGAGGCCTTTGTCCAGCAGTAGACGTCCTACGGCTGAAATGATGAGATGATGATCATCATAGATTAAACATCAGGATAAGGGTAGAAAGAGATGGTCGTGGTGGCGCCCCTGCGTTAGGTAATAAGGCCATCAGGTCTCATCATTTTAGAAAAGAGATCGGTTATACCTTTAATGAGACTTAACAAAACAACATTAACGGACATTATCGGTATCAAATATTCAGATAGAGCAAACATTCATGGGACTTGTACAGAAGATGCATGTAAACTTAAGCACTTAAGTACATGCAAGCAAGCTATCTTTAAATTTAGTGCCTAAGAGGTTCAAACACTAGGGTTCACCGGTAATATAAGCAAACGATACTTTTATTATTAGCTTTCCCTCGAAGTGGGTAACGTGATCTCCTGGTCTTTTACTGCAAGAGAGGTCGTACTGCGTCCCAGTTTTCATTATACGTGAATTATCAAATAAGTTATGTATCAACGCGGTTGTAAAGAAAGTTCGTAAATCACCTATCCAGCTTTTATGACAAGAAGTCTGGCACTTCTACAGTGATTGTAGGCGATAACGTAGCATTTCATGAAGTCTGAGGTGTTTTATGACACACTAAATAAACTTTAATGAGATAAATCTGTAAAGAACGATCGCCGTGATCGCATAAGTTTTTCCTATTTGATTTATCTAAGTATTTACACGACCAGATGGCCTAGTGGTTAGAGAACCTAACTATGAAGCTTGAGGTCCGGGGTTCAATTCGGGGGGGGTGTCGGGGCAGATATTTGTATGAAAAATACGAATATAAATATGTTCTTGGGTCTTGGGTGTACTTAATATGTATTTAAGTACTCGTAAGTATGTTTATCCGTTGCCTAGTACCCACAACACAAGCTTTGCCTAGCTTACTTTGGGACTAGGTCAATTGGTGTGAATTGTCCCGTGATATTTATTTATTTATTTATTTACTATATCCGACTTACAGAATGAAAAGGCCTACTGTTTTCTAGCAACCTTGACTGTATCTTGTAGAACCTATTTGAATAATTTGTTCTATGGAAGAGAAACTTTTACGGTGATCTCAGTTTAAAATCATCAAAATCTGATAAGAAAATCTGTGGCAAAAAGTTAAAAGGTTAAAAGGTGAATTTCAAAGAAAAAATAATTGCAACTTATTTGTCTCTAGATTGTTTGTGTTTACCAGTCAAGATATAACAATCTGGGCGACATATTAAACAATAGAGAATAGGTTAAAAGTTGAATTTTAAAGAAAAAAATTGCAACTACTAATTGTCTCTAGATTGTTTGTGTTTACTAGTCAAGATATAACAATCTGGGTGACTTATTAAACAATAAAGAGTAGTGAAATCATACATTTCGTACTAAATACAAACTGAAATATAGATGCACAGAAAAAACCCCAGAAAAAAGACCAATGCTGGGAATCGAACCCAGGTCCTCAGCATTCCGTGCCGCGTGCCATACCCCTACACCACCACTGGTCTAGAGATTAGACACGAATCTTTCCTATACATCATACATTTCAATCTGCTAAATCATCACCTTATGCAGTGACAAACGCACATCTATGTTACACCCTCATCGAGAGATTTTAACACTCCTTCGGAACTAACCGCTCACCTGGACAAGAGATGGCGCTACTGTGCAACTTTAAACAAGTTAGCTATGAAGTATCTTTTTTAAAAAAAAAAAAAAAAAAAAAAAAGATACTTCATAGCTAACTTGTTTAAAGTTGCACAGTAGCGCCATCTCTTGTCCAGGTGAGCGGTTAGTTCCGAAGGAGTGTTAAAATCTCTCGATGAGGGTGTAACATAGATGTGCGTTTGTCACTGCATAAGGTGATGATTTAGCAGATTGAAATGTATGATGTATAGGAAAGATTCGTGTCTAATCTCTAGACCAGTGGTGGTGTAGGGGTATGGCACGCGGCACGGAATGCTGAGGACCTGGGTTCGATTCCCAGCATTGGTCTTTTTTCTGGGGTTTTTTCTGTGCATCTATATTTCAGTTTGTATTTAGTACGAAATGTATGATTTCACGGGATGACCGTAAAAGTAATAAAAAAATGAAGTTGAAAAAATATGTACAAAAAAAAGATACTTCATAGCTAACTTGTTTAAAGAGTAGTGAGACAGCATGACCGACTGTAATTATTTACGCTACGATCTGCGCTATGAAAGTGTTGTAGGTAATGCGTATTTCTCCAGTAAACATTCTTAAGTATTAGCGAATATGCCTACTGAACTGGAAGAAAGGAAAGAAAGAAAAACATTTATTTATAACAACAATAACACGTACACAGGCTAAAACTAAAAATACCAACATAGACATAGGTAGACATGTTGATGTCGCTATAAAGGGTCGGGTCCCGACTCAGCATGTCGCTGGTTAAAAAACCTGCACTGGTCTTCCGCCGGGCCACAGTATAGTAAAATCACGGAAGGCCACACAAACAAATATTACACTGACATAAAAGAAAAAAATAAAATTAAAATTAAAATAAGTAACATTTATAGCTTCCACAGACCGAAGCGCGAGGCGTGCGCGCGACGGCGACGGAGACACCTCGGTCTGTGGTGGCCCTAAATGACTTAGCTGTATGGATCCAACCTTTGTCTTTTCCTAACGGAAAGAACTTTTAAAAAACATAAAACCAACAACAATAGCCAAAATAAATGCTGAATTATTATTTGATTATACAATAATTGATGATGATGATGATGTATGGGGACGCCTTGCTGAGTCAGGCGGGCTGTCGATCGTTTGCACAGTCATTCAGCCCAGTTCCCCGTGGTTGGAGCCGACAGGTTACTGTCCCAGCAGCGCTCCCACACAGCAATTCTCCTCGAATCTTCTCGTTCTCCTGCTGAACAAAAGGACATCTTTGAGACAGACATCCTTTAGCTCCTCCTCCCTCAGCTCGTCACTCCCGAATACATCACGCCTCGCTGCCGCGTACATGACACACTCGGTTAGGACGTGCTCACTCGTTTCCTCCTTCCCACAATGTGGACAGGAGGGGTCACTTTTTATACCTATTACGCTTAAGTGCCTATTTAACAAGTTATGGCCAGTAATTATGCCAGTTATAGTTCTTAAGCTACTCTTACCTAGATTTAGGAGATACCTAGTTCTTCTGTGGTTTATGCCATCCAGCATCATCTTCGATTGTCTGCACCCTACAGCCTGTTTCCACTCACTGTTTGCTTCCTGTTCCTTCATTCTATCTATAACCCCCTTGGTAACTTCTGCAGACATTGGAAGTACCGGTTCAGGACCTATGAATCCCGTATCCGCTCCCTCCCTTGCCAGCTCATCAGCCTTCTCATTACCTGTCACTCCCTGATGTCCTGGGACCCAGGCCACCGTAACCTTCGTACTCTCTCCTAGTTTATTAAGTGCATCTCTGCACTCTCTTACCAAAGAGGAGTTAACTGTCGGCTTGTTTAATGCCTTTAGCGCTGCTTGACTATCAGAGTAAATCACCACTGTTCCTACACCTCGATAGTCACCCAGTTTTGCTTGCATAATCTGAGCGCACTTCAACACTGCGCACACTTCAGCCTGAAACACACTGGCATATCTGCCTAATGGTATAGCCTCTCGAACATTCATCTTGGGTATTATTATACCTGCTCCCGCAAGTTGGGACGTTTTCTTCCTTGATCCATCCGTAAAACAAATTGTAGTCGGATATTCAAGGTCTACCTTCCAATCATCTCTCTCTCCTATATGGATTCTGTATTTCTTATCGAAAACCCTCTGTTTCTTAATTAAGTCGTTATTCTGTGCTAGCATTCCTAGCTTTAATAACGCCTCCTTTTGTATAAGTGCATGTTTCTTGTCTGTGAAGTTCCCCCTCCACTCCTCACATGCCCTCATTCTAAACCATTGTTCCATGGCCCTCTTCTCTATTTCCAGATGAAGTGTCTTCAGTCCTAGCATAACTTCCATGGCATGCGTTGGGGTTGTTCTCATTGCCCCTGTTATCATCAGGCATGCCAATCTTTGAACTTTATTCAGTTCCTTTTGATACTCCTTAATACGGGCCCTATGCCACCATATCACAGCACCATACAGCAGCCTTGGTAATATGACCGCCTTATACATCCAGTTTATCATCCGGGGTTTTAGTCCCCACTTCTTTCCAACTGCCCTTCTGCATTGACACAGTGTTCTTATTGCCTTTGCGGCCTGCTCCTTTATATGTGTCTTGTATCTGAGGTTTGTATCGATTGTCACTCCCAGATACTTAATTTCTTTCACCAATTCAAGATTCTCACCTTTTACGCTTATTGGCCTCATATCGCCTATCTTCCTTTTGTTGGTAAATAATATCAACTTCGTCTTTGTAGGATTTAGATCTAATCCTCTCTCCCTGCACCACTCTAACGTCTGTGACAGTCCTTTTACCATTATGTCTCTGACGATGTTAAGAACCATGCCTTGTACCAATAGCACACCATCATCAGAGTATGCTTGCATATAGAGTCCTCCTTTGTTTAGCTTTTTAATCAGCGAGTCCAGCAGTAGACACCACATAAGGGGGGACAGACATCCCCCCTGTGGGAATCCCCTACGAGGTCTGATTCTTTTCGTAGATCCGCCCAGTTGGGCCATTACTGCCCTTCCTCTGAGCATCCTCGAGATCCATCTTCCTATAATCTGACTAATTCCTTCTCTCACTAAACTTTCTTCAACCGCGATATACGTTGCTTTATCGAATGCCCCCTCCACATCAAAGAAGCATCCTAGCATGTATTGCTTGGCTTCCAGTGCCCTTTCCACTCTAACCGTTAGATTGTGCAAAGCCGTCTCCGTTGACTTCCCTGCTACATAGGCATGTTGATTACCATGTAGCGGTCTGCCACTACTTTCTATTCCTTTTCTTACGTGTATGTCTATCATCTTTTCTAGTGTTTTTAACACAAAGGATGATAGACTAATGCTTCTGAACGCCTTCGCATCCTGGTACGTTTTCTTACCCGGTTTTGGCAGAAAGACTGCTCTAACCTCTCTCCATTCCTTCGGAATGTATCCCATTGCTATGCTTCCCTGATATAGTGCTATCAAATTATCTCTAATGCACTTAAAGCCTTTCTGAAGAAGCACCGGGATTACACCATCTGGGCCCGCCGCTTTGAAAGGGGCGAAGGATCTAATTGCCCATTCCAATCTTTCCTCCGTTACCACCTCCTCAGCCTGTACCCAGTCATGCATACCTCCCTCCACTTCTTCATCCTCTATCACCTCATCTACGCAGTCTGGGAAATGCGCTTTAAGCATGATCTCCAGAACCTTATCAGGCTCAGTGACCATGTCCTCACCCACCCTCAGACTTCCTAGTTGACACGTTCGTTCGCCAGCTAGCAGCTTCATTATCCGTGCCCCCTCAGAATAAGTTTGTATTTCCTCCGTATAGGTTCTCCAGCACTTGAGACTCGACTGTTCCCTCATCCTGGTGTACCTATTCCTCTTAACCCTATACATGTCCCAGCTTTGGGTATCATTCTTCTTAATGGCCACCCTCATTGCCTTCCTTGTTTCTTTCCTTACCTTCTGCAGCTCTTTATTCCACCAAGGTTGCCCCTTACCAGACCTCACCTCCCTTTCAGGACATGCCTTGCAGAATGCCTCCATTACATCTGTCTTGAGTTTTGATGCGCCCCTTTCCAGGTCCTGTATACTCGCATACCTCCCAGTCATGGTCACATTCTTACTCAGTTCCTCCTCATACTTCACCCAGTCTGTTTTCCTGGGATTCCTTATCCTAGTTTTCTCCACTAGATAGTCTATGCTGAAGAGTAACCTCCTGTGATCAGACATACTATCCTCTGTGTCCACCCTCCAGCTACTAATCTTCTCGCTTACACCCTTCGATGCCAGCGTAATATCCAATACCTCCTTCCTTGCCCTAGTTACAAAAGTGGGTACACAACCAACATTCATTATATCTAGGTCACTACTTACTATGAATTCTAGCATAGATTCCCCCCTGTCATTGGTGTCTGTGCTCCCCCACACCTCATGGTGGGCATTAGCATCACAACCAACAACTAGGGGTATACCCTTACCTTTGTACTTCAGTACCACTTCCTCGAGTTCCTTAGTTGGTGTCCCGTCCTCACTTGGCAGATAGCAGGATGCCATTGCCACCTTGTGCCTTCTCCCATCCGCGCAGGTAAAGAAAGTCTCCACCACCACGAGATCTCTGTAACATATGGTCATTACACACCCCATATTTCTCACATCACTACTCACATATATGCATGTTCTGGGAGGTCGCTCACCATTCCTCTCGTAGTAAAGAGCTCCCCCCAGATGTCCCAGGCCTGCTACCTGATTTTTCCATACATAAGGCTCTTGTAGCAGTGCAATTTCAACTCTATTCCTCACAACAAATTGTCCCAGTTCAGACATTGCATCTTTGCAGTGTTGGAGGTTTACTTGGCATATCTTTGTTTGTGTTTTTGTGTGTATATGTTTGTTCAGTGTGTTATGTGTAAGTAGCATGATTTGTGTTATTGTATAGTGTATTTGTCCCCACACCTTCACTCGGAGAGGTCCTCCCCGGCGTCACTCACTCTCACACCTCCCGAGTGAGCGCCGTCCGATTCAGTCCCCCCCTGCTCCAGTGTGGGATCTTTAAGAGGCGGGTCAACCCTGCCCTGCTCCAAAACTCTTCTCTCCTTCGAAGACTGGGACCTAATGAGCCTAGCCCGAACCTTGGTGGCCGAGAAAAAGAGAATCCTATGATTGGACTCTCCCCATTTCTCCTCCACCAAGGCCGGCACCGAGAAGCACAGCCGCGTGCCCTTCTCCTGCTTCTCCCGGCTCACCAGGCTCCAGTCTCCCATCTGGAGTTCTGGCTTGTCCCAATTCTGGACCGCCAGCATCTCCAGAAACCTCTCCGTGTCCGGCTCCCCTGGAACCCAGACCTGCACCCTAGACTGCTCAACTTTCCGCACTCTGATTTGGTGTCCGCCAATTACACCGAAGGACCGACCCAAGAGCCACTCCCTCGACTCCACCGAAACTGGTGTCACCAGGAAAAATCCCTCGGACACCAGTCCTGACGCAGCAAACTGGGGAGCCCTCGTACCAGTCCCTCCCTTCCAGATGTTCATGACTTCCACCTCAATCATGTGGGTCAGTTCCTTCCTAATGAGCCTCGCCAGAGACTCATCCACCGAAACCCCATCCTCCCGGTAGACAGCCACAGCGAGATCGCGATTAGCCTTCGCCTCACTACGTCCCGCTGCAACCGCCCCACCAAGATGATGACGCTTCGACGGAGGCTTCTCCGACTGCCCTTCCTCATCTGTGCCTTGTCTTTTCAGCTTCAGACCGGGAGTGGGGCCCTTCTCTGGTCCACTTGCCTCCACCCCCTCGCGCACTGTCCTCTCTACCTTTCTTGCTCTCCTCGCCCTCTTCTTCTCCGCCTTCGACCGGTATTTCTGGAAGGAGTTCTCCCTATCCAACGGTTTATCCTCCTTCGCAGTCACCTCCATCGGCGTGGGCGAACGCAACAGCCTCTCCTCCTCCGCTATCTTCAGGCCTCCCAGCTGTAGATGGACATCTGGGGGTGCCCTACTCGGTCCCGGTGTTGACTCCGGTCCCACATCTCCTTTCCCTGCCATTGCAGGTCCGAAAAATTTCTTTTGTAAAAGATTGCTCATTTTAATTAAATTATCTGTATGGGAAGAAATATTTAATGAAAGATGGCAGTGCTCCCTTACCACCCCCCAGCTACATTTCACATACGCAGTGAGCGCCACCTCCCCTGCGCACAGTCGTTCCCGACAGCGATTGTGCCGAGTAGGCTCGCAAGCCCGGAGTAAGCAGCCCCTATACCGCTTGTTAGCCGCGGTCCGGATCCAGTGGCGTTCTGTTTCCCCCAAGGACCTCGCTCCTGAGGCCCAAGAGTTCCGTTTCCCGCACACCTCTCCATTCCACCGCTCCGTTCCTGGTTCCGAGAGGCGTTTGATCCGCCCCAAGTACGTCGCTAGTGACGCCCCAAGGCTTCCCGCACACTCCCCCTTCCCCATCACGGACACAGCACAGGTCCTGCCACCCCACCCCTCGACCGCTTGCGAGCCCAATCTGCACCCACCCCCCGCTGCCCACAGCCGGCTGTGAGGGTCTTCGGCACGTCCTCCCACCACTGACCCTGGGGGTTTTAAGGGGCGCGCTGCTATACCGGGATAAACACCAATATGTCAACGCGACCAGTGCACTCCTCTTTTATCCGGGCTTGTGACCGGCTCCATACCAGACCCCGACCTGCCGCAAGCGGTAGTCAGTGATCCGTTATCGAGGCAGAGTTTATATACAATAATTACTACTAGGTAACTCATTTTATTAGTAAATTCTTTCGCAACGCTTACAGAAAATTTATGGAAATTACAACATTGTTTGTATGTTAATATATTTTCCTTGTGGTTCAATGGGGTACCTAATGCTCTCAGTGCCATGGGGAACCTGCCGCAGTCAGACCTTTTAGACGGGGTTTTCTTTTTATAATTTTGTTTAGATAAATTTTGTACATTTTTGCCCCGTACTTAATACAAAATTACTCAATTATCTTAAGTGACGGATTCAAACAACGTTATAAAATTAAAATTAAAAACAATAAATAAATAACTTGCATTTGTATGTTAAATGATATTGTAAAGTGTAAGGAATATGTAAAGTACGTAATTAATTTTTAATGACGTAGGTATATATTTTTTTCTAAGCTAAATTAAATTCAAGGTAAGTTTTATACTGTTTGATATCATGCACAGTTGAACAAGAAAAATGTACCAATGTGATTAATTCTGGATTCAACGTAAAGTATTTTTAACAATTCAGTGTAAGTTTTATTATCGAATTATCTCAAATATGCAAATTCGACTTTATAATAAGGATCCGAGGGTCTCTATCCACTGAGCGAACCGCCTCGCGAGCCATGCGTGTGAGGCACATGATTTTGTTCGACACAGGGCTCAAATCGTACCGAAATGGCTGCCTCGCAAGGCAGTTCACTCAGTGGAGATCTAGCTATAGTCTAGTCTAGACCATGTCAGTCATTTATATCCATATCCATTCTAATATTATAAATGCGAAAGTGTGTCTGTCTATCTGTCTGTCTGTCTGTCTGTTACCTTAAAATGCTGAAACGATTTAGATGAAATTTGATAACTATAGCGGTAGCGGTTGGTGTCCCGGGAAAGGACATAAGATAGTTTATGTCCCAGAAATCATCCATTAAAGGGGGTAAAAAGGGAGTTGGAAGTTTGAATGGGAAATCAATATCCGATGACCCGATTCCGATGAAATTTGGTGTGAAGATAGTTCGAGGCCCTAAAAATGACAGGATAGCTTTTATCCCGGAAAAATGCATAGGTTCCGCGGGATCGCGGTAAACGAATTCTTCGTAGACGGAGTCGCGGGCAACAGCTAGTATTCTATAAAAAACTGTATAGCTTAGTAGAGTAGACATGTTTGCCCGTGAAGGTTTAGTTCCACGCGGAAGTTCTTTAAATAAATAAATAATAAATAAATAAATAAATATTAGGGGACAATCTTACACAAATCGACCTAGTCCCAAACTAAGCAAAGCTTGTACTATGGGTACTAGACGACGATAAACATACTTATATAGATAAATAATACTTAAATACATAGAAAACATTCATAATTCAGGAACAAATATTCGTGCTCATCACACAAATAAATGCCCTTACCGGGATTTGAACCCAGGACCTCTTGCTTCGTAGGCAGGGTCACTACCAACTAGGCTAAAGCGGTCGTTTAAAGTAAAAGTTACGCCTTTAACCGTTTATCTGTGTATCAGACACTCGTTCAACAACAAAGTTACAGACAGGCACCGCGGGGGACCCCTGGTTGTTTGTATAATATGACACTTTTGTATTCACTTACGCTTACATCCATCTTAACGCGTCAAAACAAGGAATTTACATACGATAATTGAATCAATATGCCACTTCATAAAACTTATCACTTATAACCCTAGTCAGTTTATGATTCAAGAGAAATCTTGTTTGCATTCCGGTAAAGTTTGCTACATTATGATCAAATAAATTATATGTGTAATGAATGAAGAATTACGTTATGAAACATATATACGTCTGTAACGATGAGTTCTACGTCGGAAATGGAAATATGGAGATTATTAATTAATTTTTCTTGTGTGACCCTTAACTCATGTTTAATATTAATTTATTTTTACTTTTACCAACGTCAATATTGATTTGTTATAAACTCTTGATACACAAATGGGCAAAGCTGGTACACTGTGTGGTTCGACTTAAAGTGGGCACGAGGTAAAGGAATAAGTTAAAAGTACATAGATAATTGATTAAAAAGGATCCAGGTCAAAAATAAATTGTGGTGCATTAATTCGAAAGACTCACAGTGTAGAGTTTCATACTATTTAATACGCGGCAAATATTCAATACTAAACATTATAAAACTTAATAGATAACGGTATCTGAGCTAAGAATCTTCAAACAAATACGCTATCAACCTTATTTGTACTTTTAAATGTAAAAAAAACGAAGTATTTAACTTGGCTACATATTGCTTAGCATACATCAATGTCGCTAAAAGTCAGAAAATAATTAAATCCAAATGTTCCAAGCAATCAAACCACGACTGAGCCAGACTGCTTGACAAAATGATTTCTAATGTGTATAGCAGATATACAAATATAAATGTATTCACTTATAAAATACATCAATATATGTCTAGAGGTCATTTTCGGTAAAATCTTGTCGTATATTTTACGCACAACACAAAGATTTACGGCGACATTTAAGAAGAGATTTGTCGAAGTGAGAGATAACGTCCGTTAAACGTCCACCAGCGGTCGTTTAAACGCTATTGATTGTTTAAAGGGTAAGGTTCAAATATATTCGATTAACTGCCGAGGCAACTGTCGCAAAATATTAGCAAGAAACTCTGATAGGCACTTAAAATTGTTATTACAATTTTATTTATTCATAATAAAAATTCATACACGGTAAATTCTATTAGACCATTGAAACCAGTGTTGCCAGATACAGAATACAAAAAGCGAGAGCTGCGCTTTCAAAACGATGGCGGGGCCAGTGGCCAAAACGCGGGGTAAAAAGCGGGAAAGCGGGGTGTCTGTCTAATAGGTACCTACCTAGTGAAAATTAAACATCCACAACACGCTACGTAGGTATAAATATAATATACATAGCTTATTCTAAACAAAACATCGAGATGAGTATGTGTGTATTAGGTTCCAACCTAGTTCCAACTTTTTTCATATAATAAAAACCGGTCGTTGATGTCGTATTCCCAACACGAGCATTGCAAATGAACTCGAGGAGAGTTTGAAACGTGATAGCATTTTGTGTGATGTTTGGTACACACAGACGTAGCTGTGGTGCACGGTTCGTAGCGGTGAAGCAAGGTAATAATATTTCAGATATTTACCTCCGCAAAGTAACGCCTAAATCAATCAAGTGTTCAAAAATACCCCCAGCATTTTTGCGCTGTTTTACCAGTAATATCTGTTGAACCAGGTATGAACCACTCCTGAGGCCATAAGTAGGTAGGTACCATAATCGCCATCGTGACCACAAATTTTATCACTTCTTTCTGTCAAACGGTATATATGAAAATACACTATTATAAAGCCTAGCTACAGGACTCCATGGGACCCCTTGTCTGCGAATTTGTTTGTACCTCTATATTTCTGAGGAGTACGTATTTGTTTCTATAAATCTCGAGAAATATGAACCGTGACTTACTGCAGAACGTTCTCACAATGAACGTCATAGTGATTTACGACTTCGTTACCTATGTATGACATTTATTGTTGAACGATTCTATAGTGGGTAACAGTCTAATTGGTTCAAATGTTAGTAAATTTTTAGGATTCCGTAGTTCCGTACCTTAGAAGGAAAAAGAAACCCTTATCACTTTGTTGTTTGTGTGCTTGTAAAAGCTTTTTCTCAGGAGCGCGTAGAGATATTAAGTTGTAATTAATATGTAATGTGACTGTAAGACCGGAATTATCTAAATTTACGCTATCAAAAGAACCTTTTGAAAAATAATTTAAATACGAAAATCGTGGGCATCAAAACTTAAAGATACTTTCAGTTGATTTAAGAGTATAAAATTTAGCAAGAAACAAAATCTCACACCATGACAAAAAAAATCAAACTTACTTTTCCTACTTTTAAATTTGTATGAAAACTTTAGTCTTGAGTCAGAACCGCAATTTGGTCGATTATTTATTGCGTCTACACCAGCTTTATATGATTTTAGATCAATATTACTGATAATATACTGAAGAGATAAATCAAGCTGTAAATAAATAAATAGGTACCTACCTACTACAAATTTATATCAGCGCAAAAATAAACCACTTTAAATAATTTATGCGTTAGTCTTAGTTCCAAAATATTATAATTTAAGCAAATCTGAGTCCCTGACGCCATTATATTTTTATGTCAATAGATCACGATTTGACCGTGTTTCATTTCATTAATTTCGTGATCCGAACGGTCCGAATTGAACGATATGGCACTATGGGCAGCGGCTGCGCTTCTATGCAGATTGAAAACTCTACACCCGTAGGCCGGTCGTCTCGAACGTTGCCGCGGAAAACTGCGCGGGAAACAATTGTTTATGGTTTTGACAAGTGTTTTTTTTAATGTGTGTAAGAGTAGTTATTGAACTATGATACAGGACTGTTAAGCATTTCATTTACTGGTTGGTGTCGTTGGATAATAAGGATGAAAGGTGTTAAATGCGGTGAGTTAATTGCGTGTTTTTTTTTATCAAACTAAAAGTCAGTTGTATTTAAAATGCTGCTTATGTTCAAATCAAAAGTGTATTCAAAATATGTGGGTATCAATACCCACATGCCTAGGAAATGTCTATTTTTAAAATAAGATAAACAAATTGTAGCAACTCCCTTATTTACAAAAAGTCTTGTTAGGTTATTGTCTACGTATTGATTTGTGGTGTTAAATAAAGTATACATTCAATTTTGTCTACGAAAATCACAAATTTTGTCTTCACAAGACATGACAAAAACAACTATCGTTTTGTTACCGTTTATGGATAAGGGAGTGAGTTGTCATTATTTATTGTTATTGTTACCATAACTAGGTTAATACGTCCAATGTCAAATCAGACTTGGGCTATCATGCTATCAAGTAGGTTTTGATCTAAAAATTTTTTACGCAAATTTGCGGTATGCATACAAAAAAAAAATATATACCTACGCGTCGACATGAGTACCTCCTCCGTTTTTTTCGTCGTTTGAAAAAGAACAAAACCTATCTTATTCACTTTTGCTTTACATGGTGCATTTATTGATAAATACATAGACACATAAACAGTTAAAACGAATGACAAGTTAAATGTTTGAAACATATCACGAGCAAAATACATCAGGTTCCTTACTTTCTACTTAATACCTTATTACCTGAGTGTTTAATACTTAAGGAGCTACAAATTAATTGTAAAAGAAACACATAAAACTAATTAGGAAGGCGCATCTTAGTTCAAGCGCCGCAGTAAACCTGAAACGTCGGCGCGACATTCACCACGCAACTCAATATCGTTCACAATACACAGCCTAAAAATATGGAAGTAAGTTTCCCTGCAGAATAGAGTTGTATCATCCATCACAACCATTTACTTCAGTTAAGCTGCTTTATTTATCCTTCATTGTGTCCGTACTTGGACATGTAAGCTAATCTTTTCAAATCTTTATTACCTCGGAAGTTATTGTCAAACAGTAAACATAGGTTATTATTTAATTATTAACATATTGTTAGTAAGATAAAGACGAAGTTCCTCGGTCACAAAAATAATTCAGGTCCAGTTTAGTCGCGAGTTTTGTGATACGTCTCTAATTTTTAGGACTCCGCAGGTTAAATGGCAGAAATGGAACCCTTATACGCCATATCCATCTGTCCATCCAAATAAGTTGTATATAGGTATCTCGACTTTCAAAATGACGCGTCAATTTAGCGTGCAATCAATAGATGGCGTTGTTCGAGTGAACGTTGTGCTTTAAAAATGTTACCGTAAGCTTTTTCAGGCAAAACTCTAAGATATAAAAATGTTTCTCGTGAAAGTATTTCTAATGCAAGCGAAGCCGCAGGTTCAAACTAGTCCTATATGAACTAGTAAAGCTATATTTGTAGGTCTTGCAATTTAACGAGTTAAGAGGATACGATGCGAACCATTTCTCTGCTCTAATGTCATTATTCCAGGGAGGTAACATGAGACTACGAAATGCTGTTTTGATCAATTGTATATACCTAAAAACCGGCCAAGAGCGTGTCGGACACGCCCAAGGTAGGGTTTCGTAGCCATTAAGAAAAAATCAAGTAATATTTTTCTAAAGATTTCATATGTGTACGGAATCATCTAAGTTTAGGTATGTTTTATACCTTAGGCTACTCGATTTACTGTAAAACTACAAATAATTTCCCAGCAATCTTAGCCGCTATAATTTTCCTAGTAAATTTGATATATTTACTACCATTCTGATTTTTCAAATTTTTCCGCCTTTAGTTTAGATTTTAGAGGGGGGGGGACGGTCGATTTTAATGAAAATTTTCACTTTAAAGTTGAATATTTCGCAAACAGATAACTGAATAGAAAAATCATGTTAGCAAACCCACAATGGTTTTCAAAAACCTATCCAACGATACCCTACACTATAGGGTTAGTCGAGAAAAAAAAATCACCCCCACCCACTTTACGTGTAATGGGAGGTACCCTAAAAAAAATTGTTTTAGTTTTTTTTATATAATCAATTTGTCGGCGTGACTTATATATATATTCATGCCAAATTACAGCTTTCTAGTACTAACAGTCTCTGAGCTTAGCCGCGGACGGACAGACACACGGACAGACATGGCGAAACTATAAGGGTTCCTAGTTGACTACGGAACCCTAAAAACGGTCCGAGCTGCAGTTGTCCCATTCTTGCTGTACCTACCTATACAGGAGAGGAGGGTTGCAGCGAGACAGCGACTTATATTTAAAATACCATTTTTTTTTAAATTTCTTTAAGGGACGATCCTCTCAAAACTTATATAGCCGCTTACAGAATCCTAGACTACATGCGGCCCGAGACGCACTTAGCCCGTTTTATAATTAAATGATCGGCGGAGATGTAATTACCCCGTCTTGAGAAAGGGGATTGAGTTTTTTTGCACAATAAACTCGATACAAGCTACCTCTATAATTCTATTATGCCTTTCTTAGCCTCTTAGTTCTCAGGTGTCGTTTATCTTCCGTGTAAGCATCACTTGTCATCAATACATTCCGAAGTGCGTTAATTATCTATCTATACATCTATATCTATATCTATACATATAATAAATCTGTAACAAGTCGGTGTCTGTACATTGAAGATATTTGAGAAAAACTGTCACTAGGGCTATTTATTAGCACAATAGAACCCAAAACAATGATTTTTAGAATTATTGTCTGTTTGTCTGTGCGTTTGTGCGCGCTAATCTCAGAAACGGCTTAACCTAGAAGGATGCTCTGGTGCAAGTCGGGTGGAAGGGTGCAAGTTCCCACGAATGTTCTAGAAACGTAGGCCCTCACCAGGTTTGTAGTCACGTCTGTCCCCGGGCGAGATGGATGCGTGATGAAGTTTCATCCTAATAACTCCTATTGAGGCTTACGTGGATACTTGGTGAGAGTGCTATCCCGTGGGACCTGGTATAATATCTAAATTTTTGAATTTTATTTGCAATATTTGAATCGCGGACGCAAATAAAAATGTTGCGTTGCGAACGAGTTAATTCCAACCCTATCAGGCTCTAATATAATCAAAATGATCTTTTTCACAACACTTAAAAGACATTAAAAAGTAAATGTGACTGTCGATTTGCTAGATCTTTATATTTAAGCATAATTTTCAATAGTTTTTCTTTACTAGCTGTTGTCCGTTAGTAAAGAAAAACTACGTCTCGGGTAAGAAACAAAAGTTGTGGACATAAAATTAGAGAGTCCGAGACAAACAACTTAAAATTTATTTAAATGGACCGAAATTTGGCTAGGCGTCACACACGTCGATGTAGACTTGACTAAAAAATATTGGCTATAGCCCCTTACCTTTTCCATGTCCACAGGAGAGACGCGAACAAAATAAATGTATGACCCTCTCTGTCCGCGACATCATGTTGCAATTTTCCGGGACATCTTTATCCTATGTCCTTCCCAGGGCCTCAGTCTAATAGGTACTTACAAATTTCATCTAAATCGGTTCAGCGGTTCAATCGTGAAGAGGTAAAAGACAGATAGACAGACGCATTAAAATTACTTTCACATTTATAATATTAGTAAGGATTGCACGACAGTTATTATAATAAAAAACCGGCCAAGTGCGAGTCGGTTTCGTACTGATTATCTATAAAAACGACAAAAAAATCACGTTTATTATATGGGAGTCCCCTTAAATATTTATTGTATTCTGTTTTCTAGTAGGTATTTGTATGACAGACGGACAGACAGACAGAAGGACGGACAGCGGAGTCTCAGTAATAGGGTCCCGTTTTTACCTTTTGGGCACGGAACCCTAATGAACACTAATGTTATATTGTCGGTGTCACTTTTACACTTGAATTGTACGTTGCCCGGATGTTTAGTGAGGATATCATGTTTATGTCTAATTTGAAAAATATAACTGCAAAATTGAACCAACAGACGGCACACCCACACTACGTTCATTTCGTTCCGGTGCATCTAAGGCAATTTCAAAGATACGTGACGTAATAACCAATTTACAGTAATTTAGATGAGACAACTTTAACAGAGACCTGCAAAATTATGTTTATGTATTAGGTCTTGCGAAAGCCTTCGAATGTTTAGTACGACTATAAACATCGTGACATTTTTCTTCTAATTAAAGCAAGACGAATTTGTTGCAGATGCTAATTTTGACATCGTTCTCGGAATCACTTTTTACCAATATTTCACCAGCTACACATAATTGACACACTTTTGCAGATGTTTCCGTATCGAAATCTAAATTTAAATGCTCGTAGATCGCGGTAATTATGCATAGGTGGAATCTATAACCGGATGAGAGCAATATTGGACCGATACCCAAAGACCGTTTTCACCGTAATTCGAGGCTGTGGATAGTTTAAATCAACGCCTTAACATCGAATTTGCTAAGCAATTACAGATTTGTACGCCAAGTAAGATTGCTTTTAAATTGGTTTTCACCCCTTCATTAGTTTACTTTTCACTAACAGTTCATTTCGTTAAAAACCATCTCTAACGAATAACGATTTCATGCTGAGCCCTATCTCGCACTTTTTATTTTCACGGTCGAATTGTGAGCAATGTTTGTATTTTTAACCCGTGGACTACCCATGTCTGTTTCAAAAACGGTTTTGTTTGTGTCAGCCGGTTTTTTATGTTAGTGTAACAATTGCATAAAGATGCAATCAGTATGCACAGTTTTAGGTACTAGTTAGACAAGTCAAGTAACGCTTCACATAGTAAAAACTCCTCCTACTTATTGTAACTATGGAATTACAAGCCAGGTTACGCGATTTGCTAATAGAGGAAAAAGTGTATGCAATTTAATTAAAGTGGCAGCTGGCAGTATGTTTGGTTTATACTCGACACTAAATAACGTCATTTATTTCTTCTTACGAATACATTTCAAACGCTATTATAATCGAGAAAGGTGGCTAAATAAATTGCTGTAAATGCAAGGACAATAATCATAATATTTAAATAAAAAGCTTTAAGTAACGTTAGTTCCGTAATACGTTAATCCAAAGTGTTCGTAAGGCCTCCCTTAAGATGGACGGCAGAAACTTATAAAAGATTGCGGAAAGACATTTACCGCGGGTAGTGCAAAATCGATTGTCGTAGACTTTCTTAGAGACTAACAATGTCCAAATTAGTGGTTTAAATATAAAACTGTGAAATTATATTCTTTGTGCAAAATAAGCAACATTTTCTTCTAAGTTACATACATATTCATAAAATTTACTTTAATGATAATGACATAGGATTGTAATGTTATGGGGTATGAAGAGACCGGTATGATGATTACAATCTAAGTAGTTTCATTGGACATCGCACACTTAGGTAGACATGTGAGATAATAGTGTCAACGTGCTATAGAGGAATCAATTTAATTGAATTTAAATTATATCTACTAATTAATTTCATTATACCCAAGTGCGTGATCTTTATTAATAACCTAGATCACTTGTTTCGAGCAATTCCATTTTGACCCATTATTTCTTTGATGTTTTGGCTTTACAAGTAGGCTTTTGGCTCTACTTATTTTTATGTTAAAAAGCTTGCAGAAATAAATAAAAATTAAAACCCGTCCTTTTGGCCTTCAGGCAGCATATTATTTAATACGTAGATATAGATTTTAATGTTTGGTAAATTACAATATCGTTCATGTAATCTCACCTTGTATAGCAATAAAATCCCACAGATCCGATAACATCTGATGGTTACACTCAATCAGTTTCAAATAACGCAACGGTTATAGCAGTGTTTAAAATGCTGTTTTACAGTTCCATATGACGGCTTCTTACGTTTCCATAAATTAGACAATTTCATTTAAAATTAAGATTGATACATTGTAACGGTTATTTTATTTGTTACAGAAAAAATACGCAGATAAAGATGATTTCTAGTTATTAAAGTAGATAATTGTGCAATTGAACTCTTGCACAAGGCTGCAGGATCTTGATTCCATAATACCCAATTATGTTTTCAACGCATATTTAATCCAAACCAAGTGATTACATGATTGCACGAATACATGAACGCATCCAAAGGCGGAAGTTTAGTAAGAAAATACGTCCGCTGCGTATTAACTGTGTCATTTAAGGGTAATTCAGAATTGGTGCACTTTCTTTTTAACTTTACACTGTCGCAAAACTTGCAATCTGCCTTTCGATTCGGGCATGTTACGAAAATCTTTTGCTTTTTATGCGTCTGCTTTTACTTTTGTCAATTATGGTCGTTATAATAAGCATGAATAATCATGAAAACAAAGTAGGAGATCCAAGGTTAAATATTGTTTGTGGTCAAGGAGGTCAAATGAGCTATTTCTATTTACATGTAGGTGGTCTGCGATATTAATTTAACTGGGGATTCTCTCGTTATAAGTTGTAAAATTAGGATAATTTTCTTATGAACTAAGTGATACTAGTACATGTATTAATTTGTTTGTAATAGCAATAATAACTTAAAAAGATGATTCCCTAGACTATACGCAGTTATTTTTAATTAAAATAACTTAAAACTCCAAAGTTCTAAAATTTCGGTAAATAATGATTCAAGTCAAACTTCACTGTCAATCAATATTAACATCGCGATTAGTCGCCTGTCATTGTTGGGCGTTTCCTTTTTGTTTTGCCGTTTGTTTGCTGTACATTGCTTGTACGATTAACTTTGTTGTTTTTTTTTACATAAATGACATATAAACTTATCCGAAAAAACAATAGAGAAATATTTCTCTAGGCAGATGTTATGCCCTGATGTGATGTCCTGTTAAAACAATACCAGGTATTAGGTACGTTTTCTCCTCGTAAATTTGCAAAACAAATTTCAATCATTGACCTCTTGACTGTAAATAATACATACATCATAAAAAAAACTTAAATACAAATGTCACGTAAAATAATATCACATCTGCTTGACTAACCCCACTTAGATATACATATTTCAACTTTCATTAATAATTCATTCGTCAAAAGTTCTACTTTAGAGTGTCACAAAACGGCCCTAAAACGTAGTCAAACAGATATTTTACTGTATTTGTGTCATATGAGATTATAGCTTAACAAAGTATAACTTTCGTATCGTGACGATTTAGATGTCAAATATATTATTAGTTGCACATTTACATATTTTTCCCATACAGATCTACACTCGGGTGCTGCTCGTCCATCTTTAATACATTCAACGAATACATATTTAAAATTACGAGGTTTCGGACATTCCTATACCTTATTTATGAAGATATGTATTTGCGCATTTCAGATGCCGTTTTTCCGGGTTTTGAATTTCTAAACACGTTAGTTTTCTATTGAATTAATAATAAGTAACAGCATATACTTATGTGTCGTCGTAAAAATATTTAGGAGTAAGTTATAGTTCTGAATCGGAATATCAATAAAATTTTTACTAGAGCGCCAATTAACAGTATTACAAAAGTTGTGAATTATAAACTTACTGAACTAATTCTACATAATGTATACCTACGGAAGTCAAAATACATCTTAGTGTAATAATTTAGACAGTTTTCTGTGTCATCCTACAAATGAAAGATGAAAGAAAAATTTAAAGTTAAATTAGGCAGAGGTTGAGAATATTAATTATAAGCACTAGCACTACACAATTATCATCTTATAAGATTAATTTATTCACCGATAAACACATGCTATTTAGGCGGGTTCTTTGAAATCAAAGTGAAAATACAAAGAGAGATGAGATGTAATATCGGTGCGAGGCAATTTATTGATGTTCAGATAGAAGATGTTTAAAAATAATGACTGCTATTAATTACTTGCGACGAGCAATTGATAAATAGCCTAATAAATATTTTGCCTACCAATTAGCAGTCGGTAGTGCTATAATTGTGAGAAAGGGTCTCTTCGTATGCGGATAGAGTGTGTGCATCGTGTGTATTACTGGTTTGAATGATTGCTAAATTGAATTCCTAGATTTCTATCGAGATGTCTACGTAGTTGCAGAAATTGAAGGTATTGTAAGCTTTCATTTTGAGCGCTTATCTTGCCTGACGAGATCAGTTACATCTGAATTCGAAATCTGTAAGCTACAAGATTGTTCAAAATAAAATTAAGACTAAGTTTTCACATAAATTTAATAAAGCTTAACAACTGACATAGAACGGTACTTTGACATCGTTCAGCCACACCAAAGCTCTGAGGATTCTGTTGGATTTAACGGAACACATCTGTTCGTCGGCAAAAATGTTTGAAGTCAAGCTCTCTTGAGTGCCGATACGGCACATCGGAAGTAATCGAAATGGCGTAGACCACGGTTCCAGTGGCACGGACCACGCAAACTGGAGTTTCGTTAGACAGAACTGGCGCTCTCATCAAAATATAATTAAGTCGAACTTTAACCCCGTAAGATTCTTGCGAATATAAATGGCCTCTGACCGTAATTAAAATAATTCTTATAAAATGTGAACGACCTTTCATTTAGCTGCCTACGAAGTCAAACGAAACGAATCATTCCGGAGACTCCATTGTTGTTCGTAATTAAATCAAGATTTTTAATAGTCTTAGTAATGTCTCAACATTATCTTGAATAAAGTGTATCAATAAGCTTTATAACTTCCGTTACGAATAAGAGTTATTCGTAGTTTTATTGCTGCGCTTTGAACTCTTGAACCTCTTAATGACCGTTGCTACTTATTATTTCCAAGTAATTATTTTTAAATGGAAACATTACTTGGTACGTCACGAGTTCCGTTAACGAAGGTTTAATGAGATGCCCTAAAAACTACAAAATTAATATTTTTCATTAGCATATCATGACAGGAAGGTGAAATCAACTAATAAATAGTTTAAAAAACAAACTGTCAGCAACATTCTAAGCAGGTGTTCTTGAAATCAATCAATGTAGTGGTCGCCACGGTAAATTATATTGTCAAACAAACTATCTGTGAATAGAAGAAGCACAAAAACAACAATGCAGTAGCCCGACCCACGACCCATGTCGTAAATATCGATGTTAGCGACGAACTAACAAATCGACAAGATTAGTGTTAATGTATGCGTACCCATTATCTGTCATCTTTTGTTACCGTCTCGTATTCCTAAAACAAGGTGCAGTTGCCGAAGGAGCTAGGCTACTTTTAAATTGCAATAAACACTATTTATGGGATACCATTAGAATTTGAATATTTGAGTTAAATCTCTATTTTATTGGTTTGCGTGGGGTGGTTAATGTTTAAGTTCGTCGGTGTTGAATTTTTGTAGAGCGTGGTTATGATGATTTACTTATTTGATTTTATTTCGCTAGGCTTCGGTCAGTATTTAAGCTAGTTTGACAAAAAAAGCTTAATTGAAAGAAGTGAGACTAATACGTAACTTAATAATAATTTGTATCAGTTTGAAATCTATCTACCCGTAAAATGAGATGCAACCAGGCACTGCCTCATTTTTAGAGGTTAGCTATCTATTTAATGAAATCACGCTACATTTACCAGAAAATCGCCGCTTATGGACTTTATTTAAGTTGTATTTGGAAAGATTTTATGGAGTAAAATTATAACATAGTTACAACCAATATTCTTTTATTTCAAGAGTGACACAAGTACACATATTTTTTTTTAGAACCAAAGACATTAGTATTGTGAGAAAACCTGCTTTTAGTGAATTACAACATCCCCCCTCAATAAACGCATTTCGTTAAAAAAAATAACAGAAAGCAACTTAACATATTTAAACAATTTCTCAACATAGACACCTCTAAACAACTAGCAACAGGCAGTATCAATAAAGCTATAAGACAACACTTACTACTAATTAAACTAGTTAGTTAGTGACAAAAGGTCTCTAGCGTTTCTAACACTTGAGTCGATAGAGGCTTTGTTAAGATATCAGCTACTTGTTCTTTTGAACATATAAAGCTTATTTTGATATGGCCACTAGATACCCTTTCCTTTATAAAATAGTACTTAATGTCTAAATGTTTCATTCGTTTTAGTTGGATGAGGGTACTGCAAGAACGAATAGCTGATTGGTTATCCTCATACATAGTCACAACTATGGAGTCTGGGAAAAACATCTCAATTAACAAAGATCGAAGCCAGCAAGCTTCACTGACGGTAGCTGCTAGAGCGACATATTCTGCCTCACAAGAAGACAGAGCTACAGTAGACTGCTTTTTGGAATACCAAGCCACCAAGTTTCCGTAAACACGGAAGCAATAACCACTGGTCGACTTTCTGTCTATTGGATTTCCACCCCAGTCAGCGTCAGCGTAGCCTACAAGAACATCGCTACTTTGGTCTCTACGATAAGTCAGTTTTAAATTAATGGTTGCCTTAACGTATCTTAAGACGCGTTTAAGACACAACCAAAGATCCTGACTAGCACAGCTTCGAAATCTAGAAAGTATAGTTATACTCAAACATAGATCAGGCCTAGTTCCTAACATAGCATACATTAAGCAGCCTATGACTTGTCTACACCGATATTCTATCATGTTATCCTCAGATTTATCTTTTTGCAGTTGTGATAAATCCAAGTTTGAATCCATCGGAGTAGACACGCCATTGCACTCAGGCATTTTGAATTTATCTAGAACATTTTTTAAGTACTGGGTCTGATTCAAAGTGACAACACCTTTTTCTAAGTCATGATTTATTTGAATACCGTGATAGCTATTTACCAACCCCAAATATTTCATTTTGAAAGCTTTAGACATTTCGTTCATGACACTTTTTAAGACTGGACCAAACCCTGTGATTAAAATGTCATCGACAAATATTAAAACAAAAACTGTATTTGCATCGTCTTTGAAACAATACAAACACTGATCACTGACTCTTTTCTGAAAATTCTGACTTATGATAAAGTTGTGAAACTTATCATACCAGCATCGTGGTGCTTGTCTTAAGCCATACAGCGATTTATTTAATTTGCACGTTTTATTAGCCGGTATGTCAAAATTTTCAGGTAATTTTAAATTAATAACATCTTTAATATCTCCGTGCAAAAAAGCTGCACAAACATCCATTTGATGAACAGGCCAGTTATTTATACAAGAAATTGACAGTAAGGTTCGTACGCTAACCAACTTTACTACAGGGGAATACATTTCATTATAGTCAACATTGGTTTGCATAAAACCCCTTGCTACCAACCTCGCTTTATATTGCGTGATTTCGTTATTCTCGTTACGTTTAATCTTAAATACCCACTTACTGTCTACAGTGAGCACACCGTCTTCAGCTTTATCAATAAAAGACCAAGTCTGGTTGTCAGACAAAGCCTTCATTTCCGTCTTCATGGCTTCTTCCCATTTTGAAGAATTTGGGGAAGACTTAGCCTCGTTTAGCGACGTAGGCTCTTCAAAATCTATAAAACTGAAATAGGAAGTGTCATAATCCTGTAAAGCTATAGGTGGTTTTAAATTTTCTCTTGGGCGCAAAATTCTAGAGTTTGCGTTAATTACTACATTTGAAGTAGCGTTTTCATTCATTTGTTCGTTCTGAATTGTAGTTTCAGTTTGACTGTTTGCAACATTGTCAATAGGTACATCTTCAGCATCAATGTAAGACATAGACGTATCAGGGCTTGAAATAATACTTTGTTCAGGACTGACCGTTTCTAAACCCGATGAAAGTGATGATACAGCAGGAGTTGCATTTGTATCGCCCATATTTACTGAGACGACTTGATCGAGTTCATTTTCTGTGACATTTCTAGGCTCAATGTGAGGTGACATTATTATTTCTCTTTCCATCGAGAAAGACTTACTTTCAGGATAAAATATCTTGTACCCTTTTGTATTTTCTCCATAGCCCACGAACAAGCCTTTTCTACTTTTGCTATCTAGTTTTCTTCGTCGCTGCTTGGGAATATGAGCCCACACTACAGATACAAAAACGTATCTTAAGGAAGATATATCAACCTTCTTGTCATTAAAAAATTCATATGGCGTTTTGGTTTCATGAGAGCTTACTCCGGTTCTGTTGATCACATATACGGCAGTATTGACCGCTTCTGCCCATAAACTTTTCGGTGCTTGACTAGCCTTCATGAGAGTTCTAGCGGCCTCCATTACCGTTCTCATTTCGCGCTCAATTTTCCCATTTTGGGCAGGGGTGTACGGTACTGATGTCTGGTGCTTGATTCCCTTAGACTCTAATAGAGCTTTCAATTCAGCGTTTATAAACTCACCGCCATTATCAGTACG
Organism: Archips crataeganus; assembly: GCA_947859365.1. NCBI lineage: Eukaryota > Metazoa > Arthropoda > Insecta > Lepidoptera > Tortricidae > Archips > Archips crataeganus. Next base: position 10,773,294 of record OX402062.1, read on the forward strand.
TAAAGTCTGTATAGGTTTCCCTTCATTTTCGCAGAGAGCGAGATACACTTTTATTTTCGATGTCGCTTGAAATTTTTCTTTTAAAAAATATACAGTCCGATACCGTGAATAATCATCTTTCATTAGTAAGAAATAGCGTGAGCCCCCAATTGATGTCTCTTCCAAAGGGCCACAAAGATCGGCATGGACAATTTCTCCTCTGCTACTTGTTACGGAGGTGCTGGAATAAGCTGGAGTTCGGCAGTGCTTTCCTTCTACGCACGCAGTGCAAAAATGTTTTTTTGTGCAACACAGCGACACGTTATTCTTCAGTAAAATTTTTCTTATATAAGCAAAATTCTGATGCGCAAGCTTTTTGTGATATGACATAATTTCGCAGTCAATATTATTGCAAACGTCTGAGGTAATTTCTTTAGATTCGGTTGTCATAACTTGACAGACGTTTCTTTTGAAGAACATTCGAAACAACCGGCCATCGCGCTTTGCAAAAGCTAGAACCTCTTTATTTTTAGTGAATGTACAGATGTTTTGGTTTGATACCATCTGACAACCTTTATCCAGTGCACTTGAACAGAAAAAAGATTTACCTTTAGGTCAGGAACGTACAAAACAAATTTTAGGCTGATGGTCTGCCATTTACTGCCATTATAAGCCTCTAGGTAGACGGTTCCCACGCCGAAAGCTTTTATTTGCGTTCCATCTCCAAGATGCACAGGATGTTCGTTCAGGTCTTCGTATTCCGACATAGTTGCTCGACTTTTACACATATGCTGAGTGCAACCACTATCCATATACCACATACATCTTGAGGGCTGAGCAGATCTGATGTCATTAAAGCAAATTTATCGTTATTATTCTTCTGCTTTAACTTGTTCTTTTTGAAGAAACAATATTTTGTTGGATGACCCATCTTTTTGCAGAAACCGCACTGTTTGGTTTTAAAGCAGTCTTGCTTACTGTGTCCGGATTTGCCGCAAACGGCGCATTCTGTGGGCGCTCTGCTCGAGTTTCCCGTGCGCTGTGCCAAAAGTGCAACTGCAGTTTCTTCGCCAGCATTAGCTCTTTCTTCTTCAAGCAGCAGACGAGGCACCAGTTCTTCGAGTGTTTGCCTGTCAAATGGAGCAGATTCCCATGCTGATCGAAAATGCTTAAATTTCTCTGGCAAGGACATCAGTATTTTCGTAATCACCATTTTATCATCTATCGGATAGCCAGCTTGCTTTAATTTGACACGAAGGTCTTCAATTTTTGAAATGAATGCCGATACGGTTTCTGTGCCAAACTCGATAGTGAAAAATTTTTGTTGGAGAAGATGAACACTTACGACCGACTCTCTTTCATACACTATCTTTAACTTTGACCACATTTCCGCCGATGTTTCGCACATTTGAATATGTGCGAGGGGCCCGTATTGCATCCGCGTGACAATAAGCTCCTGAGCCTTGGCATCGAGCACATACCACTTGCCACGGTCTTGATCTTTGTCATCATTTGGTATTGGTCTGTCTCCAGTAACTATATCAAATAATCCTCGACCTTTTAATAAAACTTGCGTTTCAAACTTCCATAACGGCCAATTTTCGCCGTTGAATTTTGAATTGGTCGATAGTGACACCTCCATTTTCCCGTGGTTCACTGCCGTTGTCTAAACAACGTTTTATTTTAGAAATCACGGTTTTATTTTAATTTCTATCCAAAATAGAAATAGCCCATAACCAGTTGTATTTGGAAAGATTTTATGGAGTAAAATTATAACATAGTTACAACCAATATTCTTTTATTTCAAGAGTGACACAAGTACACATATTTTTTTTTAGAACCAAAGACATTAGTATTGTGAGAAAACCTGCTTTTAGTGAATTACAACAATTTATATCCCAGCTTTTCAAACCGTAACTGTAAATATTCGAATCCTTCGTAGTCGTAACGAAGTCCTAGTCATGTTTGGATAAGACATAAACTTTTACTATGTTCACTGTGTAGTTTTAAATGCATTCGGTACGGTTTATCGATTTGACACGCCTTTCCCGTTTCGAAAAACTAAAATACCCGTACGTTTTAGTATCTAAAATATATCTCAGATGTGTCTATGTTACATGCATAATTTATAAGCCAGCCATTTGGTATAAGTTTTGGAAAGTGGCGTGTTAACTGAATTTTTCGTCTGCATGAATATTGATTACGTTCGCTATTTTGTTTTTGATTTTTATGTGCAGGAAGGTCGTTAGCATTTAAAAGCCATTTAATACGTACCTATTTAAGTTAATAATGAGGATTGAAAGTTTAAAGGTCGTATAGAATTATATGACCACTTTTTGTAATGTGAGTAAAGTAGGCTGCGCCCAGAGGTCAAGAAAACGGAAGTTTTAATATTTATTTAGAAACAGTCAATATCTTTTTGCTAACCAAAATCGAAAATGAATCTTCCTCATCTTAATTTTTTTGTTCAAAATCAAATTAATATTGAGTGGCAACCTCTTTTTATTCGGCTCTACAAGACTAGAGTCATTAAGAAGTTCCACGAATGCTACGGTAAACTTCCAAGTTGATACAGAGCTCGCATTGCATTTCTCTTCTCTAATTGATTGCTAAAATATTATACCTCTTCTTGACACGGGATAGGTAAATAAAAGCGGTTGAGTCAAGTGTGACTTTGATTCGCATAACCAAGGGTTTCCTGCTGGTATTGGGTATTGTAGCGTACCTACTACACCTACATTTAAGACCGAACAAAAAACGTAACTTATGTAAAAAACATCCTCTTATTTGTAATTTAATTTATACTTTACTAGTTAGGCCCGCGACTACGTTTGCGAAGAATTTTTTATCGCTATCCCATGGGAACTAGGCAAGTTTCTTGGACTAAATCTATCTTTGTTAGGATCGCAAACTATCTCCATCCATACCAAATTTTATTTAAATCGGTTTAGCGGTTTATGCGTGAAGAGATAATAAACAAACAGACTTACCCAGAAAGATAAGAGTTACATTCGCATTTATAATAATAGTAGGTAAGGATTATTTCGTTGAAATTTTTTTTAAAGTTTCACTCTATTACGATACGATAGAAAAGATTCAGTTCTGTGGCAATGGATTTACGGATGGTCGTGTAGAGCGTTAGCAATAGGATTCCGTTGCCACTTTTTGGGTACGAAATCCTAAAAAAGCACACACACAACCAGGTTAGTTTGAATGATCCCTTTTAGGGATAAGTTCGCCTTTGAACTGTTTTTGTTTTGATGTTTTGTATTATTTTTGTGCTTTATGTACTTACAATAAAGTATTTACATACATACATACATACACAACTCCAGTACGATCGTTCATCAAATACCTAGTGAAATTGAAGGCGAAAAAACTAAGGCCGCTAATAGATACATTTAATTTGTAATAAGCCTTTCGATGGTTTCCCCTACAATAAAATAGTTAAATCCCTAAAGTTGTTGGCATTTTCTTTGACAAAGTAAATTTAAACTACAATATAATTAAACTTATTATGTTTTTCTTTCACAGGTCACTCTAAATCATCAAAATGAATTCTGACAAGCAGCTTGAACAATACCCGAAACATGTAAACAGAAAAGGAGTCAGATGCCATCTGGAAATAAACGGAAAATGACTGCGGGAACGTGCGTTTGATTCGGTACTCGAAGTTATATAGAGATGGCGTTAGTATTGCTTCTGTTGATGTTGGTTGGCGCTTCAAGCGCTGCCACTCCCGGCGGAGAGGTGGCGCTGGCAAACGTTACGAGATTCGCTACTGGAGATCTTTTTGCTCTCGTCAGTAAGTATCGAAAATAAAATTGTTAAAAACTTCCCTCCAAAAAATGGTCTTTTTGGTCTTTTTTTTAATGAAGGTAGAGCAGTTTTTCATTATTATATTCTAAGCTATTGCGATTTGCATTACCACACGTTGGTACACACAACGTTTGTAACAGATTGCTGTGGTACAATACAATACAATACAATACAAATATTCTTTATTGATCACCAAAAACAGTACAGTGACATTACAAAAATAAAAATTCAGGTAGACAATAGGCGGTCTTATCGCTAAAAAGCGATCTCTTCCAGACAACCAATTACTCAGAAATTAATAAATATCAACAGACGAATGTAGGTGGCAGAAATAACAGACAAGAGAAACGCAGTATTACTTAGTGGTAGTTAGTAGTTCCGAAATAATACAGCGAATACAAACTAATTTCCTATAAAAACTGGTGATTGACCTAGGTAGAGTCATTGAACAGTCTTGTAGGAGTTGTAGGTAGTCCAATGAGGTAATAGTGTTAGCAGAGGTACCAGTAAGTACACCTTACGGAGAAAAAATCTCTTCTAAGTCACTACACTCTTGACAGAGTGTTCGTGTTTGCCAGTTGAAGATTGGTAGAAAAATAGGGTGGTGCCTCTTATCTTCCACACCGCTGTACTAGAGTCCGAAGTTCGCAGCAGGCAATAAGGGTTGTTGCTGCCCACTCTCTCATCCTGATTGTCCTTTAGTTGCTTTTTAGAACACCCACGAATAAATGGATCTGTCCTATTCCAAAAATTGGGCGTGGCACGGAGAAGCCTTACCAAAGACCTTGCTAACCTTACTATTACTCGTCTTTCCAGGTGCTGAATGCGGCATGACCAGGTGTATGGAGGTGTCACATGGCACAGCATTACCGATGGGCGGTGAAGGTTGCGTGTGTCAGTGCGGGCGCGACACACCAGCCTTCCGTGAGGACCAACGCATATGTGTCGACCACATTGACGGTAACACATTGATACTCGGCATGTACTGACTGTCTCATAAAGCTGGTTTTATTGTCACGCTGACCATCAGCGCTGACAGGAAAATACATATCTATGATTGCTCTAGAAGGGCAATTGATAGGTGAATCCTTTAATTAACAACAGGTTCAAGCACCTACCAAGGTTTAAGGCCAACTAATGCTCCACAAGATGTCAAATAGGTACAATTCAATTTACAATTGTAAGACAATGAAGATATAGCTTTAAGTACCGTTCTTATTCGCGACCTGTCTAATCAACATACAACCTAGAGCTGTCCAAAGGTTACAACTGATTGCTCGCCGCATTTAATACTGCAACATTAGCTCATGTGATCCCAATTGTAACTGTAGGTACAGTCAAGTGCTAAAATTTATGTCAATTTATCGACGACTGACGACTTACTAGCTGTGGGACATATTTATGAGCAAGTCGTATTCACCCATATTTTAATACTTGACTGTGTAGGTACCAGGGCCCAATTGCATAACAAAATACAAGCAAATAGTATAAGTGAATTAAAAAAAAAGCTTATTAGCTTATTTAGCTATTAGCTTGTAATTTGTTAGGCAATTGGGTCCTGGTCTTTATAAAAGGTCATGTCCAACCTGCATTTACTATGAAGAACTCTTGGTCCTTCACTACATTGCTGAATTTTACAGCAAAGTAGTCTTGATTTAATTAAAGTGGACGACTTCTTTCTAAAATTAAAGTCAAAGCTCAAACTAATCCGCTGTTTATTTTTAGAATGCCTCATGGCGAGTTTCGGTCGTGGTGCGACCAAGCCGCAGATTCCTCTAGTATTCCTGCCTTTGAAAGGACAAATAATGTACCCTTCCAAAGAAATTGTTTTCTCGGGTAAGTAATTTTCTTAAAATAAAAAAAATAGGTACAACAAAGCAAATAAAAAAAAACAGATCAAAAGATTATTCCGGTACCGGGAATCGAACCCGAGCCTCCTGGGTGAGAGCCAGGTATCCTAGCCACTAGACCATACCGGAGATACAGTAGAGTTTGAAACATTACTTCAATTCCAGACGTGGATGACGCGGTGTGCGCAGTGACTAGTGCGCAGTACCTCTCCCCATCCGGATGGGTTACCCTAAGGGACCTTTTGGACAATGACGTGCCGTTTGGACTATACCGGGATGAGGGCAGCACTTTTTTGCAGGTAATGTATTAAATTTGTAAAGCGTCAGAGTTACCTACCACCTATTTTAAGTACTTCCCGTTAAACGTTAACGTCAACCCAGGGTTAGGTAGTGTCAAAATTTGTGAAATTGTCATCCATAACCCAAGGTTAACGATTTATTTTTTTTACTTCAAAGCGTGTAAGCGGACCTAATAAAATAAGAACAGGCTTAATGGACCCTGTCCTGTAGGTACGTAATGGTACATGAGTTCGATGGTCGATTTTGTGTGTGGCGTGTGTACCTATATTACCGCTTTCTGTCTGCTGATTGAATTGACTAAGGCAATTATAGCTGATCACGGAAGATTATACCCTCTAAAGATTATGACGACTATGTCGCCCAACATGACACAGGCTAACAGCAGAAGTCCTTTTTTGGACTAACGACAATGACAAGGGCCCAATTGCATAACAAAGTACAACTTATATTACAAGCGGAACTCCCTTTCTAGTTAATATAACTGAAGCCAGAGTTCCGCTTGTAATATTAGTTGTAATTTGTTATGCAATTGGGCCAAGGTCGCAGAAGTAGGTACTTTACATAATAAATAAATGAGAACAATAACAGATATCGATAAACGATAATATGACAGTTTTTGACTCGGATTATAGGTACATGATAGGCATGTGGCAGGGGAGATTACATTTAATACAAAGAAAGTAAGTATGTGTTCGGATAAAATAATGCATGATGAAGTAAGACGATGTATAAAGATGATAAATGTGACATTATAATGTGAGTGCAACTAGGATCAGTAACGTTAAAATTGGTAATTACGGTACTAACGATCCAAAGCAATAATGTAAACAAATCTTGCAATTCGATTTTTGCCGACTTCCAACGGTCCGGCTTACTTGAAATTTTGTGTATAAATTTGATTAGAATACAATATAAAATACCTGGTGGTTACTTAAAATGATGTGGTGAATTAAAAGCGAAAATCAGTAAAAAGGTTAGTGTAGGTTCCTAGCTTCATCAGGAGGAAAGAAGTTACAGGAGTGTGAAATAGCGCCTGAATTAAAGGGTTCGTGTAAATATACCCACAGTAGTGTTGTTCAATTTATTTTAACGTTGGCTAGTCAACTAAGTTGATTTGATATGCAGTATAATTAACTGTTTACGTATTTTACTTACCTCTATTGATACGTTTGCTTATCGCGTGACGAAAATACAGCATTCTTTATGATATTAACCTATCACACTCACCGCACGGCAAGCTAACCATGCACTTAAAATATTCCCGCATTATGAGATCTTGACGCAAACGCACAATTTGTGGACCGGAATTCTTCCATAAGTAGATACCGAGTAAGCAAAATGTCCACTTGTTTGTCCTGAAATACAAGTTAGTATGAGCTACTAGGCACACTTGTGATATGTCACTTCAAGTCCGATCTCATCTCAAATGAAAACGTTTATCGTCATCGTATCTGACAGTGATATGTTACAAAACTATAATGTAGACGGTAAATGTTTAAAACAAAATTTATGCAGTCATTCACGATTATCGAAATATATTTATGATCCGAATTAAGTGAAATCCAGTTTCTGATCCACTTTTGGTTTACTTTTTCGATAATTATGCTAATTAAAGGAAACTGGTGTTTTTGGGACTTTATTTATGGTCCTGATGTAAGACGAGATGAGTTCATGATTTAATCAGGACCATACATCGTCCCTATTGTTAACTACGCGTAGAAATACATAACCACTTACACTGATATTCATATAACTTCCCATTCTGTTATAGTTAAATGCATGTTATGTCTGGCAAAAGTAAATAATAAAAATAAAGTGCCAAATAAATAAATAAAATTGAATGAATATTAACATAAATCTTTACAAATGTTTATGGATGTTTATGGTTGGGGATCTACTTTGAATCCAAAGCCCAGTGCAGACGAGACGAACTGAGCAACAAGCGACGAAAAGCTTAAACTGAAAATGAGAAGATACGACCAAACATGTCACCGTATAAAGATGATATCTCGAGTAAAAATTTTTCGGGCGCTATCTTTTTAGCAGGGTGTTATTGGTGGCATCAATCGGACAGCGAAGGATTGCGGCCTGTAAGTGTTGAAATTACTTGAAATGCAGCTCGTTTGTGATGAATTCTCAGATAAACACTTAGGCGTCAAGGAGCAATTTGTACAATCCTACCAAATACACCGCATTTAGATGTCTTCACGGTGATAAGTTGTATCAAACCAACAGAAATCAACACGGGTGTGCGACCAAACGAATGCTTATACTTATTTGGCTAAAGCGAATATTAAAGACCGCAATGACATTAATATAACAGAGTAGTTAATTGCGGGTGGCCCGTCGACCCCATAACGGGTATCTCGTCAGTTTAGTATTTTGTTACCTTTATTTAGTATATCTACTCGTAGCATCCAAAAAGAGATTTTTTTTTTATTAAAACACGTAAAACTTAAACACGAGGCAAGTTAAATCAATAAATAAGTAACAGAGTTGTAACATTCGCCTGTCAACAAGTAGAAGCTTGTAATTTACTCATGTACTACCTACTAGATGTATAGTTAGATTATGTTGACAAAGAAAACAAATGAGCTCTATAGGAGTTGTAACACTTGTAATCAAAACTAAAGTAAGTTTAACGACCGCTTTAGCCTAGTTGGTAGTGACCCTGCCTACGAAGCAAGAGGTCCTGGGTTGAAATCCCGGTAAGGGCATTTATTTGTGTGATGAGCACGAATATTTGTTCCTGAGTTATGGATGTTTTCTATGTATTTAAGTATTTATTTATCTATATAAGTATGTTTATCGTCGTCTAGTACCCATAGTACAAGCTTTGCTTAGTTTGGGACTAGGTCGATTTGTGTAAGATTGTCCCCTAATATTTATTTATTTATTTATTTTTATTTTAAAGTGTTCTTATCGCAAAATGCAAAAAATGGGTAGGTATCCTAACCGAACAAGCTTTTTTGCGGACCCATGGTTCCATTCTGAGATTTCAAATGAATATCCAACGCGAGGGATTTGTATGTTTTTACTAAACGATGTCTAACTTAAGCTTGGTCAGTATCCGTCCAAATCGCTTCACAATTATGAGTCTGCTTGTAAACATTGATGGGTCACAGTTCATTAAATATTGTGTTTCCTCTTAGTGGCGAGGGTCAACGGCACTGCACAGCCGTCTAGAAGGTCGTCTGGTGGCGGTGCATGTGTTGTGTTCCGCTCCCACGCCCACGCGACTTGCTGCCTCGTGTGCCGCCTTCCGAGTGGCAGGTGCTTCTCATACTATTGGTGAGTATGAGCTATTCAATGGAGTATTGTAAGAAGTTTTTATGCTACTACTAGCTGTTGCCCGCGACTCCGTCCGCGAAGAATGGGAGGCGGGAGATAAAAAATAGCCTACGACCTATTCTCACACCTGCCGAGTGTAGAGAAAAAAGTTTCATAAAAGTCGGTCAAGCCGTTTCGGAGGAGTTCGGTAACAAACACCACACGAGATTTTTATATATTAGAAGATTAAAATATTACTTTCCTTCTTCGCTACCCAAAGTGCACCAAATCTATATATGTCTGTGCCTTACAGATTTCATTACTTACATGCAGAACCGCCCACATTCTTTAAAACAATATAAGTATAAGGCACACAGACTCAAATATAACAATCACCATACAAAACGCTAACGCATTTTTTCATTCTCAAAGCAGAAACACCGAGCCCACGTTCGTTGCCAAACAAAACGTGTAGTAAGATAAACGTACCAATGCTCGACACATCAACGCCCAGTAGATGACACCCATCTGTTACCTCTCTTACTATGACATAAGATTGAAGGTGACATGTATTGGGTCAATGTCGAGCATAGGAACGTTTACCTTACTTACCAGTAAACATTTAAAGAAACCCCAACCTGCCCACATTATTTTACTCAACATTATATTCTCCAACCACCTACTTATTATTTTTAATTTTTATGTCTTTAGACTACAACAACACACACATTCATACAACTGTTTTTTACAGACGTCCGTTCAATACCTTTTCATGCCGGTGAACCGGTAACTGCTGAACCAGCTACACAAAGTCAAGGTCTAAGCGTCCTAGAAGCTTTAGCAATCGGAGTTTGCGTCCTTATGCTGGTATTTGTCTACGCAGCCGGCATAGTTTTCTACGTACACTACAAGCAAAGGCAGAAGAAAAAAGACAAAGATCCTGAAATGAATTTCTCTACAACTAATTCTATTGAGAATGGGTCTACAATAGACTCTAGAATAGGAATGGATAGTATGGTAAGAACCAAGTCTAAATAATATATTGAGTTAGTATTATGTGAGGTACCGATAATAGTCTAATTTCTTTACAGAGAATGAAAACAAATCCATTAATGAAATTAGAAGCCGATTATTTGAATGATGCCGGTTTGTCTGATGTCAGTGAACGTACCGAAGAGACTGTTGATTCATACAGTTCACAAAAGGTAACTAATTGACGCTTTAAAAAAGAATCGCAGTTAGCGGAAAACGAAATCAATTTAAATTGCTTTTATTAGTTTCAGAAAACGAATCCAAACATCGTATCTGCCATGGTTCACAACAGTCGCCGCAAAAAGCCAGTGAGGCCTTCAGTAAGAGCTACGTCGACTCCAGAACGCATGACAGAACGCTTGCAACGACGCTCTGCTTCCCCTGATACTTTTGAAAGGGCTCCCCATTCTGACTTGTCTATTGTAGACTACAGAGTGGAAAATAATTCAGCAAGCCAGTCACCACCATCCAACGGAGAGCCTGCAATAAGGAGGAAATTGTATTTCAACCCAGTGTTTTTTGAAGCAGAGCACTTAAAGGTAGGTTAAGGTTTAGAAGGTTTATATTTATCTAGGACCAATGACCGCATTGCTACACAATTTAATATTTTTTTTTCTTTCAGAATCCACCCCCAGCAGCTTTAGAATTTCTGGTCAAAATTCGAGAAGTTATGGCCATTGCTAAGGAGAAGATGACCTCGAAGAGATTTATTCCAATTTTGTCTGATATACCAGAAGAAGAACTCTATCACACAATAGATCTAGGCTGGGACATTCCTTGTGCACGAAGAGGTCGAAGGTTTAGTGCTATAAGTCTCAAACGTGAAAATAGTCGACGAGCAGTCCACTGTGGTGGATGTCCAGGTTGTGACAACAGCGAAAAAGAACAAAAAGCTGTGGCTCTAGTCAGGTCTAATTCATGCAAAACATGCGTTAGTGATGACTACAAGCAAAAGATTGTTCGTAAATGGTTAGACGAAGTGCCATTACCACATGCTACAACGAGACCTATCAAATCAGTTGCCAAAGTCAGTGGAACTCCGCGAGTTGTTGAAACAATGGTAGAGAATACAAGTCGTCTTACTCCTGAACCAGTCCGAACTGAGGAACCAAAGGTTTTGAAAATAACAGAATTAAATTTGAAGGAAGTTTTACATACTATTCCTCACATCAAAGAACAGCAGATGAGAAAAGAAGTTCGAAATGAACAAGATAAAAAAATAGTTAGTAAAACTGATAACAATAAGGATACAAGTACAAAGGAAGAACCAAAAACTAAAGCTCCAACTATGGTAACACTTGATAAAAGAAGTTCACCCAGTCATGGCACCAGGCGTGTCAGGAAGAGACTGCCACCGCCACCTCCTCCGCCTAACATGCCGCTAGAATTACCAAAGGATGAAGAAGAACCTATACCTCCAGAAGTCAAAGTTAAAATGCAAGCCGTTATACGTGAGCTAAATCAATGCCGCAGAGCTGAACCCAAAGAACTGGAAGAAGTCAAAACCGAAACCATTGCTCCAATCGCTCCTAAAATTGTGATTCCAGTTTTAGCAGCCGATTCACATTATTTCAGTGATGACAACTTGCTTACTGATACACGTAGACGTGAGCAGTTTATTGATTTCGACAGTTTGGAAAGGAATAACTTACTCAAAAAACGAAGGTTCTCTTTGGCTTGTGGTCCTGAAATATCCCATAAAGATATAGATTACGAGCCAAATATACATAATGCACGAGAAAGATTGTCCCGCAGTTGGCGTGATGTTAGAACAGCAGTTGAAGGCTATCAGGAATCTAGCGCACATTCAATAGATTCCGATTATGAGAACCGCAGTCTACCTGTGAGCGAGGTTTTCATTAACACAATCGAACCATTGTACAACAATCTGCCTACCCCAGGAGCTTTAACTATACAAGTCCGTGGGTCACCTGTTGAAAACAGACGTAATGTGAAGGAAGATTTCGATCCAGATACACTAGACAGAAAACCAAGGCGCGATACTAAGAAACGGGTTGACAAGATACTTTTGAAATCAGGAGGTAGCTTTAAACATAAGTTTACTGAGATTGAAAACAGTCAAAATAAGTCTCCTGAGGTAGGTTTTACGAGAAAGATAGGTAGTTTGAGACAAATCTACGAAGCTAAAACGAAAATACAGGACGATTCCTTGCGCTTGTCATTTTATGAAAGACGCGGCAGCGTTCCATACGGGAACGAAGAATTATCTAGATTCGTTGATTCTTTGAAGACTCCGGATCTGATACGACAAGTCAGTGGACAAAAGGAGTTAAGACCTCCGGTTCCGCCAAAACAGCGACGTGGTTCGGATATCTCTCCTAAGTTCTGTAACCCGACTCGAGAAAGTCCTCCTGGTGAAAGACGACGAGCGTTAGAAGAAAGAGATCGATTCCCCCCATATTCAAGGGCAGAGAATCTCAACGCTCGACGATCTGGCCGCAGACTGGCCAGAACCAGATCACGAAGAACAGATTTGAGAAAACTCTACAAAACCGAAGACTCCGGATATATGAGCACAGATTCTAACGAATCAAAACGTAGAGCAAGATACCTAATGCAATTGAGGCCAAAAACTGTTGTACTTGAACCGACAATGGTGCCATCTGTAACAATATCAAATAAAACACCGCCTTTGCAAATAGAATCGGACACTGATGATTTAGAATCCCTTTGCGATGGTCGCAGTGAATCTGGTGGAGAGAGTGTAGAAACAGATTCAGTTTTCTTTGGCAATTTTGAAGAGTCGAAACAAATGTTAGCTGAACTGGGAATGTATAGTTTCGACGGTCAAAAACGAGTTCAGAGTCAAGAGCAGATTGATTCTGGATTTATGGGAGAGACTAATATAATTCTAAGCGGGGATAGTGACTCCGAGCACAGAAGTGTAATTTCTATAATTGCGGGCCGAGACGGGCGCGCCTCTGCCGCTTCTATTGCAAAATTGGATGACCCGCCATTTGTACATTCCGTTGAATGTTAATCCAGTCCATGTGTAAAATACTCAATACTTCGATGTAAATGTAAATAATGGTTGTTATCGAGTATGTGGTTATGTAGGTTAAGTCTGTTAATATCATCATTATTTCCATCATATTACTGTTTGCTTAAGTACCTATATGCTCGTACTTTATTTTCTACGTTGTTTTGATACTTTAAAACTAAGTGTTTTGTTTGCTGAGAAGATATTGCAACGTAGGGAAAGTAATTGTGTAAAAAGTAGATAATAATCATACAGCCCACCATTGAAATAGTTGTTATGAGTTCATGTTTTTAAACATTTTTTATTGTTAATAGTATAATTGCATTGTGTTTATTGATAAAAAAATATTTATTTGTTTTGGATTTCGGTTTATTTCATTCATTTATTTTGTACTCCTAGTTGTCTATTTTGTTTATAATGATGTATATTTAATGACCGGCCGGTTGTGCAATTAAATTTTACTTTATATCTATTAGTATCACCAAAATGGAAATTACGAGAGTTATTCCTATGGTGCTTGGTACGGATTAGAGGCTGACATATTTATTGGATTTTATTACGTTTAAACGTTTTTTCTTTGCCTAAGCATAATTAAGTTAGTTAAAAGCGTATTTTCTTACTTTGTTAATGTACAAAGTCATTATGAAAATATTAGTGTACCTTTGAATAAATGGTTTTATTATTGTAATAAATTAATTTTCTCGAATCCCTAATTGAACGGTAATAAGAATGTACTTCCAATTTGACTCCAGTGCCATTAAAAAGTGTAGTCTGATTTAACGTTACGTTTTTACGGCTCAACATAACGTAATAAAATATTTGTATGCGGAATCTCAGTTACTTTGCACATTTTCTGAGGTAATAAATTGCGAGCTCCCTGTCCAGTTGTACTGGTTCTCAGTACAAACCGGAGTAGGTTTGACACTACGAGTACAGTGGTATACCGAATTTTGCTCGTTTGCATTTGTTACTAGGTACTAAAGTAACTTAAGCTTTTACCGGAATGCCACTTCTCGAGATATATTCAATATTGCGAGTTGTTTCCGAAGTATACAAAGAAGTACCATTAAGGTTGGGCATATTATCGTAAAAAGTAAGGTTATTTTTACTGAAAACAAACTGGTTCCCATCTAAATATACTTAATGAAGCCAGACGCCTTTTTATTAAGAATTGAGTTTATTAAAAATGACCACATGTTTAAAAACCTTACAATAAAAACCTTATATGGGCATTATCTACCTGTTTTGGGTCCATAGGATATTTATTTTGTGTATTTGCAACGTTATTATGATAACACTTTCGGTCTCAGATACCAACAACAATAAGTTATTGCTAATTAAATATAAATCACACAATTATTTGGAGTATAAAAAGCAGTTATTTTACTATATGCGTTAAGTAACTACCAAATTTTACATTTAAATTCGCGAATTAAAGAACCTTACTTGACAAAATATAAATATCTCAATTGGAATCGATCGTCTCAGTAATTTCTTTGAACGCACCGGCATGAATTTTTTTGTTATGTCCACAATTTACAACACTTTGTAAAACGTCTTCTTTAAAAATCAGATTTTCATTATTATTTAATTATTCAGCAGCAGCATTATTCAGCATTAATTGAATTCTGTTGATTTGCATTATGTGCGTTTATTATTAAACTTTGAAAATTTCACGATACCGAGGTCTCTTTGTAGCACTATATAATATATACTCAGATAAATTAAGACACAGTTACAACTGCACAATTATTTTCTTGTCAGTAGCATAACACCTTCGATGTGAGGCTCTACCGCCGCCTGTGTACTAAGTACCTAGAGTAAGGTACCTACTGTGTTTTAAGTACCTATCTAACTACATATTATATGTATTTTAGACTTAGTTATTTTATTATTTTAGACGATCAGATGGCCTAGTGGTTAGCGAACCTGACTACGAAGCTTGAGGTCCCGGGTTCGATTCCCGTGTCGGGACAGATATTTGTATGAAAAATACGAATGTTTGTTCTCGGGTCTTGGGTGTTTAATATGTATTTAAATATGTATCTATCTATATAAGTATGTTTATCCGTTGCTTAGTTAGTACCCATAACACAAGCTTTGCTTAGCTTACTTTGGGACTAGGCCAACTGGTGTCAATTGTCCCGTGATATTTATTTATTTATGTATATTGTTCTGATGCATTATAAATCTTTCAATTCTATAATTGATCAACGGTTCTAAATACTTAGCTATAGGTAGCTTGGGTATTTCGATCAACAATACTACTATTATTGTATTGTTGATCGAAGCTTGGGTATCACAAAACAGTAGAAAGAAAGCAGACCTAAGTATTCCTTTTATTTTTGTTGGGATCGTGAAGTCATCAACTGTAAGCTTGACGTTGTATTGAATTGAATAAATAAATAAATAGATAAAATCCCTTAAACTTGGTTCATTGATTTAGACCTCTTGCGTTCCCCAGTCATACTTAAAAAATAGACGTATACTGTAAGCGAATCGAAGTTTGAATTCTAATGAGTGCAACTAGGTGGTTAATCTTCATTACGTCGACGTGTAAAAGTGTCGGTCTGACGAACGCCTGGACTTGTAGGTAAATCTGTCTTGATTAGCTGTGAAACAGTTAAGGTAAAACATGCGATGCATTTATTTTTGTAGCTCATTCAATGCTGCAATAATAGTTACCGATAAATTTAATGCCACACTTGCACTTGCTTAGTAAATATAAGATTACTCGCACGGTAAAATACGTGAAAGCCGGTCATGACACCTCAAAAACCTGGGCAATAATAGGTCAAAACTTAAATAAGTGGTCTTGTACAAAATATGTATGGAAAGATATGTAGTCCGGATGACAATTCAAGTATAGTTAACAAAAACTGCAGTCAGCACAAACAACAAGAAATTCTACCTACTTCAATATTTTTTTATAAAATCTTTTTTTAACGTAACGTATGTTACGTCAGTTTGTCTCTAATATGAACACATTAATACTATAATTGTGCAAAAAGGGACTTTCTTGAGCTTTTACTAATGTATTGAATATTTAGCTATGTGAAAATCCATCACCATCACTAAAATATGGGTGCACACAACTTGCTTATAAATTATGTATGTCCCATAGCTCGTATGTCATCGTCATCGAATTAAGGTAGGTATGGGTTTATAATTATGAGAAGATTAAATCGATACATATTTTTGCACTTGACTCTACCTACCTACTTTGTAATGATTTTTTTTATATTTTAGAAAATAAAATAAAAATTTAGATAACGTTGCCAATCAAACTTAGAGTCAGTACCAGATTTCGAATCAATCTGATTCATGGAAGCAGTTCAAACGCAATTACAAAATTTGAGACAAGCGAATAAATTTAGGAAAGAGTTATCTATGTACCTATACCTAAGTCTTAAATTAGCCTGTACTTCTTAATGATAATAAGATAAAATCGGCATTTGAAGAATACATTTACTATATCAGAGGTTATAAAGCCGTCAAGTTGATACGGGTGAAGATATAGCCGTGCGTCTCGTAGTTTTATGCCGCATTAGCTTACAAGTGATTTGATTAAACCAATCTAATCACTTTTTCGTACGCACGGTCGTTTAATGTAGAAGCAAATTAACTTAAGTATTATGTAGGAACGTAGGTATTTTATTCTTTGTTTCAGAATAAAGGGATCAGCTTTTTACCCGTTCTTGATAGATAACAATTAACAATGACGAAAATGCTTAGCGAAAATGTCATTGAAAATTGATAAAAATTTGTATTACCAAACCACAGGAGAAATTCAATTTTCGAATACAGTAGTTCACAAGATTAAACAAGAACTGTAATTTTTTTTATTGTAATTGCCTATCTTACCTTTTTTATTCCTCCGAGTTCCCTACGGGAAAAAAATCGTGTTTCACATAGACACAAAAAGATGCGTGGCCCATGAGGGGATCGAACCCGCGACCTTCGCGTTATTAGCACGACGCTCTAACCAACTGAGCTAATGGGCCGATGAATTCTCTTTCGAAATATCCGATCAGCACCTCTACATTAGAAACAAAAGAAGATTAAGACAATGTGTCGTTAATGAGATTAACCATCACCATCTGTCAATACGTTGCGCGAGTTATCTTTATAAATATTTAAACTATTTTACATACACGGCTTCACCCCATTGCAGAATTCCTTACGCCGTGGGAATTTTGAAAACTGTACTTACTTACGAGTATTCCATGTTGACCACATAAAGGGACTCTACATTCCGATTTTTGTGTCCAGTGGTAGGGCTGAATGTTGATGAGTGAGACTAGAAATTAGAGATCTGTAGCCGGCGTGCGAGTGATTCAAAAGAACTAGGTATATCAGTTGGTTTAGCTCACTATCTCACTGGCTCTTTCCAAATCCAAATGCGTCAGTATAATATCTTTCAGCTCAAAGAAATTAAATGAACGGTTGCGGCGCGACTCGCGAAACCAAGGATTGGGTCCAAGTATGCCCGACGAATTAAAATGATGTGCAAGCGAATTACCTATGTCATCAGACTAAGTAAGCAATACTACATTTTAAGCGAGCGGCGTAAAAACTATTTTAAATAGTCAACCTGTAAATGGGTAAGAAAGAGAATGTGCAAAATGAAATATATGAATCAGGTGAACCATAGGTAAGTAGACGTAAAGAGTTACTGGGGTAAGTAAATCAGCTAGTGAGTTAAATGAGTGATGCAAATCTCGGGAGCTGAAGATACCATAATCACACTTTTTCAAGTGACACATTTCGCGCTCCTCTGTACTAGAAATCATCATCATCATTTCAGCCGAAAGACGTCCACTGCTGAACATAGGCCTCCCCAAGGCTCGCCAAACAGATCGGTCCCGTGCCATCCGCATCCAACGCGAAACTACTACTACTACTACTACTACTACTAGAAATGTGTCAGGAATATTGTCCCACTGCAGGGCACAGGCCTCCTCAGAATGAGAGGGCTCGGGCCGTAGTTCCCACGCGGGCCCAGTGCGGATTGGGAATTTCACACACACCACTGAATTTCTTTGCATGTATACAGGTTTCCTCACGATGTTTTTCTGCCATAGGTCAAACCACTAGGCCACCATTGGCTTGAGGATCATACAGGGTTATTTGTAACTCACTAGCATCCTTTTAACCCTAAACTCCTACCACTTAAACAAATGTGTTTTGTTTTACGGCTTTTGTCGTAACTTAATATTTTTGGTGTAATAACGTTTGGAAAATTTAAGATTACCTCTTATTTTTACGATACTCTGTGTATTTGTATGGGAAAAAAAGTGCTTCATTTTAAAAATTCGTAAAACAAAAAACATTTGTTTGAGTGATAGGAATTCAGGGTTAAGAGGATGTTAGTGAATTACAAAGTACCTGGGCGATCGAGCTCTGCTCGGGCTGAAACTCGGTACCAAGCGTTTTCCGGTTTCCCAGAGATAAGACCAAGCTAGATCAATTTTTCATCCCCGAAAACCCCCACATACCAAATTTCATCGAAATCGTTGGAGCCGTTTCCGAGATCCTGATTATATATGTGCGAGGGAGGGGGGGCGGGGGAGGGGGTTCGGGGGTTCCAAAGGAGGGATGAAAATTTCATTGATTTTGCCGTAGGATGCACCGTTTTCAAGATATTTGACAAAAACACCGGAGGGGTGGGGGGTGAGAGGGGGAGGGTGCGGGGGGGGATGCGGGGGAGGGAGTGTGGAGGTGTCAAAGGGGGGATGAAAATTTCATTGATTTTGCCGTAGGATGCACCGTTTTCAAGATATTTGACAAAAACACCGGAGGGGGGGGGTGGAGGGGGGTGGAGGGGTGAGTCACGTTAAACTATCGTCCGTAAACCGACTATATAGTGGGATACTTATAGCCACTCAATGTATGGGAACCAATATTTTTGACATTAAAGAATGAGACTTGGCACACTTGTTCTTTAGGTGGACCAGAGTGGAAAACGCCCGGGAGCCAGCGGGAGCCGCCCTGCAGGGGGGGAGGGGGAGGGGGAAACTTTAGTTTTCTTACGCCGCGCGTACTGTTGGTCGTAATGACTGCTAATTTATAGCTAGTATGGCAAGTGGGGTATCATTTTCGGATAAATAAAAGATGGCCAATTATTTTCCGAAACATAAAATACACTTTTACATACAAAAGTATTAAATTACCGCCGATAATCGAAAATTTTATGAGAATTTTTTTTTTCCAGTGGCGATAAATTCTGAACTAGTACCGGTATCAGCCAATAAAAAAATATGCTTAGAAAGCCACATTTATACAGATTCCGAAAAAATAAGGTTTTTTGGAAAATATACTTAAAAAAATGTGTTTAAAAAATATTAAGCGCAGCGCGGCAGAGCAATGAAAAAAAAATATCAAAAGATCCACTGAATAACTTACTACATTACTTCAGATTTACTTATTCGTATTTCATATTTATTGAAGGTGGTTCAGGTAATATGCCCCGACCTCATCAAATCCAGATGAAGAAGTAGAGGCTACATGTGTATGAGGACATTAGTAGGGCCATACATACTGACAAGACTCTCTTCAACTTTGTTATGGGGGATTTCAATGCGAAACTGGGCATGAGAGGCGATAATGAGTAAAGAGTAGGGAACTTCGATTATGGGCAATAGAACCGTAGGAGACAGGCTGGCAGAATGCTAGAGAAAAAGGACTCTTTATGATGAATTATTTTTTACAGAAGTCATCTCACAGGAAATGGACCAGGATGAGCCCCGATGGCTCCACGAGAAACGATATAGACTTCATCATGGCCGATAAGAGACGGGTATTCAATGATGGCTCTGTGATACACAGGGTGAAAACCAGCAGTGATCACTTAATAGTAAGAGGTGCATTGAATATGAACGTTAAATTTGAACGGTCCCGTCTGATGAAGTTCACGCTCCGACCTACTCTTGCTCAGATCGAAAACCCCGAAAGCTTTCAACTCGAGCTCTCAAATAGCTTTGAGTGCCTGGAAGATCGCGCATCAGTGGACGAAATTAACGGGTTCGTAGAAGCTGTCCATACTAGGGTCTCAGTTCTACAAGAGCCGCCGTACCAGTAGAACTCAGAAGCTCTCTGACTATACTCTTGACCTTATGGCTAAACGACGCTCGCTGAAACTGCAATCTCAAGATGCTGAGTCACATAGACAGCTTAATAGATGAATTCGTAAATCCTTATGACACGATATTCGTACCTTTAAGACGGTTCGTAGGTATTAAATATGCGATAGAGCGGAACAAAGGCTCCAGCCAAAGTAAGATTCGCAAGAGATATGTCTACTGGGCAAAGCCAGATGACAAAGTTAAAGAGGATTATGGCAGTGTAGCGTTGACAAAAGCGGACGTGTTAACGGAAATCGAGGAGTTCTATAGACAGCTCTACGATTCTGTCACAAAATCTGTTAATTCCATTGTGGCTGAAGACCCAAGAGCCAAACTGACCCGACACTATACCGAAGATATCCCGGAAATCAGCCTGTACCCCTGTGGCCCTGAAACAGCTTAAGAACAACAAAGCATCAACAAGCATCAAACATAAAACATCTGAGCTTCTGAAAGCGAGTGACTCACGTACTTAAAGTCCTTCAGAGGCTCTTTAATGTCGTCTTGCTCGAAGGTACCACGCCAGAAGCATGGTACAAAAGCGTGATTTTTTAAGAACTACATGCCCATTTCGCTTTTGAGCCATGTTTATAAGCTATTCTCCAGGGTCATTACAAAACGTCTCGAGCGCATGTTTGATGACTTATAGCCTCCCGAAGAAGCCGGGTTCCGAAAAGGCTATAGTACCATAGACCACGTAGTACACACGCTGCGAAAAGTTATACAGAAGACCGAAGAGTATAACTTGCCGCTATGCCCACCGTTTGTGGACTACAAGAAAGCCTTTGACTCGATCGAAACATGAGCGGTGCTCGAGTCTCTCCAGCGGTGCCATTGTCATATTGACTATCGATACATCAAAATATTAAAGTGTTTGTATAAGAGTGCCATTATGTTAGATTGAGTACAGGAATAGAGTTCGAAGGCGATTCCCTTAAAAAGAGGCGTGAGACAGGGGGCTGTTTACTGCCGCTCTGGAAGACGCCTTTAAGCTCCTGGAATGGAAAAAGGACTAGGCATCAATGTCAACGGCGAATACATCATTCACCTTCGGTTTACCGACGATATTGTGGTCATCGCGAAATCGATGGAGGAACTCAGCACGTAGCTCCAAAGCCTCAATCGAGTCTCCCAACGGGTAGGACTCAGGATGAACATGGACAAGACCAAAATCATATCTAATTGCCCATGTTGCCCCGACCCCCGTTATGATTAAGAACTCGACTCTTGAAGTTGTTGACGCATATGTATACCTACGACAAACTGTCCAACTAGGTAGATCCAACATTGAGAAGGAGGTGGGCAGCGTTCGGGAAGCTCCGCATTATCTTTTCGTCCGAGAAACCTCAGTACCTTGAGACAAAAGTCTTTGAGTGTGTGTTGCCAGTGGTGACGAATGGATCCGAGACGTGCTGCTTCACTAAAGGTCTGATGAACAGGCTCAGAGACACTCAACGAGCTGCGGAAAGGGCTATGCTCGGGGTTTCTCTACGGGATCGAATGAGGAATGAGGAGGTCCGTAGAAGAACAAGGGCCACCAACATAACCAATTAACGGATAACGGATTAGCTCGTTGAAAAGGCAATAGGCAGGCCATATAGCACGGAGAACAGATGGCCGTTGGGGCCGAAAGATTTTCGAATGGAGACCACGGACTGGCAAGAGCAGTGTGGGACGTCCACCAACAAGATGGACGGACAATTTGGTAAAGCCCGCAGGTTCAGTCAGGGTGAATGCCAGTTGCATCTAACCGCAATGAATGAGGAAGGCCTATGTCCAGCAGTCGACGGAATGCGGCTTAAATAATGATGATGATGAATATATACTTACAGTAATACTCTGCTAACCCGTAAAATCCTCAGTATAAAGTGTAGTCCAATATACAAGAAATATACAAGAATATCCGCGCAGTTGCTACTGAACAAGTACCCACACATGCGGCGCGGCGGCTGGCCGCCCGCCCGCGCACTTTCCTGCGGTTCCCTCTTCCCTTCTAGACTTCTTCTAGCACATCTAAAGATAAATAGGTACGTATTTTCAGCCTAATTAAACATTTTGTGCAGAGTTGCATTTGCATGTCATGCCAAAAAATTAGCACTTAATGGAGTAACTAAGTTTTTAAAAGTAGGTACTAGGAGTAGGTAAACCGTTTAAAAATACTAATCTTATTATTTTTTTGATAAAATACACAAATAAAAACATTCCATTGGCACTAAATTGCGTATAGATAATCTGAAGTAATGTAATAAATAAGTCAGTGGATCTTTTGATATTTTTTTCATTGCTCTGCCGCGCTGCGCTTAATAATTTTTAAAAACATTTTTTAAGATTTTTTTCAAAAAATCTTATATTTTCGGAATCTGTATAAATGTGGCTTTCTAAAAATATTTTTTATTTGCTGATATCGGTACTAGTTCAGAATTTATTGTCACTGGAAAAAAATATTTTCTCGTAAAATTTTCAATTATCGGGGGTAATTTAATTTTTTTGTATGTAAAAGTGTATTTTTTGTTTCGAAAAATGATAGGCCATCTTTTATTTATCCGAAAATGATACCCCACTTGCCATACTAGCTATAAATTAGCAGTTATTACGACCAACAGTACGCGCGGCGTAAGAAATCTTTACCCCCTCCCCCTCCCCCCCTGCAGGGTGGCTCCCGCTGGCTCCCGGGCGTTTTCCACTCTGATCCACCTAAGGAACAAGTGTGTCAAGTCTCATTCTTTAATGCCAAAAATATTGGTGTTGTCCTATAAGTATCCCACTAATACAGACAACCGGTTTTTCCTGTTCTGTGCTCCCAATAGGGAACGTGCACATAGACGGTGCTGCCAACTGGTGCCATAAGGGTGCCATCAATTTGAATGTTTTACCTTGATAAGTTTGTTTTACTGTCCGCATAGTGTCTCTTCTGTCGCATTAGTGCTGCCGCCTATAGTTACTGCACGTTGCCTATAATACCATTCTCACAAAAAGTAACTTTTTCTCACAAAAGAAGAAACTTGACGTTTTCTCATGAAAAAAAAACTAAAAAAAAAACTAAAAACCTTAAAAAAAACGTGGAAACGAACCGAGGTCTGCTGGATCCGCGACCACCCGATTTCTACTGTGCTATTTTGGTTTACTCGAAGCCGGCGAAATTTAGCTTTGTATTCTAATGCAAACAAAAATAGCCGGAAAACACGAGTAAAAGTGATTTTCTAAAAATGAAACATAGCTAGATCAGTTTTTCATCCCCGAAAACCCCCACATACCGAATTTCATCGAAATCGTTGGAGCCGTTTCCGAGATCCTGATTATATATATATATATATATATATATATATACAAGAATTGCTCGTTTAAAGGTATTAGATAGATAGATAACCCTGTAGAGGTGCACTAATGAGAGATTATTCAAAAACCACACGTGATAAAGGGCTATTCAATTTATACTTCCACGGGAGCGAAACCGGGGGACAACGCTAATATGTAATAAATTTTAATCCCTATCATCGCTAACACCTGCGAGTTAAGACCTATCATTAACCTCTGAACCTAATTCAAAAGAACCAACAAAAGATAACTTCTATTACAATTATCTCTAACCCGCAATAACCGATAATATTTGGATCATGGTAGTTATGAAGAGAGATAACTGGTATTACAATGTTTTTTGCTTCAAAGGCCCGCCCAACTCGTCACATTCCGGAGTAGAATGGGTTGGCAGCGTTACAAATTTGAGTAGGTACTTACAGAGAAAATGTAGTTAGGTAGTAACTGAGTACATAAAAGGTCTGTACCTCTACCATGAGTTTACACTAGTTTACAGTGACCGTACTCGCTAGCGACGGCGTAAATGATTTGTATGGAGAATTGTACTTCCGTAAGTGACCGCTAGAGGCGCTGTACAATTCTCCATACAAATAACGCCGTCGCTAGCGAGTACGGTCACGTAAATTAGTGTAAACTCATGGTAGAGGTACTGTTCCCACTATTTCTATTATCAGTTCCATTAATGGAATTAGTTGGATTTTTTGTCCCAGTAGTAATATTGGATCAAGGTTTTTAATCAATGTCTTTTCAATCAGTAATGTCTGTTTTTTTTCAAACTAAGTATAGTCAGGGTAAGAAAAGGTTCGTCACATTTCGACTCTATGTCAACGAGTTAAGGTCGAAAAGTGACGAACCTTGTCTTACCCCGACTATACCTAAGTAGGTAGGTACATTTATTTCCATTAAAAGAAATTCTCAATTTATTAAACATAATACCTACAAAACTCGACACAAAATGTTATAAAAAGAAATGAATAATATAGGTATCTACTAATTGTCCCTTTGCGTTTGGTTTATTCGCTGTTGTTCCTTCAATGGAACTATTGAGATTCCTTTTTTGTTTCTTTACAAATTCCTTCTTTCCTCACTTCTAACGGATTTAGAGCGAAAAAAATCACAGCAGCTCCATCAAAGTTACAGGCGAAGAATCCACTGCAAATAATCCTTAGGTTTGATAGTAAACACTTTTTTTTTATTCCAAGAGTCGTTCCGCCGGGGACCACCAAAAATAGTCCATAATCATATCAGTTTGCTTTCTGTTCATAAAAAATCTTGAACTGTAAAAATAAACATTGCAGTATATACGCCTCCGTCATCAAAAACTACTTTACCGTATAATAAATCGTAAAATATCTGATCAAAATGGCAATGCGATCAACACATTAAGTTAACACTTTTATTAAAGTCCGCCAGGGCGGACTGGCGATGAAAGTAATCACTCAAGAGATATTTGGTGCGTGGGAAGACACATCCGGGGCACTGTCACACCGTAGTGCAACTCTTCTCGTTAACATGCGCAGACGCATTGCCTCTTAGATTATTGAGCTAAACAGAAGCGTAATGTCACTAATGTCTACGAAAAGTTTAGCAAAAAAAATATTTTCAATGCATTTTTTTTGAATTTATGTGCGAAATTACATTTGTAATTTACCATGAGCTTTACGGTGAAGGAAAACATCGTGAGGAAACCTGCATACACCTGAGAAAAACTTCAATGGTGTACGTGAAGTTCCCAATCCGCACTGGGCCCACATGGGAACTATGGCCCATGCCCTCTCATTCCGAAAGGGGGCTTGTGCCCTGCAGTGGGACCGTGGGACGTAGGTATATACACCGTGAAATTTTAGTGGTTGTTTTCCCGAAACGAGGTGATTTAGTATCGATTGTATAATCGATTTATAATTACTATTTTGACTAGAGTCAAAAATCCAATTGTGAAAAACGAAAGCCGAAAATGACCGCAAACCAATAGTAACGCTTCGTTGGTACCTAACCTATCGTACGATCGTACGCTACTTGTACCAACGAAGCGTTACTAGTTTGCGGTCATTTTCGACTTTCGTTTTTCACAATTGGATTTTTGCCTCTAGTCAAAATAGTAATTATAAATCGATTGTACAATCGATACTAAATCACCTCGTTTCGGGAAAACAACCACTAAAATTTCACGGTGTATATACCTACGCTGGGATGATGTTCATCTACGTTTACGTCTTCTAATTTAAAAGGGGCTTTTGTCCGTGCCCCTTTGTTGGCACTGCAAACTTGTGTTTTTTTTCTCAGTTGATCGTACTGCGGACTACAGGACTACGGAGCACTGACTACATTCCCAGCAGCAGCCGCACCAATAAATTCAAATTTTTGATTTCAAATATAGATGCACAGAAAAAACCCCAGAAAAAAGACCAATGCTGGGAATCGAACCCAGGTCCTCAGCATTCCGTGCTGCGTAGTAATAAAAAAATGAAGTTGAAAAATAAATACAAAAAGATACTTCATACCTAACTTGTTGCACTTGCATTGTCATTCAACTTATATGATGATAATATAATGTACCTATACTAAATTTCGTTTTGCAGAATTAGACCTAAACAAAAATTAACACAAACAAATATACATCGCAAGATAAATACAAGCTTGTAAAAAACTGACAAAAAGCAAATTTCATACTAATACCTACTAGCTGTTGCCCGCGACTCCATCTGCTAAAAATAATAGTATAAAACATAGCATAGGTATTTCCAATTCTCGGACCTACCAATTATAGACAAAAATTTAATAAAAATCGGTCAAGCCTTTTCAGAGGAGTTCGATAACAAACACCGAGACACGAGATTTTTATATATTAGATACTTGTCTCGTTACGCCAATAGCGAAATTGTCAAACTAATAGGTAAGTAAGTAATAATATCTATGATGGGTGGGTATTTATTTTTTTATGTTTTATTTGTGGTTAGATACGTAATTTATTTATTAATTTTGTTTAAAATTACATCCTAATTTTATTTAAATAATCAAGCTAAAAACTGTATACTGAAGTCGAAAGTGTATCACAAAATACGTTAAATTGTATTATTATTTAAAAATTACAATTTAATTGGTTCTTTATTGAATTGTTATTATTTTTATTTTGGCCCGTTTGTGATCCCTCTGAATGGTTTAATTCTCTAACGTAGGTATGCGCAGAAGCATTGCACTTGTCATTTCCGCCTTGACGTATGCAAATAATTCGGTGTCAAAATGTATCATGTGTCACATAAAGTTTTTTCGAGAGCTAGCTAGATACGGCACGGTGTTAATGTTATCCTCTATCGAAACACGTGCATGTAATGCATAAATAATTATAAAGTAGCTGATCAGTTCGAAAGCTATACTTATATTAATGCTTAACCCAAAACTAAGCACATGTAAAGAAAATTATGAACCGGTGTTACGCTATAATTAAATATAGATTGAAGGTTCCGATACTGACGATGTTACTCTTTATTATCTACCCCACGTGGAACTATGGTCTTATACGTAGGCGTAAGTATACTGCCAAATGACAAAACGATACAACTCTAAAACATTATAATTAAATAAATAAATAAATAAATATCACGGGACAATTCACACCAATTGACCTAGTACCAAAGTAAGCTAAGCAAAGCTTGTGTTCTGGGTACTAAGCAACGGATAAACACTTAAATACATATTAAACACCCAGACCCGAGAACAAACATTCATATTTTTCATACAAATATCTGCCCCGACACGGGAATCGAACCCGGGACCTCAAGCTTCGTAATCAGGTTTTCTAACCACTAGGCCATCTGGTCGTCAAATTATGAAGAAGCGTCTAATATCGAGTGTTTTTTAATGGTAGAAGAAAACACGCAGGGGAGTCACCCAATGCATAGCATTTTCGCTGCCCGTACACATTTATACTGGGTGACCTTAGCCTCTAGACAAAAACTAATACTACTGGTACTGGTTTAGCAAGATATTTAAAACCAAACTGCAAAGTATCATAACAATCATTATTAACGACCGCCTTAGCCTAGTTGATAGTGACCCTGCCTACGAAGCAAGAGGTCCTGGGTTCAAATCCCGGTAAGGGCATTTATTTGTGTGATGAGCACGAATATTTTGTTCCTGAGTTATGGATGTTTTCTATGTATTTAAGTATTTATTTATCTATATAAGTATGTTTATCGTCGTCTAGTACCCATGATGATGATGTATGGGGACGCCTTGCTGAGTCAGGCGGGCTGTCGATCGTTTGCACCGTCATTCAGCCCAGTTCCCCGTGGTTGGAGCCGACAGGTTACTGTCCCAGCAGCGCTCCCACACAGCAATTCTCCTCGAATCTTCTCGTTCTCCTGCTGAACAAAAGGACATCTTTGAGACAGACATCCTTTAGCTCCTCCTCCCTCAGCTCGTCACTCCCGAATACATCACGCCTCGCTGCCGCGTACATGACACACTCGGTTAGGACATGCTCACTCGTTTCCTCCTTCCCACAATGTGGACAGGAGGGGTCACTTTTTATACCTATTACGCTTAAGTGCCTATTTAACAAGTTATGGCCAGTAATTATGCCAGTTATAGTTCTTAAGCTACTCTTACCTAGATTTAGGAGATACCTAGTTCTTCTGTGGTTTATGCCATCCAGCATCATCTTCGATTGTCTGCACCCTACAGCCTGTTTCCACTCACTGTTTGCTTCCTGTTCCTTCATTCTATCTATAACCCCCTTGGTGACTTCTGCAGACATTGGAAGTACCGGTTCAGGACCTATGAATCCCGTATCCGCTCCCTCCCTTGCCAGCTCATCAGCCTTCTCATTACCTGTCACTCCCTGATGTCCTGGGACCCAGGCCACCGTAACCTTCGTACTCTCTCCTAGTTTATTAAGTGCATCTCTACACTCTCTTACCAAAGAGGAGTTAACTGTCGGCTTGTTTAATGCCTTTAGCGCTGCTTGACTATCAGAGTAAATCACCACTGTTCCTACACCTCGATAGTCACCCAGTTTTGCTTGTATAATCTGAGCGCACTTCAACACTGCGCACACTTCAGCCTGAAACACACTGGCATATCTGCCTAATGGTATAGCCTCTCGAACATTCATCTTGGGTATTATTATACCTGCTCCCGCAAGTTGGGACGTTTTCTTCCTTGATCCATCCGTAAAACAAATTGTAGTCGGATATTCAAGGTCTACCTTCCAATCATCTCTCTCTCCTATATGGATTCTGTATTTCTTATCGAAAACCCTCTGTTTCTTAATTAAGTCGTTATTCTGTGCTAGCATTCCTAGCTTTAATAACGCCTCCTTTTGTATAAGTGCATGTTTCTTGTCTGTGAAGTTCCCCCTCCACTCCTCACATGCCCTCATTCTAAACCATTGTTCCATGGCCCTCTTCTCTATTTCCAGATGAAGTGCCTTCAGTCCTAGCATAACCTCCATAGCATGCGTTGGGGTTGTTCTCATTGCCCCTGTTATCATCAGGCATGCCAATCTTTGAACTTTATTCAGTTCCTTTTGATACTCCTTAATACGGGCCCTATGCCACCATATCACAGCACCATACAGCAGCCTTGGTAATATGACCGCCTTATACATCCAGTTTATCATCCGGGGTTTTAGTCCCCACTTCTTTCCAACTGCCCTTCTGCATTGACACAGTGTTCTTATTGCCTTTGCGGCCTGCTCCTTTATATGTGTCTTGTATCTGAGGTTTGTATCGATTGTCACTCCCAGATACTTAATTTCTTTTACCAATTCAAGATTCTCACCTTTTACGCTTATTGGCCTCATATCGCCTATCTTCCTTTTGTTGGTAAATAATATCAACTTCGTCTTTGTAGGATTTAGATCTAATCCTCTCTCCCTGCACCACTCTAACGTCTGTGACAGTCCTTTTACCATTATGT
Source organism: Archips crataeganus (assembly GCA_947859365.1). Classification (NCBI taxonomy): domain Eukaryota; kingdom Metazoa; phylum Arthropoda; class Insecta; order Lepidoptera; family Tortricidae; genus Archips; species Archips crataeganus. The sequence continues at coordinate 10,802,903 of OX402062.1, forward strand.
CTCTGACGATGTTAAGAACCATGCCTTGTACCAATAGCACACCATCATCAGAGTATGCTTGCATATAGAGTCCTCCTTTGTTTAGCTTTTTAATCAGCGAGTCCAGCAGTAGACACCACATAAGGGGGGACAGACATCCCCCCTGTGGGAATCCCCTACGAGGTCTGATTCTTTTCGTAGATCCGCCCAGTTGGGCCATTACTGCCCTTCCTCTGAGCATCCTCGAGATCCATCTTCCTATAATCTGACTAATTCCTTCTCTCACTAAACTTTCTTCAACCGCAATATACGTTGCTTTATCGAATGCCCCCTCCACATCAAAGAAGCATCCTAGCATGTATTGCTTGGCTTCCAGTGCCCTTTCCACTCTAACCGTTAGATTGTGCAAAGCCGTCTCCGTTGACTTCCCTGCTACATAGGCATGTTGATTACCATGTAGCGGTCTGCCACTACTTTCTATTCCTTTTCTTACGTGTATGTCTATCATCTTTTCTAGTGTTTTTAACACAAAGGATGATAGACTAATGCTTCTGAACGCCTTCGCATCCTGGTACGTTTTCTTACCCGGTTTTGGCAGAAAGACTGCTCTAACCTCTCTCCATTCCTTCGGAATGTATCCCATTGCTATACTTCCCTGATATAGTGCTATCAAATTATCTCTAATGCACTTAAAGCCTTTCTGGAGAAGCACCGGGATTACACCATCTGGGCCCGCCGCTTTGAAAGGGGCGAAGGATCTAATTGCCCATTCCAATCTTTCCTCCGTTACCACCTCCTCAGCCTGTACCCAGTCATGCATACCTCCCTCCACTTCTTCATCCTCTATCACCTCATCTACGCAGTCTGGGAAATGCGCTTTAAGCATGATCTCCAGAACCTTATCAGGCTCAGTGACCATGTCCTCACCCACCCTCAGACTTCCTAGTTGACACGTTCGTTCGCCAGCTAGCAGCTTCATTATCCGTGCCCCCTCAGAATAAGTTTGTATTTCCTCCGTATAGGTTCTCCAGCACTTGAGACTCGACTGTTCCCTCATCCTGGTGTACCTATTCCTCTTAACCCTATACATGTCCCAGCTTTGGGTATCATTCTTCTTAATGGCAACCCTCATTGCCTTCCTTGTTTCTTTCCTTACCTTCTGCAGCTCTTTATTCCACCAAGGTTGCCCCTTACCAGACCTCACCTCCCTTTCAGGACATGCCTTGCAGAATGCCTCCATTACATCTGTCTTGAGTTTTGATGCGCCCCTTTCCAGGTCCTGTATACTCGCATACCTCCCAGTCATGGTCACATTCTTACTCAGTTCCTCCTCATACTTCACCCAGTCTGTTTTCCTGGGATTCCTTATCCTAGTTTTCTCCACTAGATAGTCTATGCTGAAGAGTAACCTCCTGTGATCAGACATACTATCCTCTGTGTCCACCCTCCAGCTACTAATCTTCTCGCTTACACCCTTCGATGCCAGCGTAATATCCAATACCTCCTTCCTTGCCCTAGTTACAAAAGTGGGTACACAACCAACATTCATTATATCTAGGTCACTACTTACTATGAATTCTAGCATAGATTCCCCCCTGTCATTGGTGTCTGTGCTCCCCCACACCTCATGGTGGGCATTAGCATCGCAACCAACAACTAGGGGTATACCCTTACCTTTGTACTTCAGTACCACTTCCTCGAGTTCCTTAGTTGGTGTCCCGTCCTCACTTGGCAGATAGCAGGATGCCATTGCCACCTTGTGCCTTCTCCCATCCGCGCAGGTAAAGAAAGTCTCCACCACCACGAGATCTCTGTAACATATGGTCATTACACACCCCATATTTCTCACATCACTACTCACATATATGCATGTTCTGGGAGGTCGCTCACCATTCCTCTCGTAGTAAAGAGCTCCCCCCAGATGTCCCAGGCCTGCTACCTGATTTTTCCATACATAAGGCTCTTGTAGCAGTGCAATTTCAACTCTATTCCTCACAACAAATTGTCCCAGTTCAGACATTGCATCTTTGCAGTGTTGGAGGTTTACTTGGCATATCTTTGTTTGTGTTTTTGTGTGTATATGTTTGTTCAGTGTGTTATGTGTAAGTAGCATGATTTGTGTTATTGTATAGTGTAATTTGTCCCCACACCTTCACTCGGAGAGGTCCTCCCCGGCGTCACTCACTCTCACACCTCCCGAGTGAGCGCCGTCCGATTCAGTCCCCCCCTGCTCCAGTGTGGGATCTTTAAGAGGCGGGTCAACCCTGCCCTGCTCCAAAACTCTTCTCTCCTTCGAAGACTGGGACCTAATGAGCCTAGCCCGAACCTTGGTGGCCGAGAAAAAGAGAATCCTATGATTGGACTCTCCCCATTTCTCCTCCACCAAGGCCGGCACCGAGAAGCACAGCCGCGTGCCCTTCTCCTGCTTCTCCCGGCTCACCAGGCTCCAGTCTCCCATCTGGAGTTCTGGCTTGTCCCAATTCTGGACCGCCAGCATCTCCAGAAACCTCTCCGTGTCCGGCTCCCCTGGAACCCAGACCTGCACCCTAGACTGCTCAACTTTCCGCACTCTGATTTGGTGTCCGCCAATTACACCGAAAGACCGACCCAAGAGCCACTCCCTCGACTCCACCGAAACTGGTGTCACCAGGAAAAATCCCTCGGACACCAGTCCCGACGCAGCAAACTGGGGAGCCCTCGTACCAGTCCCTCCTTTCCAGATGTTCATGACTTCCACCTCAATCATGTGGGTCAGTTCCTTCCTAATGAGCCTCGCCAGAGACTCATCCACCGAAACCCCATCCTCCCGGTAGACAGCCACAGCGAGATCGCGATTAGCCTTCGCCTCACTACGTCCCGCTGCAACCGCCCCACCAAGATGATGACGCTTCGACGGAGGCTTCTCCGACTGCCCTTCCTCATCTGTGCCTTGTCTTTTCAGCTTCAGACCGGGAGTGGACCCATAGTACAAGCTTTGCTTAGTTTGGGACTAGGTCGATTTGTGTAAGATTGTCCCCTAATATTTATTTTATATTCATTTATTTAATCAGTCCAATATTTACCGAAAAACGGACGATTTTCAATGTATCGCTTTGGAGGAGCCTGTTTATTTGGATGATATGATTTCATAGATTTTTTTTGTTTTCTCGTCTAATTAAGCAAATAACTATTTTACGGTATTGCTAAGTATCAGTCTTATCCATAGTCTCATTATTTGTCCAGAGGTTAAGGTCACCTTGTATATTTGCCGGTCCTCTGAGAAAAGTGTTTGTTTATTGGTGGGCTATCGACATTTAAATCCTTCGCGTAAAAATTTACCGATTTTTTTAGTTCGTTATTTAAAGGAAACCCTTATATTGTAAGACTACTCATTTAAAGACAGTTTGAAGATTCGACGATGATTTTTGTAATTTATTGAATCAGGCGTTACTTTGCGGAGGTCCAAATTATCCTCTTCCTATCCTATCTTATTATTGATGATTTTTATCCTTTTGACGAACGATATTTCAATACATTAAATAGTCCCACTGAGTCAAAATATGAACGAGTGATATGACTAGGTACTTACTCCATGCGAAATATAAATAAACAGCATAGGTAATTGACACCAATTGACCTAGTCCCAAAAAAAACACATAAAGCTTGTACTATACTCGTATATAAAAATATATAAAGTTAAAACTTGAACTATAATATATACCAAAGTGCATAATATAATATCTATGACTCAGGTACAAACCTTCGTATTCATCATCAGAATCAGAGTCACTACACTAAGTAATCCGGTTGTCAAATGATAAGATAGGTAACACATGGTAAAATAAAACACATCCGATATTCTACAAACGATTTTATATACATTACTAAATTTTTGTTACGTTACATTTAATAATGGTGATTATTACGTTCATCTAGCGACTTCCTAAGGGAACTTTGGCAGCATAGACAAAAATTCTCACCACTTAAATCAAAAAAAAAACTTACAGTTACAGCTTTTAGTGGCTGGCCGTCAAGAAAACTCGAGCATTTATTTCATAATAGACATAAGAATGCATCTTGTTTATGCATTTTAACTACGAGTTTGGTCTTGGCGAGGCATAATTATACATCGATAATAAAAATTTAAATGCGTTAAATTCCAATGAGTAACGGTGTTTCCAAGTTTAATCTGTGTTTGCTTCTTGGGTCAGTATAACAGACATCAGTTTGTATAACTATCCTTTTAATTTAATTTTATAGTGAAATTTGCGTAGTTAAGTATTAAGGTTGTTTTTAAACTAGTTTTTTCTTTTAGAAATAAGCTTAGGTAGGTATTTGCAATACCTATCTATCAGAGGGGTGTTTAATTGTGTGTGTGTGTGTGTGTGTGTGTGTGTGTGTGTATCATCATAGCTCTTAAACGAGTGAACCGATTTGGATGTGTTTTTTTATTTGAAAGCAGGTTTCTTATCGATGGTTCTTAGACATGTTTCATCAAAATTGGTTCAGCCGTTTCAAAGTTATTAGCTCTTTTGCTAGCTGCAGAAGGGATCCTAGACACATAATGGGCATTTACTTTATTTTCAAACATATTGTGTGACCTTGGAAGTTTTGAATTTTTCAATTTATAGTTATTTTAGATTAGAGAACCTACCTACCTTAGCTAGGTACCTGATGGACATCAATCACTGCGGTCCACAGACACTCATAAGAATAATTACGAGGCTATAAGAGCTATCATTACAAGTATAAAACAGCTTTAACATGTAGGTAATAGTAACGATATTCTGAGTACTTAGGTACCTAAGATTTTTGAGCCTAATTCATAAATAAATAAATATCACGGGACAATTCACACCAATTGACATAATCCCAAAGTACCTAACTTAAGCAAAGCTTGTGTTATGGCTACTAGGCAACGGATAAACATACTTTTATAAATAGATACATACTTAAATACATATGAAACATCCAAGACCCGAGAACAAACATTCGTATTTTTCATACAAATATCTGCCCCGACACGGGAATCGAACCCGGGACCTCAAGCTTCATAGTCAGGTTCTCTAACCACTAGGCCATCTGGTCGATGACGACGTATTTCCTTTGGTTTTTACTTAATGATGACCCTAGCTGTTATAATCATAATCATAACATAACCAGCGTAACATTGTAGCTATCTCAATTGATGCCATGTCATAAATGTTTACAAACGCCATCTCGTTTGTATTGGTGTAATTTCCGTGCAGTAGCTAAAGGGCTATGCACGTTGACGCGTCTGATTAGATAGCTATACCTCAAGCCACATGCCACATACTGATGACGCACAGCGTGGTATGGGTAAAAAACTCGAGGCCCATCTTGCAATAGTTCTAAGTTGAGGACTCAAATTAAAAAAAAATGTCTTATGTTCTATATAAATTGCGATACTAAGTAGATATACTATACATACAAGAGGGACCTCTCATAATTGTTTAACCTATAATAGCGTTCAAAATTAGTGAAATCTGCAATTTATTCTGAAGGATACACCGTCATTGATATTTCATTGAAAGTACTAGTTTATGTATTCAAATTTTCTCGCTTGCCTTGGTTATCGTATTAGTTAAAGCTGCATGTATTAAATTATCGTTATTAAATTATTTGTCAGTTTTAAATTTCCACATAAGAAGGAAGTAATTACACTAAATATCGACACCATGAAACCAAATATACAGGGTTATTTGTAATTCACTGACATCCTCTTAAGCCTGAATTCCTATCACTCAAACAAATGTTTTTTGTTTGACGACTTTTTAAAATGAAGCACTTTTTTCCCCATACAAATACACAGAGTATCGTAAAAATAAGAGGAAGTCTTAAATTTTCAAAAGGTTATTACACCAAAAATATTAAGTTATGACAAAAGCCGTAAAACAAAAAACATTTGTTTAAGTGGTAGGAGTTAAGGGTTAAAAGGATGCTAGTGAATTACAAATAACCCTGTAGAACATACCTGCATGTAAATTATTTGGGTAGTAACCTGAGTAAATATTACCTTACATATCTTAGAATAGGTTCCATCATAAAAATTAGTAATGTGAAACAAAACTACGTATTCTTAAATTCATTATAAAAATTACAGTTTCGTTTAGTTAAAAATCCATTTGTAAGGTTAGGTTAGGTTATAATTTACAAATTGCATTGACATCTTCTTTCTTCGGGTATTCTATCTGTATTATTTCTAATATATAAAAATCACGTGCCACGGTGTTTGTTATCGGCTAAACCGATTTTATGAAACTTTTTTTAATCACCGAAATGTATGTACTAGGGGCGTTCAATAAAAAGTGAGAATGAGTATGTTATAAACAACTTTTACTAAATGTCATTTTATTTTTCGACATAGTCACCTTTTAGCATAATACACTTAGTATATCTTTTGTTCTAAACTTAAAATTCCATTTTTAAAAAAGGTCTCATCTTGAGTACTTAAAAAATCTTGTACTGCAGCGACTACCGCGTCGTCGTCTTCAAATTTCTGGCCTCTCAGGTATTGTTTCAATCTCGGAAATAGGTAGAAATCACTGGGAGCGAGATCTGGTGAATACGGAGGATGCTTAAGGATATCGAACCCAGCATCACGAATTGCAGCCATTGCAACGGCGGACTTGTGTGCCGGGGCATTGTCCTTGTGGAACAGCACAACTTTCGAGAGTTTACCTCACCGTTTTTCGCGGATCTCATTGCGCAATGTTGCTATTTGTTTGGCGCATAAAGTGCCCGTAATAGTGGCTCCATGCTCGAGATACTCAATCATTAATACCCCTTTACCATCCCAAAAAACAGAGCCCATGACCTTACCGGCAGATGGGCTCACCTTGAATTTCTTCGGAGTTGGAGATGATGGCCTTTTCCATGTCATAGACTGCAGTTTCGTTTCTGGGTCGTAATGATGGAGCCATGTTTCGTCCATTGTTATAAATCGCGCCAAAAAAAGTTCCCGGTCTTGCTGCATCAGGTTCAAAGCTTCTTGACAAATCTCTAGTCTAGTTTGTTTTTGCGTGTCAGTAAGCATTCTTGGTACCCAACGCGCAGATACCTTTTTCATACCCAAGCGTTCATGTAAAATATTATGCACGCTCCCCGTTGAAATCTTTACATTTTCAGCAATAAAACGAACCGTGACACGACGATCCGCCAATACTGAGTTTTCGACTTTTTTCACAATTTCTTCAGTTACTGCTGTAGTAGGGCGTCCGGAGCGGGGGTCGTCCATTGTCGATGTTCTTCCACGTCTAAATTCGGCGCACCAACGTGCGACTGTCGAATACGGAGGAGCATCAGACCCTAAAGTGTCCCGCAAATCCAAATTTACTTGGTCCGTAGAAAAAATTTTCAAACACAAGTATTTGATAACGGCGCGCAGTTCAATTTTCTCCATTTTCGCTAACGTACTCAATAGCATTGCAAAGAAATTACCGTATATTTTTTTTAAACAAAAGACAGTTAGTTTTTCTTTCGTAGCAATCAGCTAGATAGATTAGCTTTACCGGCCAGTATTTAATTTCGTAATATTAAAAGAGTTTGCATCTCATTCTCACTTTATATTGAACGCCCCTCGTAGGTACGCGCATAACTTCCCATCGACTTACCAAATTTTATAATTATTTTTTTTGGGTGCGTAACTATCAGGATAAGCTCTGTATGGAAAAAAAATATGGGGGCGAAGCCGCGAGTATCAGCTAGTCTTCTCTAATATACAAAAATCTCGTGTCACGGTATATTTTTTATCGAACTCCTCCGAAACGGCTTGATAACAGGGTGAAATTTTGAACGTAATACAAAATTAGTGGTTCTAGCTTAGTTAATGCTGGACAACATAATGCATTTACCCAGTTGTTAGAATTAGTATTGTTAAATTTGAGGTGTCCATACATTTAGTTCATAATTTAACTACAACAAAGTATGAAAATTCAAAATTTTATCAGATCAATTTCAACAATTGAGTAAATGCATTACGTTATTCAACAATAACTAAGCTTGAAACACTAATTTTGTATCACGTTCAAAATTTCACCCAGTATAATATAATATTACAATATTTATTGTATAAGTGTATTTGAAAGGTGTGAAAATAGGTCGTAGGCTATTTTTTATATCCCTATAGGTGATATGGCAAAACAACGTATGCGGGGTCAGGATCTTCGTTTGTCTAATAATGCAAGTGTACCTACTCATGTAGCATGCGACATTGTCGCACGGTGTAGCGTCAGTATTAGATGGGAGTTTATTTGTATTGCGGGATCTTCTATAAACCAGCGATCGGTTTACAGTCAATAATGGGTGTAAATTGAAGCAATCCTTGCGAGCAACATAGTTAAAACTGACATAAATCAATGTGTCCTGTCCTGTCTAGTTGATTACTTATCTACTACCTAATAGGTAATATACCTTGACAAGCTCGTGCGCGGCGCTCGGCGGAACCCTGTCGCAGGGAGCCTCTGCTGTCCTTAACAAGATTGTTTTTAATAAGTGCGGCAAATGCTGACTGCGACAAGGTTCCGCGGAGAGCCGCGCACGAGCTTGTCGGACTATAGTAGGTACTACATCAATATGGTTGCTTTTCAATAAGTAACTCTATAAAAGTTTCAAAGGACAAATTACGTAATAAAAAATATTTCTAATTTGCGTTTCACTGTTAGATATTATTGAGACACCCAGGCCAAAAAAAATAATAATGAGACAATACCTATAATTATATTTTTAAAAGTTTTTGTTAACATGTGGGGTTATCTAACTCATTCTAAATCTAAATCACAATCGTTTTTATACAACCAAGAAAAAAATTAAATATTTATTAGATTGCCCCCTAATATTTACTTTATTATAAGTAGGTACCTAACCAAAAAAAAAAATCAATTGATTCTACTTACATAGGGACAGACAGACAGCGGGAAGCGACTTTGTTTTATACTATGTAGTGATTTGGTTCCATTGAGTAATGTGAAGAAGCACTGACATTGTCAGAACGAGGTCAGATAAAGATAGAACATGTGAGCAATAATGTCAGGAATGAGTACGCCTATTTCGCCGCTCCCCTCATGAGGTAGCGTGGCCGAGCGGTCTAAGGCGCTGGTTTAAGGCACCAGTCTCTTCGGAGGCGTGGGTTCGAATCCCACCGCTGCCATTATCTTTTTTTGTATTTTGTGTTGTCAAAGAATCGCTGTAGGATTCATTTTAACCGATTGCACAACAAAGGAGGAGAATACAAATTTAGTCGTATTATTTTTCTTTTGTTTTATTTTATTTTATTTATTCTTATTTCTATTTTAAGTTGTACAGATACTACGATACGATGTTGTTTTTTCATGAATGTAATTCATAGTCATAATCCGGTCCCTTTTGTATGTTACTTCAGAATTACGTCATTTATAAACCGATTAAATAGTTTATTGTACAACAAGAGCATAAAACGAGCCATTTTACACGAGACGTTCATATGTATACGTTTTGATGCTCGAGTCTGCTTTTCGCTTCGATCGCAAGGAAACAGAAACATTGGAAATAAATGTTCATTTATAAGAGTTTATTTTCATGCATTGCAATTTCTATAATAATATAGGTTACTAGATTTGTCTAATATTATTTATTTAGTAGTATAAAACACCAGTTATATAAAAAAACGAGAACTTATTGTTTTTAAATTTCTACTTTTTGTGGCTGTTTGCGTCTGATTGCCTTTGCTTTAGACGAAAATTTTACTTTATGCACCATTAGAGCATAAAAGCCATTTATGCAGCATTCTCTCGACATAAGTACCTACCTACAACTTTACGAGTAAGTAGTTATGAGAAGTGAAAAAATATTTTTTGGTTCGACAGAGAGTACTTCAACAGTTTACAAGCTATTGTAACATAAAACTTAGACTTACATTACCGACACTAAAAAGAGAAGAGTAAAATATATAAAATAAAAACTGAGCCGACTCCAAAAACCATGAAAATAACGTTATACTGATCTGTTTAAAGCCAGTCTGTAATCTTGTGTCGGTAATAGGGATGTTGCCACCATTAAAAAATAATTTGAAGACACGACTCCAGTAAAAAAACGCTTTGTTTCAGCCCTGAAAGCCAGATTAATTTTCGATTAAATGCAAAATTAGATTTTTTGTTGCTTTAAAACAAATAAATAATTGATCGAGTATGCGAACAATGACGTCATATGTCGCTATTGTCATACAAACTCTACGGGAGATTGTGTTTTGACAGCTTATAAAAAGAACGTCAGTTGATTGGTGGTGTCAACATCCCTATTCTGTAGATATTAATAAAATAACCGTTGTTGTCCAGGGTGCACCGGCACAAGTTTTACTCTCCCCCCCAACCCCCCATGAGGGCTATAATAGAGGGGAACTGTTGAAGTTTCTAACGTCGCACCCCTTATCATTTGTACAAATACCTAGAACGAAGAATACGAACTGTTAAGGAATGGAATTCACTCCCATCTCTCTACTTCCAAATAGATACAATCCTGTGCTCTTCCAGGCTAGAGTGAATAGGCTGTTACTGGACTAATCTCATCTGTTCTTTTCATCAGGTGATATACAGGTCAATCATGCGGTCAGTTAGATGTAAAAAAATGGATTAATTATTTTTATACTTGTCTTTAAAGTGGTATTTAACTAAAAAGAATTTACGAGCCCAATTTGCCTGAAAAGTAATAACTTACTTAGTTTAAAAAAAATGTAGCCAACGGCTACGACATCAACTTATAATAATCAAAACAATTACTTTTAAGTTATGACGTTAGACTCTATTTTATTCTAACAGCATTTCTCCAATTATTTAGTAACGAATTACACTCTCATGAAGAAGACATCAAATTTTGATAGGAACTGTCATGAATCACTTTTAACTGTGCACTCGTCGCCAACTCGATTTCATAGTTCATATTTTTTAGTAACTCAAATTGAAAGTCGAGAGAACGACTAATTTTTTAAATCCCGAGTAATCGGCATCAATCATAATTAAATGGTGCTTCGTTAATCGCCGCGAGCAATGGATTGAAATCTTTGCTAGTGACCGCAACTCAGTCAACCGAAATTTACCTATTGTGCCAAAAACTTTTATAAACATGTGCAGTTTTTAATTAATTATATCCTACATTTTTTTTTATGTTAGAGGGTCCAGACAAACGAACTAGTGGGTCACCTGATGTTAAATGAACACCACTGTCCATAGACACTCGCAGCGCTTTACGCGATACCAGTGCGTTGTCGGCCCTGATAAACTACAAACAAACTTAAAACAAGTAATACTGTTTATAAAACCGTGGGCTAGGTATTTGACTGGACATGTGGACAACCCATAATTCAGAATAAATTCAATTAAAATTAATTAAACACTTTTTTCTACCAATAAGAAGACATATCAAAATTTAGATGGTGACAAAAATATCACCGTGTATAAACAAATTTAATGCTAAATAGTTTATTTCCAAAAATATTAAAACACAGTTAGGTACATTTACCTACGCTCTCCACACTATGCATGGCCTGCCCGTCCCGTGGCGTACTGCGTGTACTGGACGGTAAACCTACAAGATTTAAAAACCGCTGCTTTTTGACACTTGCTAAATCTTCTCTGAGATAGAGTTTTATTCCAACACCTTCACATTCTCATTCCAACTGTTGAAAAATACCTGACAAAATGTTCAACCAAGTATTACTTAAGTATTTTTCTATACGTCGCGATTTTTTATATATTTTTTTTGTACACAGACACTCTGTCACAGCTTTTTAATAATAACGCATGGCGGTATCCCCGTGCGATACCACGCGTGGCTCAGACCGCACACTCGCACAGGTGCAGAGCGCGCCATTTATCCGACACACGCGACACCACACGCTCGCGCAACCCGGGAATCGTGAATCCCAAAATCAAACCGCGAATTGGAACATCACGAACAATTTAAAAAATTCAGACGCGTTCAAATTAAATTCAGTTTTTTTTAAAATTCTAAATGGCCATGGTGTTTACGACAAATAAATAAAAGTGTTTAATTTAAATAATGATGTAATGTGAATAATTTAATTTGAGCTAGGATCGCTGGTCACTGACAATGTTGTATTGTTTTGAAAAGTTCGCACGCCGCTACTGAAGCGCCGACGCTTGGGTAAGACCAATTCGTTTTGCGTTATGATTTGTTGATTCATTGTGTTAATTAATTACTATAACAAGATAATCTTGCAAGAGGTTGCTAGGTATACGTACACAGATTATGTGAATGATTTAATTAGTAACATTCCTTTTTAATTGAAGAAGATTTTATACACTGTCTGTTTTTTTTATAATCATATAGCAGCAATTAATATGAATGATACCCTTTTTTGGAAGTAAATAATTTACTGAGTTTAAGAAAATAAGAAAATTCCTTTTTTGCAATATGTCTCAACGGTTGTCAATAACATATTTCTTTTCCTTATTTTTGTACAATAAAGAGTTTACATACATACATACATACATACACGTTAGAATTTAGTAGCCAGTGTCAAATTATACCTAATCATAATCATAACCCAATTTTAATACTAACTTAGTTTTATTTTATTTGTTTACGATAGTTTAAGAATATTTTTTAATCCCTATTGCTATGTGAACTCTTTATTAATTGATATTTATTTATATCTGTGATATATTATATCTACTTCTGACAGAAACAAAAGTTCAAGCCACTTCCGATATTAATAGTATGCAAAACTTTTCTTCATTAATATGATAATTATTAAATGTAGACTACTTTTTGTTAGCAGACGCGAGAAAGTATCAAACCGATCTATATCCGTTTTCGAGTATTTTGCGAAGCATTTCACTTTCATTTTAACAGTCCAAGAAGTCTGATTTGGCATGCGCTGATTTTTTTGAAATGCCATTAGGACAATATGGAAATTATTGAATTCGAATCACTTCCGTTTGAGATAATTTCTTGCCAACAAATGTTAACAACTCTACTCAAATACGTCAATTAAGTAATATTTAGTCGTTTTGCTTTACGTTTTTATGTATTAATCCCCAAGTTACTAAAAATTATCTGACAAAAGCAATAAAAACCTTATTACAGCAAGACAAGGAGTACAAATTGTCAGTGGTTATTTTATAACTTTTACAAACACAAGATACCAAAAGATAAATTGAGTTTTTGTAAATAAAGGATTTTATCACAATAAATTATGCTTGTATTATATTTTATTACAATCCGTGATTTTATCACGAAGTATCGTGTACTTATAAATCAGACCACCCACGTTTATATGATTTTTACCCGAATATTTCTATTAAGTATGTAGTTTTCATAGAGGCCAAAGATATCCTCCGTTGGGTCGACGTTATTATATTGGCCACGTTTTCTACATTAATTAAGGAAATCTTCAGCCTGTTTATTGTTCTTTATTTCTATTTTTGTGCTCGTATGACTGTTTGTTTCTTTTTCAATAGGTAAAAAAGTAACAAAATTAAGAGTTCAATTAAACATCACTCAATGCGTATAAATTATAGTACAAGTAGGTATCAAATCACTATCTGAGTCGCGGCACGGAGAATGCTTCCGATAATATTGTTCCGGCGCGTTCCCACACATACAATAAAAAGGAGAGCTCCCGATAATAAGTGCAGATAATTGACGTACACACACAGTCATCTTACACATACATGATACGCTCACACAACCACACACGTATGCACACGTGCTCAACATTGTAATAACGTCTATGTAGTGTAGAATGTTTCTTTGGATTTTACGGCAAGAACCTTAGTCCTAATCTAAATAGGTACTTTGACCTCTTTTTTTAAGCCGCTTAAAACTTCGTAAGATATCTTACCTTGATTTTTTTACACAGTTGAGGTTGGCGAGGCATGTGTATGTCATTTTATTATGTCAATTTATGTCAATGGTAAATAGGATTGCATGAATGCATGTTTAGCTACATTGTAGGTATAGTCGACAAACATTTCTTGTGACAGTTCCTATAACAAAATAAAAACAATAAGGCTGATTTTTTTTTATTGGATTGTATCTGACAATAGTCTTTGATATTTTAAAGCGTACCTACAATTGACATCGAATCTTAAGGTAGTAAAGGAATTTCTTGATCGACTATACCAATGCATCTTGCAATGGATCACCATTTTCTACCCCCATGGAACCACACAGGGACCCAATTGAATAATTCTTCGGCATCCTTTCTTGAGTCAAACGATATTCGCTATCCAGAACCCGTAATACAATCGGCCAAGTTTTATTGAGATTATGTTCCATTGATTGATTCTTACAGTGAACTACAATATTTTTACCTTACTTCTCCACTACTATGTATTACGTTCATAGCGGAGAAGCAAGGTATAAAAATATTGTACTTTATTAATATGGACCGGCGCTAAGTTACGCCTGAATAATTCTTGAAAAATCTTTTTAAAAACATAGTCTCGAATCGCGCCAATAATTTTGCTGTAACTTCCTGCGGTCCAGTGTCCTATATAGAGACTTATTGCGATGTGACATCAAACTCACTTATAAGTGACATTAAGTTTAAAGTCCATTGAAACAAAATTTGACGTGAGCGATAGGAGGCTACGTAAAGATATTAGTAATGTCACTTCGCAATTTCTTCCGCGTTCCTTAAGAACTTTGCAATCTACCGGGATGAAGATAGCCTATGATAATAAGAAAAAGTGTAATTTTCTATTAATGTTTCTTTAAAATTCTGTTTCTTAGGAAGTTTCTAAAGAATACCCCGTGCATACCTAGTGCTAAATAAACAATGACACAAAGTTGACTTCTTTATTATCCCTGCCACCAAACTCTGTCTGTGTGTCAATCTGTTAACTTTTTACATTTAAGAAAAATAGCTTAGTTTAAGAAAACATATCCATAGTTCCTGCGCGATAGTGATAAACGAGTTTTTTATAGACGAAGTCGGGCATATAAACTATGAAGGATCTGAAACTGCGCATTTTATGTAACGCTGTACTGAGCACTAAGTATAGTTCTCTTTCGTGAAGCGATCACCACTGAGTACGTGTTCAATAGGATTGATTTCACCAACTTTCTTCGTGTTCTCTCGTTAGGTTTCGTTTTACTCATTATGATAATATTTCGGTATTTTGCTCACATTCATTGCTTTTATCTGGCTATGTGTTAAAAGTTATTTTATCGTGCGATCGTCAATTGACATTACTTTATTTCATTTTATGCGATAGTATTTTTTATTATATTTTTATTACGGTGACAAGAGCTCACAGCACTTGCATTAGCAAGAATTGAAACTGTGCGGTTAAAATTTTGATCACACCAAATGAAACCCCGCAAGAGCTAAAACAATATCGTTACTGGAACTCAAATAAACATATTAATGGTATTGGTAGCGTCTTCCTAATTCCATCATGTTTTTGTTATTCTTATTACGATAGGTAAGTACCTATAATAATAAAACATTATCCAAAAAAGATATAGACCACTTTAAAATAACTACAAATGGACAGGTGGCGTAGCCTTAGCGATAGGGTCCCGTCCTTCTAGAGCGGAACCCTAACAGCAGTGGTCAAGGAGGTGGTATTGTAGAACCGTTAGCTGCCAGCCACATTGGTTGAATCTCGAAGCACCGCCTTCCAAAGGCGTGCCAATGACATTTGCTATGATTCACCAAAAACCTCGAACAAACATTGAAGATCGACAACTAGTTTAAGCGAATAATGATCGCGTTTAATAGTTTAAGAGTAATTACATTCTGGCTGCTTTTCTGGAGGCGTGACGTTTTGAACTTGAGTTTTAAGCAGGTGTAACGGTCACAAGAAGCGTCAGAGCAGGAGTAAGCAACAATTATAATGTTCTATCTTGTCTCTATGGATTCGCCCCCATGAAATACTTAATAGAAAAAAAGCTAGTTATTCCAAGGCGATTTTTATTTTCCTTTTATTAAGCACCTGCTTCAACGGCTTAGGCTGTGCGTTATCTGATGTTGCACTGTAATAAAAAAGGTATATATAGAAGATATATCGTATGTACACAATAGGTAAGCATATTTGAAAGCCCTATCAGTCAGAGCCACGAGTGATATGGTCCATACGTTCTCAAGTGAACAAAGTTGGTCTAAAGTATTTTCCGATTTCCCGTAAACTACCCCATTAAGAAATGTAAACAATGAAATCTTACTAATATTATAAAAGCGAAAGTTTATATATATGTTATACTCCTTCACTCTGAAATGGCTGCATGTATATAGCAACTTTTAACCACGATATTCCCACGTGGTCCATGTAAAATCCTAAAATCTTAACCACTAAGTCTTGAGATATGAAATTCGTCATAAAAGGTAAATGAAGACCGCGATGCAATTTTTGGGAATTCCTACGGAAATTTAGTAAAATCCTGGAGTTTTAATTAAACTGCAAGATCTAATGGTTTATGCCCGTAAAGCCGCGAGTAAAGGCTAGTTACATATAAAATTACATTGTCATTGATAAGGAACACATCATTATTGAACTCTCAATTGTTCTGCTGCTTTTGATGCTGACCGCACAATGAGATGTTAAATGTCAAATTATGTATTCATGTTCAAGAATTCGAAGAATGTCACCGATTTACTACGATTATGGCTTTGTTGGCATATCTGACATAGTTATCTACGAATTTCATTCGCCTTTGTATTTGATGTGTTTCCTGATTGTTTCCTCTAAATAAGTTATGAATTGACAGCCCGAAGAAATAGAAATGGAACGAAATGTTTGAAAGAGTCATTGCAATCAGCAATTTGTTCAAAGTGGACATGGACGTGGACGTGGACATCTACGAACGTGCTTGCATTCAATCGAATACTCGGAATCTATTCACTTTGAAACGTTCGAAAGATCATAGTACTGTTTTATGTACAAATGTCCGGGAAATGTGTCACTATGGGTACTGTTGCTGTCAGAAACATTGGAGCTGTCTGCATAAAAATATCTGAAAACGCACTTTATGCGAATCGCCGTAGCACCCAGTCGTGGTAGTATTCGTCGTCGTACGTAGTCGTGGTGTTGTAGTAGAGTGACACTTGCGAAATAAAAAAAAAGTTATTATTGTAATATAAAATTGATCACTTTACATGGTGGCCCACTACAATCGATGACATGGTTCATTAGAATAAATATTTCTATGTCTCATAGTTTCAGAGTTACCCATATTGACCCAACTAAATGGGCCACCAGGTATAGATTCGGGCGTTACTTTCCAGAATACTGTCAGTGTTTTTAAAAAAAAACATTTTAACTACCTAGTGGTCTTTAAATTATGTCCTAGCACTTAACTTCGCTAAGAATTACTTTTAACTACACTACTCGCGAAAAAGAAAATGTTTGCAATAACATTTTATAAACATAGAGATGCAGAGTCATAATAGGTATGTACCTAATCTTTGTATTAATCAGCATAGAAAGTATGAGTACAACAATGATGTATGGAGATTTTACACTACTCATATAAAAGATATTGCACTTGCGTAGGGCATTGCCTTTTGCGACTAAAAAAACTAAGGCAAGTGTAGAAGTAAATGTACATAAATATGTATGTGAACTGATAGGAATCAACGTAATTATTTATTTTTATATTGCGTAAAAATGCAAAGCGCTGCGAAACGTATAAAGCGAGACAAGTAGTGATTACTCTTAGTCGATGAAGCGGAACTGGAGGGTTCAACAGTAAAGAGTATACGTGCATTGTATTATGAATAACGAAATGCTGTCTTGAGACTTGTTTGCTTCTGCTGGTAAGTAGTACGTCTTTTACCTAGCTGATATACCCAGAAAACAAACACATCATCCTTGCTGCGCAGCAGCGCAGCTGCAATGGATGAGGTTTAAATCCACTAATAGAATCACTGCGCTGAGTCAGACTTGAAAAATGAAGTATTTTTTATTGATATATGAAGGTATAAGTGTATACGAACAAGTGGTTACCTGATGGTAAGCTATCACTACCACTCCTGAGAACCAGCAATTCCAAGAGAGTCGCTAGGCCGTTGCCGGCTTTTAAGTGAACAAGCATCAATGTCATAGTAGGCATACCGCTGACGATTGACTCCACAGTTTCACAGTGGTACGTGGCAGGAAATGCCGTAGGAAAAGTGTAGTAGCAGACCGCAAGTTCATCGAGATCCTAATGGTGGATATTTATCTCGTACACTGTTTCGCTTTAGCTACCTCGCACAGCCTAAGGGATGTCAAATCTTTTCGAATACATATTACTGTGGCGTTTTAAAATTAATCCGAAATATGTCAGTACTTGGTTAGGTTCGTTTGACTGAAGTGATGATTATTCATCAGAATTTTTAATTCAAAATGCAGTCATGACGTGATGCATTTTGAACACAGATCAATTCAATCAAACTAACGGAAACCTGCTCCCGAATGTTCCCGATTAATTTTATTTAGCTGGTCTCAATTTACAATTGCTTTAAGTAGTAAATTTTGCACCACACTACTCAAAGTACTATTTCTAAATTAAAAAGACGCAAAATACGAACTTTCAGAATCGTTACTACTTTTAGAAGTTCAAACAATAGTGCGACTACAGAGAAAGCCGTATCTCTAAAAAAGGCGTTTACTACGTATGTGACACAAAGTTATTATTAATATGTTTTAAGCTCAGTTAAACAAACAATTTAAATTAAGTTTAAATTGATTCAGAAGGAAAAATAAACGTATTTACGTCTTATAATATTACGTTATCTTATCTCATTTGTCAAGGGACATTAACTTTCAATGAACAATGCCTGCTCATTGTGTCTGAATGCGTGAAAGAAAATTACTAAGTAAATCTTTATTTTTGTACAAAAAATAAGTTCACGATTTAATTTCCAAAAACTCCGAACTGCCTCACGCCATGCCAAAATTAAAGCTTACTAATGTGCAAAGGATAAAAATAACACAGTAAAAGTGTTATCTACGCGTGCGTGCGTGCGTGCGTGTGTGTGTGTGTGTGTGTGTGTGTGTGTGTGTGTGTGTTTGTTACTACTTCACGAGAAAATGTATTAATGAATTTGGATGAAATTTGGTAGGTACTGTACTATGCCTCTCTGGGTCATGGTAACTTTAATATCTTCTCTTGTTTAGGCCCATGGTCGTACATGGGTAGGACCCTTTGCTACGTGGTGTGAAATTTTTAATTTGAGACAGTAACTACCATGATTCTTTTTTCGAGGTGAGTGTTAGATCTTACACAAATATGTAGTTAGAAAGATTATAGAGTGTATATAGGGAATTCTTTAGATATAATATTCAGATAAGAATGGACAAGAAGTTTACTAGTTATTACTACTTATTTGTTCTAGATTATATAACCCTGAAATTATACTCGTAAAAGGAGCACTAATATGATGCTATATTAAGTTGCAGTATAATATTAGTAGTTACCGTCAAAGGACAGAGCCCACTCCCCGCTCTTGTCAGTAGGGACCGACTCCTTACGGGTCTCTCTTCCTACGGACCTTTCGTCGATACTGCTAAGGGAACAGAAGTTTAGGTCGCCCGTCTAGACCGTACGTATCAGTCACCAAATGAGCAAGAGGACAAACAAACCTGTAGTTACCCCTGCGGCAGGATTTTACTATTCCTATAATTTACACGGGATAACTACACTACTCACTTGAGACTACCTCTATTCCCCCCTAGACTCTAGTATAATAAGGAGGTACTTCGGTTAGTGTATGAGTAAGTTGAAGGACGCCCCATTACTTAGTCTACAACCCAGATCGAGTAACTGGCCTCCCCCCACGTACCTCGCAAAGACACCCAGTTCCGCACGGACCATCTCAGGGGATGCAAGCCCTTAGCTGCAACCTCACTAACGACACCTATTGCCGAGCGAGTAAGTAGACACTCCGTTGGACCGTAGTCACTACGTGCCAGTTGGTTAGACCGAACACTAGGAGGCAACTTCCAGCCAGCCAGAGGCGGACCTGACCCCTGGCGACCATACGCATATCGCCAGTCCTCGCACCCCAATAATAATTTTGATAAACTACAGACTGCATAGTGAGAGTCTCACTTCAACTGTTGCTTAGCCTAGCCATCGCAACTGTGCTGTCTGTACTATGGTACGTGATTGTGAATCTGCGTGCTATTCGGACCATTTCACTTAGTCGGCTGTAACCATACTAGCATTATTTTGTGCCTACCAGTATCGTCACTTTCCCCAATCTAAGTGCAATAGCACGGATAGGAATGTGGGAAATACCTTCTTTATACTGGTCAAATTAAATACATTTTAATGTTGTAAATTGATAGTTGTTAGCGATTTTCTTTAGTCTCAAGCGTTATGAGAACCCTGCTCTAGTTTCTAATCAGTTAATGCATCTAATACCAAAAACAGGGAGTAGATTTTGAAACTAGTATTTTTCCTCAAGAACAAATAAGGTAAGTAAATCAAGACTATAAATAATCTTAAAGAATTTGTATAACACGGTAAGCTGTAGGTGATTTAAGTGTAATAATGCTAGTTATCCATTATTATCAGTAATTGATCAATTACGTTCTTGATATAAAGTCAAATAAGTACACAAACTTAAGTAATACTAAAGTTCTACTAAAATTATACTGGAAGTCCTTACCTATGGAGTATAACTATTTCACTGTTTAAATACTTCGAGATAATATCGACGATAGATTTCCCAGTAAATTACAAGATCTACAATAGTTTAAATAATATTCACTTCGAATATTATTTAAACTATACATTGTTGTTTCAAGAGTTAAATATGATAATGTAAGCACACAAGGTCTTCAGTCAGAATATCGTTCAAGCCTACTGTCAATTATCGGTGTGGATTTATCTCGAACTTCAAAATTTCAATTTAAATAATAATTCCAAAAGCGAATAAAAAGAAAATAAAAAAAACTCAATTCAAAATTGTATAGTCCTATACCAACGGTTACAAAATTTAAAATGCCACCAGGCATTCTAATTCATTTGAACAAAGATTCAATTGAGCTATTCCGAAATTTAAATATTTGAATCCATTGTCATTTTGACTTGTATTAGCTATATTGAACCCTAATGCACATTTCGACATTAATTGTCATTAACCAAGATTATCGATTGCAATTTGAACCTTCGCCTCCAATGACCTGAATTATTAATTTATTTTGTAGACTTGTTTCAGTAAATATGTTTAATCGCGAGAGTCACCCACGGCAGGTTTAGGTTAAGAACGCGTTAAAAGCGTATGTAGATCCGTTATAGTTGAACTAAATTATTGGCGCTAGGACTTAATTCATTACCCGTCGAGTCCGCGCGTTGATTTTTTATTACACACTTGTTAGTTTGATATTAATAGATTATCATTGTACTAAAAGAAAACCACTTAGCTAAGGTCATAGTCCTGGCTCATGGTGCTCCCAAGCACGCAGTACGACGTCCGCCTCAGCAACAACATTCCGTCGACTAGTAGCTCACAGCAGCTTCCGGTGTATCCCGAAGACATGCCCATGGACGGACATTCATATCAAACAAATCACGTATTAATAATATGCCGAAACTATTATTTAATCGTTGTATAATTCGGGAGGTTCTATGGCTCAAGTATCTCTAAAATATTATTTGTATTAGTCTAGGGCTCCGGCGCCTGACATTTAAAATAATATTCTGAAGCTAAGCGTGTTGAGTTTTCCTCGAAGCCACTAATGCCCATTAGATTTCTATTCATCACTTCTATTCAATGTCATAACTCCATGTAGTTCACCAATAGTTCCTTGGTAAAATCCCGCATAAAAAATCCCAATTTAAAATATCTACATTTTGAGTTACATGTCAAATAATCCATTTCAGTCTCTGGCTCCCTTCGACCTTCGACGCCGACATCTCACTCCACTTTCTCCATTACACATGACAGCTGACGTCACACACCTCTAGCCTCCCGCTAATTTCTGAAATTATACAATTTTAACTACGAAATATCATTTTAGACTCACGGCAACACTTCACACTGATACACCATTTAATTCACTACACGATTTTCATTATTAGAACACTCCAGGTTCAATAGACACTTAATTCTAGCCATTTAGTTCAAATCACCATTTCGCGAACTTGTTATCATAATAATTTCATCAGTCAATCGCCTAGCTTAAACATCAAATTGACATTACTCAATGTTTCCTCTTGAAAACCAAATGTAGCCCTCTCTGAATAGGCGGAACCTTTCTTCAGCTTTGTATGGTCTCACTATATCATGTTTAGCGAGTAAATCAACTGCTATCTCTAAAACCCTCCTCTGTCATCGACCAAATCTTCATGACTCGTAGTAATCGTAGGATGTATAAATTGTTAAAATATATGGAAGACACAACCGGATAACACACACACAAATAAAACAACACTTCATTCGCACAATATCACACATTAAACATCAAATGTTCTATCTCAACACCTAATGTCTCATTTTCTATTTTCTAGATAAAATTTTCACTGTTGTCATCGCGATTGACAATCTCCGAATCCCTTTTTAAAACGTTTCTCTTTTTTGACAAGTCTAATTAAATAAGGTTTATTATCGAAACCTTTTTCAAAAAATTTAATACCGGGGTCACGTGTTCGGTACAGTACTTAGATAGCTAGTTAAATTCCAAAATCATGACCGCTAAGTCTAGAAGGGTCATACACATTTTTTTGCATCTCTCCTGTGGAAAAGTTAATAGCCAATATTTTTTAGTCAATTTTACCCAAAGATATAATTTTTTGCAAGTGTGCTCATCATACACGGTAAATGATGACCATGAAGTAATTTTGAGACTTTCTTAAAATTACTGGGTTAATAATCAGCTGCCAGATCGAATGGTTTACGCGTCAAAAACTGCGAGTAAGGCTAGTCCAAAATAAGAGCGTGCGTATTATCCATAGTAGAACGCGTGAAACGTCCTGAAAGCAAAACCGACAGATCAACAAACCCATTACTTAATTATATTTAAATTAAATTAAATTCGGAGTGAGGTTGCGCACACGCCACCCGTTATTTTCGGCGCATTATGGTCCATTCCGTAACGGCATCATAACAAGTAACGGATAACAATTATAACACGCGATAGTGGAGCGATGTAGATCAAGTGGTTGCCCATGGATCGAGATTGCGTTTAGTCCAGTACCTACTTGCTACGGTTAGTAGTAAGTAACAGTAGTTACCTCAGAAAAAATCATGCCATAATTAAAGTTTGCTTTGCCAATCATAGGTAGCTTGTTCCTCAGGCGTTTTGTAATCTAATATTATTTAAAACCAGTTGTAATTTCTGCCTATCTCGAATACTTGAATTATTAAGTCCAATTATGTCTAGATGGTATTTATAATTATTTTAGATGGTTGATTTTCATTTGTACGTTAAAATAAACAATACTACACCCGGGGCCTAACCACGACGATATACTGCTAAAGTGACCTCGACGTTTCAATCACATGGCAACGGCCGTGGCTAAGAGTAGAACCTAAGAGCAGGGAATCTTGTTTGTTTAGCTCCGTGAGTTTTCAAACTATCCGCACTTTATTTTTTTGTTCAGGCACCTTTTCACTCTGATTCACAACGAAATATCTAGGTAATAAGTAAGTAATTTTAGCAATATATCCTCATGATTAAGTCTCGAGCGTAGTGTCAATTAGGAGTGAAAATCAACTATAATATTATTGCCTTGTTTCTCCGCTACTACCGTTAGTAATGGAGAAGCAAGATAAGAATATTACAGGTCATTATTATGGACCTCCGCAAAGTAACTGCCTGAATCTATTAATAATTTAGTGACTACTATCCCAGTCCGCTTTTACTTTTTAATTCATTGTTTACTTATGTCTTTTCTCATTTTTAATTTGTATTTTTTATTTCTCAGTTTAATTGTACAGTACTCTTTATAATTTGAAAAAGTTTTCTTCTCTGGCTGTTAATGTAACAATTCAAATTCACGTTGTTACGATGCAGAATTAGCACGAACTCTAGCCCCAAAAGAACAGATTCACATCCAGTAGTTTAGGAGTCAAAATATTCGACCACATTATACCAGACCTATTTAACTATATATTTTTTGTATTTTGAAAACAATGGCAAAATTAACGAAATGACTGAATTGTTATTTTTCCGAGAACAGTTATCGTTTAATTTTGGGACACCGCATATTTTAAAATTATGAATGAAAGTCGCCAAGTTTAAAACGTTTGTACGTTGAGACAACTCAGCATTTTCAGTAACAAATCAGTTTAAACTTGAGTTCAAAATACTTGGCAGTAATTCTCCTGTTTCCGCATAGTCCGCAATTAAAGAATATTTAATGTATTGGTATTTCTAAATGCCGGCGGAATGGGTGAGGGGAGCAAATTAAGGCAACCAAATTATTATAGTTACGGCGTAACGTGGACAATAGACTATCCGGTCTCCGCAGACCCGGTACTAAACTTGAACTTCATAGGTCCACTCAAGGTCATAAATATGTGTAGGTACGTTACCACGTCAAAAAAAGATACACCTCTATGTCACTAATCATAAGGTTGGTGTTTACATGTATTTCAGGCGATGGCTGTATAGATACTTATAAGCCCTCACTGTACGTAGGTTCTTAGTCATCTGGTAACATATTAGGAAAATGAATGAGCATTTGGAAATTGAATGAAGCGAGTTTTTTTGTAGGATTAATTCATAAACTCAATTTTTAAGGTTCCGTACCCTACCCAAAGGGTAAAAACGGGACCCTATTACTGAGGCTCCGCTGTCCGTCTGTCCGTTTGTCACCAGGCTGTATCTCATAAGCCGTGATAGTTAGATCTATAACAATAAATACTAAAAAACAGAATAAAATAAATAATTAAGGGGGCTCCCATACAACAAACATGATTTTTTTGCTCGTTATTGCTCGATATTGATAACGACAACAGGTAGACGCTTGAAATATTCACAGAATATTTTGTTATATATTCACTTTAAAAATAAATAATTAAATTAAAATAAAACAAATATTTAAGGGAGGGGGGGGCTCCCATGCAACAAACGTGATTTTTGTGCCGTTTTTATAGATAATGGTACGGAACCCTTCGTGCGCGAGACCGACTCGCACTTGGCCGGTTTTTTTAAATACTATACAAAAGTTATTTCGTGCACCAATCAATACTTAAAATAGTTACACATTACTAACATTTACTTCTGCTGGTTCTCAACATTTGTGAGGTAATAAGTAGTATCATTACCGGCGGCATTTTCCTTCCCTAGTGAGATAACCACGTTGCTTCTCATACAGATCGTTAATGACACGGCAGAGCAGTCATTAGAAATACAATTAAAATAGCTGATTAGTAGACACAAGCTCGTACAATGTAGAACATGAGAATCGTTTTTAATGGAACGGCAAAGCTGAGGGAAACCTTTTTATGACGTTTATCTGCCAGTCAAGTTAGGGACATAGTCTTTGCGACCACTTGTTTTTTAGAATGTAATATCTAAATTGTAATATTAAGCAACAAGAAAATGATATAGACTTTACGACTGCTGTAATGTGGCCAAAACGTCAAGGCAATTTGGTCGAGGGTGTGCCCGGTATTTTATACAACGTTAGTGTTTTTAACTCGTTTAAGATGAACATTAACATGGATTAACTGAAACAATTACTTTGCGCACCCGCGACCTTACGATAGTCACGTTTATGTAAGAAATTATGTTCATGCGGTTCCTCCATCTCCACAGTATACGAACACACACACAAATCATTATACAAACCCAATTATCACTACCACCAAACGACACTGACGCCCAGAGCTCATCCTCAGAGTACTCCGTTTAGGCTGATATTTCTCTCATAAACTACTAATATTTCTCAAGCCAACTTAGCCGTTATAGTTTTCATTGATAATTTGATATTTTTGAATGAACAAAATGAAATTAATTTTTTCAAAATTTTCAAACCAGCAATTTAAATTTTAGAACGGTGGCAGCGCTCGATTTCAACAAACATTTACACTTTAAAGTTGAATATCTCGCAAACGAATCACTGTATTGTAAAATCCCCACTTTACGTCTATGGGATTTTTTTCTACATTTTATTTTATCACTTTATCGGAGTGATTACTACATACTACTACTACTTACTACTAGTCTTTATGCTAAGCCGCGGACGGACGGACAGACGGACGGACGAACATCTATCTAGACATGACGAAACTATAAGGGTTCCGTTTTGCCATTTTGGCTCCAGAACCGTAAAAACGGGCTGTCGTGGATGCGTGGCCGCGTGGTCTCCAACTTCCGTACCTAGAAATTTACATACTGCATTTTACATCACAAAGTACAGAAACGACCCGCAAGCTTGCCAGCCACATTAGAGGTAAAGCAGGCTATTATATTTTAGCAAATATGTCGTAACGTCCGTCCGCTATCCCGTGTGTATTTAACAGGCAAGGCTAATGTGCGAACACGTCTGGACCAACATTTCACCATACATACTTGGGGAGCTAATGCCATTAAAATATAGTAGAAAACGACACATTTCCCCATGTTTATGCCGGGAACACCTTGTCCTACTTTATACTCGTACAGCCTATTTAATTCATAGGCCACAGTACCATAGCTTTTACGCCAATCAATAAGTATTAATACTGTCAATCAATCTTTTTGTTGTAAATTTTTATTTACTCCTTTACAAGTAACTCTGTAATGTCTGTTTAGTGAAACCATGATTTTGCAGTAATTAGATAAACTGTTTATCATAGTGCGTAAATGAAAACCAAAAAAAATAAGTATTTCTATGAAAAAATCCGGTCACCCAGGGGAAATACCACTATTTTCATACAAATTTCGGGGACAACATTGTCCCCTGGGTCACCCACGAAATAGAAGCTAAACAAAATAAAATAAATATGGCAATTACACCATTACTGAGTACAAAAATCTAGGGTTTTGAAAAGTATACTTTAAATAAGGAAAAATAAACAGTTTTTTAATTATTTCGGTTTTCATAGAAAGTAGCAGAAAATCGTTTACAAAAAAAAGTTGATTGACCCAATTAATAACATTACAATAGGCCAATGAAATTATTTACTTTGATAGGTAACGTAACGTTCTATGGTAGCATAGGAATCAAATTGTTTGACTGAGTATACACTGTGAGCAAAGCACGGAAAATGCCAGTTCTGTAACGTTTTTTTTTTCAGAAGTAAAAAACGTTACTGAACCGGCAATTTCTTCTTACCTTTTTTAAAAAAATTAAAGTAAATATTAATAATTTAGAAGTTCAAGAGCTGGCAACGCACTTTAAATTGTTATGACGTCATTTGTTGCAAATATACTTTTTAGGATTGAAGTGCGGCAACGACGCCTATCATAAAAGTGTGTTGCATTTTTTTAAATTATTTTTTACAATATTGAAATACCCATCTTCCTGAGTCAGCCAAATTGACCTGACTTCATACTTTTGGCTTAAAAAACCTGTGGAGACTATGTTTCAAATCTTTCGGATGACGATGTTTCGGGAACTAGTGTGGCGATCGCATACCGGAAAGCAAAACGTTAAAAGACCCCCCACGTGGTAGACTAAGTTAAGTTGGAAGTTTGTTATTGCCTTTACGGCCATTATTATGATTGAACAAAAAAACTTTGTGAAATTTTCAACTATTTCTATTACAATTAAAGCGTGAGTTCTACAAAGTTATATGTATAATCAGTGTCGAACCAGCCACCAAATCTGCTGTTAAGAAAATTTCTGTCACCCTTTAGGGTAGAGTGACAGAAGGAAAGACAGACAGCGGAGTCTCGTTAATGGGGCCCAATTATAATTTGGATACGTAACCCTTAAAATTCTAACCATTATTTCAATCTCATTTCTTTTATCGTTGAAATCAACATTCCTAACATTGTGGGATACGCTGTCTCGAATTTTACTTAATATTTCATTTAAATTACTTGTGTATTTAGTTCAATTAGTGAGTGTCGCCTCCTTCTATAATGTACCTTATCAGATAGTGCAGAATACAGTAATTGTGCAAGTGATTTCTCTGACTAGGTATTTCGAGTCTCTATTCAACGCCGTCTAAGTGATACGAGTATAATCCGTGCAAGCCAAAGCTAGCTCACATTTGCAAATGCATTAGAAATTTTATCTTATAAGTGCTACGAAGTTCAAAATTAGAACTTCGTCCTGCTGTCCCACTTACATTAATAGTATTTAATACGAGAGTAAACGAGATGGTACTATACCTACCAACTTCGATTTTCAAATTTCTGTGTAGTCCCACTGGACACTGACATGCGTGGCCCGTTGAAGGGCAGAAACAAGAGACAATTTGCTAATCAATTTGTTTTACAATTCGGACGCAATTGACCTATAGGTACTTACGCTGTCATAGATCCACCATATCTTTGGCTTCCTCGCAGCTACGATATCACATAGTGGCATCCAATATCGACCTTGCGCTTCGTCAGTCACTCGTCATTACCGACTCATGCGCCGGGCATAATTGCAATCCACGAGAAACGTCTCCCTTAGGCTTAGGTATACCTTTATATGTATACAGTAACTAGGTTATGTCCGCGTCTTTACTCCCGCAGAATGGCGTGGAATGTGCTTTGCGTATGCCACGTTAACGTTACTACTGGGGTCCCATTCCCGATTCATAACATAATGTAATGTTTGGCATAATGATCATTTGTCACAACATAACTATTTTTTTCTCTGAAACCGTGATTTATTCAGGAATTTTGAAGTAGTCATCGTGTAGAATGCTATAGGTTTAGATTAGGTTTATTTTATAACAATCCAGAACTATAAATAGATTCAGAGAAAAAAAGAGTTTTGGCAAGTAATCATGTACAAAAACTGAAGTTGGTGAAATAGAAGTTAGCTTACAAGTTAGCTTACTTAGCAAGTGTACAGTCAAAGAAACTGAATCACGTACCAGGGTGAACCCTTTTAATTGCAAATATCTTGTTGACATTCCATACACCTGCTAAATAAATCATCGTGAAATTGGTTGTGAAAACCAATGCGCGATTCAGTTTCCTTGGGCTAAATTCAGGAACGGCCCAACACGGTTTGCGAGCGGTAATTCAATCGTTTGGGAGAGGATAGGAATGGGTTGAGCTCGGGATGATCCTTATTTTCCTGTTAATTCGCTTTGTAAATAAATAAATAAACAAATAAATAAGGCTCATCCCATTCTCAGCCCAAACCTCTCGCAAACCAGAGATTTTTGGCGTTCCTGAATAGCAGTTCAAACCAAACCCAACCCAAACGATTGAATTACCGCTCGCAAACCGTGTTGGGCCGTTCGTGAATTTAGCACCTGGCTGCGCGCTCGCGATGGAAACGTTACGCATACGCGGCGATTACATTGCGCATTCGTGGCGAATCCGTTGCGCATTCGCGGCGAATCCGTTGCGCACTCGCGGCGAACACGCTGCGCTTTCGTTCCGCTTCTAATACGTTCGTAAATCGCCAGTGTGATATGGCTCTTAGATTTGCAATAAGTAGGTAAGTATTATTAATATCTACTCGTTATCAAAAGTTTTATCCCACGCACAATCCCTATAGCTACACACTATACAGACGGCAAGCCAACTCAACACCGTCGCGAAGTTCAAATAGTCTCAACATTTACATATGAAACAAATGACATACCATGTGTACTTTCCCACTTAGTCATTATAATGAAACAAGCCATAAAATTATGTAAAATTAACTTTAAACACACTAGTTTTGCCTTTGAGCTTGTTACCTTATAGTGTTACCTAGAAACTAAATTTAACAAGGCCTTTATCCTATCTATACTTACGTATACATTCTTTAGGATAAATTTAAATTTATTAATATCTTTCCTCAACAATTTCAGCTCTGACTTGTTCATCTGGAAGATTAAAGTAAATCTCAACGCTACACTACACGCTACATACATCCTACTAATATTATAAACGCGAAAGTTTGTAAGAATGTATGTATGTATGGATGGATGTTTGTTACTCTTTCACGCTAAAACGGTTAGACGGATTCTGATGAAATTTGTCACACATATTGTTTATAATCCGGATTAACATATAGGATACTTTTTATCCCGGAAAATTGCATAGTTCCTGCGGGATAGCGATAAACGAATTCTTCGCAGGAATGCCAAAACCGCTAGAGTTACACATATGTAATGTATGATGGAAATGTTTATCTTAAGTAGTCCTATAAAAAAAACCGCCACAGTATATATCTTTCGAAATTCCCACGGGATAGGGAAATATCTAAACTTTCTTTGTTTTTTTGTTTATAGCAGAATGTCTGAAACTATTGAGCCAATTTTAAAATTTCTTTTACCATTAGAAAGCTACACTATTCTTGATTGACATAAGTTACTTTTTATCCGGGAAAATTAAAAATTCCCACGGGATAGAAATAAATTAATTCAACTTCGTACCTGATTTTAATAATTCTTACATATTATGTGATATCACTATCCCCGACTAACAAAAGCTATTTTTTCTTCGGGAAAATACAAAATTCCCACGGGATAGAAAAAACTGAATTCAACTTCGGGGCTGATTTTGAAAATTCTTTCACCAATAAAAAGCTTCAACTATTCCTGATTGGTATAGACTACTCTTCTTCGGGAAAATGAAAATTCCCGCGGGATAGAAATAAGTGAATTCAACTTCGGGGCTGATTTCAAAAATTCTTTTACCAATAGTAAGCTACAGTATCCCTTATTTACATAGGGTACTTTTTCCGGGATAATAAAAAATTCCCGCGGGATAGAAATAAGTAAATATTCAACATCGGCGCTGATTTTAAAAATTCTTTCATATGATATGATATGACTATCCCCAATTGACATAGGCTACTTTTTCTTCAGGAAAATGCAAAATTCCCACGGGATAGAAAAAACTGAATTCAACTTCGGGGCTGATTTAGAAAATTATTTCACCAATAGAAAGCTACACTATTACTGATTGATATAGACTACTCTTCTTCGGAAAAATGCAAAATTCCCGCAGGATAGAAGTAAGTCAATCCAAATTACTGGCTGATTTCAAAAATTCTTTCACTAATAGTATGCTACAGTATTCCTGATTGACACAGGTTACTTTTCTACGGGAAAATACTAAATTCCCACGTGAAAGAAATAAGTGAATTGAATATAGGGGCTGATTGTTAAAATGATTTCACTAATAATAAAAAGCTACGATGTCTCTGATTTTCAAAAAAGGTCAAAAAAGGAATTTCTATCCCGCGGAAACTTTACTTTGCACTTTCCGGGATAAAAAAAGCCTGTTTCAATCAGGCACAGGCCTCCTCCCAGAACGAGAGGACTTGGACAGTAGATTTGGGAACTTCACACCCACCATTGAATTTCTTCTCAGGTGTGTGTAGCTTTCCTCGCGATGTTTTCCTTCACTATAAAGCTCATGGTAAACTTCAAACGTAATTTACCACATGAATTCGGAAAAACTCAGAGGTGCAAGCCTGGGCTCAAACTTACGACCCTCAGCTTAAGAGTCCATAGGTCTGACCACTAGGGCACTACGGCTTAGCGGCTATAGAATTCACTTATTCCTATTCCACGGGAACTTTTCATTTTCCTGGCATTATCCTATGTGTTAATTCACGTAATAAACTACCTGTGTGCCAAATTTCATCCAAACAACTAACGTTATTGTCTTCGCGAACGAAGTCGCGGGCAAAAGCTAGTTGTGAATAAAAATAAAAACTGATAGAAGTTTCGTCACGAAAGCTTTTCCCTTATTTATAATAGGATAATGCCAGCAAAATGAAAAGTTCCCGTGGAATAGGAATAAGTGAATTCTATAGCCGCTAAGCCGTGGTGCCCTAGTGGTCAGACCTATGGACTCTTAAGCTGAGGGTCGTAAGTTTGAGCCCAGGCTTGCACCTCTGAGTTTTTCCGAATTCATGTGGTAAATTACGTTTGAAGTTTACCATGAGCTTTATAGTGAAGGAAAACATCGCGAGGAAAGCTACACACACCTGAGAAGAAATTCAATGGTGGGTGTGAAGTTCCCAAATCTACTGTCCAAGTCCTCTCGTTCTGGGAGGAGGCCTGTGCCTGATTGAAACAGGCTTTTTTTATCCCGGAAAGTGCAAAGTAAAGTTTCCGCGGGATAGAAATTCCTTTTTTGACCTTTTTTGAAAATCAGAGACATCGTAGCTTTTTATTATTAGTGAAATCATTTTAACAATCAGCCCCTATATTCAATTCACTTATTTCTTTCACGTGGGAATTTAGTATTTGCCCGTAGAAAAGTAACCTGTGTCAATCAGGAATACTGTAGCATACTATTAGTGAAAGAATTTTTGAAATCAGCCAGTAATTTGGATTGACTTACTTCTATCCTGCGGGAATTTTGCATTTTCCCGAAGAAGAGTAGTCTATATCAATCAGTAATAGTGTAGCTTTCTATTGGTGAAATAATTTTCTAAATCAGCCCCGAAGTTGAATTCAGTTTTTTCTATTCCGTGGGAATTTTGCATTTTCCTGAAGAAAAAGTAGCCTATGTCAATTGGGGATAGTCATATCATATCATATGAAAGAATTTTTAAAATCAGCGCCGATGTTGAATATTTACTTATTTCTATCCCGCGGGAATTTTTTATTATCCCGGAAAAAGTACCCTATGTAAATAAGGGATACTGTAGCTTACTATTGGTAAAAGAATTTTTGAAATCAGCCCCGAAGTTGAATTCACTTATTTCTATCCCGCGGGAATTTTCATTTTCCCGAAGAAGAGTAGTCTATACCAATCAGGAATAGTTGAAGCTTTTTATTGGTGAAAGAATTTTCAAAATCAGCCCCGAAGTTGAATTCAGTTTTTTCTATCCCGTGGGAATTTTGTATTTTCCCGAAGAAAAAATAGCTTTTGTTAGTCGGGGATAGTGATATCACATAATATGTAAGAATTATTAAAATCAGGTACGAAGTTGAATTAATTTATTTCTATCCCGTGGGAATTTTTAATTTTCCCGGATAAAAAGTAACTTATGTCAATCAAGAATAGTGTAGCTTTCTAATGGTAAAAGAAATTTTAAAATTGGCTCAATAGTTTCAGACATTCTGCTATAAACAAAAAAACAAAGAAAGTTTAGATATTTCCCTATCCCGTGGGAATTTCGAAAGATATATACTGTGGCGGTTTTTTTTATAGGACTACTTAAGATAAACATTTCCATCATACATTACATATGTGAAACTCTAGCGGTTTTGGCATTCCTGCGAAGAATTCGTTTATCGCTATCCCGCGGGAACTATGCAATTTTCCGGGATAAAAAGTATCCTATATGTTAATCCGGATTATAAACAATATGTGTGACAAATTTCATCAGAATCCGTCTAACCGTTTTAGCGTGAAAGAGTAACAAACATCCATCCATACATACATACATTCTTACAAACTTTCGCGTTTATAATATTAGTAGGACTAGTGCCCGCGACCGCGACCTCACCCGCAAAGAATTCGTTACCGCTGTCCCTAACTAACTATGCAATAAAATTTAAAACATTATCCAGGATGAAAACTATTTTTGATCTTATTCGGTTTAGCAGTTTAAGCGTTAAGAGGTAACAGACAGACAGAGTTATCTTTACCCTCACCTACACCCCTCACCTTCTCTTCTCTTCTCCACTCTTTTTCTTTTTTTTTTCTTTCTTCTTCCTTACCTTTGGCTTCATCAGAACTTTTCATCACGTGAGATAGGTGTCAATTACTAGTCAAAAAAACAACTTTCGCATCTGCATTATTATGCTATGTACCGGAAGAGGCAGTGTAGCTAGTCTTTAAAACGATGGAGCGACGTCCTGGTTAAGGTTGCGGCAACGCGTTGGATGCGGATGGCGCAGGACCGGCCTGTTTGCCGAACCTTGCCTATGTTCAGCAGTGGACATCTTTCGGTTGAAATGATGAAGATGATGATGTTCGACATACATAATATAGTATGGACCATACTATAAGTATGGATTACAAAACTGTTATAATTTCGTCTTAAATACACGTTGCAAGGATCATAACACAACTAATACAATGAGTTGAAAGTGTAGACGCAGGATAGATAATTTTTAATAGTCTCGTATAATCAGTAAAAGCTGCTAACCACTAAGTCCACACGCAATAAAATGAGTGACAGAAAAACCAAGGCACGATCTAGTTGTAATAGCTGGTCGTGATCTGATTGCTGTGCATATAGCAGACATCACGACGCGTGCCTATCATGCATACGAATTCATCAATCAGGAACACTTTACGAAAATGTACAGTTTAGTGTGACACGTGACACTATTTTTTGAGGAAAAAGTAAGAATATTTTCAATCAGTAGATGTAAACTGGGATAAAACAATCGCAAACTTTTCATAAACGGTTGTTTATCTGTGACAATGACCTGACTCAATAAAAATAAATACAGAAATTAGAGGATAACCATGTTTGTTTATGCTAAACCTTGATGCCCCTGGTTTGGTTGAAATACCCGTCCGTACTAATGCGAATGTGATCCGTAAGTGAATTGTCTTGACTCATAGTGTGGCAAAAATTATTTTTTACACTAAGTTCACACCCAATGTATCAATTTGTACTTAAAAACTTCTTTTCTACTTTAACACCCTTTTATATTTGCATCACTTGTACTTAACTGTAATAGCTGGTCATTAACAGGGAAGGTATCGTAACTTGATTTCGATTGACTTAAAGCTTAGTGCAATTATAGAGCTCCAATTGCAATGCAATAACCAAATAAAAGTCATTTTGTCAAAAACTTAACTCACACTCCAAAAATTATCCATTGTATTTGTTTGCCTGTTGACTATCATCGTTTATACGATTAATAAGTACTTTTTAATCAATAAGTAATTCGAGAACCGACTACGAAGCTTGAGGTCCCGGGTTAAATTCAAAACACAAGTTAGGTACGCTTACTTCATGACTGGGTCGATTGTTGTTAAGGATCCTGTGATTATTTACATATTTATGTGGACATCTAAAACGTTTCAATGATGGTGACAAGATCAGGCATCGCCACATAATTAGAGATACCGTTGCTGTTGTACGTGTGCCAAATCCTATTACTATAATGTCAGTCTAATCTACGAGTCATTACACGCGCAGGATCTGATCTGGAGACCTTAGGGTAGAGAAACTAGAATGAATAGCTTACCAAACACTATAAGGTAATTTAACTATTTGACGACCAGATAGCTAAGTGGTTCTCTACCTGACTACGAAGCTTGAGGTCCCTTGTTATCGATCCCCGGTCGGAGCAGATATTTGTATGAAAAATACGTTGTTAATTCTTGAGTCTTGTCAGTTTAACATGTAGTTAAGTAAGTATTTATGTTATCCGTTGTCTAATACCCATAGTACAAAGTGTTTATTTTGGGACTGGGTCGATCACTGTCAATTGTTCCATGATATTTATTTATTTAATAATCTAATGAGATTGACAGATTCTATTGAAATTAAATTTACACACATATACGTACATAGGTATATTACTTTGCTTTGTCTGCTCGTGGCCACGGCCACTGCAGAAAAGCAGAAACGTCTAGGTAATTTTAGCTGATTAAGTTCCCGGTGTGCAAATAATTATTATGATATTTGCATATCACATGTTACTTTTCGCGTGGCTACAAATATGCAAAACAAATTTGTAAACTAAATATTAAATTCTAAATACGCCGACTGTGACAGTCTTGGATATTATTAGGTAGGTACTTAAAGACTTCTTTTATTATGATTTTCACTATAAGGGTAATTTTCAAGTTTTGCGCAGAACACTCTGTTACTATTATTTTGTAGGTATGGAGCTACCACTCTGTTACCATGCG
This sequence comes from Archips crataeganus, assembly GCA_947859365.1. NCBI lineage: Eukaryota > Metazoa > Arthropoda > Insecta > Lepidoptera > Tortricidae > Archips > Archips crataeganus. The sequence continues at coordinate 10,838,692 of OX402062.1, forward strand.
TAATTACAAATCTATAGTAATATTATAAAGAGGAAAGATTTGATTGTTTGTTTGTATGTTTGTTTGTTTGCATTGAATAGGCTCCGAAACCACCAAACCGATTTCAAAAATTATTTTGCCGTTAGAAAGCTACATTACCACAGCGACCTAAGCTGCTTTTTACCGCGGGAAAAAACCTTTTCCTACGGGAAAATTAATTTTATCGCGGGCGAAGCTGCGGACGGAAGGCTAGTATTATATAAATACTAAACATTTTTTTTCGATTTCGGTCATCAATAATTATCTGTGATATGTAGCTGATTCCAAGCATCAATCATTTCACTCAAATAACCACAGAAAATAGACAGTGTAAACTGAAACAACTTTTAATAGGTTGAGACAAGTTTACCTGCGCAAAATTTTAAAATGACCCCTTGGTGTTATATGCAGTAAAATATAGCAGTGTTGATACTTCTATTAATATTACCTAATTTGTAGAGTCAACTCCAAATTGAAATTGAAACTGATGTTTGATTCTAACAGTCATTTAATTTTACTTAAACTTAAATTCAAGAATTAAACAGTAGAGTAAACAGTATTCTAAAATTAAAGTACCTCCACTTCGCTATTCACAGTAAACGTTGGTGACAGTACGAAAACGCTCCATTAGCACGAAGTCTGTTGGGTGCATTAACAATATGAAGCTTTTCGCCGTGTCCAACTAAACTCGTATTATTCAAACGTTCTACGCGGTTTTAGTAGTTTCACTATATTATAGCACTTATTAGATTATAAAATTGGAAATAAGGACCTTGCGGAGTTTTTTGTTGTTCCATAAAACATTCCAAGGGGACGGGGCGAGGCCTAAGGCCGTAATGTCTAATGAACTGGCGTTGCATCTCTTTCTTACTTCATTCTATACCTACCCGAAGGAAATGGTGAAAAAGATTAGTGATTTCGAGTGCGTTATACAATTTTTTTTTTCAAAGACTTTACACGGTATTACAGATTAAAAGTAATGGACTGTGTAATCATAAATAGTTACAATAAAGCGAGGCCTTTATTTCACTAGTTAATTCTTAATGTTACACGGTATTATAACGAGGATAGGAAGAGACGGAAAATGTAATAGCGAACGCCAGCGTATTAGCCAATTCAAGTCAATTACAATCGCTTTTACCATTTCTTTGCGTGAAACTGTATAGGATGAGGGAGGATGTTTAGCACGCAGGAACTCGAAATCCCATGCATATCTTTATTTATCTCATGTCGGAGCAGATATTTGTATGAAAATACGAATGTTTGTTCTCGAGTCTTGGGTGTTTAATATGTATTTATGTATAATAAGTATGTTTATCCGTTGTCTAGTATATAGTACAATCTCTGCTTAGTTTGGGACTAGGTCAATTTGTATGCATTGTCCCGTGATATTTATTTATTTTATTTATATTCTAAACATTTTTTTAATTTTCTTCGTATACCGTTTGACAGAAAGAAGTTGTGAATTTGATTGTGATTCCAAGAGTGCCAGACAGCACGACCTCTGGACTTCAGCTAATGTGATTTTCGACGTGGTTTCTATGGAAGCACGCAAATAGCATAGAGTCTCGTTCATTGCTGAAGCAATTGCGAATCCCTGCGCGAGTGTTACTATTAAAAGTGGTAATCAAAATTAAACGTAAAGCGACTGAACATGACCATAGACATAGCAACGTGGAATTCAGTCAATAACGTTGAGTCGGATGGTGTTTTTAACATTCCTTAGTATTTACGATTATCTTAGCCTTCACAGTAACTTAAACAGGATTAGAGTATCAGTGTAGAACCTGCTACTGTTCAATTACTATTAACTTGAATCTGATGTTATTAAACGAACCTTCAATTGGAATGAGTTTCCTATTCAGCTTTAGTTAAAACATAAGTTAATGAATAAGGATTCCTTAAGGCAACGAGCCCATTTTGTGCATTTTGATTTGTGCAATAAAGATCAAATAAAATAAAATAGGTACTTTACACACGAACTAAAACAATTACTTTGCTCACCCGCGACCTTACAATAGTTACGTTTATGCAAGAAATGTGCGTTCATGCAGTTCCTCCACCTCCACACTGTACGAACACACACAAATCACATAAACCCAACCATCACCACCACCAAGCTACACTGACGCGTTTCGAACTCAACCAGAGCTCATCTTCAGAGTTACCACAACCGTATGCTATGCTACCAACTGTTAAACTAACAAACCAAATCAAATGGTTTAACTTGTCACTGTAACTTCTTAAGTACCCTCTTTATTTTTCTTATTCTCAAACTACCCCACAAAAATTAACTTTTATTGACATATTATAAAACTACCTTGAATTTTTTTTTTGTTTATTTATTTATAAGGCATATTTAATTAATACTAACTGTTCAAATTCAACCCAAGCCGCAGTAAAGGAGAAGATACTAAATTTACCTGTTCATTAATAATAGACCCCATAGTGTTGTACCTAATTATTTCCATGCATTCCAGAGCATCCAGACGCAACCGAATAAACGTAACTATTGTAAGGTCGCGGGTGAGCAAAGTAATTGTTTTAGTTCATTAATATGGACCTCCGCAAAGTAACGCCTGATTCAATAAATAAATTACTTTACACACGTTTACAATATATTTAGAGTTATGCCTATACCTAACTCTAAATGGTAACTGATAAACAGATACAGGACTAAAATTTCGTTAACTGTACCTAAGTGCGTACCTATCATAGTAGATGCGCTCTAGGTTGCTATAGTCCAGAGACCGTATTGTCTAACGTGCGGGTGCTTGCAATCGCATCCACAATCTCTTTCTATCCTCATCCTATACCGTGTGACAGAAATAAGTGCGTAAACTGATTGTGATACCTTGTACGTTGGACAATAAAGCCTCTGGATTTGGGTGTTAAGATCCTACCGAGCTTTTGGCGCATTTATTGCATTCATTTAATCCCTTGCTGTATCATAACTAGCAAAGCTTTAGTTCTGAAATTCATGTGTAAGATATTTAAGGATTCACTCTAGTGACCAGTGTTTTTCGAAACATACACGAGAGCATAGCATACCTAAAATAGATTAGCGCAAGAAGCTCGGTGCAGCCTTAACTCTGCTTCATCGCATCGGCCATAGCATCTCAGTCACCAAACCCTCTAGAAAATAACCCTAGACATGCCAAATATCTTTTGGCAATGTATGTTCTGCGTCAATCTCACTAATATTATGAACGTGAAAGTTTGTATGGGTGGATGGACAGATGTGTGGATGTTTATTACTCTTTCACGCTAAAACGGTTCAACGGATTGTGATGAAATTTGACACACAGATATTTTATAACCTGGATTAAAACATCGGATACTTTTTATCCTGGATAATAATATAATTGTATAGTTTTCCGATAACGACAAACGAATTTCTTCGCAGACAGCGTTGCGGGCTACATCTAGTGACAATGTAAATACGAGTACTGCGCCGCGCGGCGATGCTCATTACATCACATTAGCTGTGATGCGCTGCCCTTCGCGACGCGGCTGCGGTTTGTGAATTTACTCAACTGTGGGAACACGGCTGACACCCCTGACAAGTGGCCAGGCTGTTCCACTCTGGAGGTCATTAATGCATTGGTTGTATATTAACCCCTTTATTCATAAATGTATACCAGATACGCTACACATTAGTCTCTATCTGTTATTGTAGGGTTGTGGGCTTTCGTTTGACTCACATAGCGTTCGATGACGCGAGCCAGGGTGCTCGGGTTAGGTCAAGGTGGACTTTAAAGGGTTGATCTCGCATACATCAACGCGTAGCGCGTGACATGGCGCGGATTCTTAACACCTTGATTCTATTGCCGCCGCGTATTTAGGTATTTGCTGTTGTCTAAAAGGGACAAAATAGACCAAAAAACGTTTACTGTCACTTCACAAAAGTAATTATACAACAATCATTACGAACCTTTGCCTTTGTACATGCATTTCAACGGTTGTCAATAATGTATTTCTTTTTTTCCTTATTTTTGTACAATAAAGAGTTTACCTTTCGTGATGAACTGCACTTAGATTTGCAACCTGAATATGAGATTGAGAATGTTTTCTAGACACAGTCAAGATTATTTAGAAGGTCTCAGCCTTGGTATAGATCTTTTTTGAGTACAGGCTGCTCAAATATTCTTCCATTTTATGTAACAATTAATTAGGTTCTTCCACATGTGTTTGGTGTAGTCTTTCTATTTGACCATGAAACAACAGCAATAATTCAAACTCCATGACTTTAGGTAAAGCATTTGCTCACTAGACCGAGTTTATAACCAATGCCCGTACTTATTATAAAAAGCGAAGCGCGTATTTCTTAACAACAAAAAGGCATGTAATTTTATAGATTACCAATTAATCTCTGAGTTTCCGTTGTAGAAAAAATAGGGAAGCAACTTTAACCACGCAAGCTTAGCAAAGTAATTCTGGCCAGTTATTTGGTACGGTCGAGCGCCGACCATCCTACCATATCGCACAGGCTACTGCAATCATAACCACACGACACCATCTTTTAAACAAGAAACACCTCTATATATTCTCTAATACGACGCAAGATCCATTAAAGCTAAGAGCAAAATTACAAAGCTCATATCCAGCGTAATGATCGCTCTTTAAGTGAATGAACTATGCGCATATTAAGTATTTATTCAGTTCTAAGTAAATTACTTTAGGTTTTGCTGATTCGTTTAAGCGTCTTATGAATGGTGGCAACTGGTAGGAGACATTTCGAGAGTAAATAGGCGTTTTTAAGTTGCGTACAACATGAAAGTGCAATTAAAGTAGTTAACAACGTTTGCTTAGGGACACGAAGTGATGGGTACTTGTTCTGTGAATCAACATGATTGTTTGTTATCTTAAGTCCCGTGAATGGTGATTTGTGGGGCCAACTGTAGGTTGATTTCAATTAACCATGAATGAGTATCACAATGGTGACACACATCTTGAACACAGGTTTACTCGTACATAATATCTATTAAGAGGTCCAACAAAAGTAATTCTAAATTTACGAAAAAAGTGCGAGTCAGAATCACCCACCGAGTTATCATACAAATTTAAAAACAGGCAAAAATATTTTGTGTTATACAGGGTGTTACAAAATTACCCGTAATAACTGAAGGGTATGGAAGTACTCCAGTAAAGAATTAAATTAGTATATATATTTTTTTGGGATGGCGGGAGCTCGTCTTTGATAGGCAGGAGTGGAGCAAGAGAGGAGAGGCCTTTGCCCAGCAGTAGGACACAAAAATAGGCTAAATAAAAAAAATTTTTTTTTTTCTCAAAAAAAAGAAAAGCGCGCAATTTTATTTACTGTTCATGGGGTTTCAGGCTTTAGGGGTTATTTTGTAACACCCTGTATAGCATTTCTTTGAACGGCGAAGTCAGATGTTGTGTGGATCGGTGATGTTCGGTCTATTTTCTTTACACACATGTGCAGTGAGGTTTTCCTTCTTGTCAAATTTATAATTTTTTGTCAACGGGATATATTTTTTGATTTCCAGATGGTTTTCAAAAGGTTGCACGCCCTACAGCTATCGCAAACATAAGGATTTCAAACAGATTGACATCCAAAATAAAAATAGCTATAAACTTATTATTGTATTGTTCGTGCTAGTGTATTATTATTTTCATATAGCTAATAAACTCTCTTACAGTGTTGACAATTTTTATCTAAAACTTATAAAGCATACAAAATAATCAAATGTAACATTGCCCATATCTGCAACATCCGCTATATCATATTACGCCGACTCCTAATTTTAATATAGCAGATATGCGGCAAACTGACACGACATAGCTTTCCTTGCCGTTGCCTAAGTCATCATCATCATCATCATCATCATCAGCCTATGTTCGTCCACTGCTGGACATAGGCCTCTCCCATGGCACGCCACTGAGCACGCCTAAGCCGAAGCCTAAGCTGTTGGTTGCCTAAGTGATAATTACTAACTCACTAACTGTTATCCGTTTTTTACAGATCGAAGTAATCATGAAGTCCACAATGAAGAATTGAGGTAAGATTCAATCACACAAGCTCACTGCCTGAATGTGCCACACCTATACTAACCGTCTTGTCCGTTATTCAATAAAAGCAACATTGTAAGTGGACAAAAAATATCTTTAAGAAGCAGAAGCGGTAGCGGACAATGGCGGATGTCAAGAATACATCACACCATACACTAACACAAACGTTTAATATTTTTATCCGTTAGTTTGAGACATGGTTAGAAATTAAGAAGCTCTTTAAATGGGATTGCACGGTTTGAAAGACGTTTCAATTGTATAACATACTTAGGTGGTACAAATTACTGTTAATTACTTTGGCGTTTACATATTTTTCCTAACTGCACAAATTTAAAAGACAAGAAAGAATCAAAAATGTGCTTTTGACACTCCAATTAATAAGTGACTGTTTACCGGAAAAAATAACAATAGCTGAAAAATAAATCCGATACAAATCTGCGTCACCGAAAGACGACGGAAAAGGGTATTCGAAGGTTCGTAGTGCAGTCTCTTTAGCATCGCGGCGTAAACAAAAGGTTCGAATTTCGAATGCAGCTTTACTAAACGATTCGGACCATTGTACTCATAAGTGTTAATATCGATGAAACTGAGGCGACAGAAATCCGGATTAAAACGAGCCAACTCGATACCGAGAAACTAATAAAAATAATTGCTGGGTCGAGCAAAACGTGGATGCAAAGAGTTTATGAAAAGTGGTCACCTAAACGTTCACAGTTTAAGAAAAGAAAAATAATAAGGATCCATTGTCTTTCATCATTATCATCTGCAGCCAATATTGACATTCAATTTATCATGAAGTGGCCAGTTGAATGATAATTAAAAGAGGTTTTAGAATTTGTTGAAGAGGTCTCATTTATTATAGGATGTTTTTACTTAGTAGGTAAATATGTTTCCCAGTTTTCTCTAAAAAAACATCATAAAACCTATACTTATGTTTTATACTTAAATGTCCTCCGAGAGCCGAGTACTATCAACTGCAAAAATATCTGTAACTAATTTGTTAGCACCCTATATGTACATCTTATTGTTGGGCATAGGCCTTCTCTTGGTCTCAGAATGAGAGGAATTAGTTGTAACACCCACGCGGTCCCAATGCGAAAGTCATCGAAAATCTCATGGTAAATTCTTAAATGCTTGCACATACATTTCAAAAACTCAAGAGGTGCGAAAGCTGATTCAAACCCACTATCTACTAGAAGGGCCATAGCTTAAACCACTAGGCTACTACGGTCTTCTTATTCGATCAAAATCAATGGCCTTACCATAAAAACTAGAACACATAATAATGCTTAAAAGGGTAAAAACGGGACCCTATTACTAAGACTTCACTGTCCGTCTGTCTATCTATAACTAGGCTGTACCTTATGAACCGTGATAGCTATATATACGAGGGGCGTTCAATATAAAGTGAGAATGAGATGCAAACTCTTTTAATATTACGAAATTAAATACTGGCCGGTAAAGCTAATCTATCTAGCTGATTGCTATGAAAAAAAAAACTAACTGTCTTTTGTTTAAAAAAATATACGGTAATTTCTTTGCAATGCTATTGAGTACGTTAGCGAAAATGGAGAAAATTGAACTGCGCGCCGTTATCAAATACTTGTATTTGAAAAATTTTTCTACGGACCAAGTCAATTTGGATTTGCGGGACACTTTAGGGTCTAATGCTCTCCGTATTCGACAGTCGCACGTTGGTGCGCCGAATTTAGACGTGGAAGAACATCGGCAATGGACGACCCCCGCTCCGGACGCCCTACTACAGCAGTAACTGAAGAAATTGTGAAAAAAGTCGAAAACTCAGTTTGGGCGGATCGTCGTGTCACGGTTCGTTTTATTGCTGAAAATGTAAAGATTTCAACGGGGAATTTACATAATATTTTACATGAACGCTTGGGTATGAAAAAGGTATCTGCGCGTTGGGTACCAAGAATGCTTACTGACACGCAAAAACAAACTAGACTAGAGATTTGTCAAGAAGCTTTGAACCTGATGCAGCAAGACCGGGAACTTTTTTTGGCGCGATTTATAACAATGGACGAAACATGGCTCCATCATTACGACCCAGAAACGAAACTGCAGTCTATGACATGGAAAAGGCCATCATCTCCAACTCCGAAGAAATTCAAGGTGAGCCCATCTGCCGGTAAGGTCATGGGCTCTGTTTTTTGGGATGGTAAAGGGGTATTAATGATTGAGTATCTCGAGCATGGAGCCACTATTACGGGCACATTATACGCCAAACAAATAGCAACATTGCGCAATGAGATCCGCGAAAAATGGCGAGGTAAACTCTCGAAAGTTGTGCTGTTCCACTAGGACAACAAGCGGCACACAAGTCCGCCGTTGCAATGGCTGCAATTCGTGATGCTGGGTTCGATATCCTTAAGCATCCTCCGTATTCACCAGATCTCGCTCCCAGTGGTTTCTACCTATTTCCGAGATTGAAACAATACCTGAGAGGCCAGAAATTTGAAGACGACGACGCGGTAGTCGCTGCAGTACAAGATTTTTTAAGTACTCAAGATGAGACCTTTTTTAAAAATGGAATTTTAAGTTTAGAAAAAAGATATACTAAGTGTATTATGCCAAAAGGTGACTATGTCGAAAAATAAAATGACATTTAGTAAAAGTTGTTTATAACATACTCATTCTCACTTACGCCCCTAGTACAGTTACAGCAAATACTAAAATAATAAAGTTAAAAATTAAAGGGGGTCATCATAAAAGAAACGTGTTTTTTCAGCGTTTTTGACTATATCGTTATAATGACATAAACAAGGTAGTTAACAGTAATAAGTAGTAGTTAAAAAAGTTTGACATATAATAACTAAAAATGTACGGAACCCTTGGTGCGCGAGTCCGACTTGCACTTGGCCGATTTTTTATGAACTGGCATGTCTTAAACAGTGTCGAGTGCTCCGAAGAATTTAATTTGCTGCCTGCTGCGAAATTCCACCATCGCACCTCCTGCCTAAAGTTCAAGTTTTCTTCACTGTACGTCACGCACTTCGGCACTTCCTGCCACGTATGTACGGCAAAAAGGTCGCCTTGACACCTTAAATGTCCATTTTGCTTGCAGTGGCTAGACATCTGTCCATACCAATCCGTATACCAATGAACTTCAACGGCTGCAAGCAAATTTGTTTTGAAACTGGGCAGGCCTCGCTTTTGTCAGCTGTACATACAGTGAAACTGTGGAATCTACTTCCGTCAACATTGGTTCCAGACAATTATGACATCGGGGCTTTCAAGAAAAGGGTTTTTACTTCCTTTAAAGGCAGATCAGTTACTCACTTTGAGTTGTTGATATTTATGAGCGGTGGTGATCATTTCCCATCAGATGACCCGCTTGGTTGTTTGCCTCCCATCTCGTAATAATAAAAACACATGTTCAACGGTTGTCTATTTTTACTTGTAACAAGGTTCTTCTTGTTGTTTTTGTTGGCTATACTTTAAAGTATCTCGCATTAACCTATTACTATCACACCTGACACCTGCATTTGCAACGCATCGGTGCACTTGGCGACTACACAGGATTACTTTGTCGCGTCGCATGGCCCTGTCTTAACCGCGACGTTGAGCGTTAAATTGAAATCGAACGATCTAGTTCTAAGCCATGGCTACCCAACCTCAAGCTCAAGGTCCGCAAGTCAATGCATGTGGCACGTATCAATCAACATACAACTACCCTAAACTAAAACCTTAAGAAAAATAATGATAATTAAAACACATTATGTAAAGGAGTCCCTTTAGACAAGGTTTCTTAGATACTGCCAGATTTTTGGTCTCCTGTGACGCCGACTAACCTCTTTGTTATATCCTTAAATAGTCTCATAGTGCTAGGACTCCACAGACCACGGGCCTCGACACCAAATGAGACAAAATTATGATTATGAATGTCGAAGAATCTGGCAAGAAACCTAACATGTAAATAATAAAAAAAAAATCAAGGGACAATTGACACCAATTGATCAAGTCCCAACTAAGCAAAGCTATGAGTACTCATCATTATCATCATCATTTACTTAAGAGCTATACTCTTGTCGCTGGAGTAATCGCCAATCCTCTCTTGTTTGAGCCATTTTATTTGGCTTAAAAATGTTATTCTAGGCGCTATCTCCCTCTTTCTCAATTCTGCCTACCAAAATATTTAGAAGGATGTCGTCGTGGTGTATCAGGTGGCCTAACATGTATGAGTACTAGACAACGGATAAACGTACTTATATAGATAAATACATTCTTAAATAAACATCCAAGACTCGAGCACAAACATTCGTATTTTTCACACAAATATCTGCCCCGTCCGGGCATCGAACCTGGGAAATCAAACTACGTAGTCAGATTCTCTAACCACTAGGCCATCCGGTCGTCATATGAAAACAGATCTTCAATTTTATTTAAGTAAATACATCTAAATTATCTAACACAACTGATTTTTCTGACATAGTACGTAGTTTTTGGAACTTTCTGGTTTCTTCATGGCATTGTTCACTGCCGTAAAGCTCGTGGTAAATTTCAAACGCTTGAACCTACCATCCTCCACTTGAGAGGCCATAGGTTAAACTATTAGGCTACCGAGGCTTGGGCAGTCAATTGCTCGAACAGTCAATTGATATTTCTAAGTCGGGTCACTGCCCTAATTCACCTAACTCAAAATCTTTGGAAATTAGACGTAATAATCTTGCAACAGATTCAAATTACATATTTACATATCTTCCGCAACAGTAAATAATTAAAACCCTCGTAATGCCTACGCAAAATGTAATTTGACTTTTACACAGTTACAATGATGGTTAGTTCCCTTAATAATAGTTGTAATTGATAGTCTGCGATGTATATTTAGCTCTGTACTTACTCAAATATTAATTCTGTATGCAGGCAATGCAACTGAGGAATTGGAGCGATTGTAACATCACCCCGGGGTCTAATAATATCCCGATGATACAGTTGTGAGGCTGCTATTGCTTATTTGTACTGATATTTAATTGTAGTCTATTATTTCAACGGTATATTAGTTTGCTGGAGTATAGTGTTTTATCAAATATTAAATTCAATTGATTTGAAGTAAGATCTTGCTGAAAATACCGTAAAATGCTATTTATTCGGTAAAAGTTTACCAAATGCTTTTAATAAAATATTCTTGATGTAGATTTTTGTTTCCAGTTAAGTACCTACTTACTACCTACCTAAAAGTTTTCCATATAGGTACGCAGTCCAAGCTAGACTTATAATTTATTTATTTATTCATTCATAAAATTACAGCATTACAATATAACATCAATGCGCTTTAAAATTCAAGTATACAAATAAAAAGACAAAACAATAAAACTATTTGGTGATTTTTGAAAGTAGTATCAGAATTGTAGTAATAGAATTGATTTCAGTCAGAGAGAGACGTTTTATATGACTATGCTGGTACTTATTACAAAAGTTAACTTAAAATCATAAACCATAAATCATTTATTTCTTTGCAAGAATGTAGGTATGTAGTTTTACAAAACAAGGTGTTTTTAAATTTATGTCCAATACATTCTGCTTTGATAAACATGCAAAGTTTTTACTTATAAATTAAACCGGAATCCAAAATTATCTACCAGATGTCATGTATCAACGCATTATGCATTAAATTATATTATTAAAGCAACAAAGCAACAAAATAGGTGTCGCTGAAGTCCGACATATAGGAAGACTTATCTTTGCTCTGCTTGTACTTACCTATACCCATATCTGTTATCATATCATATAGGTCTATCATAACATGGAACGTGTATGCAAATATATGTTTCAAACCACCACTAAAAGCACCGATTGCAGGTTAACTCAAGTAAGTTTCTTCACAACTTAAAGCTTGTAAATAATAAGTGTCACGACAACATGACAGTTACCCCGTTATCAAACGGCCACGATACTTGACCACTGTATACAGTACGGAGTGATTCAGCGAATTGAGGGTAGGTTACTTGCTCTTACGAGGTCTAGTAAACCAGAGCACAGTATCTGGTGGTCTGGCCTCTATTTTCTGAACGTGACGGGTGACAAGAGACTAATTATGACTTCGAAAAACATTGCTGATTTGAGAAGTTCCGAATTTAAACGGAGACATTATCGTCTAATTCGACGACCGGATATCGTAGTTGTTAAAGAACCTGACTACGAAGCTTGAGGTCCCGGGTTCGATTACCGGTCGGGGCTGTGAAGAAGACGAATGTTTGTGCTCGAGTCTTGGATGTATAATATGTATTTAAGTATGTATTTATGTATATAAGTATGTTTATCCGTTGTCTAGTACCCATCGTACAAGCTTTGCTTAGTTGGGAATAGGGCAAATGGTGTCAAGTGTCCCATGATTAATTATTATTATTATTTATTTATTAACTTATGCATTCGGAATCCCAATCGTTTTCACTAACTACTTACTTACTTGAGTCAGCGACCGTTTCACTTTTGCGGGAACACACATGCAGAAATTGTGTATTTGTTTTATTATTTTCATGTTTGTGAAAAAAGACATTTCGTTTATCTGTGTGAAGTTGTGTGTGTTTTCTTGTATTTGTGTGTCTTTTTATGAAAGTGATTAAATGTCTTCTTTCTTTCTTCAGTTCTTTCTGTCGCACGGTATGGAATGAGGATGGAAAGAGATAGGGAATGCGAGTTAGACAATACAGCCTCGGGTTTTACAGGTCCGTATGATTCCTGACTCAAAGTGCTATGATCTATAATATAAAAGTGAACGGCCAGAACGGGATAAAAAAAACGAGACAGAGCAGGATGGCGCTCTACAACACCATTTTGACACTTTTCTCCCAAACAACGCATTATTTCTCTGGAATTTTAAAGCAATTCGATTCTTTGACCTTGGGAATCGCAATAAACTTGAGAAAATATGATATTGGGTGTGTACATTTCGTATATTAAGCAAAATAAAATCACAAGTTCGAATTCGAGCCAAAAGCGAGCGATCTATTATCTATGCCAGTGTTGCCATTGAAGGAAAAAGAAATCCATTCATTAATCTGCATTGCAGTCTGTAAAGCTCTTTAAGCACTGACCTGCATATTAAAGTATGACAAGTTCCTATTTAGCCCTCGCTATGTTGCGGATTTTCAGTGGAACTAATTTATTTTAATGGCAATGATTTTTTTGACAATAGACGTTGGAAGTCATTGAATGTCACCGATGTAAACAAAACGAAAATACACATGCAATGAAATGTACATATTTCAGAATAATAATCGATTTTGCAATCAAAATGCCCAAAAAAGTTCACCCCGATGTAAAAAAAAATTAAATACATTCAAATGGTTGCGGCAGTCACGGTGTTTGTTATCGAACTCCTCCGAAACGGCTTGACCGATTTTTATCAAATTTTTTCTCTATATTTGGTTGGTTTGACAACAGGTTGTAGGCTATTTTTTATACCCTTATTCTTCGCGGACGGAGTCGCGGGCAACAGCTAGTATAGGTATAAATTTTATCATCATCTCGGTCTATATACTTACGTCCCACTGCATGGCACAGGCCTGCTCTCAGAATGGGAGGGCTTGGGCCGTAGTTCCCATGTGGGCCCAGTGTGGCCCAACACAGCTGCGAAGAAATTCTATGATGTCTGTGAAGTACCCAATCCGCACTGGGCCCGCGAGGGAATGGCTCAAACCCTCTCACTCTGAGAGGAGGCCTGTGATCTGCAGTGGACGTATATAGGCTGGGATCATGATGATTATTCCCGAGATCCAACTATCTGGAGGCCAGGTCACACTCACACAAATAAACTTTCGCTTTTATAAATAACAGTGGGATTAATTTAACTTATGTAATCTTGCAAGTCCGCGATTATATTAGTAAAAGCGAAATAATCAACAATGACTAAACAACATAATACAAGGGGCGTTCAATAAAAAGTGAGAATGAGTATGTTATAAACAACTTTTACTAAATGTCATTTTATTTTTCGACATAGTCACCTTGTAGCATAATACACTTAGTATAGGTATATTTTTTGTAAACTTAAAATTCCATTTTTAAAAAAGGTCTCATCTTGAGTACTTAAAAAATCTTGTACCTACTGCAGCGACTACCGCGTCGTCTTCTTCAAATTTCTGGCCTCTCAGATATTGTTTCAATCTCGGAAATAGGTAGAAATCACTGGGAGCGAGATCTGGTGAATACGGAGGATGCTTAAGGATATCGAACCCAGCATCACGAATTGCAGCCATTGCAACGGCGGACTTGTGTGCCGGGGCATTGTCCTGGTGGAACAGCACAACTTTCGAGAGTTTACCTCGCCGTTTTTCGCGGATCTCATTGCGCAATGTTGCTATTTGTTTGGCGTTTAATGTGCCCGTAATAGTGGCTCCATGCTCGAGATACTCAATCATTAATACCCCTTTACCATCCCAAAAAACAGAGCCCATGACCTTACCGGCAGATGGGCTCACCTTGAATTTCTTCGGAGTTGGAGATGATGGCCTTTTCCATGTCGTAGACTGCAGTTTCGTTTCTGGGTCGTAATGATGGAGCCATGTTTCGTCCATTGTTATAAATCGCGCCAAAAAAAGTTCCCGGTCTTGCTGCATCAGGTTCAAAGCTTCTTGACAAATCTCTAGTCTAGTTTGTTTTTGCGTGTCAGTAAGCATTCTTGGTACCCAACGCGCAGATACCTTTTTCATACCCAAGCGTTCATGTAAAATATTATGCACGCTCCCCGTTGAAATCTTTACATTTTCAGCAATAAAACGAACCGTGACACGACGATCCGCCAAAACTGAGTTTTCGACTTTTTTCACAATTTCTTCAGTTACTGCTGTAGTAGGGCGTCCGGAGCGGGGGTCGTCCATTGTCGATGTTCTTCCACGTCTAAATTCGGCGCACCAACGTGCGACTGTCGAATACGGAGGAGCATTAGACCCTTAAGTGTCCCGCAAATCTAAATTGACTTGGTCCGTAGAAAAATTTTTCAAACACAAGTGTTTGATAACGGCGCGCAGTTCAATTTTCTCCATTTTCGCTAACGAACTCAATAGCATTGCAAAGAAATTACCGTATATTTTTTTAAACAAAAGACAGTTAGTTTTTTTTTTCATAGCAATCAGCTAGATAGATTAGCTTTACCGGCCAGTATTTAATTTCGTAATATTAAAAGAGTTTGCATCTCATTCTCACTTTATATTGAACGCCCCTCGTATATAAAACATTTAATTAATTTCTTATGACGCTGATGGTCGTAAAGACAATTTTATGGAGAAGATATTTACAGGTCTTTAGTGTCTAGTTAGTGCCAATGCCAATGTTGCGGGTTCTTCTATTGATAATGAAATGTTATAAGTAGGTAAGTATTAGAGGAAGCAATAATTAATTAATTTGTAGTCTTAAGCGACGCGCAATACTGGTTAACAGGTCTAGATTAATTATAAATTATTCTGTTCATATTAAAAAACGCCAAAGTTTATGAGCGCATTTGTTGTTTTTTAGGCTAAAACGCATCTACGGGTTTGAATAAAATTTTGTATGTAGGATAGATGTAGGTACTCTTTATCCGAAAAATTACATTTGAAATTTACCATGAGCTTTTACGGTGAAGGAAAACATCGTGAGAAAACCTACATACACCTGCGAAGAAACTCAATGGTGTGAGTGAAGTTCCCAATCCGCACTGGGTCCGCGTGGGAACTAAGGCCCAAGCCCTGTCATTCTGAGAGGAGGCCTGTGCCTTGCAGTGGGACGTATACAGGGATATTTGTAATTCACTGACATCCTCTTAACACTGAATTCCTATCACTCAAACAAACGATTTTTGTTTTACGACTTATTAAAATGAAGCACTTTTTCCCCATACATTATACACAGAGTATCGTAAAAATAAGAGGTAATCTCAAATTTTCAAAACGTTATTACACCAAAAATATTAATTTATGACAAAAGCCGTAAAACAAAAAACATTTGTTTAAGTGGTAGGAGTTTAGGGTTAAAAGGATGCTAGTGAATTACAAATAACCCTATATATGCTGGGATCTTGATGATGATGACTCTTTATCTTGATATTCCCGCCGAATCGGGATGTACGCACGTAAAATTCCACCCGATAATAAACATAATAAATAATAAATAAATATCACGGGACAATTCACACCAATTGACCTAGTCCCAAAGTAAGCTAAGCATAGCTTGTGTTATGGGTACAAGGCAATGGATAAACATACTTATATAGATAGATACATACTTAAATACATATTAAACACCCAAGACCCGAGAACAAATATTCGTATTATTCATACAAATATCTGCCCCGACGCGGGAATCGAACCCGGGACCTCAAGCTTCGTAGTCAGGTTCTCTACCTACTAGGCCATCTGGTCGTCTAAATAAGTCTAGTCTAGAAACATTAAAGTTTGCGGATTCCCTTTTTACCGGAGCCGTGGATAACAGTCAGCTCACGCATTCACTCCCGGGAACGCATGTATGCATTTTGACCTTCGCCTAATGCCACTGTCAGAGGTTGCCAGTCATTTAAACGCACATGTGCGTTTGTGGCACCTGAAGAAGTTTCGAGTCTGACAGCCGGCAAACGTAATACATACTAATTAAACGTAACGGTAAGCAGTTAAACTGTCAAAATATGCCCATTTGTGATAACACATTGAAAAATTGAAAAAAAGTTTGAATTTTAGTATGAAGTGAAAAAACATGCCGTTCAAAGTGAAATACCTCAGTAAAGTGTGCATCTCGCGTTTACATTAGAAGTGGCTAAAAAACGGAACCAGAAACGGTTCCCAAGATCTTAGTTACCAAAACGAGGCATAAAATGTGCAAAATATTATTTTAAGACCAAAAAACATGTTTTCAATCGCCACCGCCTATCGTTTAGCAAAAACTGCATCGGTATCGAATAGGCAATTTAAATGTTATGAGGTAACGAAGAACCTATAAAATACTACGGGCCTAATCCTAATAGATATAAATGAGTCGTAGATATCGTTAGATATTATTAAATCATAACTAAATACAAATATGTGAGTAGCTGTACCCCAAACGGCCTGTATTCACGATCATGATTGGTGTGAGCTTTTAACATCGACATCTTATGTCTTTTTTGCCATACGAAAGCAATTATTTATTTTATTGATATAGACATGACACCGTTTTGATCAGAGTTTTTATATCCTTCAAATGTGTTTTGACTAACGGATTAATATTTTGGAGTGTCACTGAGATATATCGATTTGTCTATTGTAGAACATAATAATATAGGTACTGTAGTGTGCGGAAGCAGATATTACATACAATTTTTGAATGACTTTTAGGAATGTAGTGATTTTTAGTAACTTTCATTTAACTTAAAGTACTTTTTTACATATATTTTACTTATTCTTCGACGCACTCCTAGTTTTATTTTTTGTTTTTGTTGGTCAATCCTTTTGCGTTTAAAAATAAGTTAGTGCTTTTTTTAATAAGTTCATTTTTCAGGAGTCGATGCTTTGGCAATGGAGATGAATGTAAAGGTCTAATAAAATCCATTAGATAGAAAGAGGCTTGTAATAAGAATCATTACAACTTTAAAAAAATCAGTGAGTGGGAAGCTAAGCTTGTCACGCAATAAGGTTCTCGTAGCCAACTTATTATTTTTGAGATACAACTTTTTTTTTCAGAGCCATTTCAATCAAATCAAGGTTCAAACTAATATCTCGTGGTTTTTGTCAATCACAATATCTTACTGACGTAGATGTAGTAATGACATACGCAAGTGTTAGAAGAAGTACAAGAACTCTGGACGTAATGACGTACCTAAAAACCGGACAGCACGTAATTTCTAAGCGTTTTAATCATTATATTTCACTGTAAACAATCAGCGTATAATCACGGTTTTTATGCGGAAAGTCCGAGTCAATATTAGCTGAGCCACTCGATAGCTCCATTGGATCGTTGTTTGCATTCGAATTTCGAAACCGTATGACAAGACGTCAGCATAGACGCAACGCAATCCTAAAAGTCCCTGAAAAAAATTTTTTATGAGACTTAGGCACTACAGTGAAAATCTTTGGTTTATACCCGTGATTAACTAAGTAATTTTTAAAGCAACATCTACAAAAAACCACCAAAACCATGTTTTATTGTACGTCCCGTTAAGATCACTATGATAGAGTCATTTTACAATTAACTCTGTGACACTTGCGATGATAGCTCTATAAAAAAAAACATACCGCCGAATTGAGAACCTCCTCCTTTTTTTGAAGTCGGTTGAAAATAATGTCAAAAAGTCGACAGCTTTTATTTAAATCTTTACAAACTGTCACACGGGTGTTCGTAAAATAGCAGGTACTTACCATAAGTCATACCTAGACACACAGACTAAGCAATAGTGCTAGACTTAAAAAGGCGAAAAACGACTACGCAATGTAAGTATTCTCTAATATTATGTAAACTGCATACCTACGATTACGATGCAAGTATAACAGACATGTCATGTTCGTCAAAAATAACCGCCGCAAAATTCCAAAGCTTAATACCCCATCGATAGCACATGTGGAGCGGCACAAATCGCATTTTTTCGCCACATGCATTACCGCACGATTGTCCATTACGTTACAAAGGTAATACTGGCAGTGTGTCCAACCACAAATAGCTGGCATTAGGTGCGCATGAGGCTAAGCACGCGATCTATCTCGTAAACGGCGCGTGCGCGATGCGACGGCAAGCACGCGTGTTTTTTTCTTACTTGTCGCTCAGTGCATTCCTTTCTTCTCATCCTACTTAGAAAGAGATGCAAAACGTCATACCTTCGACTTGATCGCTTTAAGAACCGAATGTGTCGAGGTATGCGGTTTTAACATCACATTTGCGGCATAGAGGATAATGGTCAGAAGTCCTGTCGTATTGGCAAGGAAATGATGTGTATGGAGTGAGCTTGTCTGGATTACGTGATACATTCAAATTTAAAGGTGAGGTCTGATACGCCTGTTCCGCATCAGTCTACTTAATTTGACTAGCACCAAAGTGAAGTCAGTTTTTGCATTGTCAGAAGTTATCGCGTTATGAAACCAGACTGTTCGGTCTTTAATTAAGTATTTTTGTAAAATGATTTGTTTTTCCTTTGCATCGAACTTTGTAAACAAAGTGCCCCATTGTATTTGTACACAGGACACTGCCGATCGTTATTAGACTTTATTTTTCCAATCAAATTTCTAATGACTTTAAAGTACCTAGTCATAGCTTTATATTAAGCTTATTAAGTTTGAAAAAGAACATAAAATGTGCAGCGTTGAAAGACGCGTCGACTTTCAGCAACCTTAATTTATACAAGTCTATTGTACCCAACACTGTATAATCCAGCAAAGAAAAAACAAGTCTTTTCATAAAGCACCGCAACATACTACGTTAGGTAGTAATAGATATTTGATTAACAAGTGTGATAAATCATAGTTTTAGTCATGTACTTGACGCATAAGTTGTTAGCTGTTATTTTTTCAATTTAGTTTTTGTCCGTACTTTGATTAAATATTCATTTGAAGTGGACTCTTGGCTAAGAGATTGATTATTGTTTAAGTCACCACCAACAAAGAGTGAAGAAGACATTAAGTAGATGCCCATTGAAGTAGTATTAATTGCTTATTGAAAAAATACACGCGTTCTAATCAGCATTGGCGCTTTCAAATGTTAATGGAAATATAATTTTATGATAATTTAGTCTTGAATGTGGATCGCGGTAAATGTTCAAAATCCTTGAAATCATTATGACCAATTCGCAAGATTAGACACGTTTTGATGACGCCCGAGTAGTTACCGGTCCGTTGCAGACATGAGCGAAGCTCTGCGTGTGTGTCGGTCGTATCGAAACAGACAATTCGAAATCCTAATAAAGAAGGTACGAAATTACTGTCTAGCAGTTATCGCTCAAGCGCGGGAGTGTATTGGCGTGGTGTGATTACACTTCGGACCGTCGCCTCGTCGAGAGCTGCAATCACTGCCGCATCACTCTGCTATACGACAGATACGGAATTGCAGCAAATTGCAACTAAATCCGCCATTTACGCACACGAATGCCACATGTCAGCCGCATTACCTCTGATTGTGGCAATAGTATAAAATTGTCGCACGGCTTTCTCTTTTTAAAAATCACGATCATGCGTGATTTTGCGATTTCAACGGTTTAAAACAGTTCCAATGCAACGGTGGTACTTTCTCAGCAGGCGGCTACTCGCCCACAGTTTATGGCTTGTTTCTAATTTCAAAAATAGCCGTGATAAAGAAAATACTACAATGTGTGAAATTTTATAAATCTAAGTGTTTGTCGATATTTCTATAGAGTTCAGTAATGGTGCATTCCTTTTCTAATGGTTTTTGATTAATGAAATTTATGTTCATTGTATGTAGCGCAGTGCTGTCACGTCTTTGACCAATCTGTGTCATTGTTCACGCGTGTTCCATGCAATTAAATTCTTTCGTGTACGTGAAAAAAGTTTGCAATAAAAAAACCAGCGCTATTTTGAAGCAATCTCTTATTAATTTCGGATTGTAACTGTAGGTAAACTAAATTACAATGACCACAAATGAATGGACTAGCAGTCATTAAATATGTATTTATAATTACGATACAATAGATTAGTGATAGTCGCAACGCAACATAGAAGGCGCGATAGCGGCCATTGTGCGGCATTCGGGTTTCCCTACTTAATTAAGATGTCGATGTCGGCCATAGGCGGTGCTGTCTTATTTCTTAGATGCGCGGTGATATTTTTATTGTTGAGCTGTCCGATCGCTCTCTTAGTAATGTTTGACAATAATAAAACTGTTTGCCGGTTCACCCCGGACCATGACCCGCGTAAACCCGTGACTAATTACGAGTAAATTTGTATCGGTAGAATGTCTTTACATAAGATTATTCTCACAGCGCTTAATTAAGTGACATATTCAGGACGATAAAAATGTAGGTTGGTCACTTTCTTTCTAAAATATTCGCGATTTGAAATGCATTATGCATGAATAGCAAACAAGGTCGGTATAGATTTTGTAGTAAAAGTAAATAGTTAAGTTTTAAATAGACAGCTAGACAGCTTTCCATTAAACACCATAGATCACCATACTCGTTTCCATATCGAGACCACATAGAAACTGAGTGGACGGTTGAGTACTAATACAGATTTGCAGGTTAAGCAGCTTAGAAGATGAATGAAAGTGCTAACAAAACAACATGTAACAAAAAGATGTTAGCGTGGCTAAGTTTTTAAACTACTGTGGTTATTTATTCGATACGTAATATCAGTAGGTAATATGTGAGTAGCATTTAATTTGGTTTTAAAGTAATTATTGTTTACTTGTTATTTACTCATTTTCTTCCTATGAATTAGTCAGCGCAGTATCTGTAATAATTATAATAGTTAACCCGCATTCAGAGACGTGAATCAAAACGTAACGAACTCTTAATATTTCAAAAATTACAAATTTATCCTAATAAGACAGAAGTTTCAACGGTTGCGTTGAAAATTTTAACATACGATGTTTTCGTAGTAAATAACGGTCGTTAGGCTATTATGCAACGGCCTAGGACGTATTGTGTCGATCTTCGGTGGAAATTGTGCAATTTTTTTAGTGTAAAAAGTATTCTGTGTTTGTCTCCGGGGCACGGTCTATCTCTATATGAAAAGTTTTACCTAAGTCTGTGCAACCATTTTCCTGTGATAGAGGCACAGAAAAATAAAATATCTATCAAATCAACTAACTTAATACTAAGCTATTACACTAAACGGGACTTATCCAAACAAACAATATTTACCTCAACGTTTCGCCTGAGAGATATCTCTCTCTTGCAACTTTTACCCAACCACCACGGCTGCTTTTACCACGGTCGCTGAAATGTGGCCGAAACGTCGAGGTAAATATTGTTTGCGTGATAAGTCCCGTTTAGTGTAATAGTTATGAGTGAAATCACAAAAGTTTAAAACAGTATATCTCACTAAGTTCAAAATTCACAGATGAGCTGAAACACTAATATATAAGCAATGGTGCCCCTTTTCTCCCATAAAGTTTTAAGTCATAATGTATCATATCATTAGTCATAATCAACGTTAGTCATACAGTGATTTATTTCTGAAACGGTATTTTTTTCAGGGCTTTTTTAAATGCCATCTTATAGAATGCAGTAGGTTAGGTTAGGTTTGTTTTATGAAAATACCGAAAAATAAATTGTTTCAGAAATAAATCACTGTAGGACTAACGTTGATTATGACTAATGATACATTATGACTTAAAATTTTATGGGAGTCATTATAGACCCATATAAGCAAACACAAACCTAAGTATACCTACTTTGTATTGGCAGGTGTCTGTATATCTCTTTAGGTATAAAAGACCAACTAGGCATGTGCCGTAATTGTGGTCAATTTATTCCCCATCATGGCCACCCATCACAAAAACCCATTAACACCTACTAAAGCTATGGGGTACTCCGTTTTATTCGACTTTAAAATCGCTTTCTGTGCGGTTGATCCAAAAAACGAGAAGCTTGTAGATCAAAGAGTTCAAAGTAAAAAGTTGACGTCGAAATTGTTGCCGAGCGAGCAACGGCGATTGTCGGGCGACATCGACAGCATAGGCTTTTTGCTCGCGGCAAAAAATTGCCCGCGCAAAGTTGCAAACGCAACCGATAATGAATGCACTATTGTGTGTTCAATACTATGCATTAACTCAATGAGGTACCGTTGGAAATACAGTCTGTTTAACACAGTTTTTTTCACGATTGAGACATTATGATCTTGTTACCGACTATTCTATGCGAGATAATTCTACGCGAAATCGGCATTTGTTAACTCGATCATCAATCTTTAGTAGTTGATCTTAGATAATTTTATTTTTTTCGGAATGGATACATTCAATCACTGGAAGCGAAAAGTTGAATGAAATAGAATGTTTAGACATTTTTATAGCTTTTTATCGGCAGTCTGATCTCTTGAATTCACTACAATTACCCATATTACCCATAGTACCCATACTACATTTGCTCTCTATATTTATTTTGTACCTACGTTGGTGATGCTGATGAGTATTAGGTAGTACTTTTTTATTGCATTCGTAAGACTAGCGAAAGTTTTTGAATAAAAATGTATTAAAATAAATATTTAGATAATGATACAGTTTATTTGCTACTGTCTGTTTTTTTTTTAATGAGTCGCCAGAGGGGCCAAAGACGCGAAGTCTTTGCTGTTTTTTACTTTAAGGATTGGTAGGGTGACTTGTGCTCGGGAAAAATCCCTTCGGACGAACTGGGAATGGAGGGCCCAGACAGTGTCCGACTTGCACGGACTAAAAAATCCGGTCACAAGTCCCCTTCTCTATTGGTTATCAAAACAAAAAACGTGTGCTTAAATTGCTACTGTCTGTTGCCCGCAGCTTCGCCTGCATCCTGCGCGATCTCCGTATTTTCCCGGCTTTACGAATAGCCTAAGTACCTATGTTAAACAGGGCTAGTTTAACTTACTTTTGTATAGCTCATTTAAGTGCCCCACTGACAGCCAACCCAACACAACTGCAGCAATGGCCTCCTTTTTTGCAGTCGTCTCTACTTTTAGTAATGTCTCATTAGTCTCTGATCAGTTTACTGTTGATAAAAAATGTTTTTGAATTGATACAGCAGTTCCAGAGATTACCACTCTACCATATAAAGGAATACACAAACCAATTTTACCTCTTTATTGTATCTACCTGGGTTATTATTCGAGCGTTTGTTCCGAATCACTTTCGTGGATGCATTTTTGTAGAAATGCCAGAAGATTCTGACATAGTTCTCGTACCAGTTAGCTGATAAGAGGTACTGGACCTGTAGTAAATAATTAAAAATACCATCGAAATCTATATAGGCAATTCGTAAAAAAAATGACCACAAAATGATCCAGCTATTAGTTTAGATCATAGGTTCTCAATCCCCTCGTTATATGAGAGTTAATTACAACAATTTTATACGTCTATCTTTTAATAATCACAAATTAAAAAATATTTGGACACGCTTCCGCCCCTAGGAAAAGCTCCAGCGCCCACTAGCGGGCGGTACCACCCCCGTTGGGAACCTATGCTTTAGATATTTAGTACAACCAACTTTTTAACTACAAACTTATTAGCTTACTCTCTCGCTGCCGCATCTCGCACAGTAACGCTTAAATCAATCAATTATTTATTACATTAGTAACCCAGACTTAGAATAGCTAGATAAAAATGCTTTATTAAAATATACAAATAGGTAGTCACCATGACGCATCATTCTGAATCAAGATGGGAGTCTAAAGATGATTGTATTGATAAAATCCTACGGGACATTTGACCCACATAAACGCAGAAATCTCAATGGTCAATAGAGGAAGAGCTTTTTTAAAAATAGTAATGAGTATAATTTAAAAATAAGTATTCTTTATTCCCTACAATGTACAACCAGAAATTTAACCTTAATCAAAACTAACGTTGACTAAAATAAGAACTGATGTCTTAAACTAAATCTAAGAAAGGCCCTAGAATTGTGCCCAAAAGGCTGGCAACGTTCCTTCGTTAAATCGTGACGACAATTCATTGAGAGAGATAGTTGTCAACCCTTTGGTAACCATTTGTGTTTATTAGTCTGAAATATAGATACAACCTGGAGTTCTTCAAGGCCAGAGTGAAAAGGCTGTTGTTGAATCAGTGAGTTGCACTTTTAACCTCATCTGGAATTTCCCACAGGTGAGATATCATTGCTGATCAGTTTATTGAAAAAAAGTCTAGAGCTCGCTTATCACGTATGTCAGCAATTGCTGCCGGCAGTTGCCGGTCTTAGGCTGGGGACTAGACGCCAGCGGGGAGCGAGGTGGGCAGCGGGGCGGGCAGCGGAGCGGCAAGCGTTTTCACTATGCATTGATTGCGCAGCCAAGTCGCTCTCCGTAGAATGGTTACCTAGCAGCACACGCAATAAACAGGTAAAACGCTCTCCGCGCCTCTGCCCGCCTCGCTACCCGCTAGTGTCTAGTCTGCAGCCTTAGAAGTAAGGTGGGCAGTGATTTGCGATGGAGAAACAGCGAATCTAAATAGGGAAATCTCACGCAATGTAGAGAAGATCTATTAATTTAATTCTATCATTGACTGTAAGTAGGGTGGACACCCAATGTCCAATAAATAATCGTCTAATTTATTTTTTATCTTTTTTAGTCGAATCATTTGAATAAATACTGAAAATCACATCGGAATAAGTACCGTGTTCTATTTGAAATCCATAGGTAACAATAATTTGAGATGATTTTGTTTTGTTGTTGCTCTTTCTACTTCTTCTGGCTACTCCTGAGGACTCTACACACCGTAATCCCCCAGAAATAATCCATGGCTTTGGAGTGTGAAGCGATTTAGGCAGCCGTATTTTCGGCGACTTTAGTTATAGAGCCCGTTACGCCCAGTAGACAATATAACAATTCAATTTATTATTTTGTTTATTTCTTACATTTTGAACGGAGTAATCTCGTAATTAGAATTTGCCACAATACCTACGTAAAAAGTGGAAGCCGTAGTGGCCTAGTGGTTTGACCTACTGACTCTCAAGCAGAGAGTCGTGGGTTTGAATCCGGGCTTGCATTTCTGAGTTTTTCGGCATTTATGTGCCTAAATTGCGTAATTCAATAGTGTGTGTGAAGTTCCCAATCCGCAATGGGCCCGCGCGGGAACTACGGCCCAAGCCCTTTAATTCTGAGAGAGACATATAATAGACTGGGATGATGATGATGAGAAGTCAGACGAAATCATCTCTTACGTAGTAACTATCACATTTCTACTGGTCTCTAATTCAACCATAGGTATATATGAAATGACTTAAAGTGGTTATTCCAAATTCGTAAAATACTTGAAGGGTCCACGGAAAGAACATGTCTAGTCACTTTTTTGAAAATTGATATTTTAATCTCAAAATGTTAGAGCTCGCACAGCACTATAACTTACCATTATATTAAATAGGGATATCTGAAAATAATATATATTTTTTTCACTTTTAAAGAAATGGTTACCATAGTAATTGTTCGTGATGACTAACTTTCAAACCGCTATAACTCAAAAAGTTGTTTAGGTGACTAGACATGTTCTTTCCGTGGACCCTTCACTTGGTTCAGTTAGAGCTCCGACAATTTTTATCACGAAACGCTTGAAGGTGATAACAATTTTGTATGAGAAATATTTGTACCTATTAGCTTTTTCGTCTGTTTTCCGCTCTTTGTCATGCTTTGAGCACAAGATAAAGTATATTTCCCATTGAAATTCAACGGCCTGCTAGCCAATTAGCCGTGAATGGTTTTGGTTCGACACCTCGTTTGTTCGAGAACAAGCTTGTGTCTGTTTAAATGTGCCTTTGTTGACTTGTAAGGACCTAGCCTAAGGATTGGAGGGTTACGTCTGTTAACTGGAAGTGCAAGATAGTTTTAGATTGTGAATGTTTTAATTATTTACATTTGTGGTCCATATATGTTTAGTTTTTGCGTGGGGACTACCGCCCAAGCTCTCTCATTCTGAGAGGAGGCCTGCGTCCTGCTGCAGTGGGACGTATTTAGGCTAGGATGATGATGATGGATGATGAAGTTAAAAAATAAAAAAAATATTTATTGTACAATCAACATGAAACTAGTTACAATGTTCAATAATTAAAGATTAAGTTTGTACAGAGAAGTCACAAGAGTTGTCAAATATTCCGACCCCCTAAACTAGGTAAACACCTGTGTCTTGGGGGACTAATTTTGAGTATCTCCGACTTCGGCGATCTACGTACAACTTTTACAGTGATAATGATCAAGAGACTCAATCGTGTAACTTTAGGCGCTAAATTTTGCGTTAAAAAAAGAAAAATCTAAAAAATGTGAAACTTGTGACTAAGGAGTTGCTTGCTAAACTTGATCTACGAGTATACTCGTATGTGTGTCTATTTTTGATAAACAAAAATAAATGACTAAATGCGATGGTAAGCGCAAAACTCGAGAATAGCCGGACCATTTTTTTTTTCAATATTCATTGAAGCCCGGGGAAGGTTCAACAACGAAAAACAAGTAGAAAAATAGCACAATTCTTGTGGCATAGGAATATCGAAATCTTCGCAGACGAAATCGCGGAAACACCTTATTATTATGTAAACGAATATACAAATTTAATTTACCTTTTTGGAGAGACGAATTATATATTAAAATTGCGTTAAATTTAGTAACTAGCTACCTATTTCTGAAAATAAACTTACTTAAGCAGTTTTTTTATTGAATCAATACTTGATACGTTTTGATTACTCGTAATCAAAACGTATTAAGTGTTGATTCTAATCAGAATCAGAATCCGAACTTAGAAGTGTTAATTTCTCCTGTCTGTTTTCGCCACCTATTTGTTTTCGTGCCTATCTAAATAGTTGTCTGGAAGAGATAGCTTTTAGGCGATAAGACCAGCCTATTGTTTACCATGTTTTACTTTTTAACACGCTTTTATTAGGTCGACGTGTATGTAACTAAGTATGTAATGGAAACTTCGAACATGATTTTGACCCACTTCCCGGTTTCCGATTGAGCTGAAATTTTGCACGTATGTGTAAATTGGATGACAATGCAATATTATGGTAACATGGAGCTGATTTGATAATGGAGCTGGATGGTGGCCATAGGAACTATGTAATAAAATGACACAACCCCGTCGAGTTTGGGCTCGTTTGATTCGTCTTGACGAGCACTTTGATCCCAGATGGTAACCAGGGTCTGATGATGGAGCTGGAAGATGGCCAAAGGCACTCCACAATAAAACGACACAACCCCATTGTTTTTTGTTTTTACGTGCATTTATAAAAGCGTGTTTTTCTAGTGTTTTTTAAACTATTAATTTATTCATTTTATTAATTCATTGTCTATTTGTGGTGTTCAATAAATAATTGTAATGAGGTATGGAATAGCAGCTGGAATTGATTGGAATGAAACAAAAATCTACTTTAGTATGTAACTACGAACAATCCGTCCATTGCATAAAATGCGTTAATTATAATTATAATGTGTATAGTACGAAGCATTGCTGTGTATTTATTTAGTCTGAATGTTTTTTGTACAATTATACCAGCGTAGCCCGCAGGCAGAGCTACAAAATTTAACTACCGAATTACTGAACAAGCGTTTATACAAATGATTACTAATAAGTTGTGAACGCATCATTATGAGGAATGATTTGATACAAATTTAATCATTGAATGATTTAAATGATTTTAATGAAGTGACAGTAGCGCGTGCCGTTTAATTTAACGTTTAGTTAAATTAAATAATCATTCTGTTTGGACATAGTTACGTTAATACATCCTCGTGCTCGTTTGTGGATTGATCACGTGTGCCTGATTAATAACAACAAGCATTTTTATTTCATTAAGAACGACTTTCAGGTCTAGTTTCAGGCAATTCTCTTCAGTACATTTCGACGATGTAACAAAAAATATATTATAGGTAGTTTCGGTAATTCAATTAACTGATAATTGTACTTATATACATTTACTAGCCTTAACAGGGGCTTAAAATTATTAATTTAAATCTTAAATAGTTAAATTGTTATTGTCAATGAGAAGATCTCGTCATGGCCACAAGCACGGTCAAAGCAAGGAGAAATCGATGATACATTATTATTATTATACTAACTCATAGTTATAAAATGCCAGCCAACCAGAGACGAGCGGAAAAATGACAGATTTCAAAAAGACTGAGCGCGGAATTAAATTAAAAATTACCAATAATACTTTCTGTGTCATTGCAGCGAGCGATACTTATCTTGATCTTTACACTTATGTGTACCTATACATAATCCCACATAGTAGCACGGGATATATTAAAATACACTGTCGATCAAAAATAACGGAATACACCACTTCCAAAGATGTAAGAAAAGTGACCCTTTATTTTTGCTCGACAGTGTGGAAGTAGAGAGATGAACGAGGACGAACGAATTATAGATTGATAGCGGCACTTGATCGCCGGAAGCGTTCTCGATATACAAACCATTTGCCATTCTGCGATACATTTATCTCAGGCCTTAAACTAAGAAATTCGAATTTCGAAGTTCGGTATCGTGCCGTTCCTTTCGCACCAATAGTATTAAACAGAAGAGTGAAAGAGACGGCACGATACCGAACTTCGAATTAGTGTTGCAGAACTATCGATAGTTTGACTATCGATCGTTGACCTCGAAAACTATTCAGGATATCAATATTACTATCGATAGTGTCGTCACATGTCAATACTATCGATACTATCGATAGTTTTATGTCCAATACAATCGATAGTGTCTATAGTTTTGTACAATCGATAGTACAAAACTATCGACACTATCGATAGTATCGATTGTTTTCGGTCATTATTGCCTGATTTTGCAATACTATCGATACTATCGATTGTATTGGACATAAAACTATTGATAGTAACGATAGTATTGCCATTATCAATAGTATTGCTTATAAATCACTATCGATACTATCGATAGTATTGACACGTGGCGATACTATCGATAAACTATCGACACTATTGGTTTTATCTTAACTATCGATAGACTATCGATAGTCTATCGATATTGGACTATCAATAGGCAACACTACTTCGAATTTTGTAGGAGGCCCCCAAAGGCGGATAGGCGCAATGTCACGTCGCAGTGCGTGTGGAATCTAAAGCAATATGGATGTTTCCTAGGTAAAAAAATAATAATTCTTATTAGTCCGTATTTTACATTATCATAAAATATTAGACACGTAATTTTTCTTTTGACAATTAAACAAAAAATGACGAAGATATGGCGCGTTGAAGTTCCGCGTGACGAGGCGTGACGTCACTTGTTCCTAAAACGCTCATACAAAGTGTAGGAACAAGTGACGTCACGCGAAACTTCAACGAGCCATATCTTCGTAATTTTTTGTTTAATTGACAAAATAAAAAATACGTCTCCAATATTTTTTGATAATCTAGAAGACTGACTAGTTAGGAAAGTAGCCAATTACGAGTGCCGTATTCGACAGCGCCTGAGCTGTATCGCGGCTACGCGAAAGTGAGATACTGGGTCGGACGTTAGGGATCATCATCATCATCCCAGCCTATATACGGCCCACTGCAAAGCGTGCCTCCTCTCGGTATGAGAGGACTTGGAACGTAGTTCCCACGCGATAACCTTCGTTGGAGTCCTTAAATTTGTCGTGCAAGTAGATAATTATAACAGCTAAAAACTCCATTGCCGGTTGTATTAACAATTAGTTATTCAAATAAAAGAAAAATGACATACCTAATACATATTATATTTATTATTTTTATATTTTGTATCAGGATTAAAATTTCGTCTGGTGTAGATGGTGTTGGGTTCACTTAAATCCTAGGAACTATGGCTCTTTAAAGATAATAATTAAGTAAATTAATTAGGTAAGTTTTCAACGTTTGTTTGTGAGTGGTCTCTAAATCTACAATGCAATACAAATATTATTTATTGAACACCAAAAACAGTACAGCGACATCTACTAAACCGATTAAAAGAAAAAACTAACAGAAAGCAACAATATTCCAGATTAACGTAAGCTACTTTAATCACGAGAAAGTGCAAAATTCCTATGAAATGCACACGAAGCTACAATTTTATGCCTAGTGGTTTGACCTATGGCCTCTCAAACAGAAGGTCGTGTGTTCAAAGCCGGACTCGCACCTCTGAGTTTTTCGGAATTTATGTGTAAAATCGCATTTCAAATTTACCACGAGCTTTTACGGTGAAGGAAAACATCGTGAGGAAACCTGCACACACCTAAGTAGAAATTCAATGATGTGTTGATTCAATATATTCGTTCCTAATCTGCACTGGGCCCGCGTGGGAACTACGGCGCAAGCCCTCTCATTCTGAGAGGAGGCCTGTGCGCTGCAGTGGAAAGTATATACGCTGATATGACGATAATGATGCATTGCGCATAACAGTGAGTTCGCTTGGATATAATTTAGACGATGTAGAATAAATACCTACGTGATTTTACCTTCGGAGAGATAGACTCACGCGCATCCGTTACAAATGAATTACAGCTAAAATCGACACGTAGGGGAGATAGGGGAGCATTGGGCACTTTTTTACTTAAGTCGTAATAAAAATGCTATTTTTTAACAAAATCAACTTTTTACTTCTTATTATAGTAACACATATATTTGGCTTCAATTATCACGAAGAACACTTGTACAATTATAATCAGTCTCAAAATTGCAAGAGTTTTTCTAAACACTGTCAAAAGTATCCAAACCTCCCAATGGTCGGGTGGTTTGGGCACTGTATTAAATACGCCACTTAATGATAAATTACTTGAATATTAAATAATTAAATAATCGAGACTAAGGGGGTGTTTCACCACCTTATTGTCAAACTGCTGGTTACGTAACCAATGAATAAACTAAGTACTGGACAAATCTGTCAGCTAGTGTTTTTTCAGTTTCACCACTCCGATCCTGTGTAAACTAAGTACCACTTAACTAATCGTGGGTTTAACAAAAAGTCGGAATGGCAACGTCGCATTTCACGACCACGCGTTCCTGTTCGCACACTTTCGTTCAAAGAGTCACTCATTATTAAAGCAAAAGAAATGGTTAACTATATAATTTTTGAATACGTCTATTTTTTTTTTGCATAAACAAATATGTAACATTATAATTGATCCAAAAACGGTATTTATTTACGATACTTTGTTAACAATAACAAAGAAAAATAAAATCACGTAAAACGAATCGAAAAGTGGCGCCAAACCATTTGACAGATAAACTTTTTTTTTAATGGCGATATACAAGTTCAGGTAGAACAAACGAATGAGCCACTGAAAAAGTCTGTACCTAATTAAAAAATATTACGAAATTTTGGATTTATTTTTACATACTAAAAGTGTACCTACATTTGTTTATTCAAATCTTGATATTTAAATTATTTTATGCAATTTAGCATGACTTCTTTCTTTAAAAAATAAATAATACTTTGATTTATTTTTTGAAATCGGCTGAGGGGCTCTCCAACCATGGCCACAAAAAAATAAACTTAACTAATTAAAAAGTTATGTGACGGATAAAAATGCTAAATGCCACCTGATCTGATGGTCACATTAAGAAACAGTTTGTCCGTCACTTAGCGCTAATCGAGACTGGTGAAACAGAAATTTTAATTCCATCTGTCAAATAAGGTTATGATTAAGCTAATCCGAACTTTAAGAAAAGCGGTGAAACAGCCCCTAAAAGTTTCTTCTCTGGCCCTTCAGCATTGGCTGGGGTAAGGGTCTGCCGAGCTCCGCATGATCCCTTTAAGACACTGGGGCGTCCAGCCGTCCGGGGGACACTCCTCGTCCCTCCGTATTATTATAGCAGAAAAACTATCGGTGGAAGCGGAAATGAAAAGAGGTTAGCGCTAGGAGACAAGCGCAAAAAAGCACACAGCATGCCAAAAAACCACCAGGCATAAAGGGTAGCCCCACCCAAAAGATGGCATCCAAAGCCACACAATGGGTCCAAAAGATCTCCGACCCACCCTTCCATCGCAGGGCAAAAGAAAGGAAGCCCGTAGTTATAGATAAATGCATATGACAGGAAATCCCACCAACCCAACCAATAGCATTAAGTAATTGTACAGAAACGGGCGAGGGTCGGTCAAGGAAGTAACCAACGGGTAAAAACATAAAAGACCGACCTAAGCACCCCCAGTGCCCAGCGGGAGAATGCATGCTCCTCTCCCGGCCTTCCAGCAAATGGCTGAGGCAGGACACTGTGGGTAGATTAAGTCCCCACCCTACCCCTCCCCTCCTCAAAATTTAAAGCACACGTTTATGTTTTGATAACCAATAGAGAAGGGGACTTGTGACCGGGTTTTTTAGTCCGTGCAAGTCGGACACTGTCTGGGCCCTCCATTCCCAGTTCGTCCGAAGGGATTTTTCCCGAGCACAAGTCACCCTTCCAATCCTTAAAGTAAAAAACAGCAAAGACTTCGCGTCTTTGGCCCCTCTGGCGACTCATTAAAAAAAAAAGAATATTAAATAATGTAACTATAAAAACTTGCAATAAAATCGACAAACAATTAACTGTTTTAAACTATAAGTACTCAAATACTAAAGATTGAGTACTCAATACTCATTATACTTACTTCAGTAATAAAATTTATCTAATATTCGGTATAACCCAGATGGTCTTATCAAAAGTATACTTAGAGCTACCACGCTTGACCCATATTTTTGGGTTTGGCAATTTGGTGTTGATGTCTTTCAATGGGACACTTGATATATCTTCGATCTCTGGATACATAAATGTATTACGTATCTTACTCATACGCATAAATTTAATAGTTGCCATAGAGTGACGAACTTCTTCAATTTGGCCAACATAGTGATAGACAGTTTTTTTAGAGTCAAATTTCACTAGAACATAATCTTTGGTCTTAAAACCAATACAACAACCGAAACAAACAATAGTGGCGGGAGCATTGGGCATGCCCAAACCTCCCTCTAAAATTAGTGCTCAATGCTCCCCACCCCCTCTTTACACAAATAAATTCAAATATGTTTTTTTTAGTCTAATGTTTTGCCTTAATTTATACGTTAATATTAGCATTCGCAAACACATAACTAGATGACAATACAGAAACTTACACCTTTTCGTAGATCACGTTGTTATTTCCTTCGAAATCACATCAAAATACTTACTTTTGCATGCACGAAACGGTCGACGGCATGTGACACTGAGAACTAATCAAAATGGCAGATGATATTAGCCTGAGCAGTGTTGGTGGTTACTAAGCTAGCCTACCACAGTATACAAATTAAGTAGCTTCCATACGACCCGCCTTACAAGGTGGTGCCCGAACATCCCGACTGTCCAATGCTCCCCTACCTCCCCTAATCGAAACGTATCTTTATCATTTCAATTGATTCAGGACATTGACATTCGCGTCAAAAGGAGGATGACCAATAAGGACAAGCCATACGCCACCGGATAGCTTATTCTAAGTTCCAAAACTTTTACTATGGCTAGTATGGATGACTAACACCTATGGATGATGTGCCTAAATGTGTCATTTATCCGAAATAAATATTTTTGAATTGAATTTGAATTTGATACTTGTACATATTTTTGATTTTCGACTATTTAATGATCACAGCTTACGACAATTTTAATGGTGCCATTAAAATAGCGTCTAAAAGATACGTCGATAAAGTTTACAAAGTAGAAGATTATTTAACATAAATTAACAGCCTCTCGAGTGCCTGTTTTATGCTAAGATAATTTCTCTAATATACGTTTTAAATTTACTTTAACTGTCACTGTTTGAAAACCATGAATACTTGTTAGCTAAGTTTTATCCTTACTTAGTCGATCCATTGTGTTCTCCCAATCGATGCATCCAAAAGCATTCAAGTAGGTTCCTATCGTATCGGGCAGTTACAAAATAATGCGATTGACTTTGCTTGCACATTTTTGTACCAGTAGCGCTGGCCCATGTACGTCAAACTTCATACAAATATGACACAACCATGCGAGCAACTTGCACAAAAATGTGCAAGCTACTGGCATGGGTATTGCAGGCCTAATAGATTTAATCCTTGGACTTGTCCGTCACAAGTTAGTAAGAGTTAGTACAAAATACGTGGATCGCTCCCGCTTGTCGAGTTTTATGGGTTCAGATAAAAATCAGAGACCGTCAAGAGCAAAAAGCCCTGTTTAAAAACCTGGTTCCGCCTTCATACTAAAAACGACTAGCCACGTACGACTACCCGTGCCGCTATAACTTTTTGAGCGTTTACAATATCTGCGTAATAGATTTAACATAAACCACCGCAATCTTATCGTGAGCTCGTACAGATGTATACAATCCTTACAATAACTAAGCATTATCGCCCACCGCGAACGAGAGCACTGCTTCACAAATCACAAAGTCTGCGTAAATAATGTTCAGGTAACCATTGTACCTGCGAACCAAAATGCAAAGTACATACAAGTATATCGTTAGACGTAATAGTCCGAGAGCTGATGGACATTTTTTAAGTAGGTATTTAAGGGCACTCTGAAAACTTATCTCATGCTTCCCCTATGATATCCAAGTATTGAAATACTTGGATATCATAGAGGAAGCAAACAGACCTGGCTGACAGGTGGCGGGCGAGGGCTAAATCAACCCTCATATTTTAATAGATACCAATTGTTTTTTGAAAAAAGGTCATTGTGGCATTTCGAAAATTTGACGTTTAAAGAATGAGAAAATAAATAAGCTAGATCATTTAATCTGGACTTAAACTTTGCCAGATGTTTGTATAGGTACCTAAAACAATTTTGGAAAAAAATAAATGTTTTCGAGGTACGATGAAATTTTAAGAGAACATTATTTATAATTAAAAATAAATATTTCAAATAAAATACAGATGATTTCGGATGGACAAACGATCTTCCAATTCGAAAAAAAATGAGAGTTTATTTAGCCCCGCTACCCGTCAGCCAGGTCTGTGGTTCTGTGCTTGGGTATTATAATGAGAAGCATTAGACAAGTTTTCAGGGTGCCTCAAATACCTCCCCCAAAAATGTAAATCAGCTCTCCTTCTATAAGCTAGCCTCGCCAGTTCCGGGATAATATTGAGTTCTTTATAGCATTAACAAAAAATACTAAAACCCTCAGGTCACCGGGGCACGCTCGTTACAGCTCCGTTCGCGGCTAACGATGGTCATTGTCCAGTCCAGTACAATTTTGACAAAACTCACACCACTAACGTTAGCCAGTCCAGGCAAAAAACCTGTAGCGTTCAAAGTTTACCGAGAAATCGTAACTTAGACGCGTGAGCTTAAAATCAACTTGCGAGTCATGCGTTGTGAACATAAAATAGGTACTTACTAACTTACTATGTCACGAAAAGCGTAGAAAGGGATCGCAGACACGTTGTTTTACATCCTAAAGCATATTATAGTTGTTGTAAGTAGGTGTACTTAATACATGTTTAATTTTAAAATGGGTAAGTATAAACATTGAATTGAACTGCGGATAACTTTTTGCGATGATTTATTCGGTCAATTTTTATAAGTACTTACCTAGTTATAAAATAAAATGGAAATATTTGTGCTGCATGTAATTTTAACACTTCTGGGTCATCAACCCAAGAAGGGTTGAAGTCATATCATAAACGCTGTTTAGCTATTAAATTGAATTGATAACCGGGAATCGGCTTTGGTTTACTTTATTCATGTTTCAAAATAATTTTAGCGCAAGCTTCTACCAACCTTAATCAGAGATTTTGCAAAATAAAACTTTAATTCCTTCAAATTATAAAGCTTATCTTGAGACGATAAAATGTTCGAGCACGTGTTTTCATCCCAACAAATTTACGGGTTAGGTACATTGATGACATGATAAATATGATAAGTACCTGTTCTGGCTAAAATAGCAGGACTAATAAATAAATCTGTTAGTAAGTATTACTTTTTTTTTCATATCAGATTTCCCCAATTTAAATTTAATTAAGAGCAAAAGGAAAACGTTAACAAGCATAAATACAAGTGTCGATAAACGTGAAATTACGAATAAATGTTGCAAGTTTGTTTAACAGTTGTAAAGTTTTACTTTGAACGCTATACTTAAGAGGACTGGCAACCAACAAAATCAGGAAACCGGGTTTTGCTTCTGACAACAATAAAAAATTAAGGTAAACAAATAATAGTCCAACTAACACTTGGACAGATAGTATTAGTTAGTTGGACTATTATTTGTCATTTCATTAATGAAATAGAGGAAAAACTAATTTGCATGTTACGTTACATTGCGCGGCTGTAAAGCGATCAGGTTTGAAGTTGTCATTGGAGAGCCGTAATGTAAATGCGACTTGCTTGACTTTTCTTGCAGGTTTCATGGGCTTTAAATTTTTGTAGTCTCTCCTCTTAACGATATTCTTTTATTGATTAAGGTTTTACTGCGAGCAAGACGAAAAACTTGTCACGCGACGGGTAATCCACGAACTCATAAAAAGTCTGACACCAATAAAGTAAAATAACAAGATCAGGGCAAAAACGATACAGCGTAATAAATGTCAA
Source organism: Archips crataeganus (assembly GCA_947859365.1). Classification (NCBI taxonomy): domain Eukaryota; kingdom Metazoa; phylum Arthropoda; class Insecta; order Lepidoptera; family Tortricidae; genus Archips; species Archips crataeganus. Next base: position 10,875,777 of record OX402062.1, read on the forward strand.
GTGACGTTCATTTGCAACCGAATTTAGAACGTTTTACCTTTTACGACAACTACCTCAATTGCTGACATTTGCTGATCAGTAAACACGATTGAGATGTCCACTCTCGTTTCGCGTTGAACACAATGATGGTTAATACCCCTTGTATATGTATTGATACGTTACAAGAGTCGTTCTGGGTTTCGACCAACTTCAAACATCAAAAAGCTACATCGTCTTTACATTTTATTGGCTCAAAATTTTATACCTGTTTTAATGGTGATATAAGTTACATGAAGATCCGTTAAATCAGCAACACATGCTGAGCGGAGACCCTTTTTCGGTGACAATTGGTGTCACTACCATAACAAACTTGTTTATTAGGAGAATTAATGTTGTTTTCTTCTGTTTGGTGGTGGTACTCTTGTAACCTTAAATAAAATATCTGTCTTTCTTTCTTTCTTAAATGGTGATTTCAACTATTTCGTTGAAGTCAGTGTTATTCGAACACGATTTTAACATGTTTACCCGACTGCAAGGAAAGGGTTATGTTTTTTATCGATGCTTTAGCACAACTGCTATTTAAGTTAAAGTAGCTAAAGTAGGACATAAGTATAGATGCGTGTGCAATTGCGTCGTGATTTTACAATGACGTCGTCGATAAAACAATTGAAATCTACATTTCAATGCAACTCTGTTTGTTGTTCCACGGCTTTACACCGTCGTTACTATTCGCAACATCTCGCGCCGGCGCGAAATGCTATCGGCGGGTACCAGGCATGGGAACCGCGGTCCGTGGGTCTAACAGCAGCAGATTGACAATTGACGTGCCCCCATTCAAACATACGTCACGATGAGACTGACGTTCACACGGTAACGTCTTTACATGCCTCTATCATCTGACAGAAGTCAATTAAATATTTGATATTCCAATAGATTGTTAGCACAAGCGAAACAGGTGGTTGTGAAGAATGGGAAATTTGTGGTGCGTCAGATGGACGATCGCTTTTATTGAATAAGATTTTTTATTAACGGAAGCACATTTAAATGACGTGCCTACGTCAGTAATAAACAGACGTATGTAATCAATCGAGTTCCAAAAAAAATAATTATTTGTATGAATTCATAGTTTTTAAAATGTTTACGGTTGTCGTCATACTTTGGGCAAGGCAAGTATAACGTAAGTAGATATTGCACCTATTTATTTTTATATTTACTTTGCCTTGCCGATCTAATTTAATCTAGTTAGTAAGTATAACAATGTGTAACGAAGATTCAACTTAATTTTAAAACAATAGGTACTTAATTATACTTACTAGCAATTGTATAAAAGAGCACAATATTTAGCTTGATTGTAGGCAACAGCCTACTGTAATTAATTTATGTGACAAGATTCCAAACACAATACAATGATCGAAATTACTTGAACAAGAGTCTATTAAAGAGACCAATACAGACTGTTTGTACATGTAGCTAATTACTTGACCACATTGACCGCACTCCGGAAATTGATAGTGTATGTGCTTGATATGAGTATAATTTCAATCATTTCTAAGCTACCAAGATTGTATCAATTGATGGAATTAACAAAACTTAGCCAGATCGTAATCGGCATCTAACCAATAGTAATTAGATGTCTGTTCTCTGATTGATTCTAATTACTTCAGACGCAAGAAACTGCGGTTGCTTACGTACAATCAATGTCCGTTTGTAATATGATTGATTGATTGAACAGACCCGTATTGCACGAAAGCGGGTGAACCTTAAACCTGGCCTCATCTGGGTCAGCGAGATGCGGAATTCAATGATATCTTCTTTGTCACAAACTATCACAAAAACTAACAGTCAGGTAGATAGCTACGAGTACATGTCATAAAATGAGGAGCGTAATTATTTTTGATTCATGCTGTGACATGGCAATTAATTATGGACGTCGTTTAGTACTATCGGTCGGTTATTATACGATTTTATAACAAGTAAACGCCAAGAGATGGCACCGGTGTTTTTTACTGCCGCCGCGCGAATTATAATGTCGATAAACTTTATAAGCTATTCAATTTTACTGCAATTTTAATGTCCCAGCTCCAAAACGAAGATGCCCAATAACACATTACCGCGTGCATAATAATTTTGATCCGACAAACAGTATTGGATCCCCATTGACATCGCACCGTGAAAAATCATTAGCCGTTATTCGTAATTACAGATACGTACGCTTATTAACACGTACGAAGGTGCGAATAGCTATAAAAACGAAAGAACTGAATAACAAGCGCGAAGCGATATATTAAAATTCGAAATTTGTAGGTACTTACAAGCAGTCTCGGCACAAGAAATATTTCGAGGTAAGTTAAGTACTCTTGAGTGGAGTGGTTGCCATATACCGTGAGCGCTTGACTTAGGTGATGTGATGACAAACTTCTATAAAAGCCTGTGCTCGAGCCGCTACGCAGACATCCACCGAAATAAAAGAAGTTCACTCGCCTAGACCGTTCATATGTAATGGCGCGTGACAATCTTTGAAGAGCAAACACCGTGTATTTGACGTCCGCTGTTTGATAAATATAAGATTTCCGCGGCTTACTAGACCAAACGCCTATTCTTATTGAGATAAGGAGTTATAAAAACAAATTGTCATATTTCGGTCCAATCGACGCGTGCCCTGACTAAGCGGGCTATTCGCCAACAAACTTGGACACTTAATCGGTTAAATATTGATCTGGAAATATTAATGACGCGTGAGTTTAAGATTTAAGGTAGTTTTAACATGGACCAGAGTACACACACGCATAACTTAATTAGAACAGTGATAGGTATTACCAAAAAAACATGCGTCATCAAAGTTCTTTTCACCTTGTACTTTAAACAAGACAATTATTTGTCTTAGTTAATAAAGTCCCCAGTGATACTAGAGCGGTCAATGATAGGAATTTGCACGGGAGCTCGTTCGAAGTGTTTCGGCCAATATTTGCAAATATTTCCGAGTTGCAGACCGGGCTAACTGTATTAAGCAAACTCTCAAAGCGATCATTAGCCAAGGTTGGCTAGCTCTGTTTGACATTGATTATTATGAGATTACAAACAATACTGGCCAACTATTTAATTAATACATTCCACTGTAGAGTTGTCATCATAATGCGACTAACCTAGAACGCATAAAATCCCATTTAAAGCTGCGTACGGACTGCGCGCACTCGGGTACGCGTACCCGGCTTACGTGTCCTGGAGCGCCATGTCCGTACGCCATGTACGCGTACACTGTACACGTACACATACACTGTACATGTACACGTACACTGTTCGCGTACATGGCGTACGGACATGGCGTTCCAGGACACGCAAGCCCGGGTACGCGTACCCGAGTGCGTGCAGTCCGTACGCAGCTTAAGATGAACAGAAATGAAGTTTGCTTGTGATAATTATTCCTTCCATTTATAACTACTTCAACGTCTCTTTCTGCGGACTTCGATTTCCGCGAGTAACATTTCTCTCAAGAAAAATCTCCCTACTCTTATAATAATGTTTTTAGGCCTAGCAAAAAACTTTTTAACAAAAAAATTAAACCGCCGAAAAAACTGATAAGCAAAAAATAATACCTTTTTTGTTTGACCTTAGTCTTAGTTATAGGTCCACTCCTCCTGGCTAGTGCTGAGGCACCGATTTCAAACTGGTACCTAGACTAAGGTCAAACAAAAAAGGTATTATTTTTTGCTTTTCAGTTTTTTCCGTGGTTTCATTTTTTTGTTAAAAAGTTTTTATTTTATTCTTTTTCCCATCCTTGGGGTAATTTTTTTTCCAAATTTATATAATACCAACTTCAAGGTATACCCTATCCAATAAAAAAGAATTATGAAAATCAGACTACTCTGTAAAAAGTTAGTCAATCATCTCCTGTTTTCCTACCCTTAGGGTAAGAATATTATTTCCAAATTTACATGGGACCAACCTTGGGGTATACGCTTTCCAATAAAAAAAGAATCATCAAAATCCGACTACTCTTTTTTTTTCTATTTTTTTTTTCGAGGCTTTGGTGCACCTGTGTGACTATGCCAGCCTCATTGGGAGACTCAATGATCCGACTACTCTGTAATAAGTTATGCGTGGTCATATAGTACAATCAGTCACTAAACAATCAATCATCCCCTGTTTTTCTACCCTTAGGGTAGGAGTATTATTTCCAAATTTAAATGGGACCACCCTCGGGGTATACGCTTTCCAATAAAAAATAATCATCAAAATCGGACTACCTACCTTTTTGATAAAGTTCACAAGTTATCAATAGTATCAATGAATGATATAAAAGAAAATTATCGTCATCCCAAACATGGCAAACAGGTTTGTTATCTCTTACCGATACCATCAGTCACCCTACCCCTTACCACGAAACGCAGTAGGTACCTACTACGCGAAAACGATACACAAGTCCATGGAGTTTCATTGACCGTTTTAAACAAACATAACACAATTAAAATCGTAGCACTACAACATTCATCCCATCCGTCCTATAATATACCTATACGTCCCACTGCACGGCACAGGCCTCCTCTCAGGATGAGAGGGTTTGAGCCGTAGTTCCCACGCGGGCTCAGTGCGGATTGGAAACTTCACATACACCATTAAATTTCTTCTCAGGTGTATGCAGGTTTCCTCGCGATGTTTCCTTCACCTAAAGCTCATGGTAAATTACAAATGTAATTTCGCAAATAAATTCCGAAAAACTCAGAAGTGCGAGCCCGGACTCGAACCCACGACCCTCTGCTTGAGAGACCATAGGTCAAACCACTAGGCCACCACGGCTTCTACAGCATTAATGATTGTTTTATAATAATACCGGCGCACTTGTGAAGTCTTAAGTGCATCGAGTGTGTACTCAATTAAAAGACGATTACATCGTCACCGGCAATCAGAATCAGCTGGGTGGGCGAGACCTCTGATAAATGAATAGTCATATGCTAATGTTGCCTCTATATCATCCATTAAGTTTTCCCGAGAACTTATTAAGCCGGCATCAGCTTAATGTTGTGTTGATGAACATCGAGTTAGCACGATCCACGGGATTAGGTTTACGGTAGCTGTTAATAGTATTATGATAATGGAGGATTCCTCGTGTAAGGTCATCGATCATCTTCAAGTGCATCCTTTGCGGTAACGATGTTACTTGAGATCCTGGGGATAGAATCTTGCTTAGATCGTAGGAGTAATAGACACTAGGTACAAGAACTACTTAAGGGCCAATAACAAGATTAACTTTTGATATTATGTAAGTTGCATTACAGTAGTTGATGATTTTTTTTAATATGAGAGGGAGGAAAACGATCAAGCACTCATCTGATGGAAAATATCACCACCGCCCATAAATATCAACAAGTCAAAGAGAGTCACCAATATGTTGCGGTTTTAATTATAAGTTTTCGGGTGCTCGGAATTCGAACAAATCTCATGGCTGTACGCGCCGAGTATGCTACCAACTACACCACATCAAGCCAAAACCAAGCCGATGCGGGTTAGTCCTGTCAGGAGAACGCAAAAATTTTCAAGTTTTTAAAAATCTTAGATTTCGTTGAGAGAACGCTCTGCTAATGAAACAAATAATATTTGAAGTATTTAATGCTTTACTATTAGTCGCTCCACAAAATTTAATTACTTAACATACCTATACTCAGCGGCAAATCTAATCGCCCTCCTTCCCTAGAAACATGTATGTAAAGTGGGCTGTTAGATATTCCGCTGAGTTTATTATAAAAGATTAGTACTTTTCGATTAATGACAAAGGGAGTGTAATGAGGTAGAAGATAAATGATAAAGGTACTGTGGTACGTTTAAGGCAGCATGCGATTACAGTGGTCGTAATCGTAACACAGACGCGTAGGTACTCTTAATGAAACAAGTAGTTAATTGCATTTTATCGTATAAGAAGACAGCACATTGTTTATTATCACGTTTATTTTGTACGTATTTATCTACAAGTAGCAGCAGCTGCCTGTCTGCCGTCATACAAAAAAAAGTCTTTTTTTATATCTATTCTTATTTAGGATCAGGATCATTAACATAATAAAATATTAAGTAAAACTTGAACAAATACTAAGTACTGACTGAAGAGCTTGAAACTAAATTAAATCTAAAAAACCGGCCAAGTGCGAGTCGGACTCGCGCACGAAGGGTTCCGTACAATTATCTATAAAAATCACGTTTGTTGTATTGGGAGCCCCTTTAAATATTTTTTATTTTAAAGTCAATATACACCGTGAAATTTTATTGGTTGTTTTCCCGAAACGAGGTGACTGAGTATCGATTGTACAATCAATTTATAATTACTATTTTGACTAGAGTCAAAAATCCAATTGTGAAAAACGATAGTCGAAAATGACCGCAAACCAATAGTAACGCTTCGTTGGTACCTAACCTATCGTACGATCGTACGCTACTTGTACCAACGAAGCGTTACTATTGGTTTGCGGTCATTTTCGACTTTCGTTTTTCACAATTGGATTTTTGACTCTAGTCAAAATAGTAATTATAAATCGATTGTACATTCGAAACTAAATCACCTCGTTTCGGGAAAACAACCACTAAAATTTCACGGTGTATAATTAAAATATTCTGTGAATATTTCAAGCGTCTACCTGTTGCCATTATCAATATCGAGCAAAAACGAGCAAAAAAAATCACGTTTGTTGTATCGGAGCCCCCTTAAATATTTATTTTATTCCATTTTTTAGTATTTGTTGTTATAGCGGAAACCGAAATACATGATCTGTGAAAATTTCAACTCTCTAGCTATCACGGTTCCCGAGATACAGCCTGGTGACAGACGGACAGACAGACAGACGGACCGACAGCGGAGCGTCAGTAATAGGGTTCCCGTTTTTACCCTTTGGGTACGGAACCCTAAAAAGGCCCCCGTGGCATGGTGCCTACAGGCGCCGAGCATTCCGGCATTAAATAGCGATGGCAATTCGTTGAAAGATATGCCAGCCCCTTGGTCGCCAATTGTGTCCACTTTTCAAAAATACGAATTTTTGTGCTTGATTTTTGTCTTGTCTCAAGTACAAGTATTTATCTATAGGTATGAGCAAGTATGAGTACCTAAGTTTATCTGTTATACCTACCTAATACCCATAGTATGTATAAGCTTTGCTTAGTTTGGTACTATATCAATTGGTCTCAATCGTTCCATGACTTCATCATCATCATTTCAGCCGAAAGACGTCCACTGCTGAACTTAGGCCTCCCCCAAGGCTCGCCAAACAGATCGGTGCCGTGCCATCCGCATCCAACGCAATCCCACATTATTTTTATTTTTAAATTAAGTTACAAGATCACAATAGGCAAAAATTACCTGGGATAAATATAATTTTGATGTATGCTTTGTTACGTGAATTTTACTAATGGTCGGTACTTACCTACCTACTATTTATTTATTTATCGAAGGAAAAGTTGTCTCGGAAAATGACCAGCTTTTATTAGAATTAAACACCCAGATACGCACGGAACTTTTACTCCTATTTTGGTTTGGACAACCAATTTAGGCTCGGAATTTTTTACTCAATGAACTGAAACAATTACTTTGCTCACCCGCGACCTTACGATAGTTACGTTTATGCAAGAAATGTGTGTTCATGCAGTTCCTCCACCTCCACCTGTACGAACACACACAAATTACACAAACCCAACCATCACCACCCACCACCAAACTACACTGACGCGTTTCGAACTCAACCAGAGCTCATCCTCAGAGCACCACAACCGTATGCTAAACATACATTTAGTTTAACATTTGGTGGTTTAGCATACGGTTGTGGTGCTCTGAGGATGAGCTCTGGTTGAGTTCGAAACGCGTCAGTGTAGTTAGGTGGTGGTGATGGTTGGGTTTGTGTGATTTGTGTGAGTTCGTACAGTGTGGAGGTAGAGGAACTGCATGAACACACATTTCTTGCATAAACGTAACTATCGTAGGGTCGCGGGTGAGCAAAAGTAATTGTTTCAGTTCATTAATATGGACCTCCGCAAAGTAACGCCTGATTCAATAATTTTTTTACTTAATTTTTGTCTGTACCTATCAAGTAAAAAATTCAAAATATGGAACGCAAGTATTCAGAAAAAATATCACGTTTACCATGTGATCACTTTACGAAGCAAAGCCTCAAAGCTAATAAATAGCTAGACCTCATGAGGAGCAAACGTCAGCCTCATTTTAAACCGGAAAACGCACTATCCCTAGAAATCCATATAATTGCTTTTGAACTAGCAAACCCTACCCATTCATTTATCTTCATAAGACGAACTGGAAGCCACAACCAAATAATACACATTTAACCAGTCTGACCGGTGTCACTGGGGCACCCTAGGCAGTCCCTCAAACCACTGTTATTGCCTTAAATACTTACTTGTCTAACACACAGTTAACACATAAATAGCCAGATAGAAAGTTTATTCACAACAGCGGACAAAGACCAAAGTAGGTACCTAAATGCAATACCTATAGAAGAAACACAATAATCCTACTAATATTTTAAATTAAAAAGTTTGTGAAGTTGTTTGGATACTTGGATGTTTGTACTTTGTTAGTCACTCGCGTAAGAACGACTGAGCGGATTTAGATAAAACAAAAAAGTTCATTAATAGGTACTTGAGTCATTTTCAAAAAAATTGTACACAATTAAGGGATTAATTAAAAACAAAATTTAATGAATTATTTTTGTGTAACGGAGTTACCCATATACTTTGTATGACTAACTTTTGTTACACAAAAATAGCGATCGTGATTTTTGTTTTGATTAAGCCGTTAACTATGTACAAATTTTTTGAAAACAACCCACTTAGGATACTTAATATCCCGGTAATGGTGACCCCCTGTGATAATATTTCAACTTTAAACAAAGACAACAAGACTAGACAGCGCTGTCAGAGAACTTTAAGGTAGGTTACGGTTATCTTTTACCTATTAGTCGCAGAATGAAAAGGTTCTGGTCTAAGAGCCGTTGAAGATCGACCTTCACCGATCTGTTAACTCGATGAGACATATTTTTTATCAAATATAATTTATAAACAAATATGCGTATGATAACTTGCCTATCGAAAAGTGTTCACAGCTATTTTTTTTTGTTTTATTGTTGAGTGCCTTTAGCCATCTTTCAGCTCCATCATCAGACCCTGGTTACCATCTGGGATCAAAGTACTCGTCAAGACGAATCAAACGAGTCCAAACTCGATGGGGTTGTGTCGTTTTATTGTGGAGTGGCTTTGGCCATGCTGAATTAATGATATTACGAATTACCCCATCGAGTTTGGACTCGTTTGATTCGTCTTGGCGAGTACTTTGATCCCAGAGGGTAACCAGGGTCTGATGATGGAGCTGGAAGATGGCTAAAGGCACTCCACAATAAAACAGAAAAAAAATCTATGAGCACTTTTCGATACGCAAGTTATCATAGGCATATTTGTTTATAAATTATATTTGATAAAAAATATGTCTCATCGAGTTAACAGATCGGTGAAGGTCGATCTTCCACGTCTCCTCTACTATCCGTCACTTTTCGATCTTAACTCGTTGACATAGAGTCGAAAAGTGACGAACCCTTTCATACCGCGACTATACCTCGGCTTTCAAGATGACGGACGCCTTGATTTCGTCTGCGTCGTTTAGGCTGAGAGACGTGCTAATGAATGATACATAAATAAATACGCTCGAAAAACATAATTCTCCTTCGGCAGTCCGGTCAAAGTTAATGAACTGAAGGGGAATATTAAGCCACCTTCGATTCATAATTTAGCCGTGTCCCTACGTAATACATTCGTAGGTAACTAGGTACCTACTCGTAGTGAAGACGTTAAAAAATATTGTCATTAATAAACTCGATTAGCATTAATCTCGTGTTTCACGTGCCTGTAGCTTGCATATTTTTGTGCAAATAGCTGGCACGCAGACGTCAAATTTCATACAAATATGATAGCATGCAAGCTACTTGCACGAAAATGTGCAAGCTACAAGCATGTGTAGGTATTTCCGGCATTACACGGCTAAATTACAATGGCACGTGGCTCAATCCCGTATTGCGAATCCAACCGACCTATGCGTATGCATTGTTTTGTTCCCGTTGCAATGCTTGTTATGCATCAATTATTATCTTTACGTTGGATATCAATAGATGGATCTGAACCAGGCCCGTCAGTTTCCGGGGCGGTCCTCAGTAATAGCACCTTGCAAAAGACAGGTCTGCTGCGCCACACAGAATCAATAATAAGACGAATAGAAATATGGTCGAGTTTACCTACCTTTACCTTTAGGAATACCTTTCTACCTTCCTACCTTAAAATAATGTTGTCATGTCGATGAACACGCGTTTTTTCGTGTTTTCATTTGTTTAAGTAGATTATGGCAGTCACCAATGAAATGTGTTTTGGCAGTTTGTAGTTTGTAGTAATTGTCGACTCAAAAAGTACGACAATATTACACGATCAGATATTTCGATTACAGTCAGCAGCAAAAGTGGATGAGCGGTTGCGGAGCTCTAAATGAGCCGTTTTATTATCTTGGCAGTAAGGTCGTGTGTAGATCATTTTGAGGTCCACAATCGCTCATTCACTTTTGCTGCTGACTGTACCTACTGTGTACATTTTATATAAGGGCACGAATTATCAGGTCGTGCATTAAATAAACCAAAAAATTCAATATACTTACTTATGGCTTTTTAGCCTCATGTTTGCTCGCATTCTCTCGTTCGATTTAGTTCCGCGTGACATTTCTATTCCTCTTGCCTATTATTAGGTCTATGGCCATACACGACTCATATTCGCTACATTGAATATCGAGATGCGATCGCAACGTCGCGATAATGCTTTCTAAGATCGATATTTTCTATTTAGCCATGGGAAATGCGATGCGAATAAACAACTTGATTCGTCATGCAGACTTTTATGATATTTAAGCGCCATGTTGAATTTCCATATCTGCCAATGATATCGTATTGATATTTACTGCGAAAAGGGTCCATAGTAGTACTTACGCGATTCAGTTTCCTCGACTGTATACATACCAAAAACGTGGCATAAGGATTCATAAATCCTAAATATAAATCTCTGAAATACTTAATAAAAGCTAAGTTTTCATCCCGATATTTCCACTCAATCAGGACACGAACAATCAATCTAATCTAAAGACACGAACTTTATCACAGGAGATTATGCAACGCAAATGCAGATCACGATGTAGTTTTTTCTACTCGTTGATTTTAATCTGTCAATTATGTGTTTATTGACAAAATTGCAATCACATACTTTTTAATCTTGGATAGTCTATGGCACTTCGGACTCAACTATAATGATTATACAACGTTCTAGACGACTATAATACTAGGGGCGTTCAATAAAAAGTGAGAATGAGTATGTTATAAACAACTTTTACTAAATGTCATTTTATTTTTCGACATAGTCACCTTTTAGCATAATACACTTAGTATATCATTTATCTAAACTTAAAATTCCACTTTTAAAAAAGGTCTCATCTTGAGTACTTAAAAAATCTTGTACTGCAGCGACTACCGCGTCGTCGTCTTCAAATTTCTCGCCTCTCAGGTATTGTTTCAATCTCGGAAATAGGTAGAAATCACTGGGAGCGAGATCTGGTGAATACGGAGGATGCTTAAGGATATCGAACCCAGCATCACGAATTGCAGCCATTGCAACGGCGGACTTGTGTGCCGGGGCATTGTCCTGGTGAAACAGCACAACTTTCGAGAGTTTACCTCGCCGTTTTTCGCGGATCTCATTGCGCAATGTTGCTATTTGTTTGGCGTATAATGTGCCCGTAATAGTGGCTCCATGCTCGACATACTCAATCATTAATACCCCTTTACCATCCCAAAAAACAGAGCCCATGACCTTACCGGCAGATGGGCTCACCTTGAATTTCTTCGGAGTTGGAGATGATGGCCTTTTCCATGTCATAGACTGCAGTTTCGTTTCTGGGTCGTAATGATGTTGCCATGTTTCGTCCATTGTTATAAATCGCGCCAAAAAAAGTTCCCGGTCTTGCTGCATCAGGTTCAAAGCTTCTTGACAAATCTCTAGTCTAGTTTGTTTTTGCGGGTCAGTAAGCATTCTTGGTACCCAACGCGCAGATACCTTTTTCATACCCAAGCGTTCATGTAAAATATTATGCACGCTCCCCGTTGAAATCTTTACATTTTCAGCAATAAAACGAACCGTGACACGACGATCCGCCAAAACTGAGTTTTCGACTTTTTTCACAATTTCTTCAGTTACTGCTGTAGTAGGGCGTCCGGAGCGGGGGTCGTCCATTGTCGATGTTCTTCCACGTCTAAATTCGGCGCACCAACGTGCGACTGTCGAATACGGAGGAGCATTAGACCCTAAAGTGTCCCGCAAATCCAAATTGACTTGGTCCGTAGAAAAATTTTTCAAACAAGTATTTGATAATGGCGCGCAGTTCAAAATTCTCCATTTTCGCTAACGTACTCAATAACATTGCAAAGAAATTACCGTATATTTTTTTAACAAAAGACAGTTTTTTTTTTCATAGCAATCAGCTAGATAGATTAGGTTTACCGGCCAGTATTTAATTTCCTAATATTGAAAGAGTTTGCATCTCATTCTCACTTTATATTGAACGCCCCTCGTAATTTCAAAATTAGAACTTAGTAGTACTTCGATTGAGCGTCGTGAGCGCTTAGTGGAACGCACCCAATGTAAAGTTGGAAATATCTGGCAAATTTGCTTCCATTTGAACACACTAACTTTTTTCTTCTGTTACGTGATTGGTTAGCAATTGAAGTAATTGGCCAATTAGAAACAGTGAAAACAAACAACTTTTTTGAAAAATTGGTGATCTGCCTTGAGAAATATTTCACCACCATCATCATCATCATCATCATCATCATCATCATCATCATCATCATCATCATCATCATCATCATCATCATCATCATCATCATCATCATCATCATCATCATCATCATCATCATCATCATCATCATCATCATCATCATCATCATCATCATCATCACCATCATCACCATCATCACCACCATCATCACCATCATCATCATCATCATCATCATCATCATCATCATCATCATCATCATCATCATCATCATCATCATCATCATCATCATCATCATCATCATCATCACCATCATCATGATGATCATGATGATGATTATGACGATAACGATGATGATGATGGTGATGATGATGTTGATGGTGAAATATTTCTCAAAGCAGATCACCATTACCATCACCATCACCATCTTACCTTACCTTAAATAAGCGTAGTGGCAGAATGTCGTAATGAACCTAAACGCAAATATTGCCTGTTGGTTTTTTTAAATGGCTAAATGCTATGATGCCATAGACCTATTTATAAACATCATGGTGCTGTGTGACATGAAACAATAGACGATCGCATTGCCGGCCTAGGCCTGCAACGGTGTATTTTGAGGCCTGTTTTAAGGAACACAACGTAAACATTACATAGCATGTTTGAGAAAAAAAGTATTGTATACAATAGTTACATAATTGGCAAGCCGAGTGGCCTAAGTAAGGTACGAGATTTTAAGAGCCTTCATTATGCAACGATTGTATAAAATACTATTTTATAATTCTCTAAGGGATTTAATTTAGTAATATCCCGCAATTTCAACTCAACTGTCAGACCTAATTGACTCAAGCGAGCGAAGCGGATAAAGGCTACTTAATATTTTCATGACAATATTTAACTGATTGTACCTACCTTTCATGCAACACGTAAATTTTAAACTATTTATGTGAGTCTATTATATAGTGCCGCTGCCAAGCTATACCAGTCAGTGTGTGGTTTTCTATTATAATAACAGTTTCCTAGTTATTAATTCCTTACCTCCAACGGAGTACTTGTTGGTTCTGCGAGTGCTTACTACGCCCTCAAAGAGTCTAAACTACGCACTTTTACCACAAATAGCCTCTTCCTTACTGACGTGCCGCGTGGAACGGCAATGACAAGCCGTAAAACTTGAACGAACGTAGCCTTTGTCTGTGGCCAAAATAGTTCGTTTCTCATCTGAATGTCCACGGTGTACCTTTCATGGCGCGGTCATATATTTGCAAAGGAAGAAATATCATCACCATCATCAATATCATCATTATTTCAGCTAAAAGACGTCCACTGCTGAACATAGGCCTCCCCCAAGGTTCGTCAAATCGGTCCTGCGCCATCCGCATTCAACGCGTTCCCGCAACATTTACCAGGTCGTCGCTCAATCATGTTGGACCTACACTGCGTCTTCCGGTCCGTGGACGCCCCTCGAGAACCTTTTGGCCCCATCGGCCATCAGTTCTACGAGCGATGTGCCATGACTTTTTGTTCTTGTGTGGATTTCATCATATCTAATGATAAATAAATTTTATTCCTAAAAGGGTCGGCAACGCACCGTGCTTCCCCTCGTGTTGCGGGTGTCCATGGGCGACGGTGGTCGCCCTCCATCAGGTGACCCGTCTGCTCGTTTGCCCTCTTATATAAAAAAAATCCCGCAGAGAAACTCCGAGCATAGCCCTCTCCATCACTCTATGAGAGATCTTGAGCTTTCTTATGAGGCCTATCGTTCGCGGCCACGTCTCAGTACCATACCATAAGTCATCACCATCACGAGAAAAGAAGACTATTCATTTATAAAAAATATTTTTTTATAAACAACATCTAAAGGGATGAAACAAGGGGTGAAATATTTGTATGCAAAATACAGATCTCAAAATTTAAGTTGCAGCTATGTCGTTCACTGATTTTCAAAAATTAACTCTTAAATGAGTGTAATAACGAATGTTGCCTGATGTTTCTATTTCTAGCTAGCTTTTATTAAACAAACTTCGCAACCGTCAGTAAAACCTTTCTATGACATATTGTGAGATTGTGTGCCGTCATATCAAGTTAACACTGCGACGTGCGAGACGAGTCGGCGGTCCGGCCCACCGGCGCGCGCGCCGGCCGAGTTAGCCGATCTCATTAGTTTACGCCGCGGAAAATTGACACTTCAATAATATTTAAAACCGTTCTTGGTTTTAGAGTGGTATTTGCGTGAGACAGTTAGGTAAATACCTACCAATCTGTCGCCCGGCACACACGGATTTACAAAAAGTCAACATTTTTGTCATGTCCACACTCGATACGTAACATGTTCATTGTGCGTTGTCATCAGCTCTTATTCTCGTTTAGAGATGACTAGGCTTATCCCGCAGATTTGCTATCATGGAATAAAAATTGGCTAGCTTTTTATCCCGTGAGAATTTGGGTAAAAATCCCTTCATAAGCCTTAATGATCCTGAAGGAATACATCTGACAAATTATAAGTATAATACTATACAGTATATAGGTACAACTGAACCTAGTCCAGTAGGTAGAGGCTAATGCATTGTATGTCAGTCAGTCAGTTAGTCACATTACTCTTTTATTGGTAACCCATAAATAGAAGACGTCGATCACAAACACAGATAATGAGATTAAATAAATTGCAACACTTAAGTCGATACCTGAGGAACTTAGTTACTCATGTAAAGTAATAAATTTTACTAATCCTCAAAATTATGGATTAGGTTGAAATAAATGTAAATTAAGGTGTAATTTAATAGTAGGTAAACAAGCCGTTGCCCACGATTCCGTCGGCGAAGAATATTTAGGGGTAGTTAAGTATAAAAAATAGCCTTATGACTACGACCTATCAAATGTAGAGAAAAATTGAAAAAAAAATTGTAAAAGCCGTTTCGGAGGAGTTTGATAACAAACACCGTAAATAAGATATATTTATATATTAGAAGATAATGATGACAACCGGCTTCAAACAGGATTTTAAACACACACGCTTAATTTCCGTATTAAAAGCTCAAGAAGGGATCTGCTTTAGCGTTTCTGCTGTCTCTAGTTTAGTCTAGGGTACCGAAGTCTAAAAACCGTTTGGCTTACTTATACCACGGACGGACACACGGACGGTGTACGAAGCTTCTATATTACAGTTCTTTTAACGTAAATAATAACATGATAAATATTTAACTTATATGTACCTCTTCTATAGACTTAAGTTTTATCTCAATAGTCATCTAAAACGTAGACCGACATCGACCTAGCCCAGCTATGAAGTCAGGCTAAACTTAGCGATAAAGTAACGTGTAATTGCCCGTCTCTGGCAGTCACCTACCAAGTCAGCGAGGAAACCATGTGAACCAAGTGAAATCGCCCCTCAAACACAATGCGCTTGAATTTTTGCAACACTGTGCAAGCTTTCACTCACTTCTTTTTAACTCCAATATTTACTTCGCTTCAGCGCATATTTTCACTTTACTCGTCTATTCAAATGTCATGCAAAATATTTACTATGATTCTTGGTGAATGTGATCATTAGGTACCTACCTAGGTGTATTTTGTAACAAATTAATCCAAATATTAGACGCGCTTTAGTAAATTGACTATTATTTTGAAGATGTGTAAGGTAATTTTTCTGAGAAGCACAGGAGCTTACCTATCCGATACAGTTCACATTCGTTAGGGAGGTATTTCAACATACCTATTTAATGATCAAATTGTATTTGAAACAAATGAGAGTGCAAGTAAAATTAGGTGTAGGCGCTGAAACGTTTACCTTGCCTTGCTTGCTCATGTATATCTTGTTAAGCGATGCTTTTATTGTTAACAGAGGCAGTGCGAGCAATGCGATTATTCGAATGGCCGGGCGCGGGCGGGGGCTAGCATGCGGGGCGCGCTGGTGCTGCTGGCTCTAGCGGGCGCGGCGGCTGCCAGCGTCAGCGAGCTCGCGCGCCGCGACCCCGGTGACGTGTTCACGCTTACAGGCAAGCACCAGGCTATTACCAGGCCAACTGTACCTCATCGCAACCCTAAAATAACATAGGAAGCAGCGAAAGCCGATGCCGATGGAAGCCGGATTGTGACCATTACGCACTTGGTACCTTTAAACAGCCCAACAATATGTTTTGTGCTCTGGCAACAGCAGCAACGACAGCAGCGTCGTAAGCACAGTGATTCGGCGCAGACTATTGGCGAAATAGAGCTAAATTACGTCATAAATAAAGAAAAAAGGAAAATATGTAATATAGTACCTACTTATATTCGTGCGTGACATTATAACAGAGAAAAAAAAAAACATAATCAAGGAACAATTCGACACGAAATTGTCCCAACTCGATATACTGTCGGCGCTGGTCTTCCGTTGGAACTATAACTTCTTAGTCGGACACTCTTATCAGAGTGGTCGTGGTTGCGCAGACGAGGTACACGGAGAGATATTCGGTGGGTCGCAGACTTTTTCGAGGACAGCCCTCTTAGCAATTTGCTTCCATTTCTGCCGGTTAGAGGCGTCGCGAGTACACTGGACCTTGGTGGGCTCAGTAACCTTTTTAATCAGGTTAGCCCAGCGGGTTGGTGAACGGCCGCGTGCCCTCTTACCTTCCACTTGACCCTGAACCACCAATCTCTCCATTGAGTTCACATCCCTGGAGATGTGTGTGACCAAAGAACTTCAGACTAACTACTGGAACTATACACCGTGAAATTTTAGTGGTTGTTTTCCCGAAACGAGGTGATTTAGTTTCGATTGTACAATCGATACTAAATCACCTCGTTTCGGGAAAACAACCACTAAAATTTCACGGTGTATATGCTATCCTAACGCAGTTTCATCGGAAACCTTAATAATCGTGTTAAGGTATAATCGTATGTTACAGATGCCCAGGGCCCTGTACCACAAAAGTTACAAGTGCTACAATTCGACCAAATTGTTGTAAGACCAGTGATGGTGTAGGGGTAAGGCACGCAGCACGGAACGCTGAGGACCTGGGTTCGATTCCCAGCATTGGTCTTTTTTCTGGGGTTTTTTCTGTGCATCTATATTTCAGTTTGTATTTAGTTTGAAATATATGGTTTCACGGGATGACCGTAAAAGTAATAAAAAATGAAGTTGAAAAAAAATAAAAAATAGAAAAAGATACTTCATACTTAACTTGCAAATTGTCAAGTTTCTCATAGTAAAATGTTACAATTTTGTCGATTTGTAGCACTTGTAACTTTTGTGGTACAGGGGGCAGATGGCCTAGTGGTTAGAGAACCTGACTATGAAGCTTGAGGTCCCGGGTTCGATTCCCGTGTCGGGGCAGATATTTGTGTGAAAAATACGAATGTTTGTTCTCGGGTCTTGGGTGTTTAATATTTATTTAAGTATGTATCTATCTAGGTATATAAGTATGTTTATCCGTTGCCTAGTAGAGCTTGTCTAATTTAAAATGACGCTAGCCCAACCACCGCATTCACACACATCAGCCAAGAGAAATATTTCTCTATTATAGCTTAAATTGAGTTTCAAATCCTGTGCGTATTTAAATGCGGTGGTGGGCGCGTCATTTTAAATTAGACAAGCTATACCCACAACACAAGCTTTGCTTAGCTTACTTTGAGACTAGGCGTGAATTGTCCGGTGATATTTATTTATTTATATTTATTTACAGATGTGCCTTGCGGCGCGGCGCAGTGCGCGGAGCACGGCGCGGGCGCCGCCGACGCGGCCGACGCCTGCGCGTGCGCGTGTCCGCACCGCGCGCCGCTCTTCAGGGAGGATAGAGAGCTGTGTGTCGATGATCTACCAGGTAAGAACACATTTTTCACCTCGTAAAGCCCACGTCAAATTATTACTACCAGAATTTGAAACCTTATGAAATTTGCTTTGACACATGTCCTAAACTCAGTACACTGGACCTTACGAGGTAAAATACTTCAAAAAATGTATTCTCGTATAGTTGACTACAAAAAGATAGATGCAGCCAAAGTAACATAAAAATACTTATGTATAGGTACACAACCTTAATGTTAAGTCAATTAATTTGCGTGTACTTATACTTACATATTTTTGTATCTTTGGCCATATCGATCATTTTATAGTCAACTGAACTGGCTTGGCTTACCTACCGTGAGCCTGTTTTAAGCTAATAAGCTTAGCAACGGTCATGCATTTTTTTTTCAACAGAAGAAGTCAAATCTTGACCAAAGTTACTTAAGACGAACAAAGTTGTAATTGAAATAAAAAAAAAACTACATATTTGCCTACTTTTTTTGCATCTGGTAACATAACTAGTCAAGATTATTTTACTATAAAACTAAATTTAAAATAAATTCCGAATATCACAACTGAAATACTAAGTGCAGGAGTAACATTTTTCAAAAAATCAGAAACTTATCTTGAAACTGGTGACATTATGGTAAGGTAATTTTTCTATGTTTGGTAGGTGATCTGCCCACCTATTTCCCTCTTAACTTTATTGTGTGTAAGTATTCAAATTTGACATATTAAAATCACACGTTGCTTTATTTTAAACGGAGCGCAGATGTATAATAGTAAAAATTATCAGGTAAAAACTAGTATTAATATAAACCACTGACGACCGAAGAAAGCACCTTTAACATCAATACGATCCAGTCCTAATAAATAAAATAAATAAATATCACGAGACAATTCACACCAATTGACCTAGTCCCAAACTAAGCAAAGCTTGTACTATGGGTACTAGACAACGTATAAACATACTTATATAGATAAATACATACTTAAATACATATTAAACATCCAAGACTCGAGCACAAACATTCGTATTTTTCACACAAATATCTGCCCCGACCGGGAATCGAACCCGGGACCTCAAGCTTCGTAGTCAGGTTCTCTAACAACTAGGCTATTCGGCCGTCTAAACAAATAATCCGTCCGCCGTCTAAATAAATAGCCGTCTAATGTCTATTGAATAGCATTGTAGTAAAAAATATGAAAGTCTGAATCGAAATCACGTTAATGCCGTCATCGTGCTCATCTCACGAGCACTATACGCTAGTTCTCGCACGTTTCCGCGATGCGTGCTTTTTAAGTAGACACAGTTGAAAGTGCTTCACAGTGTTTGCTTTGCGGTAGGTAAAACATTTATTTACAGTTTCGGAAATACTCTAATCATCTAGGTGTTGAGCAAACGTCGAAATACTCGGAAAAACACGGAATTACTCGAGTACTTAACTTACCTAACTTGTATTTAAGCTTTCGTAACACATGAGTTAAAAAGCCGCGGTAGCATAGCGGTTTGACATACGGCTTTTCAAGCAGAGGGTCGTAGGTTCAAATCCCGGCTCGCATCTCTGAGTTTTTCGGAATTTATGTGAGTAATTACATTTGAAATTTACCATGAGCTTTACGGTGAAGGAAATCATCGTAAGGAAACCTGCAAACACCCGCGAAGAAATTCAATGGTGTGTTGTAAGTTCCCAATCTGCACTGGGCCCGCGTGGGAACTACGGCCTCAGTCCTCTCATTCTGAGAGGCCTGTGCCCTGCAGTGGGACGTATATAGGCTGGGATAATGATGATAGAGCTGTATCTGAACATAGTTATGGCTGCGTATTGTTTGGTGAAAATCAATTAAAAATATCATGTAGGGTACTGGGACTTACGTACTTGCAGTTCCCAAGCCAGGGTGGGCGAAACATATTTTAATACCAAACATCTCATGACGTGCTCATCTGAATATCAACACCTAAATTTGCACACGGAAATTGATAAAGATATTTATGAACAGGATTTTAATTATTTATGAGCGACTTTGTTTCTTGCTGCTTCTTTGACTACTCGTTTCATTTTGTTTAACAATAACAATCAGTAATAGGTATGAAAGTAACATTGTGACTACATACTTTAATAGATCTTTAAATGTTTAAGTACTCTCCGTTTCTTGTTTTTACTTCTCGCTTTTCCCGTTATTTATTTTTTAATTACGCCGAAACAAGAATACAGATAATTCATAAATAAGTAGCTGGGAAACGAACCTACTTCCTGATCATTCCATATTGCGTGCTTCACAATATACGCTAAACTGAGCAGTTAGCAAACACGAAATTAACTGAACATAATTCTTTATTACGTGTAACATATTCAAAATAGTTTGAAATACCATTAAACCAGCTTACCTATACTCCATTTATTTTAACATTTGAAACTTAACGGTAAAATGTGCACACTTTTTTAAATGAAACAACGAAACTATTTAAATTTGTGTTAACTTCTATAATGAAAACATAATAAATAAATACCGCTAATAAATGTATTTTTAGTCCATTTGTGTTCGTAATACCGAGAAACGTGAGTTACAATTTGACCGTTAATTCAAATCGTAAATTAAACGAAGTATAATCAATAGTAAAATAAATACTGCAGTTGTACGTAAATAAGTATTACCTCCCACTGTGCTAACGCGTGTTCTTGTCCGTCAATAATGATCCGCCGCCTAGACTGGTGGTAGACTGCAGACTTACTACACTGGGATATGTAAGTACCGATCCCTCATGTCCTGTCAATCCGTACTAGTCGAACTTTCACGGATTTGATATTGAAATTGTCGAAATTAAACCATCCAGTCTAAGAGCCTCAGCAATACATACACAGAATGATGCACTCAAGTAATCTGAAATATTTTAATAGCGCAGCGGTTTCAAGAATTCCAATAAATTTTATCGTTATGAGAATATCGCTTCTACACAGCATTTTAATAAACCAATTTTCGAAGTATTTGCTCAGTGTTTTTTGAGAGGATAATTACAAAAAGGGTAATAAAAAATATTTTTAATCTCCATAAATTAGAGTCGTAATCGCATCAACTACCTTAAAATCCCCCGGTCCGGTAAAATATATGGTTTAATTTATACCGTTAATAATATAGGTACTGATTTTGCTAAATAAGCCTGCCGTATGATCGGGTATTAGTCTTAATTCCGTTACAAATGAGAAGCTTAATAAAATTTTGCAAAAGCTCGAAAAATGGATCCGTTAATCCGATTAGACAATTACATGTCTTGTGCAGCTTCATAAGTATTTATTATGGACGTTTTTATCTCGTGTTTACAGAGTGTTCATTGGCGAGTTTTGGAACTGGCGCAGGAGTGCAGCGGATACCGTTCGTTTTTCTGCCATTGAAAGGCCAAATCATTCATCCGTCTAAGGATATAACCTTTCAAGGTACATCATAATCATATTTAAGAAATAATATTGAAAACTACTTCTTAGCAATTAGTAAAAATGTATTTTTTTTTATTATCAGGGGTCAAGACTCCAATATGCGCAGTGTCAGGAGCACAGTTTCTAACGCCGAAGGGTTTCGTCGATCTTCGAAACACACTCGACGCAGACGTGCCATTCAGCCTCTTTCGAGACGAGGGGAGGACTTTCCTACAGGTATTTTACCAGAAAATACTAGTGTTAAAAAGGACATTTTCACTTAAGGAACCAAAATGTGTAATATTTGTTTAATTCCTAGTGGAGTGGCGAGGACGACGTGCGAGCACGAATGTCAGGGCGGATGATGGTTGTCAGACTCCTTTGTCGCGACGTAGCTGCTGCTCCTGCTTCTCCACTTGACCTTCGAGGAGTCTTCACACCGTGCGTCGCTTTTCGAGTTCAAGGGACAGCACCGAAACCTATGTCCAGTAAATATACCTACAGATAAATCATAAAACTGACCACGAAATAGTATCAAAATGTAATGAGACTTATCTCTTTCAGATGTTACAGAAGTCCAATTTGCACCAAATGCACAGACGTCGCAGGCAACAACCACATCAGGCTTATCAGTAACAGAATACGTGGCAATTGGCATCAGCTCTCTCCTCCTGGGTCTTATCTACGTTGCCTCAGTGTTCCTTTACTTACACATTCGAAAAAGAAAGAAAGTTGGATCGGAGGACAGTTCAAGACGACTAAAAAGCTTGAAGAATAAAGATGGCTCAATAATCACGGAGAGAGATATTGTCCGTATCAATAATGAGAGGGTCCAGTCATTGCCCACTTCGTTAGATTTAGATGATGGACTCATTAAGAATAATCCTTTAATGGGATTGAGTAGACAGTTTCATCAAATTAAACATAATTTTCCGAGTGATTCTGGCAGCACTTTGTCTGATTCAGAAGACTTCGCTGACAGCAGTGTTCGCAGCGACGATCATATGTTTAAAGTGAGTAAATAATAGATACAAATTAGGGTTGTTTCGTATTATATTGCTATTGGATGTTCCATAAAAGTAATATCAATAATATTTCAGGATCAAACAACCTCAGCTCTTATACATTCTCATCATTCGGAGCTAAAGCTTCGGAATAGCTGCTCAGACTTAAGTCACCGGGACGAGTCAGGAATAGAGCGGCTGCCTGATGAACATGTGTCTATAGTAGAGACTACTGACGATCGAGAAATTGCTCGGCCAGTTGGAACTACCAGAAGAAAGCTTTACTTCAATCCTGCCTATTTCGAACCACAATTAATGGCGGTACGTAAAATTTAGCTTGGAAACTTTTATGATAATAAAAGTATTCATGGTGATAATCACCTATGAACGACAAGTTTTTTTTTTGTTTACAGGAACCGCCTCCAGCCGCTTTAGAGTTTCTTACCAAAATTAGAGAAGTCATAGCTGTCGCCAAACACAAGATGGCAGCGAAACGATTTCAACCTGTCCTAAATGAAATACCAGAAGAAGAGACTTATCCGTCTCGTGGAAACAGTCTAGATATCTATCAGGCTATGGGTAGTCAAAGAAGCGGAAGTGTTGTTAGTCTCAAAAGAGAAAACAGTAGAAAGAGGTCATTAAATTGTGTTGGATGCCCTGGCTGCAAGACTGAAAATAGTAGCGAAATTCATAATTTCATCAAATACGATGTTCCTGCCTGCTCGAATTGCCAAAGCACTAAAGGAGAAAAACAGAACAGTATTCGTAAGTGGCTAGAGGACATTCCGACGGGTAAACAATCGTTTTATAATGAATTCCAACCAACTAATCAAAATAGTTTGGTAAATTCTCTGTTATCTCTACCTAGTGCTGAAAATCAATGTAAATTGAAGAAACAAAATAGTTTTACTGCAGCAAATTCAATGAATTTAACAGAAAACTTTACAAATAAAAGAAAAACGTCTACTTTATCTGTTAGATCAGAACCTCCGTTGAGAAGTTACAACCTGCCATTACCAGAATTTGATAAAATAACTCATAATAATAACAGAAATTACTATGGCCAAACTATTTCACGTACTGATGATATCAGGCCTATTGGATTGTATGACCATCGTTCAGGTAGTCTTAGAAATAATGTTATTACCAATCAGCATAGAAATAAATTCATTACTAATAAAAATTCTTTACCTGATATGGTGAATGAAGCTATAGCAATTGATCATTGTACTCAATCTTACAACCAAAATAGCTCAGATGAAGATAAATTTAATACGAAGATAAATAATACTATTGCGAGAAAGATTTCCGAAAGTCCACCAGTAAATGATTATGAAACTGACAGCTTAGAAAGAACGTCTACCAAAAAAGGTGTATCCACTCCACCAGATTATCCGGAAATTTCGTCTTCACAAGCAAGTCCCAGTTTAAGCAATGCATTACCGTTAGAAGAAGAACTGACTATGACAAATGCAGTCTATAAAACTCAATCAAGCAGTAACAGCAACACTCCTTCACCGCAAAGAGACATATGCATGGAACAAAATCATTATGAGACTATTGATAAGAAAAAAAATCTAAACAATGCTAATAAAACAGTGCCACCTAAACATAGTTCCGACAATAGCTATAGTTTAGTAAGTGAAGTTTACGTGAATAACAATTATAATTTCGGCAGCACGCCCACATCACCAAGTGGGTCAGAATGTTCCATGGGAAGTAGAAAATTACACGGGACTTTGAAAAGTTCTCAAGAAAAACCAGGTTGCCTAACAATAGAAGTTAAAGATCCACCAGAAAACTACATCAAAATTCACGAATCAGATGGTTTTGAACCTGACACGCTAGACCGCAAAAACTCTAAGCATAAAGAAATAGTTGAAAATATACAATTTAGTAGAAAAGATTTCACTAAAAACATAGACAACAACGGAAGCCCAATAAACCATTGCATACAACTAAGAAGCAGTGGCACGTTCAAAAAAGCTGACGCTGATCACAGCGCGTCAAAGTTTAGCAGTTTGCGGTACGACTACGAAACACGCAAGAATATTTATGAACGCCCAAAATTGTTATCAACCACATTCAATGACTCCAAGAGTCTTGAAGATACAACAGAACCTTGGGAAGATGCAGCTCCGGATTGGAACACAGAAGAAGGGCGCATACTCACTCTGGAGCTCAGACACTCTAAGAGACAGCGTCAGTGTACGCCACCTACGATAAAACAAATGAAGAACTTAGCAAGGCCTGATATTTTACCGCCTCTCCCACCTCCAAATGACCAACCGATATACGAACAGCCAAGCTTCCCACCAAGGCGCGTAGAAAGCGCAATGTTACCGCTAGAAAATCATCCAAAAAACTTGAATGGCAGAAGCCTCAGTCCGAGAACATTTACGAAGAATACGACAACTGATCACAACTCCAACAAAAATTTCATCGTTCGTAAATCAGATATTGGGCATTCCTGCAGTCCAACGAGTGCTTCTGTCCAATTACAATTCTCGGACTACGAAAACATTCATCCCGTGGATACAAACAAAGATGCAACAAGGGCGGACGACTATAGCAGAATTTCTAATAAGAGACGCGTAGACAGAAGACACAGTAGCAGTGCAATTAATACGAACACTTTTGTTAAAGAATCGAAAGAGGTCCCCGGTAAATCATTTAGGATGAAGCGTAAGAAAGGTTCTCACGTTGAAGAGTCGGGATACCTCAGCAGCGACTCAGCTGGTTCGAGACGCATGCAGCGGAAATTAGTGATCGCAAAAATAGTGAGTTGTAGTGAAAGTGATGACACGGAAAACGAAGCTAGAAGCGAATCAGGTGCAGAGAGTGTAGAGACACACTCAGTGTATTTCGGAAGTTACAGGAAACCACAGATAAACGTTGAAGACGATACTAAAATGTTTACATACGATAAAAGTGCTAGGAATTGTGGCAATCGATCGAAACCTTAAGACTGTTGATGTTGATGTTATGAACAAAGTGCAATAATACGTATTTGTGCAATACGAGGTGCAATAAGTAATTGTGTTAGTTATGTTAAGTTAAGAAATACTTGCATTTATTTCTAAATATGATAATAAGGCTGTAAAATATTCAAGTACTGATACATAATACCTCTGCTAAGAGTTGTTTAACTTATTTTTGTTTAGTATTAATATAATATAAATTAAATAAATAGATACGTAAATGGCCGGTTGTGCAATGCAATAATAGAATAAGCTATGTATTTTGATGTTTTAAACATCACAGAGTTATCATATTGTTATGTTTTGACTGACAGTCCGAATCACTACTCAAGATACAATCTACAAATGTTTCAAGTTTATAGAACTTAATAAATTATTTTTTAGTTTCTACATATTTCTATGTTTAGTATTTATTGGCAAATTGTACGGAATCGTCCAAAAGTAACTAATATGTCACTTTAGGGTTGTACAGTCAAGTGTAAAAATATGAACTTATTCAAAGTTTCAAAAATAAGTACCACAGACTCTTATTCCGACGCAATAAGGCCGTAGTAACATATTTTTGAGTGGTTCGAATAGATACTTTTTATTTTCGCACTTGACTGTACAGTCAACCAATTTGATTTCTAGGCCACTGTATAACCTTGTGGCATACTACTAGATAATTACAATGTCAGTGCGGGTCAAAGGATTATCAACTTTCCGATCACAACAGCAACATACAATAAACGTATAAACGTAGTTTATAAACGTTTTCGCTCTATGACATGAGAAGAAAAAGAAGTTTTGACAGACGGCCAGTGATAATTAAGTTCTAAGTTATAATCAAACTCCTTTCCTATTCATTATCGTTGACACAATGTTCGCAAAGATCGAGATGTCTTCATGGCATAAGTACTTCACGCAATAACCACTGTCGTAGAAGATAAACAAATTAATTCATTATGGCATGGTTCTATAGTGGCCTAGGAATCGAGTTGGTTGACTGTACCTAATATGAATAGGGGGATGATGATGATGACACCCAACAATCAACTGAATACAGACTAACCAACTTACCTGTGAACCAGACCAAGCAATACTACACTTTGTGCGAATGGGGTAAAAACTTTTCAATTCACAGATACGTAAGTTGGTTAGTCTGTAAGTACTTTTTATGAGCTGTCAAAACACGATTCTCCCATAGATTTTGTAAGGCAATTGCTAATTATGACGTCACTTCTATGGCGACTTCAATTAAACTATTTATTGGTATGAAAGGAGCTGATAATCAAATTTTGGAGTAAATAGAAGATTAATCTTTTTATTTCTTGAGTCGTGTCTTGAAATTATTGTTTCGTGCCATTATCTCCATTCGAGAAATCTTGGCAAAGACAACTAGTACTCTTGATCACGTAGGTTTGCCTTTTTAGGTTCGAAAAACCACGTCAAATTAACTCGATTAAATCTTTCATGATATGTAACCTTTTGTCGCCTAGAGGTAATATATTTTTATGACGTAGTTAGTTAGGTAAGTAAATAAATGAAAGAGTCAGGCAGCATAGTATGGCTTCCTAGTACCTGACAAAAAAAGGTGCTCCGGAGAGGGATCTATACTGTAATACTTGGCTTTTCACTTGTGGAAGATAATGCGAGAACAGCGTCCCCTTTTAACCCTCTTATTTATAAAAAAGTTACACACATGAGGCCATAAATGTTGTTGTTTATTGTGATATTTAATAATTGTGCTTATACATAACTAGTACATCTATCCCGCGGCTTCGTATGTGTTAGAAATCTAAGAAAAAAGGTTACGGTAACATTTTTAAAGCACAACGTTTGCTCAGACAACGCCATCTATGAATTGCAGACGAAGTTAACACGACATCTGGAAACCCGAGGCACTTCAAAGTTCTTGAACATTATTCTAGTTTAAAGTAATATTACCTATCGCAAAAGAACTCATTACCCGGATATTAAGTATCCTACGTCTCAATCCAGATCTTTGTCTATCAGTACGCTAAGTTTCATATAAATCCGTTCAGCCGTTATTGCGTGCTTGGCTAACAAACATTCAATTTTTATATTGTAGCTTTCGATACCTGTAATTTTAGAAGTATTACAAGTTAAGTATGAAGTATCTTTTTCTATTTATTTTTTTATTTTCTTCAACTTCATTTTTATTTTATTTTTTATTTTTTTTATTTTTTTTTTATTTCTTTTACGGTCATCCCGTGAAACCATATATTTCAAACTAAATACAAACTGAAATATAGATGCACAGAAAAAACCCCAGAAAAAAGAACAATGCTGGGAATCGAACCCAGGTCCTCAGCGTTCCGTGCTGCGTGCTTACCCCTACACCATCACTGGTCTAGAAGTTAGCGACGAATCTTTCCCATACATCGTACACTTCAGTCTGTTATAATCACATTAGGCAGTGATAAAGCGCATCTATGTTAATGCCCTCTACCGAGAGACTTCAACATTCCTTCGGAGCTACCCGCTCACCTGGACCAAGAGATGGCGCTACTAGGCCAACTTTTACAAGTTAAGTATGAAGTATCTTTTTCTATTTATATTTATTTCTTTTTATATTTATTTTTTTACGCTGAGGACCTGGGTTCGATTCCCAGCATTGGTCTTTTTTCTGGGGTTTTTTCTGTGCATCTATATTTCAGTTTGTATTTAGTTTGAAATATTTAGAAGTATTTATGTCGGTTACTAATTAAATGCTCCTCTCCTTCACTGAGAGGTAAAGGTAAAGATTCCTGAAAACGATGAGTTCGCCCGTATACTTGTTTCTTAATATAAGATTTGTCAATTGTGTTTGTTTCTTTATTTTGTACAAACGTGCAACGCACGGGAGCTCGCTATCATTTTTACCATCTCTCTCTCTCTTTCTCATCCTGACCGTTTGACAGAAATTGTGATGTGATTGTGAATCCGGGCGCTTTTGACAAAATGGCTTGTGTTATATAGGTATTTAACGACCGCCTTAGCCTAGTTGGTAGTGACCCTGCCTACGAAGCAAGAGGTCCTGGGTTCAAATCCCGGTAAGGGCATTTATTTGTGTGATGAGCACGAATATTTGTTCCTGAGTTATGGATGTTTTCTATGTATTTAAGTATTTATTTGTCTATATAAGTATGTTTATCGTCGTCTAGTACCCATAGAACAAGCTTTGCTTAGTTTGGGACTAGGTCGATTTGTGTAAGATTGTCCCCTAATATTTATTTATTTTATTTATTTATTTATTTAATTGCGTTGTGTTTGTGTCAAAGTGACAGGCAAATACAAATGAATGTTATGTTAACTTAACACAAGTTTAAGAAATATTTATGAATAAGGGGGTAAAAAGATAAATTAAGATAGCTTAAGATTACAAACGCCGCGTATACATGAAGAGCCAGTAAAATATATTAGTTGCATATCCCCTCTGTATGAATAATAGAGCACAATGGGTGGAGACGTTCGACGTTGGGAATAACTAATCTTGTAATGTCTGATTTTTAACTGCCTCACTCAGAGACAGCAATGAACTTAATGTCCTAAAACTCAACGATAACTTGGTGGTGGGCAAGAAGGCAAGTTATAAAGTTCTGAAAAGAAAAAAAAGAAACATAAATCTATGTCACTTAGTTAAGCGGTAGCAGAATTTTTTTTGTGAATATCTTAAACTGAAAGTCATATGTTATGTGACTCTATTATCGCTTAACCTCCTGAGTCCCGGCATTTTCTAACCGATTTGGAACTTAAGACCTAGATAAGATAAGAGTCATAAGTTTCGTAATTTTGGAACTTATTTTAGCGTCTTTGAAGTTCTTTATTCATTGTATAATTTTAACTTTATATAGTAGGTACATCGGCCGTTATTCTTACTGATGATTTGTAATTTAAAAGTACGCTGGGACTCACGAGGTTAACTAAGTGACATGGATTTTTTCTTATTTTTTCCAGAGCTGGTATAAGTTGACCTCTTAACCGGTACCTACCAGGTTAACTTTGAGTTTTGGGACTCCTGTGTAAATCAGTTAATTGGATAACCGTTGTTGCCAGGGTGCACCAGCCCCAGCGCTATCCCCTCTTAAAGCCTCTTAGAGGGGAACCGTGCCACTCGAGCACACGAGGATATTATCCGAACGAGGGTTTTTACGAACAAGTGGTTGATTTTTCGAGATATAAGTGCTTGTTATTGGCTAAATTAAATAGGTAAGTAAAGATATTCTGACTAGACTCGCACCCCGACCTACCCTTTGGATTTACCAATTTTTTTTTAAATGGAAGGAACTTTTTAATTTCTTACAGTCAATTGATGTTTTTGAGTGTGGCAGTAGAGTAGATTTCAGTAGTAAAACAAGTTCAAACTTAAACTTAAAATATCAAACGCTTAGTGCCAAAATGTATACTGTGAAACTTAAACCTGAGCGCTTATTGTTTAACGCGCGGGCTTTTGCTATCGCATTCACTATTTCTTTCTGTCAAACGGTATAAGATAGTGACAGAAAGAGATGGTGAATATAGCAAGCGTCCGCGCGTTAGACAACTATGGCTTCTGGTTTAACGACGTAAACTAGATTGAACGAAAGTAATGTCGCTTTGACGTTTTTCTAGGAAAATGACTGATGCATGTCATTTTCATATTTGTGTGAGGTGTATTCAAATAGGCAACACACAGATACTTTCATTCACTCATTCGATCCATTCGTGCCAGCTCTCGTGAATCGACCTGTACATCTTGTGAACTAATTATAATGATCATTGTGGTATGGTACTCCTGTGTCAATTATTTTTGTGAAGAAAAATAACTTATACGCATTACTTATTTCCAACGGTCATCAAGTCTCATTTCGGTTGTGGGTTGTTTTAATATTTTTTTGTAGTTTTGTACAGTGTTGTATTTTATCTTGTTGTGTATAAAGCTGACTTTATGGTGCTAAAATCAAAACAAAGAGAAACCGCGTTATTAATAGGTTTAGTTATTAAAGAACAAAATAATTTTTTTGTAAAAAATAGCTTATTAGTAGGTAAAACATGATATTTAAATGCTGAATAATACGAGATGTTATTATAAGTTCTAGTAAGTACTTTTACATAAGAGTAGATATTTATTAAGGTATTATATTAAACTTATATTTCACGTAAGTAAAAATAAAATTAAGTTTCATGCTCTCTTTTTATTGTTTTAAAATAAATTACACGTAAATGAATCCTATAGAATTTAACAATGCATTTTGTTCTTATAAGTATTATAATTTATAATTTTTATTTTTTGCTAAAACACAATTTTATGGTTGTGTACCTATAAAATAAAATAAAACATTAAACAATCATTGTGTGAGTTTCATTTTCCTATGTTTTTGACATCTGTTTATTATTTTTAAATGGAAACTTCAAAAAAATACAGATAGATGACCGAGACAGTCAAGTCCCAACCCAGCTGAACACTTTAGTAGGTATTTTGTCGCAGTAAATGTTTCAAATTAATAAAAGTCACAAGGCACTAAAGTGTTTAGCTTTTTTTGTGCTTGAATGGACATGTACATGCCTAGTTTTACTTACAAAATATTTATTTTAAATATAGTGTCACAAGCTGCATGCAAAATTTCAACAAAAAATTGCCATCAATGTTCCTATTCGGCCTTATTACTTCACGAAAAAATCTTACTCCTTAACAATTGTGTAATTTCATTAGTACCCAACTGACCTCGTTTCAAAGCCTGGACGCCTATCATTGCTTCTTTTAACAGCAGCGTTCTAAATTCCATGTAATCCATAACACCATTCGCAAATAAGTCAATTTGACTTCCTTTCTTACTCTGCATCAGAGCATTTTTGGTAGAATTCATTTTCATCATGCGATCGAGATATTGCAAAATCATTTTCATTTGCTTCATAATAGATATAGCGTAATTCGAAAAGCTCATAACGTACTTTGTTTTATAGGGCATTTCCTCAATGAAATGGGTTAGTCCATCTACAGTGGCTGTTATTTTGCAGAGTCTTGAGGTCACAACGATTGGGAATGGAACGGCATCATAGATGTAATTGATGAAAGACACAAGCTGCCCGGGAGATCTGAAAAGGAGTTTTAATTAGTATTACCACACTACAGATAGGTTCACAATCGATAGTTTTCATCTACCACAAGCCACGAAACGCGGCTTCGCGGCTGTAATTGATCATTTACACTCGAGTTGAACACTCTACTTTTCATCACAAATGCGAGGAAATAAAAGACAAACAGTTATGTTAAAAATGTATACGCAATTTTTAACAGAGCGAAAGAAAATTTATCGCGCCAAACCGTCTTTGTTTTTTTTTAATGGCCTCGCGCTCTTTGGTTTTGGCACATTCAGCCAGCACTGGCCAGCAGCATTATGCCAGCATGGAGGTTTGGAGGTAAGTATTACGCATTACAATCCCCTTGTTTACCAGTTCGCGAATACAAAGAAGCACCATTCGATTTTTAAATTTACTCACATCCCTAAAGATGTATATCGAAATTACAACAGATTTAAAGTTAAATGCGTACTTTCAGAGCTTAAGTGATGAAAAATTAATTTCAGCCGGAAGACGTCTACTGCTGAACATAGCAGTTAACTAAGAGTAAGTCAGCAGGAAAGGTAGCGTTAAGTAAAATTCATTTCAGACGGAAGACGTCTACTGCTGAACATAGCAGTTAACTAAGAGTAAGTCAGCAGGAAAGGTAGCGTTAAGTCAAATTCATTTCAGCCGGAAGACGTCTACTGCTGAACATAGCAGTTAACTAAGAGTAAGTCAGCAGGAAAGGTAGCGTTAAGTAAAATTCATTTCAGACGGAAGACGTCTACTGCTGAACATAGCAGTTAACTAAGAGTAAGTCAGCAGGAAAGGTAGCGTTAAGTCAAATTCATTTCAGCCGGAAGACGTCTACTGCTGAACATAGCAGTTAACTAAGAGTAAGTCAGCAGGAAAGGTAGCGTTAAGTAAAATTCATTTCAGACGGAAGACGTCTACTGCTGAACATAGCAGTTAACTAAGAGTAAGTCAGCAGGAAAGGTAGCGTTAAGTCAAATTTTTACATGTATTGTAATGTTTGGTGATTTTTTTGAGCGAATAAATATTCGCGGCTGAGCAAAGTAATTGTTTAAAAGGGGGTTATAGGTATAATACATGCGTAATATAGTTGCACCCGTCGAAGCCGGGGCGGATCGCTAGTGTATGTATATATGTATGTACGGGTCAAATCTTGGAAGTTGAATTTGACCCACGACACTTGAAATTTGGTAGGTATACTTATGTAGGTTGGATGACAATGCAAGTACAGTCAACAATAAGTACAGTCAGCGAAAAAGCTTGCATTGAAAATGTATTTTTAACAAAAACTTATTACCCTCATCCCTAGTCACGTTACTGCCAAACATCATCCGCAAAACCCGTGAAATTGGAGACACATAGATAAGACGAAAGAATAACATAATCTATTTCCCTTTGGCATGATAAGGCAAATTTTCCCCTTGCTGAGCGGCCCGTGTGGCAGCTCGCCCCCTCTCCGGTAAGCTGTAAAAACCATCAGAGGCTAACAGCAACAGTCCGTCCGAAAAAAAATCGTGCGTGCAGTTCCTCCGCGCGGAACAAGTGAAACTTCGTAATGTGGAAATGAAAAAGGCACTCACATAATTATGACAGACATCAATATGAACCTTATTGCAATAACTTAAAGAATTAAATTTATTTATGCATCTAGGTGTTTAAAATACTCACTAGATGACGCCTTTATCAAGTCTAATACAAATTTGCACAGACAGCATAGTTCTGCATCGCACTGTCGAAGTTTTTAACATCCGTTAGTATATATACAGTGCGAGATTACTTGCTTCGGCAGTACATATACTAATGATTTCATACCCCCTCCATGGTAGCGTTAAACTTTTAACGCGACCTTGTTGGAAGTCGCATTAGAAGTTTCACTTCACAAAAACTATTTACCTGGCATACACAGCCATAAGATGTACATATAACGATTGTTCAGCCCAATCCAACACCACCATCACGCCATTTAAAAAATGGTGTGACGCCTTCTTGTGTACGAGTATATTTTTAGCTTTATCCATTTGATGCAAGCCTAGATATATCTGGAACAAGTCCGCCAGTGGCACTCTTGTATCTTCAACTAAGTCGCTGAGGACTCGTAGTGTTAAGTCCACCCTGTCACTGGTGGCCATTAGAGCTAAGACGCTGTTTTCGTCTGAAATTGGAATAATATTTCCAGTGACTCAAGTATACTATTGAAACAACTGAATCGTTTTCCACTGGAAGCTATTTGTTCGATAGTACATACACATAAACATTCATGGTCCATTTCACGTTGATATGTTCAGAAACAGTTCTAGGATTTAAAAATACAGTGCCTGCTGAAATAAACAAGCAATTTCTAAGTGGAAATGATTGCTAGTAGATTTCGTCTAGGTACTTCTCTAAGAAATAAAAACTAGGTAGGTACTTAACTGAAGTAAGTAAATAAAAATAATAATACAATTTTTGAACTCCATGTATACAAATTTGCAACAGGATTGTACAGGAATTGCAGGATACATAATGAAATTGGGTAAATGAAACCCTTATAATTGAGCAATGTCCGTCCGTCCATCTGTCCAGCTTACCTCAAAGACTTTTAGCACTAGAAAGCTGTAATTTGGCAAGGATGCATTAACAAGGTCTAACATGTTTTAAATCTGTCTTATACTTGACACTGGTAAAATTGTCCTCAAGCAGACAGAGCAATATATATTTTTTTAAACTGAAGGCTAAGTGGTAAATAAAAATAAGGATACATAATGAAATGAAACGCAGTTGGGTAAAAGAGTAAAATACATACCTATGTCATTAGCCAGAACATCCATTTCTTTACCCATAGTATCCACATGAGGAATCACAACATAATCAAAAGGCATAAGGCATTCTTTGTTGCATCTTTCATATGAAATGACTCCATTAAATTCCATTCTGCGTGGTACACTGAATTGGAGTTCGCTCAAGGGAACAACAACTACTATGACCATTTCAACATCACACAATAATGTCTGTGTGGTCTCCTCCCAAAAGGGAGTGATGGGATTACGCTTGAACAGTTTTGTTGTATACACTATTGAAGGCTTGTTTTTAACATGAAGTAGCACTGTGACGTTTTTTAAGTCCCTGCAATGCAAGATAAAGAAATATCAAAAGCTATACCAAATTCCGTAATGCTATAAAAAATCAATGGTACCCTAGTGGTATGACCTATGGCCTCTCAAACGGAGGATCATCATCCCAGCTTATATATGTCCTACTGCTGGACACAGGCCTCCTTTCGGAATGAGAGGGCTAACAGGAGGAGAGAGGAGAGGAGGAGGAATGAGGGGAAACAGAGGATAGCAGATTCTAATCCGGGCTTCCACCTGAGTTTTTCGAAATTCATGGGTGAAATTACATTTGAAATATACAATGAGCTTTACAGTGAAGAAAAACATTGTGAAGAAACTTACACACACCCGAGGAGAAATTCAATAGTGTGTATGAAGTTTCGAATCCCCACTGGGCCCGCGAGGGGACTACAGTCCATGCCCTCTCATTCTGAGAGGAAGCCTGCCTGCAGCGGGACTTGTATAGACTGGGATGATGATGATGATGACAAAGAGTAACTCAAAAAGTCAGAAATAGTGAAAGCTCATATAACTATAGCTATGCCAAATGAAAGATTATAAAAGCTAGGTCAGTGGTTCCCATGTAACTGGCCCACAACTTCTCCTTGAAAGTTCAGTACCTATTTTACCTGATTTTTTAATAACTAGCTGTTGACCGCAATTCTGTCTGTGAAGAATTTGTTTATTGCTGCTCCACGAGAATTCTCCAGCTCCAGGGAACAGCTATTATAAGTATAGATATTGATGTCTTATTTGAACAACTTCAATGGCACGTGGGTAGTTTTACAAGTGTTTTTATTGCTGTCAGTACCCCGTCACATACACCGTGAAATTTTAGTGGTTGTTTTCCCGAAACAAGGTGATTTAGTATCGATTGTACAATCGATTTATAATTACTATTTTGACTACAGTCAAAATCCAATTATGAAAAACGAAAGTCGAAAATGACCGCAAACCAATAGTAACGCTTCGTTGGTACCTAACCTATCGTACGATCGTACGCTACTTGTACCAACAAAGCGTTACTATTGGTTTGCGGTAATTTTCGACTTTCGTTTTTCACAATTGGATTTTTGACTCTAGTCAAAATAGTAATTATAAATCGATTGTACAATCGAAACTAAATCACCTTGTTTCGGGAAAACAACCACTAAAATTTCACGGTGTATATTGAAGAAACAAGCTTCAGTTAGTATGAAATTTTGACAAATTAAAATTGTACCACAAGCACACTATCATTGTATACAAAATAAAAACCTTTCGCTAGTGTGGCTCATTTCTTCTATATATTATGCAAAAGGGTACTGATAGTGTGAAAACGCTCATAGACTAACATGTACTGATTTCTGTTACTTATTAGTTAGGAATGATGTTCTAGGATTTAGATCTAACTGCATACAGGAGTCGCGGGCAACCAGCTGGTGACAAATATTTTAGTAGAAAAGTTAGTACTTACTGTTTATCTTTATTGATTGCATGTAATACAATCACAAACTTCTGGTTGCAAATCTTAACAGTAGGTATCTTAGACTGTAGTTTGATTGCTTCACATTTCTGAAACAGGCAAGGGATTAATGCATCAACCCACACTATATTTTGTAGGTATAGATATGTGATATGACCATAGACCATACATAGATCTGAGTATAGATATGTGGTCAGTTAGCATGCACGCGCAATATATAGAGACCAACAATGTTGTTCATACATAATGCGGGCTGCATTCAATTTGACCTGACTGCAACCGCAGAACGCATCCAGTGTGGCAAATCCTTAAAAAATAAAAGTTATCAAAAACGTAAACAACTAAAACTGTAAAATTTTCAAATGAAATCCTGGGGTTATAAGCTATATCTGTACTAATCAGTGGCGTAACTATAGGGTGGCAGGGCTGGCAAAATGCCATGGGCCCCCGACCCTAGAGAGGCCGCAAGCTCAGTAATAACATTAAAATTAAATTACAATGTGACGATTTTTACTGTGAGGGTCCCATCTAAAGTATTTGCCACGGGCCTCTACGCCACTGGTACTAATTGTAAGCTAACCCACCAGTCTTGTGAAATTGCATTCATCATCAATTGCATTACTACCTATTCCAATTACTGAATATAATAAATAGATACCTGTTTGTAATCTTGAAGAAACATAGAATCTTCCAATGAGGGGTTCATTTTCTGATAAGCAGTAAAAGTGGCTAGTTTTCTCAAGTCCTGCAGTTTTTCTTTACTTTTAATATTGCACCCAACACTGTATTGAGTTTGAACCAGCTTTCTTTTGAGGTCTAGAAGTACTGGAATTGAATCATCAACATGGACACCATTCAAGAAGGCGGCTTGGTCTGACAAGCGTTGAAATTTATCATCGAATATCAATGGCACAGCATCATCCTTCTGAACAATCTTAAGAGAAGCGAGGCCATTGAAACCAAAGTCATTTACATCATAAGATTCTACGTTAGACACTCTTTGATGAACTTTCAACTGATTACTTTTAGATAAAATAACCACTTCACGGTCTGAAGCGACTAGATAATAAAGCTGGCAACTATTATTTCTTACAATCCTTATGTGAGTCGCATTAAAATTGCTACGAAGTAACAGGGACGATACCTCCTCACGCTTGAAATATTCCTTAACTTCGCCATACTTTGTACAGATTGTAATATCACAATGCTTTCTTTGTGCCGGGTGGTCGTCGTAGAACACGAAGCAAGCGACGTTGTCCAACACTGATAAAGGGAGCAATTTCGATATCACTTCAACTACGTTATTGGGAAGATTCTGCATTTTCAATTGATTTAATTGTATTTAACACTAGTTGATAGTATGAGCTCCGGAACACAAAAGAACTGGGTTTTCGGCTTTAAAAAGGTTAAAAGGAGGTATAATAAAAATACCCGCCAAGTTTTGTTTATTTATGTTTACCGTTAATGTCACTGTCAATCATCCGTCAATGTCTGTCTGTCAATGTCGTTTTTTAATTTATCTGATCTATGAAAGGGAATGTATTGCCATACAGCCATTAATTTCATAAATTTCAAGATATGGGGTTTCCGTGACGGAATTTCGACTCAGATCTTCAGATAATAAAATAACTATATATCTACCTCTAATTTTATCTATCATTTTTATGTAAAGTCAGCTGCACAGAGAAGGAAGAAGAAACGGTGATAGCCACACCGAGGGGTTCCTTTTCTCTGCAGCTGCCTGTACTATTAAACGAGCAATCCTTGTTCGTAATGTACGTTTTGACAAAGGTGTTAAGATCTTTTGAGAAAATTTATATTGGGTTGATATTTTCATTTTTATTTTTTTATGGCGTCATCTGTGGCTGAATAGCTGAACTACCGGGAAGCGGTGATTTTCACCTAGGTTTGCTCACAAAGGAAAAAGAGATGATAACGCGGCGCGTTTTGGTCCTGGGAAACGTTAGTTGTGTGCAGTTTGTGTGCAGTTTGTGTGCGTGTCGCCTTCTAAATAGCAGTAAAAATAAAGCAAAAGGACTTGTTTTTTATCTTTTCTCAACAGAACCTGCGTCCCTTGTTTGAAAAAAAATTGTTGATGATAGAGTCACGTGAACAAAATAAACTGGCGTTTATTTAACAATCTGTTGAATAAATTAATAGATTGCTACCTTTAATTAACTCAGTAATAAAGGCAAAGAACAATCAAAAACTAATGATGTGAAATTGTGGACTTATTGTTGCGTGGCGTGTAGTGTATCTACAACAATTAATTAATAGCGGATACTAACAAATCGTGTGACAGTAAATTATTACCTGCTGGGCTAGCACAACATATTTTTCTTAGCCCGATTCGTTCATTAGGTACCTACTCTGCTCACTTGTAATTAGTTTAATAAAAATCCTACTACTATTATCACTTTCGCGTTTGTGATTATGTGCGTGCGTGTGTGCGTGTGTCTATTTGTTACTCCTTCGTGCTAAAATGGCTTTAATACAAATTTGGATGTCTCTGGACCTCTGGAATAACACAGATGTTTCTTTATATCCCGATAATCCCACGGAATTCATGTGAAATCCCAAAATCGTAACTGCTGAGTCTAGAAACATGTTGGCGCGTTATTTTTTTGCAAAACAAAAACAAGGATGAATACTTACCGTGTTTTTATTTCAGAAAAATTACACACTTATGTACCTGGCAACTCTAAGGGCCTTCGTATACAAGACTACGCCAATCTTTGGCTCAAGCTACACACAGAGGAGTCGTGGGACGGGGCGCGTAGCAGTCGCAGCGCCCCTTGAATCAGTTTTCATACTAAATGTATAGAAGCGTCGCGTTCCAAAGCAGACAGAAGAGACGAGGCGGAGACGCGGCCCGCGAACAAACGACGCGGACTGCGATGCGCCCCCGTCCCACGTCTCTTCTGTGTGGCTTGCGCCTTCGACACCCGAAGATTTTGGTCTCTAAGAGACTACCGCAATACAAATTGATAGAGGTTCGTACGCAGGCACGCGTGCTCGAAGATTTGCGTAGCCTTGTACCTACGAAGGGCCTAACGCTTAAAAGGCCCTACCGAGCTTTTAGCGCATTTATTGCATTCATTTAATCTCGTGCTGTATAATTACTAGCAAAGCTTTAGTCCTGAAATTCATCTGAAAGATATTTGAGGATTCACTCTAATGACCAGTGTTTATCGAAACACGATTACCTACTTGTAGTTCGCTCGATAGAAAGTCGTCTCTAAAAAATAAAATAAATCCTTAGCACGACGTAAATACTGTACGGCAGGTCATGACTTTTTGAATGTTAATAAAACAAGATGTTTTCTAGGGCCTAGTGTTGCTACATTTTTAAAATATGTATGTACCTATACACGCGCAGTCTAACGAACCTATCTTGAGCCATTGTGCTTCCCCTTATCCGATAGTTACCTATTAGTTTATTTGCGTTAGTCCTTCGGTCATCGGACGGGGAACTCGTGTCGCCTGCAATTACCTACGCAAGGCTTTGATTGTAGGCTCTCACGCACACATACACGAGTGCATAGAATACCTAAAATCGATTAGCGCCAAAAGCTCGGTAGGGCCTTAATAAGACCATGTTCGGAATAAATTATGGTTGGAAAGTGGCGCTACTTGCCACAAAGCGGAACGCCTGTTTGTGCTTGCCATGCTGCATTTGATTTCCTCTCACGCTACAATGTCGCGGTTGCGGTGACGGTTGAGAAGTGAATTACAAAATGCCTTATTTCTAATGACTGACAGTTCTATTTTAGAACTAATAAAGAATATCATAAGGTGTACTTTAGAAGTGTTTTTAGCATTACTCCGTTGAACACAATGCACATGCATTTACCCACAAGTTGCATGTAGGTACGTACATTTTACATGCAACGGAAGCTGTTTTTAGAAACGCGATTAAATGCATTATCTTTTCACTCGCTTTTATGAATTAATTACTACTGTTAAACAGGGGTCTCTATGGTTTCCCATAGGTGATTTATGATTTTTTTTTTAGCTATTTGGTAATGTGAAACATTCTGTATGTACATCAATAGCATGAATCACTAGGTATTGATATGACGCATAAGTATTTATAAGTATGTACTTGGGCGACCGATCCTGGCTCAGCGTCTACATTAAACTTGCTGTGGAGTTTTTTTATGAAAAAATATTTTTAGGATCCCGTACCTCAAAAGGAAAAAATGGAACCCTTATAGGGTAACTTTGCTTTCCGTCCATCCGTCCGGCTATCGGTCAAGACCCTCTATCTCGGGAACGCGTGAAGGTATCGAGTTGAAATTAAAACCACATAAAAACACCACCACCACCTTACTCAAGTCTACAGTCCCTTGAAGCTGTGAGAAAATCAAACTTCTAAGTTAACGTAAAAAAATATACGGCCAAATTTATGGCCAAAATTTATAGGGTTTCTACCGCTGACCGAGAACTATGAAAATTGGCAAGTAATACCGTCTTACTTATACTATACAAGTACCTATATGCAAAAATCTGAAAACTAATTTTGTAAGGGGGTCCCGGGCGTACCAATTTAAATAATCCCACACTGCATACATTTTATAAACGTAGGGCCCTGCTAACACTGGATTATAATAGAAGATACGGCTGTTTACGGCGTATATTTGTTGCGGGTGTCCATGGGCGACGATGACCGCTTTCCATAAGGTGACCCGTCTGCTCGTTTCCTCTTATATGAAAAAAATATATTTTGAATCTACGAATTTGTACGGGACCCTCAGTGCGCGAGTTGAATTCGCACTTGTCCGGTTTTTTTAGTTCGTTTCATCCATATCGTTCCAGGGATTGCTAGTTTGCACATAGGTTAGGTATAATTTAAAGGACAGAATAAATAATTTCCAAAATTTTTGTTTTATTCTTAAAACACGTCTTACTTCACAGTAAACTGTCTGCAATAATTTAAATAAGAAATACCTAGTACTTATGCGTCATGCCATACGATGCTCACTTAGCCGGTACAAAAGAGGGCGCAAAAAACGACCGTATAAATTTGATACACCCGTAATTTTACACCGTTAGTCGTTCCATACTTAATGATATAAATTATGGACAGTCCACACCAAAGACGGTGGTATGAAATGCGTATGGTTGGTTTAGCATTAGCATTAAGTGCCATGATGGTGAGATATAG
This sequence comes from Archips crataeganus, assembly GCA_947859365.1. Lineage (NCBI taxonomy): Eukaryota > Metazoa > Arthropoda > Insecta > Lepidoptera > Tortricidae > Archips > Archips crataeganus. The sequence goes on from OX402062.1 coordinate 10,917,528, forward strand.
TACCACATGAATAAATACAGAGCAGAAGAAAAGCTTCCGAACAGTGCTCGAAATTCTTACCTATTATCATAGGGTTGTCGCTCGGTAAAAAAATATATTAAAAATCAAAATATTTTATTCAAACAAGTACCTAAATATCTAATATCTGTATATCTACAAACACTACAACAGGTAGGCATCTTTAAAAACAAGCGAACACCCGAACTATGTAGCTAAACGCTAAACGATCGCGTCGTCGCTAGCGGCACACCTGAACTTTGTCTACTCACTGAGCTAGTTCAAACCGGTTTGTCTCCGAGCGGGCGCCGGTGCACGCCCCCCCCTCCTGTCTGTGACAGGTCACGCACACATATGTTGTGCGTGTAGTAGTGTAATGCGTGCGCGACGTTGTTTGAACTTTTTATTCTGCTCTGTATTTATTCATGTGATAGTACCTCTTAGAGTAGGATATCGGACCAGTCGCGTACAGCCGCCATCATAAATATCGGACGTAGCGCACCATCTGGTCTGCGCCGGCCTTTATGGCGTGGGAAATGCGTCTTACGCATCCTACTCTGTTCAGTACCTCTACCATGAGTTTACACTAGTTCACAGTGACCGTACTCGCTAGCGACGGCGTAAATGATTTGTATGGAGAATTGTACTTCCGTAAGTGACCGCTAGAGGCGCTGCACAATTCTCCATACAAATAATTTACGCCGTCGCTAGCGAGTACGGTTACGTAAACTAGTGTAAACTCATGGTAGTGGTACTGAGAAACAGAGAGCACGCGAGGCTCGTCGTCGAATGTAGGCGTTACGGGTAAAACAACTGGGGCTCTTAAGTCAGTACAATTTCGGTTCGACATCCCGCCCTCTCTTACTGGTGTTGAATTATATGTATAGTTTACTCCTCGTATCTACCGAAGCGATTCAAGTTCTCGGCGACTACGAGCCGGGTTTACGAGCCCTCACGTTGGCAATCATCCCCTAAAAGCAGAGCGGTACCGAGAGCATGACTGCTTCCGCCCGAAAAAGGCTCCTTAAGGCCGGCGCCCACTGACGGCATGGCACGGCGTGGCATTTTATTACTATCAAGTTATTTTGAATCTTATTTCAATGAGTTTAGAATTCATGTTACTTTATTTCGATACCACGATGCCGCGACGTCCTGAGGGCCGATGCCACGCATAACCAATAAAGTAACATGAAAACTAAATCATCATCTAAACTCATTGAAATAAGATTAAAAATAACTTGATAGTAATAAAATGCCACGCCGTACCATGCCGTCAGTGGGCGCCGGCCCTTACCTCTCACTGCCAAGGTCGAGCGAATAGGTAAGTTTGTTTTAGGCTAGCCTCCGTCCGTCCGCCCTAAGGCGAGACGTCACCCTTTGCTATTTCACGAACTTTGGAACGTATCCTCAGCAACTGAAGTCCCCAGCTCACCTCTCCACTCCGTCTGCCCAAATTGGATATCAGACAACGACAATCAAATAGTTAGCAAGCGAGCTACAAATAAATTAGTTAGCCGTTGTTGCCCAGGGTGCACCAAGCCCAGGTAACGACTCTTCCCCATCCCATGCAGCCTGTGCCTCAGATAGAAGACAGTTGTAGAGATATTCTACGATAACATGGCCCGCCACTCCACAATTCAAGAAGTCTTAAACGTATTGTGAAAGTATGTATAAAGCACACCAAAACTTTCAACGCATTGTGTGCGTGTTTTAGCCGTCAAACAAAAGCAGATACTACTAAATAAAAATTATTTCGTAAATATGTGACTAAACACATTGAAATAGTAATGTGGAGGGGTGGGCCATGTTATCGTAGTTTATCTTTATCTCTAACGCCCGAGCACTCGAGGACATTTTTGACGTCGCACCTCGCACACTAGTTACCCTGGCAGAATACGCAATGAACAGAGAAAATGCTTGTCGCGCAGCCGGTCGTGTCGCACTCGTGGACGGGCCGTGTGAGACAGGTAAATAAGAGATCCGATAAAAATATAGCTCTACCTACAGTCACTTTACTTCTTAATCACTATTCGAATTCGAAACCCACAACTTAGTATATAAAACTAGCTTATGCCCGCGGCTTTGTCTGGCAGTCAGTGAGTCATGGTACTATTTTTTATACGCTATACTAGCTGTTACTCGCGGCTTCGCATGCAGGCAGTTGAGTTGAAATTTCGAGATTGTACGACTTTCCCGTAGGAATTTCCAAATATTACATCGTGGTTTTCATTTAGGTCGGCCTCAGAAGTCCCTCAACACTTTAGTACTTTGTCACTTTCACTAGCGTGACATTTTTCACACTGCACAGAATAACTGGTTATTGCGACAAAATACCTACTAAAGTGTTTAGCTACATCTAAGGCTCTTACCTACATTGTTTAAAAGAACGTCCGTGTAAAATTTCATAATTATTTATAAAGTTAGCGGTTGACATTTAATTTCAAAGATTTAACGTACGTGAATCTCGTTTCCATGAGAAAATCGGAATAAAAAGTAGCCATTGTTATTCAAGAGATACACTATCTACATACCAAATTTCGCTCAAACATGTGCTGCCATTTTAGCGTAAAAGAACAACAAAATTAGGTATACGCACACGCATTCACAAACTTGCGCTTTATAATTTTAGAGGGATAATACTTAGTACTTTAAAAGATTCCTCTTAAGTATCCTCAGACTTGCTCATTTCTGTTTTATCACCACTACCTCTTCATCTTAACCCGAGATCAAAGGCGAGTGTTTGATGGTCCTTAGGAAAACCATTGAGTTTACGCTTAACGATTGTAAATAAAAGTGAAGTTGCATAAAATAAGGATTAATGCAAAACCATGGTAGGTAAGGGCAACGATCGTTTGTCCTAGATGGTTGTTGCGCTTTTTAATAACCGACTTAAAAAATAGTAGTTTTGATAACCGCCCCTTTTTAGGGTTCCGCACCTCGAAAGGAAAAAGCGGAACCCTTATAGGATCACTTTGTTGTCCGTCCGTCCGTCCGTCCGTCTGTCAAGACCCTTTTTCTCAGGAACGCGTGGAGGTATTAAACTGAAATTTATATCAAATACTCAAGTCTACTGTCCCTTAAAGCTGTAAAAAAATCAAACTTCTAAGTCAACGCAATCAAAAGATACAGCCATTTATGCCGCAAATTTTCGACACTCGCAAGGGAATCAAAACCTACAGGGTACTTCCCGTGAACTCAGAATCTTGAAATTTGGTACGAAGCAAGGTCTTATAGCACAGATAAAGGAAGAATTGCGAAAAGCATATTTTTTTTGTCTGTCTGTCTATATCAGTAACTAATCTGCAATGATCCCACACTGCGCACATTTTGTTTGTTTGTTTGTTTGTTTATACTCTTTATTGTACAAAAGGAAAACAAAAAGGTTACAGAAAAAAATTTATAAGTACAAAGGCGGACTTATCCCTGAAGGGATCTCTGCCAGTCAACCTTTGAGTGGTAGAGAAGAGCAATCAAAAAACAATCAATAAATCATCATATTCATCATTAATCATTTGAATAAATTTTGCTTAGGAGCAGGGGTCTGCTAAGACTGGATGTTCATAGATACATATAAATTTGTACGGAACCCTCGGTGCTAGACCCCAACTCGCACTTGGCCGGTTATTTTAAAATTAATATTCAGTTTTTTTTTGTTTGTTACTATAGAACTCTGTCATGTACCTAACTCATGTATTATATAAACCGATTTAAATTTATTTTTTAGTTTGAAAGGGAATGCTTCCATCTATGCCCCATTGTCACCAGAGTCAAAATCTGACTAGTGGAACCAGAGGAAATCGAGGGAACTCTTCAAATATTGTATGGATAACTTTAGTAGTTTGGGTATATTTTGCAGTAACTCGTGCATTTGTTCTTGGAAATCATCATTTGGTAAAGTGGACCTGACAAGGAAGACCACAGTTGGCCGCTGGAGCTTACTCTATAACAAGTAGGTAAGTAGGCACCTGAAGGAATTTAATTCCCTACCCATTTGGTAAATTAATTGGCAATGCATTAAGGTCGAAATGTCAAACGCAACACGTCAGTATGCTTAGTATAAGTTTTACTTCACCAAAATACTTCTCGATCGCGTTTACGTAAAAATTTCAATTCTATGGAAACATGGACGCGCGGCCGCGGAGGCGCTGTCCATGTTTCCCTAGTAATTGATTTTTTTACGTAAACGCGATCGAGAAGTATTTTGGTGAAGTAAAACTTATACTAAGCGTACAGAGCAACATCGTAACTAGCTCTTATGGTGACAGTTTGCTGTACGATATTCAAACTTGGGTGGGTAGGAAATTAAATTCCTTGACTGTACCTATTTCACGGGTTGCGGTACTTTGCGGTTCGATTACTACACAGTTGCCAAGCAATTTATGCACGTTTCATTCATATGGTGAAATGGAACTGATGGTGAAGTACCAGGAGTCCTCAACAAGTAAAGTTTTGAATTGGGAAAACCAATATTTTGTAAAAAAAATACGAGCAGTTGTCTTTAAGCTATTGTAACTTAGATTAGTAACATTAGATGTAGAGAGCATTATAAAAATTCACTAAATTAAGTCGGTACCTCAGCATGAGTCATATAGAAGCCCATATAGGTAAGGACTAGGTCCACTTTTGCTGACTCGTGGTGACGCAACGACTTGAAAGAGATCAAAAATAATGGTTTTTATGGAGTCTGCTCAACTTTTTTTTTGAGTAAGTCATTTAAATAAGTCAGTAGAGACGAAGGCTTGAATACCAATCTATACAGACGTCACGTCAAAAATATGTAAAAAACAACCTTGTGCTTAATGTAAAGTTGTATAACTAGATCTATTGCTGACCGTATATGGCATATATTTATGACCTTTACTGTAGGTACCTACCTATACGTACTGATAATGTATTGACATATCCAGCAGTGTCTGTGTTCAGACTAAAAATATGAAAGAAATAATCTGTGCAAGTAGGTACCCAAACATCAAAATATCCAAACTTCTTCAGAAACATTCTCATTTATAATAAGTATGTAGTAGTAGGATAGGATTAAAATGTATTGCAGTGCAAGGTCAAAACAATAGGTACGAACCTAGAAAACAAACACGTGTAAAGGCTTCAAATGTCACTGATAGGCACATCTTCCGTGTAGGGTGCAGTAAAACAGTATCATCTTCAGCATACTTTAATACGAAACTTACCTACGTATAAGAGGATACGATGCGAACCATTTCTCCATACAAGCGTAGTCACCTGTTTACTCCCTGGATAATGACATTAGAGCAAATATTTTTTTTACCGTAATATCTATATCTACCACGATGTTTTCCATATTTCAAGGACTCTTCAAAAACCACGAAAATTGCCCAATCTCAACGACATTTTTAGACGCTCATAAAAAAACTCATATTAACAATAAAACGAAAACACAAGGGCATAGCTCTAAAGCCTTCTCCCAAATATTTTTCAAATAAATAATTATTTTTGACATCTGTATTACGAGGACGCGGTGTCATTTGACATAAGTAATGAAGAACAGGGTATAGATGAAAAACTTAAGAAAATGACCTGTATGTGTGTAGTAGTAACGTGTCCGTATAAACAAATTGACGTTCCAAATTAGAATAATGACTAAAGCTCCATATAAATTTTGTGCACTACTACGTACAGCAGGTCATTTATTTAATTTTTTTACCTATAGGTGGCTAAACATTCCCGTGGTGTGGCGGTATTATAAACAAGAGTCGGAAAAACGCCCGTCATTTTAAAAACCTAACCCTGTTTCATGCAGTGTAAAGACTTCCTTACAATCGCTCCAATGACATCGGTAGACTGTGCACGAACTTCTTCGATTCATAAATAGGTCCTAAATTGTCGTCGTTATGCACTCAAAAGCGACGGAAATTTTTCCGACCCTTGATTATAAATTAACGCTGTCGAATAAATATGTATACTACATATATATATATACTATAGTTTAAGAAAGCTTTTACTCATCGCATCCCACGTTCCGTTACCATCAAATACCCATTATCATTTAGGATCGCGGTAAGGTTAGGTGTTGACAGACTTCCCACACACAATATCTACGTGCCTTGGAATAGTACATTACTGCAGCGGCCGCGAAATAGGGGATTGCCGGCCGAGTAGTTATAGATGGCCGAGTGTTAACGAGGCCATCTAGAGATACGAGGCCGGCAATCCCTGTTCGTGGCCAAGGCTTGTATAGAGTTTTTCTCAAACATGCATCATCATCATCACCACCATCATCACCGCCATCATCATCACCATCACCATCACCATCACCATCACCATCACCAACAACACCATCAACATCCATCAACATCCATCAACATCCGTCAACATCCATGAACAAGAAAATCCATCAACATCCATCAACATCCATCAACATCCATCAACATCCATCCATCCATCCATCCATCAACATCCATCAACATCCATCAACATCCATCAACATCCATCAACATCCATCCATCCATCCATCCATCAACATCCATCCATCCCTCCGTCCGTCCGTCCGTCCGTCCGTCCATCCGTCCGTCCGTCCATCCGTCCGTCCATCCATCCATCCACGTCGACCACGTCGACCTATTAAACGTCATGGTGCTGTGTCACATAAAACAATAGACGATCACTTTGCTGGCCTTGGCCAGCAATGTTGTATGAAATTCCATTATTGACCTCTCGTCTAGCCGCACCTGCAACGTGACAGTTCGTGGCGTATTTTAAGGAACATAACGTCAATATTTCATAGCATGTTTGAGAAAAATGCTTTACGGGCTTGATATGCTTATGCGCAATCTCTTTGGTGCTTATCTCAATCCCTTTCCAGTCACAGGAACAAAACAGTCGCGAGTTGGTATTTTTTCCTGAACTATATTTTAATACTACGAAGTTGTAGTAGTACAGCAAAATTTGATTTGATTCACTTCTAAGTGACGCCCTCTTAAAAAAATATTTCCGAGTGAAAAGCCAAAGTCAGAAGCTATTGCGATAGCAAACTGTTACATCTAACAGCTCGCATATTATAATAAAATTGTACCTACTCTTACCTATGGCGTCACTGCTTAAAATGAAATCAGTCACTCGCATCATCGTGATTTTGTCGTTTAACCTGTTACAAGGGTATCATCACCACAGCGGCAGGTCGCAAACACAAACGGATCGCCTCACGGTTGAATGATTCTTTTAAGACCAACAGGAAATTATGCTACGGTCAACAGACATGCCGATGTTACTGAAGAGCAAAAACTAGCGAATTGTGTCAATTCATTTGGACCAAAGACGTCCATTATACTTCCTCGGAGAGATTCAGCTGATTTATTTATAATGACTGTCGGCGCTATAAATTTGGTGATACTTAATTTCACAGATAAAGATGAACCAGATGTTTTACCAGGGTCGAGTGACAAATATATCAGTAGCCACTCCGTTTGAGTTAGCGAAATAAAGCTACCGTTTGTAAATTTATATCTAATTGAGTAAAATATAAATTTAACTGGACGTTATTGTAACACGGTCATTTATTCGGGGATACTGCACCGCTGCCAAACTGCCAATGACAAATGAGAAACGTAGAGGTATCCAGACTTTAGCAAATTGTACGGGAGATTTGAATTCTTGAGATATTAAGCTGTCGAGAATATTGAAAAGACAATGAATCTAAAAGAAGCTGGTTTGTAATCGCGCGTCGCCTACGCAAGTCGGCGGTCAGTTTAAAATAGTTATTTTAAATGACGGACTTCCTCCGTTGAGGATGATTGCAGGAGCGGCAGGGAGCAATGTCAATGTTTCAATTTAATAAATGGCCTTGACAGTTTCGTCAGTCAGCACTAGGTCAACAACTACTATGACTGTACCTGCTGAACACACTTTGCTTCAACTATATTCATCTGTCGGTTGAAAAGTCTCAATATCAAGCATTAGGATTATGCCTATAATTCTGTACGGAAAGTAAGTAATTTATACAAATAAACATTCATCCGGACAGTTGTTTCAACTTAGTAACGGAACGGGACATTATTATCCTCTAGTAAACCTAAATATAGGATTATACACGGAATATAGGTATTGAACATACTAAAATAACAATGCTTCACAATAACAATAACAATTTTTCTACATTTTATAAAGTACAACCAAAATTATCAAAAATATTTGACCGCGTTGAAAAATGGCATTATTATAGTTAATCATCATCATCGTTACCGGCCTATACACATGCTACTGCTGGGTTAGCTTTCTTATGGAACGAGACGGCTTGTACTGTACTTCCCAAGTGAGTCCAGTGCGAATTGAGAACTTGACACACAATATTGAAATGCATCCCAAGCGTGTGCGTTAAGGTTTCTCGAGATATTTTCTTTTACTGTAAAGCTCCCGGCAAATTTATTAATTCAGAAACTCAAAAGTACAAGCACGGTCAAGCGCGATCCTCTGCTTGAGAGCCCTTAATCTCAAACATTAGGCTACTTGACCAAGGACTAAACCAAGGACTAAACTCGGTCAAGGAATAAACCAACGGGTAAAAACATAAAAGGCCGACCTAAGCACCCCCCAGTGCCCAGCGGGCGAATGCATGCTCCTCTCCCGGCCTTCCAGCAAATGGCTGAGGCAGGACACTGTGGGTAGATTAAGTCCCCTCCCTACCCCTCCCCTCCTCAAAATATGAAGCACACGTTTTTTGTATTAATAATCAATAGAGAACTTGTGACCGGGTTTTTTAGTCCGTGCAAGTCGGACACTGTCTGGGCCCTCCATTCCCAGTTCGTCCGAAGGGATTTTTCCCGAGCACAAGTCACTCTTCCTACCCTAAAGTAAAAAATAGCAAAGACTTCGCGTCTTTGGCCCCTCAGGCGACTCATTAAAAAAAAAAAAAAAACATTAGGCTACTACGGCTAATCGGAACTATTGACAACATTTAGCGAATTCGATGCCTTTATAGGCTGGTTCATTGGCTAATATGATTGGAAGTTAATCGTCAACAATCATTAATTAATTAATATGAAGCAAGGCAGCTCACGTCGGGAGCGCCGAGTTCCGCTGACACAAAGGTGACCAACAGTTGCTCAGTGAACAATATGACCTATCTCTCCAATGCCAGGTACCATTTTGTGCCTTAATGAGTCACATTACGATTGAATTTCAAAGCTTAGTTTGAATCGTTAAGTCTTTGTTATTGTACGTTACAAAGAACAACTCATGTCCGCCCTTTATTTATGACGTAACCAAATTAGCGAGTCTATTGTTCGACTCGTCATTATTTTTGTTGCTTGATCTTTATATATCGAAACCATATCACAGGACAATGCAGTTTCCTTGCCCTAACATAATACACTCACCGCCACAATAACGTCGCTAAACACATACATATCTAAAACTTGTACTAAATCACAAACTACTGACAACCTACACCAATATAATATAACACAAAGAATGTTCTGTAAAATAGTACAACGAAACTCTACTGGGAATGAGACATGTTGACTGACCGCACCATCCTCAGGAAAAGACCTGAAATCACCATTATCCAAAAATCTACTAAAACCACTTACCTTATAGACATGGCTGTTCCCTACACACATAACCTGAAGCACAAACACATAGAAAAAATACAAAAATACACATTAACAAATGTGGCACCAAGAAGTCGTCAAAATGATTCCAATCATTATCTCCTCGACAGACATTGTTCCAAAAACCCTTAAAACAGCATTTAAAATACCTAGGTATACCTACCAAATTTCATTTAAATCGGTTCAGCGGCTTAAACGCGTAGAGTTTGGTACCTAACATACAAAGAGATAGGCAGAATCGTTTTCGCATTTATAATATTTGTAGCTGTAACCGGCGACTCTATCTAAAATTTAGAAGAATTTAACAAGTTTGATATGAAGTATCTTTTTGTATTTTTATTTTTTTATTTTTTCAACTTCATTTTTTATTACTTTTACGGTCATCCCGTGAAATCCATATATTTGAAATATATGGTTTTCATACTAAATACAAACTGAAACATGGATGCACAGAAAAAACCCCAGAAAAAAGACCAGCGCTGGGAATCGAACCCAGGTCCTCATTGCAGCATTCCGTGCTGCGTGCCATTCCCCCACACCACCACTGGTCACCAAGCCACACCACACACTAACCAGTGGTGGTGTGGGGAATGGCACGCGGCATGGAATTCTGAGGACCTGGGTTCGATTCCCAGCGCTGGTCTTTTTTTCTGGGTTTTTTCTGTGCATCCGTGTTTCAGTTTGTATTTAGTATGAAATATACGAAAATCGCTATCCCGCGGGAATTGTACAATTTTCCGGGATTATAAACAACCCTACTTCCGTCGCAAGGTATCAAACTATGTATTACCAAATTTCATATAAATCGGTTTAGCGCGGTTTAAGCGTGAAGAGGTACCTTACACACAGAGAGACAGACAGACTTAGATTTATAATATTAGTAATGAAGTAAGGACTAGTATGGATTCTTAAACCTCATTAATCACTATCTAAGTCTTCACAGGAATTACGCTTTAATTAGTTTTGAGAAAGAATGTTGGAGTCATTTCCTCTAACACGATATCGATAGCTAATATTGTTCCCTTCTTGTAAGTAAGTACTTAATTAAAAAGTTATCATTTTCTCCACAAGCACTTTTTAACGTTTATAGATCAAAGACTCAAAATACCAAAGAATCATCGTTAAGTTTTAAAAAAAATTGCTACAAAATCTTAATTCACGATATCCACCTCACGAGGTGGGCTGCTATCCAACGTTATTGTTCGTAGTCTAGATTATTTATCTCAAGCAAACCAATATCTTATTTCCTGGACTTATCTCGCGATAGCTATTGTAAACTTTAATAGATGCACTGGAACAACCTTGAACGAGTGACCATGAAATACAACGAGATAGATGCAAGATTATTCTGCGCTGGTGCCTGTCTATCCAGAGCGCATGCGTTAAAATTAAGGCCCAAAATTCTGCCAGGAGAAAACACAGAAGTATTATCAAGGGTTTAAAAACCGCACTTTTTGCACATGTCTTCTAATGACTCCCAAAAATCTAGCGCAAATCTCGGTCGCGATCTTTGAAACAGGGTCAGTGACTTAATTCATCACCACACACGCACTGGCCCGGTTCTTGGCACAAATTTTCGCTTCACCAAGCGGCTTCTACTATCGGGGTGCTTTGCCAAAAATAAAGCTGCAGTGCAGTAGTGGTCTTGCAGCCGAGACTGCGGCGCGGGTCCTCCGTTCATTGTTATGTCAGAGGCAGAGGTCGATACATCACGCCAGTGTCGACGCGCCTTTTGCGGCGTGCGGATGTGTCGTGTCTGCGTTAGCCGCTCTTGTTGACGTTTGTGCAGTGCGCAACGGGGTTTATCATGTGTTTTTCAGTATAAAACAAGAGAGAACTTGGTGAACCAGATATTTTTAACAGACATTTCAGTCATAAAAAGTTTAGGAACGCGCCGAACCTGTATGTATATTTTTTGGGCATTTTGACGATACTTCCGCTTTTTGATAACAAAAATTCGTAAGATACTGACAGTAAAATTATTAACTTATAAGAGAGGATACCTTCGTAAGTCTTCAAATATTGTATAGAAATACAACACAGGAACAATTGTCTGATAAGAAGCTTAAAAAAACCTTCGCGAGTTTCGGTTGATGCTGTCTCCGTCTGCGAGAATAATCATAATCGGATTTCGAAGTTATATAATTATGCAAATTTATTACCGCGAGCCAATACAGTTCTATACATAATACACTTATCTTTGGTATATTGCATCATGACTTTGTAAAAACATGAAGATTTATAATATTCTTCGAACAACTCTAGAAACCTAACATTTATAATCTAGCATCACAAAATAAAGCATGTCATTATATTTCGAGAAAACTCCAGACTCCATAAATGTATCCAACCCAATAACACAATATGTTTGTAAAAGGAAAGTATCTTTTAAGTGTGATATTGTATTTCGGAAAACTCCAGTAGCCAAACAATTATGATTTTATGTTCAAGTTACTAAAAGTAAAATAAATCTAGATACGCAAAATAGCCACATAGACGACGAGTTGCGGAAAATAGCCCACTATTACCTATAACTAAAAGTAAAATTTATCGGGAACTAAAATTTTGTTTCTAATTAACTAATTTGACTAAACGATTTTTCGAAATTAGTATTTTAACCTCCTCTTTTTTCATTTAGTAACTGAAGTTAAATGCAAAATAATAACCATCAAACTGCGACTAATGTGTACTAAACTAAATGCATGCTATTTATTCATGCTCTATATCAAATTCTGAATCGTCTTAATACACCGTGTGCGCTCTCGGATCAAATGATTTATTCTTTGCTTATTCAAATCTAATGTTGAAATCGAGACCAATTTCACTTTTATCAACGTATTATTGTTAGGTATTTTACTTATCACACTGCATCGAAAACTAGATATTACATCCCTTGGTCTTGGCACTCGTTTCCGCATTGTTAAATTGTTACGATATCCTAGGAAACGCTAAGCATGCTAAATCTACTACTATAAAGATACCCAAGTACCAAATTCTTCCATTTGACCGCATCCAACGTAGAGCTGCTCGATTTGTCGGTAATCAGGCACTCTCTGGCCTACTCGATCCTTTGGCTTTGCGGAGGGATGTGGCGTCTCTCTGTATATTATACCGTATCTATCATGGGGAGTGTTCTGACGAACTGTTCGAATTGCTGCCTGCGGCTAAATTCCACGACCGCACTTCGAGGAACCGTTTGTCTTTCCATCCTCACCATCTTGATGATTGGCATTCTAGTACCGTGCGTTTTAAGCGAAACTTCTTTCCTCGCATGACAAAGATCTGGAATCAGCTTTCTGCGGCAGCATTCCCGGAGCGTTACAACTTAGGGATCTTTAAAAAACGAGCCTACCAATTCCTAAAAGGGTCGGCAACGCACCTGTGATGCCCCCCGTGTTGCGGGTGTCCATGGGCGACGGTGATCGCTTTCCATCAGGTGACCCGTCTGCTCGTTTGCCACCTCTTATATAAAAAAAAAAAATAATAAAGATTAGATGATAATCTGGTGGTGATTTATGGTACAATCAAAATATTTAGGATATGTAAAAACACAGAGTCAGGTACACAAAAAATGCAATAAAATAAAAAGACAATGTTAGTCAAATTAACCGCCCCGGATCGTACCAGGCGCAAAGGTGCCCAGCCCAACACACTGCCGCATTGCCCTGCTAAACCGCGATGGACAACCTTTGCACCAGAAACGATCCAGAACGATGGTCAAGACCTCTCACACGAAGACGGCGCCCCACTTCTTTAAAAAAAGTATTGTTTCAGAACTATTTGGATTATAAATTCATTGCCTTATTTAAGTAGAGCCGTTACAGAGCATGCCGGGGTCTTATTGGCAAATATTAAAGTTAAATGTAATTGAAAACAAAAACTTATTATTTTCATGATACCTGTTCTTAGGGGCCCCTGTGAATTAAAGGACCCTAGGCATGGGCCTTCGTGTGCCTTTATGGGAAATATGGTATTATGTAGACGATGTAATAATGAACTTCTATTATCACAACATACTAAATAGTACTTACTCTAATAAGTAGAGCCATTATTTTAAATTAAATTTTAATTGTTTACGTACTTAACGAAAATACTCATGTTAGGTACTTTGTTTCAAAAATGTATTTTAGATTTTATCTGGGTAGCTATTATGTGCCTGCTTTCTGTGATTGAAATGATAGAGATTGACATACCTCATTTGTTTTCATATTTGCGGGCAGGTTATGGTTACATAATGTTCTCTAGATTACTACAACTTTTCTATTTATAAATCTGCGCACCTAAATGTTATTGTTAAACTGGCGTTTGTACTGTTTTCGTTTTGAGTTTAGAAATGTACAAACATTTCCAGGTTTAGGTCAGCAGTGACAAAAATAATCTTGCTCCATACTGTTTCTACGGATATTTAAGAAAAATTGATGATTTTAAGTATTTCATATTTAGATATTTTGATTCATCTACATAAATTTTAGTTCGTAAAGTAAAAAAATAGTATGTAGGCCAAACATACTTCCATTTTTCTTCCATCTTAGTCTAATTATATGCAAGTTTGAAGCCATTGACGGATTAAAAAAAAAATAAGCTCTTTTTATTTAAATTTACTTCTTTATTTAATAATAATAATAATAAAAATAGTTTATTTTCCATAAACAAAAGTGCTTAGCTACAACAAGGTTGAGACCTCCTATATATATATACATTATATACATTTACTTTTGAAGATTACAGATAATCTTAAAAATTAATAATATAACAAATAATAATGGGAAAAGACAATTATGATTTGATTCATTGTGCCTTGATTACGAGTATAGATTAAGATCCGTACTAGAAGCGACCATCACCCATCAAATTTAAAAAATGTTTTTTTACTAAATATTGCACTCATGACATTAACACATTATCATCAGTGAAAAACATATCCTTAAGTAAAGCCGTTACTGAGATAACCACGAACAAACCCACCACCTTTTTGTTTGTTTAAACAGTTTTTCTCAAATATTTTCAATGTACAGACACCGATTTGTTACAGTTTGTGTTAGGTTATATGTATATGTATGTAAGTAGATTAAATATAATTACAAATAAATATTTTATTTTAGGTTTTCACAGTCTGGCCAGGATTGTTTTAGCCAACCCACTGGAGATATCGACGGTACTCTGACTCAACCTCGTATATGAAATTTTACTAAATTGGAAATACCACTTTAGACACAAGGCTTAAAGTGGTTATTTCAAATTCATAAAATTTAATATACTAGGTTGAGTCAGAGTACCGTCGATATATTTTTTGATATATTAAATTCTGATATAAAATTATTTTTATCTATTTAACAGATGGGTATTTTCTAGTACAGATCCCCTACTATTATAATAAGTACAATCGTATTTTTAGTATCGAAATAATATTTCAGCACCACCTCCTCCACACAACACAATTGTATAAACAATCGTTCGCGTAGTAAGTTAATAACACGTTAGGTATATTTCCGACTAATTGCATAATGAGTTTTTTGAACCCCCTTTATCTTCACAATCAAGGTAAAATAAACTCGTGGCGCTAAAACTTGAATGGCGTCGCGTGCCAGAACGTCTTATTGAATTGGACACATTAATAAATTGTTCAACTTTAACCAAAATAATGGCGGTGGTGAAATAAAGGCTATTAGTCAATTTAAATAATGACGGGCTGAATTCACTTTGACGTTTCTATTTATATACTTTAGTCAGACTTTAGTACCTCAAAATCAAGCCTTAAATTCCTACACTTGTTGTTTCTTCACCACAGAATAAGCAATGGTACAGTTTCGGGCCCTACAGTCTTTTTAAAACTGTGCATGCTGGTCACTAAGACTTGCTTGACATACCTATTATAACATTTTTTTTTTTCTGATTTTTGTCGAGGCTTTGAACTATAACTTTGAATTATAACATTACGGAGAAAAAAGTTTCATAAAAATCGGTCAAGCCGTTTCGGAGGAGTTCGATAACAAAACACCGTGACACGAGATTTTTATATATTAGAAGAAGATAATACGGTACCAAAAGCCTCTTCATGTGTCTTCGGCCCCATCAATGCCTTTAATAAATGACCGAATCCCCATTATTGGTCCGTGATCGGAAATCCGTACCAACAACAATATTAATAATTCGCCTTTATTACTAATACTAACCATAAAAGTAACAATTTAATATTTTTTCAATTTAATACTGACCATCGATTGTCCTATAATGTCACCTGATGGAAAATGTAGACGAGGGCGAATATTAGGCGAATATGAATGTATGCTGATTTTAACAAATGGAATTTTCCGGTTCAGTGGTCTGCACGTCCCGCGATACGTAGGCCTCTTTCGCATTTATAATATTAGACGGAAGTAGGATGTCTATCTATCACCTTTAGTTATGTATGATGTATCACCTTTAGGTATGTATTTGGCTAATTCTAAGTTTTAAAGAGCTCGATATAGCGAATACTAGGTACTAAATAGTATGTACGTAACTAATACGTGTGAATTCCTGGTATGTAGAGGGCTGATTATTGAAATCACGTCTGTGCAAATGCCTTTCTAAAATGGGCGAATTTAAAAAAATGTGCTTTTCTACATCACTCACACATCGCGAAGACCATGTGGCTGTGTATTAGTTAATCACTAACTTTTATTTGTGTAACGAAGACTAAACTGCTCTTTAATCGTATTTTTCTTTGTTAAATTCACCCATTTATGGAGAAAAACTGTGATGGTTTGGATTATTTGAAATGCGAGTCGAAGGGAAAAGATAACAGCCAAATTCATATCTGAAATTACTTTAAAATAGTCTAAGATTCTATTCGTATATAGTAATTAAGAAGTAAAAAAAAATCTGCAGAAGTTTTCAAATGAATACGTTTAAAATCGAAATTTCGCCTCGATTGACGGTGCAACTTTTCACTATAGGAAAACACCAAGTATAAAACTGTTCACGCGTGCAACAAAACACGCTGCCAAATCTATACCTACCTACGTGTAAAATGAACATCGCTATAATGAATAATTAAAGATCGCATTAAGAAGAGACTGCAAATCTACAATATCTGTTGGCAACCAAACTATTTATCCATCCCGTTCAAAATCGGACAAACAATCATTGCCTTGAGAGTGCTTCAAAAACATGACTGATGTTGTCGTTACCACACTAACTTAATGTAAATTACACACTCATGAAGGAAATTAGAGGATATTAGAGCAAAGTCACTAAATGCTTAAAAATAAGTTGTGCCTACAATTTTAATGGTACCTAAGTGTCGGTAGAGTCGAAAAACTTAATGATGTCGGCAGTTATGGATGACTTAATGATGTGGGCAGTTATGGATGACTTAATCCATGATGAAGGCAAAGGCACAAGGATGAAATAGTAATGTATCGCTAGAACTGTTCCGTCGAAATTGAGTCCGAGCTTTGGTAAATTTGGGGCGTGAAAAAGCCGTGGTAGCCTGGTGGTTTGAGTTATAGCCTCTCAAGCAGAGGATCGTGGGTTAGGGCCCGGGCTCGCACCTCTGAGTGTTTCGATGTGCGAATTACATCTATATAAATAAAAAGAATCACCGAAATGGTATGTATGACGCGCATAACTTCCGATCGACTGCACCAAATTGGATAATTTTTTTTTGTTACGTTTGTTATTGTCAGGAGGTTTTTATGAAAGAAATTTTAGAAAAAATACAACGGGGGCGAAGCCGCGGGCATCAGCTAGTTTGTAATAAAAGTTATAGCAGAATATCAAAGTAAAAGACAGTTCACTGAATGAAAAAAGTGAAAAAAGAAAGTCTTTCTCAAAAACCAATTCATTCATTTTTTAATCGACTAAAAAACACCCGAATCTCGTACGGTTTTAATATTTTTCTGTGCGTTTTCGATTTAAATGCGAAAACATGGTCCGACACGATGGAAATAACATTTGCAGTGAAACTTGTGCAGTATTTTCTACACCATACAAGAAAATAAGAAAGTGTAACTCGAATCTGGTGCACAAATTGCAATAAAAATGGTGCTTTGCCGCTCAGAATCTTGTTTTCTTGGATGGGATGGTAAAATGGGCCACAAAGCCAAAACTGTTGCGGTAACAATTTTAAACTAGATACATCGACTTTATTATTCGGTTTTCGTGTGGCCGCCAAATGGACTCTTAATTTCTAAGTTCACAATTCATATCGAAGCAGAGAAAGGTGTCAAAAACATTAAGAGTGGTATCTTTATTACTAGTTTTTTTTGCCGACTATTCTTTTGGTTTTCGATAAGTACTTATACTGTCATCTCATTACTCCAGCCTATATATTTTTATGTCCGACTGCAGGGCACGAGTCTCCTCTCAGAATGAGAGGGCTTGGGCCTTAGTTCCCACGCGGGCCCAGTGCGGATTGGGAACTTCACACAGACCATTGAATTTTATCGCAGGTGGTGAAGGTTTCCTCACAATGTTTTCCTTCACCGTAAAGCTCATGCTTCAAATGTAATTTCGCACATAAAAGAAAAACTCAAGAGGTACAAGCCCGGGCTTGAACCACGACCCACTGCTTAAGAGGCCATCGGTAAAATGATAGATACGGGAATACTAGGGATAATATCCAGGATTAAACGAAACACATTTCTTCAGGAACGCTGTTTATTATCTGACATACGTCATAGACAAACTAGATACACATCAGCTCCTTCACCCTTAGTTGGGAAACCTAAAATAATAAACAAATAACAATTTAAATAATACTTATGAAATAAATCACAATAACCAGATATCAAAAGAAGCATCATCAAATTTTATAGTTAATATTTCTTTTAGGTCTTAGGATTCTGTCACAGGGAACCTCAACAGGTGCGACCGTCAATTGCTCTGTTGTCTCTACCTGTTGTCCTACTGGTTCTACTGGCTCTACCTGTTCCACCCCCTCTATCGCATCTTGCCAGTCATCACCTACTCCTTCCTCATTCAGAAGTTGAAAAGGTGTTGATAAGACAGACTGTAATGACGCCTGTGACCTAACCACGCGACGCTCCTTGCCACTTACATCAGGAACGTCATTAGACACGCAACGCATCAGCTGATCCATGTGTCGTTTACAAGTAACATTATCTCCCTCTAACTGTATAATAAACATCCGACTCCCCATCTTTTTTGTAATAGTCCCTTTTTTCCAAATTGGTTTTCTATCTACATAGCACCTACACCAAACTAGCTCGCCTATGTTGAATGACCTTTTCACTTCGGTAAGAAGGTTGGGCACCTCATGTTTCGGCGGCACTAACAAGTCTAGCCTACCACGCAACTCGCGCCCCATCATTAGCTTAGCCGGGGAAGCTCCCGTGGTGCAATGAGTTGTGTTACGGTACTCAAATAAGTATTCCTGTAGCTTCTCATTAATTTTATATTTACAAGAATAAATACCTAAAATCGCCTTTAACATTAGTTTACACGTACGTACACTATTCTCCGCCTGACCATTACTGCATGGGTGATAAATCGGGGAAGTCAGGTACACGATGCCATTAGTTTTGCAAAACTCGAGAAATTCATTGGACGAAATTTTTGCATCATTGTCGGATACAATCGTTTCGGGGAGGCCGAATCGAGAGAATAGAAATTTGAGCTTTAATATAAGCTGCTTCGTCGTCGTGCCACTAGACATATCGAAACATTCCAGCCATTTGCTGAAAGCGTCAATCACCACAAGGTAAGTCCTTTGCGACACCGACATGTAGTCCAGATGAATACGCACCCAAGCCGCGGTGGGGCGCGGCCAGGGCTGCGGCGGCGCACGCGGCGGCGCAGGGCGTAGCGTTGCGCATACGTGGCACGCACTCACCGTTTGCTCGATGTCGCGGTCCACGCCCGGCCACCACACCCGGGATCGTGCAACACTCTTGGTTCGGACTATGCCTTGATGAGTTCGATGTAACTCCTGTAATATGTCTTTCCTGTGGACTGCCGGTATTACGACTCTATGACCTCGTAGAAGGCAACCATCTTCTACCTCCAGGTCTGTTTTACACTGGAAATAAGGTAAAACATTTTTACATGAAATTTTTCGCGGCCAACCATACTTGACATATTTTATTACGGTTTTAAGAATGTCATCGTTTGCAGTCGCTTCACGTACATCTCTGTATGTAATGGGCATTCCTTCTAACTGAAGCGAATTCAAAGCCGGTGCCCACCGTTCAGCGTCTTCGTGATATTCCGAGTCACGCTGATCCAAAGGATTCCTAGAAAAGAAATCTGCGACCGGATTTTCTTTTCCCGACGTATACTGTATTTTAAAATTATAAGCAGAAAGGAAAACTGCGTACCTAATTAACCGCGATGCGGTGGTAACAGAAATGCCACCCTTTTTGCCAAAAATTGCCAACAATGGTTTATGATCCGTTTTTAAAATAAAAGGATCTCGTCGGCCATACAAATACTGATGGAAGCGTTTAACACCGAACACGATAGCCGTGGCTTCCTTCTGCAGCTGGCTATAATTGCGTTCGCTCTGCAGCAGCGACCTGGAGCCGAATGCCAACGGGCGCTCTCGGCCGGCGACGTCCACGGTGGCCAGCACGGCACCCAGGCCGGCCGGCCCCGCGTCCACGGTTAGTACCAGCTGTGCCGTCGGCTCGTAATGCGCCAGCACGCGTGAGCTGCTCAACTCGCGCTTCATTCCGTCGAAGGCTGCCTGCTGCTGCTCCGTCCACTCCCACCGCGCACCCTCACGCAATAGCTCGTGGAGTGGAGCCAGTATGGACGACGCGTTGGGGACAAAATTGCGATAGTAATTTGCCATTCCCAAGAAACGTTTTAACTCCGTTATGTTATTGGGCTCGGGTACTTTGACTATGGCTTCCATCTTTTTTGGGGACTTTTGCAACCCTTCTTTGCTAATAATGTGCCCCAAATAGGTTACACTGTCCTGAAAAAAGGAACATTTACTTTTTTCTAACCTGAAACCAGATTCCTGAAACCGCTGGAAGACTTTTTCCAATCGCTCCAAATGTAAGGCTTTAGTCGGACCTGTTACGCAAACGTCATCTAAGAAAACCGTTACGCCATCTATACCCGCCAAAAGGTTTTCAATAGTGCGCTGAAAAATCGCCGGGGCGCACGCTAGACCGAATACTAACCTCTTATATTTGAATAACCCTTTGGTGGTATTGATGGTAGTAAGTTTTTGCGAATCCTGTGACAGCCTCAGCTGATTATATGCCTGACTGCAGTCTAACTTGGAGTATTGTTGGCCATTACTCAGTTTAGCAAAAATCTCCTCTATTCTTGGTAAGGGATATTTGTCTACGTAAATATCTTTATTTAACGTAACCGAGTAATCTGCACAGACTCTGATGCTACCATTTGACTTCGGCACCGGAACAATCGGAGTTGCATAATCCGAGTGGTTCACGGGCTCCAGTATGCCTACCTCAACCAGCCTGTCGAGCTCGGCCTCCACCTTGTCCTTGATCGCAAACGGCAACGGGCGAGCTTTGCAAAACTTAGGCGTCGCACCTTCCTTCAACTGCAAAGTAACGTCAGCACGCGTATAACAACCTAATTCCTTACTGAACAATTCTCTATATTTTTCAACTAAATTTTGAACTTGTTTATCACCAGATGTCAAGTCAATTTTGTTATTCATTGAAGTTATACATAATTTGAATTTTGCCATAAAATCTCGCCCCAATAGTGGGGGTCCACCATTTTCTACGACAAAAAATTTAAGATCGTGTGTCAAACCATTGTATGCTACTTTAGTGGTAAAACACCCTAGAGGTTTAATTTTGTGTCCATTGTAAAAGCACATACGTATGTTACATTTAAATAATTGCTCGTGAGCGAAATGTGACAAATATAACTCTTTTGAAATAACATTGGTACCTGACCCAGAATCGATTTCCATTTTTAGTTTTGTGTTACAATTTACTAAGATTGTTACGAAATAAGGTTCGTTGTCTACACACATCAAGTTAAAAAGCTGACAC
Organism: Archips crataeganus; assembly: GCA_947859365.1. Taxonomy (NCBI): domain Eukaryota; kingdom Metazoa; phylum Arthropoda; class Insecta; order Lepidoptera; family Tortricidae; genus Archips; species Archips crataeganus. The sequence continues at coordinate 10,939,093 of OX402062.1, forward strand.
TCCTTACATGCGCGGCAATCTACTGCCGCAGATGCCTCGTCCGGACTCGAATCCGTTTCCAAGTTGATGTTCTTGACAGGTTTATCTTTTGTATTGCACATTTTCTTGAGATGGCCTTTTTCCTTGCACCTTTGGCAGCGATAATTCTTATAGCGGCACCTCTCCGTTGCATGACCCTTCATGCCGCAGACTGCGCATCGATTCGGTGAATCCTGTCTTCGTGGCGCCGCGCCGGCGCGACCCGCGCTCGACCACAGCAGCGGTTCTTCTTTCATAGCAGCGGCGGCCGCGAAATCTCTCGGCGCCGTGGATCTCGCCTCCCGCGCAGTGACAGTTTGCTTCGCTATTTCTAGCGCTTTTGCGAACGTAAGCTTGGTCGCGTCTTGCTCGCATAGTCGATCTCGTACAGATCCTAATTTGAGTCCGAGTACAAATCTGTCCCGATATATCTTATCTAGGCAGTCTCCAAAGGCACAATGTACCGCTAAGCCTCGCAATCGAGCCGCCCAATCCTCGACAGACTCCTCTTCTGCTTGGATTGCATTATAAAAGTTACCTAAGTCCGCAAAAGTGGCCCGCGCTGGAGTCAGGTGCTTGTCAAGGAATTCCACCAACTCATCAAAAGTCGAGGTTTCCACCTCCTTCGGATGACTTAGATTCCGTAGTAATAAGTACGCATCATCCGATAAGTGAGTTATCAAAACAGTACGCTTTTTTTCCTCGGCCTTAATGTCATTCAGGCTTAGAAATTGTTTTACCCGGTTCCGAAATATTTCCCACTCTTGACATCTCGGGTCGAAACATGGTAGGGTTCCAATACTCATCGTCGCCAGTTGATAGATACGGGAATACTAGGGATAATATCCAGGATTAAACGAAACACATTTCTTCAGGAACGCTGTTTATTATCTGACATACGTCATAGACAAACTAGATACACATCATAAAACCAATAGGCTACCACGGCTTTTAAAATTATGATCGAATCTACATTACCATCATCATCATCATTTCAGCCGAAAGACGTCCACTGCTGAACATAGGCCTCCACTAAGGCTCGCCAAACAAATCGGTCCACATCATCCGCATCCAACGCGTTCCCGAAACCTTGACCAGGTCGTCACTCCAGTCACTCCATCTTGTTGGAGGCCCAGCCTACCTACACTGCATATTCCGGCCCGCCACGCCACTTGAGAACCTTTCGGCTCCATCGGCCGTCAATTCTACGAGCGATGTGCCCTCTCCACTTCCACTTGATATCTAATCTTCTTCTAATATATAAAAATCTCGTGTCACGCACGTCACGGTGTTTGTTATCGAACTCCTCCGAAACGGCTCGACCAATTTTTATGCAACTTTTTTCCTGTATTCGGTAGATCTTAGAATAGGTCGTAGGCATTTTTTATATACCTTCTCCTATTCTTCGCAGACGGAGTCGCGGGCAGCAGCTAGTAACCTAATATTTAAACCAAATTCCAAGTCAATCCTACTAATATAGGTAAGTAAATCCAATTCGACTTCAAGTGTATGAAACAAACAAACAGCTTCTAAAAAGCTGTGTTCCCACCTGTTTTATTTTAGCACCTTACCCGCTTTAGTACTAGAAGTAAATATACCGTGATAGTAAAGTTACAGTCATGCATAAATGAATGCTTCTACACACGAAATCCATAAAGATTAGCACGTGTTTCGCTTGTGGCAGAATTTCGCGCGAACGTTACACAGTGCCAGCGAGGTCAGCGGGTGGCATCTAATCTGTGCATCTAATAGTTAAATTGTGTGTCACAGAACGCAGAACCACAGTATAAACCAGTATGTAATGCTCCAGTGTTGCAGAATTATCGATGGTTTGACTATCGACAGTACTATCGACAGTATCGCCAGACATCGACAGGATCGATAGTATCGATAGTGCTTTATTAATATTGATAACGATAATACTATTGATAATGGCAATACTATCGATAGTATCGATAGTTTTATGTCTAATAGAATCGATAGTATCGATAGTATAGCCTATAATGAACTGAAACAATTACTTTGCTCACCCGCGGCTTTACGATAGTTACGTTTATGTAAGAAATGCGCGTTCATGCAGTTCCTCCACCTCCACACTGTACGAACACACACAAATCACACAAACCCAACTATCACCACCACCAACTACACTAATCGTAAAGTCGCGGGTAAGCAAAGTAATTGTTACAGTTCATTAATATGGATCTCCGCAAAGCAATGCCTGATTCAATAAAGTATAGCTTGTATCAATAGTACACCTACGTGGCGATACTATCGATACTATTGGTTTTGCCTCGATATTGGACTTTCGATATGCAACGCTAAATGCTACAAAGACACAGAATTTGCGTTAGCGCAGACGCACACCCGCTCTCAACAGAGAATTGTTGAATGAGAAATTAACTAAATAAATATCAGAGGACACTAGACACTAATTGACCTAGTCCCAAAGTAAGCAAAGCTTGTGTTATGGGTACTACCTAGGCAACGGATAAGCATACTTAAATATGCAAGATGCATACATATATTAAACACCCAAGACTCGAGAACAAACATTCATTATGCTTCATAGGTACATAATAATTATCTGTCCCTCCCAGGATTTAAACCGGGGACCTCAAGCTTCACAGTCAAGTTCTCTAACCACTGGGCACTCCAGTTGTCTAGTTATGTAGTGTCGGCATACCTACCATACGGATCGGGAAATACGCGCTCGCCGCGGAGTGTTCGCCGCGTTCGTTGTTGATTACTTACTGGTTTAAACTATGCCACTACTCTAACATGCTTTTCTTTGCATGCTCAGAGCAAGCGGTTATGGGTAGAGACTACATGCAGTTTAAACTATGTCAAACATAGAGTTTTTGCATACATACGCAAATTATGTACGTTTTAGAGCCGGAAGCTGTATCAGCTGTAATTTCAATGACCTACATGATCTTATAGCTATGTGGGGCTAACATGTGAGGTAGTGACTGGGTCTGACGCTTAGTTCGTGCCTTTTTTTCTAACCCAAGTGGCTATACTGCATTTTTTTTTAGCATTAGAAGTGGGGTAAACAGTCTTGATAAGTCTTTTTATTGAAAAACGCTTTAAAAAATATTAACTATTACTTATTACCTTATTGAAACAAAAATAATGTAAATTACCAGATTTCCTTGCTATTGTTACATATTTGCTGTGATTTATTTGCAAAGGTGTTTTTCAATAAAAAGACACGTCAAGATCGCTTAGGTACCTTCTTTCTAATGCTAAAAAAACGAAGTCATATAGAAAATGCTGACGGACAAGCGAGGAAATGTAACTAAACTCAGGGGTTTTTGTGGGTAGGACAGAGTTAAAGATACACAGATATTAGTTACCTCATTGAATGTAAGTATAGTCGACCAAGTACATCAAAGTAAAAACAATAAGGTGTATGTTACATTGAACTGTAAATGAAAATATAGCTTTTGATGTTTTAATACATACTCGTACAACTGACATTGAACCTTACGATTGTAAAGGAATTTGTTAGACGACTACACATAATTACATAACATAAAGAAGTTGCATAATCCCAGCTAAAAAATTGAAGGTAGCAAAATTTAACACATATCATTGCAACCACAAATCTGCCAATATCTCAGCTCGTTGATAAACAGTTGAACGTTAGTGGAAATGTCGTTATCAAGTGCTAAAAGATTGATAGGTTTGTCAAATAAATGATCCATGTCAAGGTGAGATGCTGAAGCAAGATAATCATGCAACAAAAACTGCGCTTGATTGTTTAGATTGTAGGCAAGGCATGGCTACAAGCAACATAAGTACCTAGTGTCCGAAATAAAACCTAGTATATGGGTCATACACAGCGCAGGAAACAAAAGTTGTCTCTCCTGTGGACGTAAAATTAGCGACTCCGAGTCAGCAAACTTAAGATTTATTTAAATGGAGCAAAAGTTAGCCAGCGCCGTTCCAGACGCCGATGTAGAAAAAAATATTGGTTAAAGAAAAAAATCTTTTTAGTCAAGTCTGCATCGGCATGCGGAATATTGCCTATAGGACCCTCGTTTCATCGGAAAAGATAACAATGAATAAAACTTAACTATGAACTAAATATCTAACTTAAATACTACTAGATTAAGTTCAATAAAGGTCCCCGTGGCATCGTACCCAAAAGGCTGGCAGCATTCCCTCGTTGAATGGCGATGGAGATTCGTTGAGAGAGATAACTGCCAGCCCTTTGGTCTCCAGTGGTGTCGACCAGATGCCTTTGCACTTCTTTAATCAAGTTGTATGCGCCGGGACCCCATGGACCCAGGGTCTCAAAACCGACAGCAACAAAATAGTAAGCTGAACCGAGACCCTGGTATTTTAACAAGTTAGGTATGAAGTATCTTTTTGTATTTATTTTTTCAACTTAATTTTTATTACTTTTACGGTCATCCCGTGAAACCATATGTTTCAAACTAAATACAAACTGAAATATAGATGCACAGAAAAAACCCCAGAAAAAAGACCAATGCTGGGAATCGAACCCAGGTCCTCAGCATTCCGTGCTGCGTGCTTACCCCAGACCAGACCAGTGACGTGACGTGAGTGAGTTTCTAGACCAGTGATGGTGTAGGGGTAAGCACGCAGCACGGAATGCTGAGGACCTGGGTTCGATTCCCAGCATTGGTCTTTTTTCTGGGGTTTTTTCTGTGCATCTATATTTCAGTTTGTATTTAGTTTGAAATACCTGGTATTTTAATACTTTCCTACTCTCGGCCACTTCAGCCGCTGCGCCAGATTTTTTGCTGTACCTGCCTGTGTATGGGGGTTAGGGTATTGACGCAGGTTGTGTCCCAAACTACAGTATCCCTGATTGACATAAGGTGCTTTTTCCGGGAAAATGCAAAATTCCCACGGGATAGAAATAAGTGAATTGAATGTGGGGGTAAAAAGCTAGACAGCTGTCTCTGATTTTCATAATAGGTCAAAACAGTTATTTCTATCCCGAGGTATTCTGTACTTTGCACTTTCCCGGGATAAAATGTTGTTGTTTCAATCAGGCCTTCTCCCAGAACGAGAACACTTGGGCCGTAGTTCCCAATTGGGTCCAGTGCGATTTGTACAGTGCGGGTGTGTACCAATGAATTTCTTCTCAGGTGTGTGCAGCTTTTTTCGCGATGTTTCCTTCACTGTAAAGCTCATGGTAATCTTCAAACGTATGTTAGCACATGAATTCGGAATAACTCAGAGATCCAAGCCTGGGCTCAAACCCATGACCCTCTGCTTAAGAGACCATAGGTCAAACCACTAGGCCACCGCGGCTTACCGGCTTTAGAATTCACTTATTCAAATTCCGCGGGAACTTTTAATTTTTCTAGAACAACTAAAATTTACAACTTAACTTATAGAGAATGTAAAAGTCTAATTACAACTTGGCTAAAATGTAAAAGTTATGAAGATATAGAATTACTGATGATTTAAAAAAAAAATATATATATATATATAAAAAAATAAAGAAAGAATAATAATAATACTTACAGTCTTACCTTTTTCATTACATTTGATGCTCAAAATGCTTGTCACCTCTTATGCACTCTTTATTTATTATTTTTATTATTGTTATAGATACCCAAATAAGGAAAAAGACCAAGCCAATCTTTCCAATTTAGTTTTAATAATCTTGTTACTTAGTTATGTTTTAGTTATTATTTTTTAGCATTAGATACAACCTGTATGAAAGAGCGAATTCCTCCTAATACAAGTGCTTTACTTAAAAGGAGGATTCGACACCACCTGTGTAAACGTTATGTTAAATAAATAATTTATTATTTATTATTATTATTATTATTCTAGCATTATCCTATGTGTTAATCAACGTAATAAACTATCTGTGTGCCAAATTTCATGCAAACAACTAACGCTATTGTCTTCGCGTACGAAGTCGCGGGCAAAAGCTAGTTTAGTTATATATTCCGTTTAAAAATAAATAATTAAATTAAAATAAAAAAATTAAGGCGGCTCCCATACCAAAAACGTGATTTTTTTTGCCGTTTTTATAAATAATGGTACGGAACCCTTCGTGCGCGAGTCCGATTCGCACTTGGCCGGTTTTTACTCCTTCGCGCTAAAACGACTTAGCCGATTATGAAGATATTTGATATGCATATCAGAAAAGCTATAATTACACATTGGCTTATTTTTATCCCGATATACCAGGGAGATCATGTAAAATCTCAAAATCTTAACTGATAAGTCTAGAGACTTGAAATTCTGCATGGGTGGTCATCATGATGTCCTCCATGTCGTATCCGACAAAAGCGAACCTCGTTTGTTACTTGTGTGCCCGAATATGGCTGGCAAAGCAAACATTATTACAGGCCGAGCAATCTAATTGACCACTATCATTGTATGTGTAAGTGTAGGTAGGACCCGTGTCTTCATAATGAGGTGTTTGGCATCCAGGCGCTCTAAGCGATGCGCTTCAAAATCTGTAACAGCCTCAGGTATTAACAGAGCTGCGCCATTCTGGTCTCTGTTTCACGAGATCTTCCCAACTCTCGCATGGGATGTTACATCGTACAATGGAAATGAAGACCAGCATGTCAATTTTTAGGAATTCCCTAGGGTATTAGTTAAAGTTAATAGAAGAAAACATGGATGAAGAACAAAACATTATTAATACCTAAATGTCTATGGCCTCTCAAGCAGAGGGTCGTGGTCGTGGGCTCAAATCTCGGCTCGCACCTATTGACTTTTTCGGAATTTATGTGCGATATTACATTTGAAATTTACCATAAGCTTTACGGTGAAGGAAAACATCGTGAGGAAACCTGCATACACCTGTGAAGAAATTGAATGGTGTGTGTGAAGTTCCCAATCCGCACTGGGCCCGCGTGGGAACTACCCAACTACACTATAACTACTCTCATTCTGAGAGGAGGCCTGTACCCTGCAGTGGGACGTATACACCGTGAAATTTTAGTGGTTGTTTTCCCGAAACGAGGTGATTTAGTATCGATTGTACAATCGATTTATAATTACTATTATGACTAGAGTCAAAAATCCAATTGTGAAAAACGAAAGTCGAAAATGACCGCAAACCAATAGTAACGCTTCGTTGGTACCTAACCTATCGTACGATCGTACGCTACTTGTGTATAGGCTGGGATGATGATGATGATGACTAGGTATCTATAGTCGTAAAAAAAGTATTGTATGCAACGGTGTATAATTTAGTGTAAAAAAGCTCTTGGCGTATTTATTCCATTGCGATACTCAGCTTCGGTTCGTTTCGCAACTCACGCCACTCGCCTTTTTAAATCATGGGTATTTAGTAAACTCCAAAAAAAAATAAGGAGGGAAGCCCCAGATGAGAGCTAGTAATTTATGAATTAAAAGTATTCCATTGACTCGGTGTTATGAACAGATACCTAAACACAAACATAAATATACGAAAATGTTATCTAAACTATCGAAATACTTAACGTCAAATAACGAACCGAGATTCAAAATTACCCCGAGAAGTCGAGATTTATTACTACGTTCATAAACTATGTAACAGTAAGAACCAGTTATTATATCACAGTAGTAATTTTTGATTAGAGATACCCGTTCACTAACTTCCGAATTAATTAACAGCTCATTAAATTCTGACCTAGAACAACTACCTGACACTTAACTCGTTTATCTTATATCATTGAATGAAAAATAATGGCGTTGACGGTTTAAGTGATAGATAATTTACGTCTTTAATTATTAATAGTTACGAAGCCTATTTAGGTTAAATGTTTCTTAGTACTTACTCTGCTACAGCTAACTAAGTTTTGACAGTCAATTTGCTTAGTGGTTGGAGAACCTGACTACACTGCCTGAGGTCTTGAGTTCGATTCCGCTCGGGGGAGATAATTATGTGCGGAAAATACCAATGTTTGTTCCTGAGTCTAGGATGTTTAATAATGTGTTAAAGTATGTAATACCTATCTATTCAAGTATTATTATCCGTTGACTAGTAGCCTCAATTGGTGTGAATTGACCCGGGATATTTATAATTTAATAGGTACCTATTTTGCTCTAGGTATTAATTAACAAAACAATTGATACCTACTTAAATCCTCAGTTCGATACCCTTCAGTAGCTTGGTCCTAGAACAACTTCATTCTCGCCAGGTTGCCTTATTGTTCACTACCCGCATCTCCCATACGCTATTTTAACACTCGTTTTTTTAAGATAGTGTCTTTTTAGCTCCGATTTGTCATCCGAAAATTTTCACGCCAAGCCAAACTCAAATGTTTTTTTAAGTACCGTTTAACCGAAACCAAGTCTGATAGCTACGAGATCATTTACTAGATTCTAGATACAGGAAACTTTGATGACGCAATGATTATTTGAATCCAAAACTTCGTCTCCGAGCTGTTTCGTTGAATTATTCAACAGTTGCTAAAACAAGCAATTTCTTTTAACAACCGCTTTAGCCTAGTTGGTAGTGACCCTGCCTACGAAGCAAGAGGTCCTGGGTTCAAATCCCGGTAAGGGCATTTATTTGTGTGATGAGCACGAATATTTGTTCCTGAGTTATGGATGTTTTCTATGTATTTAAGTATTTATTTATCTATATAAGTATGTTTATCCGTTGCTTAGTACCCATAACACAAGCTTTGCTAAGCTTACTTTGGGACTAGGTCAATTGGTGTGAATTGTCCCATGATATTTATTTATTTGATATTTAATAACAATTGAACATCAAGTACATCAACGATTCAACCCAGTCATGTCAGTAAAAGTCCTGTTATACAAGTTCCTATTATCCCTGCTACTATTATTGGCTTCTTAGCGGGTAAACAATGGATCTCATCGGCAACTGACAGCTACATCTTATACCCACTGCGGTATCCGTTATCGGAGGCCAATCAATCTTGCGATCTCTATCAATTGTGCTAGATACACTGCGGTTGGCTGGCTGTATCACAGTAATGTAACAAAATCTTTTTGTGATATTTGATCGTGATATTCCTGTGGAGTTATTAATTTTGTGGTTGTTGGTAGAAACTTTGCTGGATAAAACTTTAATCGATTTATCGATCATCATCATCATTCATCATTTCAGTCGAAAGACGTCCACTGCTGAACATAGGCCTCCCCAAGGTTCGCCAAACAGATCGGTCCTGCGCCATCCGCATCCAACGCGTTCCCGCAACTTAACTAGATCGTCGCTCCATCTTGAAATTATCCATCTATAGAATATACCTATAGCTCAATAGCTATTTCCCGCGACTCCCTCTGCGAAAAATTCATTTATCGCTATTCCGCGGGAACTATGTAATTTTCCGGGATAAAAGTATCCTATATATTCCAGAGGCCGTATTGTCTAACGCTTCTGGCGCTTGCCTTCGCTTTCACCTCTCTTTCTGTCATCATTTTATACCGTTTAACAGAAAGAAATAGTGATTGCGAAGGCAAGCGTTCGAAACGTTAGACAATAAGCCTGCAGGTTTGTTTGTTTGTGCCAAATTCATCATCAGGATTCGACAAACCGTTTTAGCGTGAAAGAGTATCAAATAAATATCTTGCATCAATCCATACACACAAACTTACGCGTTTATAAAATTAGTGTTAGTAAGAAGTGGGAATGGTCGACAGGTCGATATACAAGACAAATTCTTTTTTTTTTATACAATATAGGCTTGTGTTTGATCACAATCACGCCTCGTGGAAAGCGAAGATGAGGCCTACGATGGAGCACGCTTGCCTAGTAAATGCTCATTCACCCTAGACTTGAAAGCGGCCAAATTGTAGTGTTCAGGGAACACAGTCGCAGGCAGGGAATTCCACTCCTTAGCTGTGAAGTTGATGAAGAAAGGGCGAAAACGCTTTGTGCGGATTTTGGGAATACTGACAACGTAAGGGTGGAGACCCCGCCTACTTCTGGTCGGCCTGTGGAAGAAAGGAGCAGGTGGTGGAACAAGGTTGTACAGTTCCGAGGCACATTCGCCGAAATGTAGCCTGTAAAATACCGATAAGGAAGTCACTCTTCTGCGATGACGAAGACTCTGGCGACAAAAATCCGCATCACAGGCGACGCCGATGAGCCTCTTCACTCGCCATTCTACCGAATCCAAAGCAGCTAGCTGATATTCAGCAGAACCGTCTCAAAGGTGGCAGCAATACTCCATACAAATCCAAACAAATTCTGAAGAAAGCATGTTACAATTTCAACACTAAAGATTTAGTCTTTAATTTATTACGGTATATTAGGTAAAGCCCGACCAGGAAAATAAAAACCCTGCTCTGGGGGCGTTAAGTTAGCAATAATTGTAGCAACACTGTACCTACCAGTCATGTTGACAACAAGGTCGGTGATTTTATTTAGAAGAATAGACTCCAATCCTTCAGACTTTCTCTCCGACAAATACTTCGACATATTGAATATAACTTTACGTCAGTGGCTTTTAATAGTTTTCGGCATTTTAACGCACAAATAACCCACAATATCCAAAAAACGCACCACAAGCAATCGACACCTCACTAAGACAGCAATTGGCAGATGACCAATGACATTAATGACGTCTTTGTTGCCAGTTGAAGAAATTAGTTCCATTAGTTTTCCGCAATATGGCGAGGGTTTTTATTTTCCTAGTCGGGCTTTACATAGGTACGGTGTACGAGTACAAAAAAAAAATTAAATGATGTACTCGTAGACACGCTTTTGATTCCGCTTGCGACCTACTTGTGTATGAACCTCGAAAGCCAAGGGTCGCGGCGGTGCGGCTTACATCCGCAAACAAAAGAAGTAGATGTGGTCGTTATACTGATACCTAAACCTATGTAGAACGTAGCATTAATACCAGTACATAGATTGTGTGTGACTGTGGCTTTGAAGCCGTGAAGACTTCTCAGTTGAGGTTTAGGAGAACTATCAAAGATCGTCTATGGTTTCTTCACAATTTTTATCAGTGTCAATTTTGGAATGTGCGTTGACTATTCCATGGATCATTATCATCATCATCATCATCCCAGCCTATATACGTCCCACTGCAGGGCACAGGCCTCCTCTCAGAATGAGAGGGGTTAGGCCGTAGGCTATAGGCCGTAGTAGGGTCCAGGGATAGAACTCCGGAAATCTTATCTTTCTTAGAATTTAAACTACCTACCTACCACGAGAGATATTTACACAGGTCACTCAAAATACAATATTAAATTCTAAACTGACTGACTGACACATCAACGCACAGCCCAAACCGCTGATTCTAGAGATTCCAAATTTGGCACGTAGGTTCCTTACAAGGTCTAGGGGTGCACCAACCAAAGGTTAATTAAAATTCACAACTTAAGGGGGTGTGACGGGGGTCCAAAGTTTGTATGGGGAAACAAGATTAATTAGACTATTTTATTCGAAACTTCACAGGAGTACTCCTAACGATAAATGAGTAAACACGTGTTTCAGGGTTTTTGGGAATTCAACCCCTAAGGGAAATGGGGTGAAAAGGTCTGGAAATCAACATGCGAATTGTTTCTATGGTTTATCGGGTCGCTGGTTACGAAAACAACAACGATTTTAAAATCCAACGTGGCGGACGTGAAATACCTACCATCTCCCCTGTTGGGGTGCGATTGGGTTTAAATGTCTAAATATCAATATGGGTGTCGTTTTTATGGTTTTTTGGGGCGTTAATTACGAAAATACTTAGCATCGATTTTGAAATTTACTATTGTGGACATGAAAATTCTTAAAAGTATGTGTGCCAAATTGCAATTCAGTCGGTCCTATAGTTTCGCAGCAAAACGGGTAACAGACGGAGTGACAGACAGCCACACGTTATCCTATAAGAGTTCTGTTTATGCTTTTGAGGTATGGAACGAGACCCAAGTTAATAGATTTTTAAATTTGTTTTTGGTGCCATCTCCATCGTCGTCAATCGGTACCTAGGCGAGTGCGGGCGGCGCGGTGGGACGGGTGGAGAGGAGTAGGTAGTCATCCATAATAAGTCCTGGATTTTCTGGACAACATAATGCATAAACTTGATTAGTAATTGATTATTTATTTATTTATTTATATTTTCGCTATTTCCGTGACTATAATTATTTAAGACTTCAAAAGTGCAATACGTTACGTGCATGATTTAACTATCAAAATAATAAGAATAAAATAATCTACAACTCTGATTTTTCTTGTCTCTCTCCGGATAAAGGTGGGTGTGTGATGAGTATTTAAACTTCAGAAACAAAAAAAATTGACAACAGTAAATTTTTGCGTGGTGGTGTAAGAACGGACGAGCCTGTAACTTCATTGCTATTGCCACTAGCATAGAGTTTACTATAGGGAAATATCCGATTTTAGCCACTGATAAACATATAGTACTTATTGGGCTGATAGCTTTACGAATTCTGATTTCGAATACGATTTTTTTTTTCCGTCCGATCTTACACCACGCGCCTACAATTGAAGAAATTGTGGATCTCAAACTTTTGGCTATAATCACGGGGTCAATGAACTCAGGTTCGGGGTCAGTGAACTCAGGTTCATTGAACCCCTAAGAAGCGTGGTGGACTAAGGGTATGATGGTCGTTTTTCGTTTTTGTGTTGGTTGTTTTTGTATGGGGTGGTAAAGGGGAAACTAAAATAAAAATAACGAATTTGAGTCAGTCAATATTGTTATTTGTGTGAACATACTAAATAAAACAATTACGTTTAAGACACGTGCGTTTGACGATCGAAAGCTCTCTGTTTTAGTATCAAATTACATTAGCACCGAGAGTCAATGTCAAGTCCAAAGTTTGAGAATTCCTGATAATTTTAATCGGATAATTTTCATTCGATCTTTAGCTACTTCGGGGAAGACCGGATCTCAGCCTACAGTAGCCATATCCTAATTCCAATTATACAGACTTGTCACAAATTGAATAAAAATTATTGAAGGGTCCACGGAAAGAACATGTCTAGTCACTTTAGTGGCATTTTTAGTTATCGCGTTTTTAAAGTTTGGAACGATGCAATTAATCAACAAATATATTTATGCACTTGTCTATAAATCAATTATTTGTCAATATTACTTATCTTTAGATAAATAAATAGAATATTAGTTAAAAGTGACGGATTGCTATTATTAATACCAATAAACCGAACCAGACCCCTATTGAACACGGAAGAAACATGCGTTGTCACTTATCTACAGGAAATAAACATGCAAAGTCCAAAGCACAAAAGTACATTTTATTGGAATCTGGTAACTTTGAATATTAATTAGGTATATTTTGATTACATATTCCGTGGTTTTAAATACCATGGAGTCGCTATTGTCTTTATTAATAATATTTATTTAAATGTAAGTCAATCTAGGTATGTCATCTATAGGAAGGTAATAGCGATTTTAGTATTATAACGATGTCCAATAATTAATAAAACGATTTGGAGTGATTTAAGACTTTACTGAAAACAGCGGCCCGGCACATCGTATGGAAAACAAATCAGGGAGAAATCGTTCGAAATCATAATAATGTGCGGTATCATTATTATAACCGCATTGGCACAAATCTCCTGTTAAAATATAATTTTCTTTATCTAGATTTATAACCCAAATTGGGAGAATATCATGAAACAGTTGGGACAGTATGACAGGAAAGTGACAATTTAAATATCGATTCCTTTATACTGTTCACATGCAACAAATTCATAAACATGTAGCAATAACCAAATACAGTATAACTATATTTTGACTTACGTAAATAAATCTAATATATAAAAATCTCGTGTCATGGTGTTTGTTACCGAACTCCTCCGAAACGGCTTGGCCGATTTTTATGAATTTTTTTTCTCTACACTCGGTAGGTCTGAGAATAGGTCGTAGGCTATTTTTTATCCCCCCCCCCCCATTCTTTGCGGACGGAGTCGCAAGCAACAGCTAGTAATAGAAATAAATTCTTGAAAAATACGTACCTTTTCTAGAAGTGGTTTTCCACTGTTTTGAGCCATAAAGTTATCTACCTACATTGAAACTTATAGTCATTTTGTAATGTGATATACTAAAAGAAAAGTTTCTCTAATGTATTTTATTATTTTGTGACATAACATGTTTTTTCCATGTACCTAATACACAACGCACGTTATTTCCGTGTATAGGTTTTTTAAAAGTAAAAAAAGTCATGTTAATATAATAATACAGTTGCAACAGTAGATGTAAGTTATAGTTTATGACTTGCTTTACATTTTGGCATTAAAATCTCATTTTCAAAAAAAAGTGACTAGACATATGTTCTTTCCGTGGACCCTTCATTTACTCTATTAAAGAATCTAAAAATCGCTTCAACATACCATTTTTTTTTTCAAAAAAAGATGCGTGGGGTAATTTCGGACTCATCACAAAACTGTAAGACTGTCGATTTTTTACTTAGCGACAAATAAAACACGACTCATTTGTTGGAGCTGCAAGTGCGGCCTATAGAGGGAGCAGGATGAAATGGCGCATCGCGTCGGCTTGCCAGAATTAAAAAAGTCCCCCGAAATAAGCGTAAATTTAAATCATACGATCTTACCCGGTGTCCTTAAAAGTTAAAAACTAATTTTAGAATTTTCGGAAAGTCCCACGGGATAAGGAAAAAACGAGCTTTACATATTGAATTCAATGGGACTCTTTCTCCGTAGGTAATCATTTCTTTAGGATATTAAAGGTGCAGTAAAAAGGGATTTTTGGAATTTCCCGCGGGACAGAAATCGGGAGTTGACTTTAAAACTGTTTGTGCGCGGACGAAGTCGCGGGAAAAACCTAGTAATAATAACTATAATGAATAACTTAAACAAGTAGTGGAAAAAATATATACCTAACCATACCATACGTAACTAATATAATGTGATAAGTTTTATGAATGTAATAACGATATGTGTGTGCCCTGTTGGCGTCTCGCATAAGTAAATAAATATAATGTAAGCAATAGACGGCAGTATCGCTTCGAAGCGATCTCTTCTATTTACATTTAGTACATGTTTAGAATCCATGGTTCTTTCTCATGATTAGCTCGAACGAGATGTCAACCGTAAACTGCGTGCCAGCGGTCTTGCAGCTCGGGTTACTCGAAAAACTAACAGAAAGAACCACGAATTAGTTTGAAACATTCCGGGCATACCTTGACTACTACTAGGTGGTGATGAGTGTTATCTCATTTTAGTAATCCTTATCTTTGTTCAAAAGTCGACACAACCCACCATCATTTCCACAACTAAATTAAAAGAATTTGCGAAAGTTGTATAGATAAATGAATGGATGTTTGTTATTCTTTAGCGCTAAAACGGTTCGACAGATTCTGATAAAATTTGGCACACAAATAGTTTATAATCTGGATCAAAATACTGGATACTTTTTATCCCGGAAAATTGCATAGTTCCCGAGGGATAACGATAAACGAATTCTGCGCAGACGGGGTCGCGGTCAACAGCTAGTTAGTTAGCTACTCGTGGAAAGTGCCTCTTGGTTTAAATGCATAATGTGCAATGCTAGTTAACTAACTCACTCGTTTAAAGCTTGAAGGTGCCTACTTAACCAGCTCTTTGAGCTAACTAAGAGCGTTGAGTTGCCGAGGCACCTGCGCTATTTGTAGGGTATACTTTTCTAGAGTTCCGTACCCGAAGGGTGAGAACGCAACCCTATTAATGTCGATACCCTGTCAATCCGTCAATCCGTATGTCCGTCACAGGCCTGTATCTCAAGAACCGTAGTACATCTACTAATCTCATCGATAACTAAAAAAAGATAGTGTAAATTTCTATTGTCGCTACAACAAAAAATCATTATCCTTAAGCGACAGTGAAACATGACTAAAGTTATCTTTTTTTATCAAAACAGGACGTCCGTTAGGGAATTTTGTGAAAAAAATGTTGTTTTAAAAGTTTATATTAAAGATACGTACCAAGTACTTTACGTAACATAAGGTACTTACTTCTAGCTGGGCAATATTTTTGTATTTTACGACTGAACAAATTTGTTTTAAAACTTCTGGTTTCGTTTTTAGGTACGAATAGACCTACAAGATTTATTTATGTTAATCTTCGTAATGAACTTATTTATTTATTACATTACACTACATATATTTCGTACTAAATACAAACTGAAATATAGATGCACAGAAAAAACCCCAGAAAAAAGACCAATGCTGGAAATCGAACCCAGGTCCTCAGCATTCCGTGCCCTGTGCCATACCCCCTACACCACCACTGGTCTAGAGATTAGACACGAATTTTTCCTATACATCATATATTTCAGTCTGCTAAATCATCACCTTATGCAGTGACCAGCGCACATCTATGTTATCTGGGTTCGATTCCCAGCATTGGTCTTTTATCTGGGGTTTTTTCTGTGCATCTATATTTCAGTTTGTATTTAGTACGAAATATATGATTTCACGGGATGACCGTAAATGTAATAAAAAAATGAAGTAGAAAAATACTTCATAACTAACTTGTTTACACTACATACTTAAGCCAGATGGGTAGCATTCGAGAAGCTCCGCATTATAATGTCATCCAACATAGCGCCTGCTGTCTCAAGTCAACAGTCCAGAGTGTGTTACCAGTGATGACTTATTATGCCACTGGGACGTGACTCTGAGTGACCTCAACCCTCATAAGAAAGCTCAAGATCACTCAGAGAGCAATAGAGAGGGCTATGCTCGCAGTTCCTCTGCGAAATCAAAACTATCAGCGTCTTTCTCTTTCCAAACAGAATACAGGGAACGAATCAAATTATAGTCTTAGAAATATGAAATCTTGTCAATTGATTTATACAACAAATACAAATACAAATACAAATAATTTATTTCCAAAAAATAACAATAAAACACAGTTACATTTTTACTGAACCCCACACTAGGCATGGCCTGTCCCGTGGGGTAAATGTTACGGTTTACAAAATAATAGATTACATTAGCGGCTATTTGCAATAAGGAACAGAAAGAATAAAAGAATAAAATAAAACAAAACTGACATAAACCAACATAACTGAAATAAATTCTTAAAGCCTATTAAGGCGAAAAACATAAAGAAATAAAAAACAAAATTATAATTATATTCTTAATTGTGAGTCAACAAGTTGTCTATGTGAGGGCGAATATTGTGTGTGTCTGTGTGTGTGTGTGCGTGTGTGTGTGTGTGTGTGTGTGTGTGTGTGTGTGTATGTGTGTAGTGTGTATGTTTTTAATATTTTTAACCGACTTCAAAAAAAGGAGGAGGTTCTCAATTCGGTTGTATGTTCTTTTTTTTTTATCTTAATGATGTTTTCCGTGTCTAAATAGGATAAGTTCATCATGTTAATTATTAAAAGCTTCTTTGCTTCGAAGACTGAGTATTCTTTAAAATTATATAGTCTTATAAGTCTGTTGTAGATTAGGGGGTGCAAAAAGACTGAGAATCGATGTGCAAACTGGGTTTTGACAGCTGTTATAGGAATTTTAAATATTCTTTTTTTGAGTAAGCTATTGTAGTTCGGTGAGTTGAGAATCTCTTTGTGTACCGACAAAGCAACCCTTAAAAGGTAGAGTTTCCGAACACTGAGTACTTGAGCGTCGCTGTATAAGTCCTTCGTAGGATACCTCATTGGTCTCTTCAGAGCTACCTTTAGCACCGCTCTTTGCGCCTTTTCTAACTTTAGAAGGATAGACGAGGTTGTACCTCCCCAAGCAAGAATACAGTAACGAACTATTGATTGTCCAAGAGCCATATAAATAGTTTTTAGCAGAGAGAAATCAGCTGACTCCCTTAGCATCTTCATGGTGTGTATCAGTTTTCGGACCCTACCCGATACCGCCGATATATGCTGCCTGAAGTTTAGTTTATCGTCTATTACAATTCCAAGATACTTTATAGAATCCGTTCTTGTCATTTGTTCTTCATCAAGCACGCTGGGGCAAGAGGATAGTCGTGGGAGGTTAATGGAACGGTTATCGTTATTTAATGTGGTTACCAGCATGTGGTTTGAATGACTGTTAGTTGAAGATAGTTAAAATATTTACTAGTGGGGACAACCTTGGATGCCAGCCAAAAGTTTGATCATGACAACTAAATTACAGAACCACACTAAACTAACAGTTATCCGTTATTCTCAATTATGTGGTCGACCAAGTGCTTGTCGATTTTTATGACAGCTCCTAAGTATAATTAGGAACGAAAGAGCTGATTGTCTTATTGTAAGTAAAAGAAAATAGATTTAAGCCAAAAGATTTAAGCCATAGTTAACTGACATTGAATCATATCATATCAATCATAGAATGGTAAAAGAATTTTACTATTTATCCACTGAATAGATCTCAAAAGACGAAACTATGTACTTAATTTAAATTAAGTAAGCAACATAAAAACCCTTTCTAAAAGCTTTTTACTAACTTGCAATGTATCGATGTAAGTATCTATGTATGTAGGTACGGGTCAAATCTTGTACGTCGAATTTGACCCACTTCTAGTGGTCGGATTCACTTGAAATTTGGTATACTTATGTAAGTTGGATGACAATGCAAGTACAGTCAACAAAAAGTAGAGTCAGCTAAAAAGGTTGCTCTTAAAATGAAATTTTTATCAAAAAATTATTTATTACAAACTTTTATTCAACTTCCTATGTATGTATGTACTAGCTTTTGCCCGCGACTCCGTCCGCATGGAATTAGTAATTTGGGCAGCTTATGTTTTTTTATCCTTAGTTCCTTGATATAAAAAAAATTACCCGCCCCCGCACCCCCCCCGCACACCCGCGTTCACATTCAACACCGTGCACCGTACTCCCAAGTCAAGCGAAGTTTTACTTCAAAAACCCCCGATTTTGAAACATTCTTCCGCTCCTCTCCGCTCCTATTGGTGTTAGCGTGATGATATATAGCCTATAGCCTTCCTCGATAAATGTGCTATCTAACACTGAAAGAATTTTTCAAATCGGAGCAGTAGTTCCTGAGATTAGCGCGTTCAAACAAAAAAACCTGTTCGATAAATTCTTAAAATAGACGTTACCTTCTTATTTGTGAACCGATTCAAATGAAACAAACACTAAATGTTAATCCAAGAAAATACCAACATATCAGTGAAAACCGCATCCTTCAAGGTTAAGCCGTTTCTGAGATTAGCGCGCACAAACGCACAGACAAACAGACAAACAGACAATAATTCTAAAAATCATTGTTTTGGGTTCTATTGTGCTAATAAATAGCCCTAGTGACAGTTTTTCTCAAATATCTTCAATGTACAGACACCGACTTGTTACAGATTTATTATATGTATAGATAGATAGATGTATGGGTCAAATCTTGCAAGTTAAATTTTTCCCGGTTTCCGATTGAGCTGAAATTTTGCGTACATGTGTAAATCGGATGACAATGCAATATTATTATAACATGGAGCTGATCTAATAATGGAGTGGAAGGTGGCAATAAAACTCTGTAACAAAATGACACGACCGCATCTACTTTGGACTCGTCTGATTTGTCAAGACAGTAGAGAGTAATTTGTTCCTATATGGTAACCAAAAAGTACAGTTAGCTTAAAGCTTTCCAAAAAATAAAATGGAATTATAAACAAAAACGTATTAAATTTAAAAACTACAAAATATGCATGAGCTGATTATGTATTTATTTAACTATAAATACAAAATAGCTTTAACAAAGGCATACAAACCGTTTTTATTTTTCTTCAAATATTGTATTTTTAAAATATCAAACGTCGCGGTTCATTTTCAAACAACGAGACTGGATGGCTGCAAACTTAGCATACAGGATAGAACAGCGGAGATGAAACGTATATATTGATTTAATATCGTAGAATAGCATTGAATAGCATTGAATTTAGGTAATAATAGGTTTAGGTTAACTGGATCAAAAATTACTTACCTAATAAATAAATTGTTAATCTAAAAGTTAAATAACGAAACTTAATGTACTATAGTTTGTGTTTACAATGAATGTTTGTATTATTATTATAACTCCCAGAACAATATCATATGGTAAACTAACTAATGACCCCGTTATCATAGTAAGTTTGTTTTAGTCCATGAGCATGGAGCTTTGGAAAGTAGTACTAAACGACTGATTCAAATAATTTAAAAGGTGAAATTCGCGAAAATTCAAAATGCAATATTTATTTATTTTCTTTACACTCCTCGTTTGTCTTATCTCCGTGGTCTCGAAGAGTCGAATGCGATGGGCCGTGCATATCGGCTCCCACGCAGATTTTCATTACCTTTACTATTGCAGCAAAGGTTACACCCGTTTTCAATAATTACTTATTAACGTACAAAAAAATAGTGAAATTTCAAAATATTATTGTGATTATTCAATGGCGTGCGTGAAGTTTTCAATCCGCACTGGGCCCGCGTGAGAACTACGGCCCAAGCCCTCTTATTTTGAGAGGAAGCTTGTGCCCTTCAGTGGATGTATACAAGGCGAAATTTTGAACGTGATAAAAAAAATTGTGTTTCTAGCTTAGGTAATGCTGACCAATGCATTAGGTACCTACTCAATTTTAATTTTTTTTTATTGGTCTGGTAAAATTTAGGATGTTCATAATTTTGGCAAAATTAAATTAGTTAGGTACGTATATTTTCCAGCATTAACCGAGTTAGAAGCACGTTTAAAATTTCACATGATGGTGATTATGGTGATGACAACGATGATGATGAAGATGGAGATGATGGTGATAATGGTGATGATGATGGTTTTCATTTTTTCGTTTGTTTCTACTTTACTTTTGTCTCTGCTCAGTGGGCTCGACTCGACAGGCGGTGAATGTCGACGCCCACGCAGCTTTTCATCGTCAAGGTGGAGCTGACTTTTGCAGTCTAAACATGCGATTTATGTTCAACATTGTTCAAAATAAACAGATTAGTAGCATTTGTAACATTAAGTACAATATTTTGAATTATTAAAAAATTATTTGTTTTAAAAAACGGGCATTATCAATAAAAAGTGCACACTTCCTTTTTTATGATAAAATTTTGGGGTTTCCTAATTTAAAATCACGAGTACTATCATTCTCATAAAGAAAAAAAAAGTCTTTGTTTTTTAATCAGTTTTAACTTTTTTTCATACAGTTTAAATGGCTCTCATAAAACTGATACAAAAAGCTATATGGAAAATTAGGGCTATTTTTGATAATAAAAATCAAAATCAAATTCTGAGTAAGAAAACCTTAAAATTTCCTCATTTAAAGAAAAGTAAAGGTTTGGGCATTTTGTTGAAAATGCGAGTGAAGGTCATTGTACGAAATTCTTCGTGCTCCGCGACCATACTTTAGCAAATACAAACACAATATTATTAAAAAAATACGTATTCCCAGTGTCTGACAAAAGGCAAATCTAAATATAACAGACAAGCGTTTAAAATTTAATTTTAACTTCCGACTGCCAAATTACAAATTTACCATTTAGAGCCATTTACATCAAATTCATTGCAACAAACATTGTTAAGTGGAAAAATTCATTATAATTTCATTCCAGGAATTACAGATAATGCTGTAGCAATTACTGGTCAAAGTGATATGACATTGTAGTGTCAAGCGTTTCCTGTTGTCTAACGCTTCGCATTTTTTTTATTGTTATGTACAGTCGGTATCAACATAGCAAAAGGACGATGAGCTAAAAGTTGTTGTCACCACAACAGCAAATAATAAAGAATTAATAAGTTTTTATTAAAAAAAGAAATATTACAAACTTCATATCCACATCAAATTTCAAGTTCTTGGAGCCGATCACTAACAATGGATGAATTTAGGCTTGCAAGATGAGAAGTTAACATACATTAATAAATACATACGAAACGGACTTGGCAAGCTAAATAAAAGTTTGTACAACACAAAGAAAATAGAGTTACAAATGAATGGAGCCTTCATTCGTAAAACGTGCTTTTTCGGCCTTTTCGGTGGATCTTAATAATGGCTATTGTACAATCAAGTAGGAATAATAATATGGGTGCATACAACTTGCTTATTTCTCATAATGATAAGAGGATTAAATCGATACATATTTTTGCACTTGACCGCACCTGGGTACGGTAGCATGTGACCCTTCGTGTGCTAACAATCAAATCAATCGCGAAACATATCTGAGTGCGGCGTTAAACACAAAACCCCTAGTCCATTTGCAAAACATTTGAGACAATCCGGTGGTAGAAATTCGGTAAAAAAAATAGTGTTTCCATTTATGAATTTATATTGAAAAATCACACCTAAGCTAAAGCATTACTCAGAAAAAGTTTAAATATGTAATAGTGGTCTCGGACAAGAATCTTGCATCACTTAGTTTACTCCCACACAGTCATTTGTCAACACATTTGCATATATCTGGCAGAGCTTAAACGCTTTTACCACTGTTCTCTGTGTCATGCCCTATTTTAAATTCGAACCACAATAAGCTTTTTAGTCGCTCCATCTCCTTCTCTTCTTTTTCTTTGTTTTTCCTCTTGTTTTCTTGTCTTTTTGTCACTGTTGTGGAGATAGGCCAACACAACACACACACAACAATCTAAACACTACAATCTAGGATGAATGAGCATTTACAAGGCAAACGTGCTCCATCGTAGGCCTCATCTTCGCTTTCCATCAGGCGTCATAGTGATCAAACGCAAGCCTATATGGTAGGAATATAAAAAAAGCGTCCGCACGTTAGACAATACGGCCTCTGTTCTAAGTAATATCGCCTTTCCATGAAAAAAAATACAGCAAAAGTGGGACCTTCACTAAACAACGTAATTTACTGGGACGTACTCGACGACGTACAAATCGAACACGCGAAAGCCTCGTTGCCTGCTTCCTGTAATTAAAGCCGGCGGAAGTGGTTTGCTTCGTGCTTTATTTATTGATATATAAACACCTAAGTTTAATCTTATTAGGACAATAGGAAGACACTATTGGTTGCCCTAAGCGATGGGCGTTGAAAGAACTGACTAGGTAGTTGATTGAACGGTGCATGTAGAATCAACGTTTGGAGTTTGGGCGGGCCGTCGACCGAGCGTCGACTAGTCGAATTCTTAAACGGCGACGACACAAAATCGTAGTCGTTTAATACCAAAGTTTAATACAGTTCATTCATTCATCCAAACAAATTTGAACTAATGCTATAGAGTTCACAACTTGAATAAGAGTTTTATTGTAGACTGTAGACTACTGCAACAACAGACTAGTGATTCGTAGAAATCGACGTGCCGTTAAGTTGAACATCTACATAACGCAGACATCACGTCGACTAGTCGACGAATTCAACTAGTCTATGGACTAGTCGATGAACGTCAATTAACGGTCTAGTTGCGTTAACATTAAAATCTTGGACGACCCATCGCTAGTTGGCCGTTGTTCGGTAGCTTCGGTGTGCGGTACTATTTAAAGGTCAATCATTGCATGCTATTATGTAAAATAGGGATGAGAACACCAGTAATCAACTGACGTACGGTCAAGTGCAAAAATAAGTATCGATTTAATCCTCCCATCGTTATATACCTGTACCTTAATTCGACGACATAAGAGCTATGGGACATATTTATGAGCAAGTTGTGTGCTGTGCACCCATATTTTTACACTTGACTGTACTTTTTATACGCTGTCAAAACACTGTTCTCCGGTGGACTTTGTGTAAATATGTAGTAAAATGGCGTATTCTTTGCCAACTCCATCCACTATTTGTTGGTCATAATAAAAAAAAATCTCTATCGTTATTTTGTTTTCATTGGGCTCTTGGTTGTGTGCGGTTTATTTGGAGGCGACCCTATTAATGTAGTAGTGTTTAAGCTTGTGTGTGTAAGCCTTGTTTATCTCTACTTTCTCTGAATTATTTTGCGGCAATAAATGATCTACTATCTTGTTGATCTTTTAATTTTGCAGTCAATTGAATATTAATCTGGCTAGCGGGGCTAACATAAAGTGTTTACTAAATAAAAAATTAAATTAAATTTAGACTGTTTATTTCATTATAATACAATATTGCATGCATTATCTTAACTACTTAATCTTAACTTAAAAAGATTTTTGACTAAAGTCGCCTCTTTTAATTATTTTTTTATGGCGTCACTACTCTATTGTTGACGCGGACAAAGTCGCGGGCACCAGCTAGTAAATACTTATAATTGTGATTTTTATTGACTAAGGATGGTCTAGAAAATGACAAAATTGGTGTGACTTTATTTGTGCATGGCTCCTTACTGGTAAATGCCAAGATGTTTCCAGGACAAAAAATAGATTACTGGATAACACTGACCTTTCGATATTTAAAAGTTAATTTTAGATGGTATTTACAACAGTGTTGTTGTTCGCCGGCCATTGGCTCGGATATTTATGAGGATCGACGTGATATATGTTGTTCGTAAACATTTTTAAAGAATTGTTTGAGTTATTTTGGTAAAAAAATAAAGACAATGATCAATAGAATAGAATAGAATAGAATAGAATAGAATAGAATAGAATAGAATAGAATAGAATAGAATAGAATAGAATAATTTTTATTTCGGGCTGCATAGGCCCATATAAAAAATACCTTAAAGACTAACATACATATTTATATTATAACTTAATTACTAACACGAAAAGTCTGTGACGTGGGCACTTTCGCGGTGTCAGTTAACCGGCCACGAAACCGCCGGCCGGTATGCGACACCTTTCGGCCAAAACTCTTCTTTTGTGAAGGTCGACAGTTGATCAGTCGGAACCCTCACCACAAATGAATTAAAATTCACGTCATGGCGGGACTCCAACCGCTCGACCCTCAGAGTGAGCTTGGTCTTAACACGCACATATTCCACGATCAATTCAATGATCAATGATTCAATGATCGTGCGATGATGCGTTTTAACTGTTGTTCATGAAAATATCGAAAGAGTTATTAAGAGAGACTGCGCTGTAGTTTCCACGCGAGCCCAGTGTGGCTTGCGAGCTTTTCACAAACTAAGAATGGTTTTGCAGGTGTGTGCAGTATTTCTTCACTGAAAAGCACATGGTGAAATTACAAATGTGATTTTGCACATAAATTCTGGAAAAGTCATGGGGTGCGAATCCGGATTTGAACCAACGATCCTCTGATTGACAGGCCATAGATCAAACCAGTAGGCTACCGTAGCTTCCGGCCTAGGTACGCCCAAACAATCACTATTTCTATTGCAAAAACCACGCCTCACCTGTACCTACATAAATGTGGAGAACACGAAGTAGGTCATTTCTTTCCCAATTTCTAATTGACAACATTTCATATTTCTAAGACTATAATTTAATTCGTTCTCTGTATTCTGTTTGGAAAGAGAAAGACGCTGATAGTTTTAAATTTTCACTAGGATTATTAAGTTTAGGTTGCGTTAAGGTTGTTATCAAATTTAAAATTATGACAGCTCTTTTTTCTAGTGAAAAGGGTAAAGGAAACATATCTGTGGCACTATTTGTAAGTACATATATGTTTTTAAATTTGTTGTATTTTTTTAAATATGGAGAAATAAATTATGACAAATATTTTTCCGTGTTCAGGAGGCGAAACTCTTTCGATTCCTGCAGTAATTTTCAGGTGTTAAAAAAATTAAAGGTTGTCAATTGGGTTACATTTTTGCTATAATACCCCCTACCCTACCCTACAATGAAAAAGTTTACTGGAACTGACTTTTAGGCACCTGGTAAATTAAAATTACATAACATACATAATTAAATTAGCCTGTAACTTATTTTTCGTAAACATAGTTCATGTTTAATCATAATTTTAGTAGCTATGGCAATTTTTTCCTTATATGAAATAAAGGAAAAACTATAACAAAAAACTATTTAGACTACGGTTTAAGTGACAAAAGGCTAATGAGTTTCAGAATTTATAGCCCGTACTACTTTATTGGCTAACTCCTCTAAGGATTAGGAGCATCGTTTACTATTTCAGTCAGAAAACGGCATATTGACTTAAGTTATATTTAGGTAAGAGGTTTCCGCGAATTGCGAAGTCACGCCCAGACTTCAAGATCGTGATCGAGAGGGACAGAGAATTCGCCCTAAGCACAGTATAAACCAGTAGGTAATCTACAAACTACCACGTTGGTGGACGTCCCACGCTGCGCTTCGTTCGTTTCCATTCGAGAACTCTTCGGCCCTAAAAAAATAAAAAAAAATATTACGGGACAATCTTACACAAATCGACCTAGTCCCAAACTAAGCAAAGCTTGTACTATGGGTACTAGACGACGATAAACATACTTATACACCGTGAAATTTTAGTGGTTGTTTTCCCGAAACGAGGTGATTTAGTATCGATTGTACAATCGATTTATAATTAATATTTTGACTAGAGTCAAAAATCCAATTGTGAAAAACGAAAGTCGAAAATCACCGCAAACCAATAGTAACGCTTCGTTGGTACCTAACCTATCGTACGATCGTACGCTACTTGTACCAACGAAGCGTTACTATTGGTTTGCGGTCATTTTTGACTTTCGTTTTTCACAATTGGATTTTTGACTCTAGTCAAAATAGTAATTATAAATCGATTGTACAATCGAAACTAAATCACCTCGTTTCGGGAAAACAACCACTAAAATTTCACGGTGTATAGATAAATGTGTCTATGTATTTAAGTATTTTTTTATAGATAAATTAATACTTAAATACATAGAAAACATCCATAACTCAGGAACAAATATTCGTGCTCATCACACAAATAAATGCCTTTACCGGGATTCGAACCCAGGACCTCTTGCTTCGAAGGCAGGGTCACTACCAACTAGGCTAAAGCGGTCACTAACGGCCAACTGTTCTTGTAGGCTATAAGTATGGCCTGCCCATTGCCTTTTTGATGACTTAATACGACAAGACGGACGAATGATTTGGTAAAGGCCGCAGCAGGGTCATGGTGGATGCAAGCCGCTTCCAACCGTAATGATTGGATGTTCAATGAATGAGGGCTATCCAGCAGTGGACGTCCTCCGGTTGAAACGATGATATAATGAATCTAGAAACATCTTGCCAAATTTAAATTCGCAACGGCGTTCTACGGTAGGGGTCTTTTTTTATTAGCCTAATATTGCGACTCATGGCGGTGCAAAGGCTTCCCCTCTTGACCTCCACAGGACTCCCGGTCTGACGCAATGTCAAGCGAGTCGTACGTCCAAATCGTCTCGCTGTATCCTTCCTGGTGTGCCTTGTCATAGCTGACAAGTTACTGTGGAAGTGGAAGTCCACCTCTACGGGTGCTTGCGAGTCAGACTGCAAACATGTAAAACCCAGTCCCATTTTAGGATGGCAGTCTTTTCTTCACATCTTTCTTTTTGATCTTTTGAGTACAGCAAAATTAAGAAAAAAAGTTTTTTTTTTATTTTGTTTGAGAATTATTTATTCGTCGGTTTCTTTGCATGTACGAATGCAAATTCAGCGCATTACTTAATGATCACATACTAGTTTAGACTGTGCCCGAAGCAGCTGAAACCTTGCTTATACGTAATCACTCGATAATGGCTAGAAAAACAAAGTTTCGCGCAAACAAGCGAATTGACAGTAATTTGTGGTTCGAGCCTTCCTTCGTGGAAGGATAAACATAGGAACGGAACTCTACAAAAATGAGAACAGGCAAGATTCAACGGGAATATGACTACCTATAAGGGGGCCACTACGAAATTCGGAGTATGTATCGTGCCGTACCTTTCACTCTTCTATTTCATACATAAGCGTGAGCGGAAAGTCACGTTACGAAGTTCGGAAATCGTAAGATCAAGTTGTACCTAATTTAACTTAAGACGTTTATGAGTCGAAAAGTTCTTAAGCAGTCTGTCTACCATATATGTATAGTCAAAATTCTATAAGCTGGGGGTTTAAAACTGCAGAACTCATCTGGTAAAGATAACATTGTTTTCGTTTGTTCTATTATGGACGCACTACAACGCCGACGATCCACCTGAGTACCGCTTACAATTACGAAAGGCCTTTCTTAATGAGTTCAGCTTTTGCAATGTCAACCTTGTAAGTTAGAGAAGACGGTAGCTATTCGTTTGCATTTTTTGTTACTTGTTCTGATTTGTTATTAACGGTAAGCTTCAACAAACGAGAACAATGTTATCTTTACCAGAATGAGTTCTGCAGTCCTAAACCCCCAGCTTATATAATTTTGACTATACGTGCTTATAGCTATTAAGAAAAAAAAACTAAAATATATCATGAAAAGCAGTCCCCTTAAGCAAGGTTTCGAAGATACTAGCTGCTTTCCCTATAGTTAAGCTAATTCTTTGTCCAGCTAACTCACAGCCAGCTCCTCAATCTCTTGTGACGTCGACCAACATTATCATCATTATTTCAGCCGAAAGACGTCCACTGATCCAATAATATAGGGTCCGAAAGTCCAGTGCCGGCGTTACGACCACTGACACCCCGGGCATGAATATTGTGGCGCCCACTTAAGGTAATCAAGATAGAGTGCCAGTTTGGCGGGGGAAGCAACTTACCCCCCCCCCCCGATCACCCCCTGAAATTTGATGCCCTGGGCCGTCGTCCCATCGCGCCAAACGCCGGCACTGCCCGAAACGGACCGGTCCAGTGTCATCCGAGTCCAAAGTCTTCTCGCAACCTTAACCTGGGCCCAATTGCATAACAAAGTATAACTTATATTACAAGCGGAACTCCCTTTCTAGTTAATATAACTGAAGCGAGAGTTCCGCTTGTAATATTATGCAATTGGGCCCAGGTCTTCCTAGCCTCCTAGGCTTCTAACTTGACGGAACGATTCCAAATATATTTTCCAATATCTCATTGCAAACCATCAGGTGAAAAAGCATATAATACACCCTATTCGGTACAATGTATCACGCACATGACTCCACAATAATGATACTGTAAAGATGATTTTTCATAACTGAAGCTTTCCCCGATAATTTCCATATTTGGCAACTATCCATCAATCAATACGGGTTTATCGAGTGTAGTCTTCGGCATAATGCCATTGAAAATACTTTGATAGGCCACATAGACGTACGAGCAAACTCGCAAAAAATAGGAATGACACCGTCCTACTTATTATTATAAACCTGAAAGTTTGATAGCTTGATAGTAAGGTCGAGTATACACGTCTTTTCAACCGACGAAAACAAAAGGAGGAGGTTCTCAAGTCGATTTTTTTTTTGTATGATCACGCATAACTTTTTACAGAGTAGTCCGATTTTGATGATTCTTCTTTTATTGGAAAGCGTATACCCCGAGGGTGGTCCCATTTAAATTTGGAAATAATATTGCTTCCCTAAGGGTAGGAAAACAGGGGATGATTGATTGTTCAGTCACTGATTGTACTATATGACCACGCATAACTTATTACAGAGTAATCGGATTTTGATGATTCTTTTTTTATTGGAAAGCGTATACGCCAAAGGTAGTCCCATTTAAATTTGGAAATAATATTCCTACCCTAAAGGTAGGAAAACAGGGGATGATTGACTAACTTTTTTACAGAGTAGTCTGATTTTCATAATTCTTTTTTATTGGATAGGGTACCTTGAAGTTGGTATTATATAAAGTACCTGGGCGACCGAGCTCTGCTCGGGCAGAAACTCGGTACCAAGCGTTTTCCCAGAGATAAGACCAAGCTAGATCAATTTTTCATCCCCGAAAACCCCCACATACCAAATTTCATCGAAATCGTTGGAGCCGTTTCCGAGATCCTGATTATATATTTGCGGGGGAGGGGGTTCGGGGGTATCAAAGGGGGGATGAAAATTTCATTGATTTTGCCGTAGGATGCACCGTTTTCAAGATATTTGACAAAAAAGCCGGAGGGGGTGGGGGGGTGAGCCACGTTAAACTATTGTCCATAAACCGACTTTACAGACAACCGGTTTTTCTTGTTCTTTGCTCCCAATAGGGAACGTGCACATAGACGGTGCTGCCAACTGGTGTCATAAGGGTGCCATCAATTTGAATGCTTTACCTTGATAAGTTTGTTTTACTGTCCGCATAGTGTCTCTTTTGTCGCATTAGTGCTGCCGCCTATAGTTACTGCACGTTCCCTATAATACTTTTTCTCACAAAAAAGTAACTTTTTCTCACAAAAGAAGAAACTTCGTTTTCTCATGAAAAATAAACTTAAGAAAAAACTAAAATCCTTAAAAAACACGTGGAATCGAACCGAGGTCGGCTGGATCCGCGACCACCCGATTTCTACTGTGCTATTATGATCTGCTCGAAGCCGGCGAAATTTAGCTTTGTATTCTAATGCAAACAAAAATAGCCGGAAAACACGAGTAAAAGCCGTTTTCTGAAAATGAAACATAGCTAGATCAGTTTTTCATCCCCGAAAACCCCCACTTACCAAATTTCATCGAAATCGTTGGAGCCGTTTCCGAGATCCTGATTATATATATATATATATATATATATATACAAGAATTGCTCGTTTTTAAGGTATTAGATTTGGAAAAAAAAATTACCCCAAGGATGGGAAAAAGTATAAAATAAAAACTTTTTAACAAAAAAATTAAACCGCCGAAAAAACTGAAAAGCAAAAATAATACTTTTTTTGTTTGACTTTAATCTAGGTACCAGTTTGAAGTCGGTGCCTCAGCACTAGCCAGGAGGAGTGGACCTTTAATCGTCTACCTGATTGGCTTCTATCACTAGTACCTAGCTACAGGATGTAATAAACGACAGTTAATTTATTTCATATTTCTACATAACATTTAAAATCAAAATAGCAAAAGCCATTAAAACAAACAATTACGTTATTTTAAAAGCGAAAAAGTTTTTCGGGTGCGCCGGCGGGATTCGAACCCACGTCTCCTGGGTATGCGTCCCAACCTGGGTGTTCTACCATTTGAACCACGTCGCTCCCACGTGCTGTCACTGTGACGTGGTTCAAATGGTAGAACACCCAGGTTGGGGCGCATACCCAGGAGACGTGGGTTCGAATCCCGCCGGCGCACCCGAAAAACTTTTTCGCTTTTAAAATAATCTTAGATTCGGTGAGCAGCCGTATTGCTAATAAAAATAAATAACATTTAACAATTACGTGTTATTTTTGTTTTCATTACAGTCATTATATTCAAGTCATCAAATTATTTGGACTTCATGTTACCCTCACAAATGTAATTGTGTATTGTACCGAATATAGTTTAATGAACATGCTCTCCTGATAACGGTCTAGTTACTGCTTCCTGCTGGCCATAGTGTAAACTCAGTAGGTACATTATCTTGAAACAACAACCACCCTTCCATTATTTCGCCTGCTCTCACGGGGAACGTTCAAAATAGTACACCAAATTTAAAAAATATAATGTCCAAATAGGTACAATTTTCAGTGAAATTACTTAATTAAACTTTTTTGTTAGGATAGGTTAGGATTATTTTATAACACCGTATAGTATGTTGTAAATTTAAAAAAAAATTGTAGTCTATCAAACCACCATTAGGTATTATGTCTATTCATCTTTATCATCGTCATCATTTCAGCAAAAAGTCCACTGCTGAAGGTTCGCGAAACAGACCGGCCCTGCGCCATCCGCATCCAACGCGTTCCCACAACCTTAACCAGATCGTCCTTCCATCTTCTTGGAGGCCTACTACACTGCGTCTTCCAGTCCATGGACGTCATTCCAGAAGCTTTGGGGCCATCGGCCATCAGTTCTAAGAGTTATGTGCCCTTATTCTGTCCATTATTCTTTTCAAACTATAAATACCTAACTTGATAATGTACCCATCAACAACAAAAGCCGCTCTACCATAGTTTCACCCGCTCTCAAGGGAATTGCATTGACTGTGTACGTGCGTTTGTTAGGGCGTTGTTTATAGGATTGTAATTGTAACTGACTGAGGCCATAAGGGCTTAAACTGGACCTTAAGGGTCTGATGAGTCTATGCTAACAATTAAACACGTCTGCACTGTATAGGTAGTCTAATGAGACTAACTTGACATTCAATAAAAAACAAGATCACAAGAATTCCAAAACAAAATATATTCAGAATTGGTAAATAATAAATAAATAATAAATAAATATCATGGGACAATTCACACCAATTGACCTAGTCCCAAAGTAAGCTTAGCAAAGCTTGTGTTATGGGTACTAAGCAACGCGCGGTAAAAAAGTATAAAAACATAAATTCATATAAATAAGGTTGTCAGTGTGCCTGCGGCACAGTAATAATACTTATTCGTAAAAAAATGGTCCGTGTGGGAATTACTCTCATTATGAGAGGGGGCCTGTGCTCTACAGTGAGACATATATACTATATAGGCTGGGATGGTGATGATTGATGAATATATTGGTAGGTACTATACTGGTTTATACTGTGGCCAAGGCATGGGGTCACTGAGTCATTGCTTGACCAAATCCGGTCGCGATAGCCTTGAAGAGACGAGTCGCCAAGCGGTTAGACAATTTAGTGATGCAATGTTTATTGAGAATTTTTAAATACGTACCAACGAAAGGGAAACCTTTTAACTTACACTTTCTGCCCTTTTGAAACATACATGTATAACAAGCACCACACGTAACAGCACGGAAGAATATTGGCTTTTTTATTTGCATCTAATGGGTTGTGTTCAAAAAAAATGTACACAATTAATTGCTTAATAAAAACGAAATCACGATCGCGTCTTTTGTGCAACGAAAGTAAGTCATACAAACTATATGGGTAACTATCGTTACACAAAGGAATCAATTAAGCTTGGTTTTATTTAATGAAATCCCTTAATTGTGTATTTTTTTTTGAAAACTACTCTACTCTAAATACGAGTACCTATTGGTAAAGAAAATACACGAATGCCGCTTCAGTTAGAGTTGAAAAAATGTACGATACGAATTCAATATCTGTACGAGATTCTTTGCTAATGGTACTTGATTATTAAATGGTCATTGAAATTTGCAGAAATGTAGCAAACTTCAATTAAATCAGGCCACTGGAAGTGGCTTAGAATGTACTTGGAAAATTCGAAGCAAACAAACAAGTAATAAGAGTTTTTACCATTGATCGCTATTATAATACTATTTGCTGATTTTTTTTCTGAAGTTTTTAGGCGGAATGTTAAGGTAAAGTTTAGGATTTGCCACACTGGATGCGTTCTGCAGTCGCGGTCAGGTCAAATCGAACGCAGCCCGCATTATGTATTTAACAACATTGTCGGTCTCTATATACTTTGTATAGAATATGCGATCTGACCGCTGACCGCGCGCGCAATATAGAGACCGTCAATGTTGTTATGTTGTTCATACAACAAAGCTGCGTTCAGCTGCGTTTAATTTGACCTGACCGCGACCGCAGACACGCAAATCTTCTGTAAAAAGTTATAATCAACATGGCAATTGAAATAGGTTGTATCTTCTTATACAGTGATAACACGTAACACTGACGTTTCTGCCATTCAATTTTTATCTGACGTGTACAAAGTGTTTGCTATTCGTGTTTAATAATTTATAAATAATGATTTTCCTTGTATTCTGTTTATTTTTTAACAATATATTTATGAAAGTAGCTTTATAACACAACTTGAATGGTGTATTCAATGAATGCAGAGCATTCCATCTAATGATGCTTTAATGAAGAGCAACGTTCGAACCCAGTAATAACCCAATAATCACGTAAATTGGTTCCTCTTTATCTACATCCGGCGCACTACTGACCTTCTGACTCAGAAAATATGCGACAAATTTACTTAATAACGCCAATTGAAGCTTAATTAACAAACTAATAAGTCTAATAACCATCTCTCTTCCTGTTGCAGGTACAAGCATTCAAGCTAATGCATTTTTGAAGCCAACACTTCAAAAGCTACGCGAATGAAGTATCACGAAGCTGCCAGTGTTATGATCAGTTGTGTGAAGTAGTACTCAGAATGGGAAGAAGAAACTTGAGTATGATGCGGTTGGGAAGATGTGTCGCCTTCTTAGCCGCGGCGGCCTTCCTCCTGCCCTTCACCATCCTACTAATGGTTGCCGACCAACAGTACAATCTCACTTACAACTCCAAACGAGTTTTTTATCAAGAGGTAATTTTTCACTAACCCTGCCATTCCCCAGCATACCTACATGAATGACCATATAACTCAATCACATACACAAAGTGTGTAACCAAGTGTGTCTAATCAAATTTAAATTCGGTTGCTGGGCCCATTCTTAAAACACCGTAAACTCATAAGAACCGTGAACCGCGGCGGCGCGTGTTTTTTCGTCCATTCAACCGTTAAATATAGGGCGTACGCGACAACGTTTTTATGCGTCGGTAACGGAATAGACCCAGCGACCACCAGAATGTCAAGTGCCCAAAGAAACAGAATCTGGACCTACGAAAAACCACACAAGTAGATACAGGTCAAATTTCTTCTTTTACAGAGTAACTTCTATAAAATAAATGGCACGTTTTATGCGCCCGCATACGCGGTAACGACACCCACTTTGTCGCGGACGCAGGTAACAGATACATACGTAATATGGATGTCAAGTCAAATGTCACCTTACCCAAAGCTAACACGTTGCACCCATGCTTTACTAACAGATACTACAAACATTACCCGTAAACAAAGGTCTGAAGACGACTTTGCACGATTGTATCACAGTTGTTCGCTCAAAAATGCTACTGACACATCGACGACGCTTACTGCAATGGATTGCGTTGGACACAGACCGGGTTTATCATAGTAGTTAAGCAGCACCCCGTAGACATGTTTTGGTTTAGATATGTTCAGTGTTAGAGCGATTGCTAGTCTAAATGTTAACCAGAGACTATATGAGTATTGTCTAGCGCACTGGAAATCACAATCGATTATCACCACTTACTGTCCAACTGTGTAGGATGGGGGCAGAAAGTGATGGTAAATGCAATCAGGAGCGTCCAAGCGTTAGACAATAAGGGTTCAAGTCATGGTTGTTTGGCGATAAATGTGTATTTACCTGAAGAATGTGAGCAGACTTTTTCACGTGTTGTATCGCGGCTATTAGTAGGTAATCTAGGTGTTATGGGGATGGAATTATGCTACTCTGATGGCGGCACCAATTTAATTAACCTGTCAAACACCCGACGCGAGTTCTAGTTTACACGACAACGCTGTACGAGTATTTCTGAAAGGTGATTAAATTTTGATGGATCGCTCACGTTCCAGCTTGTTTGCTGGCGGCAAAGAAAAAATAGTGGCAACAAAGTTGGGTAATATCTAACCTTTTTAATTATTATTTTAAATTGTAACCGTTAACTTTTTAACTGAGGAAATTTTGGGGTATTCTTATTTAAAATCACGGGTACTATTTATTTTCATAAAAAAAAGTGACCTTATTTTTGAGTCAGTTTTGACACTTTTTTATACGGTTTATTATGGTTCGTCACAAAGCTGACAACAAAAAAATTGTATCGAAAATTGAGGTAATTTTTTTAATCATCAAAATCAATAGCGCTCTTGATTCTGAGTAAGAAGATCACAAAACTACCTGATTCTGAAAAAAAGTAGCAGATATATTTAAAATTGAAAATGCCCATTTTTTCTTTGGTAAGTTGCTCTTATCTGATTTTTAGTTTTAAATGAACGAGAAAATGCGCTAAACATGTTGCTTTCCAACTTAATTAAACCTCAAGTATACCCACAAATTGAAATACTAAACACATTGCCACCAGCAAGCGAATTTTTTTGAATCTTAGCGCTGATAATTTCACTTAAAACTACAATACAATGCTTCTGAAATTAAATTTTGCAATTTTTTGTACACACAAAACCCTTTGTATGAAATGAGTTCTTGAAACAATAATATCAGCCGCTTCCGATGTTCCGTGATACCGTCATTGGTATCACTACTAGTAGGTAGATATCACTACAATATTATGTAGTGATATCTACTAACTAAATATTATTTAAGCGGAAACTTGTGCTACATCCACTGCGGTTTCGTATTTTCTCCGATACGATCTCCACAAGTTTCTATACAAATAGGATAGCCTTCAGCTCAGCCTTTTATTATACTGGATCGGAAGCAGCAAAATGCCGATAAAATTGTTGGATTCAGTAAATTTCCTAGCTAATGACCATTGGTTACTTAGAAAGCAAACTTTACACATTATCTAATGGGCAGCGGTGATCGGTAAAGCAAACATTTTGTGTTTAATGACGTTAGATAGAACGTATGTTGATGTTTTTATGTGATTTTATTATGAGTTTGATGTTTGTGTGATGTTGAGTGTGATGTTTACTTTAAGGCATGCGGTGGTTTATGTTATTTCATAAAGTAATGAGAAATTGACATCTGAAACAACAATAATTATGGCTTGTGACGTACCCTACATGGACTCAACTGCAACAACAAAACAACGGATCGAAAAAAATAATTAAGTGGTGATTGGGCTAGGTATAGCTCTCACGCGGGCCTAGTGCGGTTTGGAAATTTCACACACACCATTCTCAGGTAGGTATATACAGTTTCTTCACTATGTTTTTCTTCTGATTCTGAGACATAAAACCTTTAATTAAGTATTACTGAGCAAGAACATTGGAACAAAAGTTTTCCTTTTATCCTGGATGATTGCTGCCGATACCCTTTTAAATTCTATCATAAAAGTATCGTTAAATTTAAACCTTTTCTTTTCCAAGTCGGTTAATAATGTAAGCGAACCGCTACAGGGCTCAAGCCACTGCGCCGGACTCGCTGTTTTTATTAAATTTAATATTTAAACCGGAACCTAATTTTCATCGTTACCTGAACGGTACAGAACTTTAATATTGCCTCGGAAAGCTTCTTCGTAAAATATTCACCGTGGACACTGCTCTAACAATGGCCGAAAACTTCAAGACAGAGGTCCTAAACCGCTGGTCCGCGTGAATTTTAAAATACTCTTTTAAAAATTTTATAATAATAATAATCACCACATAGTATAAAACAAAGTCGCTTCCCGCTGTCTGTCTGTCCCTATGTATGCTTAGATCTTTAAAACTTCGCAACGGATTTTGATGCGGTATTTTTTAATAGATAGAGTGATTCAAGAGACAGGTTTATATGTATAATACATGCATTGCACCCGTGCGAAGCCGGGACGGGTCGCTAGTATAATTTATTTCGAATAACATAGATTCATAGTGTTAGTGTTTAATTAACTTAGTTTACTTAGGTGTTGGTTTATGCTAGTATCTGATAATGCCAGTTTCACTAGCTAGGATAGCAATAAACTATTGATAGGTATTAAGTTATATAAAGTTTGTTCGAGGAGAGAACCTTTACAGGGCAGTCTGTTCCTGACAATTCTATTTTTCGCTGAGCTTTGCATTATCCAAGCTTTGAATCCGCATAACTCTCTTACATAACAAAAAAAACGGTCTAGAATGACAGCTAAGTTGCATAAACAAAAGAGCCTTTCTTCATCAGAATAATCATTCAGTTTTTCGAAAACATCTCAGAAACTATGAACCAAAGTTGTTTAAATCAATTTTCCTTGAACTATTTTCATAATTTTGTTTTTCGTAACAAAACATTTTGTCAACGACATTTAAGACAATATAATGCATTAACTAGATTGATTAGCTTTACACATGGGGGTGACGTGGTGCAGTTGGTTCGCTATCGTTTGCCCGAATTTTATATAAATAAATAAATAAATAAATATCACAGGAAAATTCACACCAATTGACCTAGTCCCAAAGTAAGCTAGGCAAAGCTTGTGTTATGGGTACTAGGCAACGGATAAACATACTTATATAGATAGATACATGCTTAAATACATATTAAACACCCAAGACCCGAGAACAAACATTCGTATTTTTCATACAAATATCTGCCCCGACACGGGAATCGAACCCGGGACCTCAAGCTTCAAAGTCAGGTTCTCTAACCACTAGGCCATCTGGTCGTCTATAATGTTTTCCATAATTTTCATTTAACATAATTTAATTTATTTCTGAAACTGTATTTTCTTCAGAATTGTTATAAAACAAATCTAACCTACTGTATTCTATAAGATGACATTTCAAAGGACCCTAAAAAAACGCTTCTACTTGTAGTGTCGGTTCCCTAACTTAAGTATCCACTTTTCTATGCAGTTACTATGGAAAAGCGGATAAGTACTTATGTTAGAGAACCGACTGTACCTACCTATAATATTGTGGCAAACTTTTTTATGGCAGATGAAATTCTCGAAAGTAAAGGTAAACGGGTGCAGTTCGTACCATCTTCGGTGCGTAAGTATAGCACCCGAAAACTTTTACATGTAACAGCGGCGTGGAGTGAATATTTTTGTTAGGCAAGCCAGAGAGTAACAGAACCGTGAGTTAGGTATGTTTTTGGATCCGACACTTCGCAGTTAGTACGCCAAGTGGACTTATGTACTACGGTCGAGGTCAACGATTTTTTGACGCTTTTTATCACAGACGTCACGTAAAAAAGTATGTAATCCGACAGGAATCGATTTGTTAGAGCGCCACGCCGTGTGTAATACGGACGGATGGACAAACATATAAAACTTTTTTTTGGAATTTGCTCGTTTCGTTTGTATTTCCGGATAGATACAAGCTAGGGCTCTTTAAGGCTAGAGTGAATAGTCTACTGAGCCAGTGAGATGAGAAAGAGAAAAAAAAGAGACAGAGATTGACTTTAAGGACGAAAAAAATAAAAAAAAAGAAAGAAAAAGGGGTATACTTCCTTTTAAGGCCGGCAACAGATTGGTGACTCTCCTTGAGTTGTTGATATTTATGGGCGGTGGTAATCATTTTCCATCAGCTGTCCCGCTTGCTCGTTTTCATTCCTCTCATAATAAAAAATAAAATAAAACTCCAAGCTTCCGTCACGGCATTTAATCTACAGAATAAAAAATATCAAGTACCTACTTGCCTAGGGTCAAAAAGGTTGTCTTCCCCTGCTCTCGGAGATATTGAATTTGTATTCGTGTCTGACTGGGGTCAACAGCATAACGGTAACCGGGTATAGCTCAGCTCTGGATTGTTCTAGAGACTTAAAAATTCCATTCACGCTAGAATATTAAAATTGTGGGAGTTCAATTAAAAATAGTGATGATTCTTTTCTGTGAATGGATCAGAAGTTGATGATTAGGCGAGTTCAATGAAATGGATGAACTGATCAGGCCAAGGCAAAATATGATCAGAGCTGCTACTGTGTGAACGCATTTAAGAATACGCCAAGTGACGTCTCTGTTTCCAAGGCGATAAAAGATTTTGAGCATCACAGCCGCTCATCCACTTTTGCTGCTGACAGAACGTGTACTACACAAATCCACTAGTATCCGACAGTGTACTAGGATGAACTATTCCCATCTACAATATTTTACTTATTTACTACAATATTTTGAGAGCGGGTAATCGAACTTAATCACTCCGAAACACAAATACTACTCCGAATAGCTTCGATTGACCGACGAGCCAAGTGCCAACTCCAGGTCCATTTTTTACCCCCGATACAAAAAGAGGGGTGTTATAAGTTTGACCGCTAGGTTTGTGTGGGTGTGTGTCGGTCTGTCTGTCTGTCTGTGGCATCATAGCTCTTGAACTAGTGAACCGATTTGGATGCGTTTTTTTTATTTGAAAGCAGGTTTCTTGGCGATGGTTCTTAGACATGTTTCATCAAAATCGGTTTAGCAGTTTCAAAGTTGTAGTTAGTGTTTTAGTTATCGTATCTTAGACGCATAATGATCATTTACTTTATTTTCAAAAATGCGTGACATTATTGCGTTGGGGGTTTTTAAAATGTTTAATTTATAGTTATAAAACTTGCATAATTCCAGGTGCATTTTAAAAATTTAATTTTTGTGACGTACATACAGTTCCAATGGACCAATAGCCATTTCTAAAATGTTTATGTTTTACGTGATTTTTTTCGGATTTATTTTGTATGCCAAATACAAGTATGAACTGAAACAAATACCTACTTCGCTCACCCGTGACCTTATGCTAGCTACGTTATCGCAAGAAATGTATGTTCATGCAGTTCCTCCACCTCCACACTCTACGAACACTCACAAATCCAAATATATCACTACCACCAAACTACACTGACGCGTTTCGAACTCAAACAGAGCTCATCAACATCACGACAAAAATGTTAATCCTAAAAGTATGTCTAGCTCCAGTAATCTATACTTAGATTAGGTAACGATAGATTGAAAATTGCCTTCACCCGAATTCAACTTCGCGCAGACTATGTCTGGACAAGCGATAAGGCTCGAACCAATCGGGAACGGGAACGAATCGATAATGTCTTTAAAACGAACAATGAAGATCTTTCTAAAAATTGGCAGTCTTTACTTATCTAACTCTACCTAAGCTAATCTAGCTTCTCTCGCTTGAACCTTATCGTGCGCGCTTGAATTGAAATTACGAGATATCACTAAGTTTCCGTGAGAATTCACAAAAATAACGTCTTCATTAACATTGCATGCAAAATACTCGTGTCAAGTTTCATGTCTTTAGACTCAGTGGTTGAGATTTTGGGATTGAAACACATAATAAACAAACGCTTAATATTTTTATATTTATTATATCAATAAAATAGTAGGTATGTATCATTATATTGAAATATATTATGAATCCACCACTAAACAAATTCATAGTTATTTATTAAGTGTTTTGAGAGAGAGAGAGAGAGATTTTTATTTACACATATTCGATACACAGGAAACGCAATTGACAGGAAAAGATACAAATAAAAATCATCGAATAGTATAAATTGGGCCCC
The DNA here is from genome assembly GCA_947859365.1 of Archips crataeganus. Taxonomy (NCBI): domain Eukaryota; kingdom Metazoa; phylum Arthropoda; class Insecta; order Lepidoptera; family Tortricidae; genus Archips; species Archips crataeganus. Next base: position 10,979,665 of record OX402062.1, read on the forward strand.
TAGGCAGCATAATGTAACGCTGTTTTTCAGTGGGACCCATTTAAAAAATTAACACAAAAAAAACACAAACACATAGTGATGACACGAACGCCAGCGCGGAAAGTGTAGTTCGCAACAAAACCTGAATAGGTACAAACAAAATTTGGTTAACTATGTATCTAATTATGGGTCTCCCTCGCGATCCCTAACATCGTTTGTCCTAAAATCACTTGCCCGTACTGTTTTGTCCTAATAGGCATTAGCCCTAACGATCAGTTGCCATAACAATCATTGACCTTTGCTGACCTTTGCTCTTGGATCTCTGATTTCCTGAGGCATCGATCTATACGAGTCGTCATTGACGGGTGCTCGTCGGATCTCATGACCATTAATGCTGGGGTGCCTCAGGGATCGGTTCTCTCTGCTACTCTTTTTCTGCTGCACATCAACGATTTGCTCATACCCGGTATCTATGGGTACGCGGATGACAGCACAGTCACAGAGAGGTACCTATCTTACAGCCGAGCCAGTGGTGACGAGATCGGGTCACTCAGGGAGGCTATGGTACAACGGACGAATAAGGCCTTGGAGGCCGTGTCCGACTGGGGATCGGTCAACTTGGTCCAGTTTAATGCTGCCAAGACACAGGCGTGTCTGTTCACCGCAAAGCGGAGTCCATTCACCTTGGCTCCTACTTTCCAGAATGTATCCATACCACCTTGAGCTTCTTGGACTGAGCGTGCCATCTAATCACAACTTCGGCGCGGCCATTGAGTCCAGGGCGAAAACTGCTGCTAAGAAACTTGGTATCTTATATAAGGTGGGACGGTATTTCACGCCGGAGCAACTTTTTACTTTATACAAAGCACAGGTCAGATCATGTATGGAATACTGCTGCCACCTTTGGGACGGTTCTGCCAAGTATCAGTTAGCGGCGTTGGATTCGGTGGAGCATCGAGCCCGAAGACTCATTGGTGATAGTTCGTCAATCGGTGGTAGGCTGCAGAGCCTCGAGCACCGTCGTCGAGTTGCTTGTTTGTCTGTTTTTTATCGGATACATTTTGGAGAGTGTGCGCAGGAATTACATGATTTAATTCCTCCATCTCCATTTCACCATCGGACATCCAGGCGGGGGGAGCGTCTTCATCCTTATGTGGTTAGTATTCCAGTGGCCCGGACGAAGCGCTTCGCGTCATCCTTCCTAATGCGAACTGCTAAAGAATGGAATTCGCTCCCGTCGTCTGTATTTCCTGATAAATACAACCTAGGTCTCTTCAAGGCTAGAGTGAATAGGCTGTTACTGAACCAGTGAGGTACACCTTTGGCCTCATCTACACTTTTCATCAGGTGAGATAGTGGTCAATCACGAGTCAGTTTTATGTAAAAAAAAAAAAAAAAATCCATAATGTAATGATTGCCCTAAAACTCATTTGTCCGAATCATTTTTACCATAATTATTAATATCCCTAATGTTATTTTGCATATTTCTCGCGATCCCTAACATCGTTTGTCCTAAAATCACTTGCCCGAACTGTTTTTTCCTAATGGGCAGTAGCCCTAACGATCAATTGCCATAACAATCATTTTCCATAATGTAATTATTGCCCTAAAAGTCATTTATCCGAAATATGTATACTGTAAATATCAGTATCCCTAATATATTTGCCATGACTACTTATCGGGATTTGAAACCGGAACCTCCAGCTACGTAGGCGGCGGGCTCACTACCAACTTGTGTATAGAATTAAGCGAAAGGGGGGAGTGGGGGGCGGAGCCCCCCACAAGGGGGGCTCGGGGGGCGAAGCCTCCGCAGAAAAAGAACTAAATGTTCCTTACTCCTCTTGTACTATTAGTAGGTTGGGTCAGGGTTGTCTTCTGTCCCTTAGGGCGGAAAAAGGCACCCCGCGAAACGGGGTGACGTCGACACGCTGGCGATTAGGTTAGGTTAGGTTAGCTTAGGTTAGGTAGAATAGTAGGTTAATCAGAATTAGGGAAAATAATCATGAGGACAAATAATGTTAGGTAGTTCAAATATAGGACAAACTACAATAGGCCATACAAAGTTAGGAAAAATAATCATTAGGATTAACGATCATTAGGCTTACTGATAATTATGATACATGACTATTATGGCACATAACGTTAGGATGAATAATCAATATGGCAAGTGACGTTAGGAAATAAAACATTACGGGAAAAAAAATCATCCATACGATGTTAGGAAAACTAAAGATAGGGCATATGAGTGTTAGGACAAATGATCATTAGGAAAAAAAACGTTAGGGAATACAAAAATAGGTTAAAAAACGTTAGGGATTCAGATATAGATCCATCTAATTATATCTATGTCACAAATGGATACTAATATTATGCAACCTAGTATTAGTATCGACCGTCCTATGATAAGGTGGAAAAACTTAAGGTCGTTGCTCCAGTTATGACCCCCGGCGGCCGTGTGGATTATTTAAAACTAACGTTCAAATTAGCTTTGTTGGCGAACTATTGTTTTCAGAACATTTTTAACTGACTTCGATTAAAAAGAAAGTTGCACATAATATTTTTCGGGTTCATAAAAAGGAAGAATAAAGGTTAAATAAATATCGAATTATTTGTAGCTTCTAAGTTCAAGCGATCAAAAGATATCACCTTTTAAAAGAGTATTTTCATACAAAACGGTAGGAATAAATACCTACAAGGCACGGTAGGTATTTCATGTAGCCATATAATTATAAAACAACGGCGCTATAATTTCACACAAAACGCGATTTTTTGTTTCAGTTTTACAACACATTTAGTCCTCTTAAAAACGAGTTTGCACATCAACGATTGTTTCAACAAAGTTACAAAGCATTAGGCAATATTGTTGCGTAAATAATGCGCCAATTGCTAATTAGTTAAATACTTTAAAACTTGCAATTATTTATTATATTTATGACACAGAGCAAAGAGACCTTGTTAATAAGACAAACCGATCAAAATCCCGAAAGACGAGTATCTATGCGTACTTACTTACTCGTCGCAATCTACCTTTGACTTCTTCTCTGCCAATTGCCAGACGAAAATAGAGTTCTGTCATCGTAAATGTGCTTAGGTTTGTAAAATCCACTTTCTGTTAAAACTTTTCTTGAAATGAACGACCGTGTCACAAACGTTTAGATTTTAGGAAAGTGTGCGTTTTGGAATGGGTGAACGTACTTGTACATTATGGGGAAATACATTTGGACGGTGGTGGTGGCCAGTATTTTTTAAATAAAAAGTTTTGCAATGCTTTGTTAGGTTTGCAAACCAAATCTCATAGTTTGAAAATGGGAAACTAATTGATTTTTTTTTCAAATAAAACATGATAAATGAAGATTTTAAGTTGTTTATTTTTAGTTTAGTAGTGTTTGTTGTTAGTTGTTTAGTTTACTTTTGGAAAAGTGGGTCTTACAAGCCTTAACCTATAAATGTTAATTCTTCGAAACTATAGACATGTAAAATAAATGGCTATCTGTATCTAGGTACTTAATTTTGACGTGTGTTGCAATTTCCTAAAAAAAATATTAGAAATAATACAAAAATCCAACCAGATTCTCATTTTTATTGTATTAAAATCATTATTTTCTGGCAATACTAAATGGTAATTATTCTAACTGTTTTATTTCAATCAAATCAGTTTGCAGAAATGGAGTCCAGTAATACCTAGTAAAGCTTACTAGGAACTAGCATGCAACATTTCGCAGTAGATTACACAGGATGCTCCGTGCGTGACAAACATGAACAAGCGCACCCTTTGCGTGACACGGCACGTCACATTATTGAATACAATATCGAGCACGCGGCACACCCAATGATTGGTGGCTAAGGCATTAAATACCGGTATTTTTCGGAACCGGCATCAGTCTTGGTACCGGTACCAAGCATAGGCCCTTTGGATACCGATACCTTAAGAACTGTTTTAAGAAGTTATACCGATACTCGAAAGTGGGCGTGGGGTGAATGTGAGAGAAAGAGAGCACAATAATTTATCTACTCATACCGCGAGTATTCCCGTGGAGATAGAAACTGCTCATTCGCATTGCACCGCACTAAACAGCAACGTCGCATACCATACACGTACACGTTTAAAAACCATTAAAGATAACTGGTATTTTTTGGCGCTAATACCGGTATTTCTCTTTTACCGGTTCTCTGGGTCCGAAAAGAAGAAAACCTATAAATACCGGCATGGTTCTCTGCGTTGTCGTAACTGTTTTATTTGCCAACCGTTTCATTTCCCAACTTTTTTTCTGAAACCGTAAACAATTCAGGATTGTAACAAAACTATACTAATCTAAACTAAATATAGTACTACAGGAAAATCTTCAAATATATCTTGAATAAACAGTTTCAGAAAAAAAAGTTGGGAAATGAAACAGTTGGGAAACAAGTTTCGCCGAAAAGACAGTATGTCGGTTATTTTGATACCGGTTCCAAGCCCTGCTGTACCTCTACCATGAGTTTACACTAGTTGACAGTGACCGTACTCGCTAGCGACGGCGTAAATGATTTGTATGGAGAATTGTACTTCCGTAAGTGACCGCTAGAGGCGCTGTACAATTCTCCATACAAATAATTTACGCCGTCGCTAGCGAGTACGGTCACGTAAACTAGTGTAAACTCATGGTAGTGGTACTGGTGGCAATTCCCGAGGCGGATCGGCAAAGGTTGCCATAAATATAAAAGATGGTTGTCCCAAAACCTTGACATTAGCTGGCGTTATGGTAGCGTTCATTTCCACAGGGATTTGTAGACTTGTGTCACGGGCTGCAAAATATGCGTTTAGTGTAGAAAATTGTCGCCATTTTTTTTGTTGACGTTGAATTAGTATAATAGGTATAATACTAGCTGTTACCCGCGACTCTTGCGAAGAATTCGTCACATTTAAGCATTATAAATGCAATCGTCCGGTATAAAAACTATTCTACTAGTGTAGAAATCTATTATTATTATGAAAGTGTAAAATTCTCACCCCCTGAATACGACATTTTAATCTACTTACTATATAATAAACTTTATTGAAAGTTCCTTACCATAATCTACCCGAAAAAGATATAAAAAAACCGGCCAAGAGCGTGTCGGACACGCCCAAGGTAGGGTTCCGTAGCCATTACGAAAAAATCAAGTAATATTTTTGTAAGGATTTCGTATGTGTATGGAATCATCCAAGTTTAGGTATGTTTTATACCTTAGGCTACTATTATTACTATTTACTCTTAAACTACAAATAATTTCCAAGCAATCTTAGCCGCTATAATTTTTCTAGTAAATTTGATATATTTACCACCATTTTAAATTTTTTCAAATTTTTCCACCCAACAGTTTAGATTTTAGAGGGGGGGGGACGGTCGATTTTAATGAAAATTTTCACTTTCAAGTTGAATATTTCACAAACAGATCACTGAATAGAAAAATCATGTTAGCAACTCCACAACGGTTTTGAAAGACCTATCCAACAATACCCCACACTATAGGGTTAGTCAAGAAAAAAAAAATCACCCCCCCTTAACGTATATGGGAGGTACCCTAAAAAAAATTCATTTTTTATTTTTTATTTTACCACTTTTGCGTGACTGATATGTATATTTATGCTAAATTACAGCTTTCTAGTACTAACGATCTCTGAGCTTAGCCGCGGACAGACAGACAGACGGACAGACATGGCGAAACTATAAGGGTTCCTAGTTGACTACGGAACCCTAAAAACGGAACCTACTTTGGCTTTGATTATTTAACTCTACCTTACCTAGTAGTTTGAGTTTCCGTTAGCTGATCGATTTGTAATTTGGTTGTAATAAAAAAATGCCTTTTTTATTAAATTCACCAGCTTTCTTGGCGAACTGCTTTGTTGAGTGCCATCCCCATTCGACACGAAACCGCTTCGATGCCCATAAAGTATACGGTTCGAGTATCTACTAAAACTGCTATTCGTCACGCTATTCTCCATTTCATTAAACCTCTTTGATTTCAACGGTTTTGCAGTATAAGTTAGGGGTCAGTATCCAAATATATTTCGTTTGAAATTACACGTGATTTTAACTAATGACAGATAATATCCACAAAGAATGTGATATTTATTCATCAAATTCTTCAAAAGTGCAACTTTAAAAAGAAATATCCACCCATGCTAACAATCTATAGGTATCTTTGAAAAACAACCGGAGACAATTAATATTTAAAGATAAAAAGACGTTTTAACAGCCGTCTTTCATTTGCCTATCGATCACGGGGCTTTTTTTACCTAGCTGTTTGATTTTATGACAGGTTGACTAATAAGCGTCATTACCGTAATGAAAATAAAACAAGTCCCACCAAAGAAAAACACGCAAGTCATTAATAAAAGATAGATCCTAAATAGAACTACGTGTTATGAAAAATATCTTTACTTTGTCATGTCAAAAACAATTATGTATGTAAGTAGGTCATTAAGGGCTCTTTTACATGTCTCTTTTCTGAGTCTACTAGCGCTTTCGGAAAGGGTTCTTCTCTGCCTTTTCGCAACTATATTTTTCCCAACTGATTCATTTGCTAACTTTCATTTCCCAACTGTTTTTTTTTTTAACTTTAAACTATTCGGGATTGTTATAAAACTAACCTAACCTATAGGGTTCTACAGGATAGTCATGAAACATATCTACACTTCTACACTAATATTATAAAGAGGAAAGATTTGTACCTATTTTTATATGTTTGTATGTTTGTAATGAATAGGCTCAAAAAGTACTGGGCCGATTTAAAAAATTCTTTCACCAATAGAATGCTACATTCTTCCAATTTGACATAGGCTACATTTCATTTTGAAAAAAATTAGGGATCCTTGGTAAAATTTGAACAATGTAACCGAAGGTGTAGAAAAATGAGTCTTAAAATGTCTTTCGTCGGATGCGCTGCCGAAACTATTAGCGATAGAACAAAATAATGTACAACAATATTGAAGAACATCATAATGTCTACAAAAAACTCCGCGGTAGCATATGTCCAACTATTGTAGTTATGTCACTACAACAACTTTTTTCATTTTAAACATTAATGAAAATGCTAACCAAATTCAAACCATGCTATTTATGTGTTTATATTAATCCTTATCCAAATAAATTATTTAATGGTAAAGACCATTTAACTACCTATAAAATAGTTTTTAAATTATTTAAATTGGACTTTCCATTCAAAAGATATTACGAATTAAAAAATTCAAACAGTAAACAAAACCGCCATAGCGCCGTGGCCGTTGTTTGCGATGCAGTCTGAAAAGCGCGCCGGGCATCGCGGCGGGCGGGGTGGAGGGGGCACTGAAATACAGGAGTGGGGCGTGCACGTCTGTAATAATTAATAAATAATAAATAATAATTTTTTAATAAATAAAAATATTTGTGAAATAAAAGTGTTTTATATCCAAATTTCCAAAAATAAATAATTGTCTACCCCGTGCGAAGCCGGGACGGGCTGCTAGTCTTTAATAATTTACAGTTACAGCAAAAAAAAACAGTTGGCAAATGAATCAGTTGGGAAATTTTTTCGCCGAAAAGGCAGGAACCATGCGGAAAGACCATGATTGTCAAGTAGAATGCGCTGTAAGAAACTTGCCACAAAGTATTAAATTACAATTTTTCTTACAATACACAATCACAAATGCATTATACAACAAAGAAAACTCACTAAATAGTTACTAAAGTGGTAGTAAAATGCCTTACATTAAAACGGAGAGAACTCAGTAGGTACGGAAACATGCACAACCTTTCTTTAAATCTATACATATAATAAATCTGTAACAAGTCGGTGTCTGTACATTGAAGATATTTGAGAAAAACTGACGCTAGGGCTATTTATTAGCGCAATAGAACCCAAAACAATGATTTTTAGAATTATTGTCTGTTTGTCTGTGCGTTTGTGCGCGCTAATCTCAGAAACGGCTTAACCTAGAAGGATGCGGTTTTCACTGATATGTTGGTATTTTCTTGGTTTAACATTTAGTGTTTGTTTCATTTGAATCGGTTCACAAATAAGAAAGATACGTTCATTTTAAGAATTTATCGAACTGTTTTTATAAGAGTTGTTATTATGAACGCGTTAATCTCAGGAACTACTGCTCCGATTTGAAAAATTCTTTCAGTGTTAGATAGCCCATTTATCGAGGAAGGCTATAAGCTATATATCATCACGCTAACACCAATAGGAGCGGAGCGGAGCGGAAGAATGTTTCCAAGTTGGGGGTTTTTGAAGTGAAACTTATATATCTCGGGAACTACTGATACGATTTGAAAAATTCTTTCAGTGTCAGATAGATAGGCCCAGTTAGATAGGGCAGGGCGGGTTGGAAGCGGGTGGGGGGCGAGTTGGGAGCGGCTTGGGGGCGGTTTGAGAGCGGGTTGGGGGCGGGTTGGGAGCGGGTGGGGGAGCGAGTTGGGAGCGGGTTGGGGGCGGGTTGGGGGCGGGATGGGAGCGGGATGGGGCGGGTTGGGAGTGAGTTGGTGGCGGTTTAGGAGCGGGTTGGGGACGGGTTAAGAGCGAGTTGGGGGCGGGTTGGGGGCGGGTTGGGAGTGGGCTGGGGGCGGGTTGGAGGCGGGGTGAGAGCGAGTTGGGGGCGGGTTGGGGGCGGGTTGGGAGCGGGTTGGGGCGGGTTGAGGGCTGTTTGGGGTCGGATTGGGAGCGGGTTGGTTTATTATGAAGTTTCACTTCTTCCGGAAGGATCTAAGGAGAGCCATAATTGATGAAAAAGCAAATTAGATAAAAAATAAGCTGCCCAAATTACTAATTCCACGCGGACGGAGTCGCGGGCAAGAGCTAGTGAAATAATATTTTATTTCCTATTCAACAATATAAACTTGCCTCGTTTAGGCAAAAAAGATAATTACCAGGTACCTGGTTTCAATGGCTCTATATCTAAATCACTACTGATTGTTTGTCCTAATGTAATGTTTGTCCTAATGATCGTTTGCCCTAACTCTTTTTATAATCTATTAATTGTTCTGGATTTTTATAAAACAAACCTAACCTATAGAGTTCTAGAGGATAATCACAAAAAGTTCCTGAAAAATTCACGGTTTCCGAGAAAAAAAGTGTTAGGGCAAACGATCATTAGGACAAACATTACATTAGGACAAACGATGTTAGGGATTTAGAATGAGACCCGTTTCAATTGATGTACTGTAATATAAAATTTATCGAAATACTCTAGTCATCAAATGACAGGTGGTGATTATATTATTTCTGTTACCGTATCTCAGATTATAACGATTATTAAAGTGTAAATGGAGGCATATTCGTCGACATGCCATCAATTAGCATTATTATGAAACCGCGTGAATTTGGGCCGACCGGTTCAAAAGGTCATCTCATCTGTGACTAAAGTAGACATCTAAATTCGTAAACAGTAAATAAATTCAAAGTATTTATGGGATTTTGACGTGATTTTAATGGTTTTCTAACTTACGAGTACGTGATGGATTATCGTAATGGTTTGTTGTTTTGAAATAATTTCGTCCGATTGAACTAAAAATAGACTTGTTTGATTAAATCAAGTCATACGCGATACCATTATGAATTTTTAAAGCTAAAGTGAAATTCAGAATTAATTTTGACGGGAATGTTGAAAGCTTTTTTTTTGTTTACGTCTTACCTGATCGGATAGAAATCTTACAAAAAACATAATTAATTAATTGAAACAATGCTATGTGAGAACTTCAGGGAATGCAATGCAAAAAAGGGATAAAAGGATAGAGATTCGCTGGAACGGCACTTTATTCCATTTTTTCATTTCTGGCCTGGCCTCGTAAAATTTAATTTCAGTGTCTACCGCATACAGAATGGTGCCAGGAGTGGGTACGTTTTTACTGTTATCTATATCTCGCTTTTATATGAAACGTTAAACAGAGAGCCAACGTTTGTGCTCTCAATTTGTCGAAGTTATTAAGTTTAAACACGCTAAAACCTCAACCTCGAAACCGCATGGAGATGGCATGTGCAAATTGTAGCGCGCGAATGCGACACTAATTTTGTTTACAGCTATTAGGCCATTGGTCTTTCTCGTCACAGCCTAAGGTTACGCTTCCATAGAAGCGAAGCAGAGGCGTCCTTAATCCCAATAACTAGATAGGTAGTTCAAATACACATTTCGTCCTGCTACTCTTGTAATTATAATGTCTTAATTTAATATAGATTTACCGAATAGGTCTGAGAATAGGTCGAAGACTATTATCTATATCTACCCCTATTTTTCGCAGACGGAGTCGCGGGCAACAGCTAGTCTAATATAAAAAATCTCGTGTCGCGGTGTTTTTTATCCAACTCCTCCGAAATGTCTTGACCAATTTTTATGATTTTTGGTCTATTTGATAGGTCTGAGAATAGGTCGTAGGCTATTTTTTTATGCCCCTAGGATATATGGCAAAATAACGTTTGCGGGGTCAGCTAGTAATAATATATGTACATTATAAAGCCGTTGCCCGCGTGGAAGCCTGAATAGTGGTTCAATCCACCTGTGCCTCTCAAGCCGAAGATCGTGGACTCGAACCCGGGCTAACACCTCTTTTTTTTCGAAATGTATGTGTGAAATCGCATTTTGATGTTTACCATGACTACCATGAACATTACGGTACAGGAAATCATCGTGATAAAACCTACATACACGTGCAACTCAATTCAATGGTATGTGTGAAGTTCCGAATCTACACATTGTGCCGTGGGAAGTACGGCCTAAGCATTTTCATTCTGAAAGGAGGCCAGTGCCATTGAGCAGTGAGACGTATATACGGAGATGATTGTGTATATGGGATCCTATAATTCATTTATCGCTATCCCGCGGGAACTATGCAATTTTCCGGGATAAAAAATATCCTATATGTTAATCCAGGTTATAAACTATCTGTGTGCCAAATGTCATCAGAATCCGTCAAACCGTTTTGGCGTGAAAGAGTAACACAAGTACCATCCATACAATGTAAACTTTCGATTTATAATATTAGTAAGAGTAAATAATATTTGAATTAAATAGAAGTGGTACATCATTTCTTACGCATTTCCAACTAATTTGGAACGTAGGAGTCATAGCTTCTAATAGTTGTGATGGATGTTACCACACGCCATTGTTGGCGTATGTAAGCGATTAAGAATTTCGGGGAGGTCGGTTGGATGCGACGTGGTTCAGTTGGTAGAACACCCGTTGGGGCGCATACCCAGGAGACGTGGGTTCAAGTCCCACCGGCGCACTTGGAAACTTTTTCGCTTTTAAATCTTAGGTTCGGTGAGCAGACGTAACTGCTAATAAAATAAACAATATTTGGAGTAAATATGTTATTCGATGTCATAGCGGTTCGATGTTAAATAAGTGATGCCTTTTTAACGACCGCTTTAGCCTAGTTGGTAGTGACCCTGCCTACGAAGCAAGAGGTCCTGGGTTCAAATCCCGGTAAGGGCATTTATTTGTGTGATGAGCACGAATATTTGCTCCTGAGTTATGGATGTTTTCTATGTATTTAAGTATTTATTTATCTATATAAGTATGTTTATCCGTTGCTTAGTACCCATAACACAAGCTTTGCTAAGCTTACTTTGGGACTAGGTCAATTGGTGTGAATTGTCCCATGATATTTATTTATTTATTTATTTATTTATTTATTTATTTTGTACCTTGTCACTTTAACGCATGCTTGAAAAGTCATACGAAATTATGTACCTAACGACTGAAAGCGACAAAGTAGAAAAGTGATCACTTATTTATGACGTTGACTGTACAATTAATGAATACTCAGTTAAATTTCATTTCCTTACTAATAGGTTCCCGTTGAAATTTTTGGGTATGGAACCCCAAAAAGCTTGTAGAATTTGCCCGTGACGATTTTCGACCTCCATTCCGACTTTATGGAGGTTTAATAGCACAAGGCCGTAATCTGCCGCACTGCGCTGTGGAGTGGATGCACTACAGAGATAGCCTGGCTTTGTCGCTCTCTTTTGTACCAGATGAGTTAGAAAGGGACACGAACATTATGGGCTCGACTTCAAAGAATCGCTCTAATAACAAATAACATTGCTAGATCGTTTTGTGGGGACAAAAAACGCTTTAAGATGACAAAAACAGATTAATAATAAACAGATGTCATAATTGGCTAAGTAAAGTTTTTTGAAGAGGTGCTAATTATATATTTTTTCGACAGTCGGCGTTCTGGAGATCGAGAAACTGCAGCTGTTTTATTTTATCTCCTATTGTTTACTGGAAATATTTTTTTGAGTGTTCGAGATGACATTTGTGAGATTTTACGGCTGACAAGCGGTTCGTGCTCAGTACTAAGAAGAAATAGAAAAAAAAACTGAAGTCAACTGTCACTTCTGTCAATGTCAAATCGTTTGCGCTTCGTTTGCTTTGCGTTTTGGTGTGCTCAGTGTGATTTTTGGACTATTGTTATCGACCTCCGCATAAAATCCGGACTTTAAATTTTACCGCATTTCTCCACGACCTATGCACGTTAATTGGATCACGATTTAATACTTTCGATCACTATTTTGAAACTGCTTCTTGGACAACGCAAAGCAAATGAAACGCAAACGGTTAGATTTCATTTGACATTGACAGAAGCGACAGTTGACTTCGCTTTTTTTTCTATTTCTTCTTAGTACTGAGTACGAACCGCCTGTCAGCCGTAAAATCTCACAAATGTCATCTCGAAGACTTAAAAAAATATTTCCAATAAATAAAAGGAGATAAAAATAAAACAGCTGCAGTTTCTTAGTGTTGAAGTCGACCACTGTCGAAAAAAAATATAATTAGCACCTCTTCAAAAAACTTTACTTAGCCAATTATAAGTTGAAAGTTCGAATTAAAAAAAAATCGGATTTGTAGGCTTTTCTATCCAAATTAAATGATTATAAAAATAAGTTATAAAAATAATCTGGATGGTTGGCTGTCTTCTACTGTCCGTTTTTCCAGAAATTTCCTGCCTCGCACAGCAAAGCTCTGGAATGAGGTACCTGCTGCGTTATTCCCGGACCGATATGACCTTCAAGCTTTCAAAAAAAGAGCGTACTCCTACCTAAAGGCCGTAACGTACTTGTGACTCTTCTGGTGTCGCAGGTGTCCACGGGCGACAGTAATCGTTTGCCATCAGGCGATCCGTCTGCTCGTTTTCCCCCTATACCATAAAAAAAGTACTTAAAAAAAATATATTTTTTTATCCTGTGAACTTAAAAACGTTTTTTACAAACTACAATTTGATATCTATATTACCCGTTTCTGCGAAAATAGCATTGACAAAGTGACACAAAGACCCATAGACAGACAACGAAGTTTTCCTATAAGGGTTTTGTTTTTTTAAGCTACGCGGAAGACTTCAAAATTCCTACGTTTTGCAGCTTTATCGGACGACATCATTTCCAGTACCTATTTAATTTTCCCGTGGCTTGTATATCACTTAGGTACTGTCGCACAGACTCCTGGTCCCTCGGGGTTTCTGCAGTACGCTATTGCACAATCCATCCATCCTTATTTTGTTATGCCGCAGACTGCGCGAAATGAGAATTTACGTTTCACTTTGTCGCACTGAGTTCAGATACAAAATTAAATTGGATTTTTATTGGTAACCGCTGCTATATTTATCCTTATTTTTTCATGTACTTGTTTTTCTGTATTGTATTATTTGTGGAGTACAACAAATAGTCATTGTATTGTATTGTAGCTGACGCCGTCGTTTTTTTTTTACATCGCACATCGAAGATTCTCAATTCGGATGCGTGAAAACTTTTAACTCTCTTTCTTCGGACTTCGGTCCTCAGGCATAACATCTATCTGATGACAGTTACTTACTCTTTGCTACTAGAACCGTCTTAGATGTAGAGTTGTTGAACTTTGAATCGAACTATAAACTTGATTGAATATTTCACTGGCCCGGCCCAAGAAAATGTTTAAACAGAAACTCAAGTGTCAATTCGGTCACAATATAATATCTCGAACAGATTTTTTTAACTTAATTCCTCCAGTGGTAGGCAAAAGAAACTGAGCCTATTCAGCCGCAAATATTTTTAAATTAAAAAAAACCTCGTCAATTTCTCACCAAACACTCAAGTCTTAATTACTATGGACGAATTGACAGCGTCTCTAGCGGTACTTATCGGCAACTAACTCTCACACTTCAAAGCCAGCTCATTTGAAACATTTGATGCGATGCAGATGTTTGTATCGAGGTCGAAAAAAGCACCATTAGGTTAGGTACGGTCATTTACTAGAGCAATAATGGCATTGGAATATTTCTTCAAGTGAGCAGTTTAATGTAACGGGGAAGTAAATGTAAAGCTCTAAACACAATTAAGTATTGGAAGCTAATCTGTTAGCTTTGCTTAGTGACTACTCGTGCGCTGGTCTCACGACGGCCGGATCACGACAAAAATAAACGATCGGATGCTTGGACTTGAATTTATAACAATGGTTAAATTAACGGGTAAATATTTTGTATCTTTATTAGTATAAACAACAAGTAGAAATTGGAAAAGAAATTAAATGGCGCGTGTTAAGTTCCCAATCGGCACTGGGCCCGGGTGGGAACTACGGCTCAAGCCCTCTCATTCTGAGAAGAGGCCTGTGATCTGTAGTGAGACGTGTACCTATAGGCCGGGATGATGATGATGATGACGACTAAAATGCTAAAGAAGTCGCGGAAATAAATGATGTATGTAAACCAGACCTCTGATGATTAATATGACTATAGATAAATAGCGTAGCGTAGCTCTCGGTAGCGGCGAATTGCATATGTAGTGGCATTGTGTGTTTATAGGCATTCCACTTTAGTGAGAGAGAGACAACAATATAGAGATCTCTATCTGCATTGCCTATAAACACACAATACCACTACATATACAATTCCACGCTCTCGGTAATTTATCTATAGTCTGCGGCTACTATTTGGTGGAGGTGCGAGGATAGCCCAGCCTTTTTATAAATCTAATAAAATTACCAAATTAGAGCTGTCTGCTACTTTGCCACTTATACATCCTCTATAGGTTTTTAATTTCTCAATTAGTTATTTAATATGTAAACTAATCGTACACCGATTGTTTTTTGTTTTAGTTTACAGATAATGGACTCTGATGAATGGCAAAGTAACGCGAATGTACCTAGCGTGTTTTATTTAAAATCACATCACGGTAAAATTTCATTTGAATGTCTGTGTTTTGCAAGATCAATTAGGTACAGCCTTTATGTACCTATGTATCATATTCTCCTTACTGTACATAAAACATAAAATTAACAGATAAACAGACAGATGCACAAAGTCCAACTCATCACTTAAAAGGGATCTCTTCCAATTAACCTTTGAACGATTGACAGGACATCAGAAACAAAAGTAAACATGCAATAAAAAGTACAGAGAACTGAAATCGAAAATTAACCCAAACAAATAGTACCTATATTATAAAAGCACATACACAGATATAATATACATGTAAGTACACACTAATAGAAAACAAGCACAACACACACTGATAACGTTGTACTACTGTTCGTATTTCAAATTCAGTATCTTCAATATATTTACTGCTATTTTCTAGTATTTTCTAGTATTAACTTCAACATGCTAGATTTAATACATTGTCAAAGCAAATTACAACTTTCCTTGATTGACAATAAGTTTTAAATTACGATAGTCAAAATTTGACGTGGGCCTTATGAGGACAAAAAAGAAGAGAACCACCACTGTCGAAAAAAAATATATTTAGCACCTCTTCAAAAAACTTTACTTAGCCAATTGGATTTTTGACTCTAGTCAAAAAATTATAAGTCGATTGCACAATCGATACTAAATCACCTCGTTTCGGGAAAACAACCACTAAAATTTCACGGTGTATATTTAATGCGACAATTCTTATTAAATTTTCGACTAAGAGCTGCCTGTAATTTCAAGATCGGCATAATTTTTCACCACTTTTAAAATTTCTACGGTACACGACTAAAGATACTAGTCACACGGCCTCCTGCGGATCTAAACGCAATAATTCTACATAAAATTTAAAAATCCGTATAAATATACAATTACGTATCCGTTAAATCGAATAAATCAATTTAATACATTAGTTATTTACAGAACCATGCCAAGTAAAAACCGCGAATCGTGTCGTTACCGCCGGGAAATTTATAATTTATTATTCTGCATCCGGGCTCGCCCGTCGCTAAGACGCTACATTACTTACAGTAAATAATATTGTTTGCTATTTACATCTTCCACCCCACCCTATACAACGGAGGGCAAATAGGATAAAGCAATAAGGTCAAATCCATGTTCAGTTCTGCTCTACAAGTCTGACACGTGTAATGAGCTCGGAAAATCTAACTCTATTTAATGAAGTATACGGATTTATTTTTATCTTGATAATCGTAGCGACCCGATTTTTTTTAGTACTGAATAGTACTGATTGACATTACTCGGGAAAAGCTCGCGATTGGACTAAAATATTTTTTTTATTCTTAATTTAAGCTTAATTAAACAGCAAATAGTTACAAGTACCTACTATTGTCTTAAGTAGAGTTGATTTTCGTATTGTTCTTTTACGGAACAACGTTGTGACGTAGTTTCTTTGCGATGCGATCGTTCTAGCTGCTCGGGGCAAACGTCATTATCCTTCAACAATTATTACCACAACGGAAACACAATTAAACAACTTTAATCAAACTAAATTTAACTTCGGTAGTATTTTATTTCGTTTAGTAGTAAATTTTTGCTGAAAGGGTACCTAATGGGGAAAAAACGATAAAAAAACGCTGTACTTATAACAGTCAAAGGCAAAACAATGACAATGGCTACTTTTGTATAAAAAAAAAACTATGATTGTATTGTGATATGACAAAATTATAGAGATAACCAGAGAAACAATAGGAACCATGCCTTTGAACTCACATCATTTTTTTTAAATGGCGTACCTAGTAATCAACGTTTTTGTCCACGTCACGTACCTACCTGTATACAATGGACCTAGTTACTTTGTCATAAAAATTATGCAGTTTATGGACTGTCTGATGGATTACCGGTGAAAGTTATCTTTACGGTAATTGCCATCGAGCAATTCGAACATAGTCAGGGAGTAATTATGTCGTAAAGCGAAATTCCGTCATTAAAAGTTAATAATGAAGAAGAGTTGGGCAAATTATTCAAATTATATCTACCTTGCTATAATGTCTACTTAAGTATAAGGATTAGTTACAATTCGCGAAAATGTTAACGTTTAATACGATTTTTTTTTTTTAAGAAACAACTCACGTCATTAACTTCCCAGATCACCTCTCCCTTAAGAGTCCACCAATGCCGTTCAATGCTATTTTTAATAAGACTTTGTATACAATTAGTCTATATTATGGAAGTAAAAAAAAATATTAGAATATTCCTTAATTCGTGTTTGCTTCAGAAACACGATTAAACAAATGTGGCTCAATAGATTTTAATGCCAAAGTGAGCTCTTACTTTGATTTTGAATCCGAAAACACTCCGTTATTTTATTATGGCACTATACTTAATCCAATTACTGAGTCTAATTTACAAACTAAGCGTAAGGATTTAGTAGTAGTAGTTTTTTAGTGGTAGTAGTTTTTACTAATTCTGTGTTACTAGCATTAACAATACTCGGCGTCGTTCACCTAATTTGCCCCTACATAAGTATAATTCCGATAAACAATCATAAGTAATAACAATACAACAGTCGATCGCTCTGATTTGATTAAATATCTTCCGTAGATACTCCTCCAGCTTCTGTTCGAACGGGAGACAAGATTGAAATGCCGGGAAGTTTTATTTTTATTGAGATTGGTTCCAGTTCGGAGACGAGTGCATTTGTCGGAGCATCTTGGGAAATAGGATCTCACTCAACTCAGGTTCTTGAGAGAAAGTGGAGGGAAAGTTGAGAGCTAAAACCTATACTATGTTGTTTTAGTACCTATTACCTACTGGAATGTGAAATGATGTGACGCTTGGAATATATTTCCTATATCTTTACTCTAACTTTGTTGTCTAACAAATTAGAAAAGCTTATCATGGCTGTAGGTAGGTGCAGTCAAGCTCATAAATACATATATGTTACCAAGGCGTCAAAAATAACTATACAACTATAGCATAAGCCACTTTCCGTAGAATTCTAGATCTTGTTTTTATTGACAACTAGCAGATGCCCGCGGCGTCGCCCCCGCTAAAGTAGATTAAACGTGTTTTCCCGTGTGAATGGGATATTTTCCCGTAGTAAAAAGTTGTTACTCTTCAGCCCTTCAACTATGACCATACAAAAAACACGGCAATCCGTCGCTCAGTTTCGACGTGAAAAAAGGACAAAAATACAAACACACTTTCACATTAATAATATTAGTATGGACATATATCAGAACTTGGTCAAAATCGGTTAACGTTTAAGGCTAGTTTTCGCTTTACTTCACAATTTTACGTTATTGAATAAGCATGGTCAAGGTTAAATATTTAGGTATTCTTCTAAATGAATTGCGGATGAAATGTGCTTGTTTACTTTAGACGCCCGGTCCGGTCGGAACTGACTAATGGATTTCCACTACGGCCTTTATGAGGTATAATGAGACGTTACAAAACTTACAAATTGTACTCGGATGTTTAAGTCATGAGCGCATGATTTAGTTCCATGTTATAAACGCGTGGGAGAGCCGATGAAACTGTTTTAAAAAAAAAATTGGTACACAAATTTTTCACTGAGGTGCTCGGAATCGTATAAAATAAGTTTTGTTTTATAATCATTCGTAAATACCAGGATATTATTGGTAATAATAGCTTGGAACTTCAAACCGGACTTCATTTTGTGCGTATATTTCATTTAATTTTCTGTGTCTATGTATATTGGAATCCATAAATACTGAACGTCAAAATGCAATGTTTGCCATAATGATCACTCGTCATTCACCTCTTCACTTCGTCTTCTCTTTTTTTACTGAATTTATTAATTTTATTGTTCTAGATTGTTATAAAATAAACTTGACCTAACCTAATAGAGTTTTACTGGATGATCACTTCAAAGTTCCTAAAAAAAATTACGGTTTCAGAGAAAAAAAAAAGAGTTATGTTATGGCAAATTATCATTATGATAAACGTGTATAGTGTGTGTGTTATGACTTACAATGTTATGGATCACGAATGAGACCCGATTTTCTTTAAAATTTGCAGTCAGGTCTTTTATTTTTTATACAGTAATATTCAGCACTTTATAATAATACCTATGGTACGATGACGTGGTGCCAGACAAGAGGCCAAATTATAACGGTTCTAGAAAAAATAAGAAGAAAATCCATGTCGCTTAGCTAAGCGATAATAGACATTTTTTCGATAATATTTAATACTAAAAAATGATATGTTATGTGACTCTATCATCGAATAACTAAAAGACTTGGATTATTATTTATTTTTCTGGAAAAAAATAATAAATATTATAACTTGACCTCTCGCTCGGTACTAGGTTATCGTTGAATTTGGGGACACCCTGTATATTCTTATGGCGTTTAAGCCATATTCGTGGTCGAGGTGTAAAGTTATTATTAGGTCTGTGGTTCGAGCGGAAGTGATTAATTAGTGAAAACGTGCTAAACAGCGTCATTACTCATTAGTCATTAAACAAGGCCGGTGCGATGAAATTATTAGGACAACTTGCGCATACGCGGGATGGAAATGGTTTGGGTTGTGGAATGGAATTGGAATTTGGTGGCGGTATATTCGCTGTAATTGTTGTGATAAAAATATTTTTATGGTGGATGGGTGTTTGCATGAAAATATACGTGCCGCACAGACGTAGCTGTCTTGCACGTGTGGACGCGGACTTGCAAGGAGCACTACAAAGCAACGTCTGATACAATTAATTTAAAGAGGCAAGATTTTATTCTAACCTAAAAGTTCGCCTTTTAAAATAAAACTAATATTGATTATTGCGCAAATAAAATAATATTAGTTAAAGCAATTTAAGTACCATTCTTTGGATTGTTTCTGCTCCCTCTTTTAATTAAGATGTAAATATGATTTTTTCTATGAAAAAAGTAATTTTAGGTTAGAATTACGTGCGCTGAAATAGTTTGAATGTGCGGGTGCCACGAAGATACAGCTGTCTCTTTCCAACGTAAGCGACGAACGAGATGGCTAATCATTTAAGTAATCATTGTGGCAACGGATTCAAACTATTTCAGCAAACAACTTCATGGTTTACTCGGCGAGCGAGTGTAGGTACTCTTTATTTAAGCCTGTTTTAGACCTGCAACAAAAATCGTGCAAATTGCATTACATTGTGGGGCCGTAAAGCCAACGAGTTCGGAGTGGTCAATCGAACGCCGCAATGTAGTGCAACTTGCACGATTTTTCTTACAGGTCTAAACTGGGATATAAGCGACAGCATCACTTGGTGTAATTGTATACTTATAACGCAAGTCTTTCCATCTAAAGTTTAATTAAAAAGAAGCTTTATGGCCCGGACACACCTAAAGCTCCAAACGCACAGACATCGGAGGCATGGCGGTACGGTGGCGGTGACGGTTGTTATATTCTAACTTGTATGAACAAGTTCGCGTTACGGTACCGCATAACCGTTCATACAAGTTAGAATATTACAACCGTCACCGCCACCGCACCGCCACGCCTCGCCACGCCACGCGTTTAGTGCTTTAAGGCCGGTGCACACCAAATGCGTATGCGTATCACGCACCCATTGTAATGAATGAAACTGTAAGAAATATGGCACGCTTCTAGTGCGCCATCTTTCTTACAGTTTCATTTATTACAACTGTTACATGTGCGTGACGTGACACGGCCGCGGGAACAGCGGCATATGGAACGTTTTCATTGTTCATTGCGTGTGCTGTTAAATAATCATTGTCCTGCGAGCGTCTCTGCCGAGCAATGAACTGGGAGGGCTACTGCGAAATTCGAAATTCGAAGTTTGTGTCTTGCCATCCCTTTCACTCTTCTGTTTTGTACTAATAGCGTGAATGGAACGGCACGATACGAAGTTCTAAAATCGAATTTCGTAGTATACCTAAGGCCCGAGCAAACGCTCGCTGCGCCACCCATAACCGCAGTCTTGGTTATCCGTTATAAGCGCCATGTTACCCACCATACTTACTAACCCTTTGTTACAGTACATGTATGAGAACGGAACAAACGACGATGGACTTCTCACCCGCGACAAATTCATGGAGGTCAATGCAAGGATGGACGCCCGGCGCAAGTTCCTCAGAAGCGAGTGCTCCAGACTAGGCCTGGACGGCTCCAGCCATAAGGCGTATGCTTGGGAGTACCTTATCAACCGGCAGTATCATGTTATATGGTGAGAACGTCAAATGAAATATCAGGCATTTGATCAAAGTTCCTTAAAATAAAGATTAAAAAAAAAAATATCAGGCATAAAAAAAAAGATTTTCGCCCAACACGAATCGAACCCAGGTCCTCAACATTCCGTGCCGCGTGCCATACCACTACACCTCCACTGGTCTAGAGTTTAGACACGAATTTTTCCCATACATCGTACATTTCAATCTGTTAAATAATCACCTTATGCAGTGATACAGCGCGCATCTATGTTATACTCTCAACGAGAGACTATTGGGTTCGATTCCCAGCATTGGTCTTTTTTCTGGGGTTTTTTCTGTGCATCTATATTTCAGTTTGTAAAAGTAATAAAAAATGAAGTTGAAAAAATAAATACAAAAAAAAGATACTTCATATCTAATTTGTTCGTATATTAGTGTTGTTCCATTCACGTTAATAGTGAATGAAATTGTTTATTATTGCTCGAATGTGAGTAATTACAAAAGGTGTTATGTATGACATAAAAAGTGCGTCACAATCAGCCGTCGTCCAGCATGCAATATATTTATAAGCTGTTTAAAACTTTCAATATTTACTTTAGTACTAAGTAAGCGACAGAGTAAAAAGAAAGGCACGATACGGACTTCGAATTTCGTGGTAGCCCCCCAGGTATCGCTATTGGTATTTAGATGGTGCGAGAAATGTCTTGCGGATTGCAGTACAATGCTGCTGATGACCGATCATTTATAAATTCATAGCCGCGAGGCCCTGCAATGGAATGAACCCCGCACTATATTTCACGCACCGTTGAACTACTCAAGTGAAGCTTTAGATCTCATAGCGGCCATAGTACAACATAGGTGAAAAACTGTAAATGACCTATTGTATGTAGTTGTAATAATTATTATTATGTGTTCGTATAAACAAATTGACGTTCCAAATTTGAAAAATTATTATCTATATTAATTCTGTGCACTACTACATAGAACAGATCATGTACTTAAGTTTTTCACCTATAACGCTGTACAGACAGATGGATGGACGAATAAAGGCCGGCGCAGATCAGATGCGTGTACGTGTCACGCTCACGCACCAGTTGTAATGAATTAAAGTGTAAGAAAGATGTGCACGTATTTATTTAGGGCGCTATCTTTCTTACTGTTTCGTTTATTACAACTGGTGCGTGAAGAGTGAGAGCATAAGAGCTCCGTTTAGACTCTTTGGGTACAGAACCCTAACTAGTGAAGGTTGGCAGACTGATGACTGGGTATTTTACGAAAACTTTTATGTCAAGTCACTCCAGTAGCGACGGATATTAAAGACCGTCAAACTATAGGTTGTACTTATCACTTAGCAAATGAGTTTCAACGTATTATTAAAACGGAAATGTCAGTGAAGTGGGAACTCGTGTCACCATTAACTATAATTGAGCACCCAGTTGTACATACTGTCACATGAACTAAGTTTTTTTTTCATCATCATCATCATCCCAACCTATATACGTTCCACTGCAGCGCACAGGCCTCCTCTCAGATCAAGAGGGCTTAGGCCGTAGTTCCCACGCGGGCCCAGTATGGATTGGGATTCACACACACCATTGAATTTCTTCTCAGGTGTGTGCAGGTTTCCTCACGATGTTATCCTTCACCGTAAAGCGCATAGTAAATTTGGAATGTAATTGTAATAGAGATCTCTAATCTCTACAGGCAGATGTTACGCCTGGGACCGAAGTTCCTAGAAAGAAACCAAATTGTTACCATGTAGCTTTAGAACTAACTCGTAGTGTGTTTTCGTGTGTTACTTGTGATAATTGTGGAAGAAGGCGGGCTTTGCATGTCAATAATTATATTTTTCGCACAGGCTTGGCGGTCCTGCACGTGCAAAGCGAAAAGATTTTAAAAATAGTTCATTAATAAACACGGACCTCCTAAAAGTAACGCCTGTTTTGTTACGTGCCTGTTTCTTTTCAGGTGCAACATCTTCAAAGCAGCGTCGACTTCTTGGATGTACAATTTTAATCTCATGGCGAATTACACAGCCGCTTTCTTAGACAAGACCAAGGAAGTGCCTCTGGGGTTGGCTAGAAAAAAATACGCCAGGCCGTCAGCTGAAATGATCAAGAAAGCCCAAGTGGATTCCATATCGTTCCTCATTGTCAGGCACCCGCTGGAGAGGCTGGCATCGGCGTACAACGACAAAATTGTCCATGCGTGGCCAAAGTCCTTTCACGACAAAATGGGGTACAGGATTATTAGAAAGTACAGAAAGGTGAGCTTCGAATTCAATTACATTAAGGGTATCGCGGGGCTTCATTTCATACGGAACACTTTGCTGATTGTTTCGCGACTCTCTTATTGTCTTTTTTTGTTCAACATGAATCGATTAATTACGAATCCGCTTCTAAATTCAACCTTGCCTTGTTTTGTAACCACTGTTTTTTAAACAAATAAATTATTATTATTATTATTAGATTGGATTCATTCGTACTTTTCTTATTTAGTAAACAAGTTTATAAACTCAAAATGCAGTTTATTGAGCTAAAATAGCTATTTTGTTCCATAAATAAAGCTATTCCAGACAGGAAGTACCCAAAATGTTGACTCTGGTAGCTTTATTTACTTACGAGAAAGTAGCTGTTTTAGCTAAAAATGATGCATTTTGAGGTTAGAAAGTTCTTTACTAAATAAGACAACTATGGAAGAATGCTATGCTATAGTTAGGTATGTATATTACTTAATTAAGATCGCTTTCTAACTTCAGACACTTTATTTCCTGATTATCTTATTTTTATTTCACGGATTTCCCGTTACCTAAGCATTATTTTGTTTTAATTATACTGTGTGTGACTAGAACCAATTGAAAATACACAAAAGCGACAAAAGAAGACTGAATAAAGAATGTTGCCTGGAAAAGATCGCTTTGAAGCGATAAGGCCACCTATTGCTTACCTTGTATATTTTTTCATTTGCTTGTTTTTATGTAGGTATTGTTTTCTTTGTGGTGTAAAATAAAGATTCATTTCCCAGAGATAAGACCAAGCTAGATCAATTTTTCATCCCCGAAAACCCCCACATATCAAATTTCATCGAAATCATTTGAGCCGTTTCTGAGATTCTGATTATATATATAAGATAATTGAAATTGAAAGGAGAGTCGCTTAGAAGTGTACGTTGATCTTCCTACTTCAACATTTTGGAAGAAAAATTTGACTAGAAGTGGGTTGGAAAGATATTGAATCGCCTAATGACTTCATCCCAGCCTATATACCTTCCACTGCAGGACACAGGCCTCCTCTCAGAATGAGAGGGCTTGGGTCGTAGTTCCCACGCGGGCCCAGTGCGGATCGGGGACTTCACACACACACCATTGAATTTCTTCGCAGGTGTAAGTACGCAGGTTTCCTCACGATGTTTTCCTTCACCGTAAAGTCATGGTAAATTACCAATGTTATTTCGCACAAATGACTTACGTCGCATTAAAATTCTAGGTTATAAATATCTGGGTCGCAAATCTCTTTTATCACGGCGTATAATCACCAAATACCTGTCACTTCATTCGGTATCGCTTTTATGGTCATGTCTTTTCAATGTTTGTAAACATACATCATACATGGCTCGCTTTGTATGACAAGATAATACAACCCAAATCCAAGGCTTTCCCGAATAATTGATGGCAAACACAATATTTGCTATTGTTACGTCGTTAGGCAACGGTGACTAACAAACGGAAAGGGGGTAGGGAGGTGAAGCGGTGTAGCCCAACCTGTATAATCCCCTCGACGTGAAATAATCATGGAGGCAATTCATAAATACATATCAAATGTGGACAACCATGTTTTACGTACACGGTACACAAAAACTTCTCAAAACTTGGATATTTGTTACAAGGTTTTATTTAACTTGCCCTGTTTGTTTGGGTCAAATCTTGTAAGTCAAATTTAACCCACTTCCAGTGGTGGGATTGGCTTTAAATTTGCCTGCTTATGTAGGTTGGATGACAATAATACAAGTAGGTAGGTACGGTCAACAAAATGTACGAGTGAGCAGAAAAGCTAGAATTAAAAATATTTTTTTCACAAATACTTATTATACAAATCAACAGTTATATCTAAGTACCTATCGTAGAGTAGCTAAATGTTAGTCCGAGTTTTGGAAGTTATAGTTTACAAACTACGAAAACTTAATTGGGGATGGAACGAATAATGTAATGCTCAAAAAGTTTAGTTTATTATTGGTACCTATACTAGGGGCGTTCAATAAAAAGTGAGAATGAGTATGTTATAAACAACTTTTACTAAATGTAATTTTATTTTTCGACATAGTCACCTTTTAGCATAATACACTTATTAAATCTTTTTTCTAAACTTAAAATTTCATTTTTAAAAAAGGTCTCATCTTGAGTACTTAAAAAATCTTGTACTGCAGCGACTACCGCGTCGTCGTCTTCAAATTTCTGGCCTCTCGGGTATTGTTTCAATCTCGGAAATAGGTAGAAATCACTGGGAGCGAGATCTGGTGAATACAGAGGATGCTTAAGGATATTGAACCCAGCATCACGAATTGCAGCCATTGCAACGATGGACTTGCGTGCCGGGGCATTGTCCTGGTGGAACAGCACAACTTTCGAGAGTTTACCTCGCCGTTTTTCGCGGATCTCATTGCGCAATGTTGCTATTTGTTTGGCGTATAAAGTGCCCGTAATAGTGGCTCCATGCTCGAGATACTCAATCATTAATACCCCTTTACCATCCCAAAAAACAGAGCCCATGACCTTACCGGCAGATGGGCTCACCTTGAATTTCTTCGGAGTTGGAGATGATGGCCTTTTCCATGTCATAGACTGCAGTTTCGTTTCAGGGTCGTAATGATGGAGCCATGTTTCGTCCATTGTCATAAATCGCGCCAAAAAAAGTTCCCGGTCTTGCTGCATCAGGTTCAAAGCTTCTTGACAAATCTCTAGTCTAGTTTGTTTTTGCGTGTCAGTAAGCATTCTTGGTACCCAACGCGCAGATACCTTTTTCATACCCAAGCGTTCATGTAAAATGTTATGCACGCTCCCCGTTGAAATCTTTACATTTTCAGCAATAAAACGAACTGTGACACGACGATCCGCCAAAACTGAGTTTTCGACTTTTTTCACAATTTCTTCAGTTACTGCTGTAGTAGGCCGTCCGGAGCGGGGGTCGTCCATTGTCGATGTTCTTCCACGTCTAAATTCGGCGCACCAACGTGCGACTGTCGAATACGGAGGAGCATTAGACCCTAAAGTGTCCCGCAAATCCAAATTGACTTGGTCCGTAGAAAAATTTTTCAAATACAAGTATTTGATAACGGCGCGCAGTTCAATTTTCTCCATTTTCGCTAACGTACTCAATAGCATTGCAAAGAAATTACCGTATATTTTTTTAAACAAAAGACAGTTAGTTTTTTTTTTCATAGCAATCAGCTAGATAGATTAGCTTTACCGGCCAGTATTTAATTTCGTAATATTAAAAGAGTTTGCATCTCATTCTCACTTTATATTGAACGCCCCTCGTATCTGGTTTTTATTGATTTCCGTTAACTTTAAGGCAGTTTTTTTCTTCAGGACAAATAAGATTAATTTCTCTAAGACACTAAATATCTCTCGGGCTTGCTCTTTATCGTGTTGCGAAAAGCGTGACTATGCTCAATGCAATGATTTATCACGTCGTATTTGAAAAAATAATAGAAAAGCTTAGCTCTGACGATAGCAGCGATCTGATCTAGTTTTCTTTGCATGTCTAAGTACCTATTTAATTTTAAAGCCCGTGAAAGTTTTACCTGAACCCATAATACCAGCTCTGTTTGAGAGGTTATAGACCAAACCACTTCGTCTTATTTCCAGCAGAGCACAACACAGCCAGTACCAACGGCGCGCTACCCGATGTTCGAGGAGTTCGTATCATACGTGCTAGATGAAGCGCGAGCTAAACGCACGCTCGACATGCATTGGACGCCGTATACGGACTTCTGCACGCCTTGCAAGTTCGAATTCGATGTCGTGCTCAAGTTCGAGACTTTGGACGTAAGTGATGATTATTACACTCTCTAGTTTCAAGCTGAGCTGAGTAGTTTTTTAACACCACAACCGTTCAGCCACTTCTGGTAACTGACGGCACTATCAAATTACTTTAAATTTTAAAAGAATAATGGATTGAATACACAACGGTCATTTGGTACAATGCTTAAACCATCTGACAACCCTATCAAGACATTCGATTTTGTACCGTAATGTTGCTAATTTGAATCGGCTTTGATTTCAGTTTAACGGCAAACATATTGCCGGTATCGATTAAAGAGCGCACTCAGACAGAGCTTAGAGCGGTCTTGAGTTCCGAGTTCGGCGTTCAGAGTTCTGTGTTTTGACCGCTAAAGAGTTCCAGTCGCCTGCTGTGTGCGTTATCGTAAGAGACTCAGTACATTCGAAAGAACGCAGAACTCTGAAAGCGGAACTCGGAACTCCAGAACGCTCTGTCTGAGTGCGCTCTTAGGGTTAGCGAGATGTCATAAAATAAACCTAACCTAAATCAATCTGTATCAATCAGCATACAAACAGCTAGCTTACCAAATTTTTGGTAAGGTTTTGACTGGTCAGACTAGTAGGTACACTTAGTAACTATTTGACGTTTTATTGTATACAGGAAGACCAAAGGTACCTGATCCAGTTGGCGAGGCTTCAAGACGTGGTGAAGCCGGAGTGGCGTAACAGCGGAAAGGGCGCTACACTCCATAACATCAACCATCTTTACTCGAGACTCAAGCGCTCGCAGCTTCAGGGGCTCTATAACCTGTATAAGTGAGTATTATGGAACTGCCACTGCTGGAAGTGCTCGATAGCCAGTCTTTGAAAGATAATATCGTACTGGACTGAAATTTGTTACGTTCCTACAAAAATGGACTAGGAAATTCTTAATAAGTTTTCCTATCCAGTAGTTTCCTAATCCTAGATACACGCTACCTTTCAATCCGAAAAAATAAACCCCGGAGAATTATTAATTTTACGCGAACGAAATTGCGGGTAGAAGTTAAAGTTATTGTCATCTATATTAGAACTTGGTCTAGTTTATTTACACTTCACCTCTTAAAAAACAACGAATCGTCTGTATGTCTGTGCCGACGTTTCTGTGGTTGAACATAATAACGGCAATGGTTCGACCACAACGCTCAGTCCGTCCATTTATTCCGCGCCATGCCTAGTAATTGGGTTACGGCCTGGATTAGTTCCACGAAACCAATTTATTGGCGATATCCGCGGGATCGCTGGAAAATGGATCATTCGCAGCGATTTTTGTTTGTTTTTATGACGGGGGAGAGATCGCTGGTGATAGTATTTATGTAATATCTTTATTGTAGAAAAA
The DNA here is from genome assembly GCA_947859365.1 of Archips crataeganus. Taxonomy (NCBI): domain Eukaryota; kingdom Metazoa; phylum Arthropoda; class Insecta; order Lepidoptera; family Tortricidae; genus Archips; species Archips crataeganus. The sequence goes on from OX402062.1 coordinate 11,008,306, forward strand.
TAAAGGAAGAAACACAATTGGTAAACGTTGATATACAAACAGGTACCACTACCATGAGTTCACAGTGACCGCACTCGATAGCGACTGCGTAAATGATTTGTATGGAGATTCCATACAAATCATTTACGCAGTCGCTATCGAGCACGGTCACTGCAAACTCATGGTAGTGGTCAGGGTGTAATCGTTAAGTGTAGCCAGGCGATTTTTCCGTAAATATAGCAGAATAACAGTAAATTTTAAACTGATATCGAAAGTACGTTACCCAACGTTACCCAATGAGAAGTTTACATTACTACAGAGGCTGGGAAGTAAAAGGGGTTGCCGGCCGAATACGGACAGAGTTATGTATGAGGCTGGCAACTCTGTTACCCGCCGAGGTATGTATAGGGCTTTTCTCAAACATGCAATGAAATAAATAAAATAAAAACATCAAAAAAATGAAAGATAAATAAACTAGATAAAAATATCACATCTATAAAATTAACTAGGTACTTATCTAGGTACTACTCTAGGTTATACTAGGTATTTAAATCGGTTCAGTAGTTTTAGCGGCGTGGAAGCGAGACAGACAGACAGAGTTACTTTCGCATTTATAATATTAGTTAGGATTAATAGTGTCATTTAAATACTTACTCTTGAATTGAATAGTACCTTTATTATACTAATTAATTTCGCAAAGCCTGCTTAAATTCGTTAATGCTAACTTTAATATCGTTACTGATAATTCATTAAATATTCGTGATCCCGAAGACCTTTTTGACACAAAAGCGGTTCTTGATGGCTTGCAACCTTTCTTGCGACTAATATTCCCATGTTGTCTTATACTATAATTTTTATATAATTAAATAAATTGACCTCTCATAGACCCTACCAGAGCAGAATCCCAGAGTTGCAAAATATTAGACTCGCAAAATACCAGATAACGCAAAATACCAGAGTCGCAAAATATTAGACTCGCAAAATACCAGATAACGCAGAATACCAGAGTCGCAAAATATTAGACTCGCAAAATACCAGATAACGCAGAATACCAAAGTCGCAAAATCTCAGCCTTTGGTGTTTTTAACCCCCGACACAAAAAGAGGGGTGTTATAAATTTGATCCCTGTGTGTGTGTGTGTGTGTGTGTGTGTGTGTGTGTGTGTGTGTGTGTGTGTGTGTGTGTGTGTGTGTGTGTGTGTGTGTGTGTGTGTGTGTGTGTGTGTGTGTGTGTGTGTGTGTGTGTGTATGTGTGTGTCTGTGGCATCATAACTCTTAAATGGGTGAACCGATTTGGATGCGGTTTTTTTTATTTGAAAGCAGGTTTCTTGGCGATGGTTCTTAGACATGTTTCATCAAAATTGAACCAGCCGTTTCAAAATTATCAGCTCTTTTGTATGCTGCAGAAGGAGGGATCTAAGATTAAATTGAATTGCGTTGGGGGTTTTAATTTTTTTTTAATTTATAGTTGTTATACATATAATATTTCGTATAGTATTTGGTATTCGACTCTGGTATTCCGCCCTATCAGGTATTTTTTACGACTCTGGTATTCTGCGAGTTTAATATTTTGCGATTCTGTTATTCTGAGAGTCTGATATTATGAGGCTCTGGGATTCTGCTCTGGAAGGTCATGAACAAAGAGGCAGGGTAGATTCAACATCTCCACGGGAGACGATAGGTTACAACCACTGAGCTACCCAGTAATATTGCATAAAGTTTACCACTGACAGATGGTTTGCCTTAATTTCATATTCAACTTTAACGACCTACAAATAAAGCCAATTTTAGAATACTGTTACCCACGTTTGCAGATTTTGTAATAACTACTTTATTTGTATGGTGTTAAAGTTGGAAATGAAATGAAGGCAAGCAATCTGTCAGTGGTAACCTAAAAGTAAACGTATTGTACACAGTTGTGCAAAAAATATAATAACGGTGCACGTGTCAACGAAACATGATAATACTAGTACGCCGTCATTCGCCATGGCGATAATTATGGCTTATCGTTGTAATTTACCTATATGTGTTACATTTTAACTCATTACTAACTGCTGCACCATAGGTACCTATGAAAAAACCAGGCAAGTGCGGGTGGAGCCATGAGAAGTGTAGGGTTACTATTAGCGATGTGCCGAGTACGGCTTGACTCGAGTCAGACTCGATTCCTGCTTAGGACTCGCCTACTCGAGTATACAAAAATATTTTGATTCGAGTACGCCAGACTCGATTCGGTACTCGAGTCAGGGAGAATCGGTTTCGTACTCGCTGACTCGATTCCATTATGCGAGTACAACTGACTCGAGTCTAGTATTCGAGTCAGATTGACTCGCTTGAATTCAATCTCTTTTTACTTAAGTAATTAATGAATACTATGCTGTTTAAAGATACTCCTTTTCGATTTTTCCTTTTTGTTATAAAATTGGTAACGGACTTGATTTCTGGCCTTGAATTTCTTGACTCGACTAAACATTCGAATAGATACCAAACATAGACTCGAGTAGGTACTGGACTCGAACCGCGGAATCGAGTCAGGATTCGAATAATATATTAACTGACTCGAGTCGCGGAATCGAGTCAGGATTCGAATACCACATAAAATCATACCACATAAAGTCAACTCGATCCTTCAAAACAGCGACTCGGCACATCACTAGTTACTATTAAGTTCCAGAAAGTTGATGGTATTAGGGAGACAGGTAGTTGCCAAATTCCATCAACTTTCTATTTTTATCGATATAGAATCATTGCATATTAATTAGGGTTTGATTCACTGGAGATTTTTTAACTTGTAAATGTACAAAAATAATTAATATCTCGAAAAGTAAGCGATTTTGGACTATACGTTATACCACTTTTTTTGCTCCAATTAGTCATCAAAATCGATGGATAAAAACTTTCGGATTTTTAAAAATCACGGTGTACCTATAGGTGAAAAACTTAACTAAAGGAACTGTCGTATATACCTACCTATAGCTAAACCGTTTAAATGAGTCCTCGCTCGCGCGGTACAGGGGCTGGAGGGTATGACGACAAAGGGATCGCGATGGATGTGGATGGCACGGGACTGATCTGTTTGGCGAGCCTTGGGGGAGGACCATGTTCAGCAGTGGACGTCTTTCGGCTGAAATGATTCAGTTATTTTCGATATTTAGGTAAATAACGAGTCATCATGTGAGATAATATCGTTTACGCAATGATTCTTTATTGATAAAAATGCCGATACTATCGAAGTTCGACTTTCGCTACATCGTTGCATCTCTACCTGCGGTATTGATGCCAGACGGTGCTTTAGGTATGCAGGCACGATATGTTGCATGTGAAATAAAATTTTAAATTGCAACGTTTAGCGCTTAGTGCTTAACTGGCTTTTACCCTTCATGACCTGAATTGTTATTGTGCAAAATACTTACCCGCATGAAAATAAAGTAGATTATTAGAGTTCGACTGAAAGGAAAATAATAGAAATGTCACGCGAGCCAAAAAGCCTATGTGGCTAAAGAGTCGTTTTCAAAAAAATTGTACACAATTAAGGGATTAATTAAAAACAAAATTTAATTAATTATTTTTGTGTAACGGAGTTACGCATATACTTTGTATGTATGACAAAAATTTAATTGTTAATTTAATTTAATTGTTACACAAAAATAGCGATCGTGATTTTGTGTTTTGATTAAGCCGTTAACTATGTACAAATTTTTTTTTTGAAATTTGTTTTTGAAAACGATCCTAAAAAGATCCTAAATGTTTATTTTCGTAGCTAAGTCTGTAATGAGTAATGAATGTAATTCACTGGTTTTAACGAAGTTAACTAAGCTCAAAATAAATAGTTTATTGCAGAAATTGTGGTTCATTTCATTGGGGAGTAGCTACCATAATTTACTAAAACTTTGAAAACTAAAAAAAAATGTATGCGCATTAATAGCAAGACAGGTGAAAATTAGCGACATCGATTCTGGGTAATTTTTTTAATCAGGCGTTAGGCGATCTATTTTTTGTCGCGGGTGAGCAAAGTTATTGTTTTAGTTCATTGATTCTGGGAATAAATACACAAGACCGTATATTGCTTACCTTGGGAATCTTCTCCATGTATCTATTCTCTGTATTGTTTACTATGTGGTGTTCAATAAATAGTGATTGTATTGTTTCAAAATTTTCCGCCCTTTTCTCCTCCTAAATTTGTGACTTAGTTATGGATTGATCTTTAATACAATTGAAGTCCGATACAACTGATTGCTAAATACCTATACTTTTTATTCCAGGTACGACTTCCAACTCTTCAACTACACAATAGAGAATTATTACGAAATCGTGCAAGAGGACGAGGCGAGTCATGGATGAGCATAATTATATAATTTGGCTTCATCATTTTACATAATGCGCACATTAGCATAACGGTGAGCACCGTTGGTGGAACCCACCAATGGGGAAGACTGATTGTTTCCAATAAAAGCGGTCCGTTTGATCGCAATACTTGTCAATTGGTTCGTCTACAGTTCATAAGGCCGGATGTGCTGACTCTTTGTCCATACATTTATTTTTCCAATTTCTAATCAAGTCACTTCAATACAGTCAAAGTATATATACCTAGTCTCATTACCAAAACAAAGTTTTTACCTAAAATATGGCACGAGAAGCCTGACTGTGGATCAAGCTTATATTCCCCGGTACCACGTACTGGTCACATTTTTTGCGCAAACAGCTAATTGGTCGGCTAATATTTGTCGGATCTAATATCTTTTAATGGACGTGAAACGGGTCTTTGATATTGTTTGCTTGCTGTTAGCACTGGTCGGAACAAGAGCACCATTATTAGGTAGTACCTCGATAATATTAAGGGATTGTTTGCACGTAGTAGGCTCGTTATCAGTTTAGCCTGGACGTGGCTTTAGTAGCCATATAAGGGGCAACAACGCGCGCTTATGCGGCTTCTATAGACTCTAACCCTTTAAGCATCTTTGAACACGTATTAGCAACGTTGGCCTTTCTAAACGTTCAATGGATACTGCCCAATTAAGCTGCATAACCATGGTCAGGCTACGCTTATCTCGAACCAGTTATTCGGTGAAATTTAATAACATTGTTATAATTTATAATGAGTTGAATAATAAGAGTTTTAATGAATTGTTGAACTGGTAGTTATGTAGAGATAGCGAGTTTAGCTGGTATGAGTAGCTGAGTAAATTGTTTTTAGTTTTGTACTGCAGAATACAAAATTCTTAGTGCTTCCATAAGATAAACTTTTATGGAAATAGATTCGACGGTGTACCTTAAATTGAAAATTATATATTTATTTTGTAAGCAGCGGTAACGTGCTACGTTTCTTTTCAAATGATGACACATTAATAATTTCAATTTAGCGTAAGTTCATTGTGGCATCGAATGGCGTTAGAAAAAATATATCATCTTTATAAATTGGAACAGTTGAGTGGATAAAATAGCCTTATGTCTAGAAATTGTTAACATAGGTTAGGTAAGCTTGTTTATTCGCAAAGAATGCCATTTTTTGCAAAGTATGTTTTAGTGATAAACAAAAGACAATTTCCTAAAATTTGGTACATAAAAGTAAGCGATAGGTAGGTACAAACTTTATCTCCTAAGATTCAATAGCTACCGTAGTAACGTTGATAGATTATCTAGTAGGTATTTTACTATTCAGTAATTTTGTCAAAGATTTTTATCGATTTGTATATATTTTGTATCTCAATATTTTGAATTGTTACATAGTCATGTTAAGGATATACTTTTTAAATAATATTTTGATTTTGTTATTTAAAAGCTTGAATCCGAATCCTAGATGCCCTTGTTCGCAATTTTGTAAAGTAATTATTTATATCATAGAGTTTGTCCAATAAATAAGAAGTATTTAAGTAGTAATAATAATGAAATAGAAGATAGTTGATGAATATGCGAAGAAAATCGAAGTTAACAAATCTAAACAGATAAACTAACAGTACAACAAAGTACGTACTTACCTAAACTATTTCCTGGCAAAGATGCACAATTACGGTAGGTACTTTTATTACTTAATTATTACGCCATGCCACTAAAAATAAACTTTCAATCACGAGATGGTGGTGTCGTCAGGACAGGATGGAGTTAAAAAGATTGGACACCTCAAATCTGGCAGTTAAAAACAGAAAAGTAACCAGGACCTCTACCATGAGTTAACACTAGTTTACGTGACCGTACTGGCTAGCGACGGCGTAAATTATTTGTATGGAGAATTGTACAGCGCCTCTAGCGGTCACTTACGGAAGTACAATTCTCCATACAAATCATTTACGCCGTCGCTAGCGAGTACGGTCACTGTAAACTAGTGTAAACTCATGGTAGAGGTACAGATAAGATAACCATACAGTCCGGTGGGTGTGTTCCTGTCGCAACTGAGGCCGTATTGTCTAACGCGAGGACGCTTGCTATCGCATTCACTATTTTCTTTCTGTCAAACGGTATAAGATGGTGACAGAAAGAAATGATGAAAGCAAAGGCAAGCGCCCATGCGTTAGACAATATGGCCTCTGATCTTTTTCAAGGCTGTCTTTTTTATAAGTAACCAAACTTTTTAAACTCGCCCGTCAAATTTTCATTAGTGTCCCTAAGTTGAAATTGGATTATTGAAAATAACAATGGGCTTGTGCATGTAATAGTCAATAAAATAAGTATAAGTACATAAGTAGCCATTCACAAGCAAAACCTACCTGGGTCAATCAACTTTTTTTTGTAAACGATTTTCGGTTACTTTCTATGAAAACCGAAATAATTAAAAAACTGATTATTTTTCCTTATTTAAAGTATACTTTTCAAAACCCTAGATTTTTGTAGTCAGTAATGGTGTAATTGCCAGATTTATTTTATTATGTTTAGCTCCTATTTCGTGGGTGACCCAGGGGACAATGTTGTCCCCGAAATTTGTATGAAAATAGTGGTATGTCCCCTGGGTGACCGGATTTTTTCATTGAAATACTTTTTTTTTTTGGTTTTCACATACGCACTATGATAAACAGTTTATCTAATTACTGCAAAATCATGGTTTCACTAACCAGAGATGACAGAGTTACTTGTAAAGGAGTAAATAGAAATTTACAAAAAAAAGTTGATTGGCCCACCTACGGCTAAGGAGTATTTTGAGCCAAATATCTTAGTTACCCCCAAGTCCTAATTTAAGTTAGTTAAACATGACTTAGTAATAATAATTTCGAATATACGCTAGTATAACTTGGTGTCAGTCCTAAACACCAGCCAGACAAAGAATTTGACTAAGTATTCAAAATCATTTAATTTCATATGAAAATAAAAATAAAAACTACAGTCGTCCTAGTACCTCAAACATTTTTGTATTATATCGAATTCTACTTTAAAAAGCAACAAAATCGGTGTCGAGTTTTGAGTGAAACAAATGATTTCTTGAATTATTAATGTGATGTTTTCCAACTGATAAAGCTATTTTAGAGGATTTTTTATTTAATAAATGAAATAAAGTATAGTCGACCAAATGATTCCTGCGGCTGCGGCGGATATTAAGGGCTATTTTCATTTGCAAGGCAATGTGACAATGACCATCAGCTTTATTGTTTTATTTTGATTGATTTTTAAAAACCGTAGAGCACTTACTTGGTCGGACTATACACAGTTCATATTTACAATCATTTATAAGTATTTTTGTGGGCACTCCCGTACAATTTGTATATTTATATTTAACTAAGTTGTTCCCAAACCGGGAACTGTTTATTATTAAGTAATTAATGAATTAATTATAAAACGTCTTTTTGTAAATAGGTGCCTAAGTCTGCCTAGTCATACGGCTAAAATTAAATCATGATTTTAAGCTAAATAGTGCTAAATCTTAGTACGTCTCCAGATCAGTTGTCTATTCCTATCTATTCATACTAATAGTCAGCATTTTACATACAATTTCCAATTTACTTATCGGATTAATATTTCCAAAATACATTTTTTTAAATCTTTGAAACAGATTGGGTACAAACTTTGTTACTTTTAAAGTTCTAATATAGTCTATGATAACTGTTAACGACCAAGATGTTGGCTGAAAGTCTAGCTACAAGACTTGAAGCCATAATACCATCTCTTCTATAAATACAGCAAAACTATAATAATCGTTACCTAAAAATGAAGATAAGGTACATTGAGTACACAAAGCGCAAGCCCCAAAAATTTAATCTCTAGAGAGATGATGAAACTGTGTCCGAAGATATTAAAAAAACTCTATTGCTTTTAAATTAGTACATAGTTCTGTCCTGGTGGCAATTGGATTCCAAAATTATTCATCTTATACGTTACGCTACGTAGCATTAAGGTGCGACCAAACCGCCGCTTACAAAAAACGGTGACGTTACGGAATCGCAGTGACGCACCGTAAACGTCACAACTTTACTATGGAGAGCATGCGGTAAATTCTGACGTTTAAGGCACGTCACTGCGATTCCGTAACGTTTCCGTATTTTAAAGCGGCGGTATGGCCGAACCTTTAGTACGCGTAACAGTTTCAGAATGCTATATTACGCGCAGACACTCCAAGTTCCAAAATTCAAACACAGTCCATATAGACAAATTTAAAAAGGTCCAGTGAGCTCATAACTTACAGCCATAACTTCTTCTATTCTATCAGGTCAGTATTTTTTAAGACTAGTAAGAGATGTTTGATGCCAACCGAGTACAAAATGTGGGAGGTCAACAATTAATATTGCTATCTTTCCAAGAGTATCAAATCAGAGTTTTAAAAACCTTGCAATGCGGACAGTATTTTACGATTTATTATAGCGATTAATAGCATGTCAAGTCAATTTCATTGATATAGCTTCCCTAGTTAAAAGTAGTGGAATGAGACCATTAAAAAAATAAGTAATGTCAAATTATTTAGCAAATAATAGTTTAAAAAAACTAAAAAACACGCTTTAAAAAATAAAAAATAAATTTTAATAAATTTCAATTCACTATTCTTATAGTGCAGTAAAAAATCTTAATAAGCAATTATTATATTGTTATATCCAGATCAAAATTTGTAAACAATTCTAAATATTGATAAAATAAATAATAATAGTTTAAAATATTATATTGTAAGAAAAGCGTGGGGTGCATGGTGTCAATTGTCAAGGATTATCATTTTGATAACATCTTTAAAAGCACCCCACGCTTTTTTTACAATAAAATATTTTAAACTATTATTATTTATTTTATCAATATTTAGAATTGTTTACAAATTTTGATCTGGATATAACAATATAATAATTGCTTATTAAGATTTTTTACTGCACTATAAGAATAGTGAATTGAAATTTATTAAAATTTATTTTTTATTTTTTAAAGCGTGTTTTTTAGTTTTTTTTAAACTATTCTTTATTTTCTATTTTTTAGTTGCATTTTTTTTCTTTCTAACTTTACCCCCCTCACCTACAACCCCCAAACCCCCTAAACCCAGCCCCCCAACATCCCCCACCCCATTTCCCCAAACCCCCCCAAACCCCACACCCTTACCCCCAATCACCTAAACCCCCCTTACCCCCTCCTCATTTTACAAACCCCCGAACCACCTAAACCCAACCCCCCTAACACCGAACCCCCCAAACCCCCAGAACCCCCCCCTCCCCCACCCCGCCACCTGCCGCCCCCCTTCCAGTTCCATCATCAAACCCTTGTTACCATCTAGGCCTCTTACCCCCTCCCCATTTCCCACAACCCCCCAAAACCACTTACCCCCGAACCCCCCAACACCCCCACCCTATTCCCCGTAAACCCCTCCCATCTCCTAACCCCAACCGCCACACCCTAACCCCCAACCCTCTAAACCCCCGACCCCCTTACCCCATACCCCATTCCCCCCCACCCCGCCACCTACCCCCCCATCCAGCTCCATCATCAGACCCTTGTTACCATCTAGGACCAAAGTACTCGTCAAAACGAATCAAACGAGCCCAAACTCGATGGGGTTGTTTCGTTTTATTGTGGAGTGCCTTTGGCCATCTTCCAGCTCCATCATCAGACCCTGGTTACCATCTAGGATCAAAGTGCTCGTCAAGACGAATCAAACGAGCCCAAACTCGACGGGGTTGTGTAGTTTTATTGTGGAGTGCCTTTGGCCATCTTCCAGCTCCATCATCAGACCCTGGTTACCATCTGAGATCAAAGTGCTCGTCAAGACGAATCAAACGAGCCCAAACTCGACGGGATTGTGTTGTTTTATTACATAGTTCCTATGGCCACCATCCAGCTCCATCATCAGATCAGCTCCATGTTACAATAATATTGCATTGTCATCCAATTTACACATATGTGCAAAATTTCAGCTCAATCGGAAACCGGGAAGTGGGTCAAAATCGCGCCCTAAGGAGTCGGTTACAAACATACAAACACACATACAAACATACAGGTGAAGCTAATATAAAGCGTGTAAAAATAGACTTAACTTTTAACTTTGTCCATCTTTTTTTTCTTTAATTTAACCACAGTTTGCCGCCTTCGGCTGTCATAAGCAACCGTCATGATGACATCAAGCGTAAGTGTTGCCAGTGAAAGAAATAAGTTCCAAATAAATCCGCTAAATGGTAATGGCTTTTACAACTCTGGTCTTTTACATTTTCTTATTTCTTTTAACAGAAAACTCTGCGTGTACCTATAGTAAATATGGAATGAATATGTAGGTAAATTAGACCAAAAAGACATGGCCTATGATCGTAACTGAAATGGTGCTATAGTCGTTTAGATTATGATCTCATATCAGATTGAGATGTGGATGCAGTGTGTTGCTTGTGTTAGATTCCAGCAGTAACTGAATCGGTTGTGTTACGTAATGTTACAGAAAATAATTATTCTTAGTACTTATAGAGAATTAAATTATTTAATATTTAAAAGTTATTTTATTTCTACATCCCCTTTAGAAGACTAAGCCAGTTAAGAAGTAAAGCAAAATTAAACTCTACATGAAATAGTGAAAAGTATACCTATTTAAAGCCTCAAGATACGCACCGCATATTAAGGAAACAGTATAAACAAGTATGGATTGTAAATTACTTGAATAAAAAACTATATGTATACCTACTAATGCTCTCGACTGTGCATTCGTGGAAACAATCACATACCAGAATGGAGCCTTTTCATAATCAATTCCGATGATTTCTTTGGCATTATGCATTTACAGAGAAAAGGTTTCACCCTTATACGTGATTCAGTATCTTTGATACTTACATCCTACATAAGTCGGCTGTATTAGGTACAAGGTCATAGAGTAGGATTATTCCTTCGAAGGAACTATTGCGTTTTTTTTCGCACTAGTAACAGTCATTACAGGTCCGGAAATACTGGCGCTGTAGACTGATTCTAAAGTTTCACTCTTTTCTAATAAAGGCAGAAGAAAAGAGAAACACTGAGACAAATGAAAATGGCAGTTAAAAATTAAATGAAAATTTATTAATACCTCTTGTTCTTAACACACTCTTTGGACTAGTTCAGTATGCAGCCGTTAATCCGACTGCAGTAAATGCACGGGGAACTGTGGTAGGTAGCTGCGTTTCTCTGGCACTTTCGGTTTATGTCTGAAACAAATGAAGGACATATTTATAAGATTTTATTTAACCGGCAATGTACGGTCAAGATCATAAACATATATACGTTAACAAGGTGTCAAAAATATCTAGACAACTCTAGGTAATTAACAATAAGGTTGATGTTCACATATTTTGACGCAATGACTGTATACATATTTATGCTTTCGACTGTACGTAGGTGGGCGATTTCAATATAAACTGTACCCCTCACTTTTTTAAGATGAAGAAATTTTTGGTTTTTCATACTCAGAATCAAGAGCTCTTTCGATTTTGACTATTAAATAAAAGTATCTAATTTTCCATACAAATTTTTTGTATCAGCTTTGTGACGACCCATAAAAACCGTATAAGTAAAAAAAACGTCAAAAAATTTATCCAAAAAATAAGCACATTTTTTTCTTTATTTATTTATTATTTAAGAAACAGTTACAGTTACGAAAATGAATACTCCTGATTTTGACTAAGAAAACCCCAATTAACTCATTTAAAAAAGTAAAGAATACACTTTTTTCTGAAGTAGGTAAATACATATGCGAGTAATTTTTATAAGTTGTCTGCAAAGGCTGACAGTAAATCAGCCTTTACGTTAAATGGAATTTAGTTTTTTTTTTAGTACCTCTTATAGTGAAGAATATTTATGCTGAGTACGGGTACATATCAAAATATATAAAGTTTAAAAATAATAATGGACGAAATACATAATGGTCAGTTGATATAATGCAATTTTCTTGGAAATTCTCAACTTTACAGGATTTTCATAAAATAAACCTAACCTAACCTAAACCAATCTGTAGATTACACAATTAAAAAAATTCGTTTCATCAATATTTTCATAGAAAATTTTAGTATGTATTATGACCATTATGTATTTCGTCCATTATTTGTTTTAAACTTTATACATTTTGATACGTACCCGCTGAGTACCAATCAACGTCCCATCTAAGGCAATTTTAGGTTGATGGTATGATAGTTTTTTAAAGCACTGTTTTTTGGGATGTATACATTCAAGATTTGCTTTAAATTTTGAAATGATATTTTTTATTTAGATTTATATCACCACCCAAAAAAATATTATTGGTAATTGTATTAAAAGAAAGAAAAAAAAACAAATAAATAAGATATATATTTATCATCTCTCATACTCGGAAAGTGAGGTAAATCATATCTGACATACGGGAGGATATGTATTATTTTATTCCCAAGGGTAGAAATGAATTAAAAAAAATAAAGGCATTGGCTGTCAATGGAACACATACGCATTCAGTCAAGGATTACGGCATGGAATAATTAAGTATTAAGTTTTTTTTCCTTAATTAGTCATATTACAAATTTTATGATGCCAGTGAAATATTATTAAATTAAATTATTAATTTCTTATTTAGTGACTTAAACCAGAAAAGTTAGAAAATGTTAAGAAAAAAACACGGTAAATGACAATGTTATTGTCCACACAGCCTATCTCTATACAGCTTAACTCCTTGGTTCAAATTGGTTACTTACACATTTTATAAATAAATTTACTAAAATACCTACTTTATCTACTGTTTTCATTAATTATTATATTGAACATTCTAAATTTTGTTAAATTAATTATTCCTTAAGAATAAACTCCATTGAAATATTTTACAACAATCATATTGACCAGTTTAGACATTTTTTTTTATTTATACTTATATTTTCTTACTTTCCTTGTAGTCGAAATGAAAAGCAGAGTGGTTAACTCGGGAAAAACACCAATATCACCCTCGGAATATTGGCACCCTCGCTGTGCTCGGGTGCCAAGTAACCTCGTGTGATATTGGTTATTTTCCTCCCTTGTTGAACAATCTACTATTTATGTGGTTGTGAAACAGTGACACCACTAGATTTCTCATTTTTTTTTCAGAATAGACCATACATTGAATTGGCGGTACTTACTTCCTATCAAAAATCTGATAACAAGTAAGGAATACTTTGAATCGTGTTCTTATTTTGATTTTGTGATACTCGTTATTTATACTTACTCCTCGTTCTTCTTCTTCCTCTTGGGCACGTCGACTATATCGATAATTTCTTTGGTCACGATCACGCGCCGCACGGACCCGAAGAAGTCCGTAATGGGCACCCGGGCGGGGTCCCGCTTGAACAGGTCGCGGCGGACGCCCACGGTCGACAGACAGGCGCTTTTGGGGCACACTGCTAGCTGAAATCCAACAGAATAATACTAAATACAAACTGAAAGGACAGGCGCAACATCTCCCTAGAGAAATATTTATCTATTGTAGCTTATGCAACATATGCACAGAAAAAAAACAAAAAAAAAGACCAGCTCTGGGAATCAAACCCAGGTCCTCAGCATTCCGTGCTGCGTGCTAATCCCCTACACCACAACTCAACTGTTGGTGTAGGGGATTAGCACGCAGCACGGAATGCTGAGGACCTGGGTTCGATTGCAACGTGTGTAGGCTGGGATAGTAATAATGATGATGATTTCTTTACAAATTATACTTACAAATTCGGACATAGTCTTCTTAGTATTAGGATGGACATTCTCCAGGAATTCCAGAACATAATATGTGTATCTGTCTATGATGTATACACCAATCGCTGAGTCCACGTGATGCTGAAAATATATTACATTACTTTGTTTTTATATTGTTTACATTTTAACAGCAGCCATCAAAATCAGTAAGCCCTTTAATGTGAAAAGGTACAATTTAATATTTTAAAGAGATTTTTTGTCTATAACAAACAAGTAATTAATCTCTGTTTATTTTCTTCAAATAAAGAGAGACAGCAACAAATATATCTGTCAGATATAATACCAGGAACTTATCAGAAAGTACAGAAGGGGGCCCTTAGCTTAATACTCCTTACCGATAGTGAATCTTCTCCTACTAAACTGCTAGCAGTCGCTAAAATGTTAGGAGAGTAGAACTTTTCGTACATAGAGGAAGCTTGACACGTGTCTATGATGAAAAATATCTCATTGTACCTATAAAAGAAAAAAACATCCATCTGTTATGTACCTATGTGAGTCTATTTGAATTTTATCCTGGGTTGATTGCTAAGCCTTAAAGTACAAATTTGCTGCTTTTATAAAAGAAAAGCTAAACAAAACACATGAATTAAAAATTTACTGCCGAAAGACACACAAAATATGCTTTAAACAAAATAATAACTCATTACCATACATCACACTCGAGGGGGCATTTTGTGGGGGTATGTATTACAATACCGAAGTACGAAAGACCGAATGTATTAAAACATTGAATGGATCAAAAGACCAACACAATTTTTTTCTGAAACCGTAAACATTTCAGAATTTATTAAAACGGCATCATACAGAACCCATTAGGTCAGGTTAGGTTTGTTTTATAACAATCTTAAAAAGTTAATAGTTTCAGAAAAAAATTGTGTCGGTCTTTTGACCCATTCGATGTTTTAATACATTTGGTCTTTAGTACTGCGGTATTGTAATACATACCCTTTTGTGGACACAAAAAGAACATTTTAACTAACAAGTATTCATACTTAGTATTTATAACATACCCATTATTATGTATCAATCTTAAATTGTGTACATAATGTGTAATTTGTAAACCTTACCAACTGGGTGCCCGCAAAATGCCTCCTCAATTGCGACATATGCTCCTTACTCAATAAGATTTTATCTAAATCATACTAAAGGAAAAATTAAGCAATTTGCACCTCTTTTTCTGCCACATCTGCTCAAGAGCATCGGCTAGCTCCTGGCTGGTGACTTCTTCAGAGTCTTGGAACTTGAGGAATCCATCTCCACCATGACCAGTCAGGTAGATCAGGATGTTGCTGCCCTCATCTGTGAGCAGCCTCTTGGAACGAGGGGTGTCGGGAGGCAGACGGCCTGTGAGGAGGCGGACAAAGTTCTCTACTGACACCTGAAGTAGGACAATAGTGATACACAAGTTGTTACAAAATGAATCCAACATATTTAAGTCAAAGTAGTAATGTTTTTTTTAATTGTGACTGACTAATGTCTCAGTATGTTGTAGAAAATATCATATGAGTAGTATATAGAAAAGTGTACTGTATCATATGATGCAGCATTTCAATTAGTGAAATATTCAGCATTTTTATGGCATTTTCCTTTTGTCATTACCATTTAAGCAAATATTTATAAAAGAGACAATTAAATCTAGTTTGACCAAAGCTCTTGCGACTTGTCCTTCTCTTGTGGTAATAATCGTGGGATGGTTATGATTTATAGCCAAGCTATTTAAATGGTTGAATATTCACTGCTGAGCATCAAATTCAAGTTTAAAAACTAAAAGTACAGCAGTTTCATTAAGAGACCCTGACCCATTATGTAATATTTTTGCTCCAGCTTCTTAGCAACAATCTAACTGCGATTGAGCTTTTAAACTATCAGTCTTACCTCATAGCCCCTATAATCCACTTCAACGTCATCCCCATACACGTTAATCTGTTCATGAGCGTTGTTGAATATGGTCGCAGGACGCGGGTTCCGCGGGTTGCACGCCATATCATCAGATATCATCAGGATAATCTGACTGTCCGGTATACCAAGACGTTTAACGCTACGGTAAATAGACAATACATTGGCAACGTGTCGGTAATTAAACCAGAATCGAGACGTATCCACCAACACCGCCCAGTTGTTTGTGTGATTCGACTTTTGAAACTGTTCTGGAATCTGAAAATAACATTTTTTATTAATGAAAAAGGTGCTGAAGTTGATAAATTGGGATGACAACAAAAATGTTTTACCTCTATTGCGAATATACATGGCACAGTAGTTGAAATTGTTAAGAATAGCAACGATAGTAATTTTGTTAAAATCATACTGTGGACGATAATATACTGAATTAATTAATAAAACATTAGAATCAGATGCGGCAAGATAGACTTATTTATCAGCTGTCCTGTCAAGGTTGTCATGTCAAGTTTGTGTCAAGTCAACTTGTCACTCACAATCACAAACCTATCAAGTAGACCGGTTCCTTAGGGTATGTACGCACGAGCAACTTGGTCGCGGCGATTTATTTGTGTTATGTGTATTTATATCCCGGGAGTCGCGGTGCTACGTGTGCGCACTTTCATACTAACCCATAGACTTGAAAAATATGCGCGGAGACAAAAGTTGCTCGTGCGCGCATACCCTTAGATTCACGCTTCTTTGCGACAATCATGCGACAGACAATACACGAAGGATGAGTCAAGAGCAAAGAGTATTGTAATATTATATGAAGTCAAGAGTCGAGTAACTTTTATTTGTTTAAGATATAAATAAAAACGCTGGATTGATTTCAAACACTCATTTTATTTTTGACATTATCTCGTGTGAACTCAACTGTCATTTCATACAGTCGCCTGTCACATGCCTGTCACTGTCAAACTGAAAATGGAGTAGGGAAGTAAACAGAGGACGCTACAAAATTAAATTTAAATAAATTAATTATCTCCGCTAACCATGAGCAGCCGTAATCCCAACACTCTCATGAGTGTGTCGGACGAACAGTTCGATTATTTATTCAAAATTGTGTTGATAGGTGACTGTGGCACGGGAAAAACATGTATTGTGCAGCGATTAAAATCTGGGAATTTTATTGAAAGGCACGGGAACACGATAGGCGTTGACTTTTCTATGAAAACATTAATAGTAGACGGAAAGAAGGTCAAGGTCAGTAGATCTAATTTAATATCTAAATGCGTAATATTATTTGAATGTATTTTATCGTGTCATATGATTTTAGCTTCAAATATGGGATACGGCTGGGCAGGAGCGGTTCAGAACAATTACGCAGAGCTATTATCGTTCGGCAAATGGTGTTATTATTGGTAATTATACTGATAAGCATGTATCATTTGCATGTTCATATGAGTCATGCTCGGTTCTTGTTATAAAATGTTCTTGCTGTATTTTTTCAAAAACTATAATTTGTTTTAAAAAAATTATCATCATCATCATAATTACCTGGAAATTTTTTATTATTTCAGTGTATGATATAACAAAACGCTCTACATTTTTGTCTCTTCAAAAATGGATTGAAGAGGTCAGAAGGTACACTTCGTCAAATGTCATAGTGTCGTTGATTGGCAACAAGTGTGACTTGACAGACCAGAGAGAAGTTGAGCCTGATGAGCCAAAGTCTTTCTGCCGTTATGTTCCGGAAATCATGTTTGTACTGGAGACATCTGCTAAAGATAATACCAATGTTGAAGATACATTCCGTGGGTTGGCCACAGAATTAAAGGTATGTGTTAATTTAATAATTAAATTACCTTTTTATTTCTAAATTAAGACTAATGCTTCAGTCACAAGAGAAAATTACTTTCAACCATGTGAAATGTTCACTTTCACACATAGACCTCCTTGTTTTATTTGAGATTTTATATTCTTATTTTATTTTTATTTTGAAGTGGTTCATAATGTAATTTGTATCATAGCTTCTCTAAACCAATTGTTAAGATTTTGTATGAAATTTGCTTACTCTTAGACCACTTGTTCTGTCTATTTCTTAAGAAATCTTTATTCAACGATACTGTGACATTGTGAAATTCCACAAGGCATTGCGACTATTGTGAGAGACCTTCACAGCAGCATGATAATACCTCTAAACATGACCTGTAATACACAATAGATGAATACAAAAAAAACTACCTGACTTAGTGCATTTGTTGAAAGTTTCAATTAAGTGTACAGGGTCAGAAAATGGTTTAACTTAACAGATACCTAATTATTGAGTTTCAGTTGGGCAATTTTATTTTTTGTTGTGCCTTTTGACTTTTTTTTAAATTCGGAAAGTCTTATGTATGTAATTTCTGCTCAGAATCACAAGCTCTTTCGGCTAATTATTCAAGCGTTTCTACCGGTACCATTACCAGGACCCATATATCAAAGAAATGAGCTATTGTTTGCATGGGATTTCAATGAATTTTTATTTTACAGCAAGCATACTGTATTGTTTTACAAAAACCTTCCGTTCAGTGCGACTTATTTCTTCACTATATGTGACCGGAAACGATGGTGGTTGAGACGCTCATATAATTAGCCTTTCGATCCTACTAGGAGAAAAAAGTGTCCCAAGTTTTTTTTCCAGTTCCGTTACCATTATTCATAGACTTTATTATGACGGAATGGAAGAATGAAAAATTATGTAAAAGTTTTGGGACACTTTTTTTCTCCTAGTAGAATCGAAAGAGCTCGTGATTCTGAGCAGAAATCACATGAAACTTTCCCAATATAAAAAAAAGTCAAAAGGTACAACAAAAATAAAATTTCCCAGTTGGACATTACTTGAATATCTACTTCATTATTAATGCATCAATGGTGCTCTTAAATTTTACTGTAATTGGCATGGTTTGAGCATTGTGAAGCGTTTTTGTGTTACTGTTCATGGTGTGCATAGTTGGTGCACAGTAAAATATGGCAACAACAGTCTCAGTCTCAAATATTTTTCTTTCTTATGATGTAGCAACTGCATTCTGTGTTATGGCTACTTTTGAAAGCTAGGGGCCATGGTTAGAACACAACCTGCAATAATAATTGTTGACTGATCAAATGACAATAATGTATGATCTGATAATTCAAACCCTCATGCTATTGCCATAAGGCTATGCATAATTGTCATTAATTCCGGGTCAATAAATACTGGGTCATGTTTTAACTGCACCCAAAATTATGTCACACCAATTACAATTATATTTAGACAAACTGTTGTCAAACTTAGTTCTTAAAAATCACAATTATTTGTGTGACACAAATCGCAAGATCAAAAGATGTGTGATGTGTGATTAATGGATGGCCCTCTATGAAGGTTAATATATTAACAAGTTAGGTATCAAGTACCTTTTTGTATTTATTTTTTTCAACTTCATTTTTTATTACTTTTACGGTCATCCCGTGAAACCATATATTTCAAACTAAATACAAACTGAAATATAGATGCACAGAAAAAACCCCAGAAAAAAGACCAATGCTGGGAATCGAACCCAGGTCCTCAGCGTTCCATGCTGCGTGCTTACCCCTACACCATCACTGGTCTAGAGGTTAGCGACGAATTTTTCCCATACATCGTACATGATGACAGTGATGGTGTAGGGGTATGGCACGCGGCACGGAATGCTGAGGACCTGGGTTCGATTCCCAGCATTGGTCTTTTTTCTGGGGTTTTTTCTGTGCATCTATATTTCAGTTTGTATTTAGTACGAAATGTATGATTTCACGGGATGACCGTAAAAGTAATAAAAAAAAATGAAGTTGAAAAAATAAGTACAAAAAAAGATACTTCATAGCTAACTTGTTTGAAATATATGGTTAATATATTGGTCAATTGACATTACTGTTCACTTTTCAGAGGCAACATGACAACAGTGAAGGTCCACCTCCAGAGTCTGATTCAGTAGTCCTTGGTGAAGGACACACGGTAGAACGGTGTCAACCATGCCGCTCCTCTTAGTTCAATACTCAGGTAACATTGTACCAAAATTATTGTCACAATATAGGTTTTAGTTGTTGATAACATCAATGAATCTGATATTTATTACCTAAGCTTTGATTTCTATTTGTTCACTAAAACAGTGCTAAACAGTATTATTATTCTTCTAATGTGCCTTTAGAAATTCTGAATTTTATTTACAATTTTTGATTTTGATAGTTATGAAATTATGTGGTACTTACCTATAAATATTTAGGTTTTTAGTAAAATGTATTCAATAATCTGATTTTAATAAGCTCAGCTAAATTTAGGGGGATGATTTTTTTTGTCTACAATCATTAACAGTCAAAACCGTTTATAGCGACACCAATTACAACGACATATTGGATGTAACAAACAAGAAAAAAACCCAACACAATCTTATATTACCAAAGTAACACTGGTTACAATGGCCAACCGATAAAGCACACGTTTTTTGTATTAATAATCAATAGAGAAGGGGACTTGTGACCGAGTTTTTTAGTCCGTGCAAGTCAGACACTGTCTGGGCCCTCCATTCCCAGTTCGTCCAAAGGGATTTTTCCTGAGCACAAGTCACTCTTCCTACCCTAAAGTAAAAAATAGCAAAGACTTCGCGTCTTTGGCCCCTCTGGAGACTCATTCAAAAAAAAATGGCCAACCGTGTTTAACAACCAAATATTGCTGTGCCTTGATTGTCGTTATAAACGGTTTTGACTGTATAAGAAACATTCAATATCAAAGCCACTACCAACCCAATTAGTCTTGCCTTCACATCAATTAACCATTTTTACTTTAGTTTGTGAAAAACTGAATTTTCTATTACTGCTTCATTAATCATTATGTATTCCTAATTAGATGAACCAAAGCATAACAAGCAGTGCACTGCAAAATACTTTCACTTGGAAAGTAAATTCCTGGTTATTATTTGGTCTATTCAATTGGACAATTTAATTATTTTGACTTCTACATTCTTCTAAAACTTTATTTTTACTTATAGTAGTAGTTTCATGTTTAAAGTTATT
Source organism: Archips crataeganus (assembly GCA_947859365.1). Lineage (NCBI taxonomy): Eukaryota > Metazoa > Arthropoda > Insecta > Lepidoptera > Tortricidae > Archips > Archips crataeganus. The sequence goes on from OX402062.1 coordinate 11,029,308, forward strand.
TTTACTTCTTTATTGACTTGGTGATATAATTAAAATCTCATTATATTTTATTGAAATATTGCACGTAAGTACTAAATTAGCCTGTTTGTTATTTTGTTGGTGCTTATATTATAATTTTTAACCCCCAACACAAAAAGAGGGATGTTATAAGTTTGACCGCTATGTGTGTGTGTCTGTCTGTCTGTGGCATCATAGCTCTTAAACGGGTGAACCGATTTGGATGCGGTTTTTTTCATAGAAAGCAGGTTTCTTGGCGATGGTTATTAGATATGTTTCATCAAAATCGGTTCAGCCGTTTCAAAGTTATCAGCTCTTTTTTTAGCTGCGGAAGGGATCTTAGACGCATAACGGGCATTGACTTAATGTCAAACATACGAGTGACATAAATGCGTTTGGGGTTTTTTAAATTTTTAATTTATAGTTATGTGCTATTATCATATATCTCATAGTTGAACGGATATTTTGAAAAAGTACCTACAGTAAGATATGTCAACTGCCTTGTGATGAAAAGTTACTGTAAAAAAATGGTAAGATAATCGAAATGAGCAATATGATCATGGCCAGAAAGGATCGTGAATAAAAGATTTTATTTGCTTACTGTTGAGTTATTGTATTGCTCAACAGTCAAAAATATTCCAGTTAGATTATGTGTTTCCAATAGACAAAGTTTGCTGGTTTGACGTGTGCCTAGAATAACTCGAAGGTGGACAATTAATAGCATTAAGTTAAGATCATCTTTATCAGTTTTGTTCGATATTGTAAATAATTAGATAATGTATAATGTTTATACCACCTAATCGAGACTGATATAAGCCATTATGTTAGTATTGATTGTTATATCAGAAAGCTATATTATTGTAAAAGAATAGGTATGTATTACCAAACACATACTCAGTTACTCCGTGAGGTGGTCTAGGTATGTATTTTTCTCAAACATCCAAGGAAATGTGGTCCTTATAGTCGTGACAATAGAACACGAAGTATGCCATTGTATAGCAGTTGAGGAAGATTCGTTCTAATTTCAAATTAGACGACAATAATGGAATTTCATACAAACATTGCTGGCCAAGGCCAGCAAAGAGATTGTCTTTTGTTTTAGTGGGTCGTATTTTCTTTTATTGACTATCAATGACATACTGCCAATTAAGAAAAATTTAGTTTGTGAATTTACTTTTTAATATCTTACTTGGCTAGATTTAATAAAATAAATAAGGATTGGCGTTTATTGTTAACAATTTATTAAAATAACCAATTAATAAGGTTATTGAAGGTCGTGGGTGAGCAAAGTAATTGTTTTAGTTAATTAATAAGGTCGTAATTTTTTAATAAATATAAATCATCTCAAGATTTTGCGTCAAAAACATTAACTGGAACAGCTTACAAATAAATTGCTGGAAAAAAAATATTTTGGCGGGAATAAAAAAAAAAAACAATTTGAATTAAATATGAATATATAAGTTGAACATTCGTGTCATTTCCTTGGATTTATTTGAGAAAAGCACTATACAAGCCTTGGCCACGAACAGAGATTGCCGGCCTCGTATCTCTAGATGGCCTCGTTAACACTCGGCCATCTATTACTACTCGGCCGGCAATCCCCTATTTCGCGGCCGCTGCAGTAATGTACTATTATATTTTAGTCAAATTGAACTTGGCTTTATGTTTTGTCTGATATGAAATCCACCCTATAGTAATATTATGAACCTTAATACCTACATATACGTAAGCTCTAGAAGTATGTGATTCATAATACTTTTTAATTATTTTCTGTTCATTTTATTCATTCAAGCATCGATTTGCGGAGGTCCATATCCTTGAACTAAAATCAATAAATATTTAGTTTTCAAGCAAATCCAAACCTACCGCTTTCGCATAAATCAACATGTTACACAGGTCCGACTATCACCAACATGCTAACGCGATTCAAACGTACAAAGCTCATTGTCAAAGCTTAAAATCACCGATCACGCCTGTTCCTTGCTCCAACGTTTGTCGGACTAAACATTTTATGTTTTACATATTTTTTGTTTATAAATGATATTCATGATCTGTCGCCGATCTGACGACCTAGGGTTAATGATAAATATTTAATGAGATGACACTATGCATATAAATTGTGCTTAATAAGCGATAGAGTAAAATTTTTAGAAGTTTTAGATTGACATTGTGAAAGGTGATAAATTGTAGTTTACTTAAATTAAAAGTTGTTACTTTAATCATTTGAAGCATAATATAATAGTATCCAAGAGTTCAGAAGACATTTGATTTACTTGTCTTATTTTTACTAATAGATTTACCAGAGCACTTTTATGGTATCAGGTTATTTTGGTACAAATGTCTAAATGGTTCCAAACGTCTCATTATCAAGATGTACAATGGTCAAAAAGTACGTAACATTAATGACAAACAAAGGACAAAACAAATAGATGCCACAAAACCTAAGAGCCTAATTTTATGATAGAAAAAACGAAAATTGATTGAAAATTGTTTGATTCTCAAAATACTTACTCATGGGTCGAAAATCCCTTTGTCAAATTGTACAAAAGTCAAAAAGTATTATTAATGTAGTAGTTTTTCATCTTACACTGCCGTTCATCTTATTTTCATCTTACCCCACTCTCAACTTTTATTGTATTTTGGCATTTGTACCAAAATTAACTGTTACCGTTTTTATTTTATTGTAAAGGATATTTACACACCATTGCCCACTTTGTACCTTAAAAAAGTTGTTACAACGTTGGCCTTGATACTCTTGTCCGAATTAAGGAACTAAACAAATTGTAATGTAATGTATTTGTATTTATTTAATTGGTTATGTATTTCGAATATAATCGGGAATTGTAGATGTTGCGTCCAATAATAAAAGTATTGCCTATACTTTATTTATAAAATATAAATATATTGTTATAGTCACAGTTGATAATTTGTAGTTTAATGCATGCCTTTAGGCCTAAACTGGTAAGGTTTAAAACATTAAGTCTCTGTGATTCTAATATATCACTGAAAAAATTTTCAATCTTATTTACTTGTGATGCTGACTTTTAATTTTAATTCAGTTGAAAATACGTACCTAATACATAATTTTTAAATGGTCTGGATCATACGATCATACGTTATGTAAAGCTTATGATAAAAAGCTAAAGAAAATGCGAATAACCCAGCTAAATGGTTTAAGTGCAAATTTATTTTCTGTAAACAAATACACATAGAATAAAACTTATTATACAAGAGGTTAATCTTTCATTGCTCCCGTCAGGGCTGGATTTAGAAGTCTGGACGTCTCGGGACAGCAAAGGAGTACAAGACTGAGGGGAATAAATACTGTTTGAAAAAAAATGCTAATCCGTCGAAATTTGGATATTTTTAAACTTCTATTGTGGAGGACTTTTTCTTGTGGTGGTCCCGGGGCTGAAGCCCTGAATGCCCCTCACCTAAATCCGGCCCTGTTACCCGTTGTTCACCGATATCAGATTAAATAAAATTCACGTTATGGTTCTTGGTGTCGCTGACGATAATATCAAGTTGTTTAGTGACGTGTATACCCGAAATCCACCCGAACTTGCCAGCTTCCGTGCCCAAGCCTCCAAAAGCTCTAACCAGCTGGCCGCTCTGTTTAAAAACCTGCACTCTGCAGTTACCGGAGTCACCTACAAGGATGAAACCCATAGGGTCAACGGTGAGGACTTCTGGCTGCCTGAACTGTCCTTTCCTCTGTCCTACGGAGCCGAACTCAGTTATTTTGTTCTTGTCTGCTTTATTGTAGATTTTTACTCGTCTGTTCCCGCTGTCCAAAATTATGACTCTGTCGTTGGTGATAGCGACGCTGGTTGGTGCGTTTAGTTCAGTGACGGTCACTTCGCGGGTCTCCCAGTTGTTGGCTGAGTAAGTTGTCTGAAGTTTGGTCACGACTCCGATTTGGTCCACGAATTTGCCATCCGGTTGCAAGATCTGTAACATGGTGAACATTAGGTACATTGTTACTTTTTGGTGGAATTTGAGTTTAATTTGAAAAGCGGACCTCGTCTAAAATTAAAAATCCTATAAATAAGTAAGATCGTCTCTGAGAATTTTAAGATTTTGGTAAAGAGGACATATCTGAGTTTGAAATTAAACTACTCATATGGCCTCTGGTAGGAATTGAGTTGTTAGGATCACGTCACTGGTGTAAGTCATACCTGTACACGGTCATTTCCAGTGTCGACCACGTAAATGTGGTGATTGGCGTTGTCGGTGGCGATGCCTTCCGGCGACCGGAACATGCCGGCGCGGCTGCCCTTCTGGCCGATGGAGCGCGAGTACTCTCCGTCCTTATTGAAAACGTGGATACAGTGCTTCCATTTGTCTGAAAATTGCGGAAAAAATTCGCTATTTGTACTTGAACTGGCCTATAAGGACCAATTTTTATCTTGTTGTCTGTTTTGACTTTTTATTTTGGATTTTTTTTTGTGATTTCCGCTCAGAATCACGAGCTTTTTAGATCTCACTAGGAGAAAAAAAGTGTCCCAAAATTTCCATATAATTTTCGATTCTTCCATTTAGTTACGGTCATATAAGTAAAGTCTATAGGTATAAGTCAACGGAAAAAAAACTTGGGACACTTAGGGGGTGTTTCACCACCTTATTGTCAAACTACTGGTTACGTAACCAATGAATAAACTAAGTACTAGACAAATCTGTTGGCTAGTGTTTTTTCAGTTTCACCACTCCGGTCCTGTGCAAACTAAGTACCACTTAACTAATCGTCGGTTTAACAAAAAGTCGGAATGGCAACGTCGCATTTCACGACCACGCGTTCCTGTTCGCACACTTTCGTTCAACAGAGTTGCTCATAATTAAAGCAAAAGAAATCGTAAACTATGTAATTTTAAAATACATCTATTGTTTTGCATAAACAAATGTGTAACATTATAATTAATCCAAAAACGGTATTTATTTACGATACTTTGTTAACAATAACAAAGAAAAATAAAATCACGTAAAACGAATCGAAAAGTGGCGCCAAACCATTTGACAGATAAACTTTTTTTTTAATGGCGATGTACAAGTTCAGGTAGAACAAACGATTGTGACACTGAAAAAAAGTCTGTAATTAAAAAATATTACAAAATTTTGGATTTATTTTTACATACTAAAAGCGGACCTATATTTTTTTATTCAAATCTTGATATTTCAATTCTCGTTTGTAATTTTAGCATGACTTCTTTCTTTAAAAAAATAAAAAATACTTTGATTTATTTTTCTGAAACCGGCTGAAGGGCTCTCCAACCATGACCACAAAAAAATAAAGTAACTAATTAAAAAGTTATGTGACGGTTAAAAATTCTAAATGCCACCTGATCTGATGGTCAAATTAAGAAATAGTTTGTCTGTCACTTAGCGCTAGCTAATCAAGACTGGTGAAACAGAAATTTTTATTCCATCTGACAAATAAGGTTATGATTAAGCTAATCCGAACTTTAAAAAAAGTGGTGAAACAGCCCCTTATTTTCTTAAAATAGGATCGAAAAAGATCTTGATTCTGACCAAAAATCACATAAAATTTTCCAATTAAAAAAAAGTCAAGACAGACAACTAAATAAAAAGTAGCCCATAAATCAGAACAGCAGTGCTCCATATTCCAGATTTCATGTTAAATGTTTTGATCAGGGTGTACCTATGTCGAACCATTTGAATTTTGTTCCCTCGTAAAACGTTCTCACAGTAAGTACAGTCAAGTGCAAAAATAAGTATCTATTCGAACCACTCAAAAATATGTTACTACGGCCTTATTGCGTCGGAATAAGAGTCTGTGGTACTTATTTTTGAAACTTTGAATAAGTTCATATTTTTACACTTGACTATACCTAAGTACCTATCAATAATTTTCCTTGTCAAGCAATGTAATTTATAGTTGACCAAGTAGGTAAGTGTTTTACCAGTTCTTATAAAAATAGCATTTGATTTTTTAAGCCGTACAACCGACACTGAACCTTAGGGTGGTGAAGAAATTTCTTGGTGGAAAATACTTTGATATTTTCGGCCAAAATGTTACACCACTGGTCAGTTGGTTTAATAATAACTCCATTTAAAAATGTGTTCGACTAACAGCTCTCTTTAATTATTATGGTTTAAGTTTGTATTAGTTATACTTGACTCTACTATCACTTCCCATACATTTTCTTCTGAAGAAGTACATAATTTTTCCTGTCTTATTCATTGTACCAAACAGCCTTCTCATTTTTTTTCTATTTTTTTCGAACGTTTTGTTGTTGTTAGCCTTTGATGGCTTTTAGGCGCAAGCCACACAGAAAAGACATGGGACGGGGGCGCGTTACAGTCGCGGCGCCCCTGAATCAACTTTCATACTAAATGTATATAAGCGTCGCGATCCAAAGCAGACAGAAGAGACGAGGCCGCGTTTCCGCCTCTCGCGACGCTTTCATACATTTAGTATGAAAACTGATTCAAGGGGCGCACCGACTGCTACGCGCCCCCATCCCACGTATCTTCGGTGTGCTTTGTGAAGCTTACCGGAAAGAGAGCGACCTGCTACTAAGCTGATACTAAGCTACGTTAGTTATGTAACTTACCAGTCACGTAGATCTCCCCCAAGCTTTTCATGAACGCGATGTGGACCGGGCACAGCATACCCTCGCAGGTCAGCCTCGCCAGGATCTTTGCTTGTGTGCGTTCCACTATCAGCACACTATGAGTGTCCATGCCGCACACATAGAGATGGTTGTTCCATGGACTGATGCCGACGCCGCAAGGCCGCGCTGTCTTACGCCATACGTAATGGGGGATGAAACTACGGGATCTGGAACATCAATTTCAAGGTAAGTCGTCGACGCTACCAATGGATGCCAGCAATACCCAAGCGATTGTGTATATTTGTAGTTGACATTGACTTTGAGGACTAAAATGGAATGCCACTTGTATCAGTTTTTTTATTACTTGCCGTAAAACCACATAACTATAGTCCTATAGCCTGCAACAATAGTCCAATTTTCCTCCTTATAATATTATAGCTTACTGCTATTATTTCTGGGTATATAATTGTGTTGTTGGGCCTAAAATAAGTTGCTTTAGTCTAGCCATGTAGCTATCATATTTTGGGGATAATGTAAGGATGAAAATTGGACTATTGTTGCAGGCTAGGACTATAGTTATGTGGTTTTACGGTACCTATGTTTCATAGTTAACGATGTTATAGGCATATACAATAGGTACACGGAGTGGAAGAAACGTTGGAAATACTTCTTCGGTGGTTAAAAGTACTTAACATACTCTTAACTTGCAGCTTGCACAAGGTCCGTCCAGATCGCTACCACCATCTTGCTCACTGACCCTGCAGCCAAGCGCTGCTAGGTTCCGTCGTCTAGAGTCGCAGCCGTTAAAACTGGTACTTCAGGTAGGTATTCTATCTTAGCGCTCTAGGCTAGCAACGCATTTACATATAATCCTTTGGCGTTGTGGGTGTCCACGGATGACGATGCTCACATACTATCAGGTGCTCGTTTGCCATTGTCATTAAGTGTAATTTTTATCAGCAATTAGTCCCCTTTTACTAAAGTCGGTCATTAAAATATCTCTAAGTTACTAATCGAATACAAAGCGCCTATTAAATTAATAACTAACATTTATTAGTACTCAGTACTCTGAGCGAACTTGAATCCAGGCATCTTTATTTATTCTATGGTAAACTTTAAACCCTGCAAAATATGATGCATTTTGGCTTGTATCGTAGCGTATATCTGTAGACCATTCCGCATAGATTCTCTCTCGTGAATTTCTTCAAAGTTTATATTATAGCAATTTAACGACTTATAAAATGTTTACTGTACTACGTACTAAGACACGAGTTAATGTTTCCAACAGGCTTCACTCACACCTATGGGACCTGACCTGCTATACCTAGTCGGTTCCCTAACATAAGTACAGTAGGTATCAAGAAAACTTCTATGCAGTTAGTATTTGGAACTAGACACTTGAGCATAACCCTGACTAAGTTCTCACTTAGCGAGTACTCTAATATCGTGACCTTTGAGTCCGGCCGGAGCGGGAGTTTCCCTTCTACCTATGTTCTTATTTATTGTTATGGTATAGTCATGATTAATTTGTATGGAAATATCCTTTTTTGTTACCCACCACGAACCGCATGGCGTGTATATGTGTTAACAAAAAAGGAAAACTGACATTTTGGGAGCCTGTGTTAGTTAAGCTCAGTTGCATTCACGCTACTTAGGTACTTACCTGTAAATTTCTATGCAATTCGAAGTCCAAAATTAAATGTAAGTACCTACAAACTTTTTCAGAAATGCTCACTTATGCTTGCAGTTACTTACCTGTAATGTAATGCCAGACTATCCTCGCTTTCTAAAGGATTGTTCTGCTTGGCAGCCTCAGGCAAGGGCTCGTCGGATTCAGCCTCCAACGGCGTTGCTGAGTCCAGCTCTATGCGGAAATTCTCCTTATCAAACACGAACCGATCGGAGTCCCATTTCGATACATCGGAGAGAAGCTGTACAGCGTTCTGGTGCAGGTTTATGTATATGCTGACCTGGACAAAGAGGTACAGTAAAATTACATGAAGTTTACCACTGACAGATGGTTTGCCTTCATTTCATATTCAACTTTAACGACCTACAAATAAAGCCAATTTTAGAATACTGTTACCCACGGTTGCAGATTTTGTAATAACTACTTTATTTGTATGGTGTTAAAGTCGGAAATGAAATGAAGGCAAGCAATTTGTCAGTGGTAAACTAAAAGTAAACGTATTGTATATAGAGGTGTTTTGTTAAACCAAGATATAACGCCTGTGGACGATTTAACACCGAGGGACAACCAGGAACAGTCTAGGTAAGCGTCTGCAATTTTATTTACTGAAAGTGATTTAATTGAAAAAATAAGTTCATCTCTGAACCACTTACTTAACACACTACTACTATACACTCATAAAAGAATATATGAAATAGTTCACTTATTAATATGAGCTTAATATTAATTTTAACTTGGTTTTATTTAAAAAATCCAGCAGGGCACCAGACTTCAGTAGGCTTTTCAAGAACATGTTTTTATAAATAAAGTTTTGTACGAATTGAATCGCACTAACGAATAATTAAACCCGGATTACGGATGATAGCTATAAATTTTGACACCACTTAACCCTGGGTTAACGGGAAATTTGGAATTATATAGTTATAACACTTATAACTCTACGCAGCGTAAGTCTGCCTGTTAGTAGTAATAAATACCTAATGATCATTAAGATGCCATGCACTAAGATAAAGCTCTATGGCGTGAGTAGCCTTCAGCTTATTTTTACACTAAGTACCTACCTACTCGTTTCGTGCCATTTTATTGGGGAGGCGACGCGTCTTTACGTCAACAAAATGCTTTCTTATAACTCATGATAAAAGAACGGACAGCCATTTTATTAGCTGAGTAGTAAGTACTTACCTAACATGCTCTTATCATTATCAACTAAAATCCATAAGCGTATGGGAAATCTTAGCTGAAAGTCAGTAAGAACCTCAACGAGATATTATTTTTGAAATAACACGGAGTTTTTGGGCCAAATTTTAGCCCACTTGCTATAAATATATTCTAGAGGCACGGAAAACCGTGTTACATTTTGCAGACATGATGTCTAGGTAACTGCTTGGTAACTACGATTACAACCATTTGGGGTCTAGGTACTTGTAGCTTTAAATTCAATACCCCGGGCTAAGAAAGCTAATAAGTAAATGCGTAGTTTAGTCTGCTACATCGGTAATAATTACGATATCACTCGGACATAATAATGTGTTATCGTTACCGCAGACCACGATTTAATCGAGTCAATTGCACTCCTGTCTAAGTACTTATTCATAATCGATTTTCAGATTAGGTTTCCGATGTAATGAGCAAGATAAAATTTCTTCGATGTAGAACGTCAATGAACTAACTCCGTGTGATGGTTTTAGTTATTAAACAGCATTATCGAACAAAGGCCTTATAGTTACGTCAGTAAATAACATACTTTGAGCTTATAATTATTCGTAGATAAAGGCTTCTCCAGTTCTATATCTAATGTAACTAACCTGGTAAGAACTACGATGCTAAAAGAAGAAGATCATCAGTCCACGTCAATCAAATTAACTGACAGCATGCTTCGAAAAAAATAAATTGAGGATAGGGCCCTTAGTCGATGCGGGGCCCTTAGTCGATGCGGGACCCTTAGCCGATGCGGGGTCCATACTCGATGCGGGGCCCTTAGCCGATGCGGGGCCCTTGGCCGATGCGGGGTCCATACTCGATGCGGGGCCCTTAGCCGATGCGGGGCCCTTAGCCGATGCGGGGTCCATACTCGATGCGGGGCCCTTAGTCGATGCGGGACCCTTAGCCGATGCGGGGCCCTTAGCCGATGCGGGGTCCATACTCGATGCGGGGCCCTTAGTCGATGCGGGACCCTTAGCCGATGCGGGGTCCATACTCGATGCGGGGCCCTTAGCCGATGCCTAGGCAGTTGCCTACTGTGCCTATTGGTGACTCCGGCCCTGGTTACTACGAGTATGTACAGATTCGACACTCTCATTTGACAGTCGCCTATATTCATCTGCCATCGGCTCACTGCCAACGGTGTTAGCATCAGTAAAGTGTCAATGGGCAAAGAGTGCGAGCAAAGTACTCGTGATTAAATTAAAATACCTACTTAGTTACGTCATTGTAATGTTACTATTTTATTATATTTTTTACGATTTTGTACGTGAAGAGACAGAGCAGTATTAAATGTGTCCGTCATGATGTGTTGACAGTTGTACTGCTCTGTTAGCCGCATTATTTGAGCCGCCGTAACATTTTTAGACATTAACAATTGTCCGCTGGCCACTATAACGTAAACCGGCGGTGGGTCAGACGCCAAAACAGGTTGTAAGTAATTACTCGCAAGCTCGGATCAACAAACCAACAAACCTTGTTTTTATCTTGAATTTGCTCCTTCAGTGACATAGATTTCTTTGCTACTTGCTGTGCTTCTTCCAATGAATTCTTGAGTGCTAAAGCCGACATGTCTCCTGATCTTTGAAGGTCCATTGCCTCCTTGAGTAAACTTTCTTTGCTTTCGATGATAGCGTTGATTTTTTCGTCGGCCGTTATGGTGATCTGCTCCGTTATGCGCTCGCAGCGATCCTGCATTAATGATTTAATAAGATATGAAGATTAAAATTTAAAATTATGCAGCTTGAGGCCAGGTTATTGAAATAAACCAATTTTGATTTAACTTTATACATTCACATCTTCTTTTTGATCGTGTATATGGTACTTACTAGTTGCTGTCAGCAGCGACTTCGTCTTTGATGAATAGGGGTATAAAAAATGGCCTACGACCTATTCTCATACCTACCAAATAATAATATAGACAAAAAAAAACATAAAAATAATTCAAGCCGTTTCAAAGGATTTCGATAATAAACACTGTGACACGAAATTTTTATAATATGTTATGCTCTTACTGTAAGTATCAGAAAATTAATGAAGTTAGTACAAGTTTTTTTTTTCAGTTTAAGTATTCTTAAATTTCTGATATGCATGAATTTGAAACATTAAATCGTCCCTAAAATAGCCTGCCTGTTAGTAATTTGGAAATAGTAGGCACTAAATCTGAATTCACAGCTATGAACAATCAGGGCTGATACAGACGGACTGCATGCCAACATTTCCAACTGGAACGTAAGTGCCAATTGCCAACTGCCAGTCGGCAAAACTGCACGCAAACTGCATGTTTGTTATGACTAAAATGTATGGGCAGTCAGTTGTTGCAAGGCTGTTGCAGTTACGTTGTAGTTGGAATGCAGTAAGTGTATCGTGCTTTGAACCGATAATCAAGAATGCTTCTTGAACTATCTTCTTCTATCTTTTTTAATACTTAAGGTTTAAGAGGTATCATCGGAAAACTATGTGGCTTTGTCCTTCTCTTTCGTAACTATCGATTATTGTAACTACACAGCGGGGAACGGGAAGATTAAAGCCTTATTACCTTGTAATATTCAACTTTGTGCTCCAGTCGCTCAGCAGCAGACTCCAGCTGTTTCAGTATGGATTCCACCTGCGTCCGCATGTCATCCAAATGTTGCGCCCAACAGACGCGGCAGAAGTTCTGCACATAAGATTGGTTTTTATAGATCTCCAACCGCTATGAACATCCAAAACCCGAATCGAAGCTACATTGGATAGCAGATATACCCGCAAGTACCTAAGATAGTTAGCTAAAGTTGATGCGACGTGTGATGAAAGCCACAGCCTACCTACCGAGAAATTCATGTGAAGTCTTGTGTTATTGAAGAGCATATGAGAATTGTTGTATAGGGATTGATTCCTGCAATCCCAAACTTTTTCTGTTTTAGAGTCTTCCCAAATCTATCGATGTAAATTCGGCTTTGGTCGATCAAAAAAGCTTTATGTCTACGCAATAAGAGTGAAAAAAAAGTAGACGTGGGTTGACCCTAAACATCAAACAAAGGTTTTCAACAACATAATTGAAGCCTACTGAGATGGTTGGACTCGTATCTCAGAAATCGTTCTCAGGCCGTGACTGTTAAGGGGTTTCAGTCTTCTTTTGTGCCCGTAACATCTGGTGTTCCTCAGGGGTCTCACTTGGGTCCGCTTTTGTTTAATATTTTTATAAATGATATTATTAATATTTTTTCTAATACCCGATTTCTAATGTATGCCGATGATACAAAGGTTTATAAGATTGTTAAAACGACTGATGACTGTGTAATGTTTCAGAAAGACTTAAACTCACTATGGGATTATTGCTTGGATAACCAGTTACAGCTTAATATTGGTAAATGTCAGGTGATATCATTTAGTAGAAAAAAATCTATTATGATCTATCCATACAACTTTAACGATGTAAAAATTGAGCGCGTATCTGAGTCGAGGGACCTTGGAGTCCTGCTTGATAGTAAACTTTTGTATCGTAGCCATATAAATAATATAGTAAACAAAGCGCTTAGGATGCTTGGGTTTGTACTTCGAGTTGGTAAACTATTTAAGGAGGCTTCAACACTAGTAGTCTTGTACAACTCTTTTGTGCGCTCTCATTTGGAGTGTGCTTCAACAGTTTGGAACCCTATGTATTCCATTTATATCGAAAGCGTCCAGAGAATTCAAAACAAATTTATAAAACATCTTTGTTATCGTTTTGGTGTTAACTGCAATTCGATCAAGAGAATATCCAATCAATCTCTTCAGAATAGACGCCTGATTAGAGACCAATTGTTTCTTTTTAAGATTTTAAATAATCTAATTGACAGCCCTGTATTGCTCAGTAAGATTCACTTTCGATGCCCTAATCGTGAATTCCGCCGCAAAAATCTATTCCATGTACCGCTTTTTAAGACTCACTATGCTAAGAACTCATTTATCTCTCGCACCTGTGATTCCTATAATCGTTGTTTTAGCAATATTGAAATGTTTAACGTTTCCTTTAACACATTTAGAAACAATTTATATAAACTGCCTTAGGTTGTGGTGAGAAATTGGCTTGCAGTTGTTGCACATGTGCTGGAATATATTATGCATTAATGTAAATTTAATATTGTAAATTTATTGTAAATGTAATAATACATAGGTACATATTTCTAGTGATCTTATGCGTCCGTCATATTCAGCTGGGAGGCTTAATTTCTTTCAAATTTGTTACTTGTAATGTGAACACTATTTTGTCAATGAGTCAACTCACCTTATTATTTGTCATGAGCTATGTATGACTGTTTGTGTTCCTATAAATAAATAAATAAATAAATAAATAAATAAATAAATAATAACAAGCCCTGAAACGCTTTTGGCTAGCTAGTCTCTTTATTTACCAGGCTATCATAAACATGCGGTACATACCAACTTGCAGTGTTGACACGCAGTGACGTCAGCACTATCACACATAGTCTGGCACTGTGTGCATCTCACGCCCGCTGCGAACAAGTCCACACTCTGGCCAGGCGACGTCGCAGGCGTTGTCGGTGGAGTAGAGGTCTTTGGCTTGTCGTTACTGATACCCACGAGTTGGAGGAGTGAGTCTATGTATAGGTTCGAAGGCAAGTTTTTGAGGAAGTTTGGACCTGTCACTTGGACTTTGGTTCCGCATATCGGGCATTCCAGGATGGGTAAGTCTGAAAATAACCGTCAAACATACTGGGTATTGTCTCTATGTAATAATATTAATTGTAAACCTTAGCATAGTCACTTCATTACGAAGGATCACAGAATATTATGAAGCAGGAGGCATGCATACATGTGCCTTCACTGCGTTGTTAATTATGATTAAGTGTAAACTATAAAGTTGGTGACCACAATTATTTTTGTTTTATGTTTATTATAATTTATTAACTCAACAGATAAAATACGTAGGTGTACCTACCTATTTCATTTTATTCAAAATTCGCCAAAGTGCAACACAACGGATACTTCCACCAACAATCAACAAAATTAAATGGTAAATAAATTAAATACTTTGAAAAACTTGAAATAGGTGCACGTAATTTTTTATGGAATTGCGTTTTTAAGTACGTCTACCTACTGAGATAACTTGTCTTTTCAAATAATTAATGTTTTATTGGGTTAGTCGTATTGTCTATCTGGCCATCTTGCACTCATGGCAGTTTCAATACTTAGACCAAATAAAAGGTAAACACAGAATTCGGCGAACACCAAAGTGAGACCTACGCCTCTCCTCATCCAACTAAGTAGGTAGGTTTGTTTTGCAAAGATTGGTGGCTAATATGGCCAGGTAACGGCGAGGCGTATTTTTACCGGTCTCACCTTACCGGCCGCAGAACTTCCTTTTCTTTTTTATTTGATCTAAGACAATTGATCCCCAAAGTGGTCCAGGTGGATCCCCAGGGGTCTACGGTAGACTCGACGGGGGTCAACGTGTTGGCGTGACAAAAAATGGGGTTTCACAAGGTTTTCACTATTTGTAAGCGGGGGTCCACGAAAATTTATCTGGTTTCGATAGTAAAGAAGTAAAATATATACTATTTTTCTTATTATTTTTAATAAGTAGGTACTCCGAATGGGGAGTTTTCTTAACAAAATAAGTGAGAATTGATTGGTTCCTTGTGCTGAGAATAGAAGTCAAAAAAGTAAAGTTGGTTTCTTGATTGGCTAACTTTACTTTTTTGACATCCACTCTCATCAATTAATTAATTAACCAATCAAGTATCACTTTTTTTTCGAAAACTATAATTCGTGGTTTGAACTCAGCAGCCGCAACGCAAATTTCTATAGTTAGATCTAATCTTCACATTTTTTGTCGAGTTTTGGGATCCACCGAAACCAGTTAAATTTTGAAAGTGATCTATGAGAAAAAAGTTTGGGAACCTCTGATCTGAGACCTAATATGATAAACATCAATACCTGCAGTGTAAACAGCCAGGCATGCCATGCAGAAAGTGTGCTGGCACGGCAGCATCTTCGGGTTGTGAAGAACCTCTAAACACAACGCGCATTGTACCAGCTCCTTGATACCACCCGCTGATAACCTGCCCCAAAGTTTGAGAAAGTTAGGTTAGTTACATAAGGTAACCCTTTTATTGCTACGAATTAAGATCGAAAGTGTCGGCTATTGGGGCACCGTCGGGCACTGGGATATTTATTTGTATTTACCTACATTCTTTCCAGCCTATATCTATACATCCGTCCCACTTTAGGGCCCAGTGCCAGTCTCTTCACGATGTTATCCTTCATCTTAAATTTCATGGTAAGCTCCAAATATAATGTAAGTAAATGTTAAGATATGCATCGTTAAATAACTTAAGTATAATTTTTAGTGGCGTTTTTATTCTGTCTGCTGGTGTAACTAAGTAAAAAAATTGCGATTTTTAGGGTTCCGTACCTGGTCTACCTCAAAATTAAAAAAAACGGAACGCTTACAGGGTCACTTCGCTGTCCGTCTGTCTGTCTGTCAAGACCTTAAATCTCGGAAACGCGTGAAAGTATAGAGTTCAAATTAAAACCATATAGGTCTACAATCCCTTGAAGCTGTGAAAAAAACAATTTTCTAAGTTAACGTGAAAAAAGATACGGCCACAGTATAATGTCTTTGGATACGGCCGTTTATGCCGCAAAAACTTATATTTCAACACTCAATGGAATCAAAATTTGTAGAGTATTTCCGTTGACTTAAAACTATGAAATCTGGCAAGTAATAGGTACCGTCTTATATTAAAAGTAGGTACTTATAGGGAAAAAAAATGTAAATTATACATTTGTAATTTTAGTATCCTATTATCTCGCCTCATTCGTTTTTCGTTAAATTCTTATTTCGTCTCATTCTGTACGCTTAGTATAAGTTTTACTTCACCAAAATACTTCTCGATCGCGTTTACGTAAAAAAATCAATTACTAGGGAAACATGGACAGCGTCTCCGCGCGCGCGCTTCCATGTTTCCATAGAATTGAAATTTTTACGTAAACGCGATCGAGAACTATTGAAGTGAAGGAAAACTTATACTAAGCGTACTGTATTCGTCTTCGTCTTGTTCGCTATCCGTCACTATCTTTTTGGTCCAATTCGGCAACTTGACTATCTCTTAATACGTCTTATTCGTTTTTCGTAACGGTCTTACCTTGGACTCATTCGTCGTTATTCCCTTTCGTTTTTTGTCTTATTTACTTATTCGCCAAAATTATTTCGATACTTTCGATGCTAGTAATGAATGTTCGTAAGTAAATGAGACAAAAAACGAAAGGGAAGAACGACGAATGAGTCCAAGGAAGACTGTGACGAAAAACGAATAAGTACAATAGTTAAGGGCTTAATCAAAACAAAATCACGATCGCTTCCTTTGTGTTACGAAAGTTAGTCATACAAAATATATGGGTAACTTTCGTCACACAAAGGAATCAATTAAGTTTTGTTTTTTGAAAACGACTCATTAAGAGAGAGACAAGTTACAGAATTTGACCAAATAAGATAATGACGGATAACGAACAAGACGAAGTGACGAATACAGAATGAGACGAAAGAAGAATTAAACGAAAAACGAATGAGGCGAGATAAAGGATACCGTAATTTTATAAGGGGGTCCCGAAATACCAATATAAAATGATCCCACACTGTATTCTTTTTACTTAAAAGCTAACACTTGATTTTAATAGATAGGTACGGCTGTTTACGGCGTGTATTTTGACATATCTACAAATTTGTACGGAACTCGGCGCGCGAGTTCGAGTCGCACTTGGCCGGTTTTAATATCTGTACCTAATATCCAGGAGTATTTTAGTATTCTATACATAAACAAAACTTCGTCCGCGGATACCGCGCTGCGCTCGATTGACAATCATCACTTGATCCGTTCGGTCGTAAACATTTTACGTAGTCATCTAATAATTGCCACGAAGAAAAAACGATTTCTGGAAAATATGAGCCACACTCGTTTATAGCACTGATACCCGAAGTGGTTTATATCGACCCCCAGGGGTCGACGGAGACTTGTGAGGAGTCGCAAAAAAAAACACATTTGAAATCGATTACTTTGCGATAAATTGATATTAAGTAAGCAGGTCTGCCTAAAATTAAAAATTTAGAGTAATAAGTAGTAATAACAAAGCAGCTCACCTTCGATTTTTTGTCTCATGACTTTGTGAATACTTGCTAGACTGTGATTTAAAGAACTGCGGTTCCTGCCCGTTGGGCGTGGTGGGAGTCAGGGGGCTCACATTACTATCCTTGTGCCCCTTGAAACTCTTCAAGGAGAAAAACGATGGCTTCTTCTTTAATTTCTCCGCCATTGCAACTTAACACTTCAAATTACAATCACAAACTGATTGAATTGATACGATAGAGCTTATCGTGTTATCATTAAGTAAATTGCTGTCGCAATTAATACATTTGTGATATACGATTTATTAACTTTTATCGGCGAGTTCTCTCGTGTGAACCGTTAGGTCTGGAAATTGAATTTCAACTCCGAAATTTCACTAAGAGTGAGTTCCACCTAGGGTTGTCATAAGTCATGATATGACATGTAGGTGGATGGAGACCCAAAAGTTGGACCACGTTAAATCGTAGTCAGCCATACAAAACGACTGATTGGAAGAATTTTTGTTCTGTTACGAAATTAACATTTAATAAACTAATAAAAACTTTCATACAAATTTCAAGTAAGTACCATATAAAATGTATTAATTTCCAGATAAGCCCAGCTGTTCTAGCGTGAAAGATTAGCAAACATATCTACATATTAGTAGGAAGTAGAATTATAAAAATAAAATAAAAACATTAGAACGATTTAAAAAATGCGCGATACATTTTACGAGCGAATTCAGTTCTATTCCTTGGGTATTACCCTTAAAAGTTCTTGATACTGCAGTGTTTTATCGATCGATAAGATTACTGGTAATTATTAGATAAGGATAGATTAGTAGGTAAATAAAAGACGATTTAGTGGTATCGTTTACTTGGATGGGTACGGATGTTACTTGAACGCGCAATTCTTATTACCAGATTAGATGTGGTGAGTGGTGTGAGGAATTCCTTATACTTGATCTTACCTAATGTAGCAAATCCTATCGCCATCTAGTCATCAAATGGAGAACTAACTAGGTACTCATCGTGTATCGCGCTATAAAAGTTTCTCAACTCGGCTACATAAATACAATTTCCAACTTTTTATAACCAAGCAAGGGGGTCGTCTGATGGAAAATTCATTTAAATGAAATAAACACTAAATTAACTCAACAAAAGGACAACACATCAGTGAAAACCGCATTCCTCTAGCGTTCCTGATATTAGCGTGCATAAACGGACCGACAAACAGACAAAGAGATAAACAGACAATAATTCTAAAAATATTTTTTTTGGGTTCTATTGCGTTAATATATACCTAGTCCTAGTAACAGTTTTTCTCAAATATTTTCAATGTACAGAAACCGACTTGTTACAGATTTATTACATGTAATGTACATAGATATAGAAGATAGATAGATTAAAGATATGGTGAAACTAGCATCATCTTTTATTCAATACGAATCAACTTTAATGCGATAACAAATATATTTTATGAAGTAGCAAGTATTACACAATAAAGGATTTGCCACACTGAATGCGTTCTGCGGTCGCGGTCAGGTCAAATTGAACGCAGCCCGCATTATGTATGAACAACATTGTCAGTCTCTATATATTTTGTATAGATATGCACGCGCAATATATAGACCGACAATTTTGTTCATTACCTATATGTATGTATAATGCGGGCTGCGTTCAAATTTGACATGACCGCGACCGCTGAACAAAGTGAGGCAAATCCTTTATACGCACGTTAGGGCCTGTCCGCACAGCGATATTTCACCGCGCGGTTTAATATTCGCAATTCTGTAACACATTGAATCTTATGGACGTAGACGCGCGGCTACGTCCATAAGATTGAATATGTTACAGAATTGCGAATAAAAAACCGCGCGGTGAAATATTGCTGTGCGGACGGGGCTTTAACAAAATTGTCACATGACACCTGACGTTTATATCCTTGAAAGTACCCTTCTAAGCTGTTAATAATTTTCCTGTGCTATCCGACAGATGATTTCTCATGATCCGCAGTTATTATTGTAGTGCGCGGCACGATTACGGCAGATTGTCATCACTATATTATCAGCAAAGTCATAAAATCAAAATAAATGGCAGGTCGATTACTCCATACGAATTGTGGTCGCGAAAGATGCGAGAAAGTAATCGAAACATGTAGACATCGAGGCTGCAATATTTTAGGGAGGCGGTTAACGGTACAAACAGGTGAAACTTTGTTTACGATGCTTTTGTTTTTATTATTAGGGCATTTACAATTTAAAATGTACCTACTTTTTTCAAAATTATGTACTTTTAGGGTTTTTCTCAGAATCAAGAGCGCTATTGATATTGATGATTGAAAGAAGTGACCCTGTTTTCACCCGACTGTCGTAGGAGCGTTATGTTTTTCCATACATTTTTTTGTGTCAGGTTTGTAATGAGCCATATAAACTATGTAAGTAAAAAAGTAACAAAATTTATTAAAAAAATAAGGTCACTTTTTTTTAGTAGGTACTCGTGATTTCGAAGAAAATAACCCCAAAATTTCCTCATTTATTCAACAAAAAAAGTAAATGGTATACTTTAAATTTAAAATGCCCATTAACTGAATTTAGATGGTGTGTTGTGATTATGTCACCTAAAGATGAACGTGGAGCTCGTAGAAAGTAGAGCGTGCTTTTGATGTTATTGACTATTGTTTCCCGTATTGCCCCCGAAGGGGGAGATGAGTGAGTAAAGTGGGTAGGATTCACAAGCATCATACCTACCATCTAGGGATCACTTGTGGGATACAAATAAGTAGATCCCTACAATTTACATTGGTTTTAAAAACTTATTAAGACAAATCTGTTCCGCTAAATATGCCAGTGCGTATAAATTGGATAAGGAACTTATGTTAATTTTTATTGACAATACACAAATAAACATTTCATATACAAGAACAATTAACCTAAAACTAAAAACCTGGAGAAATATAATAATAATAAATAATGAAAATAAATAATAAATCAATATCATGGGACAATTCACACAAAATGACCTAGTCACAACCTAGCAAAGCTTGTACTATGGGTACTAGACAACGGATAAATTTACTTATATAGATAAATACACACTTAAATACATATTAAACAAACGTGCCTGCGAGCACAAACATTCGCATTTTTCACAGAAATATCTGCCCTGACCGGGAATCGAACCCGCGACCTCAACCTTCGTAGTCTGGTTCTCTAACAACTAGGCTATCCGGTCGTCTAATAACTAAAGTATAATAACTACGGGAGTCCTTTTAGGCAAGGTTCCGACAATGATGGCAGCGTTCCCCCTTGAATAGCTAAACTAATTCTTTGTCCGAGGTAGCTGCCAGCTCTTCGGTGTCCTGCAATGTCGACTAACCTTTTTGCTATTTCCTTAAAGAGCCTTATAGCGCTAGGACCCCACGGACCAAGGGTCTCGACACCAAATGGGACAAAAATGTTAATTGCTTCTTTATTTGGAACGAAGATTAGTAAACAAGTGCAAGTAAGTTGATTTCAACAAGTGAGATTGATTTTAAAGACAAATCTGTTCCGCTGTATAATATAAGTGCCGTGTGTATAATAATAATAGTCCTCCACATCGATTTCGATGACGGCGACCCGGACTATACCTATGAAATTTACAATATTATATTTACAAGACTTAAAAATAAAACAAAACAAAACTTATGTACAAAATAAAACTTATGTTCTATTATGAGCCCTAATATGGCTCGGTAGACCGAACTTAGTCTTAAAAACCCTGTTGCAAGGGATGCAACAGAGATGACCACGCGAGTGTATAATACTAGGGGCGTTCAATAAAAAGTGAGAATGAGTATGTTATAAACAACTTTTACTAAATGTCATTTTATTTTTCGACATAGTCACCTTTTAGCATAATACACTTAGTATATCTTTTTTCTAAACCTAAAATTCCATTTTTAAAAAAGGTCTCATCTTGAGTACTTAAAAAATCTTGTACTGCAGCAACTACCGCGTCGTCGTCTTCAAATTTCTGGCCTCTCAGGTATTGTTTCAATCTCGGAAATAGGTAGAAATCACTGGGAGCGAGATCTGGTGAATACGGAGGATGCTTACATCACGCATGCATGCAGCCATTGCAACGGCGGACTTGTGTGCCGGGGCATTGTCCTGGTGGAACAGCACAACTTTCGAGAGTTTACCTCGCCGTTTTTCGCGGATCTCATTGCGCAATGTTGCTATTTGTTTGGCGTATAATGTGCCCGTAATAGTGGCTCCATGCTCGACATACTCAATCATTAATACCCCTTTACCATCCCAAAAAACAGAGCCCATGACCTTACCGGCAGATGGGTTCACCTTGAATTTCTTCGGAGTTGGAGATGATGGCCTTTTCCATGTCATAGACTGCAGTTTCGTTTCTGGGTCGTAATGATGGAGCCATGTTTCGTCCATTGTTATAAATCGCGCCAAAAAAAGTTCCCGGTCTTGCTGCATCAGGTTCAAAGCTTCTTGAAAAATCTCTAGTCTAGTTTGTTTTTGCGTGTCAGTAAGCATTCTTGGTACCCAACGCGCAGATACCTTTTTCATACCCAAGCGTTCATGTAAAATATTATGCACGCTCCCCGTTGAAATCTTTACATTTTCAGCAATAAAACGAACCGTGACACGACGATCCGCCAAAACTGAGTTTTCGACTTTTTTCACAATTTCTTCAGTTACTGCTGTAGTAGGGCGTCCGGAGCGGGGGTCGTCCATTGTCGATGTTCTTCCACGTCTAAATTCGGCGCACCAACGTGGGACTGTCGAATACGGAGGAGCATTAGACCCTAAAGTGTCCCGCAAATCCAAATTGACTTGGTCCGTAGAAAAAATTTTCAAACACAAGTATTTGATAACGGCGCGCAGTTCAATTTTCTCCATTTTCGCTAACGTACTCAATAGCATTGCAAAGAAATTACCGTATATTTTTTTAAACAAAAGACAGTTAGTTTTTTTTTCATAGCAATCAGCTAGATAGATTAGCTTTACCGGCCAGTATTTAATTTTGTAATATTAAAAGAGTTTGCATCTCATTCTCACTTTATATTGAACGCCCCTCGTATAAGTTCGGTATATCAATTGCTTCTTTATTTCGAACGAGGATGCCTGCAAGGCTTACCTGTGAGTCAGGGGTCAGGCGTCTGCCGTTATACACTATCTAAGGAGGATGAGAATGCGGACTGCATTTGGCTTCAGTTTATATACTAAGTTGTGTCTGGAAAAACAAACTCCACAAAATCATTTGATGAATCGCGTATAGCAATACATGATTGATTCGTAGACATTTTTGAAGTGTAATCTGCAGTGGGATGAGATAAATAAATATTGCCTTGTCTATGACGTTAACTGTACGTAAGTATACTTTAGAATTGAATTGCTTTGTGTATCTGTTAGAGTTGATAGCCGTGGTATTTACTGCGCTGATCGCTATTGAATGAAAAACGTCTATATAATTTAGAATAAAGATTTACCATGATATTTACTTAAAGTAGCGACTTACATATAGGAAGATGTCCCAAATACTCCATATAACAACACAGTAAAGCAGCATAATTGAATACACAGTGTATTAAAATTAATCCGGAATATTTTGCAAAATTCAACGGTAAAGGATATCCATCGGAATTTTTTGTTCAAAATTTAGTCACGTCTTTGACGTTGCGTTGTACAATTTGAACATTGATCAATGTATGTAGAGATTTGTCAACCACATTTAAAGAAGTTCAGTCAAACTAACTTAACTACATGCTGAAATATCCCGGAGTAATTTTAGAGTTAGTTCCATTGAATTTGTTTGGTAATGATAAAAAAAGACAGCATTTTTGCATGTATATGTGTACAGGACTGATCAAATGAAATGAATTTATACGGACACGTCACTACTAGCTACATGCAAGAAGGGCCTGCCTTAAGTTTTTACATCTACCTAGTCTTGTTTTCTATCTCAAGCTTTTCTTTTACTCTAATCTTCAAATCGACTCAAAACAAAACACGATCCTGATTATCAGAGCTGATGTAATATTGAACATGCCAATTTTATCGCAAAGTGAAATAAAGAACTCTCTAAATCCGCTTAGTATCCGAGTCACATATTGCAATGTTTGCTTCAAGATCTTGTCGCATGCGAAATTTTCCGCAAAATTGAACAGAGTGCCCTTCTGTCTGACCTTTCGCACATGCTGTGAATGGTAATTGTTTTGAGAGGTCAACAAGTCATCTACAATCCCCCTGGCATTTCGGGTTTCGTTCGGCTGTCTGCAAGGAGTGACTATTTTCTTATTTTCTCGAGATTTATAACACAGCAAAGTCGGAAATCACCCCAGGAATTTTACATTTCTCTGTCTATTCCTCTCTCTCTTGGATTTTTTTTCTTTGTAATACACTCTTACAGCAAATTTATTGTTACGTCACCTAAAAAATTAGTGAAACTACCCTGAGCACTAATACGGACATTGGCTTTGCGCTGCATTCATATTTTACTAACCCAAGTCCGAAGTAATCTTTAGGATTATTTCCAAATTGAAGCTTTATAAAATATCTTGTTTTATGTCTTAATACGAGACGTGACTGTTTCGTAAGATCACGCTAGCTTGGGGTCGTTAGTGTAAGAACATTTTTCCTCCAAAAGATTATCTGTATTTTTCTAGCTTGCATGAGATTTTATTATCTCTATAAAAATACAGTTCGCAAAAATGCTGCTAATACGTATTTAATCTAAGTAACTTATTCAACATCTTTGACTGCAGTAAAGAGTTCACCGAAAGTTTTAAAACCACATCCTCACTAAAGTGTTTCCTAACAATAAATCGTCACTAACTAAGTTTTTACAAGAAAGTCATGGTCAGTCAACGTTTTGCATATCAAGTAGAGGCTTAATCACCTGCAGTCGCTGCTAAACAATGCCTACTTCAACTTGACGCCGAACAATTTCAACGGGAACCACTGCAATTGTTGTAAGTCTTTTCAATCGTTTCCTTGAAAATATGTGTCACTGGACCAAGTTCCGCCATTGCCTCCACCCGGACAGTTTTCACACAAGTATTTAGGCCAAATTAATTAACACCACAATGATACGTAAGATGTATTATTTATGGAGGGGTGTTTATTCCGCATGCAGAGTTTCTACTTTAAGGAACACGTTCTGAGTTTGTAAATAGCCTATTGTAAGTCAAGACACCATTGATCATTTCTTGACACATTGGAAACTGCTACATCTCTCTCTTTAGGTATAAAAATTAGCATTAACAATAGGGTTATTTGACATACCTACTTATTGATCTAGTTGCATTATTATCCCATAATTGGTTGACAATTTAACATGTATAGGCATGTAGTCACGAGTAGAGTATAGTTTTACAAATTTTATCATCCTAATGATTCTTCTTTCTTACTTTAAAAAGCAAATGTAAATGTTATTACAAACATCAGATTACGAACCTTCTACGCTCGTTTATCATGAATTACTAAATTAAATCCAACTAATATTATACACGTGATAGTTTGTATCGATGGATAGATAAGTGAATGTTTGGTATGGTACTATTTCACGCTAAAACGGTCGGACTGATTCCGTTGAAATTTGGCACACAGCTAGTTTATAACCTGGATTAACATATAGGATACTTTTATTCCGGAAAAAAGCATAGTTTTCTTTGGAGACGAAGTCGCTGGCATCAGCTAGTTGTTAAATATATACAGCTGAGGAAGGAAAAACTATCCTTAGCTCAAAGTAATATGTCTAGTAGATTTTGCTACTAATTATGATTTTGCCAGGAGTCTTCCCTTCGGTTTATACTGATCTAAGGATTTTTTTTTCAGTCGAAAGACGTCCACATAGACATAGGCCTCCCAATTCGTCCCAAGAACGTTAATTGTAATTTCTGCGCCCCCCGCAACTATCGGACTCCTCCGACTCCTCGTTTTTTTTAGATTACACGATTTTTATAACGGATTAGGATGCGGCGTTGACTTTCGTGATTGCTGTTACCGCTTGTTATTATTGGGCACATTACAACACCCTTCCTCACGATTGTTACGGCCCAGTTCGGCCGCACAATCCGTACTGATTGCCTCTGACGTATGCTCTACGTCTTATTTAGACTTTTCGCTTTCGTTTTTTACGTGAACTGTATCTATAATTTGTTTCGATTCAGCTGTGTGCCTGCGGTTTAGTGCCAAGGTGACACTTCCGGGTGGCATTACATTTAAACAATAATATTAATAATCTTCTAATATATAAAAATCTCGTGTCACGGTGTTTGTTATCGAACTCCTCCGAAACGGGTCTGAGAAGAGATCGAAGGCTATTTTTTATACCCATATTCTTCGCAGTCGGAGTCACGGGTAACGGCTAGTAATATTATATCCTTCATAGCTATACAGGTTGTCCCAAAACTCAAGAATAACCTGGTACCGGGCCAGAAGCCCCGTTATAACAATTCTAGAAAAAATAAAAAATAAATCATCTCACTTAGTTATCTCACCTTGTACCTATATAATAACGCTCCGTTTTCAGAGGAAATTGATCAAAACCCTTAACATTCGGCGCTGACCCTTTGAACAGCCGACAGGTGCATTTAATCAAAAATGCGTTCATCGAGGCGCAAGTATGCTACCTATTAAAGTGGTGTAGCAGGAAAAGGAACACCGCTAACCCAGTGGCCAACTGGCAAGGCGACATCGAACCATTACGCCGGTCGAGAGTCCATTCAGTACCGGCACTGCCGCGCCGTCGCCCGCGACTCTGCAGGCATGGCCACCATGCGCGAACTGCCAACATCCGACCTTATACCAACCGCACCATAAACACGATGACCCCCCTATCACCCTGGGGTGCTTCGACACTCTATTGTCTTTCAAAACGAAACGCGAAGGACGCACCGTGCATCACAATAAGCGTAGAGAGTTTCGGCGGCGAATGAATACAAAGTCGTTGTCGATAACGCGTCGGTGGAACAAATTACAGACGTAAGGACCAGGGGCAGGAGTTGACGTACTGGGAGTGATTTTGGCGGTAGAACGTGTCGGGAAAACTTGTGTTTGTAACCGTGACAGTTAGCTCCTGCAACCCGTAAAACATTTGACAATTGTGCTCAGTGATAAAGTTAAAGATTATAGGTAACCGAGATTAAATGTATTAGCAAACCAGTTGTGATAATCAGGTGAGTTTTTTGCAGTGGTAATTAATATTGCTTTGAAAAACAAACGTGCACTATAAATTTCGCGCTTGTTTTTATTGACGGATTAATTATGAAGGATTAATGGAACTGGACCGTTATCACATACTTAGTTCAATTTGTTAGTTCGTGTCTTTAAAAATGTAGGAAGACTTTTATTTTTATTAATACTTCTTGCAGATTTGGATGAGGTATTTACTAACGGGAAAGCTTTAAAAAACAGTTCTAAAAATCAAGATTTTAGTTAAAAATAATATCTTCACGTCATGTTATGTTGTATGACATCGCGCCTTAATAAATCGAGTAAGGTACCACATTATCGGTACTTTAATTTAGTTTAAAATGTTCAGATGCTAATCTGGATCATTATTCAGCGTGTTTTCGAAATCTTATCGTCATTATCCAGTAGCAGAAGATGGTCAGAACTGACTTTAAGGCTGAACATATAGATGTTGATATAGTTTGAACAAAACTGTTGCAACTTGTTCTTTTACTATGGCAAGGTCATGACGCTTGATCTGAGCGGTCAAAACGCTTGAAACTCGTATATTTAGATTAGTAACCAAATGTTCATTCCTTTTTTCTTTGACATTAAGAGTATAAAATTAGACGACAATTAAACTATTTCATTCAAATTTAACAACTTTTCGCAATTTAGTAGTTAAAGCGCAGATGTCCCAAGCGTAAATGAAGCTGTTTTAGATAAGTGTGTGAAACTACTGTATCAATTATTTTAAAAACTCTTTCAATGATAGGTATACTTGATAGAGTTATTTCGCGAATAGTGCTACTTTGGGCGTAATTTTTATCTTAAAGATATTAAAAGTATCATTTGGTTTTAGTATATTTATCAATGTTATCATAACTTTAAGCATGGCGCCTATATGTGACCTAGACCGTTCATTGCAAACATGAGTGTTACGCGTGAAATTTTCCGCAAGTGAACCCTTAAGGGCGGTTGCACACCTTCATAAATTACGCCACAACATTTTTCATATCCTTTTTTAAGTTTAGGTACTTATTGTTAGTGTCTCTACCTATACATATACATATATGTTTGTCCCACTACTGAGCATAGGGATCCTCTCAAAATAAAAGGACTCGTGCTATAAATCTCGAGCGGGTCTAGTACGCATCGGGAACTTCACACACACCGCCGAACTGCTTCGCAAATCTGTGCTTCACGATAGTCACGATATTTCTTAACCGAAAAGCCCATCGTAAACTGCGAATATAATTTCGCCCAAAAATTCAGCAAAGCTGTTTAGAGTTAATAACTTGCTATATTAGCTTAAAATATTAGCCTCGAGAATCCCCGGGATTTTCTCTGCCTCAGTTTTTTACGCCAGTGATTAGCTAAGCCGTGGTGGCCCAGTGGTTCAGCCTATCGCCTCTCAAGCAGAGGGTCGTGGGTTCAAACATGTACTCGCAAGGAGATGCGGAGGAGTTTTCGGAATTTATGTGCGAAATTAGATTTTAAATTCACCATGAGGTTTACGGTGAAGGAGAAAATTTTGAGGAAACTTGCAAAGAAATTCAATGGTGCGTGTAAAGTTCCCAATCCGCATTGAAACCGTGTAGGAACTACAGCCCAAGCCCTCTCATTCTGAGAGGAGGCTCGTGCCCTGCAGTGA
This sequence comes from Archips crataeganus, assembly GCA_947859365.1. Taxonomy (NCBI): domain Eukaryota; kingdom Metazoa; phylum Arthropoda; class Insecta; order Lepidoptera; family Tortricidae; genus Archips; species Archips crataeganus. Next base: position 11,057,692 of record OX402062.1, read on the forward strand.
GACACAGTATACAGGCGGAGATGTGTAATTAGCTAGGGCGTAATTTAAGCAGTCGAAAGATACGTAAATTCAGTCATGTAATTTTTCGCCAGTGTGTCGCTGCCCTTACCGCGATAAAATGTACCTACTTGGAAGGATTCAAATGAACTCGTCGAGCCTGTTCCAAGTGTCACGATAAACTTCTGTTCTGTATATTCGTCCTCCTTTTGAGCCTATTTATTTACTTGCACATTTTATATTGCGCATCATTATTTACGCTTATGCTTTCTAAGTGTGTTATTAGGTTAACGTTTTTGCAAAAAAATCGTGTGGGAGGATATGCATATTTTAAGGCAGGCGGTTGACAAATTGTTTTCAAGTTCACTTGACCTGCAGTTTAAACCGCAGGTTTAAGATTTCAAGTTTTCGACTCGTTTGATCAAACACAGCTAATATTTATTATTATGTAATAGTAGTATGTTGTCAATGGTCTTCTACAAAAGGAGGGAGTTCTATGTTCCTCTGTGTGTATTTTTAAGCGGCTTCCAAAAAAGGAGGAGGTTATCAAAACGGTTGAATTTTATGTTTGTTACTTCAGAACTTCGTCATTTATATGTAGGTAAACCGATTTGTTTTTTTTTACTTGGACGGGGAATAGCTTCAATTAGGTCCCATTGTCACCAAAGTCAGGGTCTGATGGGAGGATCCTGTAGAAATCTAGGGAACTCTTCAAATATTGTATGGGGACTTAAAGTGGTTTGGGTGTGTTTTGTAGTAACTCATACTATCGCCCCAAGCGCCAGATAAATAAATAAATAAATAAATAAATATCACGGGACAATTCACACCAATTGACCTAGTCCCAAAGTAAGCTAGGTAAAGCTTGTGTTATGGGTACAAGGCAACGGATAAACATACTTATATAGATAGATACATACTTAAATACATATTAAACACCCAAGACCCGAGAACAAACATTCGTATTTTTCATACAAATATCTGCCCCGACACGGGAATCGAACCCGGGACCTCAAGCTTCATAGTCAGGTTCTCTAACCACTAGGCCATCTGGTCGTCTACCTTAAAGGCCCAGTTTGCGTGCAGTGGCTAGACATCTGTCCATAACAATATCTGTTAATAGCAATAAACATCAACGGCTGCAAGCAAATATGTTTTGAAAATGGGTATCTGGCGCTTGGGGCGATAGTACATTTACTCTTGGAATCACTATTTGGTGAAGCGAAAGTTATAATGAAGAGCAGAGATCCACCGGAACTACTCAATACAAGTTATTCACGGGATGTGATTAAATTAAGTACTTTGATAAAGTTGCTAAGCCATTCATGCTCGTCACAATGAAAGAAAGAAATAAAGAAAATAAATTTATTTACAACAACACATCTATTCTATACATATAATACATATAATAAATCTGAACTAAGGAGAGCAATAATTGATTTAAAAAAAATAAGCTGTCCAAATTACTAATTCCACGCAGACGGAGTCGCGTGCAACAGCTAGTACTTACATATTTTTACAAAAATGACAGCACGCAGGCTAAAGATAGAGTGTGTCATTGCGGTTGCAAATTGGACACTGGCTCAGCATATTGCTGAAGCGAGCGCTGATTTTCGCAATGTACACAGTGGGAACGAGATATGCGACAGACTTAAACTACGTATTTCTGATGGTAGTACTGGCAAATAATGATAGATAGAAAGATAAACTGTACACTGCAATGCATATAGAAAAGTGGAACTGATGGTGAAGTACCAGGTGGACTCCTCAGTAAGTAATTAATGTCACTGTATCGCGAAAAGCAATAAATATTTTATGAAAGATAACGAGCAGTTCACGTTTATATTAAGCTATGCGACATAGATTAGTTACACTAAATAGCGAGAAATAATACTTTCATAAAAAAAATACTGACTCAGAATAACACTAAAATAAGAAAAAAAAAGATCGGTAAGTAGGTACATTGATTAAAATGTATTTAATGCGCTACAATAAAAATAAATCTTAATCCTATGCTTCTGTGTGCACAGCATAAACTTGGCACCGACTTCTAACTGATCAGTAAGAAGCGCACACAGAAACATATTTAGATTCCTTCCCGTGGAAACGCATCAAATATTTAATACTTTTAAAGCTTCAAACGCACAGACAACTAAGGCGTGGCGGTGCGGTGGCGGTGACGGTTGTAATATTCTAACTTGTATGAACGGTTGTGCGGTACCGTACCGCGAACACGTTCATACAAGTTAGAATATTACAACCGTCACCGCCGCCGCACCGCCACGCCTCCGCTGACTGTGCGTTTGAAGCTTAAGGCCTCAGTTAATGGCTAACTGTAAATAAATAAATAGGCTTAATGCAACTGCTTATGAAGCTGTTAATTGATATTGTAAGAAGCACGTATTTACAGCAATAAACGCTTCTGCGTATTATTTGCAGAGGTCGTAAGCCGCGCCAGAACACAAGTTATGGATCATAAAAAACCTTAGGCACTGTAGAAATGTCGTAGATAAATCTCACTTTTAAACATTCTTACTGAATAAATAGGTAACGAGCTATGCGCGTAAATTGTGTACGTTAGTTATTCAGTCATCACTGTAGCAGTTAGTTTAGTTTACCTACTTTTTTTTTAAATATGGCTTTCAGAAGACAATTTTGTCAGTGTTTAGTGTATTTGCCGTCATTCGGTAAAAAATACAGAAAACACATTATTTAAAGTACTTAATGAAAAGTAGAAGTAGATGAACGGTGACTGCCCGAATCTCTAATCATAGTTATTTTATGACGATGCTTGTGACACTTGACGACGTCAACTCGTGACCACGGAAGCTGCAATGTGGCCGAAACGTCGAGGTAAATATTGTTTGCGTGATAAGTCCTGTTTAGTATAATAATTATATGAGTTACATTAATAGCAATGTGTAAAGAAAAAATATTCTACATACCTACATACAATAATTTACATACCTACATACAATAATTTACAGTCAAGGTCGTAGATATAATATTATACAACTCTATGCCACTAACCATAAGGTTGGTGTTTATATATATTTGACGCAATGGTTCTATAAATAACTATATGTGCCTTCGAGTGTACATAAATACCAAGAAATCTTCGTTCTTTGTACATGGGCCAATGAACTTTTTTTTGTAAATTTCTATTTACTCCTTTACAAGTAACTCTGTAATCTCTGGTTAGTGAAACCATGATTTTGCAGTAATTAGATAAACTGTTTATCATAGTGCGTATGTGAAAACCAAAAAAAAAAGTATTTCTATGAAAAAATCCGGTCACCCAGGGGACATACCACTATTTTCATACAAATTTCGGGGACAACATTGTCCCCTGGGTCACCCACGAAATAGAAGCTAAACATAATAAAATAAATCTGACAATTACACCATTACTGACTACAAAAATCTAGGGTTTTGAAAAGTATACTTTAAATAAGGAAAAATAATCAGTTTTTTAATTATTTCGGTTTTCATAGAAAGTAGCCGAAAATCGTTTACAAAAAAAAGATGATTGACCCACATTCCTATATACATTGCCAGTTATCTTCTTCAGTTCTTTATACTTATATTCTTAGTTAGTAATGTAACTCAGTTATGTACGAATATTAAGGGAAGTAGTAATTGAAATCGAACAATTTCAACGGTACTTGTCCAAAGATGAAAGAATTTTTATTAAATATGTGTAGACCACCTGCATATACCTAATATTAAACTGCAAAATAACTACTTTATTAGCCGATCCATACAATATTATATGACCTTGTTTCATGATACAACTTAAGTCGGCTGAAGCCATTGGTTCAAATAGAAATTGTACCAAGACACTTCGCCAGTATAGAGCAAACATTTGCCAAACCAAAACTAGTACGCAACACCGCAGCGCGAAATAACCTATGGTCTTCTCGCAATAAATGACATTCCGGGCCTATAAAGACCACCACAGGTTAAAACAATAACACATTTGGCTGAGATGAATTGCTGCGATTCACACCGCAGCCTGTGTCTCCGACTTAAACGTTCCTACACTGTGCCAATCTAGATTCTCTTTAGGTCAACCACAAGCTGTCAAACAAGTACCGCGATGGGGTTAATTGGGTACTTAATCTATGATGGGGTTTTCATCATCCGATGGAGGTTTATCTGCTTATTATTGGGTATTGGTTTGGTTACTTATTGCTTTGTCATCATTTCTTTCGGAATTACCTTTAACTTTCAAACGACTAAGTAGATTGTCAAGTAGTTAACTTGAATATGAAACGTGAGGTCCCGGGTTCAGTCCCTCCGTGGGCGGGGCAGATCCTTGTATGAATAATACGAATGTTTGTCCTCGAGTCTTCGACGTTTATTATGTATTCAAGTAGGTACCTACCTATTTATTCATGTATACAGGGTGGAAATATCGAACGCCACATGGAGGGCAACTAACTTAAGTATTGGCAAAAAAAAAAAAACAAAAAATAGCACATTCTATACAAAAGAGAAATGCCTTTATTTTTAAAAACAAAAAATACTGCATTTATGGATTTTTGAAAACTCGCTTGTCTTAGTCGGTCGGGACTCGAACCCAGTCAAATGCGACAAAAATAACATGCCCTATTTTATAATGCAGATCGATAGGGTTACAGATATACAGACAGGTTCATTTTTCTCTAAATAACATATATACACAATCAAAATAACACAAAGTCATGAAAACTTACGATTACGTTGATAATTTTGTTTTCAATCGGCACGGGATTTTTTTTTAAATAATAAATAATGCATTAATGTTTTTTGAAAAAAAAATTCTACTTTAAAAGTTTATTAATTTATTTATTTATTTATTTATTCATAAAGTTCATAAAGTTCATATAAGATACAAAATATAAGCATGAAATAATCTTAGGTCTAGTAAGTAAATTTAGTTTAGTCTAAGCTAGGTTACAAGTGTAACCTGTGTTATAGACAAAAGGAATCTAAAGAATTATAATACAACTCGATACACAATATCTTAAAACATAATACTTAGTTGGTAATTAAACAATAATAATGTAATCAAGTGTCAAATAACAAAATAAACAAAGAACAATCGGCTACACAGCGTCACCCTCACCTTGCAATCGTCAGCAGATTTTCAGTGTCAACATAAGATAGACCTTGCAACCACGCAATAACCTTAACCTTGCACACTTTACGGTTTAAGTCATAAATATTTAGTACTTTATTGATTTTATTATATAAATAAGGTCCAAGAAAATAAAATAAAAGTAAATCTTCACGCGTACAATTTGCTATTTCCAATATTTAAAGTACTGCGGTCCATTTCTCGCGACAGGAGAAAACAAAATTAACACATAATTGTTAGTTGTCACGGCCTTCAGTTATTTTGATTGTGTAATACGTTATTTAGAGATAAATGGACCTAATGAGTAACCTTTTCAATCAGCATCATAAAATACGGCATTTTATTTCTGTAAAACTTGAACTTGGTTTGAGTCCCGACTAAGACAAGCTATTTTTCAAAAATCCATAAATGTGGTAATAATCAAGTTAGCTATGAAGTATCTTTTTTTTGTACTTATTTTTTCAACTTCATTTTTTTATTACTTTTACGGTCATCCCGTGAAATCATATTAGTTTGTATTTAGTACGAAATATATGATTTCACGGGATGACCGTAAAAGTAATAAAAAAATGAAGTTGAAAAAATAAGTACAAAAAAAAGATACTTCATAGCTAACTTGTTTAAAGTTGCACAGTAGCGCCATCTCTTGTCCAGGTGAGCGGTTAGTTCCGAAGGAGTGTTAAAATCTCTCGATGAGGGTGTAACATAGATGTGCGCTTGTCACTGCATAAGGTGATGATTTAGCAGATTGAAATGTATGATGTATAGGAAAGATTCGTGTCTAATCTCTAGACCAGTGGTGGTGTAGGGGTATGGCACGCGGCACGGAATGCTGAGGACCTGGGTTCGATTCCCAGCATTGGTCTTTTTTCTGGGGTTTTTTCTGTGCATCTATATTTCAGTTTGTATTTAGTACGAAATATGTGGTAATAATCCTATTTTGCGATATTTTTTGTTTTTAAAAATAAAGGAATGTCTTATTCTTTGTCCTCTTTCCAATATTTAAGGGCAACTGCCCTCCATGTGGCGTTAGATCTTTCCACCCTGTATAAGTATGTTTATCCTCCAAGTACCCATAGTACGAGCTTTGCTCAGTTTGGGACTAGGTCAATTGGTCTCAATAGTATGAGTTTAAGTGGGAAAATGTCAGTGTCCTAAGATACACTTCGTTTGTGTGCAATAAAGACAACTTTTGTTTCTTAATTTGTTTATTATCCAACAAAGTAGGTATCTAACTCTACTTTTTGTAATCAAGTGATATTTGAGGGCACTTATGTAGATATAATATATTGTCTACTAGCGACGCCCTTCGGCCTTGCAAGACAACTTTTAAAAAATTAGCTAATTATAAGAAAAATTTGTTAAAATTTAATTTGTTTATTGCAAAAAAAGTTAAAAACATTAATTAAATACTTAGTTTATATTCTTTATTATTTAAGATTTGATTTACTAAGGAGTGTGAAGGGGAAGCCCCTAAGTATATACTATAAAGTATTATTATTATAAATTCTATATCTTATTTAAGTATTAATATGTATGCTGTGCTTATCTATGTTATTATAATGTACATGAATTAGATATTTTTGTTATACCTAGGTAAGTATTTTTTTTTATTGATAGAGGGAGGCAAACGAGCAAGTGGGTCACCTGTTGGTAAGCGATCACCACCACCCATGAGAACCAGAAACTCCAGAAGGGTCACTAGTCCGTTGTCGGCCTTTAAGGGAACAATACACTCTTTTCTTGAAGGACCCGATGTCATAGTTAGTTGGAAACACCGTAGACGGGAGTTCATTCCACAATTTAACTGTGCGTGGCAGTAAATGCCGACGGAAACGCACAGTTGTAGATGTATATTCATCAAGGTGGTGACGGTGATTTAGTTATTTATTGCATGTTTTTTTTATTAATTTCATTTTGAGCAAAAAAATCTATAATCGAAATCGGTTAGGTACTTCACATTTTTCGTCTCCCTTTTCATAAAAGTACACCTGCACGCAGCCGGGGCGCGACTCTAGTTATACAAAATACATACGTTACTAGCTGTTGCCCTCGACTCCGTCTGCGAAGAATAGGGGTAGTTACGACCTATTCGCAGACCTACCGAATATAGAGAAAAAAAATGGTTTACTAATGTTTCGCAAATTATTTTTCCCAAACTGATCCATTTGGCAAATGGTTCATTTCCCAAATGTTTATTTTTCTGAAACTGTAAACTTTTCAGGATTGTTATAAAACAAACCTAACCTAACCTAACCTACAGAATAGTCCTGAAATATATCCTGAATAGTTTACAGTTTCAGAAAAAATAAACATTTAATGAATCAGTTTGGGAAGTATAATTTGCCAAACGGAAGTACACCATTAGAACATTATATTAGCCGTTGCCCGCGTTTCTGTCTGCAAAGAATTCGTTCATCGCTATCCTGCGGGAATTATGCAATTTTCCGGGATAAAAACTGTCCTATGTCCTTCCCGGGGTCTCAAGCTATCTCCATATCAAACGTCATCTAAATCGGTTCAGCGGTTTAAGCGTGAAGAGATAACAGACAGACAAAGAGATAGACAGACACACTTTCGCATTTCAAAGTTATCTAACTGATAGTGTAGTGTAATGTAAACCGCATTAATATCCGTTGCGTAGTTTAAAATATCTAAGTGTACAAACAGAGGGAGAGAGGGCGGGTAGCAACTTTGTATTATACTATGTATAGGAAGAAGCAAGTTGCCTTGAGTAAAGTACCTTACTAATCTTGAATGTCCATCGCCATTAACCCTGCCGATTTTAAATATCGGAATGCTGACCTGGGGCCTGTTGCATAACAAAGTACAACTAGGTAATATACTATACTAGTTATATTAACTAGAAAGGGAGTTCCGCTTGTAATATAAGTTGTACTTTGTTATGCAACAGGCCCCTGATGTCAGCCAACAACCAGGATCTTTGAATTAAAACTACCATAGGAGACCGACACAATTACTAAAATAGGTACACGTTTACGATTGGCTTTCCGTTCGAACCAACGTTAAATAACTATAAATTAAAAAAAAAACCAATTAGGTTACCTATATGTTTGGGAATAAAGTAAATGCACATTATGCGGCTAAGATCCCTTCCGCAGCTAACAAAAGAGCTGATAACTGAAAAGGCTGAACCAATTTTCATGAAACAAACATGTCTAAGAACCATCGCCAAGAAACCTGCTTTCAAATAAAAAAAACATCCAAATCGGTTTACCCGTTAAAGAGCTATGATGCCACGGACACACACACACACACACACACACATAGCGGTTAATCTTTTAACACCCCTCTTTTTATGTCGGGGGTTAAAAAGAATCACGGATTGCCTCGAAACATGTCCACCATACCTACCTCTACTAATCAAGAGTGATCCATGTTTCTTATTTTAGTAACAATCAGGATAGTAAACGTATCTGTATTTACTTACTTCGATAGTAAATCTTACAACGATTATTAAGGAATGTTTTACAACGGTGTCAAAGGTCATTGGCTCCAATTAAAAGTAGGTACTTTTAGTTGACCATTTCATTCAACCATACATGTAAGTTTTATTGTTATGTTAGTTTTGATGGAAAAATGCTTACTTTCTTTTTCCACATAGGTATACATATATTTGGAAGGCAGCGACCCCGTAGTTTAACCTTTCTTTGTATGAGTCTTGTTTTACATCAAATGCGTCCGTCTGCGGTTTTTACTAAATACTTCTAATTATGTAGTAGGTAAGTACCCGCGGCTTCTTTCGAGTTACAAATTCGCGAAAAAAGGTTACGGTAATATTTTTAAAGCACAACGGTCGCTCAAAGTCACTCAGAGGGCAATAGAGAGGGCTATGCTCGGAGTTTCTCTGCGGGATCGCATATAGAAATGATGAAATCCGTGCAAGAACTAAAGTCACCGACATAGCTCGAAAAATCGCCAGACTCAAGTGGCAGTTGGCAGGGCACATCGCTCGTAGAACTGATGGCCGATGGGGCAAAAAGGTTCTCAAGTGACGTCCACGGACCGGAAGACGCAGTGTAGGTAGGCCTCCAACAAGATGGAGCGACGACCTAGTTAAGGTTGTGGGATCGCGATGGAGGCGGATGGCACGGGACCGATCTGTTTGGCGAGCCTTGGGGGAGGGGGTATGTTCAGCAGTGGATGTCTTTCGGCTGAAATGATGATGATAATGTAGTAGGTATTAGCTTAAACCGGCTTCGTTCGAGTTACAAATTCGCGAAAAAAGGTTACGGTAATATTTCAATTTAAACACAACGGTCGCTCGTACATCGCCATCTATTGATTGCGGACGAAGCAACGTTATCTTGGAAGACGAGGTGTTTCAACGTTTTTGGACAGCGCCCTCTATTCTTGTTAAAGTTAAAATATTATCCCACGAGAACTCATTACCGGGATATTAAGTATCCTGTATCTCGATCGAGATCTTTGTCTGTATGTACGCTAAGTTTAATCTAAATCCGTTCAGCCGTTATTGCGTGATTGACTAAGAAACATACAAACATCTTCACAAACTTTCTCATTTATAATTTCACTAGCTGTTGCCCGCGACTCCGTCTGCGAAGCATAGGGGTATAAAAATAGCCTATGACCTATTCTCAGACCTAACGAATACAGAAAAAAAAAGATTCATAAAAATCGGTCAAGCCGTTTTGGAGGAGTTCGATAACAAACTCCTGACACGAGATTTTTATATATTAGAAGAATGAAGATAGATTAATAGGTACCTACGATGAAAAGTATTTCTTACTTAAATTAAAAATAATAGTTTCGAAAAAATTATGTCTAGATAAGTAATTTGGCCACTTTAGGGTTTCTTAAAATAAAAACGTTTACTGGTTTGAATTATTTAAATTTTAGTAAGGGAATGGCTATATATGTTTGAGAATGAACTGTCATAATTCGAAACGCGTTAACACTTTGCGCGGTGTTTGTAGTGGTTGGATCTACCTGTGTGATAATTATTGATTTATGTGGATGTGAAGGAACTTGAGTTCCGCAATCTTCGTCCCCACATAGCCAATCTGAGTTCTGGAGCGCAGGCCAGCGTCGGTAGGATTTCTTACTTACAAAAGATTTATTCAAAATTACTTTTTAGGCAGTCATTGGTAATCCTTATTTGTATTCATACCCCAAAAACCAACAGCTTTCAAATTCACAACCGTTGCCAAAATTTTCACAATAAAATTTGTCAATACCTCTTTTCCTTAAAATAACATGACAGTGAAAGTAATCGTATGAAGTGAATATAAATCCCGATGGCGTTAACAATCGATTCGAAATTATCGAGTCCCGAGTGTCAACGTGTATCGATAGTCGTTTGTTGAATGCTGTTGAATGACAAGTAGCTGGACTCGTATGCAAGTAGGTTGACTACACGCACGTAGAGTTATTAGAGAATTGATTGATAAGATAAGTCTTAACTTTTGTTGTATGAATGGAGTTTTTTCTTTTAAGATTTTCTTTCTATTTCTGTTGAATGTAAAGGTAGAAGCGTTTAAATAGATAGATACGGTGGGGGAAACTGAATCGCGTACCTACCAGAGAAGAAACTTTTCACAATCAATTTTAAGATAATTTCTTTGGCATAGGTATGTGTGGAATGTCAACATGATAAAATATAAATTTGCAATGAAAAGGTTCCACTATGGTACGCGATTTAGTTTCTTCGACTGTACATAGAGTAGCTAATATTATGTCACACTAGAACTGGTTTTTCGCGATCAGGTCAGCCAATCAGAGAAGAACATTCGCCCGATTCTTGACGACTTTTTTTTCAAAGATATTGCAAAGATATGGCATTTCCATGGGATCCCTTGGTTTCCCATAATTTGATAAGTTCATAATACCAAGGATGATATAGACTGGATTAGCAGACGCCATGGTACAGATCGGCCGCGGAAAAATAGTTCGATTTATTAAATCTAGATGTCGCTGACATATAGCCAGAGGGTTTGAAAGCAAAACAATAAGACTACAGATGTTTCATATTACTACAAATGTATTATTTTTCAACATAACAATACATAACACTACATCTGCAATCATATGAAATATCTGTAGTCTTCTTGTTTTGCTTTCAAACCCTCTGGCTATATGTCAGCGCCATCTAGATTTAATAAATCGAACTATTTTTCCGCGGCCGATCTGTACTATGGCGACTGCTAATCCAGTCTATATCATCCTTGATAATACTTACATCATTCTTCATAATCAGCGTTAGTCATACAGTGATTTATTTCTGAAACAGTATTTTTTCAGTACTTTTTTAAATGTCATCTTATAGAATGCAGTTGGTTAGGTTAGGTTTGTTTTATAACAATTCCGAAAAAAAAATGTTTCATGAATAAATCACTTTATGACTAACGTTGTTTATATGAAGAAATTATGACTTGTTAAATTATGCGAAATCATAGAAACCCCATTTCCATATTTGTTGATTCCTTATGATAGCAACTACGCTACTATTAAAACCTTAAAACTGCTACATATACAAAAATGCACAGCTGCATTTTATCGAAATCTGTCACCACTAACCTACTCAACTCAGCCTGGTTCCGTTACTATTAAAGGCACGTTATATTTTCTTCGAAAGTTTCAGTTCAGTTTCTAGACGTGTGTCGAACGAAGGTGTGTAAATAACGTGTTTCAGTCTGACTTGAAACAACCACAAGTAGGGTAACAAGGTAATGGATGTAAAGTTTGTTAAGTCTATGTAAGCATTCGTGACTGCCCCACCAATTGTTGGCTACGAGACAAAAGAGCCAGACCCGTAACGGTTATTAGGAAAGCCTACAACTGGGGAACAATAATGACTATACTAAAATGCATACAAATTTAATGAGCGCGACGAACCAAACAATAATATTCCAATAAGCGAACTAGTTATTAAAATTATCGTGTTACGCTTGAACCACGTAATTTGGTCGTTAATGCATTCTGGTCATACACAGCGAAAGAAACGAAAGTCATCTCCCCTGTGGAGTGGACATAAAATTAGCAACTCCCGAGTCAGCAAACATAAGATTTATTTAAATGGGCCGAAAGTTGGCCAGGCGTCCCACACTCCGATAATATAGACTTGACTAAAAAATATTGGCTATGGACCCTTAAGTTAAAAAGTCCACAGGAGAGGCGCAAACAAAAAAATGTGTATGACCCATTCCCTGTGTAGGGAACGCATATAATGGTTTAATTTATAAAGTAATGACATAAAACAATGTAATAATTTTCATGAGTTCTTAAAGAAGTTAAAATGTTATTTAATAGATAGACCTTATTACTCTCTAAAGGAATATTTCGAGAAGATTTATGATTAATGTTTATGAAAATATAGATAAAGTTAATTTTATAAAAATTTGAATTATAATAATCAGTGAGTGATCAATGTTAAAATATATAAAAATAAAATAGAATATTGAATGAACTATGAATAATGTATAACTTAGTGTAAGTTTTGCATGCCATATTGTGGCGGAACGTACGTACATTCATGTAACTTCACTACTGACGTGACAATTGTATTGTACAGTCAGCAACAAAAATATGAATACACTCAAAGTATCTAAAATATGCATCCACGACTCTATTACCAGGGCATAAAGGCGTGTATGTATATTTATGGTACTTTAAGTGTATTCATATTTTTGTTGCTGACTGTACCAACTTTTTGTACCTATGTTTTAGCAAAATAAATTATTTCATTTGATTAATGACTTTTGTCTCGCCAGTGGCGAGTCTCTATGGTTTCGCATAATTTAACAAGTCATAATGTATTGAATCAGGCGTTACTTTGCGGAGGTCCATATTAATGAACTAAAACAATTACTTTGCTCACCCGCGACCTTACAATAGTTACGTTTATGCAAGAAATGTGCGTTCATGCAGTTCCTCCACCTCCACACTGTACGAACACACACAAATCACATAAACCCAACCATCACCACCACCAAGCTACACTGACGCGTTTCGAACTCAACCAGAGCTCATCTTCAGAGTTACCACAACCGTATGCTATGCCACCAAACGTTAAACTAACAAACCAAAACAAATGTTTTAACTTGTCACTGTAACTTCTCAAGTACCCACTTTATTTTTCTTATTCTCAAACTACCCCACAAAAATTAACTTTTATTTACATATTTAAAACTACCTTGAATTTTTTGTTTATTTATTTATAAGGCATATTTAATTAATACTAACTGTTCAAATTCGACCCAAGCCGCAGTAAAGGAGAAGATACTAAATTTACCTGTTCATTAATAATAGACCCCATAGTGTTGTACCTAATTATTTCCATGCATTCCAGAGCATCCAGACGCAACCCCTTGCCGCAATAATGTAACACTTCATAAGAATCTGAATCTAACAATGAATGATTTGATTCCAACAAATGTTTTGCAAAATTCGATCTATCTGGATGCTCATTCCTATATGCCGAAACATGCTCTTTAAATCTAGTATTAAAACTTCGGCCTGTCTGTCCTACGTATATCCCATTGCAGTCATTACAAGTAAGCTTGTATACCCCCGATCTAGTTCCCTTATCTACCTGTTCTTTGTGGTTACATAGCCTAGAGTACAAAGAGTTGTTAGTCTTAAAGGCAACATTAATATTGTTTGATTTTAAAATGCCATAAATCTTATCAGACAAACCCTTGGGTTTGGGACAGGGTTTGTCTGATAAGATTTATGGCATTTTAAAATCAAACAATATTAATGTTGCCTTTAAGACTAACAACTCTTTGTACTCTAGGCTATGTAACCACAAAGAACAGGTAGATAAGGGAACTAGATCGGGGGTATACAAGCTTACTTGTAATGACTGCAATGGGATATACGTAGGACAGACAGGCCGAAGTTTTAATACTAGATTTAAAGAGCATGTTTCGGCATATAGGAATGAGCATCCAGATAGATCGAATTTTGCAAAACATTTGTTGGAATCAAATCATTCATTGTTAGATTCAGATTCTTATGAAGTGTTACATTATTGCGGCAAGGGGTTGCGTCTGGATGCTCTGGAATGCATGGAAATAATTAGGTACAACACTATGGGGTCTATTATTAATGAACAGGTAAATTTAGTATCTTCTCCTTTACTGCGGCTTGGGTCGAATTTGAACAGTTAGTATTAATTAAATATGCCTTATAAATAAATAAACAAAAAATTCAAGGTAGTTTTAAATATGTCAATAAAAGTTAATTTTTGTGGGGTAGTTTGAGAATAAGAAAAATAAAGTGGGTACTTGAGAAGTTACAGTGACAAGTTAAAACATTTGTTTTGGTTTGTTAGTTTAACGTTTGGTGGCATAGCATACGGTTGTGGTAACTCTGAAGATGAGCTCTGGTTGAGTTCGAAACGCGTCAGTGTAGCTTGGTGGTGGTGATGGTTGGGTTTATGTGATTTGTGTGTGTTCGTACAGTGTGGAGGTGGAGGAACTGCATGAACGCACATTTCTTGCATAAACGTAACTATTGTAAGGTCGCGGGTGAGCAAAGTAATTGTTTTAGTTCATTAAGTCATAATGTATCATTCTTCATAATCAACGTTAGTCATAAAATGATTTATTTCTGAAACTGTTTTTTTTCGGAATTTTTATAAAACAAACCTAACCTAACCTACTGCATTGTATAAGATGGCATTTAAAAAAGTCCTGAAAAAAATACTGTTTCAGAAATAAATCACTAATTTTGTATCACGTTTCAAATTCCACCATGTATTTCAGAATGCCCATTATCAAAAATGTATGTAATGTAATGATTCCTGTACGTCATCCATATTTGTGCGAACAACTTCGGTAATATCCTTGTTTTAGAGCGCAAGGTTTATGAGCAGCAGGACAAGTTCAAGCACACTCGGATCGTAATCATGTTACAGCACAATATGTTTCATCAGACTGGGCTGATTTACTGCCGATTGTAGCGAGAACCAGTTCAATTACTGCCATAAAATATATATATTCGGTATGACTCATGTTCATATCAACCATCTTATACCGTTTGCATTAAGTATACAAAATCTTGAAGGCAGTTTTACATATACAGGGTTATTTGTAATTCACTGACATCCTCTTAACCCTGAATTCCTATCACTCAAAAAAATGTTTTTTGTTTTACGACTTTTTAAAATGAAGCACTTTCTTTCCCATACAAATACACAGAGTATCGTAAAAATAAGAGGTAATCTCAAATTTTCAAAACGTTATTACACCAAAAATATTAAGTTATGACAAAAGCCGTTAAACAAAAAACATTTGTTTAAGTGGTAGGAGTTCAGGGTTAAAAGGATGCTAGTGAATTACAAATAACCCTGTAGATACGAGATGTTAAATTTACGGATAACCAATGAACTTTAAAGTTAGTATATGGTATGATGGCCTACTTACATATGGCCTCGTAAGCGGAGGATCACGCGTTTCAATCCGGTTCCGCCCAACTTTTTCTTTGAAGAAAATAATTGTATAGAATCCTGCACAATGAATAGCAGTTCAATTGTATGAAATTCTCAATCGGAACTAGGCTCGTCTGGCCACTACAGCCGAATAGCTCAAGCTCTCTAGTTCTAAAATGAGGTCTGTGCCTAGAAAATGGGTGTATTGTATATGCTGAAAGCAACGACAACGACAGAATGTACTCGGATACGCTATTATTTATTAAGTATGTCATTGAATAAAAAAAAAACAATATCTTTCTACAGTACAATACACGTACAAACTTGTTGAGAATTAAATAATAGACAGACTAATTATGAGAGATATTATTAAAATTGATGACATAAATAAAAAAAAATCTTAGTTAAAAATGATTAAGTAACTAGTACAACCGCGTTTCGTAACGTTTACTGACGAGCATAAATACTACATAGATTTAAGGTTTTTCTGCGATTTTAAAAGCGATAACTCCAAAGGCGCGACACCTTCCAATTCAGTTTGACTAGGTTCAGGAAATTCGTCAAAAAACTTCTTGTTATACAGCTTCTTAAATTCAAATGAACATGGAGCTATGACTTCATAAAATAATGGCGGAAGATTGCGATACACTGACTTATCCCCAACAACGATAATTTTAAAAGTAAAGTGAACCAAATCTTCTTTCAGGGACTGCCTCAGATCTTTGGAACAGAATCTCACCAAAAAGTCAACACTCGATTTAGCAGACAGTAGTGTTTCCATAGGAACAACATGAATTAGTTTGCTAATTTTAGTTGTCAATTTTATTTTTATTGTCACCGGAAATAACTTATGATTATTGGTGATTGTAAAGCGATCTTCACAGAATCCGTGAAATACAGGCGATTCAGTCATGTCAAGTAATATGGGTTGTACTTGTATAGGATTGGGTAATACTTCCCCAAATACTTTGATTGTTTTGCTAAAAACAGTTACATCAGTTTCTGGGTCATTAAATTCCATTTCGTAAAAGCTTTGATGAAAACCTATGTGTTCAGCTTTAGTCAGATAGACAGGAATGCGTTGCTTAGAATTTGGCTTCACAAATAAATAAGTTTTTGCAAAAACAAAAATATCCAATGATTTTTCAATACATTCTTCGATAATCAACACAATTACGTCAGTCGTTTTCAGTGATTCCGTGTCTTCTGTATCTATCGGAGGAAGCAATGCTTTGCTCTGAGTGATAACTTCTTGATCTTCTTCTCTTAGTATCATACTGTCAGTGGTGGGGCTCATCGGGTCAATAGAATCTGTTACTTGTAAATCTTGTGTAAAATCAACGGATACTTTACTAACACGTAAGTCATAGGAGCAGTTCCCCGAAACATTGATAGTGACAGCACTTCTGGGAAATCCATTCTTTGCGTTTATTCGCCAGAAATACATAGGTGGTATATTAACGACGTCAGGTACACTTACTGATGTGCTATAAATATTAATACTGACTATGGGGATACATAAAGCTTCTATAGGCGCTTCAGCTAAAACTTTCTGACCAACTCTAAAATACAATTGCGTACTAAAGTCCTGCAGATTTTGAAATCTAAATACAAAGTTAAAAGTCACAGCTAGACCTGGATATAACTTTATAGGCGTAACTGGCAGAATTTTAGCACGTGTAAAATTATCTTCGTCTGTAACGCCCATGTACCTTAGATTAAGATACTCTAAGCCGCAATTTAGTAACGAGAATGATACGGTTTGTTCTTTTAGGGACTTGTAACCAAGAATGAGTTTCTTTGGAAAACAAATAACTTTTGTGCATTTTTTTAGTAACAACCACTCTTTTGGTTTGCCATCAGATTTAATATCTAAAACTTCTTGGTTTGATATGCGACTTAAAGAACTCTCTTTACTTCCGAGCGCCGATATAAGCTTATGTTGGTTGACGCATATAAACGTAGGCAAATGAGATACAGGTTCTGTAAGCGACATTACTTCACCTTTCGATGCAAGCGCTTCCACAGAAGTATTATTCTCTGTATTTGGAGGACCAGCACTTGTTTCTTCGAGCATTTCCTCGTATCCTAGGTCATATTTTGAACTAGCAGTATCTGATGGTGTTGCCAATGATATTTTCTTTTTCATTAAATTTTTCTTGCTTTGCCACATCTTGCTAGTACGAGCAAAATTTTCGGTGAGCTCAAATGGAGAAGGTCTACTAAACTCTTGGTATAATTTATTAATAATTAGGGTCTTCCGGCGATTGGCACCTTGGATTTTGCGTTTGCAATCTGTGATGGCAAGATGCATCCGCTGAACTAATTTCTCCCATTGCGGCAAAGAGCGAAAATCCAAATTATACTGCGCCTCAAAAAGTTTTATCATCCTTTCAACATCCATATCATAATCGTTGCCATCTCTTATACGTATGTGATTACATTCTGCTATCATCATAATGGTTTCCAAGATTATTTGTGAAATGTATTATGAAATTACTTTTGTAACTATTTACCACAATAATATAAAAATTGTTATGACAGTGTCATCTTTAACAATGACAGCTGGTTAGGCTCCTGCACTGATTTGGAAAGGTTTTAATCCACAAGTGTTTCTGAACGAATGCATTATACTTAAGACTCTAAAGCAACTTTATTTCCTTCTTTCGAGACACAAATTTACAAATAGCTGTATTTACCAAGCAATTCACATAGCTTTTTAATTTCAGTTTCGCAATGGATACGACGATACCTCGCGTTATCCTCAGCATAGCTTTGGCTGCGCTACTACCAATGGCATCTCCAAACAACCAAGATCCGGTAGCTAAGGAGAATATACCCCATTCAAGACAGAAGAGGATCCTATGGATCACCAACGATGGGCGACTAGCACTACCACCAGGGACAACTATGACGATCACGCCATCGCTATCCATGCCTTTTGTGAGGCATCCACCGAAAGGATTCCTTTCAAACGTGTCTGTTAGTTTTCCCTTTACCAGTAAGTTTGCCTTTTATTTTTTTACCAGCTGTTTTCTGATATTGTGTTCGAGCCGGAGTTGATTGTGACAGTTTATATTTAATTCTTACATCTAATGCTCGTAAGCTGTTTGCTGAAGCGTCTGATTGAAGTGAGTTAGGCTTGCTTGAGTTAAAATTAACACGACGGTAACATCACTTTATAACTAGTGGCAGCGTTGATAATATTTTCGAATAGGAATATAGGCAACGTAAAAACTTTAATATTGCTTCATTAATGATGTCTGTCTGATACCTCTTCACGCTTAAAGATAATGATAATATATACAATAATATAATATTCTAAATGTAAAAGCGCAGATCTGGCTGAGCGGCATAGAGTCTAAATCAATGAGGTCTAAATGATCGATAACATTTTAAATGAGGGTAGTATATACCTACTCATTTTTTTTCGCGTTAACGTTCTCGATTTTTAATGTGTTTCTGTTTAATATCTAACAGAAAAAAAGAGAGAATAAAATATTAAAAGAACCAGCTCATCTCGTTGAGACATACTAACAGTCAGGTGATCAAGAATGTTTAATAAATAAATAAATATCACGGGACAAATGACAACTTTTGCGATATCCTAGTCCCATGTAAATATGTGTCCCACCTGGGGATCGAATCCGAGACCTCAAGGTTTATAGTCGGGTTCTCCTAACCTCGGCCGTCAATACAAGTAAACGGTCGGGTAAGCCTAGCTACCTGGCTGAAGAGCCAGGTCTGTGTTTTGTATTTAGATAATCATAAAGCAAGTATGGATTGTACAAGTTTTATGGATGTTTCAAATACATACTTCGAAATGGACATACCTTGCCTTTGGCTACCTACACTTTAATAGGTGATTAAAAAATTTTCAGTTTAGGCCCTTATTCACCTTGCAACTGATTTACAGGTACTCTTAAGTACGAAGTGGATTGCAAGAGTCAGTACCAATATTAAGATAATTTGTAGTGCCGATGTTTGTAGCTAGCTGTAGCAAAATATAAGTAGTTACATACATCTTTATGTGTGGTAGTTATGCTGTAGTGTTGTATAGGTACGCAATTGTGTAGTAGGTATTGTTCCATGTATTGTTGATAATCTAGATAAAAAATAAATTGTAGTAAATAATTTTGTGTATTTTAATTAGCGTACTTTTGGTCGTAAAAATATATGACTTTGTAAGTCTATGGTAATTAATAGACTTGAAGTAGGTAGTACCTACTTGTCAATGTATTTAGGATGTTTCGTAGTTAGTTCACTATTTGTCCTGTTTAGAAAATAGAACACCTCAATTGTGTTGTTACGTGGTTTGCAGGTACATTAGAGTACAACGTGGAATTTATGAGTCAGTATTTTTAGGTTTATATTTAAGTAGATCAGTTGTAGTTGGTAGTCATAGATCTTAACTTCAGTAAGTAGTTTATAGTTAGTCAGTAGAATAAAATCGCTTTTTAGCTGTAATTGATTGATTGTGAATATTTCGTTTTTACAGGTTTACAATTGTACTTATCTAAAGTATAATATTATTTTGATTATTTATTTTGAACCTATTTAAATCTGCTTTTGCGATACATTCAAAAACATAAAGGGTAGTTGATTTAATGTTATTAGTGTATAAAAAACTTGAGCTATATATTTGTAGCGTCAAAGAAAAGGTACCTTACATCCGTAGATATATTTTCGAATATTTACCTATAGCTGATGTAACCGAAATAAAGGAGGTACCATTTTTGACACGATGTTTTAAAGTAACTGTAAATACTCAGTAGACAGGGTAAACTACAAGAGGGTGCCTATTACGTACTTACAGTTACTTGAAAATCAATTGTAGACGGTGGAAGTGTAGTTCTATTCATTAATCAGAAAACATATTGTAGCTTTATTCTGGTTCAAGAATACGTCATTACCAGTTAATTTCTTCTAGTTACGAAACCATTTTCTCTGCGTTGTTATTAGTTATAATACAACTAAGTTAGTCATCCCATAGCGACCATGAATAATGCAATTATGTTAAATAGTATGTTAAATCTAAATCACAACGTCAATGATGTGAGCTTTTCGGGTTCTTTGCCTCATAATCTGTCAGGATTTATGAAAAACTTAATGTTAAAACTGATTATTTAAATACCAAATGATTATACATCTAGTCGAAAGTAAAAACGAACCAGAATGAAGCTACTTTTATCTAACAAACATGTTTCTCCAACAAACATCTTATGCCGCAGTTGATTTCGACAAGCTTGGTCTTACGGACAACGAGAATCCTTACGGGACTCTGCCTCCTCTCTTCGCCCGGTCTATGGGGAGTGCAGCCGCGTCTGTGATGGCGCAATACGTGGGGCAATATCTGGAGCGGAGGCGTGGGAAGCGGGAGACGAAGGAACCAGTGCCTCCTGAGGTGGAGACGGTGGCGTTGGATCGACTGCATGGGGGCGAAAGGTGAGACTTAGCTTATAGCAATCGGCTATTCCCAGTTGCTTGTACTTCATTGTTCGCACTTGCGAACTACTTTGATTGTTTTTACCACTTGTCCGCAGTGCGAAAAATTGAGGAAAATATCAGTACATTGCACTTATTGCCACGGATGCGTACTACTCGAAATGTAGTTAGTGTGGACTACTGGGACAGTTCTGTCCCACTTGTTCGCAGTGCGAAAAATCGGGAAAAACATCTCAGTAGACCACACTTATTGCCGCGGGCGCGAACAACTGGGATTGTTTTCCTACTTATCGGCAGTGGGAACGGCTGGCAAAAAACCAGTAGTTCGCAGTGCGAACAAAGAGGTGTGGAGAACTGAAAATAGCTATGACTTCAATTTATATAGGTACATAAAACGAAAAATGTTTCTACCTACGTCCGTTATAGACTTTGAAACTATCCAACCGATGTGCACCAGGCCGGTTTCATTTGAAAGGCAATGCAATGATGGTTTTAAACCATTAAACCAATGCAATTAGGCACATTCGGCCCATTCATGAGTCAATTGCGCGGACGAAATTGCGGGCAAAAGCCCGGAGCCACCGCCGGAGGTAACTAAGCATATACCTACATGAAGCCGTGATTAAAAATTTAAAACCTACCAGTTTAAGATTTATTTATTTATTTATATACGAATTACTTGTTTTTACGAAGTAGATACTATGGTATAAATATTCCCCATCAATTATGTCTGTAGAAGGTAGACTTTGAAAGGGCAATGCAGACAGCCAATATCAAACAGGACAATTTCCGAGGGCTTACGTATTTTTTTATTAAAATACTTTCCATTACATTTCACAACTTGCAAAGACGCCAAACGAACCTATATTTCATTAAAATTATAAATCCGCATCATAAATTAAGAACAGTCATAAGAAGTGTCAGAATAAAATAAATAGCATAATAAATATGAATCTACTTAAACATAAAGTTTTCCTGCTGTCACGTATATCACCGATTGTCCATGGACTTAGCGGGTGGCTTCAGTTGTAATCGGCCATTACTTTCACCTTCAGGCTAATGAAGGCATCAGGAATTCAGCGCACGAAGTGAAGTTGGCAGTGCTTCCGATTGCTCCTCGTTTCAAATATTTGCGCGTTTCGAAAACCGACCGTTATGTCATTTGTTGCGTTCGCGTCTAAAATTAGTATTTACGATTACTCTAAAAGAATTGAAATTAGTGTTTTGGTGAGTAATTAAAATTAATAATGCTCTAATCAGGTAGATCTGAGGCCGTACCTACTGTGTAACGCCCTAACGTTCGCGATGCCATTCTCCATCTCTTTGTACCGTAATCCTACGAGTATATCGTGTGACAGAAAGAAGTGATGAAAACGATTGTGATTCCGACTACGTTAGACAATAATGCTTCTGAGTCGCCAATCATTTACGACGGAAGAGCAAAAAGTTACGATGCGTGTACCTAAAATTTTCTCGGCCTTTAAGAGCCGTAAACAAATCGTTTTACTTTAAACAAGTTAGCTATGAAGTATCTTTTTTTGTACATATTTTTTCAACTTCATTTTTTTTTTTTTTTTTGAAGTTGAAAAAATATGTACAAAAAAAGATACTTCATAGCTAACTTGTTTAAAGTTGCACAGTAGCGCCATCTCTTGTCCAGGTGAGCGGTTAGTTCCGAAGGAGTGTTAAAATCTCTCGTTGAGGGTGTAACATAGATGTGCGTTTGTCACTGCATAAGGTGATGATTTAGCAGATTGAAATGTATGATGTATAGGAAAGATTCGTGTCTAATCTCTAGACCAGTGGTGGTGTAGGGGTATGGCACGCGGCACGGAATGCTGAGGACCTGGGTTCGATTCCCAGCATTGGTCTTTTTTCTGGGGTTTTTTCTGTGCATCTATATTTCAGTTTGTATTTAGTACGAAATGTATAAATCGTTTTACTATTATGTTATTTGTTCGCATAAATTACATTATTTACTAAAAATAAAAGATGGATATGGTTCTTACTCATGAAGTTATTGCAAGATTTTCGAAAGTTTTGATATTATAAAATCATATTTTTTGCGCATGGATCTGGAGAGCCGCAACTTTTCATCGAAAGAGCCGCATGCGGCTTGCGAGTCGCGGTTCGTTGACCCTGAGTTAGATCTATACTGCTCGTCAGCTTATATCATAAAAAATTTCAATTATTTGCAATTTACACTTTTTATTCTTCGTCAAATAATTAGGTATTTCATGTTTTTGGGGCATCATAAACCATGGAATCGAGTCGAATTTCATCCAATTGCTAAAATGGACTTATGTAATATGGACGACCCTTTAACCGTCTCAACTAAACGGGATTAGGGGTCGCAAACCGGAAAACCCAACTCTCGAAAATACCGGAAAACAGGGCAGAAAAATGAACTTTTAAATACCGGGATTAAATTAATCAAAACCGGGATTTTCGGTAATTTCGGTATTAGCAAAGATTAAAAACGAAACAGTAATTTCATTCAATTAAACAAGTTAGCTATGAAGTATCTTTTTTTTGTACTTATTTTTTCAACTTCATTTTTTTATTACTTTTACGGTCATCCCGTGAAATCATACATTTCGTACTAAATACAAACTGAAATATAGATGCACAGAAAAAACCCCAGAAAAAAGACCAATGCTGGGAATCGAACCCAGGTCCTCAGCATTCCGTGCCGCGTGCCATACCCCTACACCACCACTGGTCTAGAGATTAGACACGAATCTTTCCTATACATCATACATTTCAATCTGCTAAATCATCACCTTATGCAGTGACAAGCGCACATCTATGTTACACCCTCATCGAGAGATTTTAACACTCCTTCGGAACTAGCCGCTCACCTGGACAAGAGATGGCGCTACTGTGCAACTTTAAACAAGTTAGCTATGAAGTATCTTTTTTTTGTACTTATTTTTTCAACTTCATTTTTTTATTACTTTTACGGTCATCCCGTGAAATCATACATTTCGTACTAAATACAAACTGAAATATAGATGCACAGAAAAAACCCCAGAAAAAAGACCAATGCTGGGAATCGAACCCAGGTCCTCAGCATTCCGTGCCGCGTGCCATACCCCTACACCACCACTGGTCTAGAGATTAGACACGAATCTTTCCTATACATCATACATTTCAATCTGCTAAATCATCACCTTATGCAGTGACAAGCGCACATCTATGTTACACCCTCATCGAGAGATTTTAACACTCCTTCGGAACTAGCCGCTCACCTGGACAAGAGATGGCGCTACTGTGCAACTTTAAACAAGTTAGCTATGAAGTATCTTTTTTTTGTACTTATTTTTTCAACTTCATTTTTTTATTACTTTTACGGTCATCCCGTGAAATCATACATTTCGTACTAAATACAAACTGAAATATAGATGCACAGAAAAAACCCCAGAAAAAAGACCAATGCTGGGAATCGAACCCAGGTCCTCAGCATTCCGTGCCGCGTGCCATACCCCTACACCACCACTGGTCTAGAGATTAGACACGAATCTTTCCTATACATCATACATTTCAATCTGCTAAATCATCACCTTATGCAGTGACAAGCGCACATCTATGTTACACCCTCATCGAGAGATTTTAACACTCCTTCGGAACTAGCCGCTCACCTGGACAAGAGATGGCGCTACTGTGCAACTTTAAACAAGTTAGCTATGAAGTATCTTTTTTTTGTACTTATTTTTTCAACTTCATTTTTTTATTACTTTTACGGTCATCCCGTGAAATCATACATTTCGTACTAAATACAAACTGAAATATAGATGCACAGAAAAAACCCCAGAAAAAAGACCAATGCTGGGAATCGAACCCAGGTCCTCAGCATTCCGTGCCGCGTGCCATACCCCTACACCACCACTGGTCTAGAGATTAGACACGAATCTTTCCTATACATCATACATTTCAATCTGCTAAATCATCACCTTATGCAGTGACAAGCGCACATCTATGTTACACCCTCATCGAGAGATTTTAACACTCCTTCGGAACTAGCCGCTCACCTGGACAAGAGATGGCGCTAC
Source organism: Archips crataeganus (assembly GCA_947859365.1). Taxonomy (NCBI): domain Eukaryota; kingdom Metazoa; phylum Arthropoda; class Insecta; order Lepidoptera; family Tortricidae; genus Archips; species Archips crataeganus. The sequence goes on from OX402062.1 coordinate 11,082,722, forward strand.
TGTGCAACTTTAAACAAGTTAGCTATGAAGTATCTTTTTTTTGTACTTATTTTTACAACGCGCGCGTGAGCGGCTAGTTCCGAAGGAGTGTTAAAATCTCTCGATGAGGGTGTAACATAGATGTGCGCTTGTCACTGCATAAGGTGATGATTTAGCAGATTGAAATGTATGATGTATAGGAAAGATTCGTGTCTAATCTCTAGACCAGTGGTGGTGTAGGGGTATGGCACGCGGCACGGAATGCTGAGGACCTGGGTTCGATTCCCAGCATTGGTCTTTTTTCTGGGGTTTTTTCTGTGCATCTATATTTCAGTTTGTATTTAGTACGAAATGTATGATTTCACGGGATGACCGTAAAAGTAATAAAAAAATGAAGTTGAAAAAATAAGTACAAAAAAAAAGATACTTCATAGCTAACTTGTTTAAAGTTGCACAGTAGCGCCATCTCTTGTCCAGGTGAGCGGCTAGTTCCGAAGGAGTGTTAAAATCTCTCGATGAGGGTGTAACATAGATGTGCGCTTGTCACTGCATAAGGTGATGATTTAGCAGATTGAAATGTATGATGTATAGGAAAGATTCGTGTCTAATCTCTAGACCAGTGGTGGTGTAGGGGTATGGCACGCGGCACGGAATGCTGAGGACCTGGGTTCGATTCCCAGCATTGGTCTTTTTTCTGGGGTTTTTTCTGTGCATCTATATTTCAGTTTGTATTTAGTACGAAATGTATGATTTCACGGGATGACCGTAAAAGTAATAAAAAAATGAAGTTGAAAAAATAAGTACAAAAAAAAGATACTTCATAGCTAACTTGTTTAAAGTTGCACAGTAGCGCCATCTCTTGTCCAGGTGAGCGGCTAGTTCCGAAGGAGTGTTAAAATCTCTCGATGAGGGTGTAACATAGATGTGCGCTTGTCACTGCATAAGGTGATGATTTAGCAGATTGAAATGTATGATGTATAGGAAAGATTCGTGTCTAATCTCTAGACCAGTGGTGGTGTAGGGGTATGGCACGCGGCACGGAATGCTGAGGACCTGGGTTCGATTCCCAGCATTGGTCTTTTTTCTGGGGTTTTTTCTGTGCATCTATATTTCAGTTTGTATTTAGTACGAAATGTTCATTCAATTATGTGCGCAAAATGATTATTTCTAACAATTTTTTAACTGGCAAAGTTGTACGCACAGCGGTGGCGGCCTAACCAGCCCGAGAGCTCAAGCTCACGACGATTAGTCACACGACTCACACACAGGTATACCTAGTGCGATCCACGAAGACGCATCTATTTGTCAAAATTAGTGCAATCAAAGTTAGCCGATAACACGCTAAATAATTTATCTTTTCTACGATCTCATTACTTAAACTTAAACAAAGTACAGAAGTGTTTTTAAATAAGTACCTTAATTAGTTCATTATTTACAATGATTTTATAATTTTAACATTTTATTTGTTTTTGATTTTATAATTTGATTTATGTGTACGTATTTGTTATGAAGATAGAGGTTTTGTTTTTTTTTTTAAATACCTATGGAGAAATAAATTATAATAAATATTTGTCCGTGTTCAGGAGGCAAAACTCTTTCGATTCCTGTAGTAATTTTCAGGTGTCAAAAAAATGAAATATTGACAATTATTCTATGTAATCACTTGAATTTAAAATATTTTTTTGTTTGTTTGTTTGTAGGATAGGAAGTTGATCAAAGACAGATTTTATTTAATACTCAATACTCAATACCTACTAATATTTAGAGCGATTGTTGGTTATTGTTACCTACATAATTAATGGGTAATCTTGTGATTTTTCTGTGATTTTATAAATCTTAAGTTGTTTACGTGTAACAGTATCCAACTAAACTACCTTATGGTAGGTAATTATTCTATCTTTTTCGTATAAAACGCATTGTCTTTTATTTATTTATAACTTTTCATCACATAAATACCGAAATTACCGAAATTACCGGAAAACCGGTATTAAAAAAATATGAATACCGAAAAAACCGGTTTTCAAAAAGCACCCAGTATTGCGATCCCTAAACGGGATATTATTGATCCCCCTAATTTATCTGGTTTGCATAAAAGAGATTGCAGACGAAATTTTGCAATGTATACCTATAATAGCACAACTACTTATAGCTAGACCGTTTAAATGAGTCATCGCCCGCGCGGTACAGGGGCTGGGGTGTATGACGACGGGAGGCGTGCGGGTGGCAGGCGCACGAGGCGCTTGCCGCCCGCACCTCTCCCAGTCCCCTTTGTCATCATACCCCCCAGGCCCTGTACCGCGCGGGCGAGGACTCATTTAAACGGTCTAGCTATAGCGTAAGTTTATAAACGTGTCTATAAAAAATCTCAATCCAGGGCACTTCTTTACGGAGTAGCAGAAGACTTATTCGCTAACTTCGGCATGGAAGGACGGGAGTGCCTGCTCCGAGCAATCTGCGAAATTCACGCTCATCCACTCACCAACTTTGGGTTCATTGGAGAAGTCATGAAGCTGTTCTTCACGTGAGTTGGCCTAATTAGATTTACATATATTACATTTGTACTTAACTTACTTTAACTTTTTGACCACCAGACAAAAAGTTCACAGACAAGGTAACAATTAGGGTCTCCCCATAATCTATCAACACGGAATCCCTTATGTCAACGCAATAAGAGCCAAAAAGACGTCGATCAGCTCGGCTCAATTCGGCTCGCGTAGCCGAGCCTATCAACGTCTTTTTCGCTCTTATTGCGTTGATATAAAGTTTTTTCCGATCGGCTGAAGCAGATTCCGCGTCTATAGATCTGGGGAGACCCTTACACTCCACGGGTTGACGTGAAGTTCCTGTTTGACAAAATATAAGTAAGGAGATTTTTATTAGGAGCTATTACCTACTCCCAACCCTGCACATAAAAGCAATTTTACAGAAACATATCTTTACAATTTCCAACATTATTTCAGGCCAAGCAAGTCTCCGTACGCGAGTCTTCTGAACGAGTACGTGGAGGCGCAGCGCGCGGGAGAGTCTGGCGGTGAATGCTGGCCGTACTACCGACTCTGCCCGAAGAGCATATTCCAGCCGTCTCCCAACAAATACTCGTTAGTATAACCAAGTAAATTAACAAGATTTTTATTGTCGATTGCCTTTATTCATATTCATTTACAAATAAAATTAAAAATTTAACATGCCAAATTATTACGAGGGGCGTTCAATATAAAGTGAGAATGAGATGCAAACTGTTTTAATATTACGAAATTAAATACTGGCCGGTAAAGCTAACCTATCTAGCTGATTGCTGTGAAAAAAAAAACAAACTGTCTTTTGTTTAAAAAAATATACGGTAATTTCTTTGCAATGCTATTGAGTACGTTAGCGAAAATGGAGAAAATAGAACTGCGCGCCGTTATCAAATATTTGTATTTGAAAAATTTTTCTACGGACCAAGTCAATTTGGATTTGCGGGACACTTTAGGGTCTAATGCTCCTCCGTATTCGACAGTCGCACGTTGGTGCGCCGAATTTAGACATGGAAGAACATCGACAATGGACGACCCCCGCTCCGGACGACCTACTACAGCAGTAACTGAAGAAATTGTGAAAAAAGTCGAAAACTCAGTTTTGGCAGATCGTCGTGTCACAGTTCGTTTTATTGCTGAAAATGTAAAGATTTCAACGGGGCGCGTGCATAATATTTTACATGAACGCTTGGGTATGTAAAAGGTATCTGCGCGTTGGGTACCAAGAATGCTTACTGACACGCAAAAACAAACTAGACTAGAGATTTGTCAAGAAGCTTTGAACCTGATGCAGCAAGACCGGGAACTTTTTTTGGCGCGATTTATAACAATGGACGAAACATGGCTCCATCATTACGACCCTGAAACGAAACTGCAGTCTATGACATGGAAAAGGCCATCATCTCCAACTCCGAAGAAATTCAAGGTGAGCCCATCTGCCGGTAAGGTCATGGGCTCTGTTTTTTGGGATGGTAAAGGGGTATTAATGATTGAGTATCTCGAGCATGGAGCCACTATTACGGGCACTTTATACGCCAAACAAATAGCAACATTGCGCAATGAGATCCGCGAAAAACGGCGAGGTAAACTCTCGAAAGTTGTGCTGTTCCACCAGGACAATGCCCCGGCACATAAGTCCGCCGTTGCAATGGCTGCAATTCGTGATGCTGGGTTCGATATCCTTAAGCATCCTCCGTATTCACCAGATCTCGCTCCCAGTGATTTCTACCTATTTCCGAGATTGAAACAATACCTGAGAGGCCAGAAATTTGAAGACGACTACGCGGTAGTCGCTGCAGTACAAGATTTTTTAAGTACTCAAGATGAGACCTTTTTTAAAAATGGAATTTTAAGTTTAGAAAAAAGATATACTAAGTGTATTATGCTAAAAGGTGACTATGTCGAAAAATAAAATGACATTTAGTAAAAGTTGTTTATAACATACTCATTCTCACTTTTTATTGAACGCCCCTAGTATATAAGTTCATTAATACAATTTATTACTTATACAATTCAGCCGAAGCCAATCTAATTATAAATGATATTAATTTATGATAATAATAATATTCATCGTTCCATTTAAATCAAAATAAAAACAGAAAATAAAACATAAATTCGTACATTTCTGGAAGAGCGAAACTCCACTTCCGTCCATCGCCTCGGAGAACCTCAGGCAAATGCCACAAACTTCGGTGCAAAACTTAATATGTTTTTAGTTCTGTACTTATTTCATTTAATAGCTGCCAGCAAATGCTTGATTTTATTATGTTTGGAGGATTTCTTAACTTACTGTATATTTTATAATTATAACCCCTATTCTCATAAGAGTAATGTAGGTACAGTTTAATTAATCCTTTCGTTCCGGCAAAGTCTACACAGTTTGCCAGGTTCAGTGAAATGATATCTGCTCCACAGTCTTGTAGGCGAGTTCTCTCGCCAGAAATGATGTTTTACGTCCGAAAGAAGACTTAACTCTGCCAGGTAAAACTCTATTCAGAGCCGTTAGACGAGATAAATCTAATGTATAAAAATCTCGCAATACGGTGTTTTGGTTGCACTCATTTACAAAACATTATTTCGGAGTCTTTTTTTAAGAATATGACTTACATTATTTAGGTAGGTCCACTGAAATTACATTTAACTACAACAGTACGGGACGCAATGTGTACGGCTGTGGAAGTAATTCTCGATTGCCCTAATCCAGGATGTAGTGTTAAAAAAAATGAAAACGAATAGGTTTACTCGTCTACTGGATGCGACAGCTCATCGCACAAAACGAGTAATCTCGGCACCCGGACTGAAAGGGTTAAATTATTTACTAGTGTTTGTGTTTCTCAGAACCGCCTAGCTTTCACATAAATATGGAGTACTGTCATATAATGGACACAGATTGATAAATAGGTCGGTTACCGTTAGTCAGCAGTCATCAGAACAAGTAATACAAATATCTAAAGTTCGCGAGAGCAGTAATTAAGTGTGTTTACGTAGTCCAAAAAATTTGTTTTATCTCTCTATCACTATTTTAATCTCTGAGAAAAAAATATTTAAATAAAAGATCTAATTATTTAACCTCAATAGAGAAATATTTCTCAAGGCAGATGTTACGACTATTTCAAAAAACTAGTGAAAATTGGTATCAATAAAACATAAATAAAAACAGTTAAAAATACCCAACACTGTGTCAGTGCCAGGTCTTCAATAAAAATATTTTAATATTTTTGGCGGTTGCAACACTCTCAAATTTTAGATAATAAATACATGACACTACCTATTTCGATGATTCAAATCAGGGGGGCTACACTGGATTTTTAAATTCGTATCATTCCGTCCCTCTTACTCTTTTACTAAATACTATTAGCGAAAGCGAGACGGCACTACCTATATATGAACTTCGAATTTCGGAAAAGCCCTCAGAGTCACTGCATTATGGTTCTTTCTCAGGGTTTTAAAACTATCTTACTTACAATTTAATTTAATTTTAATTTTCGTTTCAGGAAAGATGCCGAAGACTTGCATAGACGGCAAGAACACGACAACATAGAGAATATAGAAAACAATATAGACATTGACGGAGTTAGAGCGATGTAACGAATTAGCAATGTGACCACTTCGTGCGAAGTGCCAGTAAATTATCCCAAATTTAGTTTAGTCTCCGACCAAAGTTGATTATTTAGACTAAATTATTTATTCTTTATAAGTGCCATTCCGATGTTGCATGATGCATTTATTTTAGAAGAAAGAATTGTAGAAAGTTTTAAGCTTGATTTCTAATTTATCTACCTATAAATACTTATCTGAATATGTATATATTCCTTAAGTTCGATTGTTGTAGTAAAATCTTTGAAATTAACATGTACAAAAAATACATTGTAATTTACATTTTTGTAAACACATTCCAAGTTCGACAGGTGATATATTGTACGGAAGAATGTTGTACTTTGCCTCTCCTAGCTAGGTATGATATAGTGACATATACCTATTGAAACCTTATTTAATAATAATATAAGTCCGATATTTGCCAAATTGATACCTACAGATTGTATATGTTAGTATCAAGTTATTAAATTTTAAATTTCTACAAAACAATATTATGGTGAACCTTTGTTGGCCGGTAAAATCAAAATTTGTATCAAATGGACTTTTATCCCAATTAAGAAATTAGTTGCTATTAGGAAGTACATTTTTATTAAGTCAAACACTGAAACTTAGCATTTATTAATTACGAGGTTTTAGCAATTTTATATGATACACTTAAACAAATGGATTTTTAAATAAGGTCTTGAAGTCCTATTGTAGCTAGTTAGTTTTGTAAATTTTAATGATTAAGTCATTAATAATACGGTTGTTATAATAAACATTTTACTCGTAATATGGCGTTTTTTTGCTATCTTTAAGTTTGAAGATATATTTTTAGAAATAGAAAAAAAATGCAGTAACGCGTTATTTTCGCTAGTCAGAGTACGTAATTACGTTCACGTCAACAGATATTTATCGTGCATTTCAACTGCTGCCTTAATCCGTTGCAAGATGTTGTCAAAACAGACCATGTTAATAAAATTGTCACAAACAAATGACAGTAGTTAAAATTCATTAAATACTCGCATAAAAAATCCGGCGGTTAAAACGCCTGATTGAATCCGACCAACGCGAAGCGAGTGACGGGGCGGCGATCCGCTCTCGAGCGCAAAAGCCTCCAATCTCCATCAGGGGGCGTGAGCGTGAGATGAAAGTAGACGGCCGGACGACAAAATTCTATTTTAAGACCAAAACTCTGCTATGATTAAGGTAAATCTGACCCAAACCACTTAAAAACACGCGTGTGTTAGTGCAAGTGTTTCACGGCAGTGTTTAACGTTTCAGGCACAATATGTAACGTTCGCTGGAATACTTCTGTTTAGCGGGATGCTGGAGACTGCTTCGATCAGCAAGAGGAGCTATTCGGATCAGTCCGTAAAGGGATATGTCACTGAGGTACGTGAATCGAGCGTGATGAAATTAAGAAACAATCACATAATCAATAAAACTGACATCCATATGGCAATTAAATTTTTACATAAATTCTAAAAAACGACGAGACTCGCAAAACGAGTAGCATAAAATAATAAGTTTTCCTTCGTAAATTTGATCATTGTTTCCCAAAACCGATAATTTGTGGGTCACTAGTAATATGTAATATTTCAAGAATTTGTGGTTTTAGCGCACATGCTGGTGGAACGAGGTGTGCAAGGAAGAGTTTCAAACGTTGTTCCGATGCAAGTGCCCCTCATGGTCATACTGCCGAAGCCCTGGGCGTTACTACAATGCCGTCTGTTCCATGACAGAGACTGGCTACATCTGGGACCAGCCCAACTCAGAATTCAGACCACAATAACCGGTCTTAGATAGATTCCACGCCGTCGACCTTTATTTCTACAACCCCTGTGTATCGGATGTCCTAACAACGATTCTAATTTGAGACTGATTCAGAAGTTATGTCTTCTATTTTCGTAACTAGCCTAAGAAAATAGCACGCGTAATTTCCAAATTGAAAATGCAATGTGATGAGTGTTTTTCGACCAAATTGTTGGAGATACCTGTTATGTGAGAAATAAACGAATATTTCCTTATACAAATTGGATTTTTATTTTTGAACTTGGTTACGTCTTGTGTCCTTGAGAATGGGATGATTGATGGTTGTACTTGACCGTAAGCGCCAAATCCACTGCTGAAATACGCATGCGCGATGGAGGCGAGACTCAGGAATCAATAGTCAGGGCGTACTGCTAGCGTAGACAGCAGACCACAACAAACTGCCCAAAGATGTTGCCGTTATTTTTGTTCCTATTCGCTTTGCGCGGAATAAGTTGTGAACCAGAAACAGTGAGGGAAAGCTTCGACTACTTTAGTTACGGATCCAATGACGACCTTTTGAAGAATTTAGAACTACATCTGGTGAGTAGGTACTTGGACAACTTAGAATTATTTCACTACATAGTAAAAAAAATCCACACTTACGTGCTACTTCGTATTTCAGCCTAAAGACGATATAGTGTTAAGGCCTCAAGAAGTAAAGGACTGGCCGCAGCAGTCACTAAATGTTGGACAAATTACTGCCGTCTCTATCAATTCTTTGGGACAACCGGTAATCTTCCATAGAGCTGAAAGAATATGGGACGAAAGGTATACAACAGATCTATAAATACCCCTGTAGCAATTATTTAAAGTAAACAGTCTTTAAGGCCAATGCGGCACACGTACTTACATGTACTTTGGCATTTACGCGTAGTTACATACATATTCTCTGTTTTAGCACTTTCAACGAATCGAATGTCTATCAAAACCTGGACAAAGGGCCCATCATCGAGGATACGATTCTAGTATTGGACCCACATTCGGGTTCCGTCCTTCATAGCTGGGGAGCCAATGCCTTTTATATGCCACACGGTCTTACCGTCGACCACCACGACAACGTTTGGGTCACCGATGTGGCCAAACATCAGGTGTTTAAAGTGAGTTCCTATATTTATGTAACCCTACAAAGTTAATAAAAACATTACGACTTTAATAACTAAGTAGTACATAATTTATATTTTCAGTATACCCCATTAAACCACAAGTATCCAACCTTGACTATTGGAGAAGCTTTCACAGCTGGCTACCCTTACCGTCGCCGAGTGCTTCTCTGCATGCCCACATCCGTTGCCGTGGCAACCACCGGCGAAATATTCGTCGCGGACGGCTATTGCAACAACCAAATACTCAAATTTAATGCCGCTGGGACTTTGCTCCTAGCAATCCCTACTTACTCCGACACTTTGACCTTGAATATTCCGCACAGCGTAACCCTGTTGGAACACTTGGATATCGTCTGCGTGGCTGACAGAGAGAATATGAGAATTGTGTGCCCCAAAGCTGGCTTGAAAAGTTACGTCAAGATGTTGGATCCAGCTACTATAATTGAGGATCCTACTTTGGGGCGAGTGTTTGCTGTGGCTTCACACGGAGATACTATTTACGCAGTGAATGGACCGACATCGCAGAATATTGCCGTGAGAGGATTTACCGTCAACGCGGTCTACGGAAACATTTTGGACACCTGGGAACCGAGTACTGTAAGTATTAAGTATGCTATTAAAAGTCAACAGTTTACATGTCAACAGTTCAACATGTTAAAACGAAAGTTTAGGCTTACTGGGACACAGTTATTTAGTTTTTACCACTGGGTCATTGCCCATTACCAAATTAGTTATTTTGACAATCAATTTCGTCGAATAACTGGAAGTTTTTTCGCCTACACTTTTATAGGTACCTTTGTAGGCATCTGTTGACATTGATATCATATAATTTGTTTAACTGATGCACTAATAATAAAGCTCACTTAGTTTCTTTTGTGCAAAATTGATAATAATAGAGTAGGTAGGCCAATGGTCTAGATCAAACCCCTTACGATGATCTCAAGAAAAATCTGAAGTAGGTATTCTTAAGGCGACTTTGGACGATTCTTGCAAACATTTGACATAATAAATCCTGCAAAAATTTTGGGAATAGTACATTACTGCAGCGGCCGCGAAATAGGGGATTGCCGGCCGAGTAGTTATAGATGGCCGAGTGTTAACGAGGCCATCTAGAGATACGAGGCCGGCAATCCCTGTTCGTGGCCAAGGCTTGTATAGAGTTTTTCTCAAACATGCATCGTCATCATCATCACCACCACCACCACCATCATCACCATCACCTTCATCATCATCATCACCATCACCATCATCATCACCATCACCCACCATCACCATCATCATCACCATCACCCACCATCACCATCATCATCACCATCATCATCATCACCATCATCATCATCATCATCATCATAAAATCATCGTCATCATCATTATCATCATCATCATCACATCATCACCATCATCATCACCATCATCATCATCACCATCATCATCATCAACACCATCATCATCATCATCATCATCATAAAATCATCGTCATCATCATTATCATCATCATCATCACATCATCACCATCATGATCATCATCACACCATCACCATCACCACCATCACCATCATCATCATCATCTTACCTTAAATAAGCGTAGTGGCAGAATGTCATATTGAACCAAAACGCAAATATTGCTTATAGTTTTTTTTTAAAGGCTAAATGCTATGATGCCATAGACCTATAAACGTCATGGTATGAAACAACACACGATCACTTTGCTGGCCTTGGCCAGCAATGTTGTATGAAATTCCATTATTGACCTCTCGTCTAGCCGCACCTGCATTGTGACACTTCGTGGCGTATTATAAGGAACATAACGTCAATATTTCATAGCATGTTTGAGAAAATATTATTTTTCTTTTCTTTTTTTCCTTATATTCTTCGCAGTCATGTAGAGTTTATACTTTCTTATTTTTCAGGGATTCACCAACCCCCATTCATTGGCAGTCACACGCAACGGCTCGCACCTCTACGTCTCCGAAATAGGCCCCAATAAAATATGGAAATTCGAGTTAACCGATGTATACGACAAAAAGTAGGCGACAATTTTGTAGACAATAAACATAGAGCTTTACATATTTTAACGAAGGACGTATTATATGTTGTTAAACCTTGAGAATGCTTCGTGAATGCGAATTAGATTCGCCACTTGACCATAATTGTGCAGAATGATGCTGTAAATGATTGCTATAAGTACCTAAACGAAAGGCGAACTTGCTGTAAATTTAAATGTTGAAATTATATTAATTCTGTATGCCTTTAATTCAGTTAGAAACCACTTTTCATTGTTGAGGCATTGTAAAAGTAATAAGATATTGTTATCTTAATATTCTGACGCAAGAAAAAAATAACAAGCGAGTTTTTTAAATATATATTCAGATTTTGCCACTCATAAGTATTATTCAATATAATATTAAAGTATTTATAAGTTTAAATTTTACAATTGTTTTTCATGTTTTATTACAATATAATTTAATAGCTTCTACCTTCAATTTCCTGTATTTTTTTTATTAGGTACTATGAAAATCTGCTCCGATTATTTTAGGAATCTAAAAATTTGTATTCCTACTAGAGTCCGTTAAGTAATGTATTTTAATTAAGAAATAAAGTCAATGAATCCTAACTTGTCAAAATGTAAACAAAATTCTGATATAATATTCGTTGTAATAAAACACACAAAGAATTATACTTGAATAAATAATGAACCAACATAGCGAAATTAAATTTATTTGCAACTATAAGGTAAATATATAAATATCTAAATGTTCTATGTAGCGAATAAATGTTCTAAATTAAGAGTAAAAATATATTTACGAATAAGAACCTAAATATTGTATTAACATCAAAAAATAAGTTACGGTTTATTGACTTTATCGCCCTTATTACCCGCCAAGTCGAGCAAAAACAAAGGCACAGCCGTATTATATTTCCCAGTGTACACCGAAGCTGAGTCACTCGCATGGACAGACGACAGCTTTCTTAATATTCGTAATAGGTACGTAAATAAAAAAATATACACGTCGGAACTAGGTTCGACGAAATTGCGCACAGAGTTCGATATATTTCATAAACTGAATGTAAGTATTTTATAGTATATACGTAGGTTAGGCGTACGTACTCATGAAGAGTTAATGTTCCAAAGGAATATATTGATGACTTCCTTCAATTGATTCCACTAAAAATAACCTTATGTCATCTACAACTATATCATCTACATTTAACGTCTATTGAACTCATATTCTGATCTATATATGACGTAGATAGTAGATCCTACTTTAAGTATGTACCTAAACTTAGAGTACAATACAGAAAGACGCTAAATTCACCTTCGCAGCCACACTCGTAATAGCATAACATAACTATGATATTTAGCAAATTTTAATATGATTCTGAGTAAGCCGTCAGATGATGCAATAATGATGTATAAATTCATTAGACATGCTTTTGTATAAAGTCAGCAGTCACAGAGACTGTCTCTGTGAAAGGCAGCGTTTAACCTCTTCGCCGCCACAAAACAAACGAAGTGATGTGCTCTGTACGCCACGCCACGTTACATGACAAACCGATTTCTTTTCCATTGTAGAGTTGAAATATTGGTCATGTATAGATGACGTTGGCGTGTGAGGCATTCCATTGGCTGTCACTAGATGACAGGGACGGTGAAGAGGTTAATGTAGTTTTTTGTGGCTTCCCTTAAGGGTGACATAGTCACATTTGGTGTATTTAAGCCACGTTAGATGAAATATTTAAAAATAAGTATATATTATGTATGATAAAATCTGATACAATCAGATTAATTTTTTATTGGAATAAGTTCCTGGTGTATTTCTTAAAATAAAATGGAGATTGATGATAATAATGGTGATAATAATCAACCATAATCAATATTAAATTTCAACAATTACCTCCTTTTTATTCAAAAAAATCATGTTCAAAAAATGAAAGCTACGAAAAATTTTAACGGTAGGTATTACGAAGAACGAAATAGCTATATGCCGAGATTATAGTATATAGTTATATAAAAACCTTAATCTCAGTTAAAATATAACGAAAATGGACCAAACCTGGATTTGGTAGTTAAATTGATGTAAACGGTGTAACCACATTTGCAGTAGATTTTAAAATTATGTAATAAAGTTGAAAAATAATTATTATCTTTTATTTAACTGGTATATAATAAGCCGACAAATTATTGAGTGTTTATTACTAAACACTAGTATTTGTTTTAAATTACATTGCACATGTCAAACAGTTAAAACTGTAAGTATATTACATTTGATTTAATATCATTCATTACAATTTAATTAATTTACTTACATAAAATATTACAGTTCTATTTTTCTTTTCTTCATAACTTTCATGAGTAACACCATATCTGAAATAACAATAAAAAATACTTAGAATAATTTTCGTGCAGGAATTCTATTAAAAATCAAAAAGAACTACTTGGAAAGTAATCCCACTAATATGAATTATAAATTCAAAAGTTTGTGTGTTTGTGTGTTTTTTAGTCTTTGCCATCAAAAAATCTTGGGATTGGAGAGAAATTTGATGTTTTGACTCAGCAGTAATATGCCTGTATTGAAATGTGCAAAACTGTCTAGTGATAAAAAATATACCTATGCATTTTTGATTAGTGTAGGTACGCCTATAAAATCCCCAATTGGGGATGTCTATTTTTTTGCAATGTATAGAAAATCGAAAACCATTTCGAGATAAATGATTTTTAAATCGTTTTCTGTAGTTATTTAATTTTAATATTATGTAATGAATTTATTATATAACAAATAAGCAATGACCTTCATTTGACATTGGTGTAAATTGCGTGACCGGTTCAAGTCGTACTTTATTCTGTGTGGTTAGAATTCTTCACAATTTACTCGTGGATTATACTACGGAGTTTGATTTGGACCCGCTGTCTGACATCTAGCACTTTGTCAGTGCCAGTAAAGTGACACAGTGTATAGTGTACCACTACGCAAAAAATAATTAAAGAGGTTGCCTTATCGTACCTACGCATTTAGATAGATTTAGAAATTTGGCATTGTGGGAGCCCTCAATTATAATCTGACGTCATCAACTAAAATAGTATCAATAATTAATTTTGAAAAAAGTAGAGAACTAAATGACAAAAAATTGAAATTAGTTTCTTATAATTTACTTTTCTATACAAAAAAAATATAAAAACCACTCGTAATTTTTTTTAGACATTCCCAATTCTTAACCGCAAAGTCTACAGACATGATTTGATGCATTGGTGTTCTTCAGACAACATAAATAGGTAAAGAGCACAATGTAATCTTTGGGAATTCTGGGAATTTAGTAGAGACAACAGAATAATGGTCATCCCAGCCTATATACGTCCCACTGCAGGGCACAGGCCTCCTCTCAGAATGAGAGGGCTTGGGCCGTAGTTCCCACGCGGGCCCAGTGCGGATTGGGAACTTCACACACATCATTGAATTTATTTGCAGGTGCATGCAGGTTTCCTCACGATGTTTTCTTTTACCGTAAAGCACATGGTAAATTACAAATATATACCATAAAAAAATTAAAAATTCGCACATAAATTCCGAAAAACTCAGAGGTGCAAGCCGGGATTTGAACCCACAACCCTCTGATTGAGACGCCATAGGTCAAACCACTAGGCCACCACGGCTTACTTTACTTACTTAGGGCAACAAAATGGTACTCACTTATAAATATAACCATGACTAAGGCCAGCATGATCCACAACCAGCATTTCCAGGCACTCCGACTATGCTCCTGCAGCCTCTCGGATTCCACTTTCAGAGAGTCCACGTTGCGGTCCGTCAGATCCGACGATTTCTTTAGAGTCTGGTTCAAAAATTGTATGAGTTAAGTTGGGCAGGGTATGAGTAGTAGGTATCAGGTCGTTCATTATTTCACCCTCAATAGATGCTAGTTGTAAGCCGTGGTGGCCTAGTGGTTTGACCCATGGCCTCTCAAGCAGAGGGTCGTGGGTTCAAATCCGGGCTCGCACCTCTAAGTTTTTTCGGAATTGATGTGTGAAATTGGATTTGTAATTTACCATGAGCTTTACGGTGAAGGAAAACATCGTGAGGAAACCTGCATACACCTGCGAAGAAATTCAATGGTGTGTGGTGAAGTTCCCAATCCGCACTGGGCCCGCGTGGGAACTACGGCCCAAGCCCTCTCATCTCTGAAAGGAGGCCTGTGCCCTGCAGTAGGACGTATAAAGGCCGGGATGATGATGATTGCACGACCCCGAATGTACACCCTGTACTGTCACAAAGGCATATACAGGGTATCCCAAAACTCAACGATAGCCTGGTTGGTACTGCGAGTGGTCATGTTACACCAGTTCTGGAAAAAATAAGTAAAAAACTCATGTCATTTAGTTAAGCGATACGATAGCGATATAGTCACATAACATATCACTTTTAGTTTTTAGTGCTAGATATTTAAAAAAAAATGTCTAGTACCTGTAATGTAATAGGTACCTATTGCTTAACTGACATGGATTTTTATCTTATTTTTTATAGAACTGTTATGACCCGGTACTTACAGTAGTACACAACTGATATGGCTCACCGATACACTGCGCAAAAGACTCGTTTTAGAAGCGCGGGAAATGCAATTGACCATTCGACATACTCCACGCACGGCGCGTCTTTTCCTTGTGCCGCTATTGGTGGGTTGCTGCAGCCATGTTAGCGCGCGTCGCGTGCCATATTATATTCTTTTCACTGTAGCATGGTGCGGGTGACACTTGACACACCGTTTCGTTACACTTAGAAAAAATTGCTGCGGTGTTTATACATGGCGAACTATATAAATTCCAGTCCAATTATGTCTGGCGTTAAACATCTAAAATTCGAAACAACTATCATACAAGAAATAAATTTAACTTAATTAATTTTTATTATCAATGTAAAAATTAAAATACGATTAGGTTAAGAAACGCAATATGCGTGTAATGAGTCATTTAATGATGGGACACGATCTAGCACTAGTTTATCGATACTTATTAATTTGTAATGTAAATAAGTAAATAACGATGTGCTTTGAAAAAATGTATTCCATGCCGTGGTAACAGGTTGGTATGTCCGACAAATACTTAAGTTTATGAGAGACACTTATTCACGTGATAAAATGCTTCTATAATATTATTACTATTCGTTATTTAACGACTTATTTTATTCAATAAGTTTTTATTAAAATAAAAGATACAAGTAGGTCATTATCATCAAAACATACCTAAAAATTTATACGGAACCCTCGACTTAACTATTTCTTTTTGCAGTTTACTTTATGTGATTTAATGAAATAATCGTAAATTTATATTATTAATTACACATAGTTGAAGTTATAAATTTATAGTTTTATCGATTCGAGTTTTAAAGCTTTCACTTCTCTAGTCTGTGGTTTTGACACCTGTCACCCGCACCATGCTACAGTGAAAAGAATATAGTCAGCCGCCATACTTCCGAGTGAGTGAGACGGGTAATAGTTGCACTGTAATTTGTGCCTTGTAACTATAACACATAAGACTGATTTAAAGTTTGAATCATATCTTCGGCTATTATTGGCTAGTTCGTTCGTGTCTGCGCGGCCGAAAATGCACGACGCGCCATATAAAGTGTGCACTACTGTACCAGGTTTTTGTATTTATCGTTGAGTTACCAGTACATTATACAGCAATCCCATGAAAAATATTATGTTAACACCAACCATAATAATTAGCGGTTTAGAGGTTTATACATATTTTTGACGTCTTCAGAACATACGTATATTTATGACCTTGAATGTAGAACGTAATCTACGAGGGGCGTTCAATATAAAGTGAGAATGAGATGCAAACTCTTTTAATATTACAAAATTAAATACTGGCCGGTAAAGCTAATCTATCTAGCTGATTGCTATGAAAAAAAAACTAGCTGTCTTTTGTTTAAAAAAATATACGGTAATTTCTTTGCAATGCTATTGAGTACGTTAGCGAAAATGGAGAAAATTGAACTGCGCACCGTTATCAAATACTTGTGTTTGAAAAATTTTTCTACGGACCAAGTCAATTTGGATTTGCGGGACACTTAAGGGTCTAATGGTCCTCCGTATTCGACAGTCGCACGTTGGTGCGCCGAATTTAGACGTGGAAGAACATCGACAATGGACGACCCCCGCTCCGGACGCCCTACTACAGCAGTAACTGAAGAAATTGTGAAAAAAGTCGAAAACTCAGTTTTGGCGGATCGTCGTGTCACGGTTCGTTTTATTGCTGAAAATATAAGATTTCAACGGGGAGCGTGCATAATATTTTACATGAACGCTTGGGTATGAAAAAGGTATCTGCGCGTTGGGTACCAAGAACGCTTACTGACACGCAAAAACAAACTAGACTAGAGATTTGTCAAGAAGCTTTGAACCTGATGCAGCAAGACCGGGAACTTTTTTTGGCGCGATTTATAACAATGGACGAAACATGGCTCCATCATTACGACCCAGAAACGAAAATGCAGTCTATGGCATGGAAAAGGCCATCATCTCCAACTCCGAAGAAATTCAAGATGAGCCCATCTGCCGGTAAGGTCATGGGCTCTGTTTTTTGGGATGGTAAAGGGGTATTAATGATTGAGTATCTCGAGCATGGAGCCACTATTACGGGCACTTTATACGCCAAACAAATAGCAACATTGCGCAATGAGATCCGCGAAAAACGGCGAGGTAAACTCTCGAAAGTTGTGCTGTTCCACCAGGACAATGCCCCGGCACACAAGTCCGCCGTTGCAATGGCTGCAATTCGTGATGCTGTGTTCGATATCCTTAAGCATCCTCCGTATTCACCAGATCTCGCTCCCAGTGATTTCTACCTATTTCCGAGATTGAAACAATACCTGAGAGGCCAGAAATTTGAAGACGACGACGCGGTAGTCGCTGCAGTACAAGATTTTTTAAGTACTCAAGATGAGACCTTTTTTAAAAATGAAATTTTAAGTTTAGAAAAAAGATATACTAAGTGTATTATGCTAAAAGGTGACTATGTCGAAAAATAAAATGACATTTAGTAAAAGTTGTTTATAACATACTCATTCTCACTTTTTATTGAACGCCCCTAGTATATATATAAAAGAAGAAACTGACTGACTGACTGACATATCAACGCACAGCCCAATCCACTGGGCCTAGAGATTCAAAATTTGGCATGTAGGTTCCTTATAAGGTCTAGGGGTGCACTAAGAAAGGATTTTTCAAAATTCCCACCCTAAGGGGGTGAAACGGGGGTCCAAAGTTTGTATGGGGAAACAAGATTAGTTCGACTATTTTATTCGAAACTTCACAGAAGTACTCCTAATGATAAATGAGTAAACACGTGTTTCAGGTTTTTTGAGAATTCAACCCCTAAAAGGGGGGAAAGGGGTAACAAAGTCTGAAAATCAACATGGGTGTTGTTTCTATGGTTTATCGGGTCGCTGGTTATGAAAACAACAACGGTTTTAAAATCCGACGTGGCAGACGTAAAATACCAACTCCCTGGATGGGGTGCGATGGGGTTGAAATGTCTAAATAAACTAAATGACTGTTGATATATCAACGCACAGCCCAAACCACTGGACCTAGAGACTTGAAATTTTGCACATAGATACCTTATACAATGTAGGCATCCACTAAGGAAGGATTTTTGGGAATTCCCTCGGGAACGGGAAAAAACGGGATTTATATATTCGATTCCGAGTGACCCTATCTCAGTAACTATAATAACTAGACTCTTCAAATTTGATACACAAGTAGGTATTACATTAGTTAAAACATTAATTTCAGGATTTTTCACAATTCCCACGGGATAAGGAAAAAACGTGATTTATATATTCAGTTCAACGGGATCCTATGAACTATAATTACTAGGCTCTTCAAATTTGGCATAGAAGTAGGTAATTATAATCGTAAAAAACAGTTTTAAGGATTTTCGGAAATTCCCACGGGATAAGGAAAAAACGGGATTTTTTCGTTTTACTGGTCGTAGAAAGCTGAAATTCGGCATGTAGGTTGCTTGGGGAGTGTAGAGCTGGATTGAAAGAGGACTTTCCAAAATTCCCACGAGAACAGGAAAAAACAGGATTTTTCGTTTTACTGGTCGTTGAAAGCTGAAATTCGGCATATAGGTTGCTTGGGGAGTGTAGAGGAGCATTGAGAGAGGCCTTTCCTAATTCCCACGGGAACGGGAAAAAACGGGATTTTTCGTTTTACTGGTCGTAGAAAGTTGAAATTCGGCATGTAGGTTGTTTGGGGAGTGTAGAGGAGCATTGAGAGAGGACTTTCCAAAATTCCCACGGGAACGGGAAAAACGGGATTTTTCGTTTTACTGGTCATAGAAAGCTGAAATTCGGCATGTAGGTTGCTTGGAGAGTATAGAGGAGCATTGAGAGAGGAATTTCCCGAATTCCCAAGGGAACGGAAAAAAACGGGATTTTTCGTTTTACTGGTCGTAGAAAGCTGAAATTCGGCATGTAGGTTGTTTGGGGAGTGTAGAGGAGCATTGAGAGAGGACTTTCCAAAATTCCTACGGGAACGGGAAAAACGGAACTTTTCGTTTTACTGGTTATAGAAAGCTGAAATTTGGCAAGTGGGTTTCTTGGGGATTGTAGGGGAGCATTAAGAAAACATTTCCCGAAATTCTTACGGGAACGGGAAAAAACGGGATTTTGCGTTTTACTGGTTGTAGAAAGCTAAAATTTCAAAATTCATAAGTTTATACTGTAAGTAGGCCGCAAAGGGCTCTTTAACCGACTTCTAAATAAGGAGGAGGTTATGCATTCCACTTTTTTTTATGTAGGTATGTTCACCGATTTCTCGGTCAATTGTGGACCTGCTTGCTTGCTTGCCTGTATGCTTGCTTGCTTGATATCTTGGTTCTTTGTAATACTCATAGTACACGCGAGCGAAGCCGCGGGCAAAAGCTAGTAAGTAATAAATAATAAAATAAAGCCGAAACAATAGCTTGAATGGAACATGTGTTTTATCTTATTATTATTACGATGAGTGATCCCGGACACTCATTGAATTTTCAACAACAAGAAAAAAAAATCTGCTACTATCTTAAATATTGTACAAACCTCGGTATCCCCCTTTATAATAGTACTGGCGATCTGCGATTGCTCTTTCAGACTCTTGGTTAGAAGGACCATATTCTCGGCCACCTTCTCTTGCATGTTCTGATGATACTTCAGCAGGGAATCCATGTCCTCCTGGCTGCTGCTCGTGCTCGTGAAGTTAGGCGCTTTTATTATGTTGCGCCTCCGTAGAGGATCATCATTGTCTTCTGAAAATTTAAGTAAAAAAAAGAAAGAAAGAAAGAAAGAAAGAAGACATTTATTCACTTTTACAAGACACACATTATACAAGAGAGTACACACAATTTCACACAGCAAAAAAAAAACAAAGATATCATACAATGAAGTAATAAGCATGTACAAGTATACAACGTGAAATTTTAGTGGTTGTTTTCCCGAAACGAGGTGATTTACTTTCGATTGTACAATCGATTTATAATTACTATTTTGACTAGAGTCAAAAATCCAATTGTGACAAACGAAAGTCGAAAATGTCCGCAAACCAATAGTAACGCTTCGTTGGTACAAGTAGCGTACGATCGTACGATAGGTTAGGTACCAACGAAGCGTTACTATTGGTTTGCGGTCATTTTCGACTTTCGTTTTTCACAATTGGATTTTTGACTCTAGTCAAAATAGTAATTATAAATCGATTGTACAATCGATACTAAATCACCTCGTTTCGGGAAAACAACCACTAAAATTTCACGGTGTATACAGCTCTGCGTGTGTGTCCCCGCAAAAGTGAAACGGTCGCTGACTCAGCATTATGCTGAGGCGTTAGACGCCTGCAGCGCTGATTTTCTGTCAGAACCGTCTGTGACTCACGGAACGATACACAAATATACTATAATGAACCACTTACTTATATAGAAATAAATTAATAAAATGATAAAGAATTGATAAATAGTATAGATTTATTATAGAGTAGCATAATAAGTTAATAAGTAAATAAATAAATTAAAATAAAGAAAAAGTAAACGAAGAAGATATGTTTAAAAACAACAGGCTGGTATAATCAAATAAGTATTTTTAGTTATTATTTTGGAAAAGCAACCATCAAGCTTAAGGCCCTACCAAGCTTTCATTGCATTCATTTAATCTTGTGCTGTATCATTACTAGTAAAGCTGTAGTCCTGAAATTTATGTGTAAGATATTAAATTTGAGGATTCACTCTAATGACCAGTGTTTATCGAAACACGATTGCTTGTAGTTCACTCGATAGAAAAAATAACCAGTTGTTTCTTAAAGACAAAATAAATCCTTAGTACGACGTAAGTAAATACTGCACGTCATGTCATGACTTTTTGAATGTTAATAAAACAAGATGTTTTCTGGGGCCTAATGTAGCTAAATTTTTAAAATATGTACCTATTTGTTTCAGTAATACGATGAAAATACCTAAATTCACGCGCAGTCTAACCAACCTATCTTGAGCCATCGTGCTTCCTCCGTGTCCGATAGGTAATTGCGTTAATTCTCCATCGGTCATCGGACGGGGAACTCGTGGCGCTTGCACTTATGCACGGCTTTGATTCTAGCCATTCTCACGCACACATACACGAGTGCATAGAATACCTAAAATCTATTAGCACCAAAAGCTCGGTAGGGCCATATTGGATTGGGTCGGGCATGTCTTCCAGATACACCCACAAAGATAGGCGCACTCAGCCCTCAGCCACGTGCTGGGTGCCGCGCCATGGGCACCGACGGCAAGGCAGGCCGAGGCGGAGGTGGCGAGACGACCTGGCCGCGGACCTGAGGGAGTGGCCAAGTAATAGCTCTGGATAGGGAGATGTGGAAGTCAAGAGAAGAGGCCGTTGCCCAACAGTGGGATACAATTGTGTTATTATTACAAGCCGGGAGTTAAGGCGACAATTTATTGCGACCATAATGTTTCGATCACATTGCAGTTGTACACTTCTGTGTATTCCATGTTCTCATTTAATTTAATTTAATTTAATAACCATCTGTATTTGGAAAAAGATATTGATGGGAATGGAAGTTCTGGACGATGGGTGTTTTGAGAAACAGATATCAAGATAAACTTATCTTTTGGGATAAGCATATTTTGGGAAACACTCATTATAGCAGAATGGATTATTAAGGAAAAGGTAATGACTGGTATAAATATGTTTTGGGAAAAAGATAGAACATTCCGAAAACATAGATTTCTGGAATATTCTTCCGTCATACGAAAAAAGACGCATTTTTCCAAATTGAGTTACATGGATATTCAGAATCGCTGAAAAAAGGCGCATATACGTATAATGCATCCCAGTTTCGGGAAAAATGTCTTTGTTCCATATTAGGCCAGTAGCTGATACCAGTTAAACAAAAAATTATCATAGCCCTACTTTGATTTCATGCACATACATACATACAAAATCGAGAAGGGGATTGAAAATGAATTTTTACTAATTTGTGATAAGTATAATTCAAAATAGAACAGTAAAACAAATAGCTTATGCTTACCAAGTCCAAAGAGTTCAGATCTCAACTCATTTCCATATTTGGCAACAGTTTTTTGATGTATTTCTTGAGCTGATGCATCGGTGCACAATGTTGCAGCACCATGAGAGAGCAATTGAACTGCTTCCAACTGAAAAAATGCATAACTTATTGTTGCTTAGCTAACATCACCGCGCCGCGCAAGTCAAAACTTGGCCATGTGACATTTTATACTTTATTTTCAACAAATAAGGTACAAAATGTCACTAGGTCAGTTTCTGACTTGTGTGGTGTTGTTAGCTAAGCAACATTATGTTAACAAAACTTAAATTTCTAACCTATTCTTTACTACAAAAATAAATTATAATTATAGTATAAATCTTCCTAGGTGAATTTTTCGCTTCAAGCCATTACATTAAATTTGAACCTTAATACTAGGACAATACTGTTTGTTTTGAAAGATAAAGGCTTGAAGCGAAAAATTCACCTGGGAAGATTTATACTATACCTACAGTAGTAATGAAGTCATTTTGAGTAATTTATGTTGTAATAGAGAGTTTTGTGGGTGGGTTGTGTCTAACAAAATAAATAGTAAAAAGTTACCAAAATACTAACATTTTCAGAGATTCAGGATCTGGCTATGAGAGTTGAGAATTATTTTAGCACCGTTTTATCTGTTTCTGTGAACTGAATTGTTAACCTTTTTGATGCCAACAACACATATCAGCACCGCAGGTTCTACACCAATAACTGATATATCAGTCACGGTGTGCAGAGAGATATCTACCTACATCCATTTCTGTAGGGTACAACTTCGCCTTTGACATTCTGATGTCATGGCATATGAGTGAGAAATATTGTAGTTGACAGAGAGTTGAAAAGGTTAAGTCATGAATTTTTAGTAAAAAAAATAGCAAATCTTAAAATAAATTGGTTTTTTTGGTTGAATACCTACAATGTCAATGACATATCTTTATCTAATATAATCTGTGGCTTGTCTGTGTCCTAGGAGATAGTCTTGAATCTGGCGCTGATCCATGTTAAGGCATATGTGGGGCAAATTTATAATCATATCTTAAATTTTAACACATTCACTGTGGCAATTAGTTTAACTTGCAATTAACCATACATGTATTGGGTCACATCAATCCAATACCACAGTGAATGGGTTAAAGTATAGAATCTCACCTTTTCTGTTGGACTATTCAATGTGGCAGTTTGGATTAAACCTTTTAGAAAGCTGGCCCTTTTAGAATATTCTGATAACACATCTTTTGAAGGCTTGCTGAAAACAATATACGACCGAATTAGTATCCCACAATAAATTTCCTTAACTTATTTGAAATACACAGCCATCATCTCCACCCTTGCATAAATGTCTGTGAATCAGTAGCAAGGAAAATGACTTTAGTATTTGTGTTACTTACTCTGGGCCCGTTTTGAGTTCAGTTATCATTTCACTTAACGAATCCACGTATTTCTTGAGCCTCCAGTTACCCTCCACAACTTCCTGTTTAGCTATAAGCTCGCATTTATTCAAAAGCTGCCGCACATTCATTTCTAATCTGGACTTTTTAGGAGCAACTTCGGGACTCGTTTTTATTTTATCTATAGCCATAATGACTGTCTACTAAGATAATATATTTTAAATATTACTTTACGATTATGATGATGATAGTTTTTAGTTTAAAAAATATTAGTCTTCAAATATCATTGAAAATAATAGAGCTCCACGTCCAAAATTTTATACATTTTCAAATGTCAAAACAAACGTCACATCACTCACACTTGACATTTTGACAAAACGTTCCATTACAGTACACGAAAGCAACTGAGCGCTACGTTGGCAATGATTTTTTGTACGTGGAATGGAACGTATTGTTGATTCCAGCCACCTTTAAAAACGCTACTAACATATACCAAATTTATTTGTTTCTACTGTTTATGATGAAATAAAAAACCGGCCAAGAGCGTGTCGGACCCGCCCAAGGTAGGGTTCCGTAGCCATTACGAAAAAATAATATTAAGTAATATTTTTCTAAGGATTTCGTATGTGTACGGAATCATCCAAGTTTAGGTATGTTTTATACCTTAGGCTACTATTTACTCTTAAACTACAAATAATTTCCAAGCAATCTTAGCCGCTATAATTTTCCTAGTAAATTTGATATATTTACTACCCTTCTGAATTTTTTCAAATTTTTCCACCCAACAGTTTAGATTTTAGAGGGGGGGGGGACGGCCAATTTTAATGAAAAAATTTTCACTTTAAAGTTGAATATTTCGCAAACAGATCACTGAATAGAAAAATCATGTTAGCAACCCCACAATGGTTTTAAAAGACCTATCCAACGATACCCCACACTATAGGGTTAGCTGAGAAAAAAAAAATCACCCCCACTTTACGTCTATGGGAGGTACCCTAAAAAAATTTATTTTACTTTTTTTTATTGAATCTCTTTGTCGGCGTGACTGATATACATATTGATGCCAAATTACACCTTTCTAGTACTAACAGTCTCTGAGCTTAGCCGCGGACAGACAGACAGACAGACAGACAGACGGACAGACATGGCGAAACTATAAGGGTTCCTAGTTGACTACGGAACCCTAAAAAACGTGAAAATACCGTAAATAATAGTAAAGTAAAACACAATTCACTATAGCCAAAAGCTGCGAAATAATCATACTATTACTTAATCTCGCCGAGCTGCTGCACTCGTATGCTATAAAACAAAAAAAAAAAGACTGTCCAGTCCAACTATTATTGGTACCAAACACATGTGGAGGGTCCTTAGAAACTCAAATTATTGCCAAGTCAGAATATTATGCAAATGTATTTGCTGATACTGTCATCGGCCTAGTGCATTTTACCTTTATAAATCTTTTAAATCAACAAAAACAAATAAAAACCAATTTAGTGCAAATCTTTTAATGCACCAGCAAAAGGAATATAAACAATATACAGAACATATTAAAATTAAGATTTAGAAGGCTGCTTCTTGGCAGCTTCAGCTTCAGCTTCGCTCTTCTCAAAGTTCGCAATGAGAACCTCAACCTCAGCATTTGTGAGCACTCGGATGATTGTCTTATTGTCTTTGCGAGTTAGTGTTGCCATCTCAACTGAAATAAAAATTAGTTTTTAGTTACGGTCAGTTGCATGTAACATGGCATACCAAAGGAAATTTTTTCTGAGCGTCACAAGAGTCTCTTAAAAGAGAAACCAAATCGCAATCACATATATATGTATGCCACATATTAAAATTCAACAATAGAATTTTTGATTTTTTTTTTTTAATCTTGCCTTTGTACCCTTGCTATTTTAGCAAGGCGTATTTTGCCAATGTCGAAGTAGAGACATAACACACATGAGGAGACTGTATGTTTGAAATTGTTTAAAAAGATTTTTTGACATAGAAATACCGCGATATTTGAAGCATATCTAAATATGAGTTGATCAATAGGACCTAAAAAATAGATATAAGTAAAATGTTTAATTTTATTCTAAACCCGTGTAAATAATGTCTAAATAGATATAATCATTATCATCATCATTTCAGCCGAAAGACATCCACTGCTTAACATAGGCCTCCCCGAGGCTCGCCAAACAGATCAGTCCTGCGCCATCCGCATCCAATGTGTAATGAATGGAGTCAAAACACAGAACCAATCCTCGAGAATTACATAGAGATATTAAAAAAGATACCTTTTTCTGGTGTCAGCTTAGTCATGTCAAGGGTCTTGCTGAGCACTTTAACAGCGAGGGCTTGAGCCTCAGCGAGGGTGGTCTCCTTCTCCTTGTACTCCTGTTTCAGGCTCGACACAGCAGCCTGCAGTAAAAATAAGCTTTTGTGAAGATTTCATTTCCAGTACAAACTTTTTTTCTGACCATAAGGTAAATACCCCAGTGCCCGATGGTGTCCTAATAGCCAACAGTTTGAATCTTAATTCATAGTAATAAAGGCGACAATAACGGTGTCAATTATTGGAATTAAAGTGTTGAACAGTGGGGTATTTACCTTACTTGCCTTTTGTATTGTCATCAAAATTTCATATCCATAATTATGTACCAAAACTAGCAAGTTAATTTGACCACAATCTGGTCACATTCAGCTTGTAAGATACAATAGCAGAATAAAGCTTGTGAAGAATACTAAATATTTTGACATGATGGCAAATACAATGGCAAGCACCCTCACATTAGACAATACCACTTCTTGACTGGTTGTTTGTAAGTCTTTAACACATTCATTGGCAGCTTTCAGACTTAAGACCTCTTCAGGTGCCACAAATACATGTGTGTTCATATGATTGCCAAGATATGACAGCTAGGCTTAAGTCACAAAAACGCATATACATGTTCCCGGCAGTGAATGCATTTATGTTTTGTTTTAAATGTCCAGTTTTACTTGTATAGCACATCGTCATCATACTTACAGCACTGTTATTACCGATACAGGTAGCCTTCCATCCACCGTAGTTACCACTGGGGTCTGACTGGTAGAGCTGGTAACCGTAATGCTTGTCCCAGCCCATGTACAGGATAGAAACACCAAAAGGCCTTTTACCTGTGGATACAATCAATTATTTTGTTAACCCAAACCAGCTAATGCCAGAATATCAATTTGACATTGTACTTTGTGATTTAGATCAGTTGTTAGTTGGTCAGAACCAATATTACAGATTACAATAAAAATACAAAAATATCCTTAACACATTCACTGCCAGCCGACTTCCACAGGTGCCACTGATGCACTTGTGCATTCAAAATGTATGAATAACTATGACAGCTGCACTGGGCAAAGTCCCGAAAACACATATCAATACCGGAAATCTCAAATGGCGTAAAGGACAAAAATGCGAAAATAAGTCTTAAATGCCATTCGATAGGGAAAAAAAAGCTGTATACGATGGCATTTAAGACTCATTTTCGCATTTTTGTCCTTTACGCCATTTGAGATTTCCGGTATCGATATATGCATTGGTGGCAGTGAATATGTTAAATCTGGTGTGGATCTGCATCTGTGTTCCGGCTTAGAAAAGGTTAAGAGGTGTTATTTTGCGAAGCGTCAATATATATCATACTTTAACTTATGCCTAGTTTACTTAGTTTCCTCTGAAAATGGTACAAAATGTATGTGACACAGATTGCAATAATGTTCAACAAACATTCTTACAATGAATGTTAAGGCTTGTGTAACCCCGGCGCCACATATAGCACAAATGTTTGAACACATTTATTTGATCACATGTGTAGCACCGGTATTTGCTTATTTGTTCAATAGAACAACCATACAATCAACCATAGATCAAATATGTGTTGAAACATTTGTAATATGTGTGGCGCCGGGGTTAGACATTGGCATTGTGAGGAATCACCAATGAGCTTGCAGTATTCTTTGTTATAGGTGAAAAACTTAAGCAAAGAACCTGTTGTATGTAGTAGTGCACAGAATTAATATGGAGCTTCTGTAAATATTCTAATTTGGAACATCAATTTGTTTTTATACAGACACATTACTACCACATAGAAGCAGGTCCTTTACTTAAGTTTTTCTACTATTACTACATTAATTTTCCCTAAAAAGAATCTCACCTCCATACTGAGTGTATGCTTGTTTGACATCACAAAGCCATGACACCAGCTGCTCACAAGGAATAGATTCGCCATATTGCAGTAAATACCTCTGTGCAATCAATCTGAGCTCATTTGTCAGCACATTGGCATCAGACGTGATCCCAGCCACAGAACAAACCATATCATCGTTAAGTTTGTAGATTTTCTCTGAAGTGAACACTTCATCAAGCAATTTATTGGTGTTTCTTCGCTCGGCAGCCAGCAGAATACCGTCTGTAGCTAAAATGCCCAGTGAAGTACCAGCGTGGCTGATGGCTTCCATGGCATATTCAACCTGGTAGAGCCGACCTACGAACAAAACAAAATAATAATTAACAAATTGAATAGTCATCTTTTGTCTAAATGTCAGTCAGTAAAGGTAATTACCTTCCGGCGAGAATATTGTGGTGCGTGTATCATAACGACGAGCCTGAAAATAAAACGTAAAACAGTGTTTATACGAAGAATGACCAAGCAAGTTGTTAACCTAACCCCTTTTTGTACATTACGAGATTTATTACGTACCATGGTTATAAGATAACTTCGCTGTCTTTTAAATTCACTTTAATTAAGTATTACAATAACTCTGATTCAATAATATAAGTCACAACGGCAGAATTCTTGTAGCGAGCAAAACTATTTTTTACCGGACGATGACAGCTAACATTTCATGTTTTTTTTTCTTACTGAGGACGTTTGGCATGGATGGACATGAACATGAAACGGTGTTCATTCTGCCTATATTTATTTATTATTATTTCTTCAAGTCAAGATTTCATTTGAATCCACTTTATTACGTATATTAGTTTATAATCATATAATCAGCAAGTTTGTAAATACCCCAATTTCACTGAATTTGTCAAGTTTGTTGTTATGCGCCATCTGTTACAATTTTTTGTCAACTACTTTAATGTAGTCTTCCTACGAATAACCTAGTTTCTTAGATCAAAAATTCTTTCAATTTTTTCTTTTCATCTAACCACCTTATAAATTTTACTATGAGAATTTAACAATTTCGTATTATTGTGATTGAAAATTGATGTACCTATAATGTGGAACACGAATTTTTTATTTAGGTATGTAGGTATGGTCAGAAGCGGAATCAAATGGAGGACCGCTGTAAGCTAGCAAAACTGAATACAGTTTCAGTTATTTCTTATTTGTAAGTTTTTTATCGGAATTATTTATTTTAAATATAGTCAAGACACGTTTTTGGCCAGGTACACCTACACTTTGAACATCGATCAAACGTTTGGAATCATTTTGTCAACCATTAACTAAAAAAATATTGAAATCATTTAAAAGAGTGATAATATTCAGTCAAACCAATCCAACCGCCTGTTGAAATACCTAATTATTTTAGATTTATTTTAAGATATTTACCTAGGTACCTATCTAACCTACCTCGTAGGTATTTTATAATTTTTGAATGTTTTTCCTAGCTCATTCATGCCTGTTTTCAGTCGTTTTTTAAGTAATAATAATAATAATAATGTCCCATGAAATGTCCTAAAGTTGAAGAAAGGAAGACGTTAATTTTCAAATTATACTTAGGTGTAGGTACTTAAATTAATATTTTATTTCATACCTATTTAAATTCACGTGAGACATGATTTCAAAATAACTAAAAATTGAACTCCCTCTTATAAGCCGGAAATGATCTCACCAGTTTCGGCCTTTTCTGAAGACCTTCTTCGAGGTGAGTGTAACTTTTCAGATGGTGGTCCACCGTGGTCTACGAACTAGATTTTGTACACAATAGAAGGTAGGTAAGTACTTAATAGATTCGGCTTCTTGGATATAAGTAATACTTACCTACAAAACATGCAACAATTAAAATTTACCTGCCTTATTACGTTACTCTTTGTTCAAACAAAAATAAACCGATAAAAACGTACCAGTCAAGGTCAAAACCGATGACGTGACGGCGGCTCTACCACGCCGAAAACGATCAGTTCACAACAGCTGACTCTAAACACAAGTTGCGTTGACCACAGACGCGAAAGCCGCGAAAAAATGTGATTATAACAAAATACTGGCTGTAAACAAATTTAATGTGATTAAAAACAAAGCTGAAAAAGTTTGGTTCTGCGATGGAGTAACATGTAGCTGGCCAGCAATACAAAAACGAAAAAAAAACTGTTTACCTAGTGTTTTATAGATTAATGTAACTGGCCGGTAAACATGATGTCGGAAAGCGACGAAAGGCAAGACAGCAATGAGGAGTTGGAGGTGCTTATAAGGCCTGAGGACACAGTCAGTCCTCAGCGTTCTTTTTGGTTGACAGTGGAAGTACCGGTTTTCTTGGCCTTATTTTCTTCTGCCCTCACAGGTAGGATATCATCACAAAAAATTGCATAACAAAAGAAAAAAACTTGTGAATATTCGTATCACGTATCTGCTACCGTTCAAGTCTCAAAAATTTGCTCGTTTTAACTGTGAGGTCAGAGGAGACTAGAAGAGGAAATCATGACAAAACTTATTAATTTTTTGAGATTTTAGCGTTTAGCGCAAAGATTTGCGCCATTTTATGTGTTTTAAAAATTATTAGGTAAAAGGAAATAAAAAAAATAATAACCATACTTCCGATTACAGTGAATTTATTATACTTACTCCTGTTTTATTTTAACGGACCGAAATTGGGAATGTCTAAAAAAAAATACCAGTGGTTTTTATATTTTTTTTGTATAGGAAAGTCAATTATAAGAAAATAATTTCAATATTTTGTCACTTAGTTCACTACTTTTTTCAAAATTAATTATTGAAACTATTTTGGTTGATGACTTCAGATTGTAATTGAGGGCTCCCACACTGCCGAATTTCTAAATCTATCTAAATGCGTACGATAAGGCAACCCCTTTAATTATTTTTTGCGTGGTGGTACACTGTAACTAGTGTCACTTTACTGGCGCTGTCAAAGTGCTAGATGTCAGGCAGTGGGTCCAAATCAAACTCCGTAGTTATAATCCACGCGTAAATTTGTGAAGAACTCTAACCACACAGAATAAAGTACGACTTGGACCGGTCACGCAATTTACACCAAAGTCAAATGAAGGTCATTGCTTATTTGTTATGTAATAAATACATTATATAATATTAAAATTAAATAACTACAGAAAACGAGTTAAAAACCATTTATCTCGAAATGGTTTTCGATTTACTATTACATTGCAAAAAAATAGATATCCCCAATTATGGACTATATTTTTTTGCTAATACATATGAAGTAGTAAAAACCGTTATAAATTTCTATGGGAAACACATGTTTAAAGAGTGACTCTACATTACATATTTGTTATCTTTAGAGTTTGTTTATTTACGGAATACCTGGAAATAACGTATAATCTCTGTTGTAGAACGGAATTCAGATATGCTAGGGATTACTTACAGGCAGAGGAACTCTTAACCATCAACAATATCAAAAGTATTTCTTTTTAATAATTTTCTTTAATTTCTCCTGTTGTAGAGTTTCGTGGGTAGGTAGCCAAAAGATGCCAACAGGACTCTACCAAGCCTTGGCTATCCGTTCGTCGGCACGCCTGACAAACACATAGCTTAAAACTTTTTGGCTTTTCATATCAAATAATATAAAAACAAATTTAAGTAAAGTTGAAATTAAGTAAAGTCTGATAAACAAATGAATTTGAACATTGAATTTTGGAGGTTACCATTAATTTTCAAAGTAGCCCACAAGAATGGTTTTAAAAACCGGCCAAGTGCGAGTCGGACTCGCGCACGAAGGGTTCCGTACAATTATCTATAAGAACGGCAAAAAACACGCGTTTGTTGTATGGGAGCCCCCAATATTTATTTTATTCTGTTTTTTAGTATTTGTTATAGCGGCAACCGAAATTCTGTGAAAATTTAACTGTCTATCACGGTTCATGAGATACAGCCTGGCGACAGACAGACAGACAAACGGACGGACAGCGGAGTCTTAGTAATAGGGTCCCATTTTACCCTTTGGGTACGGAACCCTAAAAATTACTAAAGTTATGATTGATCTGTGTTCAAAAAGCGACTCTCCTCTGGACCGGGAACAAGCTCTTGCAAGCTCACCAAATAAGTACCCCTCTTTGCTTGTGGTTGTGAAAGATTATCGAAGCTTGGCAAGCGCATGTAGCATTATACATTTATCAATAGATCGACTTGTCGTTATGCGGGAGTCACGTGACTCTCACTTAAGGCCCGACGAGCTTTTGGCGCATTTATTACATTCATTTAATCCCTTGCTGTATCATTACTAACAAAGTTTCAGTTCTGCAATTCATGTGTAAGATATTTGAGGATTCACTCTAGTGACCAGTGTTTTCAAAACAAGATTCAAAACTCGATAGAAATAAATCTAAAGTGGCTCTAAAAATAAAATAAATCCTTAGTACGGCGTAAATAAATCACGGCAGGTCATGACTTTTTGAATGTTAATAAAACAAGATGTTTTCTAGGGCCTGGTATTGCTACATTTTTAAAATTATGTATTTGTTTTTAGTAATACGATGAAAATAGCTAAATAAACGCGCGGTCTGACCAACCTATCTTAAGCCGTCGTGCTTCCCCCTTGTCCGTATAGACAGTTGCTTTAGTTCTCCTTCGGCCATGGGACGGGGAACTCGTGTCGCTTGCGCTTACGCTTTGATTCTAGCCGCTCTCTCGCACACATACACGAGTGCATAGAATACCTAAAATCGATTAACGCGAAAAGCTCGGTAGGGCCTTAAGGCTCAGAGTCAGCCATGGCATGTTGCTGATGCCATAATTGCATTTAATCAGCATTTTAATCTTCATCTAGCAACCGCGATGTCCTCGCTTCGTAGATAGACCGCACTGACATAATTACTTATCAATGCAGCTGCACTAAGATTGACCGACTTGCAAGCTAAACAATGAAATGTAATGAAATGACCAAGCAAATCAGACTATTGTAACTAGGTAACTTATTATTTATTTATCGCCATCCTGCGAGAACTATCTAATTTTCCGGGATTAAAATTTATCCTATATTCTTCCTAGGGTCTTAAACTACAGTCGATAGCAAAAAGATCGATACGGTCAAAGTTACAAAAATATGTCCACACGACCTTACTGTTAAGTGAATAAAGACGTGTAATATATACATATTTTTTTAAACTTTGGCCGTATCGATCTTTTGTAGTCGATGATTGTAGGTACCTCAATACCAAATCTCGTCAAAATCGGTTCAGCAGTGTAAGCATGAAGAGATAACAGATAGACAGACACCCTTTTCCCATTTATGATATTAAGTATGGTACCTATGGATATGGATTTACTAACCAAACCATTCTAAAAAAAATTTCAGGAGTGTTCAGACAAAGTTGCTTCTTTATGTGCTGAAATAAGCCGGATTCATTTTATGACATGACACACTAGCTGTTATTAAAAATTCTTTAATCGCTATATAGACTTATCCTTTTGCTTTCGTCGGTAATTCGTCAGAAATAATTTTTATTCCGCAAAAGTAGGTAGGTTAGGTTCGTTAGGTATCTATAGATGCCCGAAGGGCAAATAGGCCAGCCAGGTATAGTCCGTCGAATAGCAATGGTGTGAGGACCTGGTGTGACGACGAGTCTGGCCCCCAAATTTCGTCTAAATCGTTTCAGCGCTTTGAGCCTTAAAGAGGTAACAGATAGACAGATAGGTCGACAGACACACTTTCGTATTTATGAAATTAGTAGTCAACGCAATAAATAAGAGCGAAAAAGACGTCGATTGAGTCGGCTCAATTTGGCTTGCGTAGCCGAGCCGATCAACGTCTTGTTCGCTCTTAGTACCTATGGATTGTTTTTTCAGATGGTGTAACACTAAACCTTCTCCTCTACCGAACTTGCATAGTTGACCTGGAGTATAACGCTACAAAATGTTCTCTACTCAATATCCTAAACAAAACGAGAGAAGCAAAAGACCTGGAGACGGTCGTTCAGTCAGAAACAACATTCCTCGTGATGACGCTCTCCATCTTCAGTAGTATCATGCCAGCTATACTATCCGTGTTTCTGGGCTCCTGGTCTGATAAATATGGAAGGAAAGCGTTGATAGTGTGGCCCCTTTTCGGTAAGCCCTCACAAACTTACGTATTTATAATATTTATTTATTTATTTATTTATTTATTATTTATTTATTCTTCAATAAAGATTACAGCATTACAGTATAACACCAATGCGCTATAAAATTCAAAAATACAAAAAAAAACATATGTAGGTACTTACTTAATTGTATATCATCATCCCAGCGTATGCGTCCCACTGTGGGGCACAAGTCCCATCTCAAATTCGAAGTACGTATCGTGTTGTCCTTTTTACTCTTCTGGTTGATACTATTAGAGTGAGCAGAACGGCACGATACGAAGTTCGAAAATCGATTTTCGTATTATAAGACCAGTAATGTGCGTCAAATAAGGAAAGAGTAAGAAACTGAAGTAAACGTAGACAATATTTTACAAAATAAAATCATAATTAACGTAGCAGATGACAGCAGTGACAATTGATCTTCAAGGAGTAAATGAATCGGATTAAAAGACATTAAATGCATTGCTTAAGCGATAAGGCCGCCTATTGCTTACCTTGTAACTTACTCTCTGTGTACCTGTTTTCTGTATTGCTTACTATTCCTGGTGTACAATAAAGAGTCATTGTATTGTATTGTATTGTATTGCTTAATCATGGAATATGCCCGTTTATTTTTATGCTTTATTTCTTTACCAAACTTTTTAAAATATAATTCTCGAACTTGACTGAACTTTTTACGAAAAATAGAGTGTTTCGCTATCAACTGTTAAAAGTCCCATCTAGGTCCCATCACTCGTTGCCTCTACTTTAGGCTTTTTACGAAATTGTTTAATGTTCATAAGTAATTTCTGTAACTCTTGAATCAAGCATGAATTAATTTTATTCGCATGTTTTTTCTTTCGCTCTTGATTGATTATACTTAGGTACTCGTATATATATAGATTATTAAAAAGCGAAAAAGTTTTTCGGGTGCGCCGGTGGGATTCGAACTCACGTCTCCTGGGTATGCGCCCCAACGGGTGTTCTACCAATTGAACCACGTCGCACCCAACCGACTCCCCCGAAATTCTTAATCGCTTACATACGCCAACAGTGGCGTGTGGTATCATCCATCGCAACTATTAGAAGCTACGACTCCTACGTTCCAAATTACATTGGAAATGCGTAAGAAATGATTTACCACATCTATTTATTCAAATATTATTTATTTTATTAGCAGTACGGCTGCTCACCGAATCTAAGATTATTTAAAAGCGAAATAGTTTTTCGGGTGCGCCGGTGGGATTCGAACCCACGTCTCCTGGGTATGCGCCCCAAGGGGTATTCTACCAATTGAACCACGTCGCATCCAACCGACTCCCCCGAAATTCTTAATCGCTTACATACGCCAACAGTGGCGTGTGGTATCATCCATCGCAACTATTAGAAGCTACGACTCCTACGTTCCAAATTACATTGGAAATGCGTAAGAAATGATGTACTACATCTATTTATGAAATAAATAATCTTAGATTCGGTGAGCAGCCGTACTGCTAATAAAATAAATAATATTTGAATAAATAGTTGTGGTACATCATTTCTTACGCATTTCCAATGTAATTTGGAACGTAGTCGTAGCTTCTAATAGTTGCGATGGATGATACCACACGCCACTGTTGGCGTATGTAAGCGATTAAGAATTTCGGGGGAGTTGGTTGGATGCGACGTGGTTCAATTGGTAGAACACCCGTTGGGGCGCATACCCAGGAGACGTGGGTTCGAATCCCGCCGGCGCACCCAAAAAAACTTTTTCGCTTTTAAATAATCTTAGATTCGGTGAGCAGCCGTACTGCTAATAAAATAAATAATATTCGTATATATATAGATAATAATTTTACTTATTCAAAAAATAGAGGACACCTTTCATGTTTCATACATTTTACTAATTATTTAACTAGGTAACTTAAATTATACTTATTATTATTATTAGACTTTTTTATACCAAGAATAAAAGATACAGTGCGACGTGACGTTTTCTCAAAGTCATAATTACTAAGCATTTTATTTGTTTTTCGTCTAAATAGTAACATTGATAAATTAAGTGGTAGGTAGTATTTTATGATTAACAACAATAATTTTAATCTATAACGGCAAACTTACCTAACAGGAAAAGTTATTTTATAAAATAACTAATCAATAAATCGCATTATAGTCAATGTAGGTAAGTACATTATAAAATATAAACTTGAAGCAATTTACCCATTTTACAAAATAATTTCAAAGATAAGTTTAATTTAAAATAATAATATCAATGTAGGTATATTACTTACGTACCTACACAGTAACACCAGTGTACATTTGATAAGTATCATTATTAACAGTTAATTGAACGTATAAGTTACCTTCGTCTGTGTTCCCTGAACACTGCAATCTGCCCGTTTTCAAGTCTAGGGTGAATGAGCATTTACTAGGCAAGCGTGCTCATCGCAGACCTCATCTTCGCTTTCCATCAGGCGTGATTGTGGTCAAACGCAAGCCAAAAGAAATTGTCAAAAAAAAAATCTTAGGACAGTTGCACCTTTTGAGTTACAATTTACAAAATTTCCCACCTTTTTTAGAGAGGCGCTTAAAATTAACGTTTCAATATTTTTTTTAATGAATGGCTAAACAATAGAATTGACACGGTATTCATTCACTGATCGATTGCACGATTTTTAAGAGTTGTGATAGTAAAATAGCATTTTCATTTTTTTTACGTCTGGCACTGAAGAGCTGAACAGTACAAAAACACCGAAAGTAGTGGATTCGAGCCCCATCTCGCACCTCTGAGTTTTTGAAAATTTACCTGCGAAACTACATTTGACCGTTAGCCTATGGTGCAATATCGTGAGCAAACCGGCACACACCTCCGAAGAAAGTCAATGGTTCACAATCTCTTTCTGAAAAAAGCCTGTGCCCTGCAGTTGGACGTATATAGGCTGAGAAGATGAAAATAAAGAGCCGCAATTTTACAGCAAAGGAGCCGCAGATTGCTTATGCCTGTCTTAGGATATCAGTGAAGAATTTGCCACACTGGATGCGTTCTGCGGTCTACGGTCAGGTCAAATTGAACGCAGCCCGCATTATGTATGAACAGCATTGTGGGTCTCTATATATTTTGTATAGACATGCGATCTGACCGTGCGGGCTGCGTTCAATTTGACCTGTACCTCTACCATGAGTTTACACTAGTTTACAATGACCGTACTCGCTAGCGACGGCGTAAATGATTTGTATGGAGAATTGTACTTCCATAAGTGACCGCCAGAGGCGCTGTACAATTCTCCATACAAATAATTTACGCCGTCGCTAGCGAGTACGGTCACGTAAACTAGTGTAAACTCATGGCAGAGGTACTGAGCGCAGAGCGCAGAACGCATCCAGTGTGACAAATCCTTGATACCTACCTAAACAGAAATCATTTTATTTTCAGGACAGCTTCTTACTTCAGTGCTTACAGTGGTATTCAGTGCGATATCAACACTAAGTGCATACTATTTTGTCCTGTGCGCCCTTCCGTTCGCTATGCTGGGTGGAAGCAGTGCCATTCTGTTGGGAGCCAACCTGATTGTCACTGATGTCACTACTGAGGACAGCAGATCATTTAGGTAACTTGATAACTGCTGTGTATTGAATATTCATAAGGATCACTATTAATTAAATAAACAAATAAATATCACGGGAAAATTCACACTAGGTCTAGTTCCAAAGTAGGTAAGCAAAGCTTGTGGTTATGTATACTAGGCAATGGATATACATACTTATATAGATAGATATATACTTAAAACAGATCCAAGACTCGAGAACAAACATTCGTATTATTCATACAAATATATGCCCCGACGCGGGAATCAAACCCGGGACCTCAAGCTTTGTAGTCAGGTTCCGTAACCACTAGGACATTTTGATCGTTTATTTTAAAATTGCTCTATGTTTAAAATGTTAAAGTAATTGTTTTGAAATGTTGTTGAACATGTTTTCGCAAATTATGTCGGTTTCAATTGTTCTTCGTTTTCTGATCTTTACATTTTTCCAAATATTTGATACAACATTAATGTTAAACAAGTTAGCTATGAAGTATCTTTTTTTTTTTGTACTTATTTTTTCAACTTCATTTTTTTATTACTTTTACGGTCATCCCGTGAAATCATACATTTCGTACTAAATACAAACTGAAATATAGATGCACAGAAAAAACCCCAGAAAAAAGACCAATGCTGGGAATCGAACCCAGGTCCTCAGCATTCCGTGCCGCGTGCCATACCCCTACACCACCACTGGTCTGTGTCTAATCTCTAGACCAGTGGTGGTGTAGGGGTATGGCACGCGGCACGGAATGCTGAGGACCTGGGTTCGATTCCCAGCATTGGTCTTTTTTCTGGGGTTTTTTCTGTGCATCTATATTTCAGTTTGTATTTAGTACGAAATGTATGATTTCACGGGATGACCGTAAAAGTAATAAAAAA
This sequence comes from Archips crataeganus, assembly GCA_947859365.1. NCBI lineage: Eukaryota > Metazoa > Arthropoda > Insecta > Lepidoptera > Tortricidae > Archips > Archips crataeganus. Next base: position 11,121,368 of record OX402062.1, read on the forward strand.
ATGAAGTTGAAAAAATAAGTACAAAAAAAAAAAAAGATACTTCATAGCTAACTTGTTTAAAGTTGCACAGTAGCGCCATCTCTTGTCCAGGTGAGCGGTTAGTTCCGAAGGAGTGTTAAAATCTCTCGATGAGGGTGTAACATAGATGTGCGTTTGTCACTGCATAAGGTGATGATTTAGCAGATTGAAATGTATGATGTATAGGAAAGATTCGTGTCTAATCTCTAGACCAGTGGTGGTGTAGGGGTATGGCACGCGGCACGGAATGCTGAGGACCTGGGTTCGATTCCCAGCATTGGTCTTTTTTCTGGGGTTTTTTCTGTGCATCTATATTTCAGTTTGTATTTAGTACGAAATGAAACATTAATGTTGTAAATATTTACCTTCTCTCATATTAGGAGCCTAATTAAGGGCTTGTTGTCTCCTCGTCAGTTCATCAAGGATATCACGATACAGCCCATTGTTGTGCGTAATTGAATTCTGTGTTATACCACTTATAGAGCTAAAAACCTAGAAAAAGTCCAGAATGAAAATAACGGTTACAAAATACCTACTTCGCAATTATGTACTTCTATACAATTTCCTCTCGTAATAAATAATTTTAACATAAGTATTTCTGTACTTCTTTTGTTTGTTTTTGTGTAAATAAATTGAAAAAAAAAATATATATTTGCCTTGACCTTGCGTTCAGTCTCAACCACAACAAAAGTACTTATTTAAAACAAAAGCTTTGAATCTACAATAAACTATAAGTAAAACCACTGTAAGCTCAACCAACCGAACAACCTTTTCATCTACCATTCAGCTATCATTGTACCTACTTATAAAGGAATTCGCTGCGACATTTAATGTTAAAAGGTTGTACTGCGGGACGAACTTACGCCGGTTTATATGGGTGACTAAAGCTATTGTTAACCAAATCATATTTTTCGTTAAGAATAAGTACCTAATTGTATTTCTACTTAGTTTCTTAACTATCCGTTATACTGTTAATAGCCGTAGTAGCTCAGTGGTTTGACTTATGGCCTCTCAAGCAGAGGATCGTGGGTTCAAACTTTGATTCGGAATTTACGTGCGAAATTACATTTTGAAATTTATACAAGCTTTACAGTGAAGTAAACTTGCATATAAATACCTGCAATTCAATGCTATATGTGTGTAGTTCCCTATCCGCACTGGATCTGCGAGGAAACTACATTGTGAAAGGCCTTTGCCCTGCAGTGGGATGATGATTATGAATTGTATTTCAGACTGGCGTTGCTACAAGGATCAGGATTCGCAGGCGTGCTCGTTGGAACAGTAGCATCTAGCTATGTGTATGACGCTGTGGGCTATGTGCCCTTGTTTACCTTCTCGACTACGATATATTTGTTCACCTTCTTTTATACGATCGTATTCGTGCGTGAGACAGTCGAGACGGCTGAGAGGGTTCGTATACTTAACCTACCTATTTATGCCTGTAAAAGTGTAACGTCATTGAATGACTGACTGACTGACATACAACACATATTCTAAACCAGCTAGCTTTCCAGCAATGTCATTTCAAAACTCGGTATCCTGTCCAACGCACGCATCCATAACCGAAATGAACGAATCAAATTGAAAATCTCTCAACTTAGGTACATACCTAACGTAACTCTCATCTCACAGGAGAATAGTTATCATATTTTTACGATTAATTTTGGACAGTATACGTTGTTTACATTAATAATAATCTTGTCTTTGTTAAATTTCAGGGAGGACTTTTAAAGATATTCAACTGCGCTCTCTTAAAAGACATGGGGCAGACTTGCTTCAAGAAACGCAGTCTCTTAGTCGCTTCTATTTTGACTCTGCTAATAGCTTCCTATGCAATCACGACTATCAGCGTAATTGGAATCGGCACAGTGGACTATTTATTCACCAGGCAGAAATTCCAGTGGCTTTTGAAGGAATATTCCATATTCAGCGCTGTGAACACAATCATAGCTCTGATTGGAATGTTTTTGGGGATGTCGTTCTTTCAATCAGTCTTTAAAATGACTGACGGTGTTTTGTTGATACTGGCGTATATATCGTCTATCTCTGATGCTGTGGTGCGGAGTTTGTCTGAAAAGTCATGGCACATGTATGTTGGTAAGTTTAATTTGTATCACGAATATTTTATGTCGTACGTAAAAACTAAGAGGATGTAACAAGTCGACGGGGCATGTTCTATTGTATTGAAAGAAACTACGGGTGAATGTTCATTTCTACGTCATTCTAGCTAAGCCGTGTGAACATGGAATAAAAGAAAAATGCTTCAGCATGCATTCGAGTTCATATTCATTGAAGTGAACCGTCTGACATCACCTTTAGTAAAAGAGTAGTCTATACTATAGACAAAATATCTTCACTCTTACTCTATAGAGTCTATAGAGTGAGTTGTTCAGAATGAAAACTTAAACTTTTGTAATTTTTTATCGTAATGACAGTTCTTGACTGATATGATAAGGCAATCACTTTTTATCACTGCTTGTTCGTAATCTGAAGAATACTTTTGGATTTTTGCAATGCGGCTGTTCATAGATCATATTTTGTTACTGATGATTCATTGGTTTCTCGCAGTTTTTTCTTTTACCATTTGTTTCTGTCCTGCGTGCCACTCTTACCTATGATGTTGTCTGTTATGAACCAAATTCTTCTTTGCTTTCCTTATTTAGATGAACCTTACTATAAAATATATATAGCTAAAGTCAGGGTAAATACTTCATTTGGCCTTTCATTAGATCCTTTTTTATGGTTTTTCATATGGGCCAAATTACCAAAAATTTACAATACTATTATTATAAAGTTTCTTCTTATAATAATAATCAAATTTTTTATATTTAGTGTATCCTTATATCCTTTACTTGTTTTTTACTTCAACGAAGACAAGCCGCTTCGCTTTAGTATCATTTCTGATTGTCCTTTGTTTCAGCTGGCATAATGTCTATGTTGGGAAGTTTGTCGCCTCCACTGATCCGGTCCCAGATCACCAAAGTAGTACCTGATGAAGAAGTATCCAAGTTATATGCATTAATATCATGCATAGAAGCGTTGGTGCCTATATTTTCGCCTATATTGTTTAACACTGTTTACTTCGCGACTTTAGCGTTTTATCCCGGTGCTATTTATGTAATATCAGCGTGCTTTTTCACCGTGTGCCTTATATTTGTTTCGTAAGTATACGTATATTTCTACGAATTAGCTTAAGTATAGAACTAAAAGGTTTTTTTTTTTAAAACTCTACTGGTCTACCTAGAGATAAGACCGAACTAAATCGATCATAGCTCCATATTTCAAATTTCATTAAAATCGTTAGAGCCGATATCGATATCCTAAAATAAATAAATAAATATTGCTCCTTTAAAGATAAAATATTAAATCAGTGGTGTATTCAACCGAATAAAGTCCTTCCCTAACTTTTTGGCAGTTTTCCACAAAAAAATGTACATTGCGATAGCTACTAACGGTAACCTATCGATGTTTAGAAACTCCTCTACTCGAATTTCATTTATCCGAAAACGGTTCACAGACTTTTTAAAATCCATATGTTTTGTTTTTCCATATCTTCACAATGCCACGGATTCATTTAATCACAGTTTTATTTGCCAACAAATTCAAAATCCCGAATAACATAAATCCATTTTTTTATTTGCCAACCTAATCAGTTGCCATATTTTCATAATCTAAATGTAACGAAAAGCCGAAAGTATGTTTTTATTATCTACCTAACCTAACATCAGAGTAAGACAACATTGCTTAATTTTTAGCGAGCAAGACGGTTCGGAGCGGAAGCGACTCGGATAGATTAGGTTCAAAGGCTAATGCGGGAGCGTAGCGGAGCGAAGCTCCCGCATTAGCCTTTGGTGTTAGTTATTTTTTTTATAACCACCTACATAACCCCCTACCCACATAGCAAACTCAATAAAATATTTGGGCAACATTAAACAGCAAAATGAATATTACGCTCCACACATAATGTATGGTCGTCTTTTGTACCCCCCTGACCTTTGCGGAATAATAATTTTGCGGAATAAATATATATTTGGCAAATGGTCCTACGGAATTTCATGCAGTTGGATTTTGAATCATTTGGCAAATAAAAAAATGGATTTTTAAACATTTGGCAAAAGAAAATATGATAAATAAAATTTCGGACAAACAATAATTTATTGAATCAGGCGTTACTTTGCGGAGGTCCATATTAATGAACTAAAACAATTACTTTGCTCACCCGCGACCTTACAATAGTTACGTTTATGCAAGAAATGTGCGTTCATGCAGTTCCTCCACCTCCACACTGTACGAACACACACAAATCACATAAACCCAACCATCACCACCACCAAGCTACACTGACGCGTTTCGAACTCAACCAGAGCTCATCTTGATAATAAGATGAACGCACATTTCTTGCATAAACGTAACTATTGTAAGGTCGCGGGTGAGCAAAGTAATTGTTTTAGTTCATTAAACAATAATTTGGAAAATGAAAAAAAGGAGTTTCGTTTTCGGAATTTTAATATTCGGAAATGAGCTTTTCGAGAATATGATAGGTAACCCTACTAACACCGTTGGCGGTGAGCCTGTTTGTCGGGTCTTTTAAATATTATGTACTTATTTTGTGACGATATTTTGTTGATTCCAGTGTTGCCGAGGTTCTGTACTACAAGACTTTGGGAAATCAAGATCAAGATAGAACATTACTGATTGAAGAGTGAATTACATAGTACTTTAATTACTCGCTTACGTCATTAATATTAATTTACATCATTGTTGATAATAAGTAACAGCTTATCATGTTTCGGGCCTTCTTGAGATCCTTATTTAGGATCAAAATCTTTACGTGGCAACATTTACATTGTGGATTATGAATAGTAATTTTAGTTTTGGTTTTTTTCCTGCATTGTGGTTGGATTTCGTTCCCATCGTCTGTATTTCCAGATACAACCTAGGTCTCTTCAAGGCTAGAGTGAATAGGCTGTTACTGAACTGATGAAATACAACTTTGGCCTCATCTCCAGTTTATACCGGGGCCTGTTGCATAACAAAGTACAACTTTCTAGGGGCGTTCAATAAAAAGTGAGAATGAGTATGTTATAAACAACTTTTACTAAATGTAATTTTATTTTTCGACATAGTTACCTTTTAGCATAATACACTTATTAAATCTTTTTTCTAAACTTAAAATTTCATTTTTAAAAAAGGTCTCATCTTGAGTACTTAAAAAATCTTGTACTGCAGCGACTACCGCGTCGTCGTCTTCAAATTTCTGGCCTCTCAGGTATTGTTTCAATCTCGGAAATAGGTAGAAATCACTGGGAGCGAGATCTGGTGAATACGGAGGATGGCTTAAGGATATCGAACACAGCATCACGAATTGCAGCCTTTGCAACGGCGGACTTGTGTGCCGGGGCATTGTCCTGGTGGAACAGCACAACTTTCGAGAGTTTACCTCGCCGTTTTTCGCGGATCTCATTGCGCAATGTTGCTATTTGTTTGGCGTATAAAGTGCCCGTAATAGTGGCTCCATGCTCGAGATACTCAATCATTAATACCCCTTTACCATCCCAAAAAACAGAGCCCATGACCTTACCGGCAGATGGGCTCATCTTGAATTTCTTCGGAGTTGGAGATGATGGCCTTTTCCATGTCATAGACTGCATTTTCGTTTCTGGGTCGTAATGATGGAGCCATGTTTCGTCCATTGTTATAAATCGCGCCAAAAAAAGTTCCCGGTCTTGCTGCATCAGGTTCAAAGCTTCTTGACAAATCTCTAGTCTAGTTTGTTTTTGCGTGTCAGTAAGCGTTCTTGGTACCCAACGCGCAGATACCTTTTTCATACCCAAGCGTTCATGTAAAATATTATGCACGCTCCCCGTTGAAATCTTTACATTTTCAGCAATAAAACGAACCGTGACACGACGATCCGCCAAAACTGAGTTTTCGACTTTTTTCACAATTTCTTCAGTTACTGCTGTAGTAGGGCGTCCGGAGCGGGGGTCGTCCATTGTCGATGTTCTTCCACGTCTAAATTCGGCGCACCAACGTGCGACTGTCGAATATGGAGGAGCATTAGACCCTAAAGTGTCCCGCAAATCCAAATTGACTTGGTCCGTAGAAAAATTTTTCAATCACAAGTATTTGATAACGGCGCGCAGTTCAATTTTCTCCATTTTCGCTAACGTACTCAATAGCATTACAAAAAAATTACCGTAATTTTTTTTAAACAAAAGACAGTTAGTTTTTTTTTTCATAGCAATCAGCTAGATAGATTAGCTTTACCGGCCAGTATTTAATTTCCTAATATTGAAAGAGTTTGCATCTCATTCTCACTTTATATTGAACGCCCCTCGTATATTACAAGCGGAACTCCCTTTCTAGTTAATATAACTGAAGCGAGAGTTCCGCTTGTAATATTAGTTGTACTTTGTTATGCAACAGGCCCCTTGTGAGTTATCTTACTTATGGATAATCATTAATCACCCCTATGGGTTAATCGCGGATCAGTTTTAAGTAATAAAAAAATACTACTCATAATTCACTTAAAATTCACCTAGTGGATGACGTGAATGGGACAAACAATGTTTTTGTTCGCGTCTTTCCTGTGGACATGCCAAAAGTTAAGGGTCTACAGCCAATATTTCTTAATCGAGTCTACATAGGCGTGTGGGACGCCTGGCCAACTTTCGGCCCGTTTAAATAAATCTTAAGTTAGCTGACTCGGAATCGCTAATTTTCTATCCACAGGAGAAACAACTTTTGTTTCTTACGGTGTGTTAAGACCCGAATTTTAGCTGTTATAACTGCCAATACTTCCCATAATTTATTGTTAAAGCTACCAAGTAACCACGTAGGTAAACGGACGTAATACAGGGTTATTTGTAATTCACTGACATCCTCTTAACCCTGAATTCCTATCACTCAAACAAATGTTTTTTGTTTTACGACTTTTTAAAATGAAGCACTTTTTTCCCATACAAATACACAGAGTATCGTAAAAATAAGAAGTAATCTCAAATTTTCAAAACGTTATTACACCAAAAATATTAAGTTATGACAAAAGCCGTAAAACAAAAAACATTTGGTAATCTCAAATTTTCAAAACGTTATTACACCAAAAATATTAATTTATGACAGAAGCCGTAAAACAAAAAAAACATTTGTTTAAGTGGTAGGAGTTTAGGGTTAAAAGGATGCTAGTGAATTACAAATAACCCTGTATAAGACAAGACCCTTCAGTCTACTCGCAACTAATGGTTGATGCACATGAGCCAAGCCAAAGCTAAGGAGGTAGGTACTGGAAAAGTCTACACTACGTATGGATATCATGTCATTATTGTATAAATATGTAAATATCGTACATATCAGAAGATACAGCTAGGCCGTATAAATGAGTCCTCGCCGGCGCGGTACAGGGGCTGGGGGGGGGGGGGGGGGGGGGGGGCGAGCGCGCCTCGTGTGCATGCCGTCCGCATGTTTCCCTGTTCCTTTTGCCGTCGTACCCCCCAGCCCCTGGACCGAGCTGGCGAGGACTCATTTAAACGGTTTAGCTATACTTAATAGCAATAAAATTACTTAGTGATTTGAATATGTAGTATAGATTATAATTGTAAATGTAATGTTGTGATATGGTTAATTAATTGTGGTATTATTCTAAAGTCCATTTAAAAAAAAAAACTGTTAGGTATTTTGATTATTTTTGGCTGCGTGGACCGAAACATTTAGTTTAACTTTACTCAGTTTAAATATTCTTTTAATTACATTACCAACGTTCATAATTCCTTCCTTTAAGTTTTTGAATCAGTCTTAAAAAACAATACACTTTTTTGGGCAGTCGTGTAAAAATAGGCCTCATCATCATCATCATCATTTAAGCTGAAAGACGTTCACTGCTGTACATAGGCCTCCCCCAAGGCTCGCCAAACAGATCGGCCCTGCGCCATCCGCATCCAACGGGTTCCCGCAACTTTAACCAGGTCATCGCTCCATCTTGTTGGAGGCCTACCTACACTGCGTCTTCCGGTCCGCGGATGCCACTCGAGAACCTTTTGGCCCCATCGGCCGTAAATTCTACGAGCGATGAAAATAGGCCTAATTTTACACAATTTTTGACATAGACAGGGATGTGGAAAGGTTATCTCCCTTTTTTATCAAATTAAGTACCTAAATATCAAATTTGATGACGACAATAATAAGCATTTAATAATTTATACATCCATAGTTTCATCAAATCAAATACACAGACTGTTCAAGGTTAATCTTGAGTAATGGATTTCTTAGTAAGGTTCAAGGTTAGAGTAGACCTGCCCTTAAACTAAACCTAATATAATATACCTTAGAACTTGACCTTCACTGTCTTCATTTTGCCATGGAAGTATACAAGGTCGTTTCGTGTGACTTTTGCATTGGTTTTACTAATTCTTGCTGTTGGTCCATCAACAATAAACGAACAAAGTATGTACCTATAAATTTGAATGCTTTAAAACAAAACAAACGTATTTTTTTATCAATAGCTTTTAATTCACAATGTTGCCGCATTGTATAAAACATGTGATAATAAACACCTAATAATATACTTAGAATTGTTAGTATAATTAATTTTAGGAAATAGTAGGATCAAATTTATAATATAAACTGGCGTGTAAACTCATGTACAAATATAATACAAGAATAGGTACTTTAGGTATTATTGTCAATGTAATTACCTAATATTTTAATGCATTGTGTAGTTGGTAGATAAGTACTTACAGATTAAGACTTAGTCATTATTGTTTAATTTTGATGCATATCATTGCATATTTATCAATTGCCTAAAAGTAAAAATAAGGTTAATAATTATGTCAATTTGATTGTAACGAATCTTTTTTTTCATATCAGGTAAACTAGGAAATGATGAACCAATCAGTTATCGTATTAACTGATTAATGCCCATTAATATGGAACGTAATGTCAAAAGTCAATATTCACTGTGATATTTGAAGATTTTCTTCGCCCTAAAACTGAGCCTCGCAGTGCAGCGGGGCAACGCGGCTAGCGTCTTAGGTACAATGCCCCGCTCTGCACTACCTTTGGAAGAGGAAGCCCCGTTTTAGTTAATTTTATGTGTTTTTATTTTTTCTTGTAATAAATGGAATCCAGTTCAATTGCTTTGTTTACGTACACTAGTTTCTTAATTCGACATAATTACTTCACTACCAATGCTAGTCTTAATCCAAAGCCTTTGCCGGAGCGGTCTTTACTAATTTCAACTCCTTAAAAATGCCTAATGAAAGCTATATATCTAGCGTTGCGCGGCCAGGCAGCTAAACCTTGCGCGTAGAGCTGGATAATCTTATAAGGGCGGTTAGCAACCCTTGTCTAGATTGGCGGCTGTGTCTCCTAATAACTACCTCTTTACCATCTCGCCATTTTTCTCGTAGCGTAGGGTCTTGCAGTGTCTTAAACGGCAGACCTGCCTGTGTTAGGTTGAATGAATGAAGTATGTTAGGAAGTATGATAGGATTGATAGGTTATTTTGAATGTGTTACGTTAGGGATTTTTCTCAGGCGGATTTTTTCGCTAAGACGAAAAAATCCTCCGCGGAGAGGGAGGTACTGTCACAATGCAATTGGGACAATATCATTCTTTGGTTTGTTTTTGGACGTAATTACCGATATCCTTAGCGAAGTTAGTTCGATTCAATGCAACGAGCCTCACCCCGCGAGCACTAGATGGCGCTATTATCAAAATTACCGCTACTATGATTTTTGGGCGTATTTATTTAATATAATTAAGTAAATACGGACAAAATCTGAGCTCTTGTCTTTCCTAAATATATAATTAATTAAATAATGAGGAAAGCTAAATAAATTAAGTACATCGTTTTGTTGCGCAGTGTCTTCTCTGTGGCACGAACTGTCAAACCACATAACACAAATTACGGTTAGCGTTATCTCGAGGGGCGTGACTTAATTAAGCCTTTAAAACCCAGTGCCGCCAAAAATTCGGCACATTTTGAATCTGAACACAGCTATCTAAAAACAGTACATCTAAATTTAAAAACATAAATACGTGAATCATTTATATCTCGTGAGTACTTGAGATGTCCGAGTTTACCTTTTGAAAAATAATTACTTATTCATCAACTCTGTATCAAGCTGCGAACGGACTGCGCGCACTCGGATACGCGTACCCGGGCTTGCGTGTCCTGGAACGCCATATCCGTATGCCATGTACGCGTACAGTATACGTGTACGTGTACAGTACGTGTACGTGTACGTCTACAGTGTACGCATACATGGCGTATGGACATGGCGTTCCAGGACACGCAAGCCCGGGTACGCGTACCCGAGTGCGCGCAGTCCGTACGCAGCTTTAGACTATACCCAGTGTGATAGTTGTATAGATAGTTGTATGAGTAAATATTGATGAAAATGTATACTTAACATAAGTGCCTTAAATATTGCTAATACTGACGTGAATAAAACACTTTTATTGTAAAACCTTAAATGCTTTTTATTCATCCACACATTAACGAACATACACATATACTTAATATTATTATACTCACAATAACAATACAAGTAACAATCACGTCTAATACATTAAAAAGTTTTTTTCTTGGTTTTTTATACCATATCCGAAACTAAAACAACCTAATTTTAATAAACCGAAAACATAATTTTGATGCATTTACTACAATAAAAATAATAAATAAATAAATAAATAAATATAAGGGGACAATCTTACACAAATCGACCTAGTCCCAAACTAAGCAAAGCTTGTACTATGGGTACTAGACGACGATAAACATACTTATACAGATAAATAAATACTTAAATACATAGAAAACATCCATGAAATAAATAACACGAAAGTCATTTAAGAAACAAAACTATAAAGAAGATATATCTATAGATACATAAACAAAAATATTTTTATACGTAACACTTACATTTACGCATAAAAAATTAACCGAATAAACATTTACTCACGCCGGTTCTCTCTGCATTTGTTTTTGGATATTTTAGTGCGTTAAATATTAAAATAGAAAACAAAACACAAATTAATCATAAATTAGAAATTAACTGCGTGGAATTCTGTTTATGTTAGGTACCTGACATAGACTTATTTCGTTAGTTTGAATTACACATTTATGTACATATAAATACTTACTACTAATTTTGCAGGAGCATAGGTACTCTATTTGGACGATATTAAAAATCTGTCAAAATTAAAAAAAATTACAGTTGAAAATGAATTATAATGGCAGATTATACTGATAGCAAGCACATCTGCAAGATTTTATTATGGAAATGAACCTTCTTTCTCTTATTATGATTTTTATGACGCAAGTTTAAAGATTTATTGGTGGGCAGGAACAATATTATGTTATGTTATGACCCAGTTTCAAATACTTAGGTCATACTAAAATTCTTCCGTCGAAGTTAAATAGACCTTTTTAAGTTTTTCTACACCCCTGCAAACTTCTTATCCTATTTCACTCAGGTGATACTTTGATCGTCAGTGGATCCTGCGATACTTTGCTTCAGTCAAATAGTTTTTCGAGTTGTCGAAACCAAATTGATGATAGGCTGAATAACGATGTAGAACAAAATTAGCACTACGAAGACGATTAGAGCCGTGGACAACCCTGGGTTGTCGGCACTGAAATACGGCATGTTGAAGCCTATAGCCATTGTTATAAGTCCCATGGAGAGAGAAATTAGGCCGAGGGCAACGTGGAGTATCTTGATTGGTCCGCTTTTAATCATCAAACGTACTTTTGAGGAGAAAAGCGCTATGATGCCGGAGATAAAACTTGCCAGAGAGAATGCCAAGGCGATAACACCTGAAATTGATAAAGTTTATAGATAAATGCTCTTACGACAGTTACAGCAAGTAAATGTACCTAGGTAATTTTTGTAGTTTTATACACGAAGTGTGGAGAATGAATTCTCATTGTTCGGTTTTAATCCTTAATCCATTGATGACAATCAGAAAAAATATTTAAATAGTCAGATATTCATTCATTCAAAGAATATTGTTCAATAGTATTTCATTATTGTGACTTACCGCAGTATCCATGAGGTGTGTTGATGACCATTTCAGCCTCGGACAATGCAAGGAAGGAGCCAGCTATGACCAGCACAGATCCAATGAGTTGCAGGCAGCCGTGGACGATGCGTTTGCCATCCAGTGACAGTTGGAAGGACCAGGAGTTGTGACGGTGAAGAGTCAGAACTGCTTCCACGAGGAACAGTTGGTACTAAAAAAAGGCATTATATTCTGTATACAAAACAATAAATAAATGGTTAGTTAAATAAGGGCAATGCCATTGAATTGTAATTGAGAATCTGCAACATCAGTGATTTTCATTCCCCAACCGTAGTAGCAAACTAGAAAACATGATACAAATTAAGTTAATATAAACCATAGATTTAATATTATAGTAGTATGATAACCCTGAGCTATCCTTTGGTTTTAGTTTTAGCAATGTGTCATACGAGTTTAGTTGCTGCTGTGATCTTAGTAGGTGTCCATTTTTTGAACGTATGGATTTTAAAAGACAGATATTAGACTCGTATGGGTAATATCAATTTTGAAACTTGCAAAAAAGTGTCACTATTCTAATATGGCTAATATTACCCGTTAGGATTCAGCCACAATATAATATTACTGTCACTCATAGATACACTTAAGTTCTTTCAAAGATTTGCGTTTAGAAACTTGTCATCTACAAGTATAACAATATAAAGCTTTTTATTTTGATTTTTATCTTCATTATTTTAAAGTACACTTTGAGATGAGCAAGTAATATGTTCTAATTGTAAAACACGATACAGACAGCACCACACAAAACTTATGGGAACACAAGACACAATCAAAATACGTACGCCTGTTCCTGCGAAAATAATATGCAGCTGTAGATTAGTGATAGCTCCATTTGGTTCGACAGTCAACGCAAAGTGCCACAGGCAGAACACCACAATGGCAACTTGCATGTGGTGGAGGAGGTTGACAAACTGGCAGATTGCTAGCCATGCGGAGTCCCAGGAGTTTGTATACACGTCACCACTCTCCGCGTCATATGCTCCTGGTGCTCGGGTAACCTCCGCTTGGTAAGGCACATGCTCTCTGACTTCAAACATCTCAACCTTCCCGACAGATTCATGGCTAGTACTAGGCCTGTACACCTCCAACTTCTCCACTGACTGCTGGCTCGTACTCGGTCTATCCATCTCGACTATTCTAGATACAGAATAGACCTTTCGAACCGTTTTTAGCAGTACGTCCGCCGAAATACGGTCACATGGACTCCTAGCGACTTACGTACTAAAGTCTTTTAAGATCTCACCTCAGATAACGATAGTCTTGTAAGATAAGTTCGATGAGTTGTTCAGCTATCGTTTCCGAATTGACAGTTTCGAGATTAGCCGCTTGTGCAACTTACGATAGTACGAGATGTAGTATATTCGATTGATTAGGTTAATCTCGATCATACTTTGTGCAATGTTGAAATTCCTTAGGCTTCTGAAGAAGTGTTTGGGTATTTTGCCGAATCTTGTGACCCACATTGTTAACGGAGTTAAAAGGGATTCAAATGAAGTTTTCATAATAGTTCTCATGTGTCTTTAACTTAATAGATTTGAATAATCTAGGTCGTTTATCATTACTGGGCTTTTGCATCTCGACAGGTGACTTTAGCAGCGTCAAGTAGAATTGGCAAACCCCTATGTCAAGTCGTAGGTACATACAAGCCGATATGGTATAGGATAGTATTTGCTAAGAAATCGCCCTGGAACGCAGTGCTTTCGTATTCTTTAATAATGAAGTGATTGCTTGAGGCTTCTTCATTTTTTTGCTATAGTTTTTAAACTATTTTGTCAAGTTCGGTGGAATCTGGCATCTGGCATAAATAATAGTACATTACTGCAGCGGCCGCGAAATAGGGGATTGCCGGCCAAGTAGTTATAGATGGCCGAGTGTGAACGAGGCCATCTAGAGATACGAGGCCGGCAATCCCTGTTCGTGGCCAAGGCTTGTATAGAGTTTTTCTCAAACATGCATCATCATCATCACCACTATCATCACCGCCATCATCATCACCATCATCGTCACCAACAACATCATCAACATCCATCAACATCCATCAACATCCATCAACATCCATCAACATCCATCCATCAACATCCATCAACATCCATCCATCAACATCTGTCAACATCCATCAACATCCATCAACATCCATCCATCAACATCCATCAACATCCATCAACATCCATCCATCAACATCTGTCAACATCCATCAACATCCATCAACATCCATCCATCAACATCTGTCAACATCCATCAACATCCATCAACATCCATCCATCAACATCTGTCAACATCCATCAACATCCATCAACATCCATCCATCAACATCCATCAACATCCATCAACATCCATCCATCAACATCCATCAACATCCATCCATCAACATCCGTCAACATCCATCAACATCTATCAACATCCATCAACATCCATCCATCCATCAATATCTATCCGTCCGTCCGTCCGTCCGTCCGTCCGTCCGTCCATCCATCCATCCATCCATCCATCCATCCATCCATCCATCCATCCATCCATCCATCCATCCATCCATCCATCCATCCATCCATCCATCCATCCATCCATCCATCCATCCATCCATCCATCCATCCATCCATCCATCCATCCATCCATCGCCGACCTATTAAACGTCATGGTGCTGTGTCACATCAAAACAATAAACGATCACTTTGCTGGCCTTGGCCAGCAATGTTGTATGAAATTCCATTATTGACCTCTCGTCTAGCCGCACCTGCAACGTGACACTTCGTGGCGTATTATAAGGAACATAACGTCAATATTTCATAGCATGTTTGAGAAAAATGAATTTGTGGAAGAAGCTCGGTAATAGCTTACGAGTCAGAAGCGTTTAGGTTAATTTTGTCCACATTCCCACTTCTTCCACATTCCTATTTCATCCACATTCCCATTTCGTTCACATTCCCATTTCGTCCACATTCCCATTTCGTCCTTTTCCCACTTCGCCCACATTCCCACTTCGTCCACATTCCCACTTAGTCAACATTCCCATTTCGTCCACATTCCCACTTAGTCAACATTCCTAGCCGATTTTATTGCGGTTTTCGCTATCACTTAGCTTAATTCTCAGGGAAGATTTTATTTTGCGATTTAGGTATTCATGTTAAGAAAAATACTTGCTAAGCACGGTGCGGGTCAATACTATTCAGATACACTACCAATTTCGTTACTATTTTGTTACAAAATGGGAATGTGGACGAAATAGGAATGTGGACGAAATGGGAATGTGAACGAATTGGGAATTGATTGTGGACGAAAAGGGATTGCTGAGGAAGTGGGAATGTGGACGAAGTGGGAATGTTGACGAAATGAACCTAAACGGTCAGAAGTACGAGTATTGTTAAACATGCATGCATCTTAAAAAATATAAGTCTGATAATCTCCGCTAGGTAGCGCTTCATCGTACCCAGTTAGGGTGTTGTGAATTTCTACTATCCGTTACTAGATGGCAGGCGCTGTTCCGTGCGAGTATAATAAGTGATTTACTTTAGTTTTTTAAATAAGATTAGTCCAATTTAGTAAAAAAAAAGTTTATATTACATAAGTATCTTCTATGTTTAACGACCGCCTTAGCCTAGTTGGTAGTGACCCTGCCTACGAAGCAAGAGGTCCTGGGTTCGAATCCCGGTAAGGGCATTTATTTGTGTGATGAGCACGAATATTTGTTCCTGAGTTATGGATGTTTTCTATGTATTTAAGTATTTATTTATCTATATAAGTATGTTCATCGTCGTCTAGTACCCATAGTACAAGCTTTGCTTAGTTTTGGACTAGGTCGATTTGTGTAAGATTGACCCCTAATATTTATTTATTTATATTTATTTATGTATCAACATAGGTTGAATTACTAACTCAACTTCATTACTAGCACTTTTAGCCTTTAAACGATTACGTATGGGTAGTAAATAAAATAAAGTTAGTTTACAACAGCTCCAAGCTTCCAAAACAAAACTATATCTCAATACAATATACCTCCAAACATCGTACCTAATTACCAAATTTTTATCTCAACACTTTTCATCCAACATTATGGCAACTTTTCGTCTCAAACTTTTCATTCCAGAATGAAGCTAAGTAACTGTCAAAAATCACATCATTTAGACCCGTACAACTTCAATAACAACACCGACTATTAATTATCGTGCAGTAAAAACCTTTATCACGCCGCTGTTAGTGGGGGAAGCCCGCCCCCAAATTAATAAGGGTAATGAATTTCTACCTGATGGCCCGGAGGCGAGGCGGGGCCCATTTGTCACCAGATGATTCGATAGAGAGGCTTTTTTTGTGCTGGAACAATTCAGTAGGATACTTTGATACGTGAGTAGGGAATGGTGACATAAGTACATGCCATTACTTTGTAGGGGTACGGTCAAGTGCAAAAATCATTATTATTGATTTAATTAACGCACACACACGCACACACTCACACACATACTCACCCACACACACACACCCACACACACACACAAACCCTCTTTTTTTTGTTGTTGTTAAATACTTAGTTAAATATATTATTATTATTATTGTACAACATCAGTGTCTCCGTTTCTTTCAAGCCGCATGTTAAAGTTTAATCCTGTATGTTTTGACTCCCACGATACAGGCTCTGCCTAGTGTGGGTGTCGCAGAATTATTTTTGTTCTAAATTGTCTCTAATTTTTTGGTAATAAAGAACTTTTACTTTTTTTTTTTTTTAATCTTCTCACAATTATGTACCGATACCGATACTTTAATTCGACGATGTTGTGTGCATCCATGTGTTTACACTTAACTGTACCTTTTTTATATGATAGGTGGCAAACGAGCGGGCGAGTCACCTAATGGAAAGCAATCACTGCCGCCCTTGGACACCCACAGCACAAGTTTAGTTACGGATGCGTTGC
This sequence comes from Archips crataeganus, assembly GCA_947859365.1. Taxonomy (NCBI): domain Eukaryota; kingdom Metazoa; phylum Arthropoda; class Insecta; order Lepidoptera; family Tortricidae; genus Archips; species Archips crataeganus. Next base: position 11,138,368 of record OX402062.1, read on the forward strand.
CGGCCCTCTGAGAAAATAGTAGGCTCGTTTGTTGAAAATCGCCAAGTTAAAATGTTCCGGAAATACTGCCACTACAAGCTGATTCCAAAGTTTTACCGTGCGTGGTAAAAAGTGCCTCTATTTCTATAACGATATTTTTTATTTAATTTGAATATAGGAAGCCCTCTATTTCAAAAAATACGAAGCAAAATGGCAATAAAAAATTACAGCATTACAGTAAAAAACCAATGTGCTGTGAAATTCAACAATAAAAATAATATATAGTTACGGCTGGTCTATTGTCCATTTATAGATAGCGAGCGCCTGAAGATAAAAAAAAATTACCGCTCCCAAAACCATAGTTACTAATTTTATAAGGGTATTGACCAAAAATAATGTTCATACGCAATTGCCTCACGACCTAAGATAACTTAAGACTGACGTCCACTAGACGTAGCTTCACTCGGTGATTACTCGCATAGCATGTAACATAGCACTCGCCGACGATTAAGTATGAATAGATGCCGGTCGTGTATCGATTATGGTCGATTCGATTTTAATTTATAGTACCGTGGATAGACGGCGTTCTTTTACTACTAAGTTTGGTTTTGTTGGAACTTTGATGAATGGGTGTAGGGATAGAGAGTTGCGATTTTTACTTTCAGGATAAAACCATGTAAATATCCCTATAATATCTTATCGTTCTTTCTAGAAAAAAAGCCAAAGTGGTCGCTAATTTTCCCCATTTATTTCAATTTAGGCTTTTATAAAATCGTGCAGTTTCAAAGTGACATAAAATAAGAATAAGAATAAATTTATTGATGCAGTTAATTAATTTAAATTTCATGAATAAATTGAAACAGTGTAATAAATATGGCACTGCTAACATTTATTTATAAATCTATTTATCGAATATTTATGTTCTAATTTTATTAAGTAGTTTTTTTTATTTCGTTTCACCTGTTCGGGTGTCCGTATGTCTGTCTACAATTAAATCTTGCTAATTAAATTTGACCCAATTTACTGTTTTCGAAAATACACCCAGTAAATAAAGTCGTGTATTGTAATAATTTTTCTAGCAATTTTTTTTAAAGTAAACTTCATCATCATCAAAGTAAACGTAAAACGCAAAATAATAATTAAAAAGAAATATAATTTACTCAGTACTTATAGGAAAACTAAATTAAAACAAAAAGAGAACAAGAAAAGTAAGCGAATTTAGATAAAAAATTATGAGCTCAATTTGCTCACATTATCATATCAAATCAGAATTATGTGAGAACGTACAACTAAAGTAAAGCGCAAGAGCACGCCTCGTGTCATCTCATGCTTGTTAATTATTATAAATCGATGCAGTGTGCGACCATCGCCCCGCACTATAACCCGACTAACCGGATCTACAACACTGCTACATCTTGCCATCACTGTCTAACACAAGTTAGTTTTAAGAGACAGGTATGTTGGTGGCGAGATGGCATAGAGATGTAGTCGGTTCGATTATTATCGTTAGATTTATCGCTACGGCTACGCTTTGAGCACGATATGTTTTACGTTAAGCACGTTCCGGTTAACTATGGCTTTTTACTAGAGCTCGAGGAAAGCTACAATAAAAATGTGTTGAGAATACAATGGACTAACTTATTGCATTTGATTCATGTAGTTTGGTGTAGTTTTTCTCGAGATAATTTATATCTTTTACTTCCCAGCGCCCTATGTATCTATACAGAGTTATATAAGCCATGGCATGGTAGCCTAGTGGTTTGTCCTATGGCCTCTCAAGAACAGAGTCGTGGGTTCAAACCCGGGCTCAAACTTCTAAGTTTTTTGGAATTTACGTGCGAATTACATTTGAAATTTACCATGAGCTTTACATTTAAGGAAAACATCGTGAGATACACCTGCGTAGAAATTCAATGGGGTGTGTGAAGTTCCCAATACGGAATAAGCGTGAGAACTACAACTCAAGCCCTTTCATTCTAAGATAAGCCCTGTGCCCTACAGTGAGCCGAGATGATGACTGAAAGTCATACTAGAGTTTAACGTTTGGTAGCATAGCATACGGTTGTGGTAACTCTGAAGATGAGCTCTGGTTGAGTTCGAAACGCGTCAGTGTAGCTTGGTGGTGGTGATGGTTGGGTTTATGTGATTTGTGTGTGTTCGTACAGTGTGGAGGTGGAGGAACTGCATGAACGCACATTTCTTGCATAAACGTAACTATTGTAAGGTCGCGGGTGAGCAAAGTAATTGTTTTAGTTCATTCATACTATCGCCGAATTAAAATACCAACCAATTCTTAATGACTAAACAATAATTAAACAGCAATTGTAACCAAACAAAATGGAAGCAGTAAAGCAAACTCACAAAGCCACCGAACAGTCCCGCCATTAATATTGCGTTTGCGGCCAGTAGTTAAACATCTTAATAAGTAAGCAATAGAGATTATAGACCTTGGATGGGGGTGGGCTACATCACTATGGTTTAAATAGTCGTAAGCGCCCATGCGGCTGGGTGACTTAAGCCCTTTTGTTTCGAAAGGCATCCAGCTTAGACCACGGTATGTGTGGTCCTTCCAACCGTCAGAAGCTAAGGATGGCGGATATCGATAAATTTGTTGGATTGGAACTGGTATTTAGTGCCTTTGTCTTTTACAACATGTAGATAATAGGTACGCGTAGAGCTGGTATAAACAAAACACTATGTTTAAAAATTGTTTTCAGAGTTTAAGCTTTAAATTTTATTGGCTGTCACGTAATTATGGTTCTTTTTGAAGGCACGGTATTGAATATCGAAAGTTAATATCGAATTGGTTATATTATCGAAAAGTATTAACGCCAAAATAGGTACCCGCATTATTTTTCTCAACGTTATTCTCCCACTTACTTACCCTCATAATGAAAAAAAATAATTTTAACTGAATGCGCCGATAACGATTAAGTACCTATTTATCAAAAATTATAAAGGAACGCCCGAATCAATCAATTACTTGAAAATAAAAAAAACTGAGTAAAAAAATGAAAAAAAAATGCTGAGCATAATACATAGGTACATAGTAATATATGTATTAGTATTTACAAAGAAAAGAGAAGACAAGAAGACAGAAGAAAAAAATAAACACGGAGAACAAACAAACAACTCGTACAATTCAGATACCAAGAGATGATGTAGGGTCCTTGCAAAGTTTATGACAGAACACAAACAGATATAAACAATAAATAAATAAATAAATAAATATGATAAACATGAACTATTAGCAATTAACAAAGAAAAATATTTTCTTATCGACAACAATCATTGTCTGTTCTAAAAAATATCCAAGTCCATCAACACAGTATTAAGGCTTTATTTATAATCTATCTTGGAACCTACCGCACTTATAAGTGTGTTCGTGACCCTCATGCATCATGTTAACTTAATAGTTTAACTACTTGTTGATTTTTAGGATAATTGCGAAGTAAAAGCAGTCAATAACATAGTTGCTTACAAGTTACTGAGACACTTAAGTTATTGGAAAAAATAGTAAGCAACACTTTTGTTACTTTAGTTTGGTTTAAGGATTTTGCCTTTCCATCTTACCGTGGTTTTTTTATACACAGTATTATACGTATACATATATCGAGGCCAGATGGTAGAAATTATTTATGAAATTTCCCTTTTATTCATAAAAAGTTACAAACACGTGTTAGGTAGTAAAATGTATGTTTTGTATATGTTAGGCTAAGGTAAATGTCAAAGTGACAATAAAGATAGAAATAAATAAATAAATAAATAAATTCAAATGTTAAGTTAACAGAAGCTTAACACGCGTTTACGAATAAGGGCGTTAGATGTGCGCAGGGTATGCTTTAAGCATGTTACCAATTTTTGCTAGGCCAATTAAACATGAGCCAAAGCTTGGTCTGACTGTATTTCCCAATGCTTCCATAATCCTACCCGCTCAAAGAAGCGTCATCAAAGTCTTATCTATAGAATCTAATCCAGCTCGACTTTGTCTCTATAAATGACATGAACAAGCGGTGCCTGATGTTCATTATAACTGTCCTTTTCAAACTGGTTTCAAACGAAAAGGACGCATGTAGTGACAAACGAGAAGTCAGGCTTACTAGCCGCCCAGGATGCGCATCGAATTAGAAAGTGTAGCTAGGATTCCAGGGAAAGGAAAATTACAGTTTTTGCTATAATTAAGGGTTATAAATCAGGTAAAATTACTCGTTGACACTTTCATTTGCTTTTGTGGAACCCTACCTACCTTCTACTTTCGCTATACTTTGTTTCATAATTGTTATAACGATAGCAGCCGGGACCCATTTGCAAATTATAAATCGAAAGAAAATTAATGGGTCTGGGTTCTCAATGTTTTTATTCATAATTTATCATATTTTCATTTTCGTCTATTCTTAATAGTGTTAACTACCAGGAAAGATGGGAAAGGGCGAAAATGGAATGTTCTGATTGCGTCTAATCTACCTTCTTTAGTAAAACCTCTTAATCATAATCAACCTTAACAGCACACCCAACGTTAGGAAATATAATGAACTCTCTTAGTCTTATTTGCTTAAGTTGTACTTTTGAGTTAAACCTATAATGTAATGATTAAAATCATTTAAACTTTGTCTTTTTTACACCGCAGTCGGGTTTTTAGTTTTTTTTAATTACTTATTAGCTTTAGCAATTTTTTTAGCACTTAGCTTTCTCTTTGAATTGTCCGTAAGTATTACTGATCTTCTTTTTCAGCGAAAAATTCAAAAATACAGCTATTTCTTGCCACTTTGCTGTAAAATATAAGTAAAAACCATTTTCCTTCCAGCCTATGTTAATTCCATATTTTATTTCAACTACCTCAAAGTCGCTAGATCTTTCTAAGTTGCGAACCAAAGTCATATCATCTTTATCTTCTTTACTAGGTACTCGTAAACATTGTCATCAATGAACTAATACCACCTTGCTGTTTCAACGATACGCGAGACCAATTAGTAACTTTTACTCATAATGATTTTTACTTTCCACAGTAGAGTAAGCAAGTACCGAGCCCTTTTACAAACAGTTGAAAGCCGATGGGCGACCGAGTCGCCGGCGCAGTGAAACTGTGTTTACACTGCAAGTTTTGTAAACGTAATAAAAATAGGCAACTTTTGGATACTTCTCACAAAAAAAAATATAATTTGAAGAATTAATTTTAGTTGATTTTTTTTCTGCAATTATTTTGGAAGGACGTTTGGGCGCTGCTACAAAAAAGTTTCTTCCATTTTAGTGCAGTGGCAATACAAAATTTGCAGTCGATTATTTCATGTAAGTATTGTTTAAAAGTAATTAGTCCACATGTGTTTTCAAAAGTAAGAAGAAGATGAATAGTCGGAAATAATAGTCAAAGACATTCAAACACTACAGTTTAAAACACAATTGCACAATGCGAAAATGTTGAATTATGTATGAATAATTATCTTAACTTCCTCTGTCTGTTTTTGAATAGAGATGGTGACGCCATTTTAAAAATAAATCGAAGACACGACTCCAGTAAAAAAACGCTTTATTTGAGTCCTGAAAACCAAATTAATTTTCGATTAACTGCAAAATTAGATTTTTTGTTGCTTTGAAACAAATAAATATTAGTTAGTTGTTTGAGTTGGCGAACAAGTGACGTCATAAGTTGCTATTGCGATTCAAACTCTATGGGAGAATTGTGTTTTGACAGCTCATAAAAAGTACGTCAGTTGATTGGTGGTGTCAACATCCCTATTTAACAATGTTATAAATAACTAGCTGACCCTGCAAACGTTGTGTTGCCTTATATCACCTAGGGGTATAAAAAATAGCCTACGACCTATTCTCAGACCTACCGAATATAGAGAAAAAAGTTTCATAAAAATCGGCCAAGCCGTTTCGGAGGAATTCGGTAACAAACATCGTGACACGAGATTTTTATATATTAGATTTAGTCCTCACTTTCATAACACTCCTACTACTCTTTACTCGTATTGTCTACTCTATACTAATATTATAAATGCGAAAGTAACACTAACTGTCCGTGTGTCTTTTACCTCTTCACGCTTAAACTGCTGAACCGATTTAGATGAAATTAGGTATGGATATAGTTTGCGACCCTGGGACGGGCATAGGATAAGTTTTATCCTATAGTTTCTGCGGGATAGGAACAGGTTCACCGCAGACGGCGTCGCGGGCATTAGCTGATACTGTAATAAAGGGAAGACTATGTGTGTGTTCTAAACTTGTATAAACTATCTAATTCTTATTTAAACTAGAAATATTATCACATGCAAACTCATTACTGAGATAAAATACGGATTACTCATGTCTTTCAAGTTTAACTCTACATGTTTGGAGCTCAACCGGTAGTCATTCTTATTTATTTATTTATGCAATAATGATCTTCCTGCGTTTATTTTTTTTCTTCTTCTTTTTCGCGCAGTCTTGTTTAAAGGCGTGAGTTATCCGTATTTTTTTCACTATGAGCGAGTCTCACGGTAGTTTCATGTTCTAAATTCTATGTCTCAATTTAGATCTTTTTCATCTGTATGTCAAGTTGCATAGAAATCCGTTCAGCCATTATTGCGTGATTGACTAAGGGTCACACACATTTTTTTGATAGCGTCTCTCCTGTGGACATGGGAAAAGTTAAGGGTCTATTGGCTATGTGCGAAGCGGGTGGTGGGGGTACAGAAAACGATCGCAGCGCACAACATGGCAAAAATTGGAAGTAAATTCGGAGGAAATGTTGTCAACGCTACGCGGCGCCACCGTCGTGCGCATAGCCAATAGCCAATGTTTTTTAGTCAAGTCTACATGCACCGGCGTGTAGGACGCCTGGCCAACTTTCGGCCCATTTAAATAAATCTTAAGTTTGCCGACTCGAAGTCGCTAATTTGATGTCCATAGGAGAGACATCTTTCTTTCTTACACTGTGTATGACCCCTAACAATTTAATTTATTGAATCAGGCGTTACTTTGCGGAGGTCCATATTGAGGAACTGAAAATATTACTTTGCTCACCCGCGACCTTGAGCGAAAGTCGCGAGTGAGTAAAGTAATTATTTCAGCTCCCTAATGAACATTCTAATATCTAAACATTCAAACATTTTTATAAACTTTTTCAATTGTAATATATGTATATGTACGATAATACAGATATATATTGTTGCAAACGGATCTGTCACCCCGCGGTTCACGCTGCCGTTAGTTCAGCGAGCTATCTATAATCTGCGCAGAGATAGTGCAGTGTTCCCTGCAGATCGCGAGCACAGATTGTGTAGAGTAAAGATGTGTCACTTTGCATGACGCCGGCAATGGTTCTCGACGCCTAGAATACTGTGACGCGTATTCCAATAAATAAACAGAAAAATTCATCATCCTAGCCTATATACGTCCTACTGCAGGGACATGCCTCCTCTCAGAATGAGAGAGCTTGGACCGTAGTTCCCACGCGGGCCCAGTGCGGATTGGAAACATCACACACCCCATTGAATTTCTTCGCAGGTGTATGCAGCAGGAAAAGAACAAAATTCAGTAGTGTCGAAAATATAAATCGCTTAGTAAGTAGGTAATAATTTACAGCACAGAAAGAAGAAGAAAGATAGTACCTATTCATCATCATTTTTCAGCCGAAAGACGTCCACTGGAGCAGATTGGCTTCCTTCAAGGTTCGCCAAATAGATCAGTTCTGGGCCATCTACATCTAACGCATTCCCGTATCCTTAACCAGTACGCTTAGTATAAGTTTTACTTCACCAAAATACTTCTCGATCGCGTTTACGTAAAAAAATCAATTACTAGGGAAACATAGAGAGCTTCTCCGCGCGCGCACTTAGATGTTTCCATAGAATTGAAATTTTTACGTAAACGCGATCGAGAAGTATTGAAGTGAAGGAAAACTTATACTAAGCGTACTGGTCGTCTCGTCGCAATGTCGATGTACGATGGCGTGGAGGGCTTGTTATGAATAAATTTAATTCTTATTAATATAGCTTAGAGGAGAGGCCTTTGCCCAGCAGTGGGACACAATTATAGGCTAATAATATAATATATCTAAGAGTGTCCAGTCTGTTCCCTCGCAGCGCTACATTGGTCGTGTTTGCCCTGCGATGCGCCACGTGCACGATAACAGGTTATTCAGCCTTAGGGCGACGCTATGGTGCTGCGTATAGCGAGAATCAAGGGTTTTGATAACCATAAAAAGGGAAACAAGGGGCTTTAGGGTTAGGGGTACCTTAGAAATGGGGATGTCGGAGTTTTGACAATCCTACAAATATGTATATAATGTATCCTTGGCAGCCCTGCTCAATAACAGCGAAATTAGTTATAGATTACATTTTATTTTTTGCATTCTAATGAGTGTAAATAAATTATCTAATTTATTGAATCAGGCGTTACTTTGCGGAAGTCCATTTTAACGAACTGAAACAATTACTTTGCTCACCCGCAAAAGCAAAGCGGCAAGCGGGTCGCGGGTGAGCAAAGGAATTGTTTCAGTTCATTAGTAAACTATCTGTAAATCTACTGCATAACTACGGCTACCTTCACTCTTTGTTTCACATCTGCTCTATTTTTTGGTTCTTAATGTGCAGTAAGCACAAAATCAACTTGTACACTTTAACCAATAGCATAGAAGTTCGATCTCATCAACTCTTAACCACCAACGTTGCCCAATCTGACATCACTCATAAACTCTCTCATCACTCAAGCATAAACGTGAAATGTACTCGCTCCACTCAGATCTATATCAGCTCATTGTGTATTTGCATAGCCAGTAGCCAGGATTGCTGGCGGGAACGATAAATCCGATCGGCTAGGGTTAGAATAAACCGCCTCAAGGACTTATTAAGGGTGTACCGTGTGTATTGCGCGGCCCCAATGACGACTAGACTCGTAACTCATATCATAATCATCATCATCATCATTTCAGTCGAAAGACGTCCACTGCTGAACATAGACCTTCCAAGGCTCGCCAAACAAATCGGCCCTGCGCCATCCGAATCCAATGCGTTCCCGCCACCTTAATCAGGTCATCGCTCCATCTTGTTGTACACTGCTTCTTGCGGTCCGTGGACGCCACTCGAGAACCTTTCGGCCTCATCGGCCGTCAGTTCTTCGGGCAATGTGCCCTGCCTACTGCCACTTAAGTTTAGCGATTTTTCTCTAAATATGAATTGTTTTGTGTTAAAAATATATCGTAGTATCGTTATTATTATTAAACCTACAATACATAATTCAGGTAAGTAAGTAAAGCTCTTTATTTTTGCGTTTTGAACAAAAGGTCTTGAAAAAAAGGTCGAAAATGAAGACACATTCTTTGTTAACAGTCAAATTGTCGAATAAAGTGCTTCAAAAAAAGAACAAACAACCGAATTGAGAACCATCTCTTTTTTTGAAGTCGGTTAATATGGCAACGATATTTTAAAAAAAGTTACTTTATTCTTATTAGTATTCTACTCTATCTTCTCAGTTTGGGCACTCTTTTGAAATCAGAAATCAGTCAAAAATGCTATGGTAAAAATCGCGTTGACTTTGTAATACGAATGGTAGAAAATTACAGTTCTCGTCAATCTAGAACTAGCTAATCTAGAACTTAGTCGTTAATTTAATTGGCACTCTATTTTTGTAACGATACGCAGATTTACCACTTTCGATCGATCTAACGCAGCGCTAATTAAAAAAAAATGCGTTATCTTGATTAGCTATGTTGTATAGTTATGTAAAAATTATTTTTCTCAAACATGCTATGTAATGTTTACGTTGTGTTCCTTAAAACAGGCTTCAAAATACACCGTTGCAGGCCTAGGCCGGCAATGCGATCATCTATTGTTTCATGTCACACAGCACCATGATGTTTATAGGTCTATGGCATCATAGCATTTAGCCATTAAAAAAAAAACTATAAGCAATATTTGCGTTTTGGTTCATTATGACATTCTGCCACTACGCTTATTTAAGGTAAGGTAAGATGGTGATGGTGATGGTAATGGTGATCTGCCTAGAGAAAAAATTCACCATCAACATCATCATCACCATCATCATCATCACCATCATCACTATCATCATCATCATCATCGTCATCATCATCACCACTTTCATCATCATCATCATTATCACCATCATCATCTTCATCGTTATCATCAATATCATCCTCATCATCACCACCATCATCATCATCATCATCATCATCATATTATTATTATTTTATTTTATTTTATTTTATTCGGAAAACCAACAGCTATTTTATTTTAAAAGTAGATACTATAAGTAAATATCAGAAAAGCCAATTACAGGTCTTCACAGATAATAAAACCATCACCATCATCATCATCATCACCATCATCATCATCACCATCATCATCATCATCATCCATCACCATCGTCATCATCATCATCATCACCTCCATCGTCATCATCACCATCATCATCATCATCATCATCACCTCCATCGTCATCATCACCATCATCATCATCATCATCATCATCACCTCCATCGTCATCATCACCATCATCATCATCATCATCATCATCATCATCATCATCATCATCATCATCATCATCATCATCATCATCATCATCATCATCATCATCATCATCATCATCATCATCATCATCATCATCATCATCATCATCATCATCATCATCATCATCATCATCATCATCATCATCACCATCACCATCATGATGACGACGACGACGATGATGATGATGATGATGATGATGATGATGATGATGATGATGATGATGATGATGGTGATGGTGCATGTTTGAGAAAAGCACTATACAAGCCTCGGCCGGTACAGGGGTTGCCGGCTTCGTATCATGCTTCAACTTAAATACTCGGCCGGCAACCCCTTACGTCCCGGCCTCTGCAGTAATGTACTATTACTTACATAAAGAACTGCAAACAGTGGAACCCTTAATTAAATTATAAAAAATAGACACCGGTGTATTTTTCTAGTTTTTATATATTTTTTTTATATATTTTGGTCGCATGCTAATGCTAAGCTGTCAGCCTTTTCGGCTAAAATCAGATATTTCGTGTACTTATAACTCGAATTCCTTTTATTAGTGAACTGAAACTTTGCTCACCGGCGACCTTAATGATCATTCTCAGGTGAGCAAAGTAATTGTTTCAGTTCATTAATATGGACCTCCGCTAAGTAACTCCTGATTCAATATTTTTTTTCATTAGCTTTTATTGCCGAATAAACATTTTGATTTCTTTCAAATATTATCGCTTCATCGCTTGTACGTTTTATTTTATACCACACTGTGCTGCAGTCTAAGCTCCACCTGTAATTGATGTCAGATTGCATTATGACTGCCGGGCAGGACGCTTGTTAATACACAATGATATTACATAGTCTCGACACGTCACTATCTCACGCCGAGTATCATTATTTAGTGAGTACGGAAAACTAAATGTTGACGTAGTAAAATTTAACATGCTTATATCTTATTTCATTGATACGTTTCGATACTGAGTTTTAGTTTAAAAAAACGTTGGCAAACGGAATTTCAAATTAATTTGACATAATTCGCGTGCCTTAATTTATTATGCTTTGCGCGAATGAGAAAGACAAAATAAAACAAATTGACGCACTCAAAGACAGTTTCAAACATGTAAAGGCTTAAATCTAAGACCTTTAATAGTAATCGACAACACAAGGTATTTTTCCAGTCACTTTTAGGTATTATTAATTTCTACAGGGTGAATTATAAGTCGTGAATCGAAATGATTGTTTCTAACTCAGTTGATGTTGGACAATATAATGCACTAACTCTATTGTTTTAATTAGTCTTATTAAATTTGAGGTGTCCATAGATTGAATGCTTTCAGAGTTCACAATAATCGGTATAAACACCTCAAATTTAATAAGACTAATTAAAACAATTGAGTTAGTGCATTATATTGTCCAACATCAACTGAGTTAGAAACAATCATTTCGATTCACGACTTATAATTCATCCTGTATACCAATATTAGTATGGAGATAGTCTGACTTCTAAATTCTTCAAAGTTATTTTTGAAATTAGAAACATGAAATGTAGAATTAAGCATAAATATTAAAAATAAAAAGTGACGCATTACATTATTAGTGTTTGTAAAATCAATCCTTACAAGAAAGAAATAGGGGTGAAAATTTTCAATATTCGGTGATTTCGTGTGAGACATTGACGGTTTTTTGCTTTGTTCGATGAAAGAGCTGATGGACCGCACCACAGTTTTGAATTATCCGAGGACAAAATGGCGGGCTAAAGCTGCTTAAAAATAAGTAATTAAGTAAGTGGGTGAGCAAATTAATTGTTTCAGTTCATTAATATGGACCTCCGCAAAGTAACGCCTTATTCAAAAAATAAAAATAAGTAAAAAAAACAAGAGAAACAGGAGTAAAAATTGATTACAAAAATACGTGTTAAAGTTGAACCTGAGCAATTTTTAATTATGATAGCTCTATTTATGCATGCATAATGTACAGTCAAGTGTAAAAATATGGGTGCACACAACTTGCTCATAAATATGTCCCATAGCTCTTATGTCGTCGAATTAAGGTATAGGTATATAACGATGGGAGGATTAAATAAATACTTATTTTTGCACTTGACCGTACTTAAGTGTTATGAATAGTAATAAAATAGGTTTATCCGCTGCAGAATAGAATCTAAGCACATCCTGTGAACTTAAACAAGTATTTTTGCATAATTAAATTCATTGCCTAATCATAGGTTCTGAATGGTTCCTAATAATGACTCTTTATGAATTAAATACGGCTTTCACAAGTTACCTACATTACTCATGAGTCTGATAAACTCGTAAATCATCATCATTATCATCATCATCATCATCGTCGTCGTGTGACATCTTGGCTTATACACGTCCCACTGCTGGGCAAAGGTTTCCTCTCCGAATATGAGGACTCGTACTGTAGTTTCTATGCGGGCCCAATGCGGAATAGGAACTTGAATTACTTTGCAGGTGTGTGCCGGTTTCTTCACCATAAAGCTCTTGGTGAATTTCGAATGTAAGAAATTTCGCACATAATTTGCGAAAAATCCACCGTTTGAACTCGCGGTCTTCTGCTAGACAGGCCATAGGTCAAATCACTAGGCTGCCACGTCTCAAATGTGGACGCGGCAAAAGTTAAGGGTTAAGGGTTAAGGGTAAGATAGTTGTGATGAATTTAATGAAAAAGCACAAAAGTGTTGGGGAGATCTCACTAATTGGTTTATAAACAACGGGCTGAAAGTCAATTGCGAAAAAAGTTTCTACATAACTTTTCGTCGTAGTACAAGAAGTATTGATTTTCACTGCGAGCTGCCGATACGAAAATCTGATTGTGTACGATTTCTGGGCGTTGATCTGGATCCGTATCTTAGGTGGTATAATCAGGTTGATAAAATTAATAAACGACTGGCCATTGCATGTTATACTCTAAGAACTCTTTCTAAAACGAGTGATAAAAAAACTCTGTTAATGATTTATTTTTCCTATTTTGAGAGTATTGTTCGCTACTGTATTGAGGTCTGGGGTAATGCAAGTAATATTCAGTCAGTGCTACTTATGCAAAAAAAAGCTATCAGAATTATTGAGGGTTGTAAATTAGTACCTGTGACTCACAGAATTTTTTTTGTAGAAAATAATATTCTTACATTCGTGTCCATTTACTTCTATCGTATTTGTTTATATGTTTATAAAAATATTGAAGATTTTCCAAAAGCCAGACTGTGTCCTAATTACAATTTAAGAAAAACATTTAATCTAGATCTAGTTAGGCCCAGATTCATTCACTTTAATAATAGTATCAATAATAATGCCGTTAGAGTTTATAATAATTTAAATAATGACATCAAAATGTGCAATAATTTTAATGAATTCAACAGAAAACTGAAACATTATTTCTTATCTAGACCTTTTTATTCCATTAATGAATATTTTGCTAATGCACTAGATTGACTTTAATTTAAATAATATGTAACAATAAACTAAACTGTATTGAAATTTATGACATGTCTGTAATGTTTTTGTAATTAGTAAATATCAATTAACAATATATTTGCATGTATACTTGTATACTTATACTTATAGCAAATAAAACAATTTGACTTTGAATTTGTCTACAGTCAATATTTTTTAGTCAAACTACATCGGCGTGTGGGACGCCTGGCCAACCTTCGGCCCATTTAAATATAAGTATCATAAGTTTGCTGACTCGGAGTCGCTACCACTAAACTGCACTGACATGTTTCGAACTCAACCAGAGCTCATCTTTAGAGTACCGCAACCGTTTACTGTGCTACCAAATGTTAGACTCGAACGCGGTTGTGGGCAAAGTAACGCCTGATTCAATAAATTATTTAAAACTAGTTTTATTGTATAAAATGCAATAATAGACCTAAATGACGCCAATTAATTTATAGATAGCTATAGTTTGGCAGTTCTGCGCGCACGCAGGAAGAGAACCCGATACGCGCGTAATGGCCGAGCGTATTAACTCGGCGATTGGGTTACCTAGGAGATTATTCTACTTAGGTTATTTTGAGGTATCCTTAGGAATTGCGGGTGACATTTTGCAATATTGTGTTACCATTTGCGCGGCAAGTGAAGTGCAAGGGGCGGAATTTCATAGCAAAAATCAAACGTTAAGAGGTATTATCATTGTGTTTTATCGACTATAGATGATTAATTTGTACTTAATGAAATGAAATGAAACATTTTTAACATGACATATTTTAAACGTGTGATCGAAGTAATTGTTTCAGTTCTTTTAGTGAGTAGAGAAAACTTTGTTTTTAAAACAGTGACTAGGTAAAATTACAATTAAACCACGTCGTAAAGTTTATATAGTACAAAGATGAAGAAATCGTTACTTCAAACATGATCTCGATTGTACTCCAATAAAAGTTTCCTACAAGTTTGTAGCGCACTGTACAGCTCTATATTTCGAAACACCGATCACCCTGTTCCTGCTAGCCGATTAATGTAAGACACGCTGTAAAATTAAATTTATTTACATATAGATACGATAGTAAAGTGATTTTGGGCCGCTGGCGACCGCCGTATAACAGGCACGTCTACAGGGAGTGTGCTATCAAGCGTGTTAGTATTTTTTAACCGACTTCGAAAGAGAGACTGACTGACTTCTTAAAAATGAGTACTTAGTCTACTTACATACATTTTTTTTATGGTAGCACATATGTATAATATTTTTGAATGGATGGATGTATATTACTTGTTCACGCTAAAACGGTTTGCCTGATTTAATGAAATTGGGCACACAGTTTATAATCTGGATTAACATACATATTTGTGATGCTTTTTACCTCGAAAAATTGCGTAGTTCCCGCGGGATTCTTCGCAGACAGAGTCGCGGGCAACAGCTTTGAATTATTATTTTTTTATTATGAAAATGGAAAATGATCACCACCGCCCATAAATATCAACAAGTCACTGATCTATTCTGTCACCGGCCTTTAAAAAAGGGTGGTAATTAAAGAAAATACAAAATAATAGAATATAGGTGTGATTATAAAAAAAAAATTCGCAATCTCTTTAATCCTTTATGTACTACAACTTTAAAATAAGTAAAACTAGCTTTTTACTCGCGTATCAATCCAACTCCAACTTTATTTCTGCTACAATTTTTTTTCGATTAATATATCGTAAGTAGTTAAAGTTGAATACCCCCGACATCAGTTCTGGTTTGTGGCAGCATTCCAGTCGATTCACTCGATAATTTAATTATTTATACGATTATTATATAGCTCGGTGTGTTTTGATTAAGTTAATTGGTATCTATGTATCGAACTGGTTAAAAAAGGATTTGAGGGCTTTAAATTTTTTTATGGTCAAATTGGAAAGTGATTTGCGTTTAACGGTTTACTTTAAAAGCTAGAAAGTCTTTTTAATAGCGTGGTAGGCGAACGAGCGCCAGGGTTACCTGATGGTAAGGAGATCCGCGCTGCCTATGGACACTCGCTACTCTGTAGGAGTTACTGGTGCATGGTAAGCTTTTTCTAAAGATAGATTTCTTGAAGGTTTTCATATTTAAACGATTCGAGGGAAATTCATTCCACAAATTAGTATTGTAGAGCAAAAAGTAGCGAGTAAATCATGGTGTAGAGAAACGCCAACAACAGCCTAGATGATGTAAAAAATAAAAATAATAATAATAAATCTTTATTTGGAACAGTAACAATTAGGTGCATTACAAAATATGAAAAACGATGTCACCCGCAGAAGTTAAAAACTGTGTCGCAGGTAGCAACGCCCCCCTCCGTAAACAAAGTGATTTTAGTTCCAAAAAGTTATACAAAAGTTTAACTAAAATTTAAGTAAATACACAAAAGAAATATAAATATTATGGTCCTTAAACTGGTTGTGTGTGCATGTGTGCGTGTGTTGCGTGTGCGTATGTGTGTGCGTGTGTGTGTGTGTGTGTGTGTGTGTGTGCGTGTGTGTGTGTGTGTGTGTGCGTGCGTGCGTGTGTGCGTGTGCGTGTATATATGTGCATGGAAGGCTTCTTTGAGGCGAGTTATACAGTGGTAGATCTCAGAGACTTGTTTATGGTTGAATAATTTCTGAAAGCACATGTGGTTATATTCCTAAAAATATACATATTATAATTATTTCGTCAGCTACATTATCAAACAAATATTGTACACATAATTTGTTTTTGCAAATTTAAGAAATAATGACAAGGATAAAGCGCGTCAAAGTTTGGGAATGGGCATCCGTGCGTGACATCACTTCTAAATAAAAATTGTGCACTTGACGTCCCACGGGATTTTAACGGGCCTTATAATTTTTGACAAAAGAAAAAAATAAGTATCCAAGTATCCAATATATAATTTATTGAATCAGGCGTTACTTTGCGGAGGATATTAATGAACTGAAACAATTACTTTGCTCACCGCGTCCACGAGCAAGGTAATTGTTTCAGTTTATTAGTTTATTGTAAAGTATATAATTATGTATTGACTTTATTAATTAAGTTTATCCAATATTTTTTTATAATCTAACTAACGTACTAGTTATATTTTTAAGAAATGTAGCCAATTTCAATCCATAAGATTATAGTAAACTAGCCTTCCGTCCACAGCTTCGGCCGCTATAAATTAATTTTCCCGTAGGAAAAGGTATTTTCCCGCGGTAAAAAGTAGCCTATGTCACTCAGTGATAATGTAGCTTTCTAACGGCAAAAGAATTTTTGAAATCGGTCCAGTAGTTTCGGAGCCTATTCAATGCAAACAAACAAACAAACAAACAAACAATCAAATCTTTCCTCTTTATAATATTAAGTATAGACAAATGACTATTTTTGTTATTTTCAATAACTCAAACAAAGCATTGCAAGCAAACAAGCAACAGGTATCAACGGCCAGTGTTTTGAAAGTGATGTAATTTTAAACCGATTTAAAACTATTGTACAATCAAAATGACATCCAGAGAAATACTTTAATCCTATTATTTGCTGTCGGTACACGGATTACAGCTTTATTAACTCGATCTCCAAGTAAGTTATTATTAATGTTAATCTCTCTATTTGACTTAAATCCGAGAATTGGTGTCAACTTAAAAATAATAACACGCAGTGACATGAACATGTTGTTAAGAATGGTTTGATGTTTTATTAGAATTTTCAACATAGCTAATTGATTTGTTACTGTTATAGTAACGTGAAGCCGTGATGGTCTATTGGTTTGACCTATTTCCTCTCAAGCAGAGAGGGTCGTGGGTTCCAATCCGAGCTCGCACGTCTGAGTTTTTCAGATTTTATGTGTGTATATTTGAAATTTACCATGAGCTTTACGGTGAAGGAAACCTGTACACACCTGAGAAGAAATTCAATGGTGTTTGTCAAATTCCCAATCCACACTGGGCCCGCGTCGGAACTACGGCTCAAGCCCTTTCATTCTGAGAGGAGGCCTGTGCCCTGCAGTGGAACGTATAAATGATGATGAATAGTAACGTCGTAGGAATCCTAGTCTCTACATTAGGCAATGAATCAATAAACATAATTGAAAAATTCAAGATCTGCATTGGTAACTCGTCCCACGTTACATAACTTTACTATCATCATCATCATATCAGCCAAAAGACGTCAATTGCTGGATAAAAACCACCCCCAAAGAGTAACACAACGATCGCCCGCATTCAACTGGTCCCTGTGACCTTCACCAGATCCTCGGTTCATGTTGTGGGGGCTTTACTGCCCCATAGCCTGTTCGTTCTTCGAACTATAAGCCCTTCCCACTGTCATTTAAGTCTGGCAACACTACGAGCTATACCAGAACATTGTAATTAAAAAAAAAATATCACGGGACAATTCAAGCCAAAAGACCTAACCCCAAAGTAAGCAAAGCTTGTGTTATGGGTATAAGGCAACGGATAAACAATACAATACAATGACTCTTTATTGTACACCACAAAGAAAACAATACAGAAAAACAAGTACATGAAAAAAATAAAGGTAAACAATAGGCGGCCTTATCGCTTCGAAGCGATCTCTTCCAGGCAACCATTTTACGAAGGAAAAACAACAAGGAATGTATTTCAGCAGGTGGTGCAATATAAGAATAAAAATAAATAGTAATATAAACATTATACAAAAACAATCTAATATACAATATATACATCATTAAACACACATAGATAAATTATACACAACAATATACTTGTAAACATACTTAAATAGATATTAGACATCCAAGACTCGCGCACAAACATTCGTATTTTTCACACAAATATCTGCCCCGATCGGGAATCGAACCCGGGACCTCAAGCTTCGTAGTTTGGTTCTCTAACCACTAGGCCGTCCGGTCGTCAATTATATAATAGGGTCATAAACACCGTAAGAAACAAAAGTTATCTGTTCTGTGGACATTAAATTAGCGACTCTGAGTCAGCGAACTTAAGATTTATTTAAATGGTCCAAAAGTTGGCCAGGCGTCCCACAGGCTCGCTGATGACTAAAAATATTGCCAACAGACTCAAAAAAATGTGTATAACCCATTTTTATAATTTGTAGCAATACAATAAAATTTGTTTTTAAGTAATGAAAGCATGCAATACGTTCCGTCTTTACTTGTAATAAAGCCAAAACAAATACTCAAAATTTCCCCGGATGAAACCAAATTGGATTGTTCAATGATCCATTTTACAATTAAACGAATAAAAGAATTAAATGAACCATAACCTCTAAATGCGTTTTTGGACTTTTAATGCCACACTCAATCCATATAAAAATGCTAAATAGGTGCTATTTAAAGCTTTTGTTCTGGCAGGTTTTTGTGAGTTGAGTCACGGAATGCCCCGAAACATAAAGTCATCAGAGTGACCATAGTTTATGCTGGCACTGAATTTATGAGACCGGCGGCCCTGCATGTGAAAGCAGTTTTAGTATACTTGTAAAACAAATGAATAATGAAGCCACAGGTCAAACTTGAAATAAAAGAAATTTCTTTGCTACTGCACCACAGTGAAGCTTGCTACTTCGCCACGTCGCTAATCATCATCATCATTATCATCAGCCTAAGTTCGTCCTCTGCTGGACATAGGCCTCTGCCATGGCACGCCACTGAGCATGATCCTCGGCCCCTCTCATCCAGCTCTTGCCAGCCGCCTTGCGAAGATCATCGCTCCACCGAGTCTGAGGACGTTCTACACTACGTTCGCCGATCCATGGTCTCCACTCAAGAACTCGTCTACCCCAACGGTTATCGGTTCTTCGGGTTATATGACCGGCCCATTGCTACTTCAGCGTGCTAATGCGGTGGGCTATGTCGATAACTTTGGTAACTTTGGTTCGTTACGAATTCGATCTTTTAGAGAAACTCCGAGCATAGCCTTTTCCATAGCACGTTGAGCAATTTAAAATTTGTGGACCAGCCCTACAATGAGTGTCCATGTTTCGGCACCGTATGTCATGACGGGTAGGACGCACTGATTGAAGACTTGAAGACTTTCGCTAATACGAGTACGTAATTAACGCAGGATACTTTTTATGAAGCCGTGGTGGCCTAGTGGTGACCTATGATTGGCACTCAAGCAGACGGTCGTGGGTTCAAATCCCTTTGGTCGAAGCCCAACATATTATTGAGTATGTAGGTAAGATAGATTACTAGGTCCACTCTTGCTGTCTGTGCTGAGCAAAAAAACCGAATTGATAACCTCCTCCTTTTTATGCAAGCAGAAGGTCGTGGGTTCAAATCCCTCTGAGTTTTTCGGAATTTATATGCGAAATTACTGCGAAGAAATGCAATGGTGTGTGTGAAGTTCCCAATCCGTACTGGGCCCGCGTGGGAACTACGGCTCAACCCCCCTCGTTCTGAGAGAAGGCTTGTGTCCTGTAGTGGGACGTATATAGACGGGATGATGACGAGTAAGGAAATATATATTATATTAATATATGATACTATATTATACATGCGAAACCTTGTGAGTATTGTGTGCGCTCGTGCATGTGCGTGCGTGTATTTCGACTTCACTATAAAGATAGCTCGATATCTGGAATAACATAAAACATAATATAGGCTACATGGAAATATCGGGACAAAATACCGAAATTTCCACAGCTAAGCTTAGAGACATGACCATGACGTTTAGCACGGGTGTTCGTCATACGAGAATTTACTTTGAAAACGGCTTTGATCAACGTTGTATTGTTGATCGAAGGAAAACGGCCATTGACTATAAACAATTTGTTCGAAGTCTTATTAAGCAATCGTAAGTAGGTCCGATTGTTTTAATTCTTCTTCTAAGGAGCTCGTATTACTTAAATGAAGAACACACGATGTATTTTTTGGGAATTCCTATAGGAATTCAGTAAAATCCCGGCATCGTCGAATGGAAGTTTGACTGTTAGATCTATTTATTTGTTTTCACGAGCGAAGCCGCGGGTAAAGGCAAGTGTGACATAAAATACAACTAGTAGTTTTCACGCCTCTTGATTTCATCATACAAAAAGTTTCTGCACTGCTCAGACACAAACTTATCCCTACTAACATTATAAATGCGAAAGTAATTCTATCTGCCTGTTATCCTTTCACGCTTAGACCGCTGAACTGATTTAGATTAAATCTGATTAAGTTTGCGACCCCGAGAAGGACTTACTTTCAGCGATCCGAAGTGGATCTTTGCCTCCAATACGAGTTGGCGCCAACGCGCCCTGTTTTCTACGATCTCCCAGTTTTGTGCATGCAGAGCGCGCAGATCCATCTCCACTTCGTCTTTCCAGCGGTACTTAGGCCGGCCAACCGGCCGCCGACCACCAGGCCGTCCCGCGTACGCCCTCTTTACCGCCCTTAGAAGGACAAAGGATAATTTTTATCCCGGATAATTTCATAGTTCCCTAGATTGCTTACATGAATTCTTCGCAGACAGAGTCGCGGGCAACGCTTGTCTTCTATAAATTGTCCGGGACACACTCAGCTTTTACTAGGTACTTACTTTACCTACTCGCCAGTCTTAACCTTTCCCACGTCTTATCGAGACGACCTTCTAACAGTGCTATACAACTTTTAAAACAAAACTAAAAGAAAATGATATACAGCTTTTCCATATCACACTGCTTAACAGCATTTAACAGTCATTGCGTATTGCGTCACTATGGAATGTTAAAATTGATTGTTCCCTTTACCATCTACCATTTTTTAGTCACTATGGTTACAGCATATTTAGTTGGAAGAAGTTTATAGATTTCTTGATACATAATTTTCTATAATAATTAACAATCTTAAATAGAAAATAAGTCTTAACCTTTTCGATCATTATTAAAGATATCCACATTTTCTGTGGGATGTATTGCAATTTCATTTAATGAAGTAGCGCCGCTATTTCGACGCATTTGGTAAATTCTACGAGCCTTTCCAACCCTATCAGTATCCCGTCGCATAATATTAAAGCAACCTATTATAATAATTAACAGTTAGCATGAAATGTTAACAAATTGAAATTGGACCGCAAAACACACTGTATTGAATAATAAGCTTTTCGCTAAGTGTGTTTCATTTCTTCAATATATGTGCAGCAGGGTGCTGAAAGCGGTCGAAACGCAAGTAGAACTATCCATCTACTTATGTCATGATCATGGTAGACGCATTGAAATATCGGGTGCTCATTGAAGGAAAGCTACTTATACATCCCGTAGAAAACGTTTAAAAAATATAAAATTAAGCGTGAATCACTTAAAACTTCATTTACTTTCAAAATATTATACTAGCATCCAAAAAGACGACGGACGGACGGGACAGGTGGACGGAATACGTGACGTGAAGTTTTGCTTTTATTTTTCTTGGTCCGAATAACTTGATTGAAACTACAAACAGTATGGCGGCAATACTGAATTCTTCGCACATTACGTGCTGCAGCGGATATGACGTCACAGAGCAGACACGAGCTATTTTTACGGTGTCGTCTGTTGCACTTTTATAATCTTACATAATCTTGATTGTAGTTAGACGGGATGCTACTAAATACGGATAAGTAGGAGAGTTTAAGTAATATTTTGTAACAATTTCCGTAAACCTATGAGTAAATTTTTTGTCTGTTTTATCAAAAGCATAGAACCTATTGAGTTTTTTTTCTATGATTAAACTAATTTTCTGTATTTTTTACTCTTGAATTTTACTACAATAGCTTTGGACTTTTATTTATTTTATTGAAAACATCACGTCATAAAATTAATGAAGGACTATAGTATTTTGGTATAATATTGATAAATTAACTTATGTTCGTGTTTTGCTAGAGTAGTATCCGTAACTAACTATTCTGAAAAGATCCTCTAAGAACATATGGCTGTGGAAGCTATGGAAGACGTCTAATGGTTTGTATGGCAGAGCTAGCCTTAAACCTCTTTTACTATAAGTGTATTTTTGAAAAACATCCAGTGTTACTTAAACTTTAATGTCTAGTTAAGATACTTAAATAAAACACATATCACACATATTGTCACCAAAGCCCAATTGGGGACGCAAACCGCTAAACAGTAGCGCCGAAAATATAGTTTTACGACTTGTAAATCGTCGCCGCAAGGCCAGAAAGAAATAATTGAAGCGAACGATAAATAGATACTGTCTACTTGATAGGTCAACAGCCAACAGTCTGCGGCTACAGCGTAATTATATAACTATTGGACACCCGTGATTTCAGGGTATAGAGAAATTAGCGAATAGACCACTCTATATACCCAAAGACAATACAATCGCACCCATGATGCTGCCATTTTGGCAAAAATCCATAAATCGAATCTGCAAACAAAATCCATATTATAATCGAATCAGCTCACAAAATTTCACGACAGTCGATTGAGAAATAGGACCTGTAGAGATCAGCTGGATGGAGGTAGAAAATACAAAGAAATTTTGCCTAAGTGGGAACTGAAACGCTTTGCTTGCATTTTGGTCAATAAATGCGTAATTTTCGTGATACATACATGCATACATACATAAAATCACGTCTGTATTCCCAAAAGGAGTAGGTACAAGAGAAGTTTCGTGATACCATGGAACTTTTTTCCAGTCAGTCGTTATACATATGTATATGGTTGCCTGTCGGTTAACATGGTCTTTTTTTTAAACTCCTCCCTTAGACGAGCTAATAAATTCTGAAGCACATAAGTAAATGATTTGTTTGGTCATTTATTACCGTACTAGCACTTATTTTTTTTTATGGACAAAACTCATTTTAGTTATTAGAATTCACAAGTTAGTTTATTAACTACTTCTACCTGTTTACCGATATATATCATAATATCTACTTGCCCAATTATAATGCCCCTAGAACCTTAGGCCAGCCAGTCAGAGTGCCCAATTGTCACAGTAGTATGGTAATTTTTTTCAAGGCAAGTTTAAAATTTCTACTCTATCGGTCAATTGCTCTACATTTCAGAGTCAATGACATCGGGGTGCAATCAATGTAATCGCCTTGTTTATTTCATGTTAGGTCTTGATGTCCATTAACGGAGTTCTAGGCTTTCAGAAGAATTGCTGATTGTTACTACTGAGTAGACATTTGAAACCTTTTAGGGTGCAGTGGAACTGTTACAAAATAAATTCATAATTATTTAACCGGCATTAAAAAGTTACCAGAGCTTTTTCAGGGAGATAGGCAAAGAACGTGAGTGCTTTCGATCCCTCTCTAAAGTATTCTGTAAGTGTGTAACGCGAAAAAAGCATGAAATATTAAATGGGCCCGACTCCAAAAAACTAAGAAAATATTTCAACTGACCTATTTGAAGTTAGTGCATCAGAACAAGCCCACAGTAGTGGTCGTAGCCCAACAAATAGTATTGTAGGTAATAGATGACTAGGTCCACTCTTGCTGGCTCGTGTTAAGCAAAAAAAACCGAATTGATGACCTCCTCCTTTTTTTGAAGTCGATCAATAATTTTAACTACTCCTTTTTAAAATAGGTTTGATATTTAAAGTAGGTTTGAGGAGTTATTAATAGTTAAATAATGACTAATCTTCTAATATATAAAAATCTCGTGTCACGGTGTTTGTTATCGAACTCCTCCGAAACGGCTTGACCGATTTTTATGAAACTTTTTTCTCTTTATTCGGTAGGTCCGAGAATAGGTCGTAGGCTATATTTTACCTACCCCTATTCTTCGCGTATGGAGTTGCGGGCAACAGCTAGTATTAGTATAATAATAAAGAGGCGAGTGAAAATAAAAAGTCAGTTTCCATCCAACGGACCTGTTATTTTTGCTCTTCAGTGTATTAAGTAGGTATTCGTATTTCTAGAACCTATTAAAAATACATAAATCACTGCCTAATTTTAGTTTTTTTTTAAAGTAATTGAGTCCATCACTGGCAAAAAAATTCTTTAATTAGTCGTTGGTATCTATTTAAGTTGAGTTTACGCCTTAAAAAAAGGTACTCTTGTCACTGAAATTAGATCCTTTTATAAATTACCAAAGTAAATGTTTAAACAGGAAAAAGATTTACTACAAAATAAAAACGCTTTGATTGGAGCAAGTGAAGTTAAAGTAAACATAAACAAGCGCCAGCATTCCTGATTAATGGCAATAGATTGTGCGCGGGAGTTGCGGCTTTTTGTGCTGACGGAGGTAAGGAAGATGTCACACTAACGGTTTTTTATATCCTACCAGTAATTGAGGTAAATCAAGTTGCGTAATTGAGTTTTTTTTAAATTACGACCTAGTCTGTACCTGCGAGGCGCGCGCGTAAACTATAGGGTGTGGTAGTCGAATTATTACGGGATTTTACTAAATTTCGATGACAATCCCCAACACTTGCATCATAGTTTCCATTTATGTTGTTGTTTAACTGTGCCAAATTTCATGTCTTTTTTGACTAATCGGTTAAAATTTTGGGATTTTACATGGATACCGTGGGATTCATTATTTCAGAGGTCTATCTAGCTATCTACATGCTAAATTTCATCTAAATTCGTCCAGCCGTTTCAGCGTGAAGCAGTAACAAAACACACGCAGGCACGCACACAATCAGAAACTTTGGCATTTAAAATAAATATGATTTACATTATTAGGATTAGGCGAAAACATAAAAGATTTTTTTCTTAAATTTTCCAGAACTCTTATCACTCGACGACCTCTCGCCCCGTATAACCACGTAAAATTGTAGTAACCGTACAAAACGACTGACTAGAAAAAGTTTCGCTGTGACACTAAAATGAACCATAATTTACATACTTTTAACTTCCAACTTTGTGAACTCCACTCATGGGTATGTTAAAGAAGAAGTTATTGCACTCTGAATATTTATAGGATTGATATTTCTTCCTCATTTCTCGAGTACCGCCAACATGTAACAAAACTACAATTTTCGCTAATAAAACGTTAAATACTAAGCTGAATAGCCAATGAACGCTGTTATTACCTTCATACATAGACACAATGCAAAACAGCCGTTTCCATTTCACCGGTCAACAATGTTCATTCGAAAATGTAGTCGAGAGTCATAAAAGAAACCTATGACTAAATAACCGAGCGGGTCGCACACTTCTTGTGGTTAAACTTTTACTGAAAACCGCGGGAAAAACGAGCGTGTGTCACTAGCTTTAGTATGTGGCGGGTGATGTGTGGTTGCCGAGTTCCTGTACTACCTACCATCATACGACCGCTGCCATTTGCTGAGATGTTTCGATTCGCATGGTTTAGCTACTGGAATACAATGTACAATGTACAGGCATTACTACAGCAGTGAACAGTGGTTCCAAATTTGAATCGATATTCAAATTTGGAACAACTGTCATTTATCTTATCCTCGTAAAAACAAGTGCAAGTTTGTTTTCATTTGCTTTTCTTTTTACATTTTTGCGTGGATGAGGTTCGTTTAGAGAATGGATAGCGATACTATTTTAAAGGCTTTGGTTTTTGAAGTAGGTAGGTATCATTAGCGTCTAAACTTTCACTTTTTTATTTACCATTGTACAAATATGTATGTATGTATGTACATATGTATGTATGTATGTATGTATGTATGTATGTATGTATGTATGTATGTATGTATGTATGTATGTATGTATGTATGTATGTATGTAATGCTCTTTATTGTGCATATAACATGAAATTAACATTTAACTAGAGAAACAGATGTACAAAGGTGAACTTATCTCTTAAAGGGATCTCTTCCAGTTAATCTTCACCTTTTACCTATTAGCTTTTGTCCGTTACTTCGTTCGCGCAGAATTCAAATTTGTGGTAAAGCTTCTTCATCTCCTTCTTTGAATTAAGCAGACATCCGGAAAAGCAGCATCAAAAAAACATCATCATCATCGGTATCACTTAGTGAATATATACTTAACCCTTATAGTTTCGCCATGTCTGTCCGTCTGTCTGTCTGTCTGTCCGCGGCTATGCTCAGAGACTGTTAGTACTAGAAGGCTGTAATTTGGCATGAATATATATATCAGTCACGCCGACAAAGTGGTAAAATAAAAAATAAAAAATATTTTTTTTTAGGGTATCTCCCACAGACGTAAAGGGGTGTGATTTTTTTTTTCTCGACTAACCCTATAGTGTGGGATATCGTTGGATAGGTCTTTTAAAACCATTGTGGGGTTGCTAACATGATTTTTCTATTCAGTGATCTGTTTGCGAAATATTCAACTTTAAAGTGAAAATTTTCATTTTAATCGACCTTTCCCCCCCTCTAAAATCTAAACTGTTAGGTGAAAAAATTTGAAAAAATTCAGAATGGTAGAAATATATCAAATTTACTAGGAAAATTATAGTGGCTAAGATTGCTTGGAAAATATTTGTAGTTTAAGAGTAAATAGTAGCCTAAGGTATAAAACATACCTAAACTTGGATAATTCCGTACACATACGAAATCCTTAGAAAAATATTACCTGACTTTTTCGTAATGGCTACGGAACCCTACCTTGGGTGTGTCCGACACGCTCTTTGCCGGTTTTTTTTTTTTATCCCGTGGTATATTCTGAAATTCCTGAAATTAGTTTTTTACTGTTATAATTATTTACTTTCAAACCAAATTTGAAGAGTCTAGTAATCATAGTTACTTTAGGTCAATCTGAATCGGACATAATACCTATAAATTCCGTTTATCGCGTTCCGTTAATGCAAAACTTTAGCCTTCTAGGACCAAGGGTTTGGGCTCGGTATTCATTAGTCAGTCAGTTTATCAGTCAGAAGTTTTATTTTATATATATTTAGACTAGCTGTTGCCCGCAACTCCGTCCGCGAAGAATAGGGGTATAAAAATAGCCTACGACCAAACCAAACCTCAGACCTAACAACTATAGAGAAATTAAAAAAACTAAAAAACACGTTTTAAAAAATAAAAAATAAATTTTAATAAATTTCAATTCACTATTCTTATAGTGCAGTAAAAAATCTTAATAAGCAATTATTATATTGTTATATCCAGATTTAAATTTGTAAACAATTCTAAATATTGATAAAATAAATAATAATAGTTTAAAATATTTTATTGTAAAAAAAGCGTGGGGTGCATGGTGTCAATTGTCAAGGATTGTCATTTTGATAACATCTTAAAAAGCACCCCACGCTTTTTTTACAATAAAATATTTTAAACTATTATTATTTATTTTATCAATATTTAGAATTGTTTACAAATTTTGATCTGGATATAACAATATAATAATTGCTTATTAAGATTTTTTACTGCACTATAAGAATAGTGAATTGAAATTTATTAAAATTTATTTTTTATTTTTTAAAGCGTGTTTTTTAGTTTTTTAAACTATTATTTATTTGCTATTTTTTAGTTGCATTTTTTTCTTTCTAACTTTACCCCCTCACCTACAACCCCCAAACCCCCTAAACCCAACCCCCCAACATCCCCCACCCCATTTCCCCAAACCCCCCCCAAACCCCACACCATTACCCCCAATCCCCTAAACCCCCCTTACCCCCTCCTCATTTTACAAACCCCCGAACCACCTAAACCCAACTCCCCTAACACCGAACCCCCATACCCCCGGAAACCCCCCCCCCCACCCCCACTCCCCCCACCCGTCACCTGCCCTCCCCACCCCACCCCTCCCACACCCCCCACCCCGCCACCTACCGCCCCCCCTTCCAGTTCCATCATCAAACCCTTGTTACCATCTAGGCCTCTTACCCCCTCCCCATTTCCCACAACCCCCCAAAATCACTTGCCCCCGAACCCCCCAACACCCCCACCCTATTTCCCGTAAACCCCCCCCATCCCCTAACTCCAACCGCCACACCCTAACACCCAACCCTCTAAACCCCCGACCCCCTTACCCCGTACCCCATTCCCCCCCCAACCCGCCACCTACCCCCCTTCCAGCTCCATCATCAGACTCTTGTTACCATCTAGGACCAAAGTACTCGTCAAAACGAATCAAACGAGCCCAAACTCGATGGGGTTGTTTCGTTTTATTGTGGAGTGCCTTTGGCCATCTTCCAGCTCCATCATCAGACCCTGGTTACCATATGGGATCAAAGTGCTCGTCAAGACGAATCAAACGAGCCCAAAATCGATGGGGTTGTGTCGTTTTATTGTGGAGTGCCTTTGGCCATCTTCCAGCTCCATCATCAGACCCTGGTTACCATATGGGATCAAAGTGCTCGTCAAGACGAATCAAACGAGCCCAAACTCGATGGGGTTGTGTCGTTTTATTGTGGAGTGCCTTTGGCCATCTTCCAGCTCCATCATCAGACCCTGGTTACCATCTGGGATCAAAGTGCTCGTCAAGACGAATCAAACGAGCCCAAACTCGACGGGATTGTGTTGTTTTATTACATAGTTCCTATGGCCACCATCCAGCTCCATCATCAGATCAGCTCCATGTTACAATAATATTGCATTGTCATCCAATTTACACATATGTGCAAAATTTCAGCTCAATCGGAAACTGGGAAGTGGGTCAAAATCGCGCCCTAAGGAGTCGGTTACAAACAAACATACAAACATACATACAAACATACATACAAAAAACATACAGGTGAAGCTAATATAAAGCGTGTAAAAATTACATAAAAATCGGTCAAGCCGTTTCGGAGGAGTTCGATAACAACACCGTCTCGATGCAACTGACAGCGACACACAACTAGCCCCGTTTTCATCATCACTTTTACTGTCATTGTCAAATGTAGGGTAGCACACAACACTAACAACATCACTTTGTAAAGGTTCGCTCACACTCATCGTTGACGCAGTACAAACATTCAACACTGTTTTCCAACCAGAGGGGTACACTGACCAACCACTATCCCGGTTGAAATTTGGATGACGACCAATCTCAATGGCTTCACGCACCTTCCGCGGAATGAAAAACTTTTCTCTCGCAAGTACGAAAGCCTTATCAAAACGAATGTAGTGCGTCGAGCCCGAGTCCAGTGAGTATTCGGCCACCGCAGACACCTTGTTGTCTTGTTTTTTCAAATAAAAGTGATGATAAAAACGGGGGTAGTTGTGTGTCGCTGTCAGTTGCGTCGAGTAGCCGCGTGACTACGGATTAGCCCGAAACATGTCGAGTTAAACTCGTTTTAAGACGTGAGTGATCCGTTTATTTTCACTATAGATGAAAGTTGCAAGTTAAAGTCAATTACTTCTATTTGGCTTCATCTTTACAAGTCGTTACCTACATCAAAGTAGTGAGACATTGTTTTGAAATTCCCACCAGCACGAAGTCTGGTGTAACTGTGGTAAAAAAAACTTACTACTCCCTTTTGCCCATGCACTTTGAAAGCTGTCAGTATGTAGGTCAGTGTATCGACGTGGTCGTAGGTCAATGGCCTTACTAACGTCGCTAATTGAGCCCTAAGTTGCACTCATGCCTCTAATTCTGTGTGTTTGTGTAAATGGTTACAGCCCATCATCACATGTCGCTTTTGTTGGAAGAATGTTGCATAAAAATGTCGGCTTTTGTCGTATACAAAGAGGTACGATAGCACCATTCCGTAGTAAATTTTAAAGTGGTATGGCAGTGCTTAGGTTGGGAGTTATAAGGGCGTTTATTGTGAGAAGGTTCCGTAGCGGGCCATGACAAAGTGCTTGACTATACTTACAAAGAAATTGTGAGATGCGACTGTTATTGAGTTATCGAAAGGTTTTTTAAAGCGCGTGAACATAATAGAACTTTATGCTCCATTTCAATTTAACTTAACGAAAGTCCAGAGCTTTTCGAATACAAGTATTCTGTTGACGTATTCTCAAACTTAAAGTCAAAATGCTCGCAAAAAGTATCTGTATTTTATGTAATGTTATCAGGCTATATACGTCCTACTGCAGTGCACAGGCCTCCTCTTAGAATGAGAGGGCTTGGGCCGTAGTTTCCACGCGGCCCAGTGGGAACTTCCCACACACCATTGAATTTCTTCTCAGGTCTGCGCAACCTCTCGACGTTTTCCTTCCCCGTAAAGCTTATCTAAAGTATTTTCTTTTATTTTCTAAATAAATTAATCCCTTACTTTCTCAACAAAAAGATTACAAAAATAATTAATTGCGGCAAGATTGCGACTGCGGCGTTGTATAGGTATGACCTCAGGTGTATTTTTTTATTTAAGTCGCATTTCGATCAATAAATCAAGAATTCATAGTTCACATAGTTGCACAATGAAACGCTGGGATCTTGGGCGATTTGTCAGTCAGTTTGGCACAATACTGTGTTTTACATTATAATCTAGATTAAAGATGAGGATTTTGTTTTATTGTTTTGTGGAATATATCTGAAAGACGCCCATTAATAACCTGCACCTAATACAAAAATTGGAATTCATCGTAAATAAGGAGCTTTGGTACGCAATCATCATCATCATCATCATCAGCCTATAACAGTCCACTGCTGGACATAGGCCTCCCCCAATGAGCGCCATTGCGCCCTGTCCTCGGCTAGACGCATCCAGCAATACAGGGGCTAAATTCAGGAACGGCCCAACACGGTTTGCGAGCGGTAATTCAATCGTTTGGGAGAGGATAGCAATGGGTTGAGCTTGGGATGAGCCTTATTTTCCTGTTAATTCGCTTTGTAAATAAATAAACAAATAAATAAGGCTCATTTTCGGCGTTCCTGAATAGCAGTTCAAACCAAACCCAACCCAAACGATTGAATTACCGCTACCAAACCCGTGAAGGCCCGTTCCTGAATTTAGCCCCTGATCTGTACCACGTCTCCAAATACCTTATTGTTCCAAATAGATTTCCCATTACAATTGAACGTATCGCAATCCTTTCTCTTTTATCTAAACCGACTTTTCAATCTAAATCACAGGACACTTCGATGACCCAAACGAATAAACGTGCAAAGGCCCTTACACAAAAAATTTTTTTTTTGCTTCTTATGCTTTTATATACCCTAAGGCACGTTGTAAATTTTTTTAAGCCAACCCGATTTACCGTTTATGAATAATATGTATTTAATTTTTATTCGTTGGTAATTTTCCACATAAATTAACACGAATAAGTTTCCAAGAGAGTGTTGCCGTTTTAAGAATTTTGTTACTGTACACGAATAAACGTGCATTGGTTTTCTACATTGACTTTAATATTACTTTGCACGTTTATTCGTATTAAACTTTGTTAGCAAGATTCGTGTAAACTAGCATTAAACCTTTGATCGCCTTCAATCTTGTCAGCCAAATTTTAGTTATACTAGCTTTCACATACTACTCATTAACGTTTGAGTCATAGAATAAAAATCATTTTAATAAATTAACACGAACAAAAGTGCAAACACCGAATGCGAAATCAAATAAAATACAAAAATAGATGTTAATGTACATTGCGCTAAAAGCAATTACACTTTTTAACACGAATAACGGTGCAATGAGCCATAACACAAAATGACCTGAAGATTTATGATTCGAATAAAAAAATAAAGAGGTTTTTCACTATTTACGGGAAAATGGTTAAAAATAAGGGTCAAATATTTACACAGTTTTGTAGGTAATTTTTATATCTATCTAATGATATATTATAAGCACATATATTATTATAACGGCTGCCAGAACTGTCAGTTATCTTTGTTAAAGTTTATTTTATTTTTCCTGTAATGTTGTCGTTTTACGATTACACGTTTATTCGTCTGGGCCATCGACTTTTGTCGACAAAGTCCTCTAGATACTGTTTGTAAGTGGAATCACCCATAATTTGAGGTCTATTTATTTCCTTAATGGAGGAAGAAATAGGACATTGTGCACTTGAGGACAATAAAATGTTATCGGGCACGTTAACGACTGTAATGTGTGGTAATGAAAAGTGTGCCCTAGACCACCCTAGCGATACATTAAAGGTGCTCGATATATTGGGAATTGATGGAATGCGTTAAAGAGAAGCCGCTTTGTAAAAACCGGCCAAGTGCGAGTCGGACTCGCGCACGAAGGGTTCCGTACCATTATCTATAAAAACTGCAAAAAATCACGTTTGTTGTATGGCAGCCCCCCTTAAATATTTGTTGTATTTTAATTTAATTATTGATGATGATGATGAATATTTCAAGCGTCTACCTGTTGCCGTTATCAATAACGAGCAAAAACAAGGAAAAAAATCACGTTAGTTGTATGGGAAACCCCTTAGATATTATATTCTTATATTCTCCACATATATTTGTAGATCTAGTTTAGTTTTAAATTTAGTTTGTAATAATATTATTTTTGTTTGTTTAGATCTAGTTCAGTTTTTAATTTAGTTTGTAATATTTAGTTTATAATTAAGTTTTATTCTTTGTTATTCTTTCATAAATAAATATATATATAATATTAAATTATCAAATTCTATTTGTATAAGATAACTGTACCTTTTTATGGAAATAAAGAATTATTATTATTATTATTTTTATTTTTTTTATTTTTTTGTTATAGCGGCAACTGAAATATACCATCTGTGAAAATTTCAACTGTCTAGCTATCACGGTTCATGAGATACAGCCTGGTGACAGACGGACAGACAGACGGACGGACGGACAGCGAAGTCTTAGTAATAGGGTCCCGTTTTTACCCTTTGGGTACGCAACCCTAAAAAGATTTAAGTTTTTTATTTTGATTTTGCGGTGGATTCTGACGAAATGAGCAAATTTTTGCTATACCTTGACAAGCTCGTGCGCGGCGCTCGGCGGAACCCTGTCGCAGGGAGCCTCTGCTGTCCTTAACAAGATTGTTTTTAATAAGTGCGGCAAACGCTGACTGCGACAGGGTTCCGCGGAGGGTCGCGCACGAGCTTGTCGGACTATAGCAGAACTCTTATTAATATTACTGTTAATTTTTAAATTAAACGACAAAATATTCATCATCATCATCATCATCATCAGCCTATAACAGTCCACTGCTGGACATAGGCCTCCCCCAATGAGCGCCATTGCGCCCTGTCCTCGGCTAGACGCATCCAGCTACTTACTACCAGCAGCCTTTCGCAGATCGTCACTCCACCTGGCCGGAGGGCGTCCTACACTACGTTTGCCAAGACGCGGTCTCCACTCAAGAACTCGTTACACAACAAAACAAAACACAACAACAAAATACACAACAACACAACAAAACAAAACAACAAAATATTAAGTTGTGAATATTTATAGTAATTTTGTAATATTAGTTTTAATTTATAAAATAGAAATAATTTAATTTATTTATTTTATAAATTTATTTATTTATTATTTTATGAATCCGCAGGCGCCAATTCTATATGGATTACCTAAAATTCATAAAGATGATGTGCCTGTTCGTCCAGTTGTCTCATACGTGAGTGCTCCAGCATATAAATTGGCGAAGAAATTAAATAGTATTATTCGTGTGAAGGCTTCCTTTAAACCTTCTTATAGTTTAAAAAATGGTTTAGATTTGGTTAGTAAAATTAAGGACATCAGCATACCGCCGAATGCAACGTTGCTTTCTTTGGATGTAGACAGTTTATTTACTAACGTACCATATAGTGAGACACTAGAAATTCTAAAAGACCACTTAGAAAGGAAGCGGTTGCATCCGGGTGAAGTTTGTGAATTAATAGATTTGGTAACTTTATGCATGAAACAAAATTATTTCCGGTTCAATGGTCTTTATTACTTACAGAGTGATGGTTTAGCTATGGGTTCACCTCTGAGTCCTTTAATGGCAGATATATTTATGGATCATTTTGAGAATCAGTATATTGTGGGTAATAGTAATATTGTGTACTATTTTAGGTTTGTTGATGATTTGATCCTATGCTGGAGAGGGAGTATGAGACAGCTTGACGTGTTTATTAATGGTTTGAATAACAAGCACGTAAAGATAAGGTTCGAAAAAGAATTGGAGGAAAATTGTTCGTTGAACTTTTTGGATTTAACGATTTCAAAATTAAATGGTAAACATCAATTTAAAATATACCGTAAGCCCACGTACACAGATGCTGTTATACCAGCATCTTCTAATCATCCGTGGCAGCATAAACTGGCTGCTTTCCATTGTTATGTTAATAGATTGTTGACTGTGCCTCTTTCTAAGGAACATTATGATTTAGAGTTGAGTACTATTTATCAGATAGCGATCTCAAATGGTTATACAAAATCAATGGTAGATAGTTTAGTTCAAAAGAAGCAGGCACGGTTAGTAAATAGCATGCTTTACGCTGCGTTACCTTCTCAGTCTACTAACAAATATAGATCTAGCATCTCTTACGTCGGGGGTTTGTCTGATAAGATTTATGGCATTTTAAAATCAAAAAATATTAATGTTGCCTTTAAGACTAACAACTCTTTGTACTCTAGGCTATGTAACCACAAAGAACAGGTAGATAAGGGAACTAGATCGGGGGTATACAAGCTTACTTGTAATGACTGCAATGGGATATACGTAGGACAGACCGGCCGAAGTTTTAATACTAGATTTAAAGAGCATGTTTCGGCATATAGGAATGAGCATCCAGATAGATCGAATTTTGCAAAACATTTGTTGGAATCAAATCATTCATTGTTAGATTCAGATTCTTATGAAGTGTTACATTATTGCGGCAAGGGGTTGCGTCTGGATGCTCTGGAATGCATGGAAATAATTAGGTACAACACTATGGGGTCTATTATTAATGAACAGGTAAATTTAGTATTTTCTCCTTTACTGCGGCTTGGGTCGAATTTGAACAGTTAGTATTAATTAAATATGCCTTATAAATAAATAAACAAAAAAAAAAAAAAATTCAAGGTAGTTTTAAATATGTCAATAAAAGTTAATTTTTGTGGGGTAGTTTGAGAATAAGAAAAATAAAGTGGGTACTTGAGAAGTTACAGTGACAAGTTAAAACATTTGTTTTGGTTTGTTAGTTTAACGTTTGGTAGCATAGCATACGGTTGTGGTAACTCTGAAGATGAGCTCTGGTTGAGTTCGAAACGCGTCAGTGTAGCTTGGTGGTGGTGATGGTTGGGTTTATGTGATTTGTGTGTGTTCGTACAGTGTGGAGGTGGAGGAACTGCATGAACGCACATTTCTTGCATAAACGTAACTATTGTAAGGTCGCGGGTGAGCAAAGTAATTGTTTTAGTTCATTAAAATAGAAATAGCAAATAAAAATTGTCAATGACTCGTATTTTTATGGTAAAACTTTGAAATAGTGCTCGTTGCTGTAAGTACATAGTTAGTTTTTAATTATTACATAGCGGTGACAAAAGTAAGGAAATCTACAATTAATGTTCGCCATAGAATTCGTCGGAGCCCACTTCCGCGAACTAAGATTATTATTGTGCATGAACATTTGTCACATTCATTGAAGACCCGCTAATCTAATATATTAAACATTTCATACAAACTATGTTTTTGATTATGCACAAGATAATTTTGAAAGTTACTACACGTCATATTTAACGTCAATCCCATATTAAATTCACGACACATTCTGATCTAAATTTATTATAAAATTAAATATTACATTTTTAAAAAAAAACGGTAATACTAACAGACTTGTGAAAATTGTTGAACCCGTTCAGTAAAAAAATCTGTACGTCATTTAAAAATATAAGTAAGTATAGCAAACAAGCATATTAAAATGTTAATATTTTTCCTTTTTGTAGCATCTTCGTATTTATTTTTCTAAAATACCGAGGAGCCAATTACAAGTGGCCAGTACGATTCTCTCGTTCAAACTCTCCTTAAATACAAGCATCTAAAGAATGTTTATTAAGACGGCATGTTACGAAGGTGCCCGAATGATGACTGTGACGTGAACAATAAAAATAATAAGAAGCAGCAATTAATTGCCTTCTATTTATTTAGAGAATCACATGGTTTCCCTTTTAACTTTAATTGTTTTAGCCTTAGCTGTTAAATATTTTGGATGCTTCTGTTCGAGCTTTTTGTCGGTACTTGGGATGTTAAACGTATAGATAATTCATTTCATTAATTACTCTTTTTTTCACTTAGCTGGTATAAATGCGACAACTTTCTGGCAAAGTAGACAGTAAATTTACTTTTTTTTAGTAATACTCTGTCTAAATTACTATAATATTCCAAGCAAATTTTGATTGATATTGAAGTCGATGTCCCAAAACATTAAATGATAAATGATCTGCTGCAATAAAATTGATGTTCGATCATTCGCTACATAGGTTTTTATTGGTAATAAAAAAATTTACTGCCAATACTAGACCAACGACCTAACTAATAGAACTGTAAATAGCCACACTTGGAATTCGTTCAAATATCCGCCTAATAATTTTATTTATTGTTGAATGAGCAGGCGATACCTAAGCCTAACCAGCCAGCTCTAGTTTCCTGGCATTATTAATTATAACCTGCTTGGTACATTCCACGTTAGAAGGCATGGATGCGTCCAGTCTGCTAAAGGCAACATACACGGGCATACGGGCGCGCATGCCCTTTGCGGTACGCGGCAAAATCGAAATTTGAATTTGGATTTGTTTATAAAGATGCTCGGTTATACTGGCGGGAATTTTATTACATTTTTTTAAGTTAATTGAAGCTTCGCGTGATTAGTGAATGACGATTTAATAGTTTTGAAATAATCGTTTTTTTTTACTTTTGCGTTCTTTTAATAACACATCAAGGATCACTAGAAAATTCATATAGGTAAGTTTTTAAAATTCGCACGGATTGACACAAATACGAGTTCTACGCTTGCTTATTCTATAAGTATATAAGTGTAGGTACTACATACAAAAATACGCAGAGTCAGAATTGATACACGTTCTTATTTTCTTTTGCTTGAAGTAGAGGTACTTGTTTTTGCAAAAAATAACATTACCAATTACAATTGCCGGTAACATTATTTATTAGTGCGGGTATGTTGTTCGAATTATAAATAAGAATTCGATGCAAAATAGACTAGAGAAAAAATAATATCTCTGGTTTTGTAAATTGATAACACGACTAAACTAAAAATGTTTTCAGTATTAAGGTCATACACATTTTTTGTTTGCGTCTCTCCTGTGGACATGGCAAAAGTTAATAAAAGTTTATAGCCAAATTTTTTTATTCAAGTTTAAATCGGTGTGTGGGACGCCTGTCCAACTTTTGGGCCATTTAAATAAATCTTAAGTTTGCTGATCCGCAGCCGCTCATTTAATGTCCACAAGAGAAACAACTTATCGAGTTTATCTCTAAATGCGACATTTGATCGAATGATCGTTTGTTATAATTTTCCTTTAGATGAAACTGGGCTACTTAGAATACGTTAGGTTAGGTTAAGTTTATTTTGATCATTTTTCTAAAAAGTGAGAGTCCGTATTAATTTAAAAGTACATGAAACTACCAAAAGAAAAATATTCGAATAGGTATCAATGCTTACCCAATTTCATATTTTAATTATTTATAAAACATTTCGTCGGTTCAGTGTAATGATTAATTCTGCCAAAGCCAATTTATATTCTCTTTGCACGGTTCTATACTACACTAAGCTAAAATTTTCTTTTATTCGGTGGACATAATATCTGCTATTTGTACCGCTTCCACTTTTCCTTTTATTAAGTCTATAAAGAATGTGCATAAGAAAGTAATTTATGGTTATAATTTCCACGTTATTATGTTGAGAGAGAAGCTGCCTTAGGTATCGCGACCTATTTTATGTGCTCGGTTTATTTACCATACTGATGTAGACGCAACTCAAGTGTTACACTTATTCGCTATGGTATAGTATTACGCGTTACTAATTTAGTTCAGTGTATTAATTAAAACCGCGTAATTTAATAGTATTAATAATGATCTACATCCATACTATCCCAACTAATATTATAAATGCGGCGAACCGATTTAAATGAAATTTAGTATGCAGAATGGTGTTGTAGGCCAAGACCCACTTTGGGTCACTGCGCCCTGGTAGTAAGTAAGTAAGTTAGTATGCAGAATGTTTGAGATTGAGACCCTAAGAAGGTCATAGGATAGTTTTTATGCCGGAAAATTGCATATTTCACGAATTCTTTGCAGGTGGAGTCGCGGGCAGCAGCTAGTATGATTATATAATCCTTACCTTTTTCCGTTGTAAGAACCTAGAAGAGATAATGCCTCCTTACCCTTCCTGCCTGCTATTAGACGACCGGATGGCTTAGTGGTTAGAGAACATGACTACGAAGCTTGAGGTCCCGGGTTCGATTCCCGGTCGGGGCAGATATTTGTGTGAAAAATATGAATGTGCGTGCTTGAGTCTTGGATGTTTAATAATGTATTTAAGTATGTATTTATCTATATTACTATGTTTATCCGTTGTCTAGTATCCATAGTAGGTACAAGCTTTGCTTAGTTTAGGACTAGGTCAATTGGTGTATATTGTCCCATGATTTATTTATTTTACTTACTTTGTTTTTTCTCAATGCAACTTATTTTGTGTACCCTCGTATTATGGTGTTCAATATAGAGTGAATAGTTACAGCTTGTGTCTGAAAAGCAGGAGTTTGTATAATGACGCCCAATTTTTGAAATAAAAATGGCTGACATGGAGAAACTTTAAAACAAATATTTAAATTTCTATTGTCTCTGCAATCACTGATTACATGGTTGCATAAAGTTTTATTTGTAATCAGCGCTGATAACACGCTTTAACACACTGACACAGTGCAGTGTTGTAACCATTTGGTAACGCGGGATATTTACTCTTCTATTTATTATCAAGAAGTGTGAGAACGAGATGATAAGCTCGAGAAATGGCTTTAACATTATTTTTAATACAGGCACAATTGATATTTTTTCTAGATTCTGTTTGTTGTTTTGAAACTCTTTGGGTTTAACCCCAATTGGAATATTACGTAAGCAGAATTTTAGTAGTTTTTGATCCTCCCCTCCTTTTTGTCAGCAAAAGTAAGCAAAGCCCTAGTCACACCCGTGCTTACGTAAGAAATGGTATTATGGTACATATAGTCCTTGATATGTTCAGGATTCTTTATTCTTATTCATAAGAAGCAGTTTTCAATCCTAATAAAATTAGGAATTTATAGAATACAAAGTATTTTTATTTTACATTTTAATTTTCAATCAAAAATAAGCCGATCATAGATCCTCTCCCTTTGGTGCTTATTTAATATTTGAATGATTACTTTTTTAACTATGTATGATCGTTATTTTGAACCACTGGTAGGCTATATAATATTTTTTTATTGCTATAAAAATAACCTTTTTAGTGTCCCACTTCTGGACAAAGGCCTAAAAATAGCATAAATTAAATAAATCACACGAGATCATTGACACTAATTAATCTAGTCTTGAACTAAGCCAAGCTTGTTTAAAATATCGTTAGGTACCAAGTAACGAATAATCACACTAATATGTAGGTAAAAACAAAAGAAAAAACGTACTTATTGTACTCCACATAGTTCCTACCTATACATTTGGCAGTTGTTATTCTTACAGCTGATTCGCACTCCATAAAGACCGTAAGAATCTTTGAGATTAAATTGGAAGCGTAAATCGTAACCATTATTCATTCATAAATACTCCAGACCCGAACTTCTATAAAAAATGATATCAGCCCAATTTCTTTTGGACGTACCAAATCGAATTACATGGGCATTGTTAATTTAACTGCTCGCCCCAGTTTCGCTATGTGAGTCAGTATTTCTCACATACTGTTTGTTCCGTGTTTGTAGCCTTATCTGACACGTCAGGTAGCTTGGGAAACTGTACCAGTTTTGCCCTGATGACATTTTAAAAAACAAATGAAGACCGCGGCAAGACCAACCAATGCAGCTGTAATCAGTTTTACTTTAAGTATTTTGTATTCATTGTGTCACGGTGTTTGTTATCGATCTCCTCCGAAACGGCTTGACCGATTTTAATATTTGGTAGGTCTGAGAACAGGTTGTAGGCTATATTTATAGTCCTATTTTTTGCAGATGGAGTCACGGGCAACGGCTAGTAACATAACTAACGTGGACTATCAAAATGTAACCCGTCTGGAACAGTACCAGGAAGCTCACTGCATTTTCTCAATGCAGCACTGTACTGCATTCAATTGTTAAATTAATCATAAAACACAAAATCTCATACCTGCTTAGTGCTTACTAATTTAACATGAACCCTAGTAAGGTACAGCGTACAATAAAATTGTCGTGGCTATTTCATACCTATTCATTTGATATATGTATAATCTATATAACGCCGGCTTATGGAAAATACAAACGTATATTCTCAAGTTTTCGATGTTTTATATAATTCTTATTCAAGTATGTATTTGTCTTAGTATACAAGTACAACATATGTTCCAGGGTAATACAGCCTAGTCAGGGTATGTCTCAATTGTCCCATGGTAATTATTTACTTTGTTACAGGATATGACCGTAGCGTCAGCAAGTTCTCGTGGCACATTTTGATCGTACGTCACTATGATTCGCGGAGTGACGTGAGAATGCCCGGCTATGACTCCCACACTCCCGCGCAGATCGTTTGATCTCGACATAATGGACAAGAAGTGCTCTGGATACATGTGACGTCCAAAAATGGGAAGAGCTACGCGTACAGAATTCCTTTGGTACGTAAATGCATTGCATGCCATCAGTTGTGGCAAATCTACTGTCGTGATACTAAAAAAATTTGCAATTTAAAGCTTAATATTTCGTAAATTTATCCTAAGACCACACCATCGTACACCATGAGGTAGACGAGTAGGTAAAACCATTATCACTTTATGAATAGAGGAGATACCTAACCTTAAAAAAAAGTCGGAGCGCAAGAACATCTGCTACTGCGCCTACTGCTTGTCTGGCACTTGGAGTCTAAAGGAGCTAAAATTGCTAGCCCTGTTATACTTAAGCGGGTCGATGAACAACTCTAATCCCCACCGACCCCGAGTTGTCTCGCGGATGTGCTCGAATACGAAGGTAGGTTTCGTATTCTTCTTGTCCAACTGAAACAGGTTGGACGAACTCACGAACAGTACTGCAGCTTAGATACACAGTGATTCCACGATGATTGCGACTGCGTCAGAGATTCTCCACCGTAGTGAAGCCATGCTTGATACTAACCTATAGTATCTAGTGTCTCACTGCTGGGCAAAGGCCTCCTCTCTGGTCCTCCATAGTTCCCTGTTATAAGCCAAATCTGACCAATCGTTTACGTCCAAGTCATCTCGCCATCTGCGCCTTGGCCTGCCTCACCATCGGTAACCGTCGTACCGCACCCACCAGGTTGAGTGCGCCCACCTTTGAGGGTGCATCCGGCACACTTGTCTTGTCCGGCCCAATGTCATTTGCGCTTGGCGTTTTCATCTGTTTTCTTGTTTTTGTATTCTTTCATCTGTTTTCTTCTTTTTGTACGATTTTGCACACAAAGTCTTTATCGTCCATACCTTTGATTCTAACATTTGTTTTATGACTCATAAATAGCTTAGTAACTAACTATCTAGGTTCAGTGAAAGCGTTCTCCACGCAACAATAGCTCATTCCTAGCATCATCAGATGCGAAAATTTGTAAGTTTGTTTGTGAAGATCACGTGTAAACGGCAGCACAGTTTTGGATCAAGTTTTGTATATCGATGGATCAGGACCAAAGACCGATACATATTTTTTACTCTGGAAAATCGCTCGTTTCCCGCTGAGAGATGGTTAGCATAATTTTAAGTTGTCCTTGCCTGTCCAGCAACCGTTATTTACAAAAACTTAGTGCAGTGTTCTTGATACAACGTAAATGAAGTCCACCATGTAATTTTTGAGAACCCCATTGGAAATTTGCTAAATTCGCAGAATTTCAATTCAACTGCCAGACTTAATAGTTCACGCGCGAATCCAGGGTAAAAGCTAGTATGTAATAAATCAGCGCTTGAATTTTACGACTTGAGCGTATGCCGGCACTATCTCATTTTAACGGTTCGCAGGTAGGCATAGACGTCTGTTGGTAGCTGGTATTTTAAACAGGAAGAAAAAATGCGCCTAAACAACAGTTATTATAAACAGTTTTGAACTTGCTCGAACTTTCACCATATGCTAAAACGTATTTTTGGATGCGATTTGGGAATAATGGGCTCTTTAGCACCACGTTCTGCTTTGTTTTTATTATAATAAATCGCGTGAAATGTATGATTAAACGAAAACGGTGTTTTGGTGCAGTATATAGAGCGACATTTTGAGCATTTCTCAAAAACTTTGTACCTACATTTAATTTTGGACTCCGACTTCCATAGAAATTTACAGGTAGGAGTAGTGGTATAGCAACTGAACTTAATTAACACAGCGTCCAAAAATATCCTCATTACTTTTTATGGAAATTCCTTTTCTGCTACCAACAAACAAGGAAATATCGGTAGCAAAAAAGAAAATTTTCGTACAAATGAATCAGGACATTTTGGAAGGCTGTGTTAGTTAGGCTCAGTTGCTAACTCAGTTGCTACTAATCTGTAAATTTCTGTGCAAGTCGGAGTCCAAAACTGAAATGTAAAAAGTTCTTGAGAAATGCCCTTTTGACTAAACTACGAAACAGAATTATTTTACGAACAAACAAAAATGCAAAGTCAAACTACAGGAATTTACTAGGTACACATGTACAGGTAATTCGCCAGTCTCACAGTCACCAACTTTGGCATTCATAATACTACCTACTTAGTAGGATTTTGTGTTTTGGTGCTAGTACCTATTCTTACATAGAGTGTAGACAGACAGCACAGTAACGTAAAATAACGGGCTCGCACCCAAATCTTACCCGAAGAAAATAAATTACAAAAACTTTGTTTACTCAAAAAATCATGTCAATGAAATGCGTCTCGGCTTAATACAGCGTAATGAAGTAAACAAAGCACCCACTTACTAATTTGATGCAGTGCCCGCTACAGAAACATTTGGGATTTGTCCATGATAAATATTTTCTTTTGAACTCAAACGGTGAGGCTTTTTTCTGTTGCTACTTGAGACTCCTTCGAGATTAAATACACATTTATGGCTGTAGCTGGAAATATCGTACGCTGTTTGGTACGATGCGGAGCCGCGCGGCCATTGATTTACAAGTGATCGATCATGGAGAGCAATGTACTGC
The DNA here is from genome assembly GCA_947859365.1 of Archips crataeganus. NCBI lineage: Eukaryota > Metazoa > Arthropoda > Insecta > Lepidoptera > Tortricidae > Archips > Archips crataeganus. Next base: position 11,182,197 of record OX402062.1, read on the forward strand.
ATCTAGCACGATATCTCTCTCGTCGTCTGAATGAGGTTTAAAAGTAAACAAAAATTATACGGTCCATTCATGATGAGCGCACGCGCTGAGTCAGGACTAAAAAAATGAGGTCAAGAGTGAGATTCAGGGTACGATGTCCTGGTGAAAATAAACTACTTTGATCAGCTAACTTTCGCTTTGGTTTAAAGAACGTTTTGATTTTGCAAAATTTACAGCGCTTTTTGATGTTGTTGAAATACTTGGCACTTAAATACCTATCCCTCATCTACCTACATCTAAATTTAATAATAATGAGTTAAACTTTGTTTGTTGTTATGGTTGTACAAAGGGAGAACTACTATTGATTTTAAAACTAATTTCACTATCAGTAACATTTTTCTGCAAGGTGAAGTTGCAACTTAGTCAGATAGGAGGCACCAAGGTGTATAAAAATACTTATGTGAACATGCATGCTCTTAGGACAAAGTTAAGAGCTACGTTCAAAGTTTTTTGAGCACAACAATAATCATGCAGTAAAAGTAACATAACTATTGCAAAAAAAAATATTAAAAAATTATTTCGTTTTGCAAAAATACTTTTGACAAACTCGTATTTACCATAATAATTATGGACGTTATAAATGGGTTCAACAACACTTCACGATTAACTAACACACAATGTTATTAATATCCATGCTAATATGCAAGTAATAATAACCGTAAATTGATCGGTAATAGAGTTAACTGTATAATTTTAAACCGTGGTTTGCTAATTGAACCTATTGAGTTGGATGATTTTGTTAACAAGTTATTTTTAAATAAGTAGCCAATCCGTCGAAACCCGCTTCCATAGCGACGTTACTATACAGTGATCAATATAATTATTATGTACTGTAACTAATCGTACAGAATGAATTAGTATTCGACTGTAAACAAACTGTCTTACTACTGCTTATGTAGACAAAAGTGAAGTTATTTTAACGAAACGGGCTACATGCTCCCCCTACATCTTATTGTTTCCATTTGACAAGTACCTAAGGTAGAAATTTGTTGAGGTTTATTTTAAAAATTGGTTTTCATAAATGGAGGTCCTATTGCTAAATTAACTTCTTAGATTGACCATTCTTAGGTTGGCAATATTTTTGGTACAAGCTTAAAATTAAATGAAGTGGTTGAAAAATGGTTTGCAAATATTTAAATTTCAAGTTACTTACATATGTACAGTCAAGTGTAAAAATATTATGGGTGCACACAACTTGCTCATAAATATGTCCCATAGCTCTTATGTCGTCGAATTAAAGTATAGGTATATAACGATGGGAGGATTAAATCGATACTTATTTTTGCACTTGACCGTACATACGAACATTGCAAGTTATTTAACTAGACTTTTATTTAAAAGCTTGTAAAAAGACTATTTTATTTTATTTTAATATAAAATTGCCCCAATTTACATTGGTAAATTTCTTATCACCATATTTGTAAAACTAGTACCATTATTAACAATTATTTACAGTTAGAAAAACCAAAACATCTAAAGAAACATCTTTACTTACCGTGATAAGGGGTGACTTTGTTTGGCCGGAGCAAGATGAAAAAGCAGTTTTCCGATGAACTCCCTCTTTTTATAACTTCTGCTTATCCTAATCGATGTCCGCATCGACCTTCTTTCTATCTACATGTCGAAAACTCACTTCGTATCGAAATAGCACATTTTATACAAGTTATCCTGTTTTACAGTAAGTAAGTACTTGATTGTCTGTTACAAACTGAAAGATCACTTCTGGCAGAAACATTACCTCCCATACCCTTGTCTTGTTCAGAATACATTAGTCTCTTCAGCGAGTAACGAGCTAACAACAACCACTTAGACGGCGTGTAACAAACACCCAGGTCGCTTAAACAAGGAAAGGCGGGTTTGTTAACAATCAGTTAACGGATAAACCGTGGGTGCTAGCTATGACACGGATTCATCTTGTCTTGATTTACTTTGCTTTCCCGATTTGGCCACTGGTTATAGGGTTGAACATGGTTTTCATTATTAACCGATGTCTAAAAAAGACCATAACTAACCAAATGGTGAATTTCAAGAGAAAATGCACGAGTTACTACAAAATATACCCAAATCACTGTAATAGTCCCTACAATATTTGAAGAGTTCCCTTGATTTTTTCAGGATCCACATAAAACATCCTGATTTGGTGACTATAATAAAATCGGTTAATAAATCATTAAATGATGGAGCTGTCAGGTCTAGACATGCGGCAGCGTGGCAAGCCAAGTCCAAGCAAAAGGAACTGGCGAAGCAGCGCCATGTGCACTATTAGAAACAAGAACCATTTTGGAGGATTTTTTTTTTACACTGTCTTTTTTAAACTTACAACCTAAGCTGCAACCAGCCCTGCGCCCACGCAGCTCTCATATTGCGCAATCCAACATCTCCATTAGACGTCAGCCACGTTACATTTTCGACAAGCGCTGCATCCACTACTGCATCGCACATTAAAACGATCAAACGACTGAGGAACGCTCTAATGAACGTCTTAAGTGGTTTATAAAGTGGCGATAGCCGTTATTTTTATGTTAAAGTCACTTCACTCTCGTCTGTCCTATGAGAATATTTTATTTATTGCCTACAGCTTCGCGATTGTCGTTCAATTTCGGAGATGATTCATTAGTCATTAGGCATAATAATTATGTTTTTAAACAGTGATTTTGTGCAATCACAGTTTACTTTTTTCAATAAGTGTCGTGATATTTATAGCAATCATCATCTTATCATCATACCAGCCTATATTCATCCCACTGCAGGGCACAGAATGAATAGGCTTGGGCCGTAGTTGCCACGTGGGCCCAGTGCGATTTGGGAACTTCAAACACACACACCACTAGGCCACCACGGCTTACTATCTTTATAGCAATGTTTATTCATTATTATTTATTGATTAAGGGACATTTTTTTCCAAGAACAACTTTAAATTAAGTTATAAATAGTTTTTATTGTTAATCCTTGTGTCAAATATTAACGGTGTCATTTTTAAAATAAGATTAAGTATTAGATCATTTGAGAATGGTGAAAACTGTCTCGGGCAGGACTGTTCAGTTCAGATACGACGAAAGACAGTATGCAAGGCTTGTTTCACTTTATTTACATTAAACGATTAAAACATTAACCTACCTCAACAAAAAAAAAACTATTAGAGAAAGGGTACACCTAACACAAAAATGAAAATTTCAGCGATTGACCTGTCATAAAATCAGTAAGACAAAACATTCGGCTTCCACTTTTACCTTACGCAAGATTACATAATTTCCTGTCTGTACCAAGTTTATAGCCCTTTAAATGTGTAGCTTTTCACATCGCTGTTAGAATCCACGTATCAACAGGCGCACAAACAAAGAAGCGATAGAAAATAAACCAAGGTAATTAGCGGTTGGCGATTGCTTTCCTTTACTAAAAGATAAACATGTCAATTGTACTAATTGGATTTACGCTGAAGGGAGGTGAAGTCTTTACTCTGTATATGGTGCGCGTTGCGGATGCGATGCATATCGAGTGCCCAGATTATTGGAGTGATGGAATCTTGTGATATAGTGCTGCTTAAGCGCTTTGAATGTGTTTGCCCATTTTGGTACTGACTGACTACACCATTGTTGCGTTCAGAGAATAACCTAAAACTATTATACCTGATTTACACTCTCGCCTCGTCACCTCGCCTCGCGCCTCGCCTCGTCGTCTCGCTCCGGACGCGAGCCTCAAAATCAAGGCAAATCACGAGACGAGGCGCGAGGCGCGCCTGTTCACACTCTCGTCTCGTGGCTCGTCCCGTAGTTCGTCGCGCCACTCGTACGCGAGTGTAAACCAGGTATGAAGCTTATGTCTTAAGCTCGTCATACAAAAGAAGTGTTTTGTCAGCATTTTTAGCTCGATATTTATCCTTTTTTACTGAACTAATTTTAAAACATTTTACTCTCACTTGATTGGTTTTTTCTTTCTTTCAATAAGCTGGAGCGCCGAGACAAAATACAAAACCATAAAGTGCGCCGCAAACTGAAAAAGTTTGGGGACCCTGGCTGAAGTTTTTTTTTTAAATCTCGCTGTATGAATCCCATTGTTGGACAAAGGCTTTTTAGAATGAGAGAGCTTCGGTTCTAGTTTCAATGTGGATTGAGAACTTAATACACCATTGAACTGCATTAGAGGCGTGTGCTAGTTGCCTCACTATGTTTTCCTTCACGATAAACCTCATGGTAAATTTCAAATGTGATTTCGCTCAGGAATTCTAAAAAAAATAAAGGTGCGAGCCCCTGGTTTGAGAGGTAATAGGTCAAACCATTTAGACTACCACGACTCCTTATTGTAGCTAGTGTAGAACTTTTTATTGAAACTATATTTAGACAGGCTCGCGGACCAGAGCTTACTTCTATTCCAAGTTAACTGCTAACCCCGGTATTATGTAGTATCTAAATGTATAAAACTGTAAACCCTTACCTAGGTTTAACTTTTTTTTTAACTCAGGACCGTGCAAGTGGCTCTAAGGGGTTTTGTTTCTTAATACAACCATAGTGATTTTACAAAATTGCTATTTGTAACTTTTAACTGTTCGTCTAATTTCAGGGTGGCTGCTATCATTCAGTTTGTGATGTACACATCAGCAACAAACACAACAACCACAGCACAGGTACAAACACTAAACTATTGAATTTGTTATTTTAATAATTGATGTGTTTTTGCTTATTTTCTATGCAATCGAATGAAAAAGGCTATAAAGATCTTGTCTCGTACTGACGGCGACATCGGAATTCAAATTTAAGCGGACAAAATAAAAACGTTTAGTTTTAATTTCATTGTCCGTAATGAAATTAAAGTTGCTCATCTCCCCATTCACTCCTGCTCATGACTCCTGAATCAGCCTGTGTTAAATGATCTAAAATATTGTTTTAACAAACACTTGAACATTTTCTTTAATAATATGTATGTCTGCACTGCAAGTTGCCATTAACTCGCCTCATGTACAATGTAGGTGTCTGAGGAGCTGAGCGGCGCGTACGCATGGAGTGCATGGGGCAGTTGGAGCGCCTGTTCGCGCAGCTGTGGCGGCGGCGTGGCGGTACAGGCGCGGGAGTGCTTGCCGAGGTAATTACCTTAATACAGCCGGTCTACTGGAGCGGAGGTAGCGGATTGGAGAGAGGGGGTAATGCAGTACGGAGCTGGGGACTGTGTCTGTCCATAGACGAGAAACTTGACAGCGCGGAGGAGTTACGGACTGCTTTTCCATGCACGGAGCTAGCCTTCGCTTATCCGCTCGTCTTCTTTGCCCCGCATCCCGGTTTAGTATGAATTTTAAACTACTTTTGCAAGTCCTGTCCTGAAGACGAGCAGAGGTTTTGTGCAATCCTCTTGGTGGATTTTTATCTCGCTCACTGCTCCGTTGCCTCGCTCTGCTCGAGTGGACAGGTAGCCTAGATTAAATACAGTGTTTGGCCTTGTAAGGTAAAAGGTTGTACTTTATTGATATGGATCTTCATAAAGTTACGTTTGAATAATCAAGAAACAAGGAAGAGAAGAGGAAAGGGGTAGATACGTAGAACGGCACATTATTCGTTGCCCCAGTGCGCTCTCTCTCTTTCTCTCTCTCTCTCTCCGTCAAAGTCATAGTCAATATATTTTTAGGCAAGGTTCGAAAAAACCTTGATGAGAAGAGTCCGGCAAGAAACTCAAATTGTATAATTTTCCTCTCTCTTTGGTTCTCTACATTTTTCTTTCTTTTAATGATTGCAGAAACTTACTGTGACAGTTACCGTAACTAGAGAAATAATGTTACTTTGTTGGTTGCCCCATTGATCCAAATTCGGACATTTTTCGTGAGAAGAAATAGTCGTGATGACGAAAGTATTTCTTTTACTTTCACACCGTGACGATACGTGGGCAGAAATTGCTCGGATATCGTATAAAGCTTAGTCATAGTCACCCATTCGTTAGAAAAAGAACTCATATCGCGTGGGAACTTTGTAAAATGCGTTCCTTATTAATTTGTCCACATCATAATTTAAACTTAAATTCAAAAATTTTCGCTTACTACAAATTTAAATTAGTTATTTATGATTTTCCTTTCTACGAACTTTTATTTAACGTAAATTTAACCGGGTGTTGCCTGTTTCGACCCGAATTGTATCTTTGATAGCAATTAAATAATATTAAGTAACTATGTGACTCATACATATTTGCATTAGTAAAAACAAAAGCCAAATGTTTGTTTTAAATAATTTATTTAAATGTAACGCACAAGCATGATTAATGTAGGCGCAGACTTGCTATTGGAAATTATCGCTGGAATGGCTATAATCTTGTATTTATATATGTCTTAAATTGATAGAAGTTAATTAGTTACAACAACAGATTATTTAATATGGTTGGGTACTGATACCTATGTCATAAACAACTACGCGTAGGTACATGTTACATTACTTGAATTACGTGAACTGGACTCAATAAAACACGAATAAAAAATGTCTTGAAGAGTCATACTCATTTTTTGTTTGTGTCTCTTCGGCCACGGCAAATGCACTTGGAAACGGCAAAAGTTAAGAATCTATAGCCTATATTTTTAAGTCAAGTCTACATAAGCGTGTGGGACGTCTGGCCAATTTTCGCCCCATTTAAATGAATCTTAAGTTTGCCGAATTGGAGTCGCTTATTTTATGTCCACCTGGAGAGACCACTTTTCTTTCTTACGCTATGTATGACCCTGGGGCTAAATTCAGGTATTCACGGGTTTGGTAGCGGTAATTTAATCGTTTGGGTTGGGTTTGGTTTGAACTACTATTCAAGAACGCCAAAAATCACTGGTTTGCGAGAGGTTTGGGCTGAGTTTGGGATGAGCCTTAATTATTTGTTTATTTATTTACAAAGCGAATTAACAGGAAAATAAGGCTCATCCCAAGCTCAACCCATTCCTATTCTCTCCTAAAAGATTGAATTACCGCTCGCAAACCGTGTTGGGCCGTTCCTGAATTTAGCTCCTGAAGCTAACATAAAATAATCTTATCTTTAACATTTTGCCGACCATATAAAATGACAAGGTACTAATTCCCGAACAAGACTGGACGTCGGTTAATTTCCCTGTGATCGATGTAAGTGTAGAACATAAAAGCAAAAATTGTAAACATCGCCCGTTTACAAGCCCATTGCGGTAATTCGCTTATAAAAGCCTCTTTACACCATCAGATAATTGTAGTAAAATTAAATTACTGCGGCTGTTCGGACGCATGTTGCAAAAGAAAAAGAAACTGAGCAAGTGCATGTAGAGCCACGTGCAGAGTAGGGTTATGTATGCTGTTAATATTCAGTACTAAGATTTGGTCGGGCATTATCATTACTCCTTAACTTAGCCTACATAGCTGTGATAGTTTTTTTTAAATTCGTTTGTGGTACTTCTGCCGCGAATGTTTCTATATGTATCTTAATACAAGGGCATGTATCTTAGTACCGAAAGTTAATATATCGAATGTACGATTTCTTTTTTACTGAAACTTTAAACTTTTTAAGATTGTTATATGGTAAATACCCAAGTGTCCGACAGTGCCCCAATAGCCGACACTTTCAATCTTAATTCGTAGCAATAAAGCTGACAAGCAGAGTGTCGATTATTGGAATTAAAGTGTCGAACACCTAATGAGTTCTAAACGATGCAGTTTTAATAAATCCTGAGAAATTTATGGTTCCAGAATAAAAAAAATTTGATATTTTGACCACTCGCTACGTAAATTATATATTACACTATTATTATTTTCGATATTCAGAAATGTGCCCATAAACTCATCCTGTTGGGACACTTGACATTAACAACAATTTGACCACTCGCTACGTAGATTATATATTACACTATTATTAAATAAATAAATAAATATTAGGGGACAATCTTACACAAATCGACCTAGTCCCAAACTAAGCAAAGCTTGTACTATGGGTACTAGACGACGATAAACATACTTATATAGATAAATAAATACTTAAATACATAGAAAACATTCATAACTCAGGAACAAATATTCGTGCTCATCACAGAAATAAATGCCCTTACCGGGATTCGAACCCCGGACCTCTTGCTTCGTAGGCAGGGTCACTACCAACTAGCCTAAAGCGGTCGTTATTATTATTTTCGATATTCAGAAATGTGCCCAAAAACTCATCCTGTTGGGACACTTGACATTACAACAATTTTCATTTTAACGTTTAATATTTTTTTTCATGAAAGATAACTTAAAAACGAGTTCATGAAAGTCGCATTACTTTTGCAAAATGCTCTCTTAAAAATCGTATACTATAAACGCGCTCTCAGAGTTCACAGGTTAAATATGCCTTCGCGACCCGCCGCTTTTATCCGCTAAACGAAGGTAATGGAAACCCCGTAGCGTTAAGTTTGTAACAAGCTGTTATTGTGCATTGATTGAGGCCATGATTGACGTGCATCACAGCCGATGGGCCCTAATGAGCAAATGATTATCGTGCCACAAACTTAACCTTACCGCTCGCAAAGGCGCCACAACTAAAGCCAGATTTTCGTTCGAGTAAAATCATCTGAGTAGCTATAGATTGCGGGCCAACCGAAGTAGATATGATGTGATAGATCATCCAAGCTCCGCAGTGTATTGCTACACAGATTGTTTTTCTCGAAAACTTCTATCTTCATGATAGGTTCGAAGTTTGTTCAAAGGTACGTATTAGTTTGTGGGTAAAATTTGTACGTGTTAATCGTTTCTGTGACTGCAGTGAGATAATTTACCGTTTGTTAAAGTGCAGTCATAAATTTGCTGGTTGCTTTGATAGATAATATAAGAAAGAATGTAACGGCTATCAATAGTTGATTTAGACGTAAATAAATTTAGGTTTTATGTAACAAAATAAGAAAAAAGTTCTTGGGTTTTCAGTCGCATTCATTTTCTGCCGTATGTCGTTTTCGTGATGTATACGTCGGAGTAATCGCTTGTTGCACAGTAAATTGCTTTATTTGTCTAACTTTAGTTCAATACGTATGTAAGATAGATTCTCGGACACATTTACGTAATAGTTTCACTGGAAGTTGTATGATGAATGCTTGAAGAAAGGGTAAGTAGAAGTGGCAAACAGGCAGGCTTCATACCTAGCTCGGAGAATTAAAAAAACCTCGAATTGGAAGATAGCACGCAGAACAGATGACCGTTGGGGCAGAAAAGTTCTCGAACGGAGACTACGGACTAGCAAGCGCAGCGTGGGACGTTGACCACCAAGATGGACGAACGATTTGGTAAAGGCCGCTGGTTGAAAGTGGATGTAAGCCACTTACAACCGTAATGAATGGGTATCAATGAGGGAGGCTTATGTCCAGCAGTGGACGTCCGGCTAAAATGATGATGATGGAAGATGAAGCGTTGGCAAGCCAGCCGCAAGGTGGACTGACCACATTGTAAGAGTTGCGGGCAGTCGCTGGATGCAGGTGGCAAGTTATCGTTCATTGCGGCATTCTATTGGGAGGTCTTTGTTCAACAGGAAGTCTTCCGGGTTAAAATGATCATGATAGAATTGTATGAATGGGAAAGTCAGCTTAGTAAAAAAACTATCAGTATAATATCAGCCGTTTCTTGTGTTATTCATTTGTCTTACACACTCTGGAACTAATCAGGGGCCAAACAAAACAGACTAATCCTTATTTATTATCCATACAAAATAACTCCTAATTACTGTACGGTCTTAAATCATCATTAATATAAGTCCCGTTAGGAGATAACTTTGACGTCCTTCTACAGGATTAATACCTACGATACGTGATCCTGTTAGTATGATAAGTAGGTAATCAAAATGCCTTCACTCTTAATTAGAGGACGCGGTTACCAGGACTGATGACTCTTGTTAACATGGTGCCATCCTGACGGAAGATAAATATAAAATTTGTTAAGAAACAAGCTTATTTGTCAAGACTGTAGAACTCTTAAACAAAGAACAAATCCAATATAACCCTTGGAAATACAATGCGCAGCTGTAGGTTTAAAAACCCAGCTTCATAAATTTTGTAAAAAAAAAATACTTTTAACGTCCTAACCATACCTACGCCATATGTTAATGCTACACTTGCATTATCATCCATCTGTATCAAATTTTTCCAGTCAATCCAAAGATAGTTGGAAGTTGGGAGCTACTTTAGAGGCTTATTTTTATTCCAATATTGCAAAAGGATTGGAAGGTTTACTTGTAAAATTTAAAAATATCAATTGCTAAGTCTAGAAATATGAAATGCAGGAGTGTTCTATAAGCAACTTAATAAAGATCACTATGTAATTTTAGGGAATTCAATGAAATTAAAGACTCACGTATGCAAAACCGAGGGTTTTTGTACATGACACATGATTATCCCCTATCCTATGTCACCTGATGAAAAGTGCAGATGAGGCCAAAGGTGTAATTCACTGGTTCAGTAACAGCCTATTCACTCTAAGTAAATCGATCAAACAATCCATAAGTTATCCTGAACAAATTTCGCTATGAATAAGCAGCAGCTAAATTGCGAAGTGACATTCCACAAACTCTAAATTGACAAATATTCCCATTCTTAATTAAAACTCGCATATTTTCAATCACAAATCGTAAACATCCCACAATTAGGTACGACAGAAATCTACGACATAAATTCTTTCAAATTACCATTACGAGGTCCTGCTGATAGCGTGCCGTATAACGTTTTAGACAAATTAGGATAGACACCATTTGTCATTGAAGATGTCTGAGCAGAGCACACATTAAAATTAGCTGGGTACTACGGATGAGTTATGGCTCCGATCCTGTTCGAGGAATTTTGATGTTACATAGAGATTCAAGACTCGTTAAGCTGTACAATATGTGACATGTTAATTGAACAATGAACCTGATACGGAAACTTTGATATCTAATCGGAATCTTTAAATATGTGTAAGTTTAGGAGCAAGATTTAGCAAGCCAGTGATGTGGCACCGTAGCATTCCCACAGGGTTGTCTAAATTTTTTACGTAATGTCATTGATGAGACTTGTTCCTAATTCACCATTTTTCGAATTGGTCACATTCCGATAACAACACATTTAAAATTGGTTATTTTCCAATCTCGTTATGTTCCAGATTCATCATAATATTCCAAACTCGTCAATGTATGTACAATAAGTGTTAGGACAGATTGTACTTTGTACTACGGATAATACGGATATACTATCATTTTTTTGTACGACACGATTTAAATAATCAAGTGACAATGACAGCAGTTGCATGGTAGACGGGTAACACTCATCTATTAACAATAAAATTTAGAGAGGTTCTTATTATTTACTACGGAGGATTTCTACATTATAATCTATGCAGGCAAATGTACATAATAACGACGACGAGTTTGAAAAATGACGAACCTGAAATATGACAAGTCAAGACTGGAAAATGACTACTTAGTTTGGAAAGTGTCGCATTTGGAATATGACCAATTTAAAAGATGACAAATTAGGACCAAATCATTGATGAGATGACAAGTAGGTATGGCAAAGGTTGTTTATACAAACTACGAGGTATTACATTAGAAGACATACCTAATTCGTGCTTTTTTCACTCTCTGGATTGCCTAAGGAAAATATACAATCCACGTAACTGTACAGAATTTATAAGCCGAACCTGTCTCGATAATTTCAAATAAACACTAACTACTTCCTTGCTTTTAGTTTATTCTCGAAGGAAGAACATCACCAGTTCATAGTCATAAAATTAAATGTCAGAACAGTGAACAAGCGTAATAACTTAAGGCTTCGTGATCTTGAATATTTATAGGTTTATGTCATAGATAGAAAAAATATTTTTAGCAAAATGTGACTCACCAGGTTAAGCAAATGGCAATTAGTACAAACTACCTACATAAAGATAGTACTTGTAACCTTTGTTAAATGCCATTATTATCAAAGAACTGCGAAATAGAAACAATTCTAATCCGCTTGCTTAAGTCAGATGTCTTCAGTGAGCTGATTAGATATCGGTTCAAAATGGCACACATACATTAAGGGTGACTTGCAGGAAAGTATTAAATCTAGATTTAGTTGTTAAAGCAGCTTAGGGGCCGTATTGTCTAACGCGTGGGCTCTTGCGATCGCTGTCGCCGTCTCTTTCTACCTTCAAACGAGTACTATTTCCGTGTGACAGAAAGAAGTGGTGAAAACGGTTGTGATTTAACACGTTGGCTGCGAAACCATGTCTTTTCCGCACGGTACGCGTCTTACCGCCTGTGCGGGCGGGGCTGTGTGTCGCGTAAGTAACGCACGGTCTAAATGTACGTAAAAATCAGCGCCGCAGCCAACGTTTTAACCTCCCGAGGTCCGATGTCCTATTATTAGGACTTATTCTAATGTGACATTGAACTCAACTCATTAGTAAAAAAGTTTAAATTTCACTGAACAAAATTTGACGTGGGCGGCAGGAGGTTTAAAGTGCGTTAGATAATAAGGCCTCTGGCTGGTTAAAGGTTGACAGTTCCATAGAATTTGACGTAACTTAACTGACTTAACACAAAATCGACATTATTTTTTTCTGCAAGTGGCCATCAATTCGTAAATTTTTGTGCGATTTTTGAGGGATAATTTTTTGAACAAACTTATCATAATTTTACTTATTGAGAAGTTTATTTGACTGCTTTGAAATAAATTAAAAATAATATATCAAGGTACTATAACATTCGTGAGCTTTTTTTTATCGTAGTAAATTAGATTAACGCATTTAAAGCTATTTGTTACGTCGTTGATTTCATTATGAGCTCTTTGAGACACCGCTCGTTATTTTTCACTTTTTGTGGGAGAACAGTTAAATTATTATGAAATGTGTAATTACAATAGGATTTATGGGTCATACTCGTACAGTCCTACTCGAGGAGTTATTTTCAAGTTGTCTTATTTTTTTAAACTAGAATAATCATAACCCTGATACTATTGTGATCATACTTTCAAGACAATTGCTGTATAGTTTGGAATACATTATAATGAGTAGTGTGTTACTAGTTAAATATTTTTTTATTTAGATAATTGATTAATAAGAAATAAGGTTTTGGGACCCTGAGTCCAAGGGGTCTCGGCACACACAAACTTATTTAACCCTTTAGTGGGTAATGTTAAGATATTTGCCGTCATACAGAAATCAATGCCGATTCAAAGAGCAACATTGACGGTTGAAATCGAATGTCAAGACAAGGTTGTCAAAATTAAATGGTTTTAGAGGTTAAAAAAGGGAAATCGCCTGGTCCTGGAGACCAAAAGGCTGACAGCTAGCTATCTCTCTCAACGAATAGCTGTCGCCATTCAACGAGGGAATGCTTTCAGCCTATTGGGAGGGCACCTTGCCACAAGGGTCTTTTTTCGATTGTATTCATTTTTAAGCATAAATCTAATTGTATCCACTGATAATAATTTTACATCAATATCAGCAACATGCTTCGTCAAAATTTACAAGTGGCCATCCGCAACAAACTTCCTCAAAATTTACAAGTGACCATCCGCAAAAAACTTCGTCAAAGTTTACAAGCCGCCATCCGCAACAAGCTTCGTCAATAAGATTAATAAGATCTTGTCAATCTATGGTAGTTCCGGTCTAATTTTGCACATAATTTATTATTATTGTTTATTGTTTCAGGTCACACGGTTTCGTCCCTAACACGACTCTGCCGACGCCGGTGATTACGGTGCGGGTCACCCGGCGTGCACGCAGCGCGGACTGCATAGGCGTCGCTAAGAGATACCACGAATGCAACACTGCTGTGAGGCCCTTATTATTATTAATAATAATAATTTGCTTTTTTTAAACTGTAACTGTAAACTATTCAGGATATATTTCAATACTAGCTTGTAGAACCCTATAGGTTAAATTAGGTAAGTTTTGTAACAACCCTGAATAGTTTTCAGTTTCAGAAAAAAAAAGCATTTTCATATTGTATAGCAATGTTGATACACTTTCAATATGAAACATGTCGAGTTAAACTCGTTTTAAGACGTGAGTGATCCGTTTATTTTCACTATGAATGTTGATACATCTTGCGAGAAAGCTGCCAGCTAATATATCGAATTATAAGTTCTGACTCCAGAAATGACTTATCATCACTTATAGCCCCTTGAATCTAGAAAGGGGAAATTTAGCACAGAGGTTTCCTTTATAAATTTGACAAGGAATAATAACCACGAAGTTAGTGAAATTCTCAAGGGAAAAAGAGTTTATAAATCGAAAAAAGCAACCTGATTTTCATCATCGTGTTGATTTTGAGATACTATAAAAATTAAATACATTGTAATTGAACGAAAAGAGATAGAGTCAAGCTGCGAAAAACGGCAGTGTCGTTTTAGGCTAGTCTACTTTTGTATCTTGTTTTGTTTGTTTGACTGTACTATTATTACCAAAGCTAAGTAGAAAAAGAAGTAGATACAGTCATTAACATTAGTTGTTCAGCAACTTGCCACTCTTCGCATTTTAGCTGTGTATGAGCGGCTAAACTCGATTTGCATTACACGGCTAAAGTACGAACAGTGGCAAGCTTCTCAACAATTACAGTTGTTGTCCGTACATATACTTTCTCACGGCTCTACCTAGGTCACAATAAAAGAAATATGTGATTAGTTCAATTTCACTTTTGACTTAGTTAGTACCTGACCTACCATTCGATGCTTGAATGCGATTAAGTACGACTACTAATTAGTATTGTTTAATTTAACGTGCCACTGTTTGGCGTTCATTCGTTGCAGTCATTAATTAGAGTTACTACCACTCAAGGGATTTAATCATGCAATAAAGGCAGTGAATGATTCCGTAAGTGGTAGTAGTTAGGAGTCAAAATCGCGTAAGTTTAACACTTGGAAGGTAGGCTTTAAAATATATACTCTTAATTGAAAGTACTGTCCATCAATGTGTTAAACAGTATTTATGAAAGAAAAGACAAGAAAATAAATTATATTCAAGTAATTGCGGGCACTTACAAAAAATTAAACTAAATAAATAAACAAAAAACAATCGTGCGGGTAGAGTCGGAAAAGTTGTGTCGCGTTAATTGATTTTTAAACATACAAAATGGCAGACAGGAGAATGTTCCGTTGTGATACGAAAATTATATACTTTTTAAAATAGTATATTATTTAACTCCTTTAGTATGCTTAAGACAATGGACCCCTGCCTAGTTTAAGGCATTCTCTTTGTATTTTTTTAAAATCTGTGTAATTGGATTTATATATGAAACAGTAGAATGCATGCTTTTTTTCATTTCCCGCATACGAGGGTTTAAAGTGGCTATCGAATTACCTTCATACGTTTATTCTTGTCTATGTCCTGATGCTTTTGACATTGTAACTGTCAGCTATAATCCATCTGCATTCTAGTCATCCCTCATCACCGACCGAAATAATGCGTTTAAAACCTGACATCATGTTGTATTGTACGTCACATTTAAACCTGATGTGAGTGATGCAATGCTAGGTCGGAATGCATTTTAGTCTTTGTCATTCGTCACATAGTAGAGCGCCAACTATCCAACATTTTATGACCGCCCTTGATTTCGCTATGTAAATCTTCGTAGAAGTATTTGCGTAGGTACATTTTATTACTGTTTTTCTTCTACAAATTCGCCAGTTCAGTATAGCGGAATTTAGTGCATTTTTTTTTAAAAAGTGTCGTTATTATTGTTGGTGCGGATTTATGATCACAGGTTCATGGGGACCCGATAATTTGAAAGGCATTAATGGGACCAAAGCCAACACGAGGAGAACTTTGGTATCATCTATACTAATATTATAAAGAGGAAAGATTTGATTGTTTGTTTGTTTGTTTGCATTGAATAGGTTCCGAAACTACTGGACCGATTTCAAAAATTCTTTTGCCGCTAGAAAGCTACATTATCACTGAGTGACATAGGCTACTTTTTACTGCGGGAAAATACCTTTTCCTACGGGAAAATTTATTTATCGCGGGCGAAGCTGCGGACGGAAGGCTAGTATAATATGAATGAGAAACTATGGAGGTTTATTTCCTAATACCCCATGAGGATGTGCAACCGGACTGTCGTCCACAGTTGCTAAACTTTTGGCAGGTAGAAAGCTCCATGGAATGGGCTTGAGATGTTGTGAACAGGATTACTGGGCTATATAATGAGATGATGGACACCTACCATTTTAATATCTCATAAATTTATCTTTCGGTACCTTTATTTACCTTTGGTACCTTTATTAACTGTTGCCCCTGGCCAGTCGCTTGGAAATGCGTCTAAGTCATCTCACCTTTTTATGTAGTATAAGTTGTGCAGTCGGCCTCAGAAGTCGCTAAACACTTTAGCACTTTGTCGCAATAACCAGTTATACGATAAAATTTTAAATTATGTCACATTATTGAAAGTGACAAAGTACTAAAGAAGTGTTTAGCGACTTCTGAGGCCGATCGTACTTGTTTTGTATAATCTTGTTTCAAACACCAGACGTCACCCTTCAAAGGTATTTTTACTGGACTATGTACTAGTGTAGTAGGAGTTTTTAGTAACATTATATTTACTACATATTTGTTGCAGCCATGCGTCGGAGGCGTAGCCGATATGCGTGCGGACCAGTGTTCAGCGTACGACCGCAGGCCGTTTCGAGGACGGTTCTACACTTGGGTCCCTTATATCGACGGTGAGTAGCTACTCCCGCACTTATCATCATCTTTTTCTTGATAGTGGGAAATCCGGCGCATTCGCCTGCGCCGTGGAGTCGACGAGGAGGTTATGTAGGAATTTCGTCTGCAACATCCTTTCAGAAGGGATAGAAAGAGCCTACCTACTTAAAACCTCCAGTATTTCCTCATCCTTTGCTATTTAGCGGATGGCTTAGAGAAGCTAGGAATTCCATCGAAAGTGGAAAAAATGCTTATCTTTGGGATGAAAAATATTTCCTCGATACTTTCATTAAATTTCAATGCTAATTTACCTACCTAGGTATGTCGTGAAAAATTAAACCTAAACATTTTTAAATGCTTTCTCAACTCCTATTCTCAGGTGATTCTCCATGCACCCTCAACTGCAGACCTCTGGGAAAACATTTCTACGCGTCTCTCTCCCTAGTTGCTGATGGGACGCCTTGTACCAGGCCTGGATTCCGAGCTATCTGTGTCCAGGGAGCTTGCAAGGTAAGAAATCCAATGCCCATTTCATCCTTCGGGTACCCTTAACTGCAGACTTCTCGGGAATTTCTACTAGTCACTTGACCTGGTAGCTGAAGACTTGCAATGTTAGTTTTTTTCCGAACCCTAGTGAGCTTACAAAATAAGAAAACTTTATACTCTGGCGATTCTCCGTATATCCTCAATCGTAAAACCGTGGAACAACATTTCTATGCGCCTGTCTCACTGGTTATTGACGGATTTCCTTGAACCAGGCCCGGCTTTCAAGTCATTTGCCATGCAAGGAGCTTGCTAGTAAGAAAACTTACGCTCCGGTGAGTCCCCATATACTCATAACTGTAGACCTCTGGGTAAGCAATTCTACAAGTCTTTCTCCCTGCTTACTGTCGAGAAGCTTTGTGTCAGGCCTGGCTTCCGAGCAATGTGCGGCAAGGAGCTTTCAAGGTAAGAAAAGTCACACTCAATTGATTCTTCGTGCACCCTTAAGTCTCCATTCACCCTTAATTATAACTATTTAGTACGCTTTACTGCAAAGCTTATAAAAGTTACTGCTTTTATTTGATTTGCTATTAATCTTGCTGTGAGTGAGTATTTAGATACGAGTTTCAAGTACCAAGAAATAAAGGTGTTTGGGTGAATTCTTCGTATGCATTGTTTTATATAGCCACCCAAACTGCTTACAGGCCCCTGGTATCATCTATGGAAATAAGTTGCGTTCGATTGTGACCTATTTCGTTGCAATAAAGCGTCATGAATAGACGATTGACTAAATTTACAGCTTGTTGCAACAGCAAGTTCACTGCCTAAGAAAACGTTTCTCATACACTTTTAAAATGCTTTATTCAAATAACTATGTAAATGAATTAGTGAGTTAAAGAAATTATTATTATAGTAATTATTGGATGATGTTTTTTAGTTCTTTGTTTCGTTTTCAATTCTTTAATTTCGTATTCTAATTTACGTTTAAATCTGAGAGCAACTTGCAAATAACATGAAACCTTTTATCAGTTAAAAGAAGTGGCAAAAAGAGTCGACCGAATTCAATTTGCGCGCAAGTCCTTGTTTAGATCACTGTCAAACTGTCAAACTGAATTTTTCTTTGCTTCCTGATTTGTTTTTTTTTACAGACAGACAAGCACTGCGCATAGATTGCGTTTGGCGACAAAAGATTTCAACATGTATGTATGCGTTCTGCGCGGGTTGGTTGTATGTGGTAAAAAAAAAGAACTGTTAAATTCGGAAAAAAATAGACTTTACTAAATGTTTATGAGGTTGGTCTAAGTGACGTATAAGGATAATCTTAATCTTGTTTGTGATGCACGCATTACAAAATGACGATTCCTAGCCTTCGTTATACTTTTCTAGTATTTTTCAGTGCATATTTAACCCTTTGAAGTCCACGTATAATTTGGACTACGAGTATAAAATTTGAAACTTATTGTCAATCGTACGTTGAGCCTTAGGAGGTTAACGAGGTTATCGAGGCAATGTCATATTGCAATTTTTTCTACATAGAAAGAGATCAACTGAGGAACCAACGACAAAATAACAAGCGTTCTAGCCGCTATAGTACCTAATCTGTATATTCGCATTTTATATTCGCTCTATGAACTGTATACCGTTGCAATGTATCGGCAAGGACATGTCGCTCGTTATCGTAAATTTATTGAAACTATTGTTTAGCAATTTTACTACCTACCAAACGATTTTCGTCTCGACAAAAGACATTTGATACGCCTATTCATACACACACAGATATAAATGCTTCATAACTCCTCTCCTTCCTCCTCTTTATATGATGTATTCTAAAACCGGATTATGACTCAAAAATGAGTTGATCTTTATATTATTTATCTTGTGCGTGTTTTTTTAAATGTAACACTGACCCATGACTGACCTGTATTAAATTTCTTCATGAAAAGTGCAGATGAGGTCAAAAGTGTATCTCACTGGTTCAGTAACAGTCAATTCACTCTAGCCTTGAACAGCCTTAGGTTGTATCTGTCTGGAAATACAGACGATGGCAGCGAACTTCATTCCTTAGCAGTTCGTATTAAGAAAGATGAAGTGAACCACTTCGTGCCGGCCAATGGAGGTGTGAGTAACTCAATGCACTGCACTGTGTGCGTACAACTAGATGCACAAAGCGAGGCGTAGTTTTCCCGGCCTCACTTTGCCGTTCACAGACCACCGTTTTAACTTTTTATCTAGGCTGAGCTGTCAAAAAGAAACTTCAAGCGAAGTAAACGAGTTACTCAGTAAATTTGCCACATTTCAGTTAACTCTTACCATAGCGTAATATTTCTCATAACGGGGACAGTTATTTGTCTGTGTTAATTTTCTGCAACAGAGCGAGTACCGACGCGTATTTTTGTATAATACATGAAATGTATTCTGTAAATAATAATAAAATTATACTTAATCTGTTTTTAGAAAAAATTACTTAGTGCTAAGTTTCTTGCAGCATTCTTCTTGGTAATCATGGTCTTTCCGAGACTCAACAAAAGTGACGTAAAACAAAAAAGCTCTTAACGGCCTATATACTTACAGAAATAAATATTTATTTTTATTTTGCACTGAAGGTCTAATCGACTAAAGCTTGCGAATTAGCCTTTTGGGACGTGACCCTGCCCCGCACCGCAGCGCGTGGTTGCCCTATCTATACTTACGGCCTACTTTTCTCATTGGTTATTATTTTTAAGCTGTGCCCTTACTAAGCTTTCCTACAACACTGACCCGTAACCGAACAACGGTATCACGCCTACTTTATCCTCATATAAACTGAACCAGTCACGTAAAGCTGTATAAGGACATCTATAAAGTACAATCTAACACGTATTGTGGCAACTAAGTGGTAAGTAAATTCAGTGTTTGGCGCCACCCAGGATCGCGCACGCCTTATACGACTAAACGGTCTTGTAATTGCCTATGCGCAACTATTTGTTTTACTGAGCGAGAAACTGTTACTGTCAGTTGTAGAGTTTATGCACTAACGTACACGCTAGTTACGAGTATGTGTTTATTACGATAGATGAGAAAAACCTACTTAATTCAAAAACTAATGTGAAACTTTGATGCTCTCAAAATTCAAAATGTTTTTAAAACAATGTGAGTTTGTTTAAAATAAATCTTACTTACATAGAAAAAAAATTGTCCAGCCATCAAAAATACTTGTTGATAATCAGAGAATATGCAATATTCCGAATATTCTGTGTCATAACACAGAAGACGGAACTCTTTATATTGTGTGCAAATTTAACACTAGTTTTTCCCACAGATTCTACTATTACTTAGGAGGTTTTCTATATCCTATACTAATTCTATTATAGATGAAATAGTTTGTGAAGATATTTCGATGTTTGGATATTTAGATGTTGCTACTAAGTTCCAATAGTTGTGGATACCAAGGAGAAATCAAATAAAGTTCTTATCTTGTTATCTATATTGTTACAGTATAAAAACCGGCCAAGAGCGTGTCGGACACGCCCAAGGTAGGGTTTCGTAGCCATTACGAAAAAATCAAGTAATATTTTTCTAAGGATTTCGTATGTGTACGGAATCATCCAAGTTTAGGTATGTTTTATACCTTAGGCTACTATTTACTCTTAAACTACAAATAATTTCCAAGCAATCTTAGCCGCTATAATTTTCTTAGTAAATTTGATGTACTTACTACCATTCTAAATTTTTTCAAATTTTTCCACCCAACAGTTTAGATTTTAGAGGGGGGGAAGGTCGATTTTAATGAAAATTTTCGCTTTAAAGTTGAATATTTTGCAAACAGATCACTGAATAGAAAAAACATGTTTGCAACCCCACAATGGTTTTAAAAGACCTATCCAACGATATGCCACACTATAGGGTTAGTTGACAAAAAAAAATCACCCTCACTTTACGTCTATGGGAGGTACCCTAAAAAAAATTTTTTTAGTCTTTTTTATTTAATCACTTTGTCGGCGTAACTGATATATATATTCATGCCAAATTACAGCTTTCTAGTACTAACAGTCTCTGAGCTTAGCCGCGGACGGACAGACAGACAGACGGACAGACATGGCGAAACTATAAGGGTTCCTAGTTTACTACGGAACCCTAAAAACATTTTACATGACCAAGCAACTAACTTTTAGGCACTTGACAGGTCTAAAGAACTAAGAGAAGACCAGAAAGAAGTGACTATTTGCAATAGAAACATTGCCAGCAGCGTGAATATTCACACAAGACCCGCCCACCCTGTTTACTCGCATTTTAATCAGATTCATTTGCAACAAATCTCAAAATGACATGCAAATTGTATGCTATTTTCCGAAAGCCAGGGAAAATCCGTCAAACAAGATTGATTAGCTGTGTTAGTATGTAGACGGGTTGTTAGCTACGCCGGCGCCGCGCGAGATTCTCGATTACCCGGCGCCCGCGGCGGTGAGATCCTTTTCTGAATAGGGCTAAGAGCTGGCTTCAGAATCTCGTTTGTCATGGTTTGATGGAGTGGGTAAATAAATATTCAAATGCCAAACGCATTTAGATTGCAATAAAAACCTTTTTTTCTTTTACACAATAATTACGTGTACATTAAAATGTACACTATTTTTCAATAAACTATTCTATTCAAATATTATTTATTTTTATTAACAGTTACGTCTGCTCACCGAAACTAAGATTTAAAAGCGAAAAAATAATATTTAAATAATATTTGAATAAATAGATGTGGTGCATCATTTCTTACGCTTTTCCAACTAATTTGGAACGTAGGAGTCGTAGCTTCTAATAGTTGTGATGAATGTTACCACACGCCACTATTGGCGTATGTAAGCGATTAAGAATTTCGGGGAAGTCGGTTGGGAGCGACGTGGTTCAATTGGTAGAACACCCGTGTTGGGGCGCATACCCAGGAGACGTGGGTTCGAATCCCACCGGCGCACCCGGAAAACTTTTCGCTTTTAAATCTTAAACTATTCTATTACAAATACTATGCGAGTTTCAAAAAGTCCTTAAAGTTAAAATGCTTTTTACACGATTACAGCGAAGATTGCTAAACTATTCCTATTCCCAAAAAATAGGTACAATAATTTTTAACATTCATACGATCTACTGGACCTTTTTTTTAACTTATTTTAAACGTATTCAAAACGGAATAGTTTTTTATAATTTAAGATACGTTTGAAAAATAGCTAATTATTCTCAAAGTGCACGTTTTAAACTCTGGTAAAAAGGTAAGACTAGGGTAAGACGAAGTTACATCATTCCATGTCACTCTTTACTGTGTACTTTTAAAATTCGTATGAAGGTTGCGCCTAGTAATTCTCAATTAGAATTGCTAAATGAAAAGTCACTTAATTCCTTAAAAAACAAGTTTGAAAAACCATTGAGTAGAGTCACACCAAAGGAATCTGCTTAAATCAGAGTAGGGCTTATCCCAACTAATTTGCATAATGCCCAATTTACTAAATTGACTAAGTTTCAAATTGCCATGGGCTCGTAATACCTAAATATCAAAATGATCTTATTCCTAAAATTAACAAATGTCATAATAACTTTGACTTTTATTGAAAGGTACATTTCCTTAAATTACCGAATCTCAGATACAACAACATTTCAAAATAACTTAAACTGAATACTGCACAAAAGGCAAAGAAAAAAGTTAGGCATCTGGAATTTAAGTATTTTGACACTACTTAAGTCCTTTTGAAATCTAGGAGTATTGGTAAAAGAGTAAAATGAAATTGAGACGTACTGAGCCCTACCTACTCTTAAATCAATAGGGATTGACACCGCAAACCAAATCGGAACAGAAAAAAATATTTGTTACATTTTGTTTTAAGAAGTAGATATAATCATTTTTACGGAGCCCACGTGTTCAACGTCAAAATTTAGACTATTAACTAGCTAGTTAAAATAAACATACATGCAAATAGCCTGCAGATATACAGAATACCTCGACATCATGTAAAAACAGACATTCTTTATCCTTTTACGCGGAACGGGGAGATTCTAAGCCGTGAGTAGAATAACCACTAACTGAGAATTTCTTGACTTGACCCAGTAATAATTAATCTTGCCCTTTTATTTATTGACCAATTTGCAAGCGGTGCTTTTGACAAATACGATCGAGTTTCTGGTTGGAATAGGAGGTCGCTTTAATGGTTTTATTTCCATTTTAGGGCTGGCTTTTTATGATATTATCCAAAGAAAAGAACGTATTTATTGTGAAAGCTGTGAATGTAATTTTTTCTGTTGAGATATAGTATTCCCGAGTTTGGCCGGGCTGTAAAATGGAGCTTTTGTAATTGAGGTAAAAACTTCCAGGCTATGTACGTCACACTGGAGGGCACAGGCCTTCTTCCGGAAGCCTTGGACCACAGTTCCCACGCGGACCCAGTGCGGATTGGGAACTTCACACACACCTTTGAATTTCTGTGCAGGAGTGTGCAGATTTCCATACAATGTTTTCCTTGGCCGCAAAGGTCATAGTAAACTTCAAATGTGATTTCGCACATAAATTCCTAAAAACTCAAGGGTGCAACCGCGAACCCACTACCCTTGAGCGGCCCTAGGTCAAACCACTTGACTACTACGACATTTTTATAATGTATGCACGTATGTATTGTAGATGATTAATTACTTCAGAATTCATTAATTAATCACAAACAGACTAAAATTAATATACTTAAATAATCTTGCATGATCTCAAAAAGTTTTCATAAGGTAAGTAATTGTAATAAGATTGTGTGTGTTTATTACTGGAAATTAATTTATATCGAAGTTTTATTGCTAAACTTCTTCGATTAAGGAGTAGGGTGACAATGATTTTGGTATAAACTTAAAATACCAATAAAATTGACACGTTATTATTTGTGGGTGACATAAAAGTGTAGTGTTGACCGAAAAGTGGCAGTCACCTTTGTGGTAACAAAACAATCGACTCTACATGTCAAATAACAAATAAAATACAATACATATTACCGTCCCAGTGCCGCCCAATAGCCTTGATTGTCTTACAACATTAATAAGTGCTTCATTTTACGACTCTTTTACTACCTTTAAAGTGTTTATTTCGCCATCATGTTTACATTTCATACTGTGTACTCAACTACCTATTATAACGTAGTTGAATGGATAGTACACTATGTTTATTGAATTGGCAGACATACTTGCACATATCGTAAACCAACTCACACGATTGTTGTCTAGGTCTGCTTCCTTTGCTTTATGATTAACTGAGTACTTTGCATGACTGGTTTTAAGATATTTTCAAGCATTTATACGGCCTTTTAGATAATACTATCCTACTAATATTCTCCTGTCTCAAATGGCAAAAAGACGCATGTGAATACTAAAAATAAAATAAACATTCAAATTAAAGGGGGTCGTCATACAAGAAACGTGTTTTTTAAGGGTTTTTAACTCCGGCGACCGTTGCTAGGTGACATTCGACAGTTGTTAGGCAACGCAAGCAACCCCATGCTGTTCGGATGTTTACTTAACTCTAAGTTTGCGATTTTAGTGCTTGGATACATTTCGCCGATTTTAGTCTCATTATCATCATCATCATCCCAGCCTATATACGACCCACTGCAGGGCACAGGCCTCCTCTCCGAATGAGAGGGCTTGGGCCGTAGTTCCCACACGGCCCCAGTGCGGATTGGGAACTTCACACACACCATTGAATTTCTTCGCAGGTGCATGCAGGTTCCCTCACGATGTTTTCCTTCACCGTAAAGCTGATTTATTGACTCAAGTATTTTTAAAACAATATACGGAGGTACGGAACCCTTCATGTACAAGTCCCGACTCGAACTTTACCGGTTTTTCCGTATGATGACAGTATTACAAATGAGAATTATTGTGAAGATGTTTGGATGTTTTTCAGTCAATCACGCAATAACGCCTGAATGTATTTAGATGAAGCTTTACGTACAGATAGACAAAAATTTGGATTGAGACAAAGGAAATTTACTTATATATCTCGGCAATGCGTTCCGGTGTGATAAAAGTTTAACTTTCAACAAGAATAGAAAGCGCTGATAGTATGAAAATAAACGAATCGCTCACGTCTTAAAACGATATATTTCACAAGAAATACAAACTGAAACATGGATGCACAGAAAAACTCAGAAAAAGAGACCAGCGACACTGGTCCACTAGTGACCAGTGGTGGTGTAGGGGTTTAGCACGCAGCACGGAATACTGAGGACCTGGGTTCGATTCCCAGTGCTGGTCACTTTTTCTGAGTTTTTCTGTGCATCCATGTTTCAGTTTGTATTTCGTGTGAAATGTTCTGGATTTCACGGGACGACCGTAAAAGTAACAAATTTGGAGTTGAAAAATTAAAAAATACAAAAAGACTCCAAAAAAACTAATCTTGGTCTTAAAACGAGTTTAATTCGACATGTTTCGGGCTAATCCGTAGCCCTTCTTCTTGGAGTCACACGTCACTATGAGTGAGTCTCACGGTAGTTTCATGTTTAAAGAATAGAAAACGCTGTTTAAGAATATTGAGATAGGTATCTCGGTGAAGATTTCCACATTTATTCTGGATTAAACATGATCTTCACTTCACTTTATAACTATTTTAAGAAACAATTCGAAGTGTTCCTATTTGTATGTGTGTCAATGACTTAGAATACGCGATTTTATGATCCACGTAAATAATGTCCAGTAAATTATTTAATGACGCGATCGTGCTTTGGAAATTATTATGTCAGTGTGTAAGTGGTCTTGACATATAATTTAGGTTTGGCAGAATCTACAACTAATGTGTTTACACTCAGTATCTAATCCTATCAACGACTCTATATCTAAATCCCTAATGATTGTTTGTCCTAATGTAATGTTTGTCCTAATGTAATGTTTGTCCTAATGATCGTTTGTCCAAACTCTTTTTATTTAAAATCTATATGTGTTCTGGATTTTTATAAAACAAACCTAACCTAACCTATAAAGTTCTAGAGGATAATCACAAAAAAGTTCTTGAAAAATTCACGGTTTCCGAGAAAAAAAAGTGTTAGGACAAACGATCATTAGGACAAACATTACATTAGGACAAATGATGTTAGGGATTTAGAATGAGACCCCCTATCAACCGTTATCATAACGCACGGCTACTTTAAAAAAAGTTTAACTTCAGTTAAATTTTGAAAATATAGCTCCATTGATATCTACTGCCGATGATTTCGCGAGTTTTGATGTTGAAGACACTCATCATTATCATCATCATCATCTCGGGCTTATTCTAAGAGTGAGGGTGAGAATCGGGCTTGCGCCGTAGTTCCCACGCGGGCCCAGTTTTGATTGGGAACTTCATACTCACAATTTTTTCCTTCACCGTAAAGCTCGTGGTAAATTTCAAAAGTAATTTCGCACCTAATTACGGAAAAGCTCAAAGACAGGGGCTCGACACCACGACCCTCTGCTTGAGATGCCATAGGTCAAATCACTACGCTACCACGGCTATTAGGGTCACTCAACTTTTTTTTGTAAACGATTTTCTGCTACTTTCTATGAAAACCGAAATAATTAAAAAACTGATTTTATTTTTTATTTTTTATTTAATGTATATTTTTCATAATTTATTGAATCAGGCGTTACTTTGCGGAGGTCCATATTAATGAACTAAAACAATTACTTTGCTCACCCGCGACCTTACAATAGTTACGTTTATGCAAGAAATGTGCGTTCATGCAGTTCCTCCACCTCCACACTGTACGAACACACACAAATCACATAAACCCAACCATCACCACCACCAAGCTACACTGACGCGTTTCGAACTCAACCAGAGCTCATATTCAGAGTTACCACAACCGTATGCTATGCTACCAAATGTTAAACTAACAAACCAAAACAAATGTTTTAACTTGTCGCTGTAACTTCTCAAGTACCCACTTTATTTTTCTTATTCTCAAACTACCCCACAAAAATTAACTTTTATTGACATATTTAAAACTACCTTGAATTTTTTGTTTATTTATTTATAAGGCATATTTAATTAATACTAACTGTTCAAATTCGACCCAAGCCGCAGTAAAGGAGAAGATACTAAATTTACCTGTTCATTAATAATAGACCCCATAGTGTTGTACCTAATTATTTCCATGCATTCCAGAGCATCCAGACGCAACCCCTTGCCGCAATAATGTAACACTTCATAAGAATCTGAATCTAACAATGAATGATTTGATTCCAACAAATGTTTTGCAAAATTCGATCTATCTGGATGCTCATTCCTATATGCCGAAACATGCTCTTTAAATCTAGTATTAAAACTTCGGCCTGTGTGTCCTACGTATATCCCATTGCAGTCATTACAAGTAAGCTTGTATACCCCCGATCTAGTTCCCTTATCTACCTGTTCTTTGTGGTTACATAGCCTAGAGTACAAAGAGTTGTTAGTCTTAAAGGCAACATTAATATTGTTTGATTTTAAAATGCCATAAATCTTATCAGACAAACCCCCGACGTAAGAGATGCTAGATCTATATTTGTTAGTAGACTGAGAAGGTAACGCAGCGTAAAGCATGCTATTTACTAACCGTGCCTGCTTCTTTTGAACTAAACTATCTACCATTGATTTTGTATAACCATTTGAGATCGCTATCTGATAAGTAGTACTCAACTCTAAATCAAAATGTTCCTTAGAAGAAGAAGTATATTTTTCAATACCCTAGATTTTTGTAGTCTAGAGTTTTGGTGTAATTGCCATATTTATTTTATTTTGTTTAGCTTCTATTTCGTGGGTGACCCAGGGGACAATGTTGTCCCCGAAATTTGTATGAAAATAGTGGTATTTCCCCTGGGTGACCGGTTTTTTTCATAGAAATACTTATTTTTTTTGGTTTTCACATACGCACTATGATAAACAGTTTATCTAATTACTGCAAAATCATGGTTTCACTAACCAGCGATTACAGAGTTAATTGTAAAGGAGTAAATAGAAATTTGCAAAAAAAAGTTGATTGACTCATTAGCAAAATCGTTTAAATGAGTCCGCGTCCGCGCAGTGCAGGGGCCACCCGCACCTCTCTCGGTCTCCTTTGTCGTCATACCCCCAGCTCCAACACCACGCGAGCGAGGCCTCATTTAAACGGTTTAGCTTTAATTGAAGACACTATCCGTTTCCACTAGCCATTTTTCGGTAACTTCGGCATATTATTTTTAGTTAAATGCTTTCATTAAAAGTCCTTTGGCACCAGCATTATCGCCTTCTGCAAACCATCATGATGGGCAAAATAGGCGGACAACGTAAGGTCGGGAGACACAAAATGTTATGACTCCGTAACTGGATTGAAATTAAAACGGATGAACCACTATTTAAACTAGCTATGGACAGGACGAGATTTAAGGAGATGACCTTCAATAATAAAGTGACACTTTACAAAGAAGATTAAAAAGTAAATGAAATGAAGATACAATTTGAATCCGAAAATAGCCAAAAAAGTATTAATTGTGTTAAGTTTAAAATCCACTCTGGATCCGCATCGGAACGATGGCCCAAGCCCTCTTATTCTGAAAGGAAGACCATGTGGAACATAGGTATTTATATTATACGAGATGAACTTAACTTTAAGTATAACTTGCCTAAATAATTTTCCTGCAGAAAAGAGCGTGCGAGGCTGGCTGCATTTCCTCGCTAAATTGCGATTAATCAACATTTTTTTTTTATCGAAAATCATTTTCTTTGTAACTTTTTTTGATACTGTATTGAAGTATTTTCGAATAAAATGGCCAATAAAATGTTTCCTGAGGTTAAAAAAGTGAAGTTATTTTCACCCCAAATGCAGTATTTCCTCTTTTGCTATCTAAAGTTATTTCCGATGCGTTTGATTCAGCGTCAATTAATTGAATAAATCATCCAATATTGTGGCTTTACGTAACAGTATCTGATGCGATGTTTGATGCATTAGTGGACCAGGAACGCACTGGGAGCGAAATGAGTTTAAAATAAAATGTAGGTTTAAAAGGAAATGTGGAGTGAAATAGTATTAAATCAAAGTAAAAGAGCATTAAATAATGATGACGATAATGATAGTTTATATCATACAAATAATACATACATACATCTTACATTACATCTTTTTGATCAATTTTAGCATGATCCAGGTATTAATGAGTAAAAAGTAAATGACGCCACTTTCATCGTAACTGTGATATTTTCGACGTAAAAAGCTTAAATATTTTGTATACAACATTTTGGTTCTTTTTCTTCCGCTTTCTACTGTATTTTTAGCAGACAGGAAGATGGACAGAATAGATGGACAACGGAGAGATATTTTAATGGTTTATTTGTTTATTTTCGAAGTCTAGAACCCTGATAACGACAAGGCCTCGAGAAAAAATTTGCATGATGTAAAAATCTTGTATAGTAAGTTTATTTTCTAACTAATTCAAAAATAAAAAATAATAATCTACAAAATAATTAGTAGCCAGTAAATAAATTCCTGCAACCCGTTCTCCCAGTGCGTTCGCTACGTCAGTTCGGTTTTCCACATATCAATGGGAGTCGGCGCGTGCGCTCTACACCAGTAGTGCACACCGCGGCGCGACACTGGCAGCGCATTCGCTACGTTCCGAAAAAAAACAAATTCTAAAATCAAATTATAATTTTGTTTTATCCGTTTGAGATTAATGTTCATTTTATAAGCGGCCAGTGGCTATGTCATTGTGTTTAAAGTAAAAAAAAAGGTTACACTATCGAAGTTTGTTCAAAAGTGCGAATGGATAAAGTTTAATTTGGCAATACTACTCTTATTTTTTGATATTTAAAGGTTAAATAGTTAAGTACGAGCTCTACACATAAAACCTCTTAAGTACCGTTAAACATGTCTTATCTCTAACAATTAATACTGTAAGGTGCTAAACGATGCAACTTAGGCCCATGACAATCACATGTTAATTCGACGGACCAAACTTCACTCTACAATGAACCTTAACACCAATAACATTAAATAATATATCCGCAAACAAAAAAATAACGCAACCTTAAGTAAACCGTAAGGTTAATGACGATATCCATTAGATTTAATATACCTGTGCATATTTCTCACACCACCTTGTATGTAAATTGACTACGTGAATACGCATTTTCTCGAGAAACATAATCGATTACTAGTTTCACCGTTAGCTAGTTTTTGTCGTGAAGTAATTTTTAACATTTTTAACATTAGCAAATAACAATAAATCTACAACCAATCATTTATAATCTACATTAAGTGTTTTCTATGTAATTATTTTCTAATACAATTGAAAATTTAAACTAAAACGCGCATTGTAAATGCAAACATCGCAGTTTGAATTTGTATCAGAAAAGTTCAATAGCCTCTTCCCATTTCCATGTATCTTCTACGGACAATCTTGCGCTTTATCTAAGCAACTATTGAAATGCGTTTAAAGAAATGACACAGTATTTACATGGATTTAGTCATAGGCCGAGAATAGTTCTGGCCAAGTCTACAAATGACGCATTTGGAGTCTTGAGAACAAAATCAACAGATATTGTCTTGTTCTTTAATAATTGACTTGGTTGCATAAAAACATTGCTTTTCCCGACATAAATTGTGATTTACGCATTCAGTGTTTACTATTAAAAAAATATGTAACAATTGAATACAAAGAAATGTCTTTTCCGCTGGATTTTTCCAGCCTCGGTTTGGTAAATACAAGTTGTTTCTTTCTTGGAATAATCATTGGCATTTTGAATTAAACATATTATAATTTAACAATTTTTGCCAGTATCATTTTAATAATCGGTCGTATATTTATGTTTCGTTCCATCGAAGTACCAAGAAACCAAACTAGTCATAAATTTAATTCTACATATATTGATCTTTTTTAAATTAGGTATAAATGCATAGTTATTTTTTAATAATTTAATTGAAAATATGCAGTAAACACAAAAAAAAGCACATTTCAAAACTAACTTTTACTACAAGGCAATGATGAGGTTTCAATCACGTACTCCTCCTCGTTTCGTATTCTTCATTGCTGAGGGTAAAGAAGTCCTCGTAGAATCAGCTTCTCTCTGACGTCGTCCCACCATCTGCCTGTGTTTTGGCACCGTGTAGTACGACGTCCAATTAGATGCCTCATCATCATGTACTTCTTTAAGTTTTATCAAATTATAGGTTTAATAAGTCTGATTTTTTGTGTAGTCGGATTTAACTTAGAGTAGACCTTTTACCCGTACGACATCACCAACAAAAAGTTCAAGAATGAACTGGTCATCTCTAAATATCATCGTCATCGCATCCGCTCTTTCGGCTCACTAATCAACAGTGAGTTATTGTGCCACCGTCATTCATGACAGTGTGGCTTGTGCTAATTTTTCGTTAAGAGTCTATTAGCAGACCGCTATAAAAGCTTTACAAATTGTAATCAACAAATTGCGGCTAGAAGGTCTCAATAACTACAAGTGCTTTAGGGTTGCCAAAGAAGTTGGAAATTTAGAGTACTACTTAAGGGCCGCTTAAACAGTCTAAAGTTAAAAAATTATATCGTTACTTGAAAAAACATTACTAAATCTGGACATTGCTGGTTGGTTATGTTTCAGGTTCATGTAGCTTGGAGGTTTGTAGATTTTTAATAGAAATAAATCCTTTTTTTACTGTAGAAGGTACTGGCTATTTTAATACTCCGAAAGTTTATCTCATAAACTAATTACTTTGTATTTTTACTTCGTAGGTAGTTGTAATCGCTTTACATTATTGAAATAGAAATGCAAAATACCCATCTATGTATAGCTGACTGACTGACTGAGAGACAGCGCACAGCCTCAACACCGGAATTGAAATTCCCATGGGATAGGAAGGCAGCCAAATTTTTATTCTTTTACGGGAGTAAAGACGTAGTATGAGGCTAATTTAACTAATTGAGAGTGTGGTTGTTTGTTGTGGATTCACTCATAAATAACAGATCCGATTTAAAAAGTTCTTTCACTTTCAGAAAGCCATTTTCACGTCATCAGACATCCCAGCCTATAAACGTTCCTCTGCTGGGCACAGGGCTCTTTTCAGAATTTGAGAGCTTGGGTTGTAGTTCCCATGCGGGCCCAGTGCGGATTGTGAACATCACACGCATAATTGAATGTCTTCGCAAGTGTGTGAAGGTTACTTCATGATGTTTTCCTTTACCGGAAAGCGAAGCCATCATCAGCGAATAACATAGAGTTTATTTAATCTCGGGAACGTGTAGACTTCCCACGGAACCCAGACGAAGTCACGAGCGACAGCTAGTTATTTATAACAGTTCTATGGTGATAACCCTAACAGCCCATATTACTAGAGGACATCTTAATTTCGACTTATCGCCATTAATCATCATCCAAATGTTCGAAATTCGCTACGGTGTCTGTTTGTCATCGTGTTAATTGATCCTTAGATCCGTCTATTCGCACTTAGCACATACGTAAAATATTTATGGTCTTAATCAATCTTTGCATGGCTAAAGTTTCCTGAACGAGATGCTAACTGGCGTTTAATTCATTATCTCTTCTCTTCTTCGACGTGTTGTCCATTTTTTGAAAACATTGAAAAAAAATTCACAGGCGACACTAAAAAGTTATGTTTCATTTTTTTATTTTTATTTTATAACTTTCCTGGTAACTAGATGATTTTAATAAAATTAAAATTGTACGAAACAATCATTCGACCAAAAGTTATATCAAGACAGAAAAATATTTGAGCGCTTGGCAAAACAAACTATGGAATAGTCAAAGACAAATTTTATTTCGTGTAAATTATAATTTTTAACTATGCCAATATTTTTTTATTTATTTATTTATTGCAATGGGAAACAAACAAACACCGTAAATAACACATACAATTCAGTTCGTAAAGTCAAAACATAAGCCAAAACACTAATAGTTTATACAATTCTTTGCTCCAAAAGTTAATACATGACAATTTTTAATTAAGTAGAATATAAAACGGATTTCATTCGTCCAACAAATTGTATATCTGCTTCTACAAGTACTTACTTTGAATATGTCCATCAGAGCAAAGGGCTACAATCGTGTCCGTTTAAAAAGGTTTGACAGTCTATCTTACAGCATCAGGAGCCATTAATCTAAATTGACAACCTCTTTAGCCATAACAACCTTCCCTGATCTAAATTACGACATTTCATCTCAAAATCAATATTTACCGTAACAAGAGTGATAGCATTGGACAGACAAACAATGAGCCAGTAGCCGACAGCTGAGCGACGTGCGTATGCGCAGATCGAGCGATATTGTAGTTAGAGCCATTAAAGCTGGAGTATTGAGTAATGTCTTCACTCGGCAAATCATGCTTTTAGTTAGAACAATCGAAGCAAATATTTTGATGGTGATTTTGAAAGTTAAAACCGTGCAGTTTAAATGCAATTAGATTTCAACATTGTGACAAATGCGCTTTGAGTAAGGATTAACGTTTTAAAGAGGTATAAGCTAATTTGCTTTGGTGTCTACTTAATTATAATTATAATTGAATCTTACTAGACACTCTTTCGGGTATTAATTATAAAAATAATCCTTTTTCCGAATAGTGGAATCCAGATTAAGGTTTCGATGAATTACATCGTGGTTTTAGTTTACGTTGTACTACTTTTTATCCGGCTATTTATTATTCCAGCCGTCCATAATCACATACTTTCGTAAATATTATTTATTTTATTAGTAGTTACGTCTGCTCACCGAACCTAAGATTTAAAAGCGAAAAAGTTTCCGGGTGCGCCGGTGGGACTCGAACCCACGTCTCCTGGGTATTTATTTTATTAGCAGTTACGTCTGCTCACCGAACCTAAGATTTAAAAGCGAAAAAGTTTCCGGGTGCGCCGGTGGGACTCGAACCCACGTCTCCTGGGTATGCGCCCCAACGTTAATACAATACTACCAACTTTACTTTACTTTCGCATTTGAAATATTAGTACGATAAAGTAAATGTTTATTGTGCAGAATTAGTCCAATACCGTAAACCGGGGTGCCTGTAATCAAATTGGGGCAACTTTGATAGTTTTAAAATTGCTATAAATTCTGCACTGTCCATATAAGGTTAAGGTTATAAGACAAAAAGAAGATCGATGAAGAGCAATGATGAATAGCAAATGCTAACATAAATGCGTGAGTTGGTCGGCAAACTACTTTTTAAAGTTGCCCTGCAGCTCAAAGTCATCCCGAGTTTTTTTTTTTTTGAATGAGTCGCCAGAGGGGCCAAAGACGCGAAGTCTATGCTGTTTTTTACTTTAAGGATTGGAAGGGTGACTTGTGCTCGGGAAAAATCCCTTCGGACGAACTGGGAATGGAAGGCCCAGACAGTGTCCGACTTGCACGGACTAAAAAACCCGGTCACAAGTCCCCTTCTCTATTGGTTATCAAAACAAAAACGTGTGCTTTAAATTTTGAGGAGGGGAGGGGTAGGGAGGGGACTTAATCTACCCACAGTGTCCTGCCTCAGCCATTTGCTGGAAGGCCGGGAGAGGAGCATGCATTCTCCCGCTGGGCACTAGGGGTGCTTAGGTCGGTCTTTTATGTTTTTACCCGTTGGTTACTTCCTTGACCGACCCTCGCCCGTTTCAGTCACCCCGGGTTACGGTACCCGAGGACTATTATGTCACATAACAATTCTGGCCCATTATTCCATTAATTAAACAAAATATACATATTTACAGATACTTAAATAATCTAAAGGTATTATTATTGTATGTAATAATAAATAATAATAATAAATATTAGGGGACAAACTCCCAAACTAAGCAAAGCTTCTACTATGGGTACTAGACGACGATAAACATACTTATATAGATAAATAAATACTTAAATATATAGAAAACATCCATAACTCGGGAACAAATATTCGTGCTCATCACACAAATAAATGCCCTTACCGGGATTTGAACCCAGGATCTCTTGCTTCGTAGGCAGGGTCACTACCAACTAGGCTAAAGCGGTCGTTATGTACAATTTATAAATTATAAGAAAAATAAAACTGAACCTAAAACTAAAAATTTATAAATAAAAAATATCTTTTATTATGTCACCCGACGGTATAGTTCCCAGGAGGCAGGTAGCGTTCCCGCGTTGAATGTTCAGGCTTAATCGTTGGCGGAAATAGCCACCTGCCTTCTGGTCCCCAGTCGTTTCTACCAGGCGCGAAGAAATCTCTTTTGCGAGTTCCTTCGCGCCTGGACCTCATGCGCCTAGAGTTTCTACTCCAAACGGTGCAAATAAGTACGACTGTCCTATTACAGGCATATTTGCGCCGTATGAGGTGTTCAGCCGCAGTGGCCCATTAATAAAGTTGTTAAAACTAGTGCTTGCACAAATAATGCAGAACACTTTGGGCACATTGTAGTCACACTGATGTAATTTTATGAAACTGTGTAGCTAGAATAATTAGTGCTTGGAACTCAGCCAATATCGGTACGGAATAAATTATTTATACTAATGCATTTTAATTTTGAACAACCACATGTTGGAAATGTGGAGCGCTTACTTTTAAATTATTTAAACTCAATGTAAAGCTTACTTTATTTTATTTTCTCTATTACAAATTTTAACTCAATGACTAAATTATATTCAAATTTGTTGTGGTAATAATCGTGTCTGTACCTATTTTATCTCATAAAGAAAATAAACCTGTAAGTGGCAATTGGTTCAGGTTGCAGACACTTTTCTGTGGTAGTGAAAAACCGCTTAACTGGCTTTGGATTATTCCGCGTACCTGACAAATTCAGCCAATTTCCAATTTTTACTCCAAATTCGTTAATACAAAACAAATATGAGGTTAAAACCACCCCCCGTAAAATAATATGTAGTGCAGATACGTGGTATTTACGTATGATAAAAAGCGGATTTGGACTAGGCATCTTCGTCGATATACCAATGTAGAGTTTACTCTCCCCACTAAGAGCTTAGTGAAAATCAAAAACAATGCACTTACGATGTTGTGTTATAATTGAATTGATCCCGTGAATAAAAACTTATAATCCTACCTAAGTATTAATATAAATGAAAAAGTTTGTAAGTTGGTAAATATGTTTGGACGTTTCGGTATTTGGATCTTTGTTAGCCAATGATGTCAATAACGCGATAACGGTTCAACTGATTTCGATGAAACTTGGCTTACAGTACAGATAGGCAAAAATCTAATTGAGGCATAGGTTTCAAGATCCAAGCAATGGGGTACTATATTAACTTTTTCATCACACTTGCTCGTCAATGGTGTTATTCCATGCCTGTATACTAAATGTCAAAGGCCTAATTTGTTCTTAAGGGAGTTATGGATTTACGTACAGTTTTTCTTCCCAAGGGAGTTCTAACTTTAGTTTTAAAATTTTCAAACAGACTAAGGAGGTTTCAAGTCAGCCAACGTTATATTTATATGTTTAAAACTTAGCTATAACCCAATTTCACTACACAAAACTTGTCTACGCTTCATGAAACTTCGTAATTTTTATATTTTAAATTTATATCAAATAGTTTTTTGCAATAATTTTAGTAAGTAAAAAGTAAGTGTTGGCAGAATGTGGCCGTATGACCATTCGAATCCTAAACACAGTTTACATTATCTATGGTAGATGACTTGATAAAAGTGACAATCTGTATTGGCGGGTAGCCATTATTTATTTAATTTAAGTGTTTAGAGACAAAATAATATAATTTTGGATTTTTTTCCTCGCAGTGTGATGAAAATCATTGTGTGTAAGGGGATTACAAATTCGAGTCATTAAAAGCCCTCCGCCTCCGGCGTCGGGCTTCTAATAGACTCTCGTTAGTAATCCCCTACTTACGGCCCTTGATGCACAATGTACTATTAACAAGAAATTAAGGGACTGTCCAAGAGCGTTGAAGTAGGCACGGTACCTCGGCTTTCAAGATGTTGTTGTCTGTAATCATAATTAATACTCGTAGATATTTTCCGAGCGAAGGATGTGTTTTAAAAATCTTACCGTAACCTTTAAACCTAAATTCCAAGATTGAAACTGCAAATTAAAGCTAGTACCTAACTAAATAAATACAAATGCACAGAACAGAAGACAAAAAAGGCTTTTGGTGAAGGGTGCGAGCAGATTACTCAATGAAGTCTACAATTTACGAAAAATACGATAAAAATTCACGTCCGCAGCTTTACCCTCGAGACCCTACACATGACCCCTGGGTGGTGCTAAACGAGTACAACCCAGGTAGGCTTCGACCGCGGCTGGTCACCACCCTATAGGTTGAGCCAAGCTGCCAAGCGACTCTCGTCGTGTTCCGGCCTGTTGCCTACGCACTGCTCGAGGACTCGTGCAACACCGCGCTCAACAGCCTTCTTCCTGCTTATTCCCCTAAATTCAAGTCTAGGACGAATGAGCATTTAGTAGACAAGCGTGCTCTATTGTACGCCCCATCTCCGCTTTCCATCAGAAGTGATTGTGGTCAAACGCAAGCCTATATCGTATAAAAAAAAATCGGTGTTGTAATCACAAAAACAACACAAGTACCTAATAAATTAGATCTGTACACTTATCCATATATCTTAAATTACGTGGCCCTAAATTTTCTAAGGCGACGCTAGGCCGGCCGGGATATCATAATAACAATAATTGACATGTTTACTGGTGCCACGCGAACGAATCGAGGTTAAAAGGGACCCTATTTTACAATGATAAATGAGCAAGAGGTGTCTAACAGCACCAGAATAAATTTGGTAATATTTTTGAGTCTGTTACTATTCAAGCGGTTAAAGTTGGAGTCACAAGCCCAGCGTAGCATAAATAGGTAAACATGGTGTGATATAAGTTTCCGTTAAAAAGTTAATTTTTAATGGAAGCTTTTTCGCAGACTGTACTTGCTTTGTCATCCAACTTACATAAGTATACCAAGTTTTAAGTGAATCCGACTACTGGAAATGGGTCATATTAGATTTCCAAGGTTGGACCCGTACCTACAAACATACACACATTGCAAGTTAAATAAAAGCTTGTAAAATAAAATTAAGGGGCTCGTAGTTAATCAGTACCTGTCAAGCTGAGATATGCGGACACTCGATGACAGGAATTCACATCAGGACAATTGTCAATCAAATGTCAAAGACTCCATAAAATGAAAATTACGCCTTCAAAAATAATTAACCTTAGACACGAATTGTTCACAATAATTACATTTACAAAAAATAAAATTGCTAGGTAAAAAGTATTTTTCTTAAAAATGCAAAATGAAAATGAAGTATTAAATGTTTTTATCGTTATTTAATTTGTTACCTATTTATTACGTACAATATTTTTTCATAAAATGTTCTGTACATATTAAAAAAGTTAAGATTCTAACCATTCAAAAATCAACACAGGTTTGAAGTCTCGTGTCTTGCCATGTTCACTTTACTATGTAGAACATTAAAAAAAACACTTAATTTCAGGTTTCACCTAAAAAGGAAGCCTCAAAGGAGCTTTTTGTTATTATTTTGTATGACAACTTCTTTGAAATAAGCCAGAACGCTGTGTTTATATTTAATTATTCAACGTCTACATGAAATCGTGATCGCGTTTGTGTCCGTTACTTAAGCATTTTATATGTAAACGTATCAGTAAAATTTGGAATTAACAACGCTTTTGCATTGCAGTTAGCTCAATGGATGCACGAATGTTTGGCTCGCAGCCCACTCCGACGATTTCGTCCAGGATTATAGTTTGAATATTATTATTAGTACTACCTAATAGAGTTCTCTAGCTCAAAGTAAAAAAACTGGCCAAGTGCGAGTCGGACTCGCGCACGAAGGGTTCCGTACAAAAAAAATTCTATCTATAAAAAATTGCGGTTTACGATTTATGACGTGATAAAAAAAAACTACTTACTAGATCTCGTTCAAACCAATTTTCGGTGGAAGTTTTCATGGTAATTTACATCATATATTTTCTTTAGTTTATTCATTCTCTTATTTTAGAAGTTACAGGGGGGGGGACACATTTTACAACTTTGGAAGTGTCTCTCGCGCAAACTATTCAGTTTAGAAAAAAATGATATTAGAAACCTCAATATCATTTTTGAAGACCTATCCATAGATACCCCACACGTATGGGTTTGATGAAAAAAAATTTTTGAGTTTCAGTTCTCAGTATGGGGAACCCCCAAAATTTATTGCTTTTTTTCTATTTTTGTGTGAAAATCTTAATGCAGTTCACAGAATACATCTATTTACCAAGTTTCAACAGCATAGTTCTTATAGTTTCGGAAAAAAGTGGCTGTGACATACGGACGGACAGACAGACAGACAGACAGACATGACGAATCCATAGGGGTTCCGTTTTATGCCATTTGACTACGGAACCCAAAAAAAAGGAATCCTCATTGGATCTCTTCGTTGGCCCTCTGTTTATCAACACCCTTTTTCTCCAGTATCATGTTGAAACTAGTATCAATCGGTCAGGTTTGTAACCACGAACCACGCACGCACGAATTAAAACCTCTCGGGTCCTCACAAAACAAGGCAACTAAAAAGACCGAAAATCACTAATGCCCAAAAACCATTTTATTTTTCATTATGAACTACGAACTTATTTTAGCTTGCTATTCAATTTCTACGGAACACTCAGTGGGCGAATCCGACACACGCTTGGCCATTTTTTGATAATTTTTGAGAATTTAAACGATACTTATATTCTTTGGTTTCCCTGAATGTCAATCTTTGATGATGATGATATTTTGTGCAATGCCAATGTTAGTTTCCAGTCCGCCATTGAATTTGAGGACTCAACAAATAATTTTCGCTATCTAAAAATTTCTTAATATTAATTATACACTTTATAATCAATTAAACATACATAGAACTAAAATACACGCAGCAGCAAATCCTCATTCTGCTCGTATTTATTCACCGCCAATTTATCGCGACGATAAATTATATTAATCTGGCAAAATATTTGCTATTCCAGCTTTATAATCAAGCAATATTTTACGTGCACTGAAACGCACGGCGTGCAATCAGAGCTGCAAATGTTATGCAGATAGTGTCAAAGTACTAACGGCGATACCATAAAGAAATCAATAGGGATTTGGAATACGCGCGCGCAATACATCTGGCAGAATCTGGCTACATCAAAGCAAACGCTTTGGCATCTCTTACGATCTAATACCAACACTAAAGTAATCTCCATCCACTAAAGCACCTATGAACGTAACTGCTGTTAAATCAACTGTGTTTTGGCTCGTCTCGCGTCTTAACGTTCATCAATATTAATGTTATTTACGACGCACATTGTTTTGTTCCATTTATTTTACTCGTTTAAGTCATAAATAGTTACAAGCCATATCGGTGGTTGACTTGGCCTGTTACAAATAGGCGATCATTTTAATACAGATTATCATGGCTCTGGAAATGAGTTATAGGGGAAATCATTTCAATTGTGTCGTTATTTTGGGCATTTTCAATTTAAAGAGAATTTTTTTTAATGAGGAAATTTTGGGTTTTTTTTATTCAATATCACGAGTACTATTCATTTTCATAAAGAAAAAAAGTGTCTTTTTGAGTCTGTTTTGTAGCTTTTTCATACAGTTTATAGGGCTGTTACAAAACTGACACAAAAATAAAATAAAATTAGGAACCATTTTTCAAACATCAAAATCAATATAGGTGAAAAAACTTAAGTACTTACCTAAATGACTTGTTGTATGCAGTAGTGCACAGAATTATTATGGAGCTTAAGTCATTTTTCAAATTTGGAACGTAAATTTGTTTATGCCTACACGTTACTACTATATTATATACATATTAACAGGTCATTTACTTAAGCTTTTCACCTATAGTGCTCTTGATTCTGAGTAAGAAAACTCCAATACTACCTAATTTTGAAAAAAAAGAAGTATCAGGTAGCTTTATTAATTTTAGTTAATAATTGTCTACATACAGAACTTTGAATGAACAGTTTTAACGTTGAGAAAAATGACAGAGCTTGAAGAGATACTGAAAATTTACTCTAGTATTGTGATCATTATCTAAAACTAATCTAGAGTACACAACGCTTCAAGATGGTGACTTCCTGTCTCTTCGCCGTCCTCCTGATTTTCGTAAGTACTTTTAGTGTAAACAATTAAGATATTTTAACGAATTTGGTCTTAATATTGTTGGTTCACTAACCTAAATTCAACAGCCGTGACACATTAATCTCATTGTCACAGGTAAGCAAATTGAGGGTAAATCATCACTGTTAAAACGTAAAGTATCCCGGTGCTCGACATTATAATGCCCAATAGATGACACCTTGCTGTCACCTCTATTGCTAACATAATATAATAATAATAATAATAATAATAATAAATTTATTGAAACAGTGAAAATACACGAGTTCCGTACTACAAATGATCATGTTTGCACACACAATTTCACTGTACATGATTATATGCAATTTATAATTATCCGAATCACCTACACTAGGCATGGGCCTGTCCCGTATATAAAATTAAAGATGGCAACTACCGGTACAACGACCAGTACTCGGACATTTACCTTAAAAGTGTATAATATACACTTATATTATAAGTAAACATAAGGAAACTACGAAGTCTTATGTCTGCTAAATAGCAAAAATATGTAGAAAAAGGTTATCTTCGTGTATTCTTACTGTAGTACTATTTAGTTTGTGGTCATCATCACAATCTCTAGCCTATGCATCTACGTTTATATGTCCTACTTCTGAGCACAGGCCTCCTCTCAGAATGAAAGGGCTTGGGCTGTAGGTCCCTCACGGGTGCAGTGCACACACCGTTATAATTTATGATAATTACAATAGTAATACCCCGTGATTTAATGATCTGTTGACGCCTCCGAATCTGACATTATTCATCTATTTATAAATAATAATTTTAAGTCTTGTTCAGTCGAAAAAACATTTTAAAAGTAGTTAAAAACCTATAATTTAAGTCAAATTAAATTAATTTTACATGAAAGTGTCACACGCTCCTAAAACTAATAGAATCAAATCAACTCCTATTAGGGTAATTGTAAAATTAATGGAATATGTTTTGATTTGTGAAGTGAAAGGCCACAGTAAATATTTAATGCTTCATTTAAAGTTAACGTAAGCGGCTCGGTCATGTTATTCGTCTGAAAGCTTTAATTGGGTATAATAGGTTCTTATAAATCAATTAATACGACGCCTTCTTCGAGCACTGATTGCATTGTGCTGTAGTGTGATCATTGGATGGAACAGGTCCTACAACGTTTGAATGTAACTAATGATTAGGTCACATCAATACAGTCATGTAGAAAACTGGAGAATGGTTTAGGAACAGATCACTATTTTTCATACATTTCTAAGGAAAATATGTTCTCAACTGTTGCCTTTAGGGAAGG
Organism: Archips crataeganus; assembly: GCA_947859365.1. NCBI lineage: Eukaryota > Metazoa > Arthropoda > Insecta > Lepidoptera > Tortricidae > Archips > Archips crataeganus. The sequence goes on from OX402062.1 coordinate 11,224,624, forward strand.
CACGCATCGCGCTATGGAGAGAGCTATCTTTGGATTTTTTTTGCGCAATAGAATCCAGAATACGGAAATTCTTCGAAAAATTAATCACCGACATAGCTCAGAGAATTTGTGAGTTGAAGGTGCCAAGGGGCAGTGTCGCTCCAAAAACAGATAATCGTTGGAGGAGGAAGGTTCTTGAATAGGGTCCACGTGCTGAAAGACGCAGAATTATGAGGCCTCTGACAAGGTGTACCAACGAGATGCTACCGGTGGTTGCAGATGGCAAGTTGTCGTTTATTTCCTGCTCAGTCTTTGCATTCAAAGGTCTTGATATGTCTTCTAAGTGCCTCTCACCCTCGTGGAGACTAACTCGTATTACTGAGACTTGTACTTTAACCTTTTAATCAAAAAATTATTTGCGAGTATGGTTTTCCCCATTTGGTGTTTAATTGGGATGCTGTTTGGAAATTGTTGTTTTCTGTCCCTAAGGCTCTATCACATTAGATGACTAATGGTGTAAATGAGACTCTTACGTCTTCTGTGGCTCGGTCGTATTTTTAAATGTTTTTCTCGGCTATGTCTCTGTGCGGTTTTTTACCAGGTAAGGTTGCTGTAAGAGGAAGCTTCAGCGTTAACTACGTGAACGTCGGAGAACGCTTTCCTTGCATGTTCCCAGATGATGTTGAAAGTATGCCATTTATTTTTCGATCAAAAGGAGAACTAACCACCGACATAGCTCATAGAACGTGTAGATTACAGTGCTAATGGGCACGCCACATCGCTCGAAGAACAGATAACCATCGAGGTAGAAAGGTTCTCGAGTGGTAACCACTACCCGACGCAGCGTTGGCAGGTCTCCCACGAGGTGGACCAACAAAGGAAGGTATTTGTTCAACAGGGAAAATTTTCCGGCTGATGATAATGATGTTGAAAGTATATATATTTATTTTTCCGATCAATATATCGCTTTCATGATGTGGCGCTTAGCTCACCAAAAAAGTCAACAAATTAATCAACAGCCCAATTAGAATTTTAAATGAAGCAAAAAATTCTGAGAACTTGTACACTGCGTGTCACAAATCATGGCTGCGGCGAACTCACGCCTCGAGACAGGTAATTTGTTAAATCACTATAATCCTAATTAATAGTCTATTAACAGACGTTTTCAATTACCACTATGTGAGATTTATGGGCCATACATTAAGTATTTGCTGATAAACGGGTGATCATTGTGATCAGATTAGAATTATTAATGCTCTAATGCCTATTAATTGTGTAGGTCAATGTTAACGATTGAGATAGTAAAGGCCGTGTACATGGTCCGGTAATTTATTGCATATTTTTCAATTTCACATTCTTCAAATTAAATTATATTTGCAAAATTTAGTTCATCGTTCAACCAGATGTTTCCGCTAATGTTCCACACATTTCGATTGTTCAGTACCTTGCTTTAACTGACCTACCATCCTCCGATTGGATAATAGCCAGTATAGCTTACTTATTTACAAGTAAAATAGTTTACCGTTATTGCCCCGCTCTATACTTAGGTACTACTCTTTCCCTCTTAAAGTCGGGTACCGTAGCTGGATGAGATTTGACTCTCATCCATTAATAAAGCAACACCTTTTTTAGGGTACCGTACCCAAAGGGTATAAACGGGACCCTATAACTGAGACCCCGCTGTCCGTCCGTCCGTCTGTCTGTCTATCTATCCGTTTGTCACCAAGCCGTATTTCATGAACCGTGATAGCTATACGTACACTCGAAATTCCAGTAAACGTAGAAAAATATTGCAACAACTATTTTGCATTTTTTCAAATAAATGTTTGTGCTTAAAAAGTTGTCAAGTTTTAATAAATACGCACCATACATGGAACTGGCGCCGTGTTTTATGTAAATACAAATTAAAACCCATTTACATTCGAATAAAGTCATAAAAGGTATATGAAAATACGCCGATGCTTTTATAAAGGTCCTTGGAAGGCATTAATGGGCCATCGTTTTATTATTATTAAGTTATCGGTAACAAACCGAGGAGGTCATAAAAACCTTGTTCTTTACTACTTAATCTCCAGACACGTACTAAAGATAAGCATAAAGATAGTCTTCTTTAAGTGCTAAGAAAATCGCCTCACGCCTTAAAAGCTCAATTAAAAAAAAATTGAATACAGAGTATTTATCCTACACGCATGGAGAATTGTTTGCTTATCTATTTTATACCCCTATAGCGGTTAGGGGAGAAAGGAGGCGATCAGGAACCACAAGACGCATCTTTGGCAAGTCCACTAGTGGGCACTAGGCAGACCGACGACATCGTGAGGGTCGCTGGCAACCCGTGCAAGCAGGTGGCAAGTTTTTTATTTATTGTGACATGCTAAGGGGGAGGCCTTGTTCAACCAGTGGCTGGTGATGATGATGATGATGAATCAATTTATACCTACTGAATCAAGATTTTTTGTATAGAATGAGATTTTTTGGCCTGTTAACTTTTTTTAAATATTTATAGCATCTTTTAGCTACATTAACAGGCTTAAATCTTAAATAGAGTATTTCCGAATCTTCAACATTGTTTCATAGCGTTTATCTAGCTTGCGCGCCTTCCTGTGTACGGTTTTAAATTCTACGTTTAATGATGAGCACTTATAGTGCTCGAGCATAAATATCAGATGTTTTATTGCGTTCTAAAGAATACAGTAATACAGCAAAGTTTAATCTCGCCGTAATTATGTTTACCGTTCTACTAGGGCTTCAGGGTAACGGAGGAAATGCGAACAGGTACATAGGTACTTGTGCCTTTCACTAGAACTACATCAGTCTAAAATTTATACTGACTGATCGAAACAGAACTAGTAGTTAATAGTGCGCAATTGTAATGAAAAACGCTCCGGAAACATTAAATAAATAATTGGGACGTTACATTTACATTACATTTGAAATTTACAATAAGCTTTACGTGTGTTACAATCTCATTATGAGAGGAGGCCTGTGCCCTGCAGTGGGACGTGTATAGGCTGGGACGATGATGATGGTTGATGACACTTTTACAAACCGCAAACAATTCCAAAATAAACACGTTTGCGAGACGGCCGTTTATACAACATGCACATACATGGCTTTTTGAAAAAAATACCTCCTGGGAAACTGTAGGTACCATTTCAGAAAATGCTCAATCTGATAAGGAGCACTTATTGTGAAAGTGTACTTTTCGGGGAGGGCACATTTTGAGATAGTGCTTTCAATGAAAGTGATCCTTCTAAAGAAGTGCTCCTTCAGAGCAAGTGTACATTTCGGGAAAGCGAGTTATATTGAGTTGAAGCCATTTATTTGCAGTATGAGCCAATAGGGATGTTGACGCCATTAAAAAATAATTCGAAGACGCGACTCCAGTAAAAAAACGCTTTATTTTAGCCCTGAAAACCAGATTAATTTACGATTGACTGCAAAATTAAAATTTTTTGTTGCTTTAAAACAAATAAATAGTTAGTTGATTGAGTTGGTGAACAAGTGACGTCATAACTTGCTATTGCCATTTAAACTGTATGGGATAATGTGTTTTGACAGCTCATAAAAAGTACGTCAGTTGATTGGTGGTGTCAACATCTCTATTATAGTATGTCTATATCCTAACAAACCTAAAATCGAGGCTTCATATCTTTTACGTAAAAATAGACATAAGTATTCCTCCTTCAACATTGTAACTGACAGATACATTAAACATAGAAGTACAGTAACTTTATCAACAATTTAAAGTACATTTTCAACTTCTATGTGTCGGCTGGTACTTCAACAGATACGCAAGGATTCTTGACACTTAAAATGCAAATGAAGACATTCGTTGCTGAGTGCTTTAAATATTCAAACAAACATACTAAAATTGTTAACTTTGTGATATCATGTGCTATAAACAGTCGAAATGCTCATAATGGGATTGCAGAATACTTGCGTAAACCCTATCTTATTACTAAATAATACTATAAATGAGAAAGTTTGTGAAGATGTTCGAATATTTAGATGTTTGGATGTTTGTTAGTCAATCGCTCATTAAATGCTACGAATATTTAATGAAACTTGGCATAAAGGTAGACAAAGATCTGAATTGAGATATAAGACACTAATAACTTCCTGGCAATGCGTTCCCTTGGTAGGGTTAAATGACGTGTTAACTTCGTCTGCAAACAATAGATGGCGTGGAACGAGCGACCGGGCGCGTTGTGTTTTGACCTTTTCAACGCCAAGCCTAGCCAGAACGTAAAGCTACTTTGAATCTTATGGCATTGCGTGAAGATCACTTTGACGTTGTACTTCGTGACGTATATATCCGCCGTTGGCGCTGAAAAGGTTAAAAATGTTACCGTAACGAAGCTGCAGATTAAAGCTAGTAATTATAAAAAAAATACACCACAAACATTATAAAATTACATCGATTTATTTTCACTTTGAAGCTCTCGTATTCAAATTGGTTTTCCTCTACCTGTTAGTTAGTTATGCGAGTCTTATACCTCATTTGCAAAGTTAAGCGTTAAGCAAAGTTAACCTTTACGTATTTAACTTAATGTTTGTTTATGTTTTTGATATGCGAACTCAACAATTTTACACCAGTATTTAGCAAAGTAAGATCAATGCAAAAAGTATGTTTATCTTGTAGAGGTGATTAACACGTGAATCTATAGATATGAGCACTAATTTTGCGTTTTTCCAGAAAACAACTATTTTAATTAATGCCATCCGAGACTTAATCAAGACTATTTATATTGCTAAAATTGTCTCGACATTTCGACCAGTCGCCGTAGTCATGCATGAGTAGGCTGTCTTCGTAAAACAAAAGTAATTAGTAGTCAAAGGAATTCCCACTCTATCTATATACCATATTCTCGCTTAAAAAAATACTATTTTCAGGTTATTTTTGGCCAGATTTGAGCTTAAATATTTATAATGTATTTAAATTCAAATGTTTATTTTGTATATGGGTCGAAAATCAGTGATCGTCACTGACCGTCCTATCAATATTAATGAACTAAAACAAATACTTTGCTCACCCGAGAACCCGAGATCTTATGATAGCTACATTTACGCAAGAAATAAGAGTATGAATAAGAATTTTACCTTTTTATTATAGTATTCAATTAAAAATTGTACATATATAAAGTCGTTACATACTTGACGAAAGTATCCTGTATATGCTTATTGTCTAACGCACTGCCGTTTGCTTTCGCATTCACTATTTCTTTCTGTCAAACGGGATAAGATGGTGACTAAAAGAGATGGTGAAAGTGAAGGGAAGACAATACGATCTCTGGTTTCCTTTTACCATCTACTTACATCGCAGCTTGAGTCCACATGATCCACTCAATCGAATTATTGTCTAACGCGTGGAAGCTTCCGATGTATCTTATCATGTATCGTTTGACAGAAAAAAGTACAGAAAGAATTTATGATTCCGAGTATGTTTGGGTCTCCCCACATCTATTGACGCGGAATCGGCTTGAGACGATTGGAAAAAGCTGAATTTAGATGAACCGATCGACGTCTTTTTTGCGCTTATTGCGTTGATATTTTAATGCTTTTTCCGATCGATTCCGCGTCGATAGATGTGGGAAGATCCGTAGAATAAGGCATGTGATCCCTTAATTCCCTTGTGCGTCACTCATGGGAAGTAACGGATCTATCTCATTCTATATTTCAAACTAAATACAAACTGAAATATAGATGCACAGAAAAAACCCCAGAAAAAAGACCAATGCTGGGAATCGAACCCAGGTCCTCAGCGTTCCGTGCTGCGTGCTTACCCCTACACCATCACTGGTCTAGAAGTTAGCGACGAATCTTTCCCATACATCGTACACTTCAGTCTGTTATAATCACATTAGGCAGTGATAAACCTGAGTGAGGACCTGGGTTCGATTCCCAGCATTGGTATTTTTTCTGGGGTTTTTTCTGTGCATCTATATTTCAGTTTGTATTTAGTTTGAAATATATGGTTTCACGGGATGACCGTAAAAGTAATAAAAAAAATGAAGTTGAAGAAAATAAAAAATAAATAGAAAAAGATACTTCATACTTAACTTGTATCTCATTCTAAAACCGGATACTGAACGGCGTTATGTAGGTGTAATTTTATAATTGTTTACAAAAAAACAAGAACTTCAGCGTTATCATTATCCATGACAGACTGCAAATGCTGTGAACCAAACCAAACATCCAACAAATTTTTACTAATACCCACCAACTACGAGAATTCCATCTAATATTTTGCATTCGCAATCTTCATTGGGAATGCCCATGATCATTAGTCCGCCTGTCGTCTCGGGAACAGCTGACAGCGATGCGTGTGCGCCTGTCGACGAGTTAATCCCATCTACTTCTCATCCGCTATGCGCATACTTGCAATATTTGCTGTAGTATATTGAGGAAGGATTGCGCATGCTAAATTAGAGATAATTTTTTTTAACTTCCTTTTGAAAAATATCAAACGACAACCACGACCAATGACTACTTAATTACTGTAATGATAACCACTGCCAAATCAGAGGCCGTATTGTCTAACGCATTGGCGCTTGCGATTGCGATCAGTGTCTCTTTTCTTTAGTGGTTAGAGAACCTGACTATGAAGCTTGAGGTACCGGGTTCGATTCCCGTGTCGGGGCAGATATTTGTATGAAAAATACGAATGTTTGTTTATTTATTTATTTATTTATTTATTTATTTAGAAACAAACAGTCTCTTATAGTTATATGTATTACAAATATATTATTACGGATCATAGACTTACAGTTTCCTAAAGAAAAAATATTGAAACCTTACATAAATACTAAGGTAAACTACCCAGCTACCACCCCCACACCAGCGATCAACAACTCCAAGAGAAATACTATCAAGCGCCAACCAGTCCATCACCCGCGCCTGACCAGCATCTTAATTGGTGCTGTGTTTGCTTTATAGTCAGGTTATGTAGTTAATCAAACGCAGATGTCAGACAGCGAGCATTCGACAATGCCCAATGCCCCAAAGCAGCCAACCACCGGCACAAGGGCAACACCTAGGCAGCCCAATCTACATAAAACTAAAACTAAACTAAACGAGTTTACAGAGTTAATCCACCCCTATGCATCAAAATCAAAGGAAATATATATATTACTAGCTGACCCTGCAAACGTTGCCTTGCCTTATATCACCTAGGGGTATATTGGTAGGGGTGTATTGTTCTCGGGTCTTGGGTGTTATGTATTTAAGTATGTATCTATCTATATAAGTATGTTTATCCGTTGCCTAGTACCCATAACACAAGCTTTCCTAGCTTACTTTGGGACTGGGTCAATTGGTGTGAATTGTCCCGTGATATTTATTTATTTATTTATTTTATTTATACCTTGTAATGAAAAGAAAAGGTGGAAACGATTGGGATTCTGAGTGCGACAGGCTGCGTATCCACCGGAGCTGTGCGAGGATGCGTTGCGAGGGATGTGTCTGTCATGAACAGAGATCGGACAAATGAGCGTCATTGCTCGCAATAATGTGGACATGACTCCAAAGTTAATTGAATAATTAATCAGTTAATTAATTTCTTACTTGAGTCCTAACGTAATGAACATGACTTATAAATTAAATAAATAAATAAATAAATATTTTTGAGTAGTCAATAAATTACACAAAGAATAATATAATGTTGATTTATTAAAGAATTTTTCCAGTAAAAAAATTGCCATTATTTAATTTATTGTATAGGTAATTTGGTGAATATCAATGTCAAAACTTTTTTTTGGAAAAATTTTATCCACTGATATTAAATTTTATATTTATAGATCGTATATATTACTAGAAAACTTCTTTATTATGTAGCGACTATTAGCGCCATCTAGTCATCACATAAGAAACTAATTTCTACAATCCTGCATCGCGCTATCGAAGTTTCTCAACTCGGCTGCATAAATACAACTTCCAACTTTCATCCATTGGACTTCGGTCCCCAGGCATAACATCTGCCTGAAGAGAGACCGATCTCTCCGATCCGATCCCTGGTCATGAACCAATAGAAACACTTCATTTAAATGGTCCTAAGTGAATTGAAGTGTTTCTATTGGTTCATGACAAACATATCCCTCGCAACGCATCCTCGCACATCTCTGGTGGAAACGCAGCCTTAGACAATAAGGCCTCACAAGTCAAATCTCCGGTTAAGTAAATTTCCGAAGAAATTTACTACGCACGACCGTTTTTTCCAAGATAAATATAATATACATAATCGGTGATTTGATGGCTTTTTTGACATTTTGACATCGGTTATCGTTATTGTAACTTATTGCAACTACACTGACGAGCAAAAATAAAGGGTCGGTTACAAAAATGACGTTAACTACAAAACCCGCTGTGATAGCTTCTTCGAGTAAAATGAGTTTAGTAAATAGTTTTATTCTTAACAAGAAAAAGTTTAATTGAGAATAAAACTCTTTACTAAACTCATTTTACTTGAAGAAGCTATCATAGCGGGTTTTGTAGTTATCGTTATTTTTGTGACCGACCGTTTAAACGTTGAGAGAGTTAACTTAACTTTTGACACACAATAACAGCTTTCGTTGAACACAATAGGCGCCTAACCAATCCTACCTTAAAACGTCTCCTGTAAAAATAAAAACCTAATAAGCGCTAAATCGTTCTCAGTCGCTGCAACATTATGCGACTAGACGTTGTCTGTAACAATGCATCGTAGAACAAAATTACCTATACGGGTGTAGGGTAGAGCATTGTCATCCCGTCATCAGTTGTTACCGGTGGTGCCTCGTAAATTTTAACGGTAACAGTTGTTATGACTAGCCAGTGGAACAGGCGCAGAAACATCGTGTAGCTTTTTTGTTGATGAAATTTGATCGCTAGGTTGGTTAATTGTTTCATTTGACCAGATATTCTTGTGAATAATCAGTTCAATGGGAACGGTCGTCTGTTATTGCGGAAAATTTGTTTGTTTTTGTAGAAAAGGGTTGAATCTCAGTCTAATTGGCTATTCGTAAGAAAAAACTTTGATAATTTTTGAGTTTATTTAGACGACTGGAAAGTGGTTTAAGAACCTTTGTACGAAACCGTGGTGGCTTTGGTTTGATCCATGGCCTCTCAAGCAGAGGGTCGTGTGTTCAAATCCCGGCTTGTACCTCTGAGTTTTTCGGAATTTATGTGCGAAATTACATTTGTAATTTACTATGAGCTTTACGGTGAAGGAAAACATCGTAAGGAAACCTGTATACACCTGCGAAGAAATTCAATGGTGTGTGAAGTTCCCAATCCGCACTGGGCCCATGTCGGAACTACGGCCCAAGGCCTCTCATTCTGAGAGGAGGAGGCTTGTGCCCTGCACTGAAGGCTGGGATGATGATATGAAGCTTGAGGTTCATTAAAATTACATTTGAATTTTACCATAAGCTTTACTGTGAAGAAAAACGTTGTGAACAAACCTGTGCACAGATGCGAAAAAAAATCAGTGGTGTGTGTGAAATTCCTAAACCATACTTGACCCACGTGAGAGCTAAAGCGCAAGCCCTCTCATTCCGAGAGGAGGCCTGTGCCCTACAGTGGGGCGTATATAGGTAGACATAATAGACAAACAAACGGCGTGAAAGTAAAAAACGACCCTATTTACTAAATCAATTTTTTTTTTGCTTCATTGCAGGTCGTGGGACGAGATGCGGTACTAGCAGGGAACAATCTACACGAGATGCGATGTGGCCGGAGGATGGTATCCGGCTTGTTCTCCCGGCCACGGCTGCCGTTAGGCTATTCATATGTGACGACGGTCCCGAGGGGTGCCTGCCGTCTTAACGTAACAGAGATCACACCAAGCGAGAATTATATCGGTTAGTACCATCTGATCATTTTGTAATGATGTCTCAATAAAGAAACACTCGATTTTCAATGTATGTAATTATGTATAGAAGGTCCCAAATTCAACCATAACCTGATGCCGGGAGGTCAAGTTAAAGTTCTGAAAAAATAAGAAAAAAAAACCATGTCATTTAGTAAAGTGATAAGAGAGTCACAATATAACATATCCGAGGGGCCGGAATCCTCGTGGCGCTTTTGAGGCTGTCATAGGGACTCCTCATTTATCGACTTCTGATATACATTATTATATCGATACAATATTATTATTATAATTCCTGTTTATAAATTCCAAAAAGTTGGTATTTAAAGGTTATCTCGAAGGCATCGCTCAATCGCGATAAGACAGCCTACTCTTAATAATACTTTAATATTGTAGTAAAAATTACTGATTTATCGATATAAATAATTATGTGTATCGGACGTCGATAAATGAGATGTCCATTATGACAGCCTCAAAAGTACCACGAAATTCCGACCTCTATAACTCTTAGTAGTAGATATTTTCGAAAAAAAAATTGAGTATCGCTTAATTAAGTTGAAAAAAAAAGGTATAACTTATCATCTCGCCTGTATAATATGTAACATAAAATTTTCAAAAACTAGCTTATAACTCGTGCCTTATGCTTCATAGATCGAATAGATTCAAAATCACATTTAAAAGGACAACGCGACTTTCCGAGACAGTAATTTGGTACCAGACAGATACCATGAATGGACCTTTGATGAAGGCAAATGGGCCGCAAACGTGAGGTTGGTCGTTTACTGATCAATCAATATTGTCCAGTGGCTCTAAATCATTTGCGACCACTTACAATGCAATGACGTTGTTTGTGCGACTGAATAGCCGGCTAGTTACCTTTGCTATTGAGCGGTGTCCCAAATCAATTTGTGATTTCGCTAATAATAGGTTACAACCAATAGTTTTGATCATTATCTACTAATGGACTGGTGTGACGTGGCTTGATACTTTCAGCGCTGAAGATAACAAATGGGTCATACATAATGAATGGAGAATTTGCTGTAAGCGCTCCTGGAACCTACGAAGCTGCGGGGGCACGGTTCGTATACTCACGGCCGGCAGGTCTCGACGCTGTTTTTGCTCATGGCCCTATTCAGCATCCCATCGATATAATGGTTTGTTGTATAATCGATAAAGCCTTGAGTTAAGTGAAAATTTCAAAGTAATAACCTGTTGATGCCTGTCTTTCTATTCTAGATTCTTTATACGCAACCAAATCCAAGCATAAAGTATGAATACTATGCCGAATCACAAGGTGGTGAGATTGAATTTGAATCGATAACGAGATCCAGTATTCCTGAAATACTTTCAACGTTTTCACCAAAACACACTCGAAGACATCACAGCCTGGATTATCCTAGGACTGTTAATGTACCAAGATTTCCAAATATAAATGGAATATCAAAAGAAACATTCAATTCTGAAGAGGAGTTTGAAGAAAATATTGTGGGTGACAGGAGATTTGTTTGGAAAATACTTTCATACACTCAATGTTCTAGAAGTTGTGGCGGAGGTATACAGGTAAGATAATAATGTTTTTATTCAAGGCTTGGTTATTAAGACCGGCTTACTAATGAGATGTTGTTTTTTAGGTAGGCAAATACCGCTGCGTTGAGACTAGCATTAATGGAGATCGGGATGTAGCGCCTATACATTGCACAGGATCATCTCCGTCTAGTAAAAGGCGGCGGTGTGGCAACGTCCCTTGCCCGCCTAGATGGCGATCAGCCACTTGGTCACAGTGCCCTACTTGCGGTCCTGCCACTAGAACCAGAATTGTCGGCTGTGTTCAAGATCATTCTAGAGGTATTACGAAAGTAAGTTTACTGACCACTATCTTTTTAACACCGCTCAACTTTTAATTTATCATATGCTAATACAATTCGTTATTCTAGGTTAGTGACCAGAAATGTCCAGCACCAAAACCTTCTTCAAGTGAATCTTGTGATATTCCGAACTGTTCTGATGACGTCAAGCAAATAGAGACTAGACGCGTTAAACGGCCAAGGGAGCATATTGACTCTTTCCATGATGGTCCGGTCTATTCTGTTGCTCTTAATTCTTCTGAGAATGAAATTGGTCCAGAGTACAGTTTCAATAATGCTGCTGCTGGTTGGTTGTTCACGGAATGGTCTGAGGTAGATATTTGAAATAAAGTGTTTTTAAAAGTATATCGTTGTACTAAATATTTTATAGTTACCTACACTTGTCGTTATTTTGTCTTTAGTGTGTCGGTTGGTGCGTTGGTGGTGGCTTGCAAACGCGCAGTGTCCGATGTGCAGACCCGTCTGGCTGTGCTCCGAGGAAGTCTCCTGAAGAATCACGAACATGTACTCCAAAAACTTCTTGCGAACCACATGAAGGACAGTGGTTTACAGGTAGCTTAGGTTGCCTACTTATACAATTATGACCTTCAATAACACGCACCACTATGGTACCTAAATGTCATTCTGCTAAGAATTTGTTCATTAAAAAACACCTCAAATAGAACATTAAATTTTAGCAACTGTAAAGTAATTGAAACCCACGCCACATAGTGTTCTACCTATAATTGCGGTCGTCCGGTTTTGCCATATCTTGTAATGTTTGTGACCGGTGCTCGTAAGAATAATAGCTGAAGTTTATAGTTAAAAAACACAAGTAAAATCCAGAGCATTTATGCGCTAAGATAGCGATCAGTATTACTGAAAGTTTATTTCCTATCTCAGTCCCCTTTGTTCAATACTTATATACATAACTACCATGTAGTCATTTCGATATTTGAATTTCTTCTTCTTCTTTTCCCCTATAAACAGGACAATGGTCTTCCTGCTCTTCGCCTTGCAACGGAAGACAAATCCGAGGAGTGCTGTGTATCGGCGGCAGTGGTAGACATCTGAGAGACTCTGCTTGCAAGTCACCGCGACCAGAGCAGGAGCGAGCTTGCGAAGACCAGTGTTCACCGATGTGGTATTATAGCGAGTGGGGTCAGGTAAGGCCATTACGACTTGTTCTTATTACTGTCTGCACAAGAAACCTAATACCTCAATTTGACGATAAAACTCAATACCTAACTTAGGGTAGAAAAGAATCTCCAAAAATTTGATCACTTGTTCTTATAGATGAATCTATCGATATTTTTAACTTTCTTTTCATTGCTGGTTAAAGAACATTGGTGGTTCTATGATTAAAAATATAGCTGGTCTGTTGTGGATTGTATCAACAACCGGCCACCAGTACACTGTGACCTTCAGAAGATTATTTTTTTGAATATCCATATTATCTCTAAAACCTTCTTGTTCATTTACAAAACATTGATTATCAACTTTAAATATTTCATCGGGTGAAGTAGAAAGAATGGAAATGATAATAATTACATACTGATAATTACAAAGTGCGTAGTAACTATTTAGCTATTTTTGTCACAGTGTACAGGCAACTGTTCATCCAATGTGGGTATTCAGCACCGCACAGTGTGGTGCGCGCGCGGTGCTGGTGGAGCCAGCGAGGAGGAATGTGTGGGAGTGAGGAACAAGCCGCAGGCGCAGCGGCCGTGTGTACCCCAGTGTACCGTTACAGTACCCCCAGAGCTTATAGGTAAAGTTTACACAGTATGCCGGCAACTAAATGAACAACGGGCGCAAAAGGTAACGATGAGGGTAGTGCAGTGAGGAACTGAACAGCCACTGGTGGTGTATTGTTCCTATGAGCTGTTTACATTGTATATACTTAAGTAAATCCATAGGTTCTTGTGTTCAACGCGGTTATAGCATTATAAGTAAATATAATTGTTGTGCTTTCTAGCAAATTGTATTGACATGATTTTCACGGAGAGCTAGAATCTACGTGCCGACGATTACTTAACTAATCAATTTTATTTCCAGAATCTCAAAAGGTTCCCAGAAGTGATACAACAACCAGCACAACAACAACTACTGAAGGGACGACTACTACCACAACTCCGCAAGGTGAATTAAAAGGTAGATAATGTTTTTTTTTATTAGGTACTTGCATGCATAGAGTAAATCAGTGACATTTTTTTACAGGGGACCCTTCTTCTATTACTATTTACATGAATATCTTTATATTTTTACCGTCAAACCAGGGTGACTTTAATCAATTGCCAATTTTGACAGAGTTATTTCTGTTAAATTCTGGCATGTAAACGAAAATTAAAAGATATCAAATCAGTTAAGACGTTTGACTGGTAGCAGTAAATGCGAATAAAAACGAACCGCCATCAAACTTACATGGTTACTGTAATAGATTACTTCTTCAGATAACTTAAACTCAACATATAGTTTTGCTAATCTTATTTATTTACATGCTCTTTATTATTTTCAGACTGTAAAGACAAACTGAACAATTGCGCTCTAGCTGTGCAAGCCCGCCTTTGCCACTACAAGTATTATACTCACAATTGCTGCCATTCATGCAAAGGACGATAAAAGATCGTGTCTAATGCCGGAATTAGGTACCTAGTATTTATTATCGGTCAGTAACTACCACCACTTAAGCAGTAATCGTGTTACCACAAAATCTCAAACACTCGTTGAACATGTACTTAACATTATGTTAGTTCATAGGATCTTCATTGCATTGCATCTTAGGCATGTTTAGACGTGTTTTTTTTTGTGGTAAGGCTGTAAGTATTTATTTGCTTTGTGATTATCAAAATTGGTAGAAACAATATGTACTTACAATTGACAGTGTTTCGTATATTTTACAGTAGCTATAACTATATCGGTTCGGAAATCAATCTGATGTAATTTAACGGAATGGAAGAAAGAGGTTGGAGAAGTGGCATTTTGTGGCATTTTGTGTGGGCAGAATGTATTTTGCGAGACTCTTTTCGATACCTTAGTTCACACTCATACTAATTACAATGAACTGCACAATTAAGTAGTAGTTTTGTACACTTGAACCGGACTAGGACATACAGTGCTAATTTGTATGTGCAGTTCATTGTGTCATATAAGTGTGCACTAAGGTATCGCTATGATGGTATACCACAACACATTAAATGACAGAGTTTTAATTGAGCAAAAAAAAGAGAATCTTCTAAGACGCGAGGCCATGGGAGAGGGGGCACTTCACTCACACCTAACTACGCCGCTGTGGAGAAGCCTGCTGGGCGTGAGCCACTCGCAATAACTATAAGCGAAAGCTCATATTGAACTTAAAACAAAGGTAGCAGTCTCTGCAGTTTACATACTAATGCACGTGATGCTTACACATACACAAAATGCCGTGCTGAGTGTAATATATTCCAGAAATATTTAATACAATCATAATATTTACAAAACACTAACCTAGGATACAAAATGGGAATCCGCCTGGAGCAGAGTCCTCAGGACGTTCGCTGCATTTCCTCTCAAGGGTCGCATGAAACGAGGACAATTTATTTTTTGTGTCAGACGACTACAATATAAACAACTGCCAGTGGCAAACAGTGTTTTTGAGTTGTCTTAGGAACCAATGACTGCACTTCAATTTAAAATGTGCTCGTAATAATCTACACTAATATTATAAAGAGGAAAGATTTGTACCTATGTTTGTATGTTTGTAATGAATAGGCTCAAAAAGTACTGGGCCGATTTAAAAAATTCTTTCACCAATAGAATGCTACATTCTTCCAATTTGACATAGGCTACATTTCATTTTGAAAAAAATTAGGGATCCTTGGTAAAACTTGAACAATGTAACCGAAGGTGTAGAAAAATGAGTCTTAAAATGTCTTTCGTCGAATGCGCTGCCGAAACTATTAGCGATAGAACAAAATAATGTACAACAATATTGAAGAACATCATAATGTCTACAAAAAACTCCGCGGTAGCATATGTCCAACTATTGTAGTTATGTCACTACAACAACTTTTTTCATTTTAAACATTAATGAAAATGCTAACCAAATTCAAACCATGCTATTTATGTGTTTATATTAATCCTTATCCAAATAAATTATTTTATGGTAACTACCATTTAACTACCTATAAAATAGTTTTTAAATTATTTAAATTGGACTTTCCATTCAAAAGATATTACGAATTAAAAAATTCAAACAGTAAACAAAACCGCCATAGCGCCGTGGCCGTTGTTTGCGATGCAGTCTGAAAAGCGCGCCGGGCATCGCGGCGGGCGGGGTGGAGGGGGCACTGAAATACAGGAGTGGGGCGTGCACGTCTGTAATAATTAATAAATAATAAATAATAATTTTTTAATAAATAAAAATATTTGTGAAAAAAAGTGTTTTATATCCAAATTTCCAAAAATAAATAATTGTCTACCCCGTGCGAAGCCGGGACGGGCTGCTAGTTGGATATAAAGGCATTTCCAACCTTTTCTTCAATTCCGTGGACGAATGCAATAAATGGAACGCAAGTAGCATTAAAAATAATGAATCGATAAACATCATGCGATTCTTTAAATATTTAACTTTATGCCAATAATGAACAAATCTGGTGAAACTTACGAGTATTTTCTATTATGTAAAATGTTGATTTAAATTTGGAAACGTACTATTTTTTCAAGTTTCTGATAATTGTTAAATTGGTGTGATATTTAAACTGAGGCCTTATTGTCTAACACACTTGGGGTCACAATCGTTTTCATCACATTTCTGTCATTTCTGTCACACAGTACAGGATAAGGTAAGAAAGAGAGGGTGACTGTGATCATGGTCCGCGGGTTAAGTAGACAACTTAAGATTTAAAAATAAATGTAAATTGTTTTACATGTGCAAAAATTACACAAATGTGCTAAGTCTATGATTAAGTATTATAAAATTGTATTTATAGATATTTAACACATACACAAAACTGAAGATTTGTTAGAACAAGTATTCATTAGTATTATTGTACATAGTAAATTTATAGGTCATTAAATAAAGAATGTAAGGATTAAGGAATTGTTTTTTTTTTCTCTCCCGTCACAATAAAAGCATGATAAGCTTGTGATAAATCAGAACAATGTCCGTGTTTCAAATATTTATTAACATTAATCATTAGGCTACAAAATTAGTTTTATATCTTGCTTGTCGATTAGACAACAATCTTTATAAGTCATTAAAACTACAAGAAAAAACTCAGATTTTTATAAATTTAATCTTCTATTAGATTTCTAATGAAGCCATTCAGATTTTTGTTCACAATATTCTGATCGTCTTATTAATAAAAATTATAATTAACACTTAACACGGAACAATAATGAATAAACAAATAGGTATTTTGAATCAGGCGCCCTATTCTCATAACTTAGATCTTTTAGAAAATTAAGTTTAATACTGAAATAATTAATTGGTAAGTACTAGCATAACAATTATTATAAAGCTATAAATATACGAAGTTGACCGGTAGAGATCCCTTAAAGGGACCAAGTTTGTGAATTGAGTTTTGTTTCTTTTTTTTTGTACAATAAAGGGTTTACATTCACACAAAATATATATTGGGCAAATATTTATAATACAGTTAGAATGGGGATAATTCAAAATACCTAATATACATAATTTTGTTTAGAAGCATTAACACGCACACAGACATTTTTTTCCAGAATTTTGGGATGCTCATCGATTTTTTTAACTATGGATATTTGATCTGTAATCTTCTTTAAATATATAAAAAAGATACAGCTGATTACCACAATGTTTATAGCTAAACCGTTTAAATAAATCCTCGCCTGCGCGGTACAGGGGCTGGGGATATGACGACAAACGGGACCGGGAGAGGTGCAGGCGGCGAGCGCTCCTCGTGTGTCTATCGCCCGCACCTCTCTCGGCCCCCTTTGTCGTCTACCCCCGCGCGTCTGTATCCCGCGGGCGAGGACTCATTTATACGGCTTAGCTATAGTGTTACAAATTTATTATTCATAAAACCGTACTGTTATTTAAAGCAATAACCTTAAGTTTCACAATTAAAATTGGTTGTTTTACTCTGTGCTAAATCCTATCCCATCCTACTAATTAATATTATAAATGAGAGAGTTTGTGAAGATGTTCGGATGTCTGTTAATCAGGGATTAAATAACGCCCAAAGACCTAATTTCGCGCATTAGGTTTTCGTTTGGGTACAAACGACTAATTAGTTATCTCAAAATAAACCTTTAAGGCGTTTTCACTGTCATAATTAGATTTACCTTTTTTAACAGAACAGTGCCGAAATGGATACAATTTAAATGATGAAATACATGATGGCCACTTGCCGTAAGTAGATTAAATTTTTGGTGAAACTATAAATTAGGCGTTTTACAACAATTCTGTAAAGTTAACTATTTGTGAGAAGATTGCATATATTTTATCCACTCATGTAATTCGATTATGTGCCCTCTAACCTTAACTTTAACTATAATATTTACTTCTTCATAATTAAATTTTATCGATTAGCGATCCTCTTAACATTAGAAATTGTGGCAGAAAATAACACTCCTACTAACCCCACCACAGTAAGTGTCATTGAGAGAACAGCAATATCGTCACCCATTGCCCATCTATATACACCAGTATCAAAACCTAAACACAGACATAAGAATGCGAATAAGACAGTTAATGATCCGGCACACGAATGGACAACTTTTGTGAAGACGGTTGTACTCAAGAAGAGGTTGGCGACGCCACCTACGAGGCTGATGACGGTCAGAATCATAGCCACAAGGCCTGGAAAAGAAAAAAATAATAATAGGTAGGTTTATCATTTAATCTACATGATCGTTATATCAAATTCCAAGTCGATCCGACCACTGCAAACATGTATAATGGAGAAGCTAGCTGATTACCTAGCTTCTCTAGATTGTAGCGGAATTCATTTATAAGGACCTACGCAAAGTAGCGCCTGAATCTATCAATTATTTGATCAATCTAATAAACAAGCATTATATAAAAAATAATGTGTTTGAAATGGAATATCACAATTTTTAATGGTTATGATAAATCGTACCCATATTATTATTCGTAACATCCATAATAAAAGTTACTGAACCATCTCACCCAAAATGCCATGTGCCGTTTGAAAGTTGTTATCAGAATCGGTGATCCTGACAAAACTTCCAATAAGGGCTAGGAGGGCTCCCCCTATCTGCATCACCATGTGAAGGATCCTTTTGTCTTCGTATCTTAGAGATAGAGCCCATCCTGTGTGGGAGCTGAAAGCGAGGACCCCTTGGGCCATCATCAGGATATACTGCAAAATTAAAAAAATAATATATTGTACCTACTGCGATTCATTGGAGGGTAATTTTGGCCCATATGAAACCGACATAATAAATGGATCTTATAAATAACATAAGTAGGTCTTATTACCATTACCATTGTAAAATAACCACTACCCCCCACTACTGCTACCACTACCATTGCCTACTCTACCATTATTAAAAAGTTATCCTGTACCTAGTTCAAACTTAGAAATTATATTAGTGTTAAGATAAATTAAATGTTACGATTAGCTAAAAAAATCTTGTTTAAGATATTATTGTCTAATTTTAAGCTCATTGGTAAGTGAACATTGTTCTTTATGAGTAATAAAGTCTTTAAAACCTAATATTTTTAGTTATTTAAGATCATTAATCACAGTATTTTTTGTTAACACATTTTTTTGTTCGCGTCTCTCCTGTGGACGTGCCAAAAGTTAAGGGTCTATCTATAGCCAATAAATATTTTTTAGTTAAGTCTACATCGGCGTGTGGGACGCCTGGCCAACTTTTGGCCCATTTAAATAAAATGTCTCCAAGTCCATAGGAGAGACAACTTTTGTTTCTTACGCTATGTACGACCCACTTGTTTGTGCTGTTTTTCCACTTGTATGAATATTTATCTCAAATTCCAAATTTTATTTATTCGTATTAGGTAAGTAATTATTTATTAGGGTGTGATTCTTCTTATGTGAATTAATGCAAAAAATGTTTGAGTTCGAGTTAGAGCCATTCTATTTCGATAAAACTGGATTACTAAGCAACTTTATCTAAAGGAATTCCATCATTATTATCACCAAGACATTTTCAAGTAGGTACGAAATTATTAGATTAGAAAACGCGAGTATAACACCAGAAAAAAGAATGACTAGGCACTCACGTATTAGTAGTCTAGTACGCTTATTGTCTTTCGCGCTGACACTTGCTACCGCATCCACTATTTCTTTCTGTCAAACGGTATGAGATGGTGACAGAAAGAGATGGTGAAGACCGTATTGTCTAAGGTGAGACCGCACCATAGACAATACGTACGTCCTCTGGTTTGCCCATCATATTTCGAATAACTCCGAAATGCCTACTTGTGACAGTACCTAATAATAGTGAAGAAAAGGGCACGCCTTCATGAAGGACCAAACATTTTACCTCGAATCGAAATACTTGAGGAACCCGTAATTCGTCCATTTTAATTTGTTTTATTATAACGGTAGTTTTAAAGCGAAGTTTAAGTACATACAGATGTTACTGCATGTATAATCCAAGAGGTCAGTATTTATACAAAAATAAAATACTAAATGATAAAGCTACAAAATAGGTACGTTCTACTCGTACAGAATTGTGATTTTAATTTTAGAGATATGACATAATATTTCAACTAAACACCAGAATGCAATACATTCCTACTAAATAATATTAGGTATAATATAACTGACGTAATTATGCTTCAACGGCTGCACGTAATAAATAGCACGTAATAACTAGATAGGTATGTGAGTAAAGTAGAACGGAGGAGGAACTGTCTTGAAGAATTTATTTTTGTTAAACCTAAAGAAGCCCCTCTTAAAGTAATTGCAAATAAAAGAAACCTGGGCCCAATTACATAACAAAGTACAACTTATATTACAAGCGGAACTCCCTTTCTAGTTAATATAACTGAAGCGTGAGTTCCGCTTGTAATATTAGTTGTACTTTGTTATGCAATTGGGCCCACCCTGGGGGGATAGGGTGTATAGCACTTACTGCCTATACAAGAAGACTTATCTCGAATCATTCAATAGCAAAATTATAGAACAAGAACTTACCCCAACCACGCACAAGTAAATATGATTTACTAAATGACTATTCAGAGGCAGTGCGTCCATGGCAATTGCAAAAATAAATGCACAAGTTGCAATCGCACCGAGAACTAAATGTGTGATGGTGTTTATTATATTAATTAACACCATAAACGCTGAAGGTGGCGGCGGTGGCGGCGGCTGTGGCGGTCCAAAATCATTCGGATGCCTCATTTTTATATTAAACTTTAAGATGATCACTTTATTATTTATCTTATTCGAATGGCAACGACCACATTTATCAAATACACTTGCTCTATTGACGTGTCAGCGATTTCAGGAAGAGTTTACTACACATGCGTTAGCGGTTATCATTTATTTTTTAAGATAAATCTCTGTGTATCTGGCGTTCCGGTATGGATTGCTTTTGATAGTAGAAGACATGTAAGGCCTTTATTAATAGATATATATCGTCACTAATTAAAAACAAAAGCTTATATCCACGAAACATCTAAATGTAATTTTATGCCAAAAATATTAATACCTACTCGTGGGAATATCGGGAGTCTATTATGATATTCCAGACATCCAGGTATCTACATACCTACTACTCGTAAATTGAAATTAACATATAGTAGATAATTATGTACATACCAGAGGCCGTATTGTCTAACGCTTCTGACGCTTACCTTCGCTTAAACCATCTCTTTCTGTCATCATGTTATACCGTTTGACAGAAAGAATAGTGGTGGGTTTTTTCTGTGCATCTATATTTCAGTTTGTATTTAGTACGAAATGTATGATTTCACGGGATGACCGTAAAAGTAATAAAAAATGAAGTTGAAAAAATATGTACAAAAAAGATACTTCATAGCTAACTTGTTTAAAGTTGCACAGTAGCGCCATCTCTTGTCCAGGTGAGCGGTTAGTTCCGAAGGAGTGTTAAAATCTCTCGATGAGGGTGTAACATAGATGTGCGTTTGTCACTGCATAAGGTGATGATTTAGCAGATTGAAATGTATGATGTATAGGAAAGATTCGTGTCTAATCTCTAGACCAGTGGTGGTGTAGGGGTATGGCACGCGGCACGGAATGCTGAGGACCTGGGTTCGATTCCCAGCATTGGTCTTTTTTCTGGGTTTTTTCTGTGCATCTATATTTCAGTTTGTATTTAGTACGAAATGTATGATTTCACGGGATGACCGTAAAAGTAATAAAAAATGAAGTTGAAAAAATATGTACAAAAAAGATACTTCATAGCTAACTTGTTTAAAGTTGCACAGTAGCGCCATCTCTTGTCCAGGTGAGCGGTTAGTTCCGAAGGAGTGTTAAAATCTCTCGATGAGGGTGTAACATAGATGTGCGTTTGTCACTGCATAAGGTGATGATTTAGCAGATTGAAATGTATGATGTATAGGAAAGATTCGTGTCTAATCTCTAGACCAGTGGTGGTGTAGGGGTATGGCACGCGGCACGGAATGCTGAGGACCTGGGTTCGATTCCCAGCATTGGTCTTTTTTCTGGGTTTTTTCTGTGCATCTATATTTCAGTTTGTATTTAGTACGAAATGTATGATTTCACGGGATGACCGTAAAAGTAATAAAAAATGAAGTTGAAAAAATATGTACAAAAAAGATACTTCATAGCTAACTTGTTTAAAGTTGCACAGTAGCGCCATCTCTTGTCCAGGTGAGCGGTTAGTTCCGAAGGAGTGTTAAAATCTCTCGATGAGGGTGTAACATAGATGTGCGTTTGTCACTGCATAAGGTGATGATTTAGCAGATTGAAATGTATGATGTATAGGAAAGATTCGTGTCTAATCTCTAGACCAGTGGTGGTGTAGGGGTATGGCACGCGGCACGGAATGCTGAGGACCTGGGTTCGATTCCCAGCATTGGTCTTTTTTCTGGGTTTTTTCTGTGCATCTATATTTCAGTTTGTATTTAGTACGAAATGTATGATTTCACGGGATGACCGTAAAAGTAATAAAAAATGAAGTTGAAAAAAAAAATATGTACAAAAAAGATACTTCATAGCTAACTTGTTTAAAGTTGCACAGTAGCGCCATCTCTTGTCCAGGTGAGCGGTTAGTTCCGAAGGAGTGTTAAAATCTCTCGATGAGGGTGTAACATAGATGTGCGTTTGTCACTGCATAAGGTGATGATTTAGCAGATTGAAATGTATGATGTATAGGAAAGATTCGTGTCTAATCTCTAGACCAGTGGTGGTGTAGGGGTATGGCACGCGGCACGGAATGCTGAGGACCTGGGTTCGATTCCCAGCATTGGTCTTTTTTCTGGGTTTTTTCTGTGCATCTATATTTCAGTTTGTATTTAGTACGAAATGTATGATTTCACGGGATGACCGTAAAAGTAATAAAAAATGAAGTTGAAAAAATATGTACAAAAAAGATACTTCATAGCTAACTTGTTTAAAGTTGCACAGTAGCGCCATCTCTTGTCCAGGTGAGCGGTTAGTTCCGAAGGAGTGTTAAAATCTCTCGATGAGGGTGTAACATAGATGTGCGTTTGTCACTGCATAAGGTGATGATTTAGCAGATTGAAATGTATGATGTATAGGAAAGATTCGTGTCTAATCTCTAGACCAGTGGTGGTGTAGGGGTATGGCACGCGGCACGGAATGCTGAGGACCTGGGTTCGATTCCCAGCATTGGTCTTTTTTCTGGGTTTTTTCTGTGCATCTATATTTCAGTTTGTATTTAGTACGAAATGTATGATTTCACGGGATGACCGTAAAAGTAATAAAAAATGAAGTTGAAAAAATATGTACAAAAAAGATACTTCATAGCTAACTTGTTTAAAGTTGCACAGTAGCGCCATCTCTTGTCCAGGTGAGCGGTTAGTTCCGAAGGAGTGTTAAAATCTCTCGATGAGGGTGTAACATAGATGTGCGTTTGTCACTGCATAAGGTGATGATTTAGCAGATTGAAATGTATGATGTATAGGAAAGATTCGTGTCTAATCTCTAGACCAGTGGTGGTGTAGGGGTATGGCACGCGGCACGGAATGCTGAGGACCTGGGTTCGATTCCCAGCATTGGTCTTTTTTCTGGGTTTTTTCTGTGCATCTATATTTCAGTTTGTATTTAGTACGAAATGTATGATTTCACGGGATGACCGTAAAAGTAATAAAAAATGAAGTTGAAAAAATATGTACAAAAAAGATACTTCATAGCTAACTTGTTTATCCTACTAATATTATAAACGCGAAAGTTTGTAAGAATGTATGTATGTATGGATGGATGTTTGTTACTCTTTCACGCTAAAACGGTTAGACGGATTCTGATGAAATTTGTCACACATATTGTTTATAATCCGGATTAACATATAGGATACTTTTTATCCCGGAAAATTGCATAGTTCCCGCGGGATAGCGATAAACGAATTCTTCGCAGGAATGCCAAAACCGCTAGAGTTACACAAATGTAATGTATGATGGAAATGTTTATCTTAAGTAGTCCTATAAAAAAAACCGCCACAGTATATATCTTTCGAAATTCCCACGGGATAGGGAAATATCTAAACTTTCTTTGTTTTTTTTTTTTGTTTATAGCAGAATGTCTGAAACTATTGAGCCAATTTTAAAATTTATTTTACCATTAGAAAGCTACACTATTCTTGATTGACATAAGTTACTTTTTATCCGGGAAAATTAAAAATTCCCACGGGATAGAAATAAATTAATTCAATTTCGTACCTGAATTTAATAATTCTTACATATTATGTGATATCACTATCCCCGATTAACAAAAGCTATTTTTTCTTCGGGAAAATACAAAATTCCCGCGGGATAGAAATAAGTAAATATTCAACATCGGCGCTGATTTTAAAAATTCTTTCATATGATATGATATGACTATCCCCAATTGACATAGGCTACTTTTTCTTCAGGAAAATGCAAAATTCCCACGGGATAGAAAAAACTGAATTCAACTTCGGGGCTGATTTTGAAAATTATTTCACCAATAGAAAGCTACACTATTACTGATTGATATAGAATACTCTTCTTCGGGAAAATGCAAAATTCCCGCAGGATAGAAGTAAGTCAATCCAAATTTGTGGCTGATTTCAAAAATTCTTTCACTAATAGTATGCTACAGTATTCCTGATTGACACAGGTTACTTTTCTACGGGAAAATACGAAATTCCCACGGGAAAGAAATAAGTGAATTGAATATAGGGGCTGATTATTAAAATGATTTCACTAATAATAAAAAGCTACGATGTCTCTGATTTTCAAAAAAGGTCAAAAAAGGAATTTCTATCCCGCGGAAACTTTACTTTGCACTTTCCGGGATAAAAAAAGCCTGTTTCAATCAGGCACAGGCCTCCTCCCAGAACGAGAGGACTTGGACAGTAGATTTGGGAACTTCACACCCACCATTTTTTATTTTTTATTTATTTAAATAACAATTACACAACGTATACATTAAAACATTTTTCGCCAAACTGCACGACAGTTTGTTGGCGAAATGAAACACTCAAAACACTTCCATATAATACTGTGCAAAAACTATATAACTAACTACATAACCTAGAAAAGAATCTTAGCTTACATTTGCATGCATAATTGGAGTTATATAAAAAAAGCAGGTGGGTACTTATTGAACTTCTTTTCAGGTGTGTGTAGCTTTCCTCGCGATGTTTTCCTTCACTATAGCTCATGGTAAACTTCAAACGTAATTTACCACATGAATTCGGAAAAACTCAGAGGTGCAAGCCTGGGCTCAAACTTACGACCCTCAGCTTAAGAGTCCATAGGTCTGACCACTAGGGCACCATGGTTTAGCGGCTATAGAATTCACTTATTCCTATTCCACGGGAACTTTTCATTTTCCTGGCATTATCCTATGTGTTAATTAATGTAATAAACTATCTGTGTGCCAAATTTCATCCAAACAACTAACGTTATTGTCTTCGCGAACGAAGTCGCGGGCAAAAGCTAGTTTAATCTAATTCAAATCCATCCAAACGTTTAAGCTTGAAGGAGTAACAAACACCCACATAAATTTTCCGCTTATTTATAGATATTAGCAGAACTAGTACAATTTATACAGTACCTACTTAGCGGGTCCGACAGACGTTGTCCTGCATGAACCTAGATACCGACTGCAGCGCCATCTGCTGGGCTGATTTGTGAATCTAAACTATCTAGTGCGCCACCCAAACGCATACAAAATACAAAATACAAAAAAAAAAATAGTGAAAATAGTGGAATTATAATATACGAGGGGCGTTCAATATAAAGCGAGAATGAGATGCAAACTCTTTTAATATTACGAAATTAAATACTGGCCGGTAAAGCTAATCTATCTAGCTGATTGCTATGAAAAAAAAAACTAACTGTCTTTTGTTTAAAAAAATATACGGTAATTTCTTTGCAATGCTATTGAGTAGGTACGTTAGCAAAAATGGAGAAAATTAACTGCGCGCCGTTATCAAATACTTGTATTTGAAAATTTTTTCTACGGACCAAGTCAATTTGGATTTGCGGGACACTTTAGGGTCTAATATGCTCCTCCGTATTCGACAGTCGCACGTTGGTGCGCCGAATTTAGATGTGGAAGAACATCGACAATGGACGACCCCCGCTCCGGACGCCCTACTACAGCAGTAACTGAAGAAATTGTGAAAAAAGTCGAAAACTCAGTTTTGGCGGATCTTCGTGTCACAGTTCGTTTTATTGCTGAAAATGTAAAGATTTCAACGGGGAGCGTGCATAATATTTTACATGAACGCTTGGGTATGAAAAAGGTATATGCGCGTTGGGTACCAAGAATGCTTCTGACACGCAAAAACAAACTAGACTAGAGATTTGTCAAGAAGCTTTGAACCTGATGCAGCAAGACCGGGAACTTTTTTTGGCGCGATTTATAACAATGGACGAAACATGGCTCCATCATTACGACCCTGAAACGAAACTGCAGTCTATGACATGGAAAAGGCCATCATCTCCAACTCCGAAGAAATTCAAGGTGAGCCCATCTGCCGGTAAGGTCATGGGCTCTGTTTTTTGGGATGGTAAAGGGGTATTAATGATTGAGTATCTCGAGCATGGAGCCACTATTACGGGCACTTTATACGCCAAACAAATAGCAACATTGCGCAATGAAATCCGCGAAAAACGGCGAGGTAAACTCTTGAAAGTTGTGCTGTTCCACCAGGACAATGCCCCGGCACACAAGTCCGCCGTTGCAATGGCTGCAATTCGTGATGCTGGGTTCGATATCCTTAAGCATCCTCCGTATTCACCAATCTCGCTCCCAGTGATTTCTACCTATTTCCGAGATTGATACAATACCTGAGAGGCCAGAAATTTGAAGACGACGACGCGGTAGTCGCTGCAGTACAAGATTTTTTAAGTACTCAAGATGAGACCTTTTTTAAAAATGGAATTTTAAGTTTAGAAAAAAGATATACTAAGTTATTATGCTAAAAGGTGACTATGTCGAAAAATAAAATGACATTTAGTAAAAGTTGTTTATAACATACTCATTCTCACTTTTTATTGAACGCCCCTAGTATAAAGAAGATAGGTAACTAAGAGTTAATTCAGAAGAATATACAAAATTAAGCCATTATTAGGGTTAATTTTATATCTTTCATTTTATAATAATTAATAATGTAGGTCCTGTACCGTATTTTTTCTAATTTGAGTTTTAATACTTACTATATTAAATTCCTTTGTCCTAGGACGCCATAAAAACCAGGGGTTCGTGATAAAAAAAACTTTGTGATTTAAGTATGTATTATTTTATTGCCAGAATTGCACCAGCAGTGTGTAACTATGTCGACATATTGAATCATTAAAATTATAATTTAATATTGTCCAGCACTTGTACATTACAGCTAGAATTATTACAGAAATTTCCCACCATAACATTTTATTGTAGCAGAAAAATCATTTAGGAAGTGAGTGATAGTAACTGTATTACACATATTGATATTTATTTGGTGATAAGATAGTTGGTGAATTAGTCAGAAATCACATTCATTCTTAGTTTCCTCGATTTAATAATATTTTATTTTCCAATTACACTGTCACCTTCTAAGAGGAAAAATTGCACACAACATCATTACATCCCACCAACAACCTGCCACGCTCGCAGTTTTGCTTAATTCACAGCAGATGCCACACGATTCCCTATAGAAGCTTGGGGATTCTTGTAAACTTTATTAAAAAACTATGGTGTACTTATGGCAATTTTAATTCACATATAGAGAATTTATTGAATCAGGCGTTACTTTGCGGAGGTCCATATTAATGCATATTAAGCTGTCGCGGGTGAGCAAAGTAATTGTCTCAGTTTTCAGTTTATCACATATAGAGGCCAAGCTTAGAGTGTATTGTCTAACGCATTCACTATTTCTTTCTGTCAACCGGTATAAGATGGTGACAGAGAGAGATGGTGAAAGCGATGTCAAGCACCCGTGTTAGATAATTATGGCCTCATAGTTCTTGCACTCACGAAAGCGAGCGGGGTTTACTCGTGATTGAGCGTGTACAGTGGGCTAAAAATATGGTCTACCACCCTACGGTTGAAAATCATTTGCATGTCATGATGCAGCGAGGGCGATTTTCCCTTACAATACTGTGATGAAAGTGACTTATATGACTTGTTAGAAATGTCAACCTTAGCGGTATTTAAATCTCACGGAAACTTTTGCTAAAACTGGTAAACCACTTTCTTGGCCGACCGTACATAACATTGAATGAGTGTAAGCTTTGTGTCATACGATCAATTATTTGAATATTTATTTTTATTTTTTATTTTAACTATACCCGATTTCGCTCTCATGCACACATCGCCTTCGAAACTTGCAAGAACTGTTTGCTGTTACTAAATTACACTTAATTAGTACGACCACAGCTACTATATTAAAGTTATAAATACTTAATAATACACATACTAACATAATAAAATTATTAATTACCTTGACAACATCGATTTATTATCTATTTTTAATAATAAAGGTCTTGATTACCAATGAAGTATTTGTCCTACTGTTGCTGTGCCCTTACACACACACACACACACACACACACACACATTCACATTGAAGCTGTATTCTACTTATGTAACATCTAATGCACAATGTGAAACGCATTAGAATATTAAATTGAATTGAATTAAAATATTGTATTGGCCATTTCTGGTATATTAGTGTCTATCTCGAAAGTAGTAAATTTACTACTGAGATGGAAAAAAAGAGTCCGTTATTTTAGAAACCCTTACAAGATGTTGCGGTGCAGATGACATACATAAATTTATTTTCAGCCAATGCAATGCAGAATGACAACATTTATCTACTAAATAACCTTTTTCCATTGGAAACCGAAGCTGACATGAGAGTACCCACTAAACCTATCGCCGTCAACGCAATAGACAGATTAGCAACTGCGTGACTCATTAAATTTCTGAAGAGATATTTATCAAAACCTAGACAGAGGGAAAGAAACGCTGCCACCAGAGTCAACGACCCTGCGCAAGAATGGATGATCTTGGTAAAGACGGTCTTCTTCGTGTACAAGTTGATGGCGCCTCCGATGAGGCTGATGAAGGTCAGGATCATAGCAATGAGCCCTGAAACAAAACAAATTAGGATTTTTTATAGGATTTTCAACAATACCGGAGTTGCCAGTTTTCTTGCCACGTCACGTATCATTTTTTCGAAAGAAAACCCGCGAAAAAGATTGTAACGCGTAACAAAATAAAAAAACATATAAAATCCCAAAATCTCATCCGTTAAGTTCTAGACAACTCACACCAAATTTTACACCGCTAATTCTTCATGCAACGTTACTGAAGACCAAGATAATATTATTTGGGATATACGATTAGAATCTCGGAATTCTAGTTCAAATGCCAGATCCAATCCTTTAATCGAGCAATAAAATTTATTGGGTTGATTAGTAGCGGCCGGCATACCATAGCCTAACAAGTTAGTTTCCTGAAAAAATATAATTAGTCTGTAAGTTAGATTATCAAAAAAAATTAGAGACGTGTTTTTTCTTTTGTCAATTAAATAAAAAAAAATGGAGATAGCACGTTAAAGTTTCGTGGGACGTCATACTTGGGTGCACTTTTTACTTCGATGTGACGTCACGAGCCCCGGCTCCACAACTTTGATGCGCTTTAGCTTTGTAATTTTTTGTTTGATTGACAAGAGATAATAGTACATTACTGCAGCGGCCGCGAAATAGGGGATTGCCGGCCGAGTAGTTATAGATGGCCGAGTGTTAACGAGGCCATCTAGAGATACGAGGCCGGCAATCCCTGTTCGTGGCCAAGGCTTGTATAGAGTTTTTCTCAAACATGCATCATCATCATCACCACCATCATCACCGCCATCATCATCACCATCACCATCACCATCACCATCACCATCACCATCACCAACAACATCATCAACATCCATCAACATCCATCAACATCCATCAACATCCGTCAACATCCATGAACAAGAACATCCATCAACATCCATCCATCCATCCATCCATCAACATCCATGAACAACCATCAACATCCATCAACATCCATCAACATCCAACAACATCCATCAACATCCATCAACATACATCAACATCCATCAACCAACATCCATCAACATCCATCAACATCCATCAACAACCATCAACCAACATCCATCAACATCCATCAACATCCATCAACATCCATCAACATCCATCAACATCCATTAACCAACATCCATCAACATCCATCAACCAACATCCATCAACATCCATCAACATCCATCAACCAACATCCATCAACATCCATCAACATCCATCAACCAACATCCATCAACATCCATCAACATCCATCAACATCCATCAACATCCATCCATCCATCCATCCATCAACATCCATCCATCCCTCCGTCCGTCCGTCCGTCCGTCCGTCCATCCGTCCGTCCATCCATCCATCCACGTCGACCACGTCGACCTATTAAACGTCATGGTGCTGTGTCACATAAAACAATATACGATCACTTTGCTGGCCTTGGCCAGCAATGTTGTATGAAATTCCATTATTGACCTCTCGTCTAGCCGCACCTGCAACGTGACAGTTCGTGGCGTATTTTAAGGAACATAACGTCAATATTTCATAGCATGTTTGAGAAAAAATATTTGTTCAATATTTTATGATAATTTAAGTGACGTATTAATTATAATAATATTTTTAGAATTTCAATAAAATTGAATTATGATTCATCACCAAAACTAGATTACAGCGTCATGAAGTATGCATACAAAAATATTGTAATCTAAATTGGTAGGTGCGTTTGTTACGTAAACATGTTTTTTTTTAAGATAAAGTTTTCAGATAATATTGCCACAATAATCTTAAGGAGATCAACATTGATAGCCAACTTGTCGCTTTTGATTATGAAGTGCATTTCTCGCAGATCACGATAATTTGCTTGTAAATTTCGGAAACAACAGAATTATCGTTTTGGGGATTTTGATCATTTGGGTATATTTAACTGACTCTTATGGGTAAACCGTGGTAGACTACGGCCTCTTAGGCAGAGGATGGGGCAGTTTTGTCACTTTTAAATAAAGGGAACAACAAAATTTTACCTTCCTACTCTGCTACCATCGCAACCTTTTAAGCTATGCTGCGATTATGTGAAAGCTACGCTATGAAACTATGTGACCGTTTCCACAAATACTATGCTATGTAGCCGTGCGAGGAAGATGCGCTATAAGGGTTGTTTCATGAGCAAATCAGTTGTATGTAGTATGGCGTTTTGTGCTCCATATTGTTATTGTTTTTTTTTATGCTAGCATTCTGCATTTAATTTAAATTTTATTTTAAAAAGCTAAATTATTATATTATAAAAACTTAGTTAGTTACTAACACTCATGGATCTCTGTCATCTGAAATAAATTATAATTATAATTTGAATAGCACGCAATCCACAGTAGTTCGCATCCATAGCGCAGTTTTATATTAAGCTTAGCTGGACCCGTTTCCACCAGTGCTATGCTATGTGAACCAATGAATATGATTGTTGGATATAAAAGCCTGTGGTCTCTCAAGCAGGGAATCGTGGGTCGTGCCTAGGCTCGCACCTCTGAGTTTTTCGGATTTTATGTACGAAATTACATTTGAAATTTACCATTAGCTTTACGGTGAAGGAAAACATTGTGAGGAATCTTGCACACACCTGAGAAGAAATTTAATAGTGTGAGTGTGAAGTTCGCAATCCGCACTGGGCCCGCGTGGGAACTACGGCCCAAGCCTTCTCATTCAGAGAGGTGGCCTGTGCCCTGCAGTGGGACGTATATAGGCTGGGATGGAGAAACTCATCCATAGCAAAGTAGCATAGCACAGCTCTAGTGGAATGGCAAGGAGGAGTTGTAATTTATTGTTATGGACGCCCATAAAGTAAAACCGGAATCGATCAATTATAGAGCAGATAAAATTAAAAAATACATCATCATAAGTCTATGCTCGTCCACTGCTGGACATAAGCCTCTCCCATGGTACGCCACTAAGCACGATCCTCGGCCACTCTCATCCAGCTCTTGCCAGCCGCATTGCGAAGATCATCGCTCCTCCGAGTCTGAGGACGTCCTACGCTACGTTTGCCGATTAGTAGTCTCCACTCAAGAACTCGTCTACCCCAACGGTTATCGGTTCTTCGGGAAAAATACATACTAACAAAATTTGAAAACGCCATACATACCCAGTATTCCATGAGGCGTTTGAAAATTGTTAGCGATATTGGTGATTCTGATGATACTCCCAGTGATAGCCATGATGGCTCCGACGACCTGCATTACCCAGTGAACAACTTTTTTGTCCCGGTAAGTCAGAGACACTGACCACCCGTTGTGCGGGCTAAAGGTGAGGATAGCTTGGGCCATCATTAGGACGTACTGAAAAAGGTAGTGTAATGTTAGTAGGGCACCGTGGTCTGTTTTAGAATAGGATTGATCCAAATATTCCTGTTAGTAGGAGTAGTTCTTAGTCTCTTACAACAGTAAGTAAATAAACTTTCTGAATCCAAAATCAAAATCTATAGAGTACTTCCTTTGACATAGAATTAAGAGATTCTGCAAAAAAAGGCCCCACTATTTCTTGTGAATAAGTGTGAATAAGTCCAAAAATCCCGTCCCGTGTCCCGTGATATTTATTTATTTATTTATATACGTCCCACTGCAGGGTACAGGCCTCCTTTCAGATTGAGAGGGTTTGGTCCGTAGTTCCCACGCGGGCCCAGTGCGGATTGGGAACTTCACACACCATTGAATTTCTTCGCAGGTGTATAAGGTTTCCTCGCGATGTTTTCCTTTACCGTAAAGCTCATGGTAAATTTCAAATGTAAATCCGCACATAAATTCCGAAAAACTCAGAGGTGCGGAGCCGGGATTTGAACCCACGGCCCTCTGCTTGAGAGGCTATAGGTCAAAGCGCTAGGCCACCACGGCTTTATAGAAATATTATAAAGTACAAACTTATTTTCATCGGATTTAAAATGTACGTGTCCGACTCACATAAATTTGTCCGTTTTTATTTATCACAATGACTTTAAGACTTAGATAAAGTACATCATATATAAAGGCGTGTTAAGATGATTCAATTGCAATTTTATGAATCAACTTACTAATAAACTAATTAATTTAAGGAACTGTCTATTATTTGTGGCACACATTTTTGTTGTGAATGATCTAATGTAAATGCAAATAATGCAGAAGCATGTTGAACTAAAATTTGGATTGTTTGATCAAATTTTAATTCTAAATGTATGCTTTTTTTTCAGCGATGATTTTTATAGCATAATTACACGCTAGTTCATTACAATAAAATTAGAATTTGGTCAAATTTGACTAGGATACCTACTACTGTTTCATTACATTTTAGTTAGTTTCAATTGAAACTAATGAAAAATAGCTGTACTTACTCCAACCACACACAAGTAAACATGCTGCAAGAAGTGATCCGATCCAGGGAATATTAATGCAAAAATAATAGCACTAATAGCAACTGCACCAAGAACCAAGTGCGTTATTGTATTGGTCACATTCATGAACAGCATAAAAGCTGAAGGCTCCTCCATGTCTCGTCGCATTTTAGTAGAATATTTTACAAAAAAATATTTTAATAATCGCGAAAAACTTTTCACGTTTGTGATAAACGAGCACTTATATCAGAGTCACTTATGGGAGTGAAGAGTGCAGCGTTCATGAAAATTGCTCGTTACGTACGAGTGCGTAAGTTAGGTAGGTCACCTTATCTTTTGATTTTTAGATATAAATTCGTTCGATTGATTGGATACCTTGTAGTATTTCGATAAAGGATCGGGCCTGCAAAGTGACGGACTATGTGCTTAGTAATAAATACCTAATTACTAGTGATGATTTAGATTTTTTCAATCAAACATATAACTAGATATTGCACGAAACAGGATTATGGAATTAACTTAAATTATGCACGTTAATAACATTTAAGAGCAGCATGTTTCATAATTCATGACTGTCTTAAACTAATATTTATAATAGTAGTCAACCAGTTGAACAAGTATCTTCGGATTTTTGTAAATATTTTCCAAATTCACAAAGATCCAGCATTCGTTTATATAGTAAATCGCAATAGAAGGAATAATAAAATATAGAACGCGTAAAACTTATTTTAATAAAAGCGAATTTTACTTATTTTGCGTACAGACAATTAAAACTATTTTATGTATTATCTTATTAAACAAAAGAAAACGCATAAGTTATTGAATTATTTAGTTAATTCCAATTTGAATGATTGATTATGATTACATATTATAGTAGGTACTACTGATTTTATCTTATTCGTAACTTAATGGACAAGATAAGAATCGTAGTATTTTTTATGTTGTATATAATTACATAAAACAATAAAGACCAAGCAAGTTGAAGCAGGTATAATAAGAATAACGTATTTCATTCGTACATAACCTAAGAATTAAAGTGCTTAAATCAAGGTTTAAAGTTTGTGTTACAGACAAATTTGAAACATATTCAATGAAAATACAATTTATGAGTCAGGCAAAGTGATATACAGAAAGATTTTGCACCAAGAGAGCCTGTAAAATAGGGTGCCCAGAAATGAGAGATAGGGTGATTTTGATTGATTAGGGTGATTTCGAAGCCGATTGCTCGGGAACAGACAGACATACTCTGAAACCTTAATCTATATACCTTACTATTATACTAGCGCCACCACAAGTTGTGTGCAAAATTAGAACTATTGAGGTGATTGGTTGTCAACAGGCTTCGATTGTTGTACTTAATTAGCAAGCCATCTAATTCGGCAAATATATTGTAGATGACGCTGTATCAAACAGAGCCTTTACAAAAGGATTTAAGTATTTCCAATATTTTTTCTCCGGAAAATCAGGAAAACATAACGAAAGATTGCGTTAAGAAATAGGGTGTCTTAATACTTTGGCTTTTGTTTTATTTAAATTTTAAATACTTAATCTTAAATGTTAGTTTTAGCTGTTTGTTTCCCATTATCAATAAAATAAAATAAAATAACAATACGAGTATGAAATTTTAAATCCACCTGCTACTTTTAAATATCTTAGTCTCAGAGAAAATATGCAATTACCCATTTCAAACAGAACTGCACTCACAATTTCAAAAAAAACCGGCCAAGAGCGTGTCGGACACGCCCAAGGTAGGATTCCGTAGCAATTACGAAAAAATCAAGTAATATTTTTCTAAGGATTTCGTATGTGTACGGAATCATCCAAGTTTAGGTATGTTTTATACCTTAGGCTACTATTTACTCTTAAACTACAAATAATTTCCAAGCAATCTTAGCCGCTATAATTTTCCTAGTAAATTTGATATATTTACTACCATTCTGAATTTTTTCAAATTTTTCCACCCAACAGTTTAGATTTTAGAGGGGGGGACGGCCGATTATAATGAAAATTTTCACTTTAAAGTTGAATATTTCGCAAACAGATCACTGAATAGAAAAATCATGTTAGCAACACCGAAATGGTTTTAAAATACCTATCCAACGATACCCCACACTATATATATATTCATGCCAAATTACAGCTTTCTAGTACTATCAGTCTCTGAGCTTAGCCGCGGACAGACAGACAGATAGACGGACAGACATGGCGAAACTATAAGGGTTCCTAGTTGACTACGGAACCCTAAAAATTCCAGAAACTCTTTAGAAAAGATACAATTCCCATGTCAATTGTTTACTATTAATTACATATACGCCTCTTTCCCTACGACTCATGCATACCCCAACTCTCAATTAACTAACACATCCTGATCTATCAATTTGACGTACTGCAATTTGAGACAGTATTTAGCGTCTCAACAACCTTTTACCATTGGAAATAGAAGCTGTTAATAGTGTTCCAAGCAAAGCAAATACTGTTAGAGCGATCAGCAAGTTGCTAGTGGTGTAACCCCTAGCTAGTCTAAAGATATTTTTATCGAAACCTAAGCAGAGACAAATGAACGCAAACACGAGAGTCAAACTCCCTGCCCCAGAGTGTATGAGGTTGGTGATGACTGTTCTTTCCGAGTACAAGTGGATGACACCTCCTATAAGGCTGCAGAAGGTAAGGATCATCGCGATAAGGCCTGAAACAAAGATTACTTCTTAATTGGTCGCGAAGGTGAATCACTTAGCCAATAAAGATCAAAAAGTTAAGTACTAGTGTTGTAGTTATGGAATGTTTTGAACATTCGGAAGTGGTCAAAGATTTTTGCGGAATACCAATTAAGCACTAATTTTACCCCACTGATAGATTATTGTTTTTTCACATTCCAAAGCATTAAGCAATTTTCGAGTGTCCGATGGATGCAGGCGGTGCAGGACCAGTCACAGTAACAATACAATACAATACAATGACTCTATATTGTACACCACAAAGAAAACAATACAGAAAAACATGTACATGGAAAAAAATATACAAGGTAAGCAATAGGTGGCCTTATCGCTTCGAAGCGATCTCTTCCAGGCAACCATTTTACAAAGGTAAACAATAAGGAATGTATTTCAGCAGGTAGGCAGTAACGTTCTTTGGGGAGGCCTCCGTCCAGCAATGGACATTTTTCTGCTGATAATTATGGCAATGATGAAATATTATTAAAGTAGGGTTACTTTATCAGAATTTTAAAGAATGAATTGAAAAGTTAAATAGCAAATAACTAATCTACGAACTCTTAAAGTTTTTTCTTGGACTTTCCAGTTATGTCACTTCCACCATGAGAAATAAAACGATTTCATTATCAAATATCGAATAAGCTTACAGTTTAGAACTAAACATCTGTAGACCATTTATCCGTTTGAATATTATTATTATTACAATGGTGGACTTTTATTTAATAAAAAATAAATGATTAAAAAATTCAATTAATAAATCTCCTACATAATAGCTAAATAGTTCTGAAAGTTGATCGTACTTAATGATCAATTGACCACAAAGTTCGAGGGATGGCTTTCCGTCAGTTAAAATATGAGGAATACAAAAGATAACTTAGAGCATGATAAAATTACCAAATATTCCATGAGCAGACTGGAAATTGTTATTTATGTTGCTGATCCTAATGCAACTGCCAGTGATAGCCAGGATAGCTCCGACGACCTGCATCACCCAGTGATAAACTTTCTTGTTCTGGTAACTCAATGACGATGACCACCCGTTATGAGGACTGAAGGTAAGGATGGCTTGGGTCATCATGATAACATACTGCAAAAAAGTAATAAACTGCTAACCGATTATTTAAATCATAATTTGATGATTGCTTTGTACTAAATCAATCCAAGCTTGACTTAAAAACAACCGTGCGACAATAACATAATGGAAGATACAGTAGCTATAGATTCGGTGTGATAAAGTTAATGAGCACCAGCTATGAATTAGGCAAACTAAACATATTATTTAATTTCAAATAAAAGTACAAAACATACACATGTTTAATATATTTTTGGTAGTGTTAATACAATGACTTAAGCCAGGTTTCTGTATCAAAACGAAAAAAAAAATTAGGTGCGCTAGGGCGACAGCACACGTCACTTATTGGCGTATACAAGCGATCGAGTTGTACGAGTGGTCAGTAGCGAATACTGTGTGTAATTGAATTTTAGCGCTAGGCACAATAAGCCAAGAAATTTGGCTTTACATATCCAGGCTATCGCTCTTATAAGAATTTTTATTTGTTGAAAGGAACTATGGCTTACGAGTATGGGTTCCGGCGTGTAGAACATGATTAACTTTAATGAGCGCCTGATATTTCGACGCCGTGGTAGCCTAGTGGTTTGACCTGTGGCTTCTCAGGCAGAGGGTCGTGAGTTCGAGCTAGGGCTCACACTTTAGAGTTTGTCAAAATGTATGAGCTAACTTACTTTTGAAATTTACTGAGAAGAAAATCGTGTCCACTGCGGCCCAAAGCCTCTCATTCTGAGACGAGGCCTGTGCCCTGCAGTAGGCGGGTCATACATATCGTAAGAAACAAAATTTGTCTCTCCTGTGGACACAAAATTAGCGACTCCGACGCAAGTGACATAAGATTTATTTAAATGAGCTGAAAGTTGGCCAGGCGTCCCACACGTCGCCGTAGACTTGGACAAAAAATATTGGCTATGCTGGGATTATGATGATTATATTTGAATGCGTCTACCAGCGTCATGATCAAGGACAGACCCATATCCCCTACCTACACGAGGTTATGATGAGAGTAGAGGCATAGAAATATCAGGAGCTCGTTAGTGGTAATCACGGTCTAGGCAGGGTCAAGTGCAAAAATAAGTATCGATTTCATCCTCTCATAATTATGTACCAATACCTAAATTCGATGACATATAAGAGCTATGGGACATATTTATGAGCAAGTTGCGTGCACCCATATTTTTACACTTGACTGTACATCTCGTGACAATTATGTTTGCCGTTGAACAAAATTCTGTGTATTAACCTGAAAAGCTATAAATAAATAATAAAATAAATAAATATTAGGGGACAATCTTACACAAATCGACCTAGTCCCAAACCACAGAAATAATAATAAAGAGGATAGAAGTGCCTTAGACGCGTGACCTTGGCGCCGCGCTTGTGACTCGTAGGTCACAAGCGTGCGACTTGTGGCTCAGTGCTATTTGAAACGTGGGTATGACAACAAGTGCTTTAAAATGGTGTTTTGCACCATTAGCAATTGCGGAAACTCGTCCACACTGTGTAATTACACTAATAAGGGGATTACATTTCATTGGTATGTATTAATTTAATGTAATAATGCGGTTTATATCAAAATACAACTTGAGAAAATATTTCATTATGAAATATTGGTCAACACGTTATTAACATGAAACTTCATATACCATTGCTACTCATGCCCATAAAAACGCAGATCGTTTTGAATTATACGCAGCAATGTAAAGTAATTTTTGATAACCCTTCCGTTTTGCACAAAAGTTCGTGGTACGGACAAAAAAACAGGTTACGACTAGTACAGACATAATGCCGACGCGGCCAATAAAGAGCGCCGTTGTGTAAATGTGGGTATGACTTACGTTGAGTGTTATTCAACGCTATCTCTAAGGTGTAAGGTTCATAATTGTTTGTAAGCAAAAATATTAGTAATTGTGTGCGTGATCGCGTAGTACGGTTCCGGTCTTTTGCATGTGTGCATTAACACAGTAAGTAGAGGGGATGAAGCAGCGACACGAGTTCCGGAAGAAAATAGGAACTAAGGCATTTCAATCCTCTTTATTATTATTTCTGTGTCCCAAACTAAGCAAAGCTTGTACTATGGGTACTAGACGACGATAAACATACTTATATAGATAAATAAATACTTAATTAAATACATAGAAAACACCCTATGCTATATAGCTATGTATATAATACTTACGCCACTCACACACAAGTAAATATGCTGTGACAAATACATTTGTCCTGGTATGGCGCTTGCAAAAGTAATGGCACCAATTGCAACAGCTCCGAGCGTCAAATGCGTTAACGTATTGGTCACATTCATGAGCAGCAGAAAAGTGCTGGAGTCTCCTGTATTACGTGGCATCATGTTTTTGTGTTTATTTAATTTAATTTACTATATAACTTTCAATGTTATCACTTTTTTAACTATCAACGTGTATAATACTTCACAAGGTTCCTTTGCTACTACTGTCAGTTTAAGTCATAGACATATTATTATTATCATTTGATATTAGATAAATACGTTTGTTTTGTTCATATCTTGGTAAATAGATATCATATAAATCTATCTCTCTACAATCACTACATAGTATAAAACAAAGTCGCTTTTATGACAAAAAAACTTCAGCGGCGGCTAAGCCGCGGGTATTAGCTAGTTTTATAATGAATACATTGAACAAAAAGCTAAAGAAGAACTGAATTAACAACTTCCTGCTTCTTTTTGAAGTCGATTAAAAATTTAATTTAAGTACTCTAAGAATCTACTAATCTGAAACAATTATTTAGTACAGTACGCCTCAAGATCTCTGTCCTTTTCTCAAGTTAATATTATAGGTTATCCTTTGTCCCATGATCACTAAAAATTCTATTCCAACAAATATGGTGAATAACCAGGTAAAGATCTTCAGAACGATGATGAAGTTTCCATTATCAATCCATTTCTTGAACGACTGTTTATCAATGCCATGATGGAGACTGCTCGCAGATAGAAGCAGAGTCGCGATTCCAGTGACTCCATGAATATATTTGGCCAATTTTGAAGCCAATGACGTTAATATTCCGTTCAATACGCTCAACAATGTTGTAATTAGTGCACATAGTCCTGTAACAGAATAAACTATTATTAGTTTATCTCGAGATATATTTTCACTAATACAGACTTTATAAATCCCTGGTTGGCTTATTTTAGATAATCTCTCGCTGTTAACGTTTTAATCTTATCAATAGAAAATCCCAATTTATCATTGTGGACAAAATTAGTATAGGTAGTTAGACATCAGCAGTAAAACTTCAACCATTGCCGAAAACTATCTAGGCAATTGAGTTCGGAAGAAATATTTACGGTTTGATACAATAAATTATATTTTTATTGGCGTGACATCAGATCGTCAGACAGATATATTTGTCCGATAAAAAACATAAATTTTGAATCTTCTAATACTTATAAAAATCTCGTGTCACGGTGTTTATTATCGAACTCCGCCAAAACGGTTTGACCGATTTTTACATATATTTTTTTTCTCTATATTTGGTAGGTAGGTCTGGTAGGTCGTGGCTATTTTTTATACCTACCCCTATTCTTTGCGGACTGAGTCGCGGGCAGCAGCTAGTATTATCATAATAGAGTTCTTACCTAAGATTCCATGAGTAGTGTTGAAATTGACGCGTTTGTCTTTAA
The DNA here is from genome assembly GCA_947859365.1 of Archips crataeganus. Classification (NCBI taxonomy): domain Eukaryota; kingdom Metazoa; phylum Arthropoda; class Insecta; order Lepidoptera; family Tortricidae; genus Archips; species Archips crataeganus. The sequence goes on from OX402062.1 coordinate 11,265,791, forward strand.
TAATTACGGCTGAACCAACGAGAATGAGTATGGCCCCGACTATTTCAAAGAACCAATGGAAGTTTCTTTTGTGACGTGGTTTTAAGTAGTGTGACCAGCTATTAAACTTGGCTAGCACTAAAATTCCTTGGCACATGAAGAGTTGATACTGAAAGAAAAGTAACTGTTTTGTCGTTACATTTATTACTGTTAAAGGTAACTTTCTGACCCATAGTGCCTGGTTGTATAAACAGCCGCAACACGGGATTGTTGAGCCACTTGCTTACTGTTCATAATTTAGCCGTATCTTACTGATAGGTTTTATCAATAATATCTTTACTAAGAGTGTGTATCTGACAATTTTATTATAATATGTACTGAATTCGGAAATAGCCTTTGAATAACGTATCTCCAACAATTATTTAAGTTTAGTGTTTTGAAAACTTATGCAATAGTGAATTTTCTTTACTATAATTTCAATATTAATAAACAAAGACTGGCTAAAAATTCAAGAAGACTCCATGAAGACGGTGCAGAAATTGCTACAACCATAATCGAGCCCGTAGTATGGTTTTTTCAAAGTAAGTTTTTACCCTTCCATTAAAAGCAAACTAAGAAAATATCTGTTGAATATTTAATTTCATAAGTTAACTCCAATTTACTTACCCCTAATACACACAACACTATGTGTAATTCTAAAACACCAAAATTCATCGATCTACAAGATGTAAGGAGTTAACTGTTAAAAGTGCAGTCTTGCTATTTTTATGTAGTATAATTTAAGTTTCTTTTCAATAAAGTTAGTCTTTTGTCGGCAATCACGTTGTTTACTTGTTTCTCCTACGACACGCCCCACATGGCGACCTTGCCAGGATGGGTGTCGGGTTCGGCCGCTCGTGCCGCGTGTATATCAAGTTACTTTGAACTTTTGCGACAATAGTTCCGGCGCTCGTTCTATTAAGTACTTTCGATTATAATTGCCACGTAAAATGTGTAACTCAAAAGTGGAAAAGGAAGATGTTTTCATCACCCAAAACGCCGTCGGAAGCAACGATTCAATGCTACACGAGATGAAATACCATCTGTCGACAATAAGCATTATTATGATTATAATTTGTTCACTTTTGGCTCTCGGGTTGTTGTACGTCTGCTACAAGCTGTACAAGAAATGCCATAATAAATGGGCAACCGATTTGATAGTGCGATACAACCTACGCCGCTCCTTCAACCGAGACCAGCGCGAAGTTTACAGCCGCAACTGTGGAGCCTGTGGCTCTTCCAATCCAACAGGATCCGCGATGCCGAAGTAGGCGAGTGAGCTGCAGCACTCAGCAGAATATTTCGTCCGTTTGCGATTAAAGTGCAAAAAAAAAAAAAAAAAAGCGTGTGAGTGATGTTAAAACTTAAAAATACAGTAGTGGTGAGTGATGGTTTTCTAAAACGCGTTTGGCCTATATGCGCGCTCTATGCTATAACACGTTTAAATGTAAGTTTCCTACTTTATTCTCTGTAGTGGAGTTCTCTAATTGTTAATGTCTTAGTTATAGTAAAATCAAAGATTTAAAACATTTGTTTATGTGTACTAAATGTTTCTAATTTTACGTTAAGAAAAATAATAAAAATAAAGTTGTTCTGATATGTTAAGTAAACTATCAGAAATATTTCATAATTTAAAAAGTATTAAGGATTATATTGTAAAACTTAGTTATGATAGAAGAAAGCCCGAAATACTTAACGCAACATTAGAAGAAGCTACTATAGCATATAATAAGTATCTTCAATTAAGCGCAGTATTGAATAGAGAAATTGAAAGTAAAGAAATTAAGGGTCAAAGTTTAATAGACCTTCAAGGGCACTGTGAAAATATAAAAATTATATATACACAAATAAAGGAGATTTGTTCTAAATCATATACAAGTTCATATATTGACGGCCTTGAAACTACGAAAAACTCCAAAATGGCAGACTTTGACTTAAAAATTGCACTTTCCTTAATACCATCTATGACTAACAACGAAGTTGTTATTAAGGAACTTATCGATGCGGTAGAATATTATGATTCCACGCTGAAGGCTGACTCGAAACAAAGCCTAATTAATTTTGTTTTGAAAAATAGACTCAATCAGGTAGGAAAATTAAAATTAGAGCCTTCTTACGCAACTACAACTGATTTGCTTAAAGCTATGAAAAAACAATTGTTGCCTAAAAAATCAGCCACTGCCATCCAAAATAAGATGCAGACACTTAAGCAAGGGGATACCTCAATTGAAGATTTTGGTCAACAATTGTCGAATATGTTTGTAGACTTGACGATCGCGCAATCAGACGGAGATTCCAATACGTTCAACATCTTAAAAACTTTGAATGAGAAACAGGCAGTAAAAAGATTCGCGGATGGATTGCGCAATCGTCGAATCAGCACTATTATTGCAGCACGCGACTACAAGTCCCTTCAAGAAGCAGTGCAAGGAGCAAAGGACGAGGAAACGGCCTTGGCAAGCACATCGGGTGACGTACTAACTTTTAATCATCGAAATTATAATAATTTCAGTAGAGGGTTCGTTCGAGGACGCCGGCCTTACAGGGGTCTACAGCACTACCAGCCTCAAACCCCCAGAGCATCTCAGTACCAGTACCAGCGGCACCCAAACAACGCATCCAGAGCACCTAACAGAGGTGGCTACCGAGCACCAAGTGGAAGAGGAGGCCAAGGTAACAGAGGTAAGTCCAATACTTTTCGTGGAAACAATGGATATCGCGGAGAACGAATTTTTTTTAATGAAGCAGATGAAACAGAAGTTCCGACGCCAAATCAGTTTTTTCGTGAATAAAGAATTCATATTTGCAAGCAATAATACATGTTTTGTTACTTTTTGTGTTCAAGGTAAAAGGCAAAAATGGTTAGTTGATACCGGTGCATCGATATGCGCTTTGAAGTTAGCGAACGCTTTGAAACTCGATATACCGATTTATAAACATGAATTAATTATTAATGGAATAGGCGGAACGACTCAATCCATTGGATATGCTTACGTAGAATTAACAGAATGTGACCAGATATTTAAACATAAGTTCTATATTTTTGATAACTTGCCATGCCAATGCGATGGAATTATAGGTCAAGATTTTCTTCTAAAATATCAAGCTTCGATTAATTTACAACTTAGAACGTTAACGTTAATATCTAGTAACAATGAGACCGTGCAATTACCTTTACAAGATAACAGAAGATATTTTATACTCCCTCCTAGGACGGAATCAGTGCATTTCATAACTACAGACTTAAGCGAGGATTGTATAGTATGTTCAGCAGAATTACAAGAAGGCATCTTTTTAGCTAGCTGTCTTGTTAGTCCAGTTAAGGGTCAACTTCCGATACGAATACTTAATGCAACCGAAAAAGAAATAAAACTAGAAGATTTAAAACTAATTATACGAAAAGCGAGTGATTATAATATTTGTACTTTTGAAAAATGTAGCACCGTGAGTGTGGATCGTGTAAAGAATTTATTTTCACATTTAAATTTAGAAAAACTAAACAAAGAGGAACAAATATCCATAGAAAACTTATGTGCCAAATTCTCAGATATTTTTTATTTACCGGGTGACAAACTTACTACAACTGACATTTACAAACATACCATAACATTAAAAAGTGACACTAGTCCCATCTATACGAAACCTTATAGACTACCACATGCTCAGACAGATTTAATAAAAACAGAATTGGAAAAAATGTTACAAGACGGAATTATAGAAAAATGTTCGAGTGAATGGTCTAGTCCACTCTTAATCGTTCCTAAAAAATCTAGTAAAAATAGTGACAAAAAATGGCGCGTAGTTATAGATTACCGAAAATTAAACAACAGCATTCAAGATGACAAATTTCCACTACCAAACATAACTGAAATAATAGATTCTCTGTCAGGCTGTATTTATTTTACACACTTAGATTTAGCTAACGGATATTATCAATGTGACCTTGACTTAATTAGTAGGAAGTATACTGCTTTCGCTTCAGGACAGTACCAGATGACTCGAATGCCTATGGGTCTAAAAACCAGTCCCAATTCATTTTCAAGGATGATGAATTTAGCTATGTCTGGTTTAACTTACGAGAAATGTCTAATTTACTTGGATGACTTGATAGTTTTTGGGAAAAATCTAGATAACCATAACCAAAATTTAATTGAAGTTTTTAGAAGATTACGTAAAGTTAATTTAAAGTTGAATCCCAACAAGTGCGAGTTCTTAAAAAAAGAGTTATTATATTTAGGCCACGTAGTATCAAGCGACGGTGTGTTACCCGATCCAGAAAAGATTACTGCAATTAAAAATTATCCAACTCCGACTAATTCCGAGGAAGTAAAAAGATTTGTAGCTTTCGCAAATTATTATAGAAAGTTTATTCGTAACTTTGCCGAAATAGCAGTACCCTTAAATCATTTATCGCGAAAAAATATACCATTTTTGTGGGACGACAATTGCCAAACTTCTTTCGAAAAACTCAAAGAAAAAATTTCATCTTCACCTGTTTTACAATATCCGGATTTATCAGAACAAAATACATTCATAGTTCAAACTGACGCATCAGGTTACGCACTAGGAGCTGTTTTGAGTAATGGTGATAACAGACCAGTATCTTTCGGTAGTAGAACTTTAAATAAAGCTGAGAAAAATTACCCAACCATAGAAAAGGAGCTTCTCGCAATTGTTTGGGCCACAAAGCATTTCAGACCTTATTTATATGGCCGTACATTTATTATTCGGACGGATCATAAACCATTAGTTTATTTATTTGGTATGCGCGATCCATCGAGTCGTTTGCTCAAATTTAGACTAGCGCTCGAGGAATACGATTTTAAAGTAGAATATGTTAAGGGCACGGATAACGCACCTGCTGACGCTTTGTCGAGGGTTATTGTAACAAGTAAAGAGTTAAAGGAAATACATGAGCAAATAAATGTTGTAACGCGATCGCAATTTAAGAAAACATGTTGTCAACCAACGACTTCTAGCCTAACCAATGATTCCTCAGATGATCGGCCTGATCAACCGAAAATCGTGGAAACACATTGTAAGCCAAAAGAGTCCGTAGAGTTGAAATTTATACGTAAACAAGAATTAGCACTAAAACATAAACGAACGACAGGTTACATAGAAAATAAATTATTTCTCTACGAGTCTACGAAAAATACCATATTTATTAAATATTTAGATTCTTCATCGCAACTATCGCCAGGCGAATTTGTGAAAGAGCTAGATAATTTTTGTAGACAAATAAACGTCGACGTAATTTATATAACAAAGAATAATAATAATAATATATTTGTAGAGAAATTAATGCAAGAATTTAAAAAACCTAACTGCAAAACAAAATTAAATTTGTGTATTTTAAAGGATGTTATTCGTATAAATGACAAAGATCAAAGAAAAGTAATTTTAAACGATTTCCACATTTTACCCTCTAGTGGACACGCAGGTATGAGAAGAATGTATAATAACGTGAAAAAATATTATTTTTGGCCAGGAATGGAGGAAGAGATTAGAAATTTTGTAAGAAAGTGTGAAAAATGTCAGAAACATAAATATTCCATTCCAATAAAAGAGCCAATGGTTGTCACAACCACCTCTAGTTATGCCTTTGAGAAAATATTTTTAGATTTAGTTGGTCCATTGGAAATCGATGATAGTAATTTTTCTTATATACTTACAATCCAATGCGAATTAAGCAAATACGTCGAAGCATATCCATTGATTTCAAAGAAAAGTGAAGAAGTCGCACGACAATTTGTTAACAATTTTATTCTCAGATATGGCATTCCGAAACGAATAGCAACAGACAGAGGCACGGAGTTTCTTTCATCAACATTCAAAGAGGTAAGTAAACTCTTACACATAGATCAGTTAAACTCTACAGCCTATCACCACCAGAGTCTAGGTGCGTTGGAAAACACGCACAAGCATTTGGCTGCTTTCTTACGCATACAAACAGAAAATCACCCCGAGACATGGAGTTCTTGGCTACCGTTCTGGTGTTTTTCGTTTAATACCTCAGTTCATACTGAAAGTAAATTTACACCATTCGAACTTGTATATGGTAGGAGATGTATTCTTCCTAGTAACTTAAATGGTAACATGGTAGAACCTTTGTACAATCACGATAATTATCCAAAAGAGCTAAAGTATAGAATCCAACTGTCTCAAAAGGAAGCTAAGGATAACTTGATTAAATCAAAAATTAAAAGAAAGGAGAAATACGATGAAAGTAAAAATACTGTTAAGTATAAGCCTAATGATTTAATTTTAATTAAAAATGAAGTAGGTAATAAGTTAGATAAGTTATACATGGGCCCATATAAAGTTGTGAAAGATCTTTCACCAAATGTAGAGATAAATATTGATGGAAAATCAATGTTAGTGCATAAGAATAGAACTAAGTTATACTGTTTACCATTATGAAAAAAAAAATATATATACTGATGTTATTTTTTTTTTCTCTTTTCCGTGGGAGATGTAAGGAGTTAACTGTTAAAAGTGCAGTCTTGCTATTTTTATGTAGTATAATTTAAGTTTCTTTTCAATAAAGTTAGTCTTTTGTCGGCAATCACGTTGTTTACTTGTTTCTCCTACGACACGCCCCACAAAGAATACCAAATGCAGACTAGTATGACCAAGGAGATCAAAACATGAGACAAGAGATTTAAAGTCAACCTTAACGTACAAAGCCAAATATTATTAACTGCATTAATTTTTGGAATATTTTCTGGCATGATTTTGCAGGTTCACGCAACGTATATCACCGACTTTCTAGATTCGATTAACTTTGCTTTCCATTGTTCGAAATAATTCATTTGGAGAGGTTTACCTCTTAACACGTAGTTTCGTTCAACTTATTATTTAAGTGGCTCTTCATGTCTGTTGACACGTCTGTTGATAACTTTACTGATCGTTACGGACTACAGTTTTCATGAAAGGCTTTATGGATCCCTTTGTTTGAAATAGATTATAGTAATGAATACTTAGGTACAATCGAGCCTTGGAACAATGATCCACCGCGTAGTGTTTAATGGAATCGTAATGTTTAAGGATAATCATTAATACTTCGAGGAACATTATATTATAAACTAACTGGTGCCCGCTATTTCGTCCGCGCAGTAAAGCTTCTTCATTTCTTTCATTGAATAAATCAAAACGGCAACATCCAAAAATCCATCGTCTCATCCTCATTAATATTACTTAGTGAATATAATAAATCCCGTTTATTCCCTATCCCGTGGGAATTTCAACAAATCTATCCTTTTTTGTTGCTCGATATTGATAACGGCAACAGGTAGACGCTTGAAATACCTACTTATTCACAGATTAGAATAGGTGTTTAATTATACACATTCACTTTAAAAATAAATTATTAAATTAAAAGAAAACAAATACTTCAGGGGTCCCAGACAAAAACATGATTTTTTTGCCGTTTTTATAGATAATGGTACGGAACCCTTTGTGCGCGAGTCCGACTCGCACTTGGCCGGATTATTCAACATTTTGGCAAAAAAAATATAAATCTTTTATATACCCCACGCAAACTGCGGTTTGCTGATACCTGCTCTAGTATAGCATTTATAATTATGGTTTTTTATGACTCGTAAGTTTTATGCCTTATTGTATTAGTACAAAACATGTTAGGTACGTGGAGCATTAGGTAATGTAATACTATAAGTGAAAGATTTTTTAAAATCAAGCCCGAACTTGAATTCATTTACAGACCCCACCCCACCCCATGGACAGAAAAAACCAACAAAGTTTAGACTATAATGTTCCTATCCTACGGGAATTTCGAAAAAAAAAAATATTTAGTAATGTCAAGTCTGTAGCACCAGTTAGCTGTGCGTTGTCTGTCAGTTAGTCAGTCACGGTGCTGTTTTATAAGTAGGTATATGTTCGTGTAAATAACCCTTCGATAGCTGGAGATCACTGGTCCTAGGTTTCTATTTGGATAGCCCCAGGGCCTTAGGCATTGTACTCTCGGAAAGCCACTCACCTTGGTCTGCTCTCAGGCGCTGCTGTTATATTTACACAAGAGTCCACACCACAATGTCACACACACAATAATTTTCTAATGTAGTATCCCGATGACCGAAAAAATATCACCAAAAAAACAGTACTTTGGTTACAAGAACAGTACACACCAAAACACATGTACGTACACATCCGTACGTTCGTTTACATCGAACTGTCAAAGCTCTTCTGCCGCCAACCGACCATTATTATTGTGACTTACCCTCATATTAAAAGATTACAATGCCCGAACAATATACACGGTGATTTTTAATTGGTATACAGGAATAACAAAAAGCGAAAAATCGGAAAAAAAAGCACCTATTTCATAGAAAACTTCAGGGCCTCACCAGCCTCCATGTTAGGATATGATTTTACATCAAAAAGGTTTACATTATTTAGTTCTCGTTTATAGTTTGCTTTAGAAGACTTTTCAGTTGTGTGTCAGGTATGTCATGTCAAGTAGAACTACCAGTTAAATATATTCAATAAAAAGCGTTGTAGAATTCTTATCCTTTTATTGGTATTAGCTTGCTAAACTCTAACAGGTTATGTGGCCCAGCATCAATAAAAGTGGTAAAGAGCAGTGAAGTATATTTATCTCGGTATAAAATATAGTGAAATATGAAGTGAAAATTTTTTCCTGTCAAAAGTGAAAATGGAAGTTTCAGGATTAAAAATGAATGTAGAGCGTTTTGATGGCAATAATTTTCGTCAGTGGAAGTTCCAAATTAAATGCGCTTTGCGAGCGAAGGGAATAAACATCAGTAACCCTTCAGGAACCTGCAAAGTGAAACTGGTTTTAGAAATGCACTTAAAAAGTTTATAAATGAACACCAGCGGCAACAGGAAACATTAACTTTAAACATAAGCTGTTTCTAGTTTTTAGTTTAGGTAGTGTTTTTCTTTAGTTTATCTAGTGAGTGTTATAATGATATCATTATATATATATACCTGTTTTTTCTGTTCCATTAAGAAAACAATATAAGATCTCCTTTTGTTCTCTCCGATGATTACATACTTTATAATTATATGTGCACAAAAAGTTGGTTAACCTGCTTTATCCATGTGGATGATGTGGAACCTGAAGGATAATAAGTAAAGTTTTTTTTTTTTTTTTTATTATGAGTGTTGAAAGGTGACACAAGAGCTTAGAAGATCTATGATACTATATAGACTTAACCTCTTACCTATTTTTATGTCCCCAATACAAACGATTGGAATTAACAATTTAATCTAACTCGATGTTCACATTTTTTTGTTTTGTTTTCTCTTTTTTTTTGTGTAATAAGGCTAATTTTTATATCTGTTTTGCGTAAGTTGTTTTGTATCAATCTCTCCTCAATCACAGGAACCATGTCGTGCGCACGGTCTTTTTTAGGTTATGTATCGGTCGTTTGTTCTGTTTGCCGCCAGAGAGCGCTGCTCGATGCAATTGCAACGGCTGCGTTCAGCATACCCCGTAAGGCCGTGTTGCGCGGCAGGGTTTCTGTGACCGATAAAAATGGTCTCGCCGGAAGACCAGCGCTGGCTCCACCCCAGGAGTCCGCATTTATGCTGAGGCGGGACCTTTTTCGTACACTTTTTTCATATATTATTTTATTTTTTTTATTTTATATTTTAAAATTGTATTGTCTTAATAGTTGTTTTTTTATTTATTTATTTTTTATTTTTGTGTGTGCGAAATAAATTTTTTCATTTCATTTCATTTTTTTCATTTCATTTCATTTCATTACGGAGCAACCGAAAGATGCGAAAGAAAATGAAGAGTGGAAGAAAAATGACGGCACCGCAATGTTCATTATAAAGTCTGCGACGGATTACAGACAAATTGCGCTTGTAGAAAATTGCGAGAATGCTAAGCAAATTATGGATAAGCTTGAATCTATTTATGAGCAAAAGTCGGAATTCAATAAAATGTTAGTTCATGAGAGATTCTATAACTACAAGATGATTCCGTCAGATGGCGTAGCACAACACATTTCTAAAGTCGAGAGCCTTGCACAGCAACTTAAGGATAGTGGTGAAACAATTAGCGAGACAGCTATTATTACCAAAATTATTAGTACGTTACCATCAAAGTATCGTTCGTTAAGACAGGCATGGATGTCGCTTGATAAAAATCAACAAACAATTCACAACCTTACTGCTCGACTTATGGATGAAGAAGCCAGTTTGACAGCTGAAGAACAGAATGAAGTGGCACTTATGACGGCCCAAGAAAAACAGAAACAGAATCAAGATGACGTCATGAATACTCGCCAACGCTTTGTCTGCTATAATTGCAACAAGCGTGGCCATTTTGCTAGAGAATGTCGTGCAAGGAAACCAGGACCAAGACCTCCCAATACCAACCAAGACAAGAGTAATATGGTAGCCTTTCATGTAGCTGAAAAAGCCTGTGCTGCCACTAATTGTAATGATGACGTTTGGTTGCTAGACAGTGGAGCTTCTGTACACATGACCTATAGAAAGGATTTTTTCCTGTATCTACAAGAATATAACAGTAACTGCAACAGAACGGTGAAATCAGGCAACCAAATTGAACTTAAAGTGAAAGGTGTGGGCACGGTGCTGATAAAGAAATGTCTTAATGGGCAATGGGAGACAAATGTTTTGAAAGAAGTTTTGTACGTACCAGAACTTTGCAGAAATCTGTTCTCTGAAGGAGCTGCTATGCGTTTAGGATTTGTGATTTTGAAGAAAGACACATCTGCTCTTATCTACAAAGACAATGAAGTTGTCTTAACTGCAACTCAAAAGTCAAATAATCTTTACGAAATGAATTTTAAAACAGTTAGCAGTGCAAGTTGTAATACAGTACAAGCATCAGAAGGAAGTTTGAAGGTTTGGCATGAAAGGCTTGGACACTTGAATGTGAAAGAAATTAGAAAAATGATTAAAAATGGACAGCTTCAGTGCAACGAAAGTGATATTGAAAAATTTGTTTGTGAAGCGTGCATGTATGGAAAGCAAACCCGTATTCCATTCCACAGTTCTCTTCGAGGTGAGCTTGGCCCGGGAGACCTGGTCTACAGCGATGTCTGCGGGCCTATGAGTGAGTCCTCGGTGCAAGGTATGAGATATTTTGTCCTTTTTAAAGATGCGGCCTCAAGTTACTTGTATGTTTGCTTCATGAGGCACAAAAGTGAGGTGTTGGATCATTTTAAAACATTTAACGCCATTGTACTCAATAAATTTGGCCATAATGTAGGCATTTTACACTCTGATAATGGTACAGAATATGTCAATAATAATTTTAAAGAGTTTCTAAATCAAAATGGAACTGTGCACGAATGTACTGCTCCATACACACCTCAGCAAAATGGACGGGCGGAGAGAGAGATACGTACGATTGTCGAAAGTGCCCGTACAATGCTTTATGGACGCAGTTTGCCCATGAAGCTGTGGGCAGAAGCTGTGGGTTGTGCGGTGTATCTGTTGAACAGGACATCTTCCAGTCAGACCCCAAATATTTCACCAATTGAAATTTGGTCTGGTGAGAAACCAGATATACAACATCTGAAGATATTTGGGTCAATTGGTTACGTTCATATTCCAGACGCATGTAGAACAAAATGGGAGAAAAAAAAGTCAAAAGATGATTCTAGTAGGTTATGAAAATCAAAACTATAGAATGTTTGATCCTGACACAAATAAAGTAAGGATTTCTCGAGATGTCACTTTTGATGAAGATAGCGAGGTTCCTTTCAACAAGGTACCTGTTACAGTTGAGTTTATTGAATCTCCCTGTGATGTGGTCTCAGAGCAAATTCCAGCTTCAGGAGAGCCGTCAAGCCCACGATCACAAGAAGGTGACACTAGTTATGAAAGTCTTAGAAGCAGTGATGATAGTGACTTAACTTATGAACCTCCTCAAACAGTACGCGGTGCATCAGGTGTCCCTACAATGACTCTACGACCTAGGGTGCCTGTAAATTATGAGGCTAATTTAGTTGAATCCTACGAACCATCCACTTATGACGAGGCGATAAAATGCAACGAGTCTAGCAAATGGTTAGCTGCAATCAAAGAGGAGCTGAAAGCTCATGATGAAAATAATACTTGGACTATCATTGACAAAACTAATAAAAAAGCAATCACATCAAAGTGGATTTTCAAAATTAAGAAGAATAAAGAAGGTGCAATCGAGAAATATAAAGCACGACTGTGTGCTAGAGGATTCAGTCAAGTTAGAGACATTGACTATTCGGAAACATTTGCACCAACAACTAGATACGATTCAATCAGAGTGTTATTAAGCTTGGCCGCCAAATATAATTATGAAATAGTACAATTCGATGTAAAAACAGCATTCTTGTATGGAGACCTTGATGAAGATATTGTAAGGGAGATTCCAAAAGGAGTGTTTGCTGAAGCTGGTAAAGTGTGCAAACTCAATAAGTCTCTATATGGGCTCAAACAAGCACCGCGGTGTTGGAACATTAAGTTCACTAGCTTTCTGAAATCATTTGGGTTTGTCCAATTGGACTCGGATAGTTGTGTATTCAGCAGTCGTCTTAATAATGAAAGGGTTTTGTTAATACTTTATGTTGATGACGGACTTATATTTGCTTCAAATAATGATACCCTTGATTTAGTTATTAAGGCACTGAAAACAACTTTTGAAATAAAAGTTCTAGACTTGAATTGTTATGTTGGATTAGAGATAAGGAAAACTGAAAAGTCTATCATTGTAAGTCAAGCAAGCTACACAGAACAGATTATAAAAAAGTTCAATATGATTGGTGCTAGTGCTTGCTCTACACCTATAGACTGCAATGTTGTACTGAAAAGCTCAGTTGAAGGAGAGGAAGAGTCTGTCAGTTTTCCTTATAGGGAGGCAGTAGGTTATTTGCTGTTTTTGGCTTTAGTCTCGCAGCCAGATATTTCGTACGCCGTTAATTTAGTTTGCCGGTATGTTAATAACCCGAACTCTAATCACGTGAAAGCAGTTAAGCACATAATTAGGTATCTAATTGGAACGAGATATTTTGACATAGAGTATAAAGGAAGTGCTGGTGTAGTAGGTTACTCAGACTCAGATTATGCTAGTGACATAGAGACAAGGAAGTCAACAACCGGTTATTTGTTTTTAATGAATAATGGACCAATCACGTGGACAAGCCGAAAGCAACAAACCATTGCGCTTTCTACTATGGAAGCAGAGTTCATGGCTGCTTGCGATGCCACCAAGGAACTCCTGTGGCTCAAACAGTTCTTGAACGAACTAGGGGAACCCAAAAATTCTATATGCCTTTTTGTAGATAGTCAAGCTGCTATAAGATTAATTTGCAATCCGGTATATCACCTGAGATCAAAACACATTGATGTAAGGTACAAGTTTATTAGAGAAAAGGTTGAGCAAGGAACATTAACAGTAGAATACATTGAAAGCTCTAACCAATTGGCAGATTTTTTAACAAAAGCTCTAACTTATCAAAAGTTCTCTATTAATAGAAACCGGGTTTTATGTTTAACGATGAATGGGTCTAATTAAGCAGTGGGAGATCAATCTTGTTAATGCCTAACTAATTGTGTTTTAGTTTGTTTTGTTGTTTCTATCAGAAGATTGCATTGCCAAAATGTTTTATTTACTTGATGTAAAGTCAGTGGGAGTGTTAGGATATGATTTTACATCAAAAAGGTTTACATTATTTAGTTCTCGTTTATGGTTTGCTTTAGAAGACTTTTCAGTTGTCTGTCAGGTATGTCATGTCAAGTAGAACTACCAGTTAAATATATTCAATAAAAAGCGTTGTAGAATTCTTATCCTTTTATTGGTATTAGCTTGCTAAACTCTAACACTCCATGTATAGAACCACGGATTTTTTTCCCGATTTTCGTATTGGTCCCATGGGAAAAGTTATTCAGTATCGCTTTATCGCTTTTTTTTATTCCTGTATCCAATTATAATCAGTAACCCAGCCCAGTGAAACAAAGCTTATAATTGTTGTTCCAATTTATGCTTCATCTATCTGCGAAAACCGCAAGAAAATCCGTTCAGTAGTTTTGGAGATTAGCGAGTACATATAGATAGACAGACAGAGCTCTACTTTTACTGTTTTATTATACCTAGTATAGATAAATAATGGATAAAGTACTTTTTCTGAAAGGATTTCTCAAAATGGTATAGACTGAAGCAATAAACACCCGTAGTCTTTCCACTCCTGAGCGTGGGCCTAATTCATGTTGCACCACAAAATTATATCTTTAGCTTCCCTCATCCACTTGGACTAAATACCTATTAGCGCAAAAAATGTCAAGAGATGGTACTAGCAAAAATCAATGAATATTGACAAGCTTTGAGTGTTTTACTCATTTCCTGAGTTATCTAATCTACGGTGCTATCTGGCGATAGTGTGACCCAGTCGAAAATGTTCTAAAGGATGTGTCAACAATTTGGAACGTTCTATTAACATATTATTAAGGAAAAATAATTGTTTGTTTGTAGAAACAAGAAGTGATGTTATGCAAAGTTTTACAACTACCACTTTCGCCAAGTTAGTTGTATTGCTTTTTTTATTATTATTGTTTATTACCGTTAAAGTGCGCGTCGGACTCGCCTACATAGGGTGCTGTACAATGAATGATGGGCAGATATGTATGGAACCCAGCCTGTAATTAATCGTACTAATATGGGTAATATTCGTGTCACAACGGAACTTTTTCCAGTCAGTCGTTTTGTATGCTTAACTACCACTTTAACGTGCTCCAAAATTTTAATTTCTACCACAAAACAGACTAACATTTGAATAAAGAAGTAAACTTTAATGGTTTCCTTCTTGTCTCCAAGTTCAGTTTCTGAAAAAATTAAAAAAACTACAAAGAAAAAAAAAAACAAAATGCGTTAAGTTTTAAGCTTTTTTTATTTTTGTACATTGTTATTTTACGCAACATTAGTAATTACAGGATAAACCTTGATTAAGCTGGTAAGCTGCAGTTAGGCACTTATTTCAAGACCAAATAGTTACATAATATGTTACTTTCCACTGTCTGAATGTATTTCTCAAGATTTAATTATGTATGTGTCTCGCTACTCTAATATTCTAAGTACAATCACAAAGGAAGATTACCCTTTTTTCAATGTATTAAGAAACGTGGCGAGCCCTTTTATTTTAAGTCAATGTAGTGTAGTTTACTCTACTTAAAAATACACAATACATAAATACTTAACAGCCAGTAAGTAAATGCACTATACATACAAAAGTTCTATTTACATATATTTCCTCTATGACTAACAGAGCGAAACTCTTTGACAGTAAAACTGACATAAATAAATTATATTTTATGAACACAAGGCTATAATTGCTAAAAATAACCAAGTAACAACTTGGATTTCTGTTTCGAATTTATAAAATAGGTTAAGATTTGTGTTGCCACAAAAATCGGCGTACGTCTTTTGGCCGCTTTCTTTATTAGGGGGCTAGCACCGCGGCAGAGGCGCTACCACGAAATTCGAAAATCGAAGTTCGTATCGCATTATCCCTCTCACTCTCGTGTCAAATCATATTAGCGTGAGCGGGACGGCACGAAACGAAGTTCGAATTATGCACTTCGTGGTAGGGCCTCTGGTCTTAAGGTATCATTTCGATATTGGCGATCGCGACTAGGTCGCGCGACTGACTGCTTAGCATGAACTTAGTCGCGCGACCCGGCGCGGTCGTGAGTCGCGGTCGCCGATCGCGATCGCCAACATAGAAATTCTAACTGAATAAGACTAAAACCTGACACGCTGCTAGCGCTCTATCGTAAAAGCGGCCTTAATGTCCATTATAAATACAAACACTACTATAGTTTTGCCTTACTTATAATATCATAGCCTAAGATTTACATCGTGAATAACAATGCTTTGAGTACAATGCCAAAATGTACTTAAATAAAAAGAATATTCGACAGTTTCAAAAAAGGTTAACATCTATATAGGCTATCGAACCAAGTGATGTGACCCACTGCGGAACCTTTCACAGAATACGATGGGTCAGGAGTCAAATGGTTTGATAGTACAGTCAGTTGTAGAAAACAAACGTTCCCCCTTTTTACGGCGGTAATTTCACCGAAGGGTACCTTTTCTCTGCAGCTGACCGTACAAGCCGAGGTCTGGGGAGATTACATGCGTTGTTCAAAAATCGTCTTAGCCCCCTCCCCGCACCCCATGCGTACCTACAATCGAATATATAATTTTCGACTTGTGCAACGCTTCAAAAATATGTACCACAAGATCTTATTCCGACATAAATAAGGTTGTGGTACATATTACTGCCCTTGGTTGATACGCCTATAGTAAAACTCAAAGATCATTAAAATTAATTTGATATCTATGTTTAAAGTGACATTAATGCAAGCTCTAATGATTTTACAAATGAATCTATTGCATTATTTTTCGTAGTTTCTATACTGAATGAAGTGTCCCTGTAGTCAACGGCCATTATGAAGTAAATCCTGATTATATTGCACAACCATGAAGGCTCCGAATGTTGACAATGCGACCTATAATAAAAACATGCTCTACCTACTATTCTGTCACTCACATTGAAGTATGTATAGCATTTATTTTCCTATGGTTGACATTATAAATGTTCAGAAGCTTCATAGTTAAGCAATGTATCAGGATTTACTTCATGGTAATCGTTGATTGCAGTAAAAATGTCTACAAATATATATCACTTATGACGCGAGTCATTGAGCGAAGACGCTTTTAGACAAAGACTACAGTATATTATACAGGGATTATGTACCTTGTCGTGAAGCGACAATCAAAAAGTGAGATAACCTAACCTAGACTCAAAAAAAAAATAATGTCGTGAAGCGACAAGTTTAGTGAAAAGAAACCTTAACTAAGCTATGAACCATTTATTTACATTAACTAAAAAAGGACAATATTTACAAAATATGGATGTGTGTGGAGTGGTGTGATGCAGTGGATGGACGGGATGGTGTGTGTTAGAAAGAGTAGTAAGGTGGAGCGTAGACACGGGGCGATGGCGGAGGCTTCGGTGAAACGGAGATCCAGCGGTGATCTGAGCTTGTAGAACGCTCAGTGGGGCGTTACTGAGCGCCTGGTGAAAGCGCCGTCAGCGCTCCGATAGGGGCGCGTAACAGGTGCACGTAAGTGTCCGGTGGGGCACGGACGGCGCACGGTACTAGTGCGGGTGGAACACGGTGTAAGGGAAGACAGCACACGGCGTAGATGGAGACCGCGGCCCGTGTAAGTGAAGACAAAGGCCGGTGTAGGTGGAGTCCGGAGACAACGTAGGGTAAAGGTGGTGGCCCGTATTCGAGACCACGCGTACGGACTTTGGGGCAACGTGTACTAATCTTCGAGACAACGCGTACAGACTTCACGGCAACGCGTACTAACTTCGAGACAGCGTGTACAGACTTCACGGCACGCGTACCAACTTCGAGACAGCGCGTACAGACTTCACGACACGCGTACTAACTTCGAGACAGTGCGTACAGACTTCGGGACAGCGCGAACACTTGGAGGTTTCGAGATAACTCGCGGAGACTGACTTGTGACCTTTTAGAATGAAGGTATTTGCGCGAGGCTTGAAGAATCCCGGGACCAGCTCGGCCCCGGGACAAGGCCTTTTCGAGTTACTTTCTATTTGAAAGCTGACGAATGACTCCCTCGCTCTGGGATTTCTATGGCTTTTATAGGCCTCGTGACGTAGGTCCGCTCCCGAGGGGGTTTCGAGAATCAGAACATATGAAATTTTAAATTAAAAGTAAATTTGTACACGTGGCCAAATATATTTACTCGTTTTAGAGGGAGGTTTGATCTAAAATATTGTTTTTCTGACATGAAAAACGAAAATATTTGTCATGACAACCGAATAAACAAGCTTGTCATAACATGTCAGTTTTTGTATTAAAGACAATAGCAATTGTAAGGAGCCATGAAAATAATTGTTATTAGATTAAAAACACAGGAAAAAATGTCACGCATCAATCAGCACGTGCGAAGCCCGAATCTCCAGCATAACCGCAACACATAGAAAAAGACCGAAAAAGTTAGTGTCCGTTTTCATCGAATCAAAAAGTGATTGTAACGTGAAAATACGTAGTGAAAACCAAGTGAAACTGTGTTATTTAGCTTTTGTGATTTCGCAGGACCCTGCAGAAATGAAGGTGACGCGATTCTAATGATATTAAGATCGACGACTGGACGTGAAAAAGATACGATAAGGGAGCTAAAACACGATATAATTGTAAGTAAACAGCACAAAACGCCCCCCCGACCCTGGAAAATTTTTGACTCAGCAAAAATTTTGAAATATACAGCTAAAGAAGACAATAAAAACACAGCTTTGCAGAAACAGACATCACCAAACAAAGTCAGATATACTATCTCTAACATTCATCATCTTCATTCAGGTAAGGGTGGAGTTCACAGTCAATGACTACCACTCTAAAAGTGTGTTTTAAAAGGACATTAAGGCTTATTTAAGGAGTAGTCGTCCGCTCCAGAGTGGAGAAAAATTACTAATCTAAGGTTCATTAAGCCTTAAGAGAAATTAGTCTTAAGCAAGCTTTAATCACTAAGACTTAAGAAAAGATAAAAGAAGCCCAGAGCGGTAGAGCTCAAAGCTAGAAGTTAGTTACATTAGCAATAAGATGTGTCTAGATAGTAAAGAAAGCCCAGAGCGGTAGAGCTCAAGACTAGACGACAGCCACATCAACAGCGAGATGCGTCTGGAACATAAAGAAAGTTAAAGACAAAACAACGAATATTAGATTCGGAGTTTGATTTAAGCAATACATGCTTAGGGGTGTTTAAGAACACAGATTTAACAGGCAACTAAATAAAATAAACAATAAATGAAATGATGATGATATTTATACATATATATGAAACTTTGAGGGCAATCCTATCCAGGAAATGCTCAAATGTCGGGATAAGCACGGCAAAGCCTATCCCTAACCAGAAAATGAGCTCTACAACTGTAACTTTGGCCAGACTGTCTCAGGCCTTTCCACAAGTCACCGCTGCAATAATCGTGAAACACAATATTGAGGGCAAGCTTAAACCTAAATGGATGCTTGGATCAACACTGCGGTACTTGATGCAGCACTCAATATTCTCTGCGCTGATTTCTGACAATACCTCATGCTCGGATCAGCTGGTGATGATCGCAGTTGCTCTGAACTTGGAAATGACAGTCATGCTGCAGACTCCCAAAGAAAAGAGGAAGATGGAGTCAAGGGACATGGAGGAGCTGGAAGTTTGCTCAGCTGTGATACAGGACAACATACTGAAACGGGCCGGAATAATAACTGCTGAAGGAACAATGACCCCAGAAGTCACAATCATTTCTGCAATTTGTTCCAGATTCTTGTCAATGAAGGGGAAGACTTATAGAGAAGCTGTTGCTGCCTTGTCCAAACTGGCACCAGTAAGGGCTGCGGCGTCACCAGGAGATGATGGTACTGGAGGGGATGATGACGATCAGCAGCCACCAGGCGGAGGGGTGGCTGGACAAGGTGCTCAAGGCCCAAGCTCAACCTACAGGGCTCAACAAACTCCATTGAACACTAGGAATTTAAACTAGAGGTTGATCAGTGGAAGTCGGCGCTGGTCACTGCTCAACAAGAGATAGAAGCTCTTAAGAGACACTCTATCATAGCCGCTCCAAGCCATAGCGCACAACCTCCACCACCACCACCAATGCCACCGACACCACCAACTCCTAGAAAGCTAAGGGAGAAATGGAAGAGTGCGTTCAAGAAGATGATGGGCAAAGGGAAGAGCTTGACAATGGAAGATCAGACTTTTGATGCCTTGTCAAACCTTCAGGATGAATTGAAAATCACCTTAGCTAAGAGGGGGCGAGTTGAGTCCAGTAGCCAACAGCCGAATAAATGAACATTTAACTTCTAGTCAGAAGAACATTGCAAACGACATCATCCAACGCTTCAAGACGATTTCTTTTGAAGAAAGAGGTGTTCTGGGAAGCACACACTTGATCACCCACAAGATTGAAACTGGTGATTCTCTTCCAATCAAACAAAGATGTTACAGACTGTCTCCTGAAAAACAAAAGGCTCTAATAAATGAAGTTGACAAGATGCTGGGATGGAACGTCACTGAGCAATGCGAAAGTCCTTGGCTATCTCCAGTACTCATCACTCCGAAGAAGAATGGTGAATGGCGTTTCTGCGTAGATAGCAGGAAGCTTAACGCAGTCACGCGTCGTGATGCTTATAGTCTACCACTTATAAGCGAAATTTTGGAAAACCTCAGAAATGCCAAATTCTTATCAAGCATTGACATTGCGAAAGCATTTTGGGAGATACCCTTGAATCCTGCTGACAAAGATAAAACAGCTTTTTATGTACCTGGCAGAGGCATGTTTAGATTTAAAGTAATGCCTTTTGGTCTCACTAACTCTCCAGCAACTCAACAAAGATTGATGGATATGCTGTTTACTCCTGAATTCGAAAATAAGGTATTTTGCTATCTGGACGATATCGTCATCATCAGCGAAACTTTTGATGAACACATAACCCTTCTCATGAAAGTTCATGAAAAACTTTCTTATGCTAATTTGACTATTAACTTTGAGAAAAGTCAATTTTTCAGGAAAGAGCTAAAATACCTTGGCTTTTTAGTGGATGAACATGGTCTACGTGCTGATCCTGAGAAAATTAAAGCAATTCTAGAATACCCTATACCTACTTGCAGAAAAGAAGTACGAAGATTTATTGGCACCTGTAGCTGGTTCAGAAGATTTATTCCGAACTTTAGCACTATTGCCTCTCCACTCAACCGTTTAACCTGCTCTGGGAAAAACGCTCCTAAATTTTTATGGAATCCAGAAGCTGCAGCTGCTTTCCTGAAACTTAAAGAAGCCTTAGTAACTGCTCCTGTCCTGGCCTGCCCCGATTTCAATCTACCCTTCTCTGTACACTGCGATGCATCTAACTACGGCATTGGAGCAATGCTTACTCAACATCAAGATGACAAAGAAGTCGTGATTGCTTACATGAGTAAAGCACTAAATAAAAACCAACAAAACTACTCAACTACAGAACGAGAAACGTTAGCTGTACTGACTGCCTTAGAACATTGGCGCTGTTATCTAGATAATGGTAAAGAATTTTCGATATACACTGACCATGCCGCACTTAAATGGTTCCAGAACTTATCAAATCCATCAGGAAGACTTGCTCGCTGGACTCTTCGCTTATCATGCTTCAACTTCGTCCTGAAACATAAAAAAGGAAAAGATAACGTTGTTCCAGATTTATTATCAAGACATAAGACTCAAGAATGCCCTGTTTCACAAGAAACTTCACCTCAAGGCATACATCCTATTGCATTAGAAGAACCACCTGATCGCGAACTTGAACACTACAACAAGATCTTTCTCGGTTGCTCTAACAACCCAGATGCATACCCCAACTATACCATCAGAGATAGTAAGCTTTATCGCTGCATTCATTCTCCTGATAGTCTGAATGACGACTTTATTTGGAAAGAAGTTCCATTACCTCAAGACAGATATGCAGTTATTCAAGCTAACCATGGTTCTATTTCAGATGTACATCTTGGTATCTTCAAGACATACAAAAGAATATCTCTAAAATATTATTGGCCTGGTATGTTTAAGGACATAGCCAATTTTATCTCAAGTTGTGAAACCTGCTTATCCTACAAACATCCTAATCATTCTCCTTATGGTCTTATGGGTAAACCTAAACTTTGCTCCAGACCTTTTCAAACTATATCTTTAGATCTTATGGGCCCATTACCCATGACTCGTAAACGAAATCAGTATATCCTAGTAATTAACTGTAATTTTACTAAGTATACTATTATTGCTCCTCTTAAGCGCGCTACAAGCGCAAACATTATAAATATACTAGAAAATTCTGTTTTTCTAGTTCATGGCGTTCCTCAAACTATTATAATGGACAACGCTGTTCAATTTCAGTCTCGGGAATTCCATTCATTCTTACATAGGTATAATGTCCCTTGTATTTTTCATACAGCGTTTTATTGCCCACAGGTCAATCCAACAGAGAAATTTAATAATACAATTATTACAGCCCTAGCATCCCTAGTAGGAGAAGATCACAGATCTTGGGATAACTATCTTTCGAAAATTCAATTGGCTATGAACAGTGCTACAAATGTTGCGACTGGTTTTACACCAGATTTTTTGGTCTTTGGTAGGGAAACAATTCCTTGCGGTTCCTTCTACACTCCAACTCTCAACCTAGAGGAATTAATCTTTATGCCCCGTGATATTTACGCGACTAATGCTGGTTTCCTTACATCTATCTTTCACAGAGTCCAGACTAAATTACACATAGCTCACGCTAGGAATAGCGCTCGCTATGATCTTCACCGGTCTTTTAAAGAATTTAACGTGGGAGATACTGTTTGGCGTAAAAACCATGTATTAAGTAATGCTGGCGCATACTTTAGTGCAAAACTTGCCCCTAAATTCATCAAATGTAAGGTGGTAGAAAAATTATCACCATTAGTATACATATTGGAAGACCCTAATGGAATTAGAGGCAAGTGGCACATTAAGGATGTGAAGGCATAAAAAAAAAAAATTTCAGAACTTATTAACTTTAAATTTGTATATATGTATAAATATCATCATCATTTCATTTATTGTTTATTTTATTTAGTTGCCTGTTAAATCTGTGTTCTTAAACACCCCTAAGCATGTATTGCTTAAATCAAATTCCGAATCTAATATTCGTTGTTTTGTCTTTAACTTTCTTTATGTTCCAGACGCATCTCGCTGTTGATGTGGCTGTCGTCTAGTCTTGAGCTCTACCGCTCTGGGCTTTCTTTACTATCTAGACACATCTTATTGCTAATGTAACTAACTTCTAGCTTTGAGCTCTACCGCTCTGGGCTTCTTTTATCTTTTCTTAAGTCTTAGTGATTAAAGCTTGCTTAAGACTAATTTCTCTTAAGGCTTAATGAACCTTAGATTAGTAATTTTTCTCCACTCTGGAGCGGACGACTACTCCTTAAATAAGCCTTAATGTCCTTTTAAAACACACTTTTAGAGTGGTAGTCATTGACTGTGAACTCCACCCTTACCTGAATGAAGATGATGAATGTTAGAGATAGTATATCTGACTTTGTTTGGTGATGTCTGTTTCTGCAAAGCTAAGTTTTTATTGTCTTCTTTAGCTGTATATTTCAAAATTTTTGCTGAGTCAAAAATTTTCCAGGGTCGGGGGGAAAATGTAGCGTTTTGTGCTGTTTACTTACAATTATATCGTGTTTTAGCTCCCTTATCGTATCTTTTTCACGTCCAGTCGTCGATCTTAATATCATTAGAATCGCGTCACCTTCATTTCTGCAGGGTCCTGCGAAATCACAAAAGCTAAATAACACAGTTTCACTTGGTTTTCACTACGTATTTTCACGTTACAATCACTTTTTGATTCGATGAAAACGGACACTAACTTTTTCGGTCTTTTTCTATGTGTTGCGGTTATGCTGGAGATTCGGGCTTCGCATGTGCTGATGCGTGACATTTTTTAAGGCCTTGTCCCGGGGCCGAGCTGGTCCCAGGATTCTTCAAGCCTCGCGCAAATACCTTCATTCTAAAAGGTCACAAGTCAGTCTCCGCGAGTTATCTCGAAACCTCCAAGTGTTCGCGCTGTCCCGAAGTCTGTACGCACTGTCTCGAAGTTAGTACGCGTGCCGTGAAGTCTGTACGCGCTGTCTCGAAGTTGGTACGCGTGCCGTGAAGTCTGTACACGCTGTCTCGAAGTTAGTACGCGTTGCCGTGAAGTCTGTACGCGTTGTCTCGAAGATTAGTACACGTTGCCCCAAAGTCCGTACGCGTGGTCTCGAATACGGGCCACCACCTTTACCCTACGTTGTCTCCGGACTCCACCTACACCGGCCGTTGTCTTCACTTACACGGGCCGCGGTCTCCATCTACGCCGTGTGCTGTCTTCCCTTACACCGTGTTCCACCCGCACTTGTACCGTGCGCCGTCAGTGCCCCACCGGACACTTACGTGCACCTGTTACGCGCCCCTATCGGAGCGCTGACGGCGCTTTCACCAGGCGCTCAGTAACGCCCCACTGAGCGTTCTACAAGCTCGGATCACCGCTGGATCTCCGTTTCACCGAAGCCTCCGCCATCGCCCCGTGTCTACGCTCCACCTTACTACTCTTTCTAACACACACCATCCCGTCCATCCACTGCATCACACCACTCCACACACATCCATATTTTGTAAATATTGTCCTTTTTTAGTTAATGTAAATAAATGGTTCTTTAGTTATTCTATTTTTCATTTCATAGCTTAGTTAAGGTTTCTTTTCACTAAACTTGTCGCTTCACGACATTATTTTTTTTTTGAGTCTAGGTTAGGTTATCTCACTTTTTGATTGTCGCTTCACGACAACCTATGCTTTTAGGCGTCTCATTTAGAGGGCTAGGTACAGTAGTCCAAAACCAATCAAAGCATCCCAATATTGATCGAAAGCCAATCAATGTTCATATAAACGTAAAAACTTTACACAATTACCTAAAATTAAAACTTTTTACATTACTTATACAATCTCAGGTTATACAAGCAAGTAAGGTGCCAAACACGTATATATTGAAGTGCATTTATTATGTTAAATATTCATTCCCCCACAGATCGAATTCAACTAAACACTGGAGATCACGACACTATTAATACTTAATACTTAAATCCGTCCTTCTGCGAACATATTTGCATGTGAATTTGTATGAAAATTAAACCGTCATCGCGTCTAATTCGTTTGCTGAAATAATTTTCACGGGTTGCCGCCAATGCAGTCGTCTCGTCACATGTCAAGGTTGGAAAGAGACTGCTACATATTTATGACAGCCGTGTATAAAAACAGTTTAAATTGACATGGACAAGTCTTTTTTTCTTCCTTAATGGCGGCCACTAGGCTTGTGCCAATATCAGTTAATTGCTCTGAGAGCGACTCACGTTGTACGGTAATTGTAGTTTTTGCAACTTGATAGTAAAATTCCAAAAACCACGTGGAGACAACTTGCGCATTAAAAAATGTCAGACACGAGAGCAATATAGAATTTTGAGATCACTGTAACAGTTAAGGTTAATCGCCGCATAAAACACTATCAGAATTATACCACAACTAGCCAAAGAAACAGAAATACCAAAATTATATACTGTCTACATCCGCCATGTTCGAATGCCACAAATCGAATCCATGGACAAGTCTGTAACTAAAGAGAACACTGTCATCATATACAGGATAGTTGAGGTGTCGCTGTAGGTAATAAGCGACCTATAAATTCCTTTACCACCCTACTTCGATATCAGTTATTTGGCTAATTTATCATTTAAGACTATTACGACTTAAAAGTCAATTTAACCTTCATCCTCATTGTTTTTTTTTTGTTTTAAGTGCAGCCGTAAAAAATGGCAAAACTCTCACTTAATCGACTATGCCTTGCGCACTAATATAAATTCTGCTTTTAACTACAGTCATGCTTACTTACCATACACACTTTAATAATACCTCAACCACCGCAATGACAAAGATGCTGGTAAACATTACAATAGTATCAATAATCTTCTATTAATGTGTAGCGTATACCTGTGCCCACTGTGTACTATTGTGGTTAGGAAGTGAGCAGCAGCCATTCTTAATAATCGAAAAGCTGTAACTGTCTGTCTGAAAAGCTGTAACTAAGACAGATAAGATTGCAACTTTTCTAGAATTAACGTCATCAAAATGATGTATCACTTGAAAAATGGTCGGTTTATCTAAAAAACTACGATGACTCAGTAAATATGGCACCATGTTTTTTGAAATTTCTAAATATTTCAGCAGATTATAGTAATTTTTAATTTAAGATGTAGTCACGTCTTGGACACCAACCAAAATTATGGAAACACTGTCAACCACAATTATAAAAAAATATTGTTTTTAACTCGGTTGATGTTCTTTTATATAATGTACTAACTCATTTTTTTAATTATTCGTATTAAATTTGAGGTGTCCATTAATTGAGTTCGTGATTTAATTTCAACAAAGTATGAACATCCCAAATTTAACAATATCCTAATTTTAACAATTGAGTTCATGCATTGTTACCCAAGATTAACTGAGTTAAAAACAGTAATTTCTCTTCTGTGTTTAGTGAAACTAACCCGATCGCTTGCTGAAATATTCGGGATTAAATTTAAGATTCTGTAGAACCAAGGTCTGGCACATTGCCATTGGTTAACCTAGTACCTCTTTGTACATATATAAAAGTATTTAGTACCTTTTAACAGATTCACATTGCGAACCTTTACTCATTAGAATTATACACACGCCCAAGACAGCCCGGGATGTCAATCATTTAGACACCTCAGTGTTGCTGAGAGAAGACGTCGCCTGCTGTGTCGAATCAGTAAATTAAACACATACTGTTACGCCTTGAAATGTAATAATATGGTATTGGACACCATTAAAAAATAATTCGAAGGTACAGCTCTAATAAAAAAAACAGTTTAATTTACCCGGAAAACTAGATTATCCTTTATCTGTAAAATTTTATTTTTAGATGCCTAATATTAGTCAACTGACTTGGCTAAGAATTGACGTATTAAATGACGTAAAATATATAGATATATAAAATGTACCTATGTCACAATATCATTTAGACAGTTCATAAAAGTATGTGAATTCATTGGTGGTGTAATAAATTAGAAACAAATGGATTAGATTGATATTCCATATTTTTGGATGGAATATCGTTGTCAGTGTACTATTAACAAACGCGTTGAGTGTTGTATTAATAGGTATTCATTGTGAATATTATAAAGGATAACATTTTTGTGTGCAAAAAAATGAATAAAATATGAAAATTAGCCAATTGGAGCGGAACGCTAAATAATATAAGAGCGAATCAAAGTTTTTTTAAACATATAATACTTAATTAATAATACTTACTTACATACTTACAGGCACAAGCTGTAGGATTAAGAAAATTATTGAACTTTAGCACCCTTATCAATAATGCTATTTACACATTAAATTTATTTCCTTATAATAAAATATGTATTTTTTTTTCAAGATTATTCAGCTATTATTTTAATGCATTTTTGTTTTGGTGAGATTTAGTGTACGCGCGCGCGGCTAGTATTGCAAAATAGTATGTTATAGATTACGTATTCTCACTTAGCGTCTATTAATTTATCACAATACTGTGTCATAGCGCCTGAGACTTTTGTTCGCGTTACCTGCAACAAAAATATAATGTTTATTGCCGTGTCATTTTAAAAGGAAACAACATACTAAGAGTCGATTTCTAGTTATGTTCATGAGACCGATTGTATCACTGATTCATCACAATATATATGCCTTGCTAAATCGGACGGTCGAGTGCAAAAAATATCCTCTCATCATTACCAAGGCGGCATATATAAGTATTTACACTACTCTATGCCACTAAACGTAAGATTGGTGTTTGCATATTTTTGACGCGATGGGTGTATAGATATTTACAATCTTCTGTATCTTCAACAGTATCTGAAGATACAGATCTTATACAAAATTTCAACGTAAGTGATACATACACAGTCTACCGCCCTCCGTGGCACGAGTGGCAGCAGTATTCAGCATAGTAAGGGTAGTGACAAAGTCGTGCTTGCACGGCCAATGCACAATTGCTCAGCTTGTCCGCACATTGCCCTGTAATAAATAGATCATTAATACAAATTAGTCACTTAGTAGAATTGTGGCGGAGTAACTCATTTAAACGTCATGAAAATAGAGGTAGAGTAGAGCTTACCCCTGGCGGGTAGTTTTGAACGCTAGATAAATAGAATGTCCAGTTAACTAGATTATGCCCCCTCCCTCCATAAAAACATGAAAAATGAAGGAATTTCTAAAAATCCATCTTACAATTACTGCAGCTTTATGATACTTATTAAGGCCAAATTTCAAAGCTCAAGCTCCTGTGGTTCAAGCTGAGCGTTGTCTATTAGTCAGTCAGTTACGGTATTACTGTTTTGAGGTTAGGTAAAGTGTTTGTTTTTTGAGCTATTTGTCATAATATAATTAAATCAATCGAAAACACGAGAATATTTAACGACTTTTAAAAGCAAGGTTACATTTTAAACGGTGTTCCTACGAGTATATTCATTAAATCAATTGATTCCAGCCATTATTGGTCCGATAGTGAAAGATTGTCTATTGATGGACAATCATTATCATCAATATCATGTCAGCCAGAAAATGTTTACTGCTGGACATACTTTCTCCGTGGATCTCCACGACGATTGGTTTGGCATAACCCGCAGCCAGTTATTTCCCATTATCTTTAAAGATCACCTATTCACGATGCGGGACGCCTATAGTATTATTCTTCCCAGGTGAATTTTTCGCTTCGAGCCATTACATTAAATTTGAACCTTAATACTATGGCGATACCGTTTGTTTTGAAAGATAAGGGCTCGAAGCGAAAAATTCACCTGGGAAGATTTATACTATACCAACATTTTACATTCCCATACTTTACGGCCCCACCGGCCACACAAGCAATGTGGCTACGCCCAATGCTACTTAAGATGGACAAGTTAATTATTTATAATGCCAATAAAGTAATGAATTGTTAGTAATAGCAGTTCAGATTACCATTATTATACGGTCTGTTTTTAGCGTTTTGTGTGTTCGGGCTTTGGTGTCTCGTCACTCGCTGTTGCGGGTCTGAAACTGAAGACATTTTTTTCGATCAACGTGCTTTCTGGATAACGAAATACAAATGAGACTAATGACGAATTCATGCACCTACAAGAGTCAAAAATTACAACTAGTTGATAGTTTCATCTCGACCGACCGTCTCTTGTTTTTGCAAGGGCAGTTTGGCCTTTTACCAGCAGCAAGCTGTTTTTATTAACTAACCAGCGATCAACTTATGTCTAATCTGATGGTAAGTGCAGATGAAGTCGAAGATAAGAAAAATACGACGTGAGGTATTTGTTTCAGTAACATCTCTGTCATCATCATCTCTAATGGCCTTGAATGACTCTAAATTGTAATTATCCGTAAAAACTAACGAGTGGCAACGAACTCTATTCTTTAGTAGGCTGCTTTACAAAAAATAAAGCGAAGCTTTATGCGAATCCAACCTGATCATTCGGTTGTAAAATGAATATAAAAGAATATTTTTTGTAGCGACCTCTAGCGCTATCTAGCCGTCAATTTAAAAAACCTCTACATTCTACATCGCGCTATCGAAGTTTCTCATCTCAGATGCATAAATACAACTTCCGACTCTCTTTCTTCGTACTTTGGTCCCCAGGCATAACAACTGCCTGGAGAGAGATCTCTCTATTCTACAGCCGCCCACGTCAAATTTTGTTTTAATGAACTTCAAACTTTATGTCACTTATTGAGTGAGTTCGATGTCACATTACAATATGTTAGGACACTAGGCGGCAGGAGGCTATTGTGGTATATCTCCACAGTTTAAACCAACCTGCAGGTGGAGCAGCAGCAGGCTTATTAGCTTGCGGCCAACTGGTTGAGCAGCGTGCAGGCACGCAAGTCCGCCGAGCCAGCGGCCTCGTGCTGTGGCACTCGACATCACGAGCGGCGCCCTCGGCACCTTCTACGCCGCCGCGTGCGCACCACACTGTCCTGGTCTGAACGCCGGACTCGCACGGGCCCTGGCACTGGTGAAGAATATTGAGAAAAACGGTGAAAGTAAGAAACAACCTACAGAGTAACTGTCCTGGCTACATACATGCAAGTTATAAAAATAGTATGTTTTATGTTCCAATTTTTATCCAAAATACATATCCGTAACAAGTTTAAAGTCGATGCCATACCGTTGAAGAGTGCCACAGACTGTCGTGGTCTGCTATTGCTATTGATCTAGTTACTTAAAGTTTTTTGACTAATCTGAACATTAAGGGTATAAGAATAAAATACCACCTGTGGGCAATGTCCAAAATAGGATCTTAAAAAAAAACCTTTATTTTTAACTGTCAAACAGCTTTCGGTAATTTTTCATGTCTATTTAAAATTATAAATTCCATAATATATTAAAGAAGTCTTAGGTGTCGATTTTCAGGTCACTTTCTAGCGCATGAATAGGTCTGCAAGCTCTTAAAAGCAGCTGAACCTACTCAGCTACTCAAACCTTAACCGCAACAAAAGATATCGCTTTGTTTAACTGTAAATATTTACGATCATATACTGCTTTTAGCTAAGCCCTATAGAACTATAAGTAACGCACCACTACGACGCAACAATTTCGTCACTTTAAATAATTTATTGAATCAGGCGTTACTTTGCGGAGGTCCATATTAATGAACTAAAACAATTAAGCAATTAAGGGTGAGCAAAGTAATTGTTTTAGTTCATTAATTTCGTCACTAACCTCACTCCAATCACTAAGATACCAGCTCGGCGCACAAGTGCCCCCACATGCCCGCTCAGCCTCTGGCTTGGGTGCACGACATGAGCCGTCTCTTAATCGCCGCCCGTTGCCACCTATGCAGATGACCCCGCGCACTTGACGGCCACTACATGAAGCTGAACACGGAGACCAGTCGCCTGGAAAAAGAATACAAAAGCGATATGGCAATACCGTTAAGTTGACTTAATACTAATTAGAACTCAGAAAAAGTATCTGAAAGTAGACGATTCTTCATCGTTAATGAAATCGTCTCAAATTTTGAATGGCCAATGCGAGTGACTAAAATTAATACTGCTTAGTTTTAGTGATAAAAAGCGGGAAAATCTACCAAGACGTATTTTATTGATTTGTATTGATTACTCTAAAGACTTTTACTTTAGAGTATACAGAATAACAACAGCAACGTTATATGCCTACTGGATATTGAAACACTAAATAAAAGTTTATAACTTTACATGTCGCTTTAGTACTTCTACTACCAAATCTACTCGTAAAACCTTTAATGATCTCAATTTTTACTTTACAGCTGAAGCATGTACGAGCTCAGTATAACAAGTCTTCTTCAAGTAATTTATCATCATCGTCATCGTCGTCGTTATCGCAGCCTACATTACTGCGGGGAACAAGCCACCTCTCAGAATGAGAGGGCTTGGGCCGTAGTGCCCACGCGGACCCAGTGTGGATTGGGAACTTCACACACAATTCACGTTTTCCTTCACCGCAAAGCTTACGGTAAATTTAAAATGCAATTCTGCAAGTAAATTCTGAAAAACTCACTGGTGCTAGCCTGGGCTTGAATAAAAAGCCCTCAATTTATACGTACCAGTAAACCACTGAGCGTCGCACTGCTTTCTTAACGCACAGCTTTGCGATGAAGTTGGAGCGCGATGAGAGGCACAACCAGCCGGGTCCGCACATCGGACTCCTCTGGACTGGACTCCACCTCCGACGCACCAACCTACGCACTGGAACAAGCCAAAATACGTAAAGGAGATTAAAAATATAAAGTTACCCATGGATAAGAGACAATTAAAAGAATTGAGTTGAAGAATGGATTACAGTTAGGTAAAGTCACTCGCAGTCAGTTTTGGGGGTTAAAGTCACTCGCGTCCGTAGGTTTACCCTCGAGACCCTACACGTGACCCCTGGGTGGTGCCAAATGAGTGACATTTCTAGAGTGGTAGAGCCTTGCTGTTTTACAGCACGATTTGGGCTGGCTCGCCCGGTGTAATACCACCTTCACACAAAACGTCGGCGTGAAATGATTGTATTTATTACCGTTGTGTTTCGCCTGATAAGTGTGAACTCCGGAGCCCTTCCCCCCCCCCTAATTTCAGTATGGCTGCGGTATTTAAAAAAACAGCACTACCCCAAGGGGCTACCGCCACTTTTTGTGGAGGAGAATCCCCCCCTGACCGTTCCCGTTCAGGCTGCCCGTCGTATTTTGGGGAGGGCAAAATCCCGCTTGGTACTGGTCGCAGGGGCAAAAAGAGACGGGCGTCATTGGCATCCCTTCGCACGCTTTGTGTGGATTTATGCAACATAAGGGGAATTCACTCGAATCTAAATGCTGTCCATAACCATCTTGAGACAGAGAAGCCAGCCCTGTTATTTTTAACCGAGACGCAGATATCCCCCCCTTCTGACATCACTTACCTGCGCTACCCGGGGTACAACGTGGAGCACTCTTTTGTGCCGCGCGCTGGGGTCTGCGTCTATGTCAGGGAGGATATGTGCGTCCGTCGCCTCAGCAGCTTTGAAGTAGGGGACCTGTCCGTTATCTGGCTACGCGTAGACTGCGACGACCATCCTCGTATCTACGCCTGCCTCTGCAGGTCCCATAGTGGAGATGCCGAAACTGATCGACTCATTGAGCACGTTCAATCGGTGACGGATTCCCTCCTTCAGCAGATCCCTGAGGTGTGTGTGCCTCTTACACTATACCTACTTATGTTTGTGTAAACCTTATATAAACTAACGTTTTATGAATAAACTAGTAGTCTGTAACTGAACGTGGACTTCTCATTTACTTCCCTCAACCCCGCACACTGCATGGCGACCCTGCCAAGCGTGTCGTGGCTGACACGGGATCGTAAAATTAAATAAAAAAGTGTAAAATAAAGTAAATAAAAATGTGTCTCGGTGCGTATTTTTAGAAACTTTCACAAATAAATTAATAACTCTATACAACCGTGCAGTGCAGGCATATCATAAACAGTTCAAAGTGCTGACTTAGTTAAATTATCAAGATGGCTAACGGTATTATTCCAGTTCACGTCGCACTGCGCCCGTGCACAGTCTATTGTTCGGTAAATACAAAAACCAACTACGATTTTTCAAAATGGGAAACCAGTGCCCAAAACAGGAGCCCGAAGTTGTGATCGCGCAGAACACGGCAGGCGGAGGAACAGCAGCTGGGGGAGCAGCTGGAGCAGTGCCAGGCCAAACGACCTGCCAGGCAACCCACATGTTCACCAATAACGTTCTGGTGTCCACGTTATTAGCAATAATCGGTGCGGGTGTTCTCTTCTTGCTGTATAAGAAGTTACGTGCGTGCCATCTAAATTGGCTGCGTAATGAGCTGCAGGAAGATACCTTTTCGAGACTAAGGACAAGGCTGTCCGGAAAGCGAGCTGCCAAAGCGGAAGAAGACGTGATCGTGTGAAGAAAAAAAATAAAAAAAAAAGAGAAGAAAGAAGGAACTAGTGATTATGAAAGGTACACGCTAATAACGGTTTAACATTTCAATAGATTTAAGTAAACAAAAACTAGTTATGTAATAAGTATATGGCTGAACAATTACAGTCAATTTCTGATGAGTTGAAACAAATAAGAGTTTCACTTCGTAAGTTAGGCCCAGAACGCCGAGAAAAATATGTACACAATGTACGAAAAATTGTTTTAAAGGCAGAAACCTTGTATCAACATGGTATTGACCTATTTATTCAATTAACATTAAACAAAAAAGTACCAGTAGATTTACTAAATGCTTTTGAATTAAGTATAGAACAAGATTATAGCATAATATTAAGTTACGGGAATTTCACAAGTGTTGACCAAACAAAATCAGTAACAATGGAGAAATTTGCATTAAAAACGGCAACTTGTTTGCTGCCAGTAATGGATAACAGTCAGAAAAGCGTCGAAAAACTTATAGAGAGTATCGAATTATATGACAGTTGCCTCCAGGAGGCCAGTTGCAAAGCCTTACTAGTGTCATTTGTGTTAAAAACGAGACTGTCAAAAACCGCGAAACTTAAGCTTAAGCAACAATATAGTAGTTGCAAAGATTTAATAAAAGACATGAAAAAATTTTTACTTACTAAAAAATCAGCAACCTCGCTTTTAACACAACTGAACCACGTTAACCAAAATGAAAGGTCAATAACTCAATATGCAGAAGAGATAGAACAACTCTTTGTTGATCTCACTATTTCGCAGGCTAACTCGAATAACGCGGCATACGAAATACTGAGACCAATAAATGAGCAGTTGGCAATCAAAAAATTTGCCGACGGTTTGCGTAATAGGCGCCTAAGTACCATAATTTCAGCACGAAACTATTCCGAGCTCAAGGACGCAGTACAAGCGGCACAAGACGAAGAGAATGCACAACCATCGACTTCAAACTCAATGTTAAGCATGAGAGGTAAGTACTCCAGATACCCAGCTCGAGGACGTGCAACCACCATAAATTATAACCAGCGGGGTTATAATGTAAATAAAAACTCTTACAGGGGTAATTATTTTACCCATGGGAGAGGACAAAATCAAAATAATAGTCATTATTTCAATAATCGCGGAAGGTCAATGCGGAACTCACGAGGTGGTTTCACGCATTCGAGAGGCGAGCGGACGTATTATCGTAGTAGGGGTAACCGTTACTCTAACAATAAAAATATGTATTCTGCACAGCAGGATCAAGGGTCAAGTCAGTCTGACAATATTTTGGAAGAAAGTAATTTAAACCAGTTTTTTCGGAATTAAGGAATATGAAATATTAACATGCAACAGCAATGCTAAATACATATTCTTATCCACGTGCAAAAAGTTATTCTCATGGCTACTTGACACCGGCGCATCGCTGTCGGCAATTTCTAAGAACGCGCTACCCGAAGAAATACCTATTTACGATGATAATATTACGATAAACGGAATCGGTGGAAAAATATATTCAAAAGGATACGTATACCTTACACTACAAACGCCAAACACAGAAAAGTTCAAACATAAATTTTATGTATTTGAAAAACTACCATGCAAATCGAATGGCATTATAGGACTTGATTTCTTAAATAAATACGATTCATTAATCAATTTAGAAAACTCAACATTAACATTACAGAATAACGGAACATGCTGTATTTTGCGTTTGTGGGGATCACCAAAGGTTGCGCGAGATTTTTTCATTATCCCACCACGAAGTGAGTCAATTCATTATATGCAATGCGATAATAACATTGTAGATGAGTGTGTTATCTTGCCAAAACAGCTACAGACATAATACATCGAGAATGATAAGATAATTATCATTTATAGTTTTCAAGCGTTTAACTTACTAATTAATTTTTAAAAAAGTCTTAAAAACGGCTTTATCCTATATTGTGATCGTTTGTGCAAGATTTGTAACGTACCTCAGACCATTCAGTATATAACCATCCACCAGCACCAGTATGACTGAAGGACTGCTGACTCAAGGTCGGTCCAATTTCATTATCTGTTACATTTCGAGCGAGTGATATGACCGGTCCATCCCGGAATGAGTCTATTCTGTCTCTAGGTCTCACTTGCCGCCTGGTATCAGGACGAGGCGCTTCTGTAGTAACTGTCCCGTCGCAGTTGGGAATATCACAAAGCTCGCTACTCGGTGGCATGGGCAGAGGGCATTTCTGATCACTTATCTGTAAAAGATTCAAAGATGATGACGAGTTTAAATAGGTGTATTGAAAAAAAATATTTTTGAATAATTGAGAGAGAGATATAGAGTTTTACACACATTCGGTACACTTCTACACATACATTTGGCAGGAAAAGATACAATAAAAACATCGAATAGTACAAATTGGGCCCAACTCAGCATAATGTTTTTCAGTGGGGCCCACTCAAAAACTATATATAAAAACATTGGTGATGTGAAACAGTCATAGAATAATACATTTCTTATGGCAATTTCTTTACCATGATTAAAAATTTAATCAATTTCTCAATCAAATCGAGCCTAACAACTTTCTGCAAATTCTTTAAAGGATTATTACTGTGTTCCTCAGAAATTACACAAAGATATTACCTTTGTGATGCCTCGTGCATGATCCTGAACGCATCCCACAATCCTCGTCCTGTAAGCAGGCCCGCAAACTGGGCAGGTTCCCCAGGGCGCCGCTCTCCACCTCGGAGGACAAGGATTCATCCCACATCGTCGTCGACGCGACGGTGGTGGATTTCCAGAACAATGCACTGCCGATACCTCCTTATCATCCTTGCCATCGAGCTCAACACATCTGAACTTCCCAATTTGGAGACCTCCACCACAAGTTCGTGTGCACTGATTGAATGAAAGAATCTTCCACGTGAATTTTCTTTCACCTCCTGTATTTGCATCAGCGCGGTTTTCAAAGGTATTCTGGTTATGATTGACTGGCCGAGATAGTGATGGCTCAGCAGGATATTCTAGGGCTCTCGTGTGCGATTCCGCACTGTGATGCCTATGATGCCTAGGTGCTTGGTGGTGTTGCGGCGGAGGGTTAACCGTGGGTATATCGTTACTAGTCTCGTCTTCTGAGTCTGTTAAGTATTCGTACTTTATGTTGGGATTCGGTTGAGTGTACAGAATCTGAAAGTTCAAAGCTTATTTGAGTTCCTTTGTTTCGTAATTATTTTATTGTAGGTAAATTGTATCAAGCGTTACCATTATGTCGATAGGATGATGAAGTGGGCCATGGGCGAAGACGGCGTCGAGTCCTGCTGCGCGCGAGTACATGAACCTCGCGCCCGCAGCCTCGTACGTGCCAGGCGCGCTCACGGCAAACTCGCCGTTCATTATGTACGAACCATTGGTTACTTTCAATGCTGGTGACAACAGACATAATACATTAGAACCTCACAACTAGCGTGAGTATATTTAACATTATTATTTTGTCAATAATTTGCTAGTTATCATCATGTCGACTAGGCGTTTTGGCATTTCAAGAAAGAATGAAATTAAATTTACTCTCATAGCCGCGACTCACAGATAAAAACTAAAACACAGCACAGGATCATTTAACGAATTGCCCCAACGCAACGTTGTAACGGTCTGCGTCATGCAAATAATTAACCGCCAATTGTGAAGGCGACTTCCATTTATCTCACAATTTGCAGCGTAGGCGCGTCTATTGAAGACTGCGGTGGCGGTGCGCGTGTGCAATTTCAATTAATCGATTCGACATCGATCTTTGCACCGACGAACACTTCATCTCTCGATTAAGATCTCTCCTTGTGACCTACTATTTCGTAATAAATGTTTGATCAATGTGAATAAAAAATCGATAGGTTCTAATAATTTTGTCCTTTTTCATTTAGCGATTTTATAGCTGCAGTTTATTTTACGACTATTTTGTTTTATTGCTTACCTATGTAATTGTCGCTGGAGACTATTTCTGAGATGTTAAGTCGGCAGGCGCCGCGCGGAATCGTTGCTACGTAGGAGTAGCCGAGTGGTAGCCGCGGTCGGGAGAACAAGCCGGACACCAGTCTCCGGCCACATCGCACTTCTCTCGTCATCGCTGAGGCCAAGACTCCTTCTCGACCCACAACCTGTAAAAAAAAATATTAAAAATAATGTAAACGGGGTGAGTATGAGGGATAGGTATAAAAACAATTTATGTAGTCGGGTAGAAAAGCTTAGTCTAAGATAGATATAAATTTAATGACACCTGCGACGCCTTCTGGCTAGGCGACACCAGAGGGTTCGAGAGTTTGTTCCGTAACACTTTCGTGGATACATTTTTACAAAAATAGCAGAAGAGTGTAATTAAGTTTCCATTTATCTGATATTTACAAGCATACAGGATCTTTAATAAATAACCAAAAATGCCATCAAAGTCTACAGCCAATTCGTAAATAATGTGAGCATAAAAGAAAGACGATTGAAACGCTCGAATAACGACCCCATAACACCAACATAGGTCTCAAAGCTATCATATATGAATCAACAACCTTTTACAGAAAACCGCATCTGAACAGGTCGAATCGTTTCCGAGATGGGAACATTAATTTTGAGCATAAAAAAGTAAGCTGAAATGTATCCTAAATGTATATATTATCTTCTCCATCCCGTCGTGGGTAAGAAAGCATTAGATAGGAATTTCAGTAAAACTAATAGTCACCATGAGCATTAAAGAGTTAAATTTTTCATTTTTGCCTGCAACTCTTAAAGTTGAAACTGGCAAATGCAAAAATGTAACATAATATGCACAATTTGACCAGATGTCAAACCTTATCAGTTAAATCATGGCTCCAATATTTCTCATGGCATCAAAATCATCATGACAATTGTTACATACCTACATAACTATAGTCAAAAAATTGTTTAACATCCTATTGATCCGCACAAATCGGTTCGCTTCGTCTTTCCTAAAGCGAACCGCTAAAGAAATGGAATTTGCTCTCATCGTCCATTAATATTTATTAATTTATTCGTTTAGTTGTCGTGTTTGCATACTTATATTATAAGATGTTACAATTATTATTTTAAGTTAAAATTTTCCCACAAACAACCTAGGGCTCTTCAAGTCTAGACTGAATAGGCTGTAACTGAACCAATGATACCTTCGGCGTCATTTTCACTTTACACTATGTGAAATAAATAAGGAACACTCACTAGTCGGTTTATTTAAAAAAATCGCAAATACGTAATGCATGTTCCTACGCACAAACCGTGGATTAAGTTGTCAGTGCATTTCACGCATGCCCTAGACCTGGGCGGTCGACGGGCGTATAATTTCAGAAAGGAATGCTGGATTCAATGTGCATCTACTTAAACAAGCATTTAAACATCTTGCAGAGAACATATTAAATATTACTTGTAAAATAACTGTCTTCCTCGGAGGTATTAGTGAACCGTTAACTTCGATTTTAATAGGACATTCATACTAAGGAAATAATAGTGAGCAACACTCGTAGCGTGGTCCAAAGTTTTTAAAAATACCTACACAAAATAATAAAAAATCAAATATCATGGGGTCCATATAATTACTATAGTAAATAGGACTTATCACGCAAAATAATATTTACCTCGACGTTTCGGCCACATTGCAGCAGCCGTGGTCACGAAACTGTAGTGTAGGGTGTCTAGTTCGTTTAGCCACTCGAGTCTTTCGAACTACTTTCGTTTAGTATAGTAATTATGAGTGAAAATCACGAAAGTTTAAAACAGTATAAAAAAAATCATGCAGTCAAGGGTATAAAAAAAATAATAAAAATAAGAAAAACCAAACTCCAAAGCAGCCTATTAGGTGTTTTGCAAATCCGAATCATAGTAAATAATGAAGCATAGCCTCCGTACTCTCCACAGGTAAACTTGACGAGCGTTTCGATGGTGAAATACGGAGCAAATCCGATTGTAAATACCGCACTTTATTATTTCAAGAAGATAATCGCGTAATTTCTCTGTCAGCCGAGACAAAGCAGTCATTGCTCCCGCTCGAACTTTACCTTGTAAATATCTGAGTCATCGAGTATAATTATTATCTTTATAAACCATAGAGATATCGGAATTCAACTTAAGCTGAACATCAGATTAGCAGCTGTAATAAAATTACAGTTTTGGAATCACAATAACCATAATTCCATTTTACCAACGGACATCCAGGCGAGGGGAATGTCTTCATCCATATTTAGTTAGTATACGATTGGCCCACACGAAGCGGTTCGCTTCATCTTACCTAATACGAACTGGTAAGAAATGGAATACGCTCCCATCGTCTGTATTTCCAGACAGATACGTTGTCTTGTTAGATGGGGCTCAATCACGGGGTAGTTTTATGTAAAAAAAACACAACGCAATTATAACAGAAATTATATGAGAGCACAGTTTTTTTTACACAATTTTGCAAGAGTATATTAAGTTGAGCGAAGATCTGGTGAAGGTGGCGGGGACGCATTGGATGCAGATGGCTCAGGGCCGATCTGTTTGGCGAGCCTTGGGGAAGCCTTTGTTCAGCAGTGGACGTCTTTTGGCTGATATGATGATGATGATGATTTTAAGTTACATTTTCTTTTGCTCTCACTAATGTTTACATATTACCGTAGAACTATATAAAGATAGTAATAAAGACAGTCAATACACAAACGGAGTGTTAAACGTAATAATCGCCGTTATCGTTAAATAACGGTGATTAACAAGAGGAGGAAGTGCTAAAACAACAACATAGAAATCAATTAGGCAGTTGCCATTCAGTTTTTATTGCACAAAGTGGTGTCATTAAAAGACCTCAATCTCCGGTCTACGATGTTATGATACAAAACCGTAACCCAGATGAAACAGCCATAAAAATGATTGAGGTATTAATTTTAATAATTTCGTCGAAGTGAGCATTAATTGTAGTACGGTCCTCGGAACGAGAATGGTGCTAATGACAGCTTTTGGACTACTAAAAATTAACAAGTCAGGAATGTGATTAGTTGTTTTAGAAAATTGGAGCAAGTTCTTGGTATAGGCGAAGGCATATTCGCTGGAGTACTTACTTTGCTGTGATATGTGGCGGCAGTTTTTGCAAAAATGGGAGTCATGTGGGGTAACTCTACGCCGTGGGTAAGTGTACGCAAACTCATGCATTCAGTCCGAAATGAATGGGATTGCGTACACTTACCCACTGCGTACAGTTACCCCATTTGACTCTAACAACGATGACGAATGTACCTTTTCCTATTTGTCGTTCTTCACTTATGTGGTTGTCTAAATTATAACGAGAGTAGCGGTTAGTTTTAAGAAAAAAATATTGATGTTTGATTATTATAATAGAAAATTCTTTGTAAAACTTGTGATT
This sequence comes from Archips crataeganus, assembly GCA_947859365.1. Classification (NCBI taxonomy): domain Eukaryota; kingdom Metazoa; phylum Arthropoda; class Insecta; order Lepidoptera; family Tortricidae; genus Archips; species Archips crataeganus. Next base: position 11,306,264 of record OX402062.1, read on the forward strand.
TATCAAATAAAATGTTTAGGTTGTAAATCTTAATCAAAACGCAAAGGTTTATAGTGAATTTATCAATCGCTAATAAAGAAAAAAAATCATCGCCATAAGTATTAACTCGTTGACTGGCTGCTATAAAGCGTAAAACATTAGAGTAATAATTTGATTTTATCGATTTTATATGCGTAGCTAATAGACAAATTATACGGTGCCAGCGTAACTAACAACAAGAGAGCGATAAATTGTTAAAAGAGACGTCTTATTTTTAATTTGATGACATAAAACTCGTCGTAAGTGTAACAAATTTTGTTGATCTCATGGGATTTATGAAATAGAGTGAGATTTAAAGCTTTTATTTGATTTGGAAAATTAAATAAAATTTAAATTCACTTTTAGTGGTTGGATGGATTTGAAATTTACTAGGTGTACATATGAAGGTTAGATGACAATGCAAGTATATTCAACAAGAAGTAAAATTAGTATAAGCTTGTATTAATTTTTTTTTTAAATATTTATTAAATTTTACAACAAAAAGTAACCGACAAATAAGCGACAAATTTGCTGATAAAATGATGAGGAAAGGATTAAGTTTATTAAAGACAAGGAAACTGCAAAACATCGAGAATCACTGTTCCATATTTTTTTTTTCTCAAATCAATACTACAAAATCCAAGCTTATTTTTTACTTGCTTTTAAAGTTTGTACGGAACCCTCAATGAGCAATTCCGACTTGCATTTTAGCACTTCTTTTAAAAAACCACTTCGTTCACATGCACCAAATCGCAATGCAAAACCCGTAAATCTATTTTTTTAATGGTGTCCACATGGCCCGTACGTAGTTTCGTAACACTCAGCGATGCTAATGCGTAGCGAGCATTAGCGGCTGTAATGTCTCTTTTACGACCCCGTGAGATAAAGGAGGCGCCGAGAGAAGCCCGTGAATAGCCAATTTATTAATTTTAATAACCATTTCATTTAACTTTGGCACAGCGAAATCTACGTATCACTACACAATACAGCTCTCAAAGACAACAGGTCAATCAGAAATACTTCTAGGTAGGTGTACCTGTAATATTTGTTAAGTTCAATCTTAAAACTATTACACTAAACGGGACTTATCACGCAAACAATATTTACCTCGACGTTTCAGCCACATTGCAGTGGCCGTGGTCACGAGTTCAACTTAGAAGTTTAATTTTAACATAAAAATGTAGCGGATATGTAATTTGGATTGGTTGTCAAGAAAAACAATTTAGTATTCATTTTAAGCATTTTCGGATTTCTGAAAAATCTGTCGCCCATTTTAAAATAACAACGTAAAAATGATCACAAAAACGCGCACTCACGCAATCAATAACAGACTTTCCCATTTAGAATAATAGTGGCATGAAAAAGGTTCATTACCCAAGTACTCTAATCAATAGGTATACCTACCGTACAATACTGTACAATGCCAATTATTAACACAATTCTGTACAACGCATCTCACCTAATAAGCTATAAAACCTGGCGCCAGAAAATCAGATATGAATCACAATTGAATTAACCGCGGTCTTTTTTCTGCGACTACTTACTCGAATAGTGTTGTTAATGTGTTTATTAGGTGTTTTATCGAGCCATAAACTGAGTAACTGGTTTTAGTTACTTAACACTACTCTAGACTGTTCATTTTCATGATTGATCTTCATTTCGTCTTCGATTTCTACAAGCTGTTATTAATTTGAAACTTTCTTGTGTATGTTATCAAAATATGCAAATCATTTTTTGGCCGTATAGCTGAAATTTGACGTATTTAAGTAAGTTTGGCGACAATATACAATAATATGGTAGTGAAAATTCGGTGGTCCCCCCTTTCCGGCCAAGATCGTCTCCGTCGGACGGAACTATTCAACGGTTAATGGCATCGAATTAAAAATATCATCATCAGCATCATCATCATCTCAGCCTATATACGATGCATATCACAGCCCTCCTCTCAGAATGAGAGGGATTGGGCCGTAGTTTCTACGCGGGCCCGATGTGGATTGGGAACTTCACACACACCATTGAATCTCTTCGCAGGTATGCGCACGTTTCCTCACGATGTTTTCTTTCATCAATTTCATCATCATAGTAAATTTCTAATATTTTTTCTCACATCACTGGCCCTAAAGCTTCGTAGTTAAGTTACCTAACCACTAGGCCAGTCGGTCGTCGAAATGTATTTAAAAATGATTTATGAAAGAAAAAAATATTGCCATAATATTATTATATTATGTTCGCACTTTTAAGTAAAATTTGTAGCTACTTAAATAATTTTCTTTAAACGACAGCAACATTTATTTATTTATTTATTTATTCATCAATAAAAATTACACATATTAACATAGTATACATACACCCGGTTTGCAATAATCTTGTTTAGTTTTAGTACTGTTTAATGTCTAGAAGTAACTACAATAATTTGTTCAATATGCGGTTAAAAAATGAATGCTGTCTTAAAAAAAAGTAAAGAAAACTTGTCTAACTTGAAATACAGCAAATTAAAGTCAACAAGAAATAAACAGATGTTGTGCATTTACACTGTCATTAATTACATCATGCAGTTAACGAAGGTCAATTTCACTAAGCTGCGTAACCAGTTGCTAACGAATGAAACGTTTAAGTAACCAGGAGTATTACACGCTTCTAAAAAGCCCACTCGTTATTGTTCACTTCACCGGATCCGATATCCAGTCCAGTTGTACGCTTAAATTATGAAGGTTGTCAGATTGTTTTATATCAACTTTAAGGCGACCGCCGTTCCAATAAAAATTCTTCATCACCAATTTAGGTAACATAAGCCAAATCCAATTAATTCCTCAATGGGACCCAATGTTTACTTTGAATTTGGTTTAAGTTAACAGAGATTCGATTCGACATAAATTCCGTTTCAATTTGATCATTTGAAATTGATCCGTGTCACTGAAAATTTTCATTGAATATTATGCTAATAAACCTAATGAAGTAATTTGTCATGCAGCTGCTGAATCACACATTTAATACCAGAACGACACACTTTACTTGCATTAAAATGATGTATTTATTTATGATAATTAGGATTCCGACATATTTTAAATGTTATGTAGTAACAAATTCATCGTGATGGTCTCGAGACACGCTAGATAAGAAAAGGTGATCATGTACAAGGTTGTCATTGTGACAATATTTATTGTAATGTAGGTAACCAAGGCTGCCATTTGCACGTATGGTCAGAAATTATTCTTGCTGTTACGATCGCGCTATCTCCATTGACGTTATAACTATGACTATAATCAACGTACATGTTACTTTATTACTTTCAATTGTTTGTCGTTTATGGTAGTAGCCTCACAGGCACCAAGGCCAAAACGTTTAGGGTATGCAATTCGTTGCATATGTAGAAAACTAGGACAATGGTGACGCAGGTCTAAGACAACAATACAGTAAGGCATATCTCCTAGTTTTCACTAGACCATCGATGTTAATAGAAACTTATAGCGAATGCAGACGGAGACTGCTTCATTATTCTAACTAGACCAGTTGACTTCCCATTATCATACGCAATGAGGCTCGTCGGAAATTATAAATTTATTAGCTCATTTGACTCCGCCGCTGGGCATTTCATTCCACACCCAGCGCCTAATTGACGCGGAGTTTGCAATTTTCATTAACATGCCAATATCAAATTAAGGTTGAGGATTAGATGGTAAACTCCGCAGGGCCTTGTGGTTTACATCTGCCCATCGAAACGTATCAGTTATCTCTGTTAAGCATCACTATTAAAATAACTTTACGTTGACTGATCCTCAATGTATCAGTTCTGGTTGAAAACGTTTTATCTCTTATTTGCAGTCAACGTAAGATCGATATCGTCTGGAACAAGGACGATGCGGTGCTTAGTTATGACGTGGACATGGAATTTATGAAGCCGAATATTCAGGTCGACTGAACAACTGAATCAGATAAGTAGGATTCTAAATTAGCCATTCAGTCAGTCTGTGACTAAAACAAAGGTGGTAGGGAGTGTGACGAAGCGACTATGCAAACACCCATGTGCATGCTCCGATCTGGGTCACTTTGTATTTATCCTGCGAATTATAATACTCGCTCGCAGCATTATGTTCATTGAGACCGATCTATCGATGTAAAGTATAGTTGTCATTGACTTACATCTCCATTGCATTTGAATTTAGTCACGATCAATTCTCTTTCCGGCTAGCGTTCATTGTCCACTATCGTGCTAATATTTACATGTTTGCCATAGACTAATAGACATAGGTAAACTTAAAAATCGTGTGCGTACAGTTTGTGTTAACTTAAAGGCTACGCTCGAGAGAGCCGCAGAGGTTGGCGCCAAGATTCTTTAGGTATTTATACAAAATAGTAAAGTGCGAGTCTGGCGCCCACTCACAATAATTCAAAGCCAAAATTTCCTCAACGAATGATAACATTATTTTACATTTGTTTATAGGCTATTAATGTTAGAGGAAACATTTTTCTACTCGTAGGGAGGCCACATCGTCCGCATGACTGGCTTCTAGATCTATTTATGTTAACGAAATAGGGGTGTTACGTTCTAACTACATACTACAAAAGACTGAATGGTGTTGCTATTAAGCGTTCAATGAAATGTTTGAAAAAATACGCTGAAGGATGATCCGACGACAAAATAACATCGTTAGGACAAATTTAATGCGAAACAATGGAATCCTATTCGCTGGTTTTGCGTTTGTTTAGTGAATTTAACGCCTTTTTTTTATGAAGTTATTGTCCTCCTTAAATAGTTACGTTCATATGTTACCTTATAAAGTACTAACTTTTGTAAGAAACCCAAATGTAGGCAAAACATTTGTGAGTATAAAGAAAGAAAAATTGCAGGAGTTATTCTAATGCTCAGGTTATTTTGAAACAACGACAGACCTAACTCGTGACGGCTTACAAACGCTAAGCTTTCAATAAGAGAAAAAAAATAATTAGGGCGATAAAGTTGGCGCAGAAAAAGACGCGCTATTTATCCATATTGTGATAGACAGTACAAACGTCGTTTAACCAAAGACATCACAGATTCACGGAAACACAAACTGACCACTAGTTTTTAATTGTGAAGACCCCTAAAATACACCACATTCCTAGTATAAGACGGGCTCATAAAATAATTATTGGCAACGTCGGGACCGGTGGATCCGACGTGACGACGGCGGTATTTCCGGGTAGTAAAACTGTACTAACAGTCCCAATGTCAGGTTTTATGAGCAAGTGAAGCAACGCGGTTATATTTAACACTGACTTAAAAAAGTTCTCATTTAATAGTTAATCGTCAGTTAGGCATGACGCCATAGGCGCCATGGCGTGGATTGAGGGCCGTGACATTGCACTACGCTTTTGACCGCCATACGGCTCAATTCACTACATTTATCATCATTTCAGCCGAAAGACGTCCACTGTTGAAATTAGGCCTTTCGTAAGATAAGGTTCGCCAAAAAGACCGGTCCTGCGCTATCCGCATCCAACGCCTTCCCGCAACCTTAACCAGATCGTCACTCCATCTTGTTGGAGGCCTACCTACACTGCGTCTTCCAGTCCGTGGACGCCACTCGAAAACCTTTCGGCCTCATCGGCCATCAATTCTACGAGCGATGTGCCCTGCCCACTGCCACTTGAGTCTGTCGATTCTTCGAGCTATGTCCGAGATTTCAGTTTTTGCGCAGATTTCATCATTTCAGTCCGTGGACGCCATTTGAGTACTGCCCCCATCGGCCATTAGTGCTACGAGCGATGTGGCAGTGGCCACTTGAGTCTGGCGATATTTTGATAGATTGCTTTTAAAGCAACAATAGTTTGCATCACAAAATCAGAAGCAACAATCATCACTAAACAAGACGAATTTGAAAACCCTCTCGCTATTGTCTGCGGTAATGTTTGAGCGTCAGATCTTTGGGATTACATCTGGTGTTTCCAGGGAATGGCACACCACTAACTCAGTATCAAATAGTGAGAAGCAAACAAAGTTATGGTACGTAGTACGTGTTCATGTTCAGATATTTTCACTTAACACACAGTGTTGATGAACCAAAACCAGGTGTACACTGTGAATTACCAATATTTAATATTTAAGAGCTTAAAACAAGAAAATATTTTTAACGATAGATCATCTTTTAGGGTTAAACACTTGGCATTAGTACGTCATTACTCTGACACAGACGTTTCTCGGAAACTATATTACACAGTCATTCGAAATTTGGAAATTTACCGCTATCGTACAAACATCCATCTTAATACAATTTACGAAAATTATTTTTGTAAATGACTGTAAGTTGATGAACATTCTAGGTTCTTAAAATTTACCGTCCTTGAGTGTTTATAGTCACTGTTTTTTTTGCCTTTATAATAATGTCTAGTCGGTATCAAATGGTGGTAGCAAAGGCATAAAGGCATGGCCAAGGCAAATATTTAATAAGTACACTTTTTCTTTGGGCAGTTGGATAAAAACCTGATAAACAGTCAAAATATATGAAGGTTACCGAACACTATTGGCAAAGCAGAAAGACTGAGTATTTACCTAAAATGAAATGAAATGTTTACTAGGTAAATTTGATTATCACTCGCAAAATGTAGACTCAAATAGCAAATAAAATGATAAACATCGATAAGTAATGCAATAAATAGTTTGTAGTGACCTTAATTCATGTGCACGAATTTCCTAATCGAGTGGCCACAATCTTTGAAATTGACCGTCTAGACGGCACAATTTGCATTGACACCTAACCAACCAATGATGGTTTATGACTTCAGTTTTATTGAAAATTAGGTCTATGTTCTAGCTGAAAAAACTAGAGAAAGTATATAACTGTGTGTTCAGCGATAGTTTTGCGCGAACCAGTAAAATTGTTTGAAAGACAAACAGTTCTCGCGTGATGGATCAGGCATGAAATGAAGAAATGTTTCGATATGTTATGCAGTGACATCCAAAAGCGTAGATATTTTGATTCCCTATTACAATTCATTGATTAAGGCGTTGAGGCGGCAAGTCATATCCAGAATTTTTTTGAATTTTCATATTATAATATTTAGTTGGAGTCCCGCAGCGGTAATTTGAATTGTGATTTTAGATATTAGTTGCATACCTATGTTTTATTCGTGAAAATATACAGACCTAGTCAAGTTTCTTCTTTTGTGAGAAGTTTTTTTTTGTGAAAAAACTATTATTGGCAGCACAGACCTGTTCTTACAGTTCGTTTTGTCTCTGTTTCGTAAAGGCAGTTGTCAAAGCTACAAATAAAGACTAATAAATGATTTTAACAGAAGCTTAGTAGCTAAGTATTTATGACAAAAGGTTTTCAGCATCATTTTTTTCTTCTTTTTCTTGTTTTAACAGCGTGGTTATACAAAATGAAACTGCCTTCAAATAAAAGAAAAAAGAAAGTTTCTAACTTGACTGATCTAATCTAAATTATAGAATATCTGAATGAAAGGTAAGTTGTTTAAAAACAATAATAAAAGAACTCTATTTCGTCATTCCTAATAAAAATTGTGGCCCACGCAAAATTATCCCCACATAAGTAATTATAATTTTTCTAACCACAAAATTCGTGCTACAAGAAGTGAAACGTCAAAAACCGCAAGATAGCCTTTGAGATTTACAAGAAATACTGGAATAATTTGTGTGGCAAAAAAATAAGACAACAAAGGCGTTATAAATCTTATAAACTTACAATTAGATATAAAACTAACGTGACACTCAGACACACATTATGTCGCCTAAATGTAGTTGAGGTGTATGTTTCGGACCAATCCAACAATACTTACAACAACATCACGAAAATCCGTCTGAAATATGTTGCGTAAATCTTGACAAAAAATAATTGAGTGATTCGTAATAAACATTATCAACAAAAGTACAGTTAAAACCTTTTTGCACCTAATTTCATAATGACATTTTATAAATCTTCCAAAGAAATAATCTTGAAATTGCGATTGAAGTTTATGAAAAAACAGAAGGAACTAAAATGAAAGCGACACTTTCTTCACAATCGTCACATAATTATGTATCTGACCTGAAATACATGAGTATAGCCACAATTTTGTTTGATATTTAGTTTTATTTTTATTCACCTTCGTAATTATTTGATTCCTTTTGTCTAGTCTTCAGTCGTGAATAGGTACTCGTAAACTGCTCGCATGTTATGTTATAATTAAGTACTTACTTTATTGAAATATTTCCACATTAACATAATTGAAAAACACTTACCATTAGTAGTACTACAGTCCAAACCGCTGCAAAACACGCCATTTTCAGCTCGTAATACTTCACTCACTTCTTACACCAAACAAACTTATATTTGTCAGTAAAGAATTGTTCGTATTGTCACTAGTTGAATTATCTTTGCTATCCTTTTCAGGATAAAAGATAAAAATGTTTATATTATCATAATAAACCGTTGATCTGTGAGGTACACGATTTCAATGAAACGATTGTTATCTGAATGATATATCTCTGAAACTATTACACACACGACTATGAATTGATTATCGTATTTAACATGTTCATTTACTTAAAACATTGAAACAAAAAAGCAAGCTCCCAAAGTTGAACGCATCAACTAGCATTATGATCAGTACGCTTATTGTCTAACGCGCTGACACTTGATATCGCATTCACTATTTTTTCTGTCAAACAGTATGAGGCCGCGACAGAAAGAGATGGTGAAAGCGATGGCAAGTGTCCGCGCGTTAGACAATACGGCCTCAAGGGTAGACTAAAAAACCAGTCAAGTGCGAGTAGGACTCGTACATGGAGGGTTTCGTACCTCCGTACAATGTTTTAAAAACAGTTCAGTAAAGAATCCCCGCAGTGTAAGCACTGAAATTGCAAACTTATACAGGGTTATTTGTAATTCACTAGCATCCTTTTAACCCCAAACTCCTACCACTTAAACAAATGTTTTTTTGTTTTACGGCTTTTGTCATAACTTTATATTTATGGTGTAATAAAGTTTTGAAAATTTGAGACTACCTCTTATTTTTACGATACTCTGTGCCGTGTAGTGTAAGTCATTCATTCATTGCCCGCCACAACCGCGTATCGTAAAAATCATAGAGTACGAAGTTGTGTTAGAAGTATTTATCTTATTTAAGTCTGTAACTTTAAGGGGCTGTTTCACCACTTTTCTTAAAGTTCGAATTAGCTTAGTCATAACCTTATTTGACAGATGGAATTAAAATTTCTGTTTCACCAGTCTCGATTAACGCTAAGTGACGGACAAACTGTTTCTTAATTTGACCATCAGATCAGGAGGCATTTAGCATTTTTATCCGTCACATAAAGTTAGTTTATTTTTTTGTGGCCATGGTTGGAGAGCCCTTCAGCCGGTTTCAGAAAAATAAATCAAAGTATTTTTTATTTTTAAAGAAAAAGGTCATGCTAAATTGCATAAAATAATTTAAATATCAAGATTTGAATAAAAAAATGTAGGTACACTTTTAGTATGTAAAAATAAATCCAAAATTTCGTAATATTTTTTGATAACAAACTTTTTTTCAGTGGCTCAATCGTTTGTTCCACCTGAACTTGTATGTCGCCATTAAAAAAAAGTTTATCTGTCAAATGGTTTGGCGCCACTTTTCGATTCATTTTACGTGATTTTATTTTTCTTTGTTATTGTTAACAAAGTATCGTAAATAAATACCGTTTTTGGATCAATTATAATTTTACATATTTGTTTATGCAAAAAAAAATAGATGTATTCAAAAATTATATAGTTAACCATTTCTTTTGCTTTAATAATGAGTGACTCTTAGAACGAAAGTGTGCGAACAGGAACGCGTGGTCGTGAAATGCGACGTTGTCATTCCGACTTTTTGTTAAACCCACGATTAGTTAAGTGGTACTTAGTTTGCACAGGACCGGAGTGGTGAAACTGGAAAAACACTAGCTGACAGATTTGTCCAGTACTTAGTTTATTCATTGGTTACGTAACCAGCAGTTTGACAATAAGGTGGTGAAACACCCCCTAAGACATACAAAGATCTGACAATAATGACAATGTTTGAAATCACTTGTCAATAAATGACAGTATTTGCAAAAAAGCACGCGAGTGTTTAGGGACAAGAAAAACTGCATATAGTTCTAGTGCGAAATATTTTTCCATGACAACGCCTTTATGACATTGTCATTGTTTCGCTTGGCCTGTGGAAAAACATTTCGCACTCGAACTATACACAGATTTTAAAGAAAACTTGTAGTTCTTCCTCTTTCGGTAATATAGGTAAATACCCGAATACTTCAATGCACGACACTGCTACCGCAAATAGAGGACATAGCTACGCAAAATTAATAAAAAATAATAAAGATAAGTATGTTTATGATTTAATGGAGCGCGATAACCTAGTTTCGATGTGTTTGATCAGCTAATATAGTTTTCACCGCTGATCCAATATGTAAACATGCGAATGTGTGGGGCAGCACTTTATCCCACGGCGCGAGATACGCCGTTGATAAATTTTATGAAGGTTTTTTACACCTATATTATACGGAAGTAGGTAAAGTTACGCTTTATTTCGCGGTGAGCGGGAATAATTTTATTAATGATCAAATAGTTGCTACTCGATTTTACCTTCTTCCAGGTCAATTTTCCCAAAAGATGGGTACAAATATGGTGTCGTATGTAAAACAATCAGTTCATTATGAATTACTAATATGGGTACACAGATATGTATTATGTCCTAGATAAAATAAATCAGTTACAGTGCATGGTATCAGTAAATCTGGAAATTGCAAGGACCGTTGCATCGTAGGTATTCGACATTGGCCGATAAGCGCATATAATGATTTAATTGATTAATTTACAACATGTATAATAGTTATAGTACCTTAGTGTTCAACGCGGCATTATTAGTTTATTACGTTACATTGTAGATAATTTATATTTTTGTTAATTTCATGAATTTTGTACAATAAAGAGTTATACTATTTTTTTTTAGTTTCTTTCTCAATAGATCTCGCTATCTCTTTTAAGTGCGATTCCTGAATGGCGCTATTGAGGTATTTGTAGCCTATAAAAAGGCTGTCATCATTGAATAAGTGTAACTCATTAGGCAACCGTTATTTGGTTCACATCGGTTCGTTTGAAATTCGAGCACTTAGAGATTAGAAAAATAGATAGCATGTCAAAATACCTACTACTCCACAGTTGAAGAAGAATATTTTTTTCGAATTATAAACTCTATATTTGTCGGTCCCTTGCCAAAGGCTCCTCTCATTTATTATTAAATATCGTTTAGGAGATAAGTTCGCCTTATACTTTGTATAATAAATTTAAACAAATGAATATAAAATTTGGATTTAAACAAAAAATTACAGGACTCTAAAGGCACAGAAAGATTACCTGCAGATAGATATTATAGTATGCTTAGATGATACTATCGATGAGTAAAACAATATGTCCGATTCTAAGTATTTTCAGGATTCAGACAAAAACTGTATATCACTGACGTCATTAGGTATGACTTGAATCAATTGTTTCGGCTGGCGGAAACATCGTATACATATCATACAAAAATTTTATTTTAGTGCACTTTAATAACGTCAACATCCTTCTTACAGTGTAATAACTGCCAATAATACCGATTTGTTATCAATTTTACGAAGATAGATTTAGTGATAAAAAGCAGAAAATAGAAATAAAAGCACCGACGCCAAAAAGTATTTAAGCTGACTCACTTTGATATACTTGGTTAGTTAAAATAATGTCAAAATCAAAAATAGGTTTATTTAAATTGATCAACTTCATGCTAAGGCTCAAGTGGCACAATGTAGACTTACTAAAATTAAGAAAATGAATAGGTAATAGAGACATGTAACTTTTCTTGTAATAAGCATTAAGTTCCATGTCGTTTTTAATCAATCAATCAATTTTATTTTAGTGACATTTAAAGCTACAGCCCAAGCATTCTCATTCTGAAAGGACGATGGTTCCGAGCAGTAGGACATCTATAGGCTATAGATGAAGAATAAAACGATGGGGATGATGATAATATCTTCATCTGTATATCTATATTGATGATATAATGGCACAAGTTTAAAATATCGAGAAAACGAGAAAAGACGTTGTATACGATCAGCCTTAGCTACAAATATGTGGTCTTATCAACACAATTAAACACCGGCAAAATAGCAATGGATACAAAAGAGTTGTTAAAAAAATTGTTATAGTTCATCGTACCCATTGCGTAACGCTAATTGACATCGCTTACTCTATCATTAAAAGTCAAGAGTGGCTGGTCAAAAAAAGTGATCAGTGACTTGAAAAGAACCTGCAAGTTGGAATATTTGTTTGCAGTTAGCTAAACTTACTTTATTTCCATTACAGTAAGTAAAGAAGAGTTCACTGGCATAATATTTAAGCCATGCTTTTTAAATTTATAATTTTGCTTGATTCTTCTTCCACATTTAAAATAAAAAATAATTAAATTAAACGGAAATATCGTTAGCCTTACTAAGTATAATAAACTATTACTAAATATGTTTAAAATTAAAGTTTGCTGAGTTGGTAAAACGTAATGTATGTATCTTATGTTTCAAGCTTTTCGTTCATTGCATTTCTGTTCCTAAAAGAGTAGTAAGTAATACTTATTACATACAGGTGACATACGAAGAAGACATCCGTTGTTTGCTAATAAAAGCCTTCCCCAAGGATCTCTACGATGATCGATTTTATGCAATCCGCAGCCAACAGCTTCCCGCAATCTTTATCATGTCGTCCATCCACCCGGTACGCGGTCGCCACATCATGGAAAGTTAGCATAATTTCAAACGAAAGCAATGACGTTAGCAAACAGACAAACGGAATGAGTCGCCTGTATCAGATCGTAAGGTAAACATGCGAGATAATATGTAGTTACAACTCTTGATACAGACGCCACCTACGTTAACCGCGTCCCTGTACTACTTTCGCAAATTAAAAACAATTTTACACCCATTGAGAACAAAAATAACAAACATCAATCAAAAAGCAACTTCTTATTGGCCACAAATCAAATTTTTACACTAGATACGCCATATTATACCTATGTTGAACCGTAAATAATTTACGATTATCTGGTGTCAGTGAGCTAAACCTTCCCAAGGGCGATAGTTAAAAGCAAACAAGTTTTATAACATCTGGAAATAGATGTACATTTGTATTGGTTTCATCTTTATAGACTTCATTGAGCTGTGACGTCAAAGGGCAGTATTTGAACTACTCGTTAGATGTCTTGCTCAACTGCTCTTAATATTTGAGTAAACAATCCAGTATTCTATTTGCTATGGGTCAATGTTACCCTCCTGGGTTAATAGCCACTTGTTGGAAAAAATGTAATTCACATTTAGTATTGAGCTCAATTGAATATATTTTGCACATTATAAGAAAATTTCTTGCGTCTTATGTGAAAACGATGCCTTTTATGAAATTCAGATGATAAGACAAGAAAAATATATTTACCAATGCGACTGAATTTCTTAAAAACTACTTATAAAATAAAAACTTTTTAACAAAAAAATTAAACCGCCGAAAAAACTGAAAAGCACAAAATAATACTTCTTTTGTTTGACCTTAATCTAGGTACCAGTTTGAAGTCGGTGCCTCAGCACGAGCCAGGAAGAGTGATAGAAGCCAATCAGGTAGACGATTAAAGGTCCACTCCTCCTGGCTAGTGCTGAGGCACCGACTTCAAACTGGTACCTAGATTAAGGTCAAACAAAAAAAGTATTATTGTTTGCTTTTCAGTTTTTTCGGCGGTTTAATTTTTTTGTTAATAAGTTTTTATTTTATACTTTTTCCCATCCTTGGGGTAATTTTTTTTTCCAAATTTATATAATACCAACTTCAAGGTATACCCTATCCAATAAAAAAGAATTATGAAAATCAGACTACTCTGTAAAAAAGTTAGTCAGTCCCCTGTTTTCCTATCCTTAGGGTAGGAATATTATTTCCAAATTTAAATGGGACCACCCTTGGGGTATACGCTTTCCAATAAAAAAAGAATCATCAAAATCCAATTACTCTGTAATAAGTTATGCGTGGTCATATAGTACAATCAGTGACTGAACAATCAATCATCCCCTGTTTTCCTACCCTTAGGGTAGGAATATTATTTCCAAATTTAAATGGGGCCACCCTCGGGCGCTTTCCAATAAAAAAAGAATCATCAAAATCGGACTACTCTGTAAAAAGTTATGCGTGATCATACAAAAAAATATATATATATACACGTCGACTTGAGAACCTCCTCCTTTTGTTTTCGTAGGTTGAAAAGTAATTTTTAAGGCACGAGTAACTTTCTTATAATGTGCATAAGGTGTCAAAATGTATGGAACTAACCAACTTAAACCAGGTTTAAAACTGACACTGGTTTTTGCAAGACTGACTAAATTTTTTATTGGATTTGTAATTAATGCTACTTATATAATAAATTTAAAAAAAAATAGATAAATATATGACTCATACATAAAATTGCTACATATAATTCGTTCGTAACTAGCTCTAAAATTTTCGATAATTGCACCATAACAAAATTTCAAATTAAAATTTCATGTTTCTAGTTTCACTTCTAAAGAAAATACGAGTTAAAAAACTCATTGTTGAAAACGTATTTATTTTCACAGATATGTGAACGTTGTGATGTTTGGAAATTGCGAATTAAATACTGGCTTTAATTTGGGAAACTTACAAGTAAAGATTTTAGCCGATGGAGCTGATGAAAAGAGGTCCGTAGGGACGGCTACCTTTACCTAATCATCATTAAGATCTTTCATGCTTACATCATTGCTTATCCTTTTTGTAATCTAACGTATTCAATTAAGCGCGATAAAGATACGCCTTTTTCTTTTTATTAAGCTCAAGTATTGAGATCTATGGCATGAATGACGGCGTTGAATGGGCGCCCGCGGCTGGCACTGCGCCAGCGCACCCGATCACTTTGTTCTAATACTCTACTATGCTATTAGTAAATCTCTTTGTTTTTAAGCGGATTCTAACCAAAATCTATAAATCTGCACGTCGGCATGTTAAAATGTTTGTAACTCCTCCGTTTTAATACTACCATCATAAACAATGATGCGGTTGTAAACATCGCTAGATATTTTTGTGGGCTCTTAAAAATGTGAAATACTTTCATTGAAATTCTTTCATGTTATGATACAAGTAAAGCTGAGCCCACACTGCGAAATCTCACCGCGCTTTTTTTCGCGATTTTAAATCCGCTCACTGCATTTTAACGTAAAGGCACGGAGGATAAAATTTTTCGCAATTTTTTACTCTTTTTACGCTGTACAAAAGATTTGAAAGCATTTACTTAAATCACTCAGCGGCGTTGAATTCTACAGAAAAACACGGGTTTGGTTGAATAATTGTTTTCGTAAGCTTTTTTATCTCATTACGTGCGGTTTAATTTCATTCCATACGTAGCAGAATTTTGCGGTAATAATCGCACGGTGAAATTTAGCAGTGCGGTCTTAGCCTGGGAATTGTGTTGATTTCACAACCTTCGTGCCTATTTGAAAAAAGTTTAAAGACATTGAGTGACGAAGTGTCAAATGTAGTCGGAAAAGTTTGCCAAAATGCTTGTGTGCCGCGTTTAAATCTGTCGTAGGATTTAATAGCTTGTTATTTATTTTAACGTTGACGACGATTTGGTACAATTTATAATACCTAATAAAAAAGAAACTTGTCTTGGCAGTAAAAAATATAGGTTAAGTGTTAAGTTACTTTCATTAGTGTTTCATGAGTAAATCTAGACTTATTATTTCCAGTAAGCATCAAACAGTTTCATCTTATTTTCTTTTTTGTGCATTGTACAAAAAAAAAGACTTAAAATCAATACCTAAAAGAATGAAATTACAAATATATCAATACCTAAAAAATTATTATTTATTTTATTAGCAGTTACGTCTGCTCACCGAACCTAAGATTTAAAAGCGAAAAAGTTTCCGGGTGCGCCGGTGGGACTTGAACCCACGTCTCCCGGGTATGCGCCCCAACGGGTGTTCTACCAACTGAACCACGTCGCATCCAACCGACCTCCTCGAAATCCGGGAGACGTGGGTTCAAGTCCCACCGGCGCACCCGGAAACTTTTTCGCTTTTAAACCTAAAAAAATTACTTGTCTGGGAGGTAAAAAAGTAATGGATTTAGTGTTAAGTTACTTTTCATAGTGTTTCACGAGTAAATCTAGACTTACTTTTCCTAGATAGTGGCTATAGGTATCAAACAGTTTTATCTTATTTTCTTTTTTGTGTATTGTACAAAAAAAATGTTACGATTTAAATTCAATACCTAAAATAATTAAATTACACCTCTGCTGCTCTGCCAGAAAATGTAGGAATGTAACGAATATGTCAACAATGCCACTAAAAACCAGGTCAAGAACAGAGAGAAACATTTCATAGTGCACGGAAGCCGTCGGAGGGACCGACTGTTTTGATAACTAAACCATATTCAATGAAATACTCTTTTTGGGGTTCCGCTGACAGCAATACATATTATAAACTTTTGTTTGGAAATAAAATCTAAAAATCTCGTGTCACGGTGTTTGTTATCGAACTCCTCCGAAACGGCTTGACCGATTTTTATGAAACCTTTTTCTCTTCACTCGGTAGGTCTGAGAATAGGTAGTAAGCTATTTTTCAAACCCCTATCGTTCGCGGACGGAGTCGCGGGCAACAGCTAGTTTTCATATAAAATTTGTCTTCAAATCTTGCAAATTGAATTTCACCACTTGCAGTGAACGCTTAGCTTTAAATTAATGTGTGGATATGTTTGACAATGTTAGTATATAATAGTCAGTAAAACGTTAGCAAAAATAAGGTTATTTTACTAGAAGCTGGATTTGTATTGTTATCCAAACTACATACCCGCACCAAATTTCAACAAAACTAAACCCGATTACTAGAAATGTAGAAAATTTGATTATCAAGATTTGAGAACACTACGTATCTTACGAACCTGGTAAAGCTTCTAGGAACCTTTCTAAAGCGTGCCACTATACGCTTGCCCACTTTTTCCACCTACGGAACGGCTTTAGTGGCGTCTTAATTACCAGACCACTGATACTGATAGGTGTGGTCTACCAGCAATAAAGTTCAGATTTATTCTCAATAAAATTCACGAACGAGATCCTCGAGCTTCTAACCGGATAAATAGAGGTACGATATATTGTGCTGGTGTCGTAATGACAGTTTAAACGATTTGTGAATGGTAGGCGTAAATCTTAAATATGCGCTGGTGAATAAATTAAAATAATGTTTAAGAAATCAGATCGATACTGCCAAGATTTTGAATAGTTGGATAATTAGATGAATTACTAACTTATTGAGCTCGATATTTTTAAGGTAAGTTTTAATACGTGTGGGTCAAATTTTGCAAGTTGAGTTTTATCTTCTTTGCATGGTCAAAATCAGTTTTAAATTGGTACGCACCATTTAGATTTGATGGCAATACAAATAGATCAATAAACTGTTCTATAGAGAGATTGGGAGTGTAGCCCGTGTTTTATTTAGTTGAGTCTGCGGTTTGAATATAAAGACTTCGTTAGTAGTCAGGTTCGTAGTTTCAATAATAATATCTTTAACATACTTCCATTTATTCAAATTAAAACGTATTTTTTTAAAATACAACTTAAGAAATACGTAATAAATTGAAGAAGTTTATAGAATAAATTTGTTTAATTTTTTTATAATCCAGGTTTCATGACAATCTATAATATAAAAGTGAACGGCCAGAACGGGATAAAAAAACGAGACACAGCAGGATGGCGCTCTACAACACCATTTTGACACGTTTCTCCCAAAAAACGCATTATTTCTTTGGAATTTGAAAGCAATTCGATTCTTTGACCTTGGGAATCGCGATAAACTTGAGAAAATATGATATTGGGTGTGTACATTTCGTATATTAAGCAAAATAAAATCACAAGTTCGAATTTCGAGCCAAAAGCAAGCGATCTATCATCTATGCCAGTGTTGCCATTCAGGGAAAAATAAATCCATTCATTATCCTGCATTGCAGTCTGTAAAGCTCTGCATATTAAAGCATTTGCAGATTTTCAGTGGAACTAATTTATTTTAATGGCAATGATTTTGTTTTGAAAAAGACGTTAGAAGTCATTGAATGGCACCGATGTAAACAACACGAAAATAATTGTGCATATTTCAGAATAATAATCGATTTTGCAATCAAAATGGCCAAAAAAGTTCACCCCGATGCAAAAAAAAAAATTAAATACATTGATATGGTTGCGGCAGTCACGGTATTTGGTATCGAACTCCTCCGAAACGGCTTGACCGATTTTTATAAAAAAAATCTCTATATTTGGTAGGTTTGACAATAGGTTGTAGGCTATTTTTTATACCCTTATTCTTCGCGGACGGAGTCGCGGGCAACAGCTAGTAAATTAATAAAACTAGGCAATCTTAATAAGTTATTATAAAAAGAGCACCGCATGAAAAATAAAAGCTTGTAGGTGAATATTAATTTGCAATGTTGCTGTTTAATTTCCTTATAATCGAAAAAAAAATGTATATTTAATTTTCTTATAATCGAAAAAAATGTATAACTTAGTATTAAAACCCGTTTTAGCATCGACTAAACTATCAACCCTCGCCTGAGACTCGGGTATAAAAAGTTTTATTCACATTTGTACAATGTACTATAAGCATGACTTAAGTGTAGAGGTACATTACGACTACTAAATGCAGCAGTAGCGCAAGTTAAATACTTAAGAAACTTTTAATTATATGCGATAAAAACGGCCTTATCATTTTGCTGTAAAAAATTATGAGATGCAGCAACTTACGTTATAATATAAGCGTTTATTGCTTCGGGGAAAGTTTTGTGACGGTTCCAGCGGTATTCTATACTTTACCCCAGATAATATTACACGAAATTGATAACAACAGCATTCTACCACTACTTTTAAGACTTCAGAAATATAAGTTTTTTGTTACATAAAAATGTATTAAACAAAACAATGTATCAAACAAAAAATTAGGAAAGTGCTAATGGCGGTTCAAATTGGAACTTAGATGGAAATTGATACTTCTCCAAAGACCACAAGAATACCTAAGGCTATGAATATGACTGTGATGCCCTGCCATTTCTTAGAAAAGAACTGCCAGATTTCCCCCTTCTTCTTTTTTTTTCATTTTCCTTTTATTTGTTCTAACCGTATGTTTACTTATTTGTTTGTTAGGCTTCCCGTATTGCTGTGTTTAATGAGCCGCGGGAGGGCGCAGGCTGAAAATCAGCGCCGCCGGCTTTCTAACCGGCAGCATTTATGCTGAGCCTGAGCCCATTGCTACGAAGTTTTTTTTGTGTGTTTCTGTACTTATGTTTTTTCTGTTTATTTTTTTTATGTCCATTGTATTTCTTTTTTTTTTTGTTTGTTTGTGGCAATAAATGAATTTATTATTTTTATTATTAAACGAACGTAATACTCATGATTAAGTCCAAATACAACACCCACAGCATACCTCAATCATGGGCGATGAGATGGAGATGGAGATGGGGATGGATGGATGGTCTCTCGCACCCCGGTTTTAAAGTAAATACACAGTACACGTAAAGATACAGAATAAACTATGCTCCATAGATCCAAATGAAAGATACATTGCATCCCCTTGAAAGAAATGTTGCCGGCGCCCACTGACTTCAAGAAATTTTAGCGATAACAAGTCAACTCTCAATCATCATCCAAAAAAACGTCCACTGCTGGAGAACAACATCTGACAAAGAGTTCCATCGGGCCTGCGCTGTCCGCATATAAATGGTTCTTATGACCTGATTATCGGTCCATCTTATTGGAGGTCTTCCCACGCCACGTCTTTCGCGGTCACCACTCTAGAAAATTGGAAAATGGAGGAAGGGTCTTAGCAGTTGTGCAGCGCACGCGTGCCGGTTACAGAACCCCTAACTGCTTGGGGGCGCGCGCAGCACCTCGCTCAATTGCCTTCTTTCTGCTTATTCCCCTAAATCACGTCTAAGGTGAATGAGCATTTAAGTACTGGGCAAGCGTGCTCCATCGTAGGCATCATCTTCGCTTTTCATCGGGCTGATTGTGGTCAAAAGCAAGCCTATATGGTCTATAAAAAAAACTTACTGGCCCGTCGGCCATCGTTTCTACGTGCAATGTGCACTACTCACTGCCACTTATGTCTAGCAACTCTTCGAGCTACGTCAGTAAATTTGATTCTCCTAATATCTGATTTCTAACTCTTAAATGTAATACTAGCTGCTAGCTATACTGGTTCCGAATTAAATCAGCAACGTAGTATAGAAGCTTCTGGGTTGACATAAGAAGATAAAATCCGGTCCCTTTCATACATTTAGGGCGAACAAACTGTTATGTTAGGAAGGTGTATACTGTTAACTTTTGCAATATTTATTATATTTTGTAAGTGCCCCCATTAAGCGTATCTGGAGGTTGCGACACGCCGTATCTCTGTTACACCTCGTCGCTTATTCAAATTGGCGTGACGTTTAATTTTTTTTTGTCAAGACATCAGCTTCTCTTCTTCAAATTAAAATGATTACAAACATTTTAGATGCTCAATAAGCAACCTAAAAAAATCAAGATTTGGTCAATTTCTTTCTCGTAACGATAGCTAAATGTAAATTTATAAGCAACTAGCTTTATTCCGGGGTTCGTCAGTGTTAGAGATCTATGAAAAAAAGGTAACATTAATATTTTCAAAGCAATAATTTTAAACGAGCAATTCTTGTATTGAATATATCTCGGTCTTATCTCTGAGAAAAACCGTGTTTTCTAGTTTTCGCCCCGGTACTATTTTTAAAGCACAACGCTCGGTCGGAGAAATCATCTATGGGTTTTAGACGAAGTCATCTTGCAGGCCAAAGTACTTCAACGTTCTTGGATAGCGCTCTCTCATCGTGTTTAAAGTGAAAATCATACGGGAACTCATTACCGGGATATTAAGTTGGTACCTATTTAAAGATGAGGCGTTAATTTTTTGCTGATTTTTTATATTGTAAGCAGGATAGGTAAAGTATGCGAACGAAATGGTACCGTGTAATTATTCATTCGTCCTAAAGAATTAGGGCAGGAATAAAATATTAGTAAACATTTGTTCGATACTTATTTACAAAATGAACTGAAACAATTACTTTGCCCACCCGCGACAAGGACCAGGTCGCGGGTGAGCAAAGTTATTGTTTCAGTTCATTAATTTGGACCTCCGCAAAGTAACGCCTGATTCAATAAATTATTTACAAAACACATATTTTGATTTAGAGTGACAAAATATCTTCTATCTATCTATATAAAATAAAAATGAATCACCGGAATGTATGTACGCACATAGTTAACTTCCGATCGGCTGTACCTTTTGAGGATTCACCACATTGGATAATTCTTTTTTTATTGCGTTTGTCATTGTCAGGAAAAGGTTCTTATGAAATAAATTTAAAAAAATACAACGGGGGCAAAGCCGCGGGCATAAGCTAGTTACTCCATAAAATTGACCGATAGTAACTCATAATAAAAAAGGTTTTATCAGGAGTTTTGTCAGCGCATTACATCAAAGTAATAACACATTCAAAATTACTAACCGAAGGCATAGTACATTTGACAGTACAGTATCACTAAAGTTATCTCAAAATCTCGCATCTTTACTTTAAAGTTTCACAACCGCCTTCTCTTAATAGCCCTTTGACGCTCCTAGCCCACGCGACCTACATACTGGCAGGACTGATAAGAACAGATAAGTGATAACAACCTTACCTACGATGACATTGGGACACGACCTTGGGCGACATTTTTCTAAAATCTTACTACGTTTTTAATTTATGACGATTACGTTTTCGTTTTATGCCATCGCATATAGATTATCGTTGTGTACCCGGATTATGGTTGAGAATTTAAACGCGGTACACTCCAACCAACTGAATCCTGACCTATTGTGGTACCTTTCTACACAAAATGCCACAGTGACATTAGATTGCTTCACAGGGATAATCATAGTGACGCTTACTGTGAAAACGTTCTAGATGGGCCGGAATTTAAATGGTTCTACTATGGATGGGGCATTTGGCATCAAAAGAAGCACGTAGGCGAGCCGTTCCCGTGACCCCAGAAATAAAAAAATATTTAAATATTAAGACGGCCGGATAGCCTAGTTGTTAGAGAACCTGACTACGAAGCTTGAGGTCCCGGGTTCGATTCCCGTTCGGGGCAGATATTTGTGTGAAAAATACGAATGTTTGTGCTCGAGTCTTGGATGTTTAATATGTGTTTAAGTATGTTTATCTATATAAGTATGTTTATCCGTTGTCTAGTACCCATAGTACAAGCTTTGCTTAGTTTGGGACTAGGTCAATTGGTGTGAATTGAACCCCCGAGATATTTATTTATTTACTTATAAATCAAGAATAGCTCGTTTAAAAGTATTAGATAGGAAGGCAGAAATTATCTAAATTACTACTAAAAAAAATTGCTAACCTAGTTTTTGAGTTATTGTTCTGCTTTCCTATTTTATGGTTGTTTTTCTTTGAGTCGAATTAATAGCTCGAAATAAATCACATTGCCACGTGTTGGTGATGCGTTGAGACTATTCAAAGTATTCTCATCATTACGAGACATTTTTAAGAGGCTTTTTGTTCTTACGCTTCTTTGTTTAGAGTTTTTTAATGAAATAGGGGAAAACGTAATCTATAGTAAATGAGCATCAACATCCATGAACATTCACAATATCAGAGGATTTCTGAGTCGCCGGCTCATAAATTTAAGATTATTACCTATTACAATACTTCGTGTGCCAATCGGCTTACTGGGTCGTTTTCAAGAAAAATTACCTACATAATTAAGGGTTTTAATTATAACAAAACTTAATTGATTCCCTTGTGTAACGAAAGTTACCCATATAGTTTGTATGACTAACTTTCGTTACACAAAGGACGCGATCGTGGTTTTATTTTTATTAATATACAGTTTTTTTATTTTCATGTTGGACATTAGGATTCGCGAATAAGATGGTGGTAGCGATTCAGACGGACCTTATTCAATTAGATAGCGATCAATAAGGATTTATACATAAATATTTTGTCATTTGTTTCGGACTTTAAACAGGATGTTTAAGTTAACGATAGAGTATTGCTCTCAAAATTGGTACGTATCAAATTACATAAATCTTGAAAATTATAATGTAAAAAAAAACATAATTAAATTAATGAACTAAAACAATTACTTTGCTCACCCGCGACCTTAAGGTAAGGTAAGGTCGCGGGTGAGCAAAGTAATTGTTTTAGTTCATTAATATGGACCTCCGCAAAGTAACGCCTGATTCAATAAATAATTAAATTGTCAACTTTACAGGATTGATACAAAATAAACTTAACCTAACTTATACCAATCTGCACATTAGACAATCAAAAAAGTTCGTTCGTTCAAAAAAGTTCAAAAAACACAAAAATATTTATAGCAAACGACCATTATGCATTTCATCCATTATTCTTTTTAAACTTTATACATTTTGAAACGTTCCATTCAAATGTATTAGGGCCAATTTTGTTATTATTAATATCTGTCAGAATTTCTTCGTCCAGTTGTTCGGTATCTCGCTGTAATGTAACAGCTTTTCTGACGTACGAAGTACACGGTTATTTTTGTACAAACTCGACAGCTTTCTGATTTTTGTGAACGACGTGAAATGATTGAACGCGTATCATCGAAGTGGTTTTGGAATTTAATTTTAGATCTTTCATTTCGACCTGTACATCTTACGTGTCCTTAGGCTTTTAATCCTATGTCGACTGGATAGCTTAGTGTGTATGACCCTGACAACCAGGACTACGAAACGAGAGGTCCTGGGTACGAATCACGGTAGGAGCAACTGCTAGTATGTTGTATATGAAGATTTGTACCTGTCCTGTCGCTGTCATTTTGAGTCTGGACAGCCGGTGAAAAAACTGACGCATGAGATATTCTATCGTAGTCTCTAGGCTGGCTACGCGTCGGTTATCCCCTAGTGTTGCAGGTGTCAATAGGCAGTAGCGCTCACTTACTGACATAAAAGTTAACTTACAAAAAAGGGCACGGTAGTTCTATGTATGTATGTATGCATTTATCAATGAAAGTATGATTAATGTAATGCCAAAAGCCGAAAGAGAAACTCAACAATGGCCTGCCACAAGGCTCTGTACTTGCCCCGACTCTTTTCAATCTATATATCCACGACTTACCGCCAACTGAGTCCACCAAATTCGTTTATGCTGATGATATTGCACTTGTATTTCAAAGTAGAGACTTCAAGTCTGGCGAGGAAGTGTTATCATCCGATTTATCAAAGCTCAATGAATATTTTAACTCCTGGCGTCTGATACCAAGCCCAAGCAAGACAGAAGTGGCGTGCTTCCACCTTAACAACCGTATGGCCAAGTACCAACCAGCAGTATCTTTCAAAGGGGAATTACTAAAGTTCAATCCCTGCCCGAAGTACCTTGGAGTGACACTGGATAGGACTCTGACGTACAAGGAGCACCTCCAAAAAGTATCTCTAAAGGTTGCCTCACGGAACAACATCCTCCATAAGCTCTGTGGTACTACCTGGGGTGCCTCCGCTGATTGCCTGCGTACGTCGGCTGCAGCGCTCGTCTTCTCGGCAGCCGAATACTGTGCTCCGGTGTGGCTTGAGAGTGCACACATACAAAAAGTGGACACTAAATTGAATGAGGCAATGCGATGTGTCTCGGGCACAATCAAGTCTACTCCCCTACACTGGCTCCCATTTCTCAGCCATATTGCTCCGCCACATCTCCGCAGGATGCAAGCGTTGAAAAGAGAAGCGGAAAAAATACAGGCCCACCAGTCTCTGCCTGTTCACCAGCCTTTCTGTCACCCTCCACCCCAACGGCTTAAATCTCGGCACCCTGCTTGTGTGACAGCCCAAAACCTAGGGGATTTTGACATCGGACAGAGGTGGAAGGATGAGTGGAATACGCGAACTACTGGAACTGCCCTGCCAACTATAGACCCCTCGGTTAAACCAGATGGTTTCAGTCTGCCACGCAAGCTCTGGTGTCGCTTGAACAGACTGAGAACAGGGCACGGACGCTGTAACTACTTCCGACACAAGTGGGGTTGGCGGGACTCGGCCCTCTGCGAATGCGGCGAGGAGGCTCAAACTATGGAGCACATTGTACAGCGCTGCCCTCTACACTCATACTCGGGCTCCCCTGGAGATCTATACAATCTGACACCTGACGCAATCTCGTGGCTGGGGACCCTGAATGTGGATTTATAAGTAGTATGTAGTTTCTTTCTTTAGTGTAATTGTTTAATGTTTTACGCCATACGATTAAATAAATAGTATGACTATCTGATCTATTGCCTAGTACCCACATTTTTACTACGTGTTAGCTAATCTAAGTTAAAACAATCAAATAAACAAAAAATTAAATTAGTTTGTGCTAGATAAGTTACATCTATTAAAGTTTTTGGTTTTCTGATTAATACCTATTTTATTGTTAAACGATTAGTTAGTACTGGAAAGCCAATGTATTATTGAAAAATCACAAACACAGAAAAATGTTTATGAGATAAAATAAATTTTCACCATCTGTGATACTGATCCATCTTTTCCTTTTGCTTTGCCTGTCATTTCAGTAAAATTTAAACATTAAAAATATGTTGAAAACAGTAGGCAAAATGTAAGGTAAGATGAGCAACAGCAGAACTCAATATCTCACCTAAGTATGTATCACTACTAAATATATCAGTTTAATTTACTTGCCAAATATGTACATAATACGGAGATAAAAACGTTCTTAGCTAAAAGGAGGTAAACGTCAATGGACGTCCAAAATAATTTAAACATGAGCCATAAAAGCGTAATAATCGTAAAAGGCCTATAAATTATCTTCATTTCAAATCATCACTTATCTTCATCATCTCGAAGAGTCATTTGTATTCAATATCCTACATTTCGTGTATTCAAGTAGCTTCATAAATAAAACACTATTTTACTACGCCAGGAACTCATTCAAGATATTTAGCTAATGTGTAAAATGCAAAAGAAAATTGCTGGCTGTTTGTAATTTTTTAGGATATTTTAGAGATAAAAAATATTCAACGCAATTTCTTATGAGAGAGAAAGTTTTAGAGTGGAAAGGTTCAAGTTACATTAAGTTAATGACGATTAACGATTTTTTTTTATATTTTCTGTATCTGCCTAGCATCTTGCTAACCAATAAAGTTTATGCTAGTTTATATCTTAATAGTCACTTAAGTTTTCCGAACACTATTGTAATTGATGTAAACTTTAAGTTAATGCTGAGTACCTCGTACAAATTTGTGCGTATTTTAAAGTAGAAATACTAGGTATAAATTCAAAATCTAATTTGTATGATAACTTCATAAATATTTTTGTATTAAATATTACTCTGTGTATTAAATGTATTAAATCCAGCAACGATGGTGAATCCTACTAATAATTATAAACGTGAAAGTTTGTATGGATGGATGGCTGAATGGATGTGTGGATATTTGTTACTCTTTCACGCTAAAACAGTTTATTTCTTTATTCATAAGTTTGACGGAT
The DNA here is from genome assembly GCA_947859365.1 of Archips crataeganus. Lineage (NCBI taxonomy): Eukaryota > Metazoa > Arthropoda > Insecta > Lepidoptera > Tortricidae > Archips > Archips crataeganus. The sequence continues at coordinate 11,332,839 of OX402062.1, forward strand.
TCTGATGAACAGGCATAGGATTTTAGGGGGCAAAATTTAATGACAGGTAGGGAGTTCCTTTATCGATAAACTCAACTATCGATGCTTTTCCTATATATATACTAGTAATCGCCCCCAGCTTTGTTTGTAAGTTTGTATTATTTTGTAAGTCTTATTTCGGAGACAAATATGATCAATTTTATACAAAGCGTATTTTAAACGATAGCTGCTGGGTAATATGTACTATTGCACTATAAAATATTTACAATACTTAACCTCGTAAGGCCCAACATGCTAAATTTAATACGTATGTCAAAGCAAACGTCAACTTTTCTTGATTGACAATAAGTTTCAAATTATGATTGTCAAAATTTTACGTGGGCTTTACGAGGATAAAGAAGCATAGAATTGATTTATTATTTTGTTTCATTTTTATACTTTCTATAAAATTTTATTATTATGACAAAAACTTGGAGCGATCACTAGTATATGGGAAAAACGTCAATAGTTGAGTTTATCTATAAAGGAACTCCCTACTTGTCATTAAATTTTGCCCCCTAAATTCCTATGTCTGTTTTTTAACCTCGATTACATATAAAATACTTTTTATCCCGAAAATTAGCGTAGTTCCCGCGGGATAGCGATAAACCAATTCTTTGCAGACGGAGTCGCGGGCAACAACTGGTCGTAATAAAAACGTGAACATCTACCTCTACATACTTCGCGGCCTAACACGTTTAACCACTGTCCAATTCTCAATTATAATATTCACACCAACATGTAAATTAGTATAACAATGTGCCAAAGCAGTTTGCAAAACGACGGGCCTCGGGCAAAGCCACTAAATTAAGTAGATAAAAATTGTTAAATTTATCGCGAGCACAAGATTATACGACAGAACTCATTTATGAAGTTTTACGATATACTAACACTGGTTATTAAGTGTTACAAATTGAGAAAACAAGGAGGATTGTATGGGATGGGAGTTACAGCAATGCTAACGTGTTAACGATTGACAAGGATAAATTCATGGAAGTCAAGTTCAATCCCAAGTAGCACAGTTAGCATTATAAGAAATCACTTTGGGTATAACTCGGAACTTCATGACTTAATAAACAGTTAATATGGTTCAACTGAGAACTTAGAGCTGCGTATTACGCTTTAGTCTGTATAACAGCATCATAAAAGTAGAAACGGATACTATTGTTACGGGATCAGAGTTAGTGCAGATGTCAAAAATGCCTTCTTACAGTCTCTTTTGCATTGGTTGCTTAAGAGCATTATAGTGGTAGTAAAATATGCTATTGCTGTTTAAAGGCGTAGAATTATACCACTGAAATGCTAGCGTCTTAAAAGTGTCACTGTGAACTACTGTACAGCCAACAGTTTTAGAGTAGTGTACACTTAGAGTAATTTAACACAAAAAGTTCCACATCGGTTCGCCTCGGCTCTGTTATAAGCCTATTTTTCAAAGCAGATAAAAGGTGTTTTATTAATACACGTGAACACCGAAGGTATTTCAAGATCCTTGTTTAACTCAGAAATGCAGCATTTGGCTGTGAAATATACCAATATATTGTTTTAGTCTGCATAAAAGAATACTTTACATATATTATAACGCACGAAGCTGCAATCAGGTTCACGTTAGTCAATCATTAAATTCTTAAGCGGTCATTTTAACAGTTGGCGTGGATCGTGTATTAAATTATACAAAATGCTAAAAAAATTGAAAAATTAAAACACGATTGAATTAAAATTAAAACACTAAATAAAAATTAAATAACTTTTAAAAGGTAATGCGTTTAAGTAGTTCAAATAAATGGTTTTAGCGTTTATGTGAACCATAATAAAACTAATAACAGCTGACAGGCTGAATATTGGTTCACTTGAACTCTTATTTACTGCAATAAGTATAATAAAGGAACTGGGGTGTACTCTTGTACAGCCATGGTAATTAATTCAGGATAAAAAGAGTTCACAAAAGTTTCTTAAGAATGCGCCATTTTATTATAACCTAAATCGTATATATTGATAATTATTCTGTTGTTATTTATATTTTACTGCCCTAAATTACACGTTATTCATATACACTTATTATAGTATAATATAAAACTTCGTATAATTTTATGTAAATCGCTCAAAAATGTATACATATATTTTTGGTGTGTTACTTTTTTGACAACATTTCTAATTATAACGAGATATTTCCGAAGCGCGTAAAAATTTTGCTAAAAAACCATATAAACATTCACAGTAAACTTGCATTCCCAAATGTTTTCACAGTAGGTTGGGTATAAAGGTGTACTTTCGTGAGTTAACACAAATTCTCAGTAAAATTGTGACATTTACTTCGCCATTACACATCACACTCTGGAAATTTATCGGCACCGCTATAATACTATTAAAAGCAAATCTGCAAATATAATAAGCAATTTCAATATGAACGAAGGGTAATGTAAAACCTAAAGCGTTATATAAGACTAGCAGTCACCCAATCCTGACGCTTAGTCTGTATAACAGGACACTCGTATTCTGTTAAGCAGCTGATAAACAGCCTGGTGACCCATAATAATTCCAACATAGTGCTACTATAATGCTGTTAAACAGAAATGTGAACTAAACTAGAACTATAGGCTGAATAATTTGTGCCCAAATAAGAGTTATTTCAGTGTTAACAGCGCTGTTAACACCATTGTAACACTGTCTTGTACAGCTTAAAGTTTCCGTGTACACCAAAAGTGATTTCTTATAATGCTACTTGTGCTACTTGGGATATTTACTCGTTCTGATTGATATAATTATTATCTATCTTCCTAGTGAAATAAACTGACAAACTACATTTAAAATTTGTTTATAAAAAACAGCTTCTGTAAAATGACATATCTATTAGACAATTACACCACAACACAGTTAAAAGCACGGGGAGCCGCGAAATATGCATATTCGCACAAGTTTAAATTACTCAACAGCAATTGTTCACAGTAAAGAAGATCGAGCAAAACCTTAACTTTTTCAGTATAAACATGCGTCATATTTTTACGATTCTTGAATGAATTACATAGTTACTACTGTAATTTAATCAAGACGCAACAGTTTATTATGCTTTTAACGCGAACTTTTCATTAAGAACTTTACTGGTATAAATTTACAGCACCCAAGACAAATGAGGCTAATAACTAACACAAGAAAATAAATTAGCTAATATTTCATAAGTTTCATAACATTCTCATTTCACGGCATTATTCATTCGCATATTGAGAATAACGGTGACAGGTGAAAAAATGTAAAATGTAGTCAAAACACAACAATATTTATGACGCTTTTGTATTTAATTTTCGAGGATTACAACAGAAATATTTTTCGCTTCTATAATAGCTTCATAAACCTGATTAATTTGCGTTCGTACTAATAAAAAAAAACTTTTAAGTATTTTTTTTAAAAAGATCTAAAATAAATTTCTCCGGATGACTCTACATTTTTTTTTCACTTAAGTTTAAAATAAAAGGAGACATTATCATTCAGAAAACAACCAACCACCTCAAGAAAAACACTTGTCACAATCGAAAACTTTATGACAGTTCGTCATTTTCGCGCCAATTTGCCGGTAACGGTGTGCGGTCGCGCGCGCACGCACTCGCTTCGATACTGTGCCGCGCCAGCGACGCGCGTCACGCAAATACGCGTATCACATGGTACATTATTGTACATAATACATTTACACTGATAGGTTTTACAGTGCCTTCGTCGCTTGTGGGAGTGCTGAAATGGAGTAAGAGCTGTAGAGGCACAACATTTTATGTTGTTATTTTTTATCTTGGCTAATATTTTTCACTACGGCTCGGCTCGCAAAAAATATAATGATAATGATAATGATAAATGATTTTTATTTTCCAAAATAAGGTAAGTATACAATAAATGTATGGGTTTACAGAAATTCTTTCCATAATTGAACATTGTGAAGATTAGCAGTATATTAGTTAAATTCCCGTATTCCCAAAAGTTAGATAATGGTCTTCATTTACTTTGCAAGAAGAACAACGGTGTAAAAATAAGCTGGCAAAAGTTAATATACTTAGGTTATTTTAGGCATTATCTTTATCTTTTGAGAAAACGTAAGCAATTATTGTGAACTAGTGTATCGATTGCACGTTAAGGAGAAGTACAGATGAACATTGAGTAAATAAATATATTCTAACTTACTCGTGTATTATGTACACTAAGTAATCATTGAATTATCTATGGATTGTATTAAAAGCCACTGGCAGTATTCAAACGCATCTGATGTGCTCTGACGGGTACACGAATAGTTGATTATATTTGCGTATTTTGTCCTATCAGACATTATTATTTATTAGGTTTAAAATTAAAAAATAAAGAAAACGTTATTCGTGAAATTGTAAGAATAAAACATAATATTATTGAAAATATTTAATAAGTACGTAGCTATCTTAGCTATACCTAATCACGAAATGGTCTCAATAAATGAGCATGTCATTATGCAATTTATTGTAGGTGCCACAAGCAGTGTGGGCTTTATATTATTGCAAAGTTTGGTGGACAGCATTTTTTTTTTATTTTCTTGTTACTAGGTATATTTTATTAAACCAATATGCTATAATCCAATAAACAACCAATACAACTTTTTAGTGATTATTATCTTCGCTTCCCTGAGGGCCATTACAGACGGCCTGTATTCTAACCGCAACGTAACTGCCAACTGCCGAATGGCCATACATTTTCAATTGCAGTTCCGTTGCAGTCAGCAAAACTGCACGCAGACTGCACGCTAGCTGTGATCGAAATGTATGGGCAGTAGGCAGTTGGCAGTTACGTTGCGGTTGGAATGCAGTCCGTCTGTAATGGCCCTAAAACAACAGAGCATCTGCTGGTGTTTGACATGCGTTTGGATATACTTATTTAAGATATACATGTGTCTGGAAAACACGCTGCTACTTTAACCTCTTATACCGAATTCACACTGAGTCACGAGGAGGAAGCAATTCAAACGTATACTATTATAGGCATATATACGTACACTGCGGCGGTGTATACAAGCCTCAAGCGTGGTACTGAAAGCATACGTCTTAACAGGGTAAACGCACGATATCGATGTGACGGACAGGTGTAATTAGCCTTCTGATAGCAGATAGGGCGAAGCAAACAACTCTGCCCTTCCTGATTAGCGCGAGGCTAGCACAGACGCTGCACGTTCCATGATACAGTACCACATTGGTACTCAGGCGATGTATACTGATATTTAACTGGTACTTTAAATATGAAACTACCACCCACTCATAGCAGGTAAAATGTGCAGATTCTCACGCCTTTAATCGAAGTTTTTACCTCGACATTTTTGTGGCCAGACTCGACGTCAAACCAGGTTGTCACACCATTGCTATTTGACGGAGCCCTGCCTGTCGCAAGGCTCCCAGTTTTAGCCTATATGCCATTCGGGCACCTATAACTTCGACTTACTAATTATTAATGATGACTTTGGAATAATATAATAAAATAATTAAAAATGACATGTAATAAATATTATGAATAAATGTGTATGAGTATGAGTATAGAAACCTAAAGAACCTAACCTACCTACTTTTGCGGAATAAAAATGATTAAGTACTGACGAATTTCCGAAGAAAGCGAAAGGATAAGTCTCTATAGTGGTGTGACAACCTGGTGTGACGAATATTATTTATTTTATTAGCAGTACGGCTGCTCACCTTTTCTTTTTCACTTTTTCGCTTTTAAATAATCTTAGGTTCTGGTGTGACGAGTCTGGCCCAACATTTTTCAAACTAATCCGTAGCCCTTCTTTCCAGAGCACACGCCACGGCAGCAGCTGCCAAACGAATTTCTATCACTATCACTACTACTCACACTATCACTATTTAACTGGTAGTATAGAACCACAGCTTAAATCTGGTACTACTTATATCGATAAGTATTCATGCCAGTACTTTTGGTATCACTTCTAAGCCTTGCTACTGATGGCGTTTTAAAATATTTTAGCATATTTTAGCAGATAGTCGAATAAGTTTGACTAGACGGTACTTTAAAGGTCTGTCATCAGAATTTCTGAATTTAAATGTAGTCAGGCCTTTGACGCGGTACACTTTGTGACGTCGATTAATGTATGAAAAAATTTCCCAATCACAATTAAAAATTCAAAATACATTTGCATAAGTGTTAAATTCAGTCACACTAAACTAACTACCTGGTCGAATATCGCGGATTAAATCAAGAAAAAATCGGGACCCAGGTTACGTATTATTAGTCAAACAAAGTCTCTAGTCATTAAGTAAAAACTAAAAATAAAGCAAAATTGCTAAAACCGCGCATGTTTAACAGTTTTAGAGTCAGTGTAGAGTGTAGAGTCTTCCAAGTTCTGATTGTGCATTGAACTGTAAGTAGGTAACTGACGCACTATGCTTGCCCGGCTAAGCGTTAAAGCTAAGTGGGATTGCGGAACAGTAGTTTTATTTGGATCGGTTTAATGGTCACAATTGGTGCTGATACCTTCTGCTGGTAGATCTCGTTACTCAAGTCTCCTAGTGTTATCTGATTTAAAATTGATAGACTCGGAGACTTTATTATGTTTTTTTTTATATTCAATTTAATTTGAACTTGGTATATTTTTAAAATGTGGCGGTGGCGTAAATATAAAATAAAAAAATATATAAATAAAAATAATAAATAAATAGGAAATTGGTAAGTAAGGTAGGTATATTGTAGGCTAGCAAACAGACAATATTTTACCACTTTTGTCTAACTCTAAACTTAAAATTGGTAAAGGTGGTCCCGAAACGAAAATATAGCGTTTCGTGTGCTCTGCCTACCCCCTTTGGGGATAAAGGTGTGATGTATGTATGTATGCATAACAAGAAACAATAGGCTACTTTCCTAACTAGTCAGTCTTTTAGATTATCAGAAAATATTGGACACGTATTTTTTATTTTGTCAATTGAACAAAAAATTACGAAGATATGGCGCGTTGAAGTTTCGCGTGACGTCACTTGTTCCTACACTTTGTATGAGCGTTTTAGGAACAAGTGACGTCACGCCTCGTCACGCGGAAGTTCAACGCGCCATATCTTCGTCATTTTTTGTTTAATTGTCAAAAGAAAAATTACGTGTCTAATATTTTTTGATAATGTAAAATACGGACTAATAAGAATTATTATTTTTTTACCTAGGAAACATCCCTATTGACACCACTTAATCTAGTCCAAAAAAGTAAGAAAAGCTGTGTTATGGATACCTAACTAAGCAACGAATAAACATGCTGAAATAGATAGATCATCATCATCCCAGCCTATGTACGTCCCACTGCAGGGCACAGGCCTCCTCTCAGAATAAGAGAGCTTGGGCCGTAGTTCCCACGCGGGCCCAGTGCGGATTAGGAACTTCACACACAACATTGAATTTCTTCGCGGGTGTATACAGGTTTCCTCACGATTTTTTCCTTCACAGTAAAGCTGTTTCCTTCAATGTAATTTCGCACATAAACTCCGAAAAACTCAGAGGCGCGAGCCGGGATTTGAACTCACGACCCTCTGCTTGAGAGGCCAAAGGTCAAACCACTAGTCCATCACGGCTTTTTAGAAAATTGATAACTAACTAAAATTTTTAACTTTACTAATTAACTAACTAACTTGACTTTTTAGTATGTATGTAAATACATTATTGTACATAAAACACAAAAAAATAATACAAAACAACAAAACAAAAAGAGCACAAAGGCGAACTTATCCCTAAGAGGGACCTTTTCAAGCTAACCTGGAGTATGTGTCGTTAATGGCTTAATTTTGTAAATCGAATTTCGGCTACTCTATTTTACTAAACTAACTCCATAACAATTATATTTTTGTTTTCAAAAACCTCATAGTTAATTTATATAATAGTTATAACATGTTCCAGTTGAAACTCCCTACTTCATAAAGCTGCCAACATATTTTATAATCTAGTTCAACATCTCTTTAAAATCGACCGCTAATTCGTAAGTACCTACAAAACCAGTCTCTAAAACATCCATTAAAGCTCCAGAAAAAGGAAATCGCTGTCTTAGAAATTTATTGCACGCCAAATTTTACATAAGAATGCCAATTGCCGGCTATAACAAAAAAATGGCGTCACCTTCACAAGCCTACCGGTAGGTATCCTTATAAAATAACATCTCAATAACACAAATATGTGGACAAGGCCAAGAAAACACCTTACTATTCTCGCTAATAGATAAAAACCGCGAATGTGCGCGAGATTTCAAACAAAATTTGGCATATTCGCGGTATTGCGTGGAATCCAGTTTGGTGGTGCCAAAGTTGGGAATTCGCAAATGTTTTAGCAAAACACATTATGCAATGTTGTGCCAACAGATAAATTAATAATGTTGTTTGGTGAGTGCATACCACGCTGACGATGGGATTAAATAAGTCACGCATTGACTGAGAACAAAATTGTTGAACTAATTCTTTGAGAATTTGGCACATTTTTCAGTGTAATGTACCTAAAAAATTTAATAATAAGCACCTACGTATAACTAACTCACAACTTTAAACCGCCGCGACGTGCAACTCCAGAGGAAGGGCTACGGATTAGCCCGAAACATGTCAAGTTAAACTCGTTTTAAGACGTGAGTGATCCGTTTATTTTCACTATGAACTCACAACTTATAAAAAATATTTGTATTTGTATATTTCATTCATACAAGCTTCTATTTAACTTGAGGTATTACTTATAGTTAGTGTTACTTTGCTAAAGCCGTGGTAACCTAGTGGTTGACCTGTGGCTTCTCAAGCAGAGGGTCGTGGGTTCAAACCCGGGCGCCTCTGATTTTTTCGAAATGTGCGTGCAAAATTACATTTAAAATTTACCACAAGCTTTACAGTGACTGACAAACATCGCGAGGAAACCAGCACACACTTGCAAAACAATTCAGTGGTGTTTGTGAAGTTTCTAATCCGCACTGGACCCGCGTGGGAACTTCGACCTAAACCCACTCATTCTGAGAGGATCCCTGTGGCACGTACGGTATTCCCTTGACTTGTCTAAACTTTTTTTGCCTAATTTCACTTTGTCTAACAACTTTTACTATAGTGAATAGTTTGTCTAAAGTCAATTTGTATAATTTCATTATATATAATTTTTATTTTGTCGAATTTTCATTTTTACTAAATGATCATATGCATAACTCTTGTTTTGTCGAATAATATTTTATCGAAAACTCACTTTGTCGATTCTTATTTTGACTAATCATCTTATAGCCGAATAACGTAAATAATGATGTATCATGTGTAGTTCGAGTTTTTTAACCAAATATAAGCGAAAGGCGGGGCTCGGGGGGCGACGTCGGGACAGATGGCGTGCTCTCGTTTCGTTGGCCAAGACGCCAAGACCCTCTTTGGGTCCCTGAGCCAAATTAGTTAGGTAGTTAAATAAGTAAATATTTATATAGATTAAAAGCATCACTAATAATCGTAAATTATAATTCCGATCCATTATTAATACCTAATCAATCCACACTGGGCCCGCGAAGCCGTGGGAACTATGGTCCAAGCCCTCTCATTGAAGGATCGATGATGATGATAATGGACTAAACCACCCGCTGAAAATATTCCCGATTATTTTTGTAACCTCTGGTACCTATAAAGTGATGCAAATATGACCTGGTACCTGCTGTTCTCATTTCGTAAAAGGATTTCTTTAGTAAAAAGAAGTCAAGATTACTTTCTTTTTAGAAAAAAAAACAAGTATAATCACCGCCAAAATGTTCTCCAAGTCTGCTTCTGACTCATCAACCGTAAAAACATCCATAACTGCGTTATTCATTACTCACTATTCAAATTGTACGGTGAATCGACATCAGTGTTTATTCTTGTTCATACTGTAGTTAAAAGCCATTAAATTTGCATTTTTGCAGGTGCCATTACCATAAATTTTCTGTAAAACATTGATATTGCGCATAACTTGAATTGTAATATTTTTTTAACATGCGGCTTTTTTTATCGAAGTTCTTGAATGCGTTGGAAAGATGGCAATTCTGCGTCTTTCGCATGGGCTAAGTATTTATAAGCAATAGGTTTTCCGTTTCTGATTTGGTTTTATCTGAATATAGATAGGGCAGTTTATTAAATACGGACGTTGTACCTATTATTGTTAACTATGCATTTTTTTATGCTCATTAAGTATGTACCTAGACGTGTGCAAAAAAATAACGTATGTAAAAGCAAAATTTACAACAATCACTAAATGATGATAGGAAACAAAGACTTTATTGAATCAGGCGTTACTTTGCGGAGTTTCATATTAATGAACTGAAACAATTATTTACTTTGCTCACCCGCGATCTTTAGATCCTTAGGTCGCGAGTGAGCAAAGTAATGGTTTTAGCTCAGCAACCAAAGATGTAAAAGGTAAAGGTATTTTTTTTTTAATTTATATATATATTTTTTTTAAACTTGCTTTCAACATTTATCACCCGTCGACTGACAACAGGGATGTATTAAGGGGGTGCACTGAAAATCAGCGCTGTGCCAGTCAGGGCCTCCTGTGGATACCTGACTCACAGCATACGCTAAGTGCATCCCCTTTGCCACAACTAATGGCACAGTGTTAATTTCAGTTTAGTTTTTTAAATATTAATTAATTATGTAATAAGTTTTCTGTATTTTACTTTATGTTGTGGCAATAAATGAAATTCTATTATATTCTATTCTATTCTAAAATAGGTGCATTCTTTGTAAATACTTACATATCTGTTCAGTCTTAATTATTACTTGCTAAGTAAAGACGCTTATGAAAGAAACATCTATTCATTTCTGCAGCAAAAATACCTAACATCCTGCGTAAATACTAACATTTTAAGCACTCAAATCCTTGTCCAAATTTAAACTGACAGGGTTGTGTATTTCGTATATCAAAAAAGTTGTTTTGGTGTTTGTATGTAGAGGTCAGTCTGAAGTCTAGAGGTCTCTAGAAATATAGAACCGATTCAAAAAATAAATTTACTGGTGGAAAGCTATAGTACCCATACACATTTCATCATAATGATCATGGCGCATTGGATGTTCTGTAAGGTCATGTGACCATAATATTTTCAAATAAATAAATAAATCATCATTTCAGCCGAAAGACGTCCCAAGGTTCGCCAAACAACCAGGTCGATCTCAACCAGGTTGTCACTCTATCTTCTTAGACCCGTATATGCCTCCGTCTACGGGACTCATTTATCGTTATCCCGCGGGAACTATGCAGTTTTCCGGTATAAAAACTATTCTAAGTCCTTTCCCAGGACTCAAACTATCCTTATACCAAATTTCATCTAAATCGGATCTGCGGCTTAAGCGTGAAGGAGGTAACAGACAGACAGACAAACTTTCGCTTTTAGTACTTATTAGAATGGATATGTTTATAAGGTACCTTTTATCTCGGGAACATACAAATTCATATCGTATAAGAATAAAAAAAACTCGCAAATACCTAATTAACGCGAATGCACAGCTGATTTCTGTTTACGTTTTCATCCAAAGTTTACTCTCGACATTCCGAAACCGAAGGAATGTGGAAAGATAATTTTCCTATCTTCTGTCCGAAGAAAAATGAAGCATTGTGCGCAGGAAGTTGGAGTGAGATAAGCTCTAAACAAATTTATGTTCGGCGTCACGTGTAAATTTGGTTAAATTCGTTGGGCTATTTTCGACCAAGGTCTGAGTTCAATGCGCTGCCGTATAGGGCCGATATCGAAATGGTTAGCTTACTAGATGTGATAGGCGGGTAAAATTTTCCGCTGTTTTTAGAGTAGTGGGTAGGTTGATTCTCTGTAAAAATAAATTACTGGTTTTATGAAACTTCGTACTTACATCAAATAATAATTAAAAAAAAAAACTAAAGAAAAATAAAACATTTATTCGTGACTAAAATGGAGAAGAAGAAAAAATAAAACAAGATTGAAATAAAAAATGCGCATGTCATGAAATCGTCCTAAATCAGCAATCATGCGCAGCCGGTCTTGTGAATGGCGCTGATCCTTTGGGATCATTAAATAACTAAAAATAACTGTCGTTATGTTCCTTGAGTTGAAAATATTAACGAAAATCACGAAAGTTTAAACATTTAATAATCAAAACACGACCTTCACTCACGGTGTATTTTGCACTATTCATATTTTTCATAGTATTTAAACGTTTTTAAAGCATCACAAATTTAACAATCAATAACAAAATTCAAACTATGAAATAAATAATTTAAGTTAACGTGTAATTTTCTTACTTACCCATCCTAACCTAGCCTTATTTTTTTTGCCATATTAGATTTGTCGTTTCCAACAGATCTAGCATTGGAAATTTCTCGAATATTAATTTTTAACAATATCTCCGAAATTATTCTTCTCTTTTCTTCTATTTCTATTGAATTTATTCAAAATTCTAACATCTAGCCACATCCAGCATCGCTTTTCATCGTGTATACTATGCGAACGTTTGAATTACGTTGACAGCGGATGATTTATGGGAAGAAATGACAGTGTACCAGCCAATTACGTGAAATCTTTGCTTTACGTGTATGGTTTCAATAAGCCCGACATTGTGAGGTATTAAGACATCGCACCTCTATATGGGTGACCGCATGCTCATTGTGATTTTGGGCACAGCTACAAATGGTTGTTGCTGAAAAGTTATTTATCTTTTTGTTCAGTCAGTGGAATTAATATAGGGTGTGACGTTAATCTGCTCCAAATGAAATATTCACGAATATCATGTACAGTCAAGTGCAAAAATAAGTATCTATTCGAACCACTCAAAAATATGTTACTACACGGCCTTATTGCGTCGGAATAAGAGTCTGTGGTACTTATTTTTGAAACTTTGAATAAGTTCATATTTTTACACTTGACTGTACTTATCTACATTATCAAAAAATAATCTATACATATAATAAATCTGTAACAAGTCGGTGTCTGTACATTGAAGGTATTTGAGAAAAACTATCACTAGGGCTATTTATTAGCGCAATAGAACCCAAAACAATGATTTTTAGAATTATTGTCTGTTTGTCTGTTTGTCTGTTTATCTCTTTGTCTGTTTGTCTGTTTGTCTGTGCGTTTGTGCGCGCTAATCTCAGAAACGGCTTAACCTAGAAGGATGCGGTTTTCACTGATATGTTGGTATTTTCTTGGATTAACATTTAGTGTTTGTTTCATTTGAATCGGTTCACAAATAAGAAAGATACGTCTATTTTAAGAATTTATCGAACAGGTTTTTTTGTTTGAACGCGCTAATCTCAGGAACTACTGCTCCGATTTGAAAAATTCTTTCAGTGTTAGATAGCCCATTTATCGAGGAAGGCTATAGGCTATATATCATCACGCTAACACCAATAGGAGCGGAGCGGAGCGGAAGAATGTTTCAAAAGCGGGGGTTTTTGAAGTAAAACTTCTATAGGCAGGCTTGACTTGGGAGTACGGTATTGAATGTGAACGCGGGTGTGCGGGGGGGTGCGGGGGCGGGTATTTTTTTTTATATCGAGGAACTAAGGAAAGCCATAACTGATGAAAAAGCAAATTGGATAAAAAAAAAATAAGCTGAATAAATTACTAATTCCACGCGAACGGAGTCGCGGGCAAAAGCTAGTAAATAATATAGTTTATGTAGAGTGTTAATCGTAAATAGGTTGGAATGAAAATTGTGTTTAAAATTTTAATAAATGATAATTGATTTTGAACTAGTTCATTAAACACCGTAAAGCTGAATAATAAATGTGAATTTCCAATTTAATTTCGCACATAAATACTGAAAAACTTAGAAGTGTTAAAAATCGTGGAAACACCACTAAAAATACGACGACACTAGTTGTTGGAATAAATCTATTAATTTCCAGGAAAATATGTGACTTTGGTCTCCCTATTGTAATGTTTACTTCTGTTTAAAGTAGATCACAATAGACAATAGCTATTTATAATAATTAATTTAGCCATGACTATGCCTAACCAATTATTTTCAGTTCAGTCATGAAACCGCAAACCGAGATCAACATTTTCTACCATGACTAACACTGGTTACGTCAAAAATAATAATAGAGCCCATTTATATCCTAGCTTCAAATAATTTATTGAAGTAATTATGTGATTAGCATCCACCAGGAATGTTAAGTAACACCGCATGCGCGTGCGGCTAGGGACGAGACTACTATCTAGTATTTTATACTTGCTTAAATTTCAGAAATACTCAAATAACTAGCAAAAATACTTAGTACCTGTAAAGAAAAAAGAAAAATCTTTCTCTAATATGTAAAAATCTCATATCACGGTGTTTATTATCGAAGTCCTCCGAAACAGCTTGACCGAATTTTTATGAAATTTTTTCTCTGTATTCGGTAGGTCCAAGAATAGGTCGTAGGCCATTTTTTATACGCCTATTCTTCGCAAACGGAGCCGCGGGCAACAGCTAGTAATATATATTATATTAGTGTCATTTACAAGTGTTACAATAAAAACCATAGAAAAGAAGAAACATAGAAACAATATTGTCGCAAAATGGTTCCAACTCAGCATATAGGTACAAAACGATTCTCTGGAAAAAGTCCGTTGCAGCACGAAAATAAGTTGTTCAAATAATTTGTATGGTTAATTTTTGTCTCTCACCGGAAAAATTTAATACATTATATTAACTACCAGCGTTAAGGAGTCCAAACATATCCGAACAAGCACATATGCGATTGACAATACGGTCGTGTTCAGATATTTTTGATCACCTTGAAAACTCCGACTGTACTTACGAGTACATTGTCATCCAAACTACATAATAGGCTACTTTCCTAACTAGTCAGCCTTTTAGATTATCAAAAAATATTGGACACGTATTTTTTATTTTGTCAATTAAACAAAAAATTACGAAGATATGGCGCGTTGAAGTTTCGCGTGACGTCACTTGTTCCTACACTTTGTATGAGCGTTTTAGGAACAAGTGACGTCACGCCTCGTCACGCGGAACTTCAACGAGCCATATCTTCGTCATTTTTTGTTTAATTGTCAAAAGAAAAATTACGTGTCTAATATTTTTTGATAATGTAAAATACGGACTAATAAGAATTATTATTTTTTTACCTAGGAAACATCCCTATTATTATGGCAGTTAGAGAGCCTGACTACGAAACTTGAGGTCCCGGGTTATTTCCCGGTCGGGGCAGATATTTGTGTAAAGTATATGCATGTTTGAGATTGAGTCTTGGATTGGATGTGTAATATGTATGTACTTAGTAGCTTTGCTTAGTTTGGGACTAGGTCAATTGGTGTCAAGTATCAAATGATTTATTATTTATTATATCCATACCAAATTCCAAGTTAATCCAATTATTAAAAGTGGGTATATAATTATATTTGCAAATGGCCTGAACAAGCAAACATGGCAAGTAAAATTAAGCTTGTAAAAATACTTGTTATGATCGCGAATATAATACTTTTTCCCACCACTCGCACGCACGATGATTCAGCCGATCATCTCGTAAGGATTTTATTCGGTCAATGCGCTAACACTTGGCGCCGATGTTGGTACTAGGCAAGCACTGTAATGTTGCGGCCATAAGTCAATAGCAGTCACTTGCGGCGCACAGTCATCGTCTCAGTCAACAAGGTTTACTGTAAACTATGTAATTGACAGCCTTTCATTTTTTTAACACCTGAAAATTACTGCAGGAATCGAAAGAGTTTCGCCTCCTGAACACGAAAAAATATTTATTATAATTTATTTCTCCATATTTAAAAAAATACAACAAATTAAAAACATATATGTACTTACAAATAGTGCCACAGAAAAGATATGTTTCCTTTACCCTTTTCACTAGAAAAAAGACCTGTCATCATTTTAAATTTGATAACAACCTTAACGTCAAATTTACGTCATCACTTTTTTTTAATAGAGACTAGACAAAAGTAATGGATCTATTCTATCGTTACGCTCTTTTAGAATGAGCACATCTTTAAAAAAATGTAACAAATTAATTAATAATCCTAGTGAAAATTTAAAACTATCAGCATCTTTCTCTTTCCAAACAGAATACAGAGAACGAATCAAATTATAGTCTTAGAAATATGAAATGTTGTCAATTGTTATGCAATTTGGGATTGATTGTAATAATAATATTGACACGGGTAATGTCAGGGATATAAAGTAAACAAACGCGAATTATCCGACATAGAGATATTTAAAAAAAGTCGTATTAGCCACGCCAGCCGCATTGATCCCAATCGGTGGGCTAGGTTAGCCGCGGACTGGATACCACAGGATGGATGGCGGCGGCGAGGTAGGCCCAGGAGGCGATGGCGGGACGACCTAGACGTGTACCTTAAAGACTGGTCGGACACCACTCAATATCGGGATGAATGGCGAAAATGGGGGAGGCCTTTGCCCAGCAGTGGGACACTTCTGCAGGCTAATTAACAATAATAATAAGTCGTATTGATGAACGATCGGAAAGTAGAGTTGTTAGAGATCATGACTACATATATAAAGCTTGAGGTCCCGGGTTTCAGAGCAGACATTATGTAAATAAAACGAATGGTTGTTGTCAAGTCTCGGGTGTTTAATATCTATTTAAGTATATACCTATGTATATAATATGATTATCCATAGCCTAGTGCCTATAACACAAGCCCGTGATATTTTTTATTACTAAGTATGGTTAGTAAGATGTTGCTATAAAATAAGTGATTTTTCAGTTATATTGCACTTTTAATGTGAGTTTTATTTAAATAGATTCAGTAGGTAACATAATAATAATAATATTATGTCATCATCATCACTCGGTGTTAAAACAAGTGGGTTGATCACGAAAAAATACAAGAATTGTCAGCAATTCGTCATTACAAAACTCTCCGTTTTGGTAAAAAAATCAAGTAAAAATTTCGTTGTCTTAACACAAATGTACGTGGAGAATGTGAAATTAACTGCACGTTTTTGAAGTGAAGCTGATGAGTCTTATCTAATCGGTGCACGTCTCGCTTGGGCAAATAGTGGATGAAGCATTGTCGCCAAAACAATAAGGACAGTGGCCTGAAATAATGCACCCGCTGTTTCTATGATTACAATAATAATTTTCTGATATAACACGGAAAACACAGAAACAGACATTAAAAACATGATTAATGTTGATTAAATCGAATTGGAAAAAATATTGGATCACCTCTGGATTATAGGTAGGTGCCTACACAAAAGCGATGCCATCAAACATAGTGCGTACAAATAATAGGGCAAAATCACACTAGACTTGAATTAATGGAATAAATGATAAGTTATCATTGATAACTTATTACAATTTTCACGGGTAAAATCTGACGGATAAAAGAGTCTCTGCCTTGGTTATTGGTGAACACGATTGAACTAATTCAAACAAGCTGCAATTTTCTTACACAAATGTTGATTTTCGCAAGCGCCGTAGACCTTAATTATTACCAAGACATCCCTCAGGGCAGTTACGCCAGTCAAGTCGTGATAACATCATTTGCATCGCGGCTGAGACCTGTCAGCTTCTGGCACATTATTTCTTAATAACATGAAATTATGGAGATTTTGCAGGCTATGTGTAAATTCGAGGTACCTATCACCTATCACATTCATTTCTGCAATTTAAGTCCCTCGAGCCATCGTGTCATATCTTCATTATTGACATAAATAAACGTATGCTTGTTTGCTACCGACGTGGTATTAAAAAAAAAACATCAATCCCCTTCATATAATAGAAATAAAAAAAATAGTAATAAATTACATACATACATTTTGGATAGGGGCACTGTTAAAACGTGAGTAACAATACTTTACAAAAATTAAAACTAAAATTAAAAACTAGACTTAAAAATAAAAATTATAAATAAAAATTTTTGGATAGAAAATTATTGTACAGGGTTAATTAGTATTTATACAAAAAAAAAAACTATTTTCCGTAACTTTTCAATTTTAATTAAAGCTTAGTCTTATGCTTAAAATAGAAAAAAAATATGATTCTGCTCTGACTATTTCCACTCACGGGCCTTATCACTTATCACGCAAATAAATAATATTTTTACTTCGACGTTTCGGCCACATTGCAGTGGCATTGCATTGAGTAATAGTTATAAGTAATAGTAATGAGTGAAAATCAAGAAATAAATAAATAAGTAATAAATAAATATCACGGGACAATTCACACCAATTGACCTAGTCCCAAAGTAAGCTAGGAAAGCTTGTGTTATGGGTACTAGGCAACGGATAAACATACTTATATAGATAGATTACATACTTAAATACATATTAAACACCCAAGACCCGAGAACAAACAACCGTATTTTCCATACAAATATCTGCCCCGACACGGGAATCGAACCCGGGACCTCAAGCTTCTCTAACCACTAGGCCATATGGTCGTCTAAAATAAAAAAATAAAAAAAATAAAGAAAAAGAAAAGAAAAAAGTTTAAAATATTAGCTTCTGCTCTGTTTTGGACTATCTGTTCAAAATCTAAGAAAGTACTTAGCTTAACTCATCTTGCTAATATAGCACAAACTCCAAATTAGTTCATTCTGTCCAGTACCTAATTGGAATTAAATCGGTTTTGCACGCTACACATTTCAGACGATATTTCATCCTATAAATAGTCAATCAATAATAGGCACACTGCATGTACACGCATAGACGTAAATCTTATATTTTGCAACGTTAAATTAATGGCACACAAAAGACACTATTACTGGCTATTATTAGAAACGATATTACCTGTCCGAGGCGATAATGTCAAAGTTTGAAGGCATATTACAATGATTGATTGCATTGCCAAGTATGTAAACGGCTAAACGGCTGTCAATAGTTTTTGCACTTAACGTTTGTGAAGGCACCAGCCTAACTTCATGCTATGGGAAGTCTCACAGATGTTTTTTTTTTGCTTAAATTATTAATAGAACGCGTTTTTATAATAGCAAGTTTTTTTTTAAATAAAGCTATTCCCCGCTGCTACAAGCAAAGGCCTCTTTGGCTTCCCCCGCCTCATATCTGGCCCTGACATGTCTTTGCACATTAAAAAAATATTTAAGGTTTTCTTCAATGAAAATATCAACTTAGGGACGAAATAAATATTTAGGAGCGATGAAACTGCTTCATCTTAATTTAATTATCTAATCTAAAGAAAGAAAGAAAGAAAATACATTTATTTACAACATCACAAGACACATCACCAATATTTTACAAAACAAAAGGCCAAATTAAAGCTAAAGATAGAATGTGTCATTGCGGTTGCAAATCGGACACTGGCTCAGCATAATGCTGAGGCGTTTAAAGCACCGCAGCGCTGATTTTCAGCCAGTACCGAATCTGAAGCAAAATTTTACAGAAATAATTTTTGTGTGGCCAGCAAATGCTATTGTATTGATTCTTAAAACTTTTTCATAAACTTTAACTCTAAAACTCTGTAGGTATGTATCTTGAACGCTGCTATGTTTTAAAGAAGTAATAACAGTTATTAAGTAGATTATAGAAAATTAGTTTAATACAATTTCATGGTTTTTATTACAATGTTATCGCCTTTGCGGTATAATGTCGCTGTTCGCGGCTTAATAACAGGCTCGTGGGTCGTTTGGAGTGCAAGCTCTATGCTCTTTGCTCTTTAATAAAGTTTGAATTTATCGTTCATAATATCGCGTTGAGATTTTCAGATGGATTATTTAATGCTAACTCGTGCAAAACATGGATTTTGATTTAGTTTTATTTTAGGTTTAGAGTTTAAAGCGTTCGTTTGAATGATAATTTTGGGTGTAGGTAGGTACTTATGTTAGCAGCGAATCTGTAAAAAATATTTGCAATCAGAGTTTTCGGTATATTATGAATCATAATTTATGATCAATGTTAGTAATAGTCAAATAATAAAATCTAATATATATAAATATCTCGTGTCACGGTGTTTGTTATCGAACTCCTCCGAAACGGCTTAACCGATTTTTATGAAACTTTTTTCTCCATATGCGTTAGGTCTGAGAATAGGTCGTAAGGTATTTCTCTTCGCAGACGGAGTCGCGGGCAACAGCAGAGCTAGTAATTTATATATGTCAGCGGAATATCAAATAAAATATTTTTGGGTTATAGACGATTAGATGGATCATTATTAGATTGAGTGTATAAATTATGTACTGAGTAATATTTCATCAAAGTCGTAGTCAGTTTTACATAGATTTGGAAAATTTCGACTAAAGTTTGTGACAAGTCTTCTGAAATAAGTTTTGCTACTTAAGCAGATAGTATTGAGTTAAGTACAAACAATGTCAAATGACCAACGTAAAACTGCTGAGGGCGGGCTCATAACTGTCACGTCATCACCATTGTTGCATAAAGGAGCGCTGACGTTTATGGCATCATTTGCAAGAAAACAAATCTCGGGATAGTTATTTTGTTGCTTTGGTTGCAATGAGTAAAGAAATTAAAAAAAAAACAAAAGGTAATTTGAAAATATTTCTTTGTGTCATTTATCACGGACAAACACAAACAGAATATTAAAAATTCCTAGTTCACTCTACTCAAAAAATTACCTATCCTGACGAATGATCATCTAATAATAGAGATATTAAAACACGAGATTTTAGTAAAATATTTCACAATATTTTACTTATGTATTTCTATTAGGTGTGAACGATCACACCTTTCTAAAATAAACAATTCAACTATCATGAGTCCTGTCATGACTTTTTATTCAAGCATTTACGTGAAGCATAATTATGTATTGTCTTCTTCATCTTAGGAGATTCCCGCTTTTAAATGGAGTTGGTTCTCCTAATTAGTCTACGTAAGGACAACCTGTCCTGTTTTATCGGTTTGGATCAATTCTTGTCTTCTCAGTTTAGTCTTCGCTCTTCGACCTTCTTATGCTCAGGTAGGCAATCCTTTCTTGACATCAATGTTCCTCGTAATTTGCTTAATGTAATATATTTCAAACCTAATGCAACACGTAAGTAAACTGCTTAAGTACAGTCTGTTTGCCAGTTTACGGCCAGCGGCGTCTGTGAGGTAGATAAGCCGTAAAAACTGCAAATCTATTCAATAAATGTAAATCAATTAAATTACATGGTTCGCATTGCTTAGGTACGTTATCCTGCAATTAGATAAGATTCAAAAGAGCAATAGCGAAGTAATTTTTGATGCGAGTTCTGGAGCGTTTACGAAAATTATAATTGCAGATGAAGACAAAATAATTTATAATTATTTTTCAAATTATGCAACATATTTGTCTAAGTCCGAAATTTTTTTCTAAAGAAAATAAGTCTTTCAAAAAAACTAAAGCAATCAGTAGCCAGCCATAGTCTGTCCACTGCGAACGTAGGCCTCATTTATGGTAAGCTACCTCCAACTCTCCACCATTTTCTTTCATCATCCAGGCAATGCCATAAGTCCTTTTAGAGTCTCCACTCCAGAACTCGTCAGAAAGAAACTCAATTTGCTTAATTAATACCTTTAAACGAGCAATTCTTGTGTATATATATAATCAGAATCTCAGAAACGGCTCCAACGATTTCGATGAAATTTGGTATGTGGTGGTTTTCGGGGATGAAAAATTGATCTAGCTTGGTCTTATCTCTGGGAAAATGCTTGGTACCGAGTTTCAGCCCGAGCGGAACTCGGTCGCCCAGGTACTTATCACTAATATAGTATAGCGCTTGGAGATCATCAACTGTTTATCTTTATAAAAGATCTAGCATATCTTTTCGCTCCGTTTTCTTGACAAAATGTTGTGTATTTTTCAGGCAGAAATTGAATAATATTACTGAAAACTAATATGAAACTGAAACAGTCAAGAACGCTATCCAGCGAGGCAATACGAGCACTGTACTGACAGGTACTGTACTGCTTACGATAACTTTTGTTTAAGACAAAACATGAGCCAAATCCAAAACTTTTGAATTTATTCACTAATTCTGCAGCAAGTTTTGGATTCAGATATGTTTTTTCAGAAAACAGAAAATATTTTTATACGATCTTCTGTAACGTATTGCACTATAGCAAGAGCTCGGAATGGTGGAAAATTGGAGTCTGCAATTTACCAATTAGTCACTCTGATCGAACAATCACGCTTCACGCTCGTGCCCTTTTGTAGCCATTATTCTGTTTAGCATCGGATAGATCATGTTCTTTTCTTGTACGAACTTCAATTGCTTAACATTCTACAACTTTTAATCACCAATAAAGCGGGGCATTCTCGCCGCTCCAATTCACATTTTCTGAAAAATTTGATCAAAGTAGGTTTGACATAAGATATGGCATGCAATCACCACGTTGGTCATGAAGAACGTTTACCTATATTTGTGGGGTTGTTATTTTTGTTCCGTTATTTAATGTGAATTTGTTGGAACGTAACAAATTACTTTCTTAGTACTTAATACTCTATACGTGTATACGAGCCTCCCACGAAAAGTGGGTCGACCTACCCACAAAGCAGTGAAGCAGCGAGTCCTGGATTCTAACCCGTAGTTGCTCCTCTGAGTGTTCCAAAAATGAATGCGAGATAACCGAGTACCAAATTACATTTGCTACGAAAATTTCGGCGACAGAAACTATCGTTTTCCAATCATTACTAGCCCAGTGTAGAAACTACAGCGCAATCTCTTTCAATCTGAGTCCAGGATTGTACCCAGCAGTAGGACGTTTATAAGCCAGGGATGTTATTGATGCTATACGAGTAGGCTAAGTTAAAGAATATTATTTTACTACTTTGTATAATAAAGTTAAGTTGAGGTTAAGGTTAGGTTTAGGTTAAGGTTAAGTTCCCAATTCACAATGGACCGCGTGGGAACTACGGCTCAAAACCCTTTCGTTCCGACGTATACGGACGTATATGGTTTGTATATGCTGGGATGATGATGGTGATGATGATGATAATTGAGATCCCGAAGTAAATGAACATTGCCGAAGTAAATAAAGTAAAACGAATTGGTTACTTAAATGTATTAGGTTAGATAAACGTATCTCTATTTAATCTTAGCGTAGAAAGTTCAAAGTAGGTTACATAGAGGAACTGTTAAAGTTGGACGGGATTGCTTTAATAAGCTACTTTAATCGACCTGTCAAAATGTTCAGTATTTTGATATAACAGTAAGAAAGTGATGTATATCTTCTAGAAATAACAGACATAATCTGGACCGCGAGGAGTTATTTAGTTATAAATCTAGGGTTTAATAACTTAATCACTTTACAATCATCTGTCAGGCATGAACGTCAGGCTAACATTATGCTTTTCTCGGTTGCCACCTAGCTGTTAGATATTTGCTTTATGGAGACAGGATTTGATGCCGAAATAACTTTCAAATTTTCCACTTTCATGGTTTTAATTCTTTAGAACTTG
The DNA here is from genome assembly GCA_947859365.1 of Archips crataeganus. Classification (NCBI taxonomy): domain Eukaryota; kingdom Metazoa; phylum Arthropoda; class Insecta; order Lepidoptera; family Tortricidae; genus Archips; species Archips crataeganus. The sequence goes on from OX402062.1 coordinate 11,356,158, forward strand.
TGGTTTGGTATTCGTGTACTTAATGCTACGTTAAGATATGGTTTTTACGAGTATCCCAACTTAATTATTCTACATTTTTCAGAAAAAAAAAATACAAGACATATTTCGGTAAATGTCCCGTTATAATTTTTTCCATTATTCTTCTTCACGAATTTCATACGGAGATGTTGCCATGCGACTAAATGAATGTAAAAGATCTTTTTTAGTTGATATTAAATAAATATTTAAATAGATAGGTACTACTGAAGATGCAATCTCGACATATGCACGTCTGCAAAGAATTGATTGCATCGTCACAAACTCAACTGCTGCTAAAACACCGGATACAATTTACGTCGTTGGCCACGGCTTTCAATTATGCACGAAGCGACGCAAGCCACTTTAAAGCTGTGTTTTCACAGTAAGAGTATAAAATACCGAGGAGCAATGCATTGCGGGGCTCAAATAATCCATTTAATAATAACTACTTTCATAGCCCGCAATCTATAGGTACTTGCATAGTTTTACTCCTGTTGTGAAAACTCTACCTTATCTTATTTATCCGGCGGGTTCGCTATCAGGGAAATTATACAGTTACTGCTAGCAACACGATTTCTACGTCCAGATACTAATTGGGAGTTAGCAAATTACTTTCTCGAGGAAGTTTGTTTACAATATTATGGAAAAACTGCTATTACCGGTCAAATGCTTGAGGCGGCTGTGAATTAGAGCGGCATGTGCTTTTGCAAGATTTTACTGACTTACTTAGTTTGAATCAATCTTGAAAGTCGTTTTTTTTTGCACTAAGTAGAGTAATGCCAGGAAAGAAAAGGTTTTTTGTAAAAAATAAATGTTTAACAACAACAATTATTTTATTTATTCATGTAGGTAACTAAGCTAAGCCTAACTTAAGTTTAAACTAAGCCGTGGTAGCCTAGTGGTTTGACCTATGGCTTCTCAAGTAGAGGATCGTGGGTTCAAATCCCGGCTCTGTGTTTTTCGGAATTTATGTGCGAAATTATATTTGTAATTTACCATGAGGTTTACGGTGAAGGAAAACATCGTGAGGAAACCTGTATACACCTGCGAAGAAATTCAATGGTGTGTGTGAAGATCCCAATCCGCACTGGGCCCGCGTGGGAACTACCGGCCAAGCCCTCTCATTCTGAGAGGAGTCCTGTGCCCTGCAGTGGGACGTCTATAGGCTGGAATAATGATGATGATGATTCATGTAACTTATTCTGTAGCTGTTATGGCATTTCCACGTTTTAATGCATTTGCTGACGGCATTTCGTCACAAGCCATTTGGAAGCCAAACCTTTTGTGAATTTATGGTTTGTTAATGATGGATGACATTGCCAGCTCACTTGTCATTTAAAACATTATCTAGTGACACCGATTTAACTAAATAAGTTCTTATTACAACATAATAGGAAAAGCCTACATGTGGTATGTATAAGTAAAATATTAAACATCGTTTTACACTGGACTCCGCTGGATTCTTGATGTTTCGTCAACATCAACTCATTGGACAGGAGGATGTATACCAGAAAGGCAACTATGAAAAAAAAACTCCTTTTCACCATCAAAAGTCTTCCACAAAAAAGAGGCTTGTGTATGAATCAGAAGTGACCTTTTTACTGAACAATTGTAACGCATTTATTCAAATTCCAGTAGTCTGCAACGAAACAGAAAGCTATTCATATCAAAACAAATATTTGCTTTGCAATTGCTACAGCTCTGCAAATAAGAAATTATGTCAGTAGCAAAATATGTAATTGAATTGAGAAGGTGCTGACAGCTTTATCAGGTCTTATTGTCTTGGAATAAAAGTGATAATACTCTGGCGGGGTTTGCAAGTTTGTAAATTGAATATAGATATGTACACACATGAACACAATTTGCGTGCGTTTCATGTGTGCCTTCTGCATTTTTGTGTAATATACCTCTCTATTCCATTTTTTCGATGACGACTACCAAATTTCTTTAAATGTTACCTCTAAACTTGTCATTTAGTATCATTGGAAAAGTCTCCGATCAATATTTTTAAATGGAAAAGGCAGTGAGTCTATGTGTGTCTTTGTCGCTCTTTCACGTCAAAATGGTTGAACGAATTTGAAAGAAATTTGGTATGCCGCTAGCTGCATCTCTGGAATACCTAAGAAGTAGACTATACTTTCAGGATGATGCCCAAATGACATTTGTAGACTGTGAACTCGATATACGATTGAGTCATAAATAAATTAATCCTAAATTTTCATCTTAATGGACCCAGAAGGAAAATGACATGAGTTTTTCCCATCCTTGATAAGTAGGTCTATCTAGACGGAACATATAAGTAGGTTCATCTATCTATTAACTCAGACTAACTACCAAAACTACATATTTACTACTTCAAATAACACTACTTTAATATACATTAAATACACCTATGTTGCACTTAATAACGGAGCTACCAGGATATTATGTCAATGTATTTAAATAATTGTACGTATAGCTACATAATTATAGATTTATATTCAAGGAAACGTCTCTGATAATTATGCAACAGAATCGCAAAATGTATAATAAAATGGCGCTGAAACTGCCTGTCATGTAATACAGACCGACGCGGCAATAGTTAACATATCAAGCAATAACTTGTCATTATGGGATCGATTAATTTGTCGTTGCGGTGCAGATGGCGACTTCTGTGCGTCTAACGGGTCTGGCGCGAAGTGCGATGCGTAAACGAGTGCGGCGAGTGCTTTAACGATTAAAGCAAAATAATAAAGGAAACTAAAAGTATAATCAGAATCTGGGAAAACAGAGTCGTACAAGCCACTGAGAAGGTTAGTAACAAATCATGTTATTTATTTATCTATATTTTTTTCATTTACATCCTAGCTGCAGCCCGCGACTCAAGGGAATTATGTATTTTTCCAGGATAAAAACTATCCTGCCTCCTTTCCAGGATTTCAAACTATTTTAAAACCAAATTTCATCTAAGAGGTGACAGTCAGACAGTAGAGTTACTTTTGCATTCACAATATTAGTAAGGAAGTAGCTAAGGGTTATGGATATTTTGTAGAGTTCGTAATTTAATTGCAATAAGTAGAGCACCTTAAATTTGATCAGACTAATTTTAATCAATTGAGTATTATATTCATCATCATCATCATCATCCCAGCATACGTCCCACTGCAGGGCACAGGCCTCCTCTCAGAATGAGAGGGGTTGGGCCGTAGTTCCCATGCGGGCCCAGTGCGGATTGGGAACTTCACACACACCATTGAATTTCTTCGCAGGTGTGTACAGGTTTCCTCATGATTTTTTCCTTCACCGTAAAGCTCATGATAAATTTCAATTGTAAATTCGAACATAAATTCCGAAAAGCTCAGAGGTGCGAGCCGGGATTTGAACCCACGACCCTCTGCTTGAAACCACTAGGCAACCATATTATATTATTATCCAATATTAACTGAGCTAAATACACTTCTGAACTGAAACAATTATTTTGCTCACCCGCGACCTGACCTGACCTGAGGTCGCGGGTGAGCAAAATAAGTTTAGTTCATTAATATGGGCCTACGCAATGTAACACCTGATTCAATAAATTATCTAAAAAGACTAATTTTATTACAAGTTTAAAAAATCACTGCTTATGACACTGCCGCACGAATAACTTATGCATGCTGTTTGTAACATCCCTTCATTCCCTCTGAGAAATTAAGTCATCAAAGCTGTGTTGTTTTGCAAATATTATCTTAATTTGGTCATTTATTATGAAGATAAACGTCCCAGGCGTCAGAGTGAGTCAGTCCACTCCAGCTAACTGTCCATATGTGCCCTATTCTACGGTATGCGCATACGTCATGTTTTGATCCAGTCTAGCTATTTTTGATATTTTCACGTGTTGAAGTTAAATATGTAAACGTTAATTTTTTTGCACGACTTAATTTTGCAGCTGCGAAAGCGTGGAAGTGATTTTTCGGTGACCTATTTTAGTCGCAGTAACCGTTTTTTTTCGTAAAGCTACGAAAACATTTAAGTTTTACGATCTGCCAGGCGGTTTGTCGTAACATCTTATTAAAATAAAAAATAAACAGTCTGATACCTACAGTGTCTTAAAACTTATTTTTACTATGCACATATCTATTTTTTACGCAGAGAAGACGCGCAGGTGACGCACGTTAAGGCTGCGTTTCCACCAGAGATGTGCCAGGATGCGTTGCGAGGGATGTGTCTGTCATGGACCAATAGAAACACTTCATTCACTTAGGACCTTTTAAATGAAGTGTTTCTATTGGTTCATGACACACACATCCCTCGCAACGCATCCTCGCACAGCTCCGGTGGATACGCAGCCTAAAGGTCGGCGCCGACCAGATGCATGTGTGTTCACGTGTCGCACATGCACCAGTTGCAACAAATGAAACTGTAAGAAAGATGGTGCACTAGATGCGTGTACAGTACACAGTGGCATCTTTTTACACTTTCATTCATTACAACTGGTGCGTGACACGCACGCGCATCTGGTCTGCGCGGGCCCAAGCACCCCAAACGAGATTCAGTCATCGTTACACCAGCTTTTTGAAAATTGCGCTTAAAAAATATTATGCAATGTTTATACGCCATAAAATCAATTAAAAAAAAAAACTTCCTCGTAATAACAACGGGACAGAATTTATTTGCGTATCGAATAACATATTTCTCTACATAATTACTTAATAAAAACACTTAAATTTAGAAAACAATACTCCGTCCAACTTTCGATCATAAAACGGCATAATTTATTTTACTATCAAAATAGCACCATATTTTAGTTCCGACGCTTTAGGTACATCTAGATTTGCGTATATGTTCGCAAAGCAGCGATCGACAACAATTTACTGTCAGACAATAACAACCGAACTCCCGTTAGCGCCTGCAGCTTTGGTCAGATGTGGCCAACTGTTTCTGATAAGGTAGCGTATTAGTTTAGTATTGTATACTGTAAACTGATCTTTGGGATGTAAAATAATAAAAATGAAAAAAAAAACTGACGTAAAATCAACATGCAGTGCGGACGAATTAACAGGGCACACGATATTCTATTGTTTCCTTCCCGCGCTGCTTGTTTGCTAATTCTATTGGTGGAGAGGTAGTGTAGATATGAAATTTTTTTTAATAATCTTTGTACATGCGTTACCTATGAGTAATTACCGTATAAACTACCTCAGAGTCAGAAATAAGATAGCTTATAGGTTAAACGGGACACTTACTCGTAAAGGTTTAATTTGACAAATGATAATTAACATTTGTGAAGGTTTCCGTAGCGCCGGTCAAGGTACAAAACTTCGAAAAAAATTACGACCAGGAGCCTGTTGCATAACAAAGCACAACTTATATTGCAAGCGGATCTCCCTTTCTAGTTAATATAACTGAAGTTAGAGTTCCGCTTGTAATATTAGTTGTACCTACTTTGTTATGCAACAGGCCCCTGAAGATGATATTTATCTAATATATAAAAATCTCGTGTCACGGTGTTTGTATTTGTACATTATCTTACCGGTGGCTAATATCCGACGACTGTGGGGGGGGGGGGGGTGTCAGCAATCTTCACATGTGCCTGGTCGGTAATGATCATACCGCCTGGGCTGCACGACCGTTACGGTTCTCCCCTGTTAACCCTGGTGGTTAAGGGGGAGAAGAGTAGCGGATGGGCCCATGGCCTGTGGGGGTTTGCTGACACATTGGGGGGGTAGGGGTGGTGAGGTGAACCCGCAACTAGTTGCTGGGGATCCGAGCCAGCGGGCCCATTCATGGGTCCCGCAGTGAGGGCGGCGTCTCGCCCATGGGCGGACGCCTTTTGACGGAGGCGAACCTAAGCGGAGTACCTGTCCTTTAGGGTCAGGGAAAGCGAGGAAGAGCTTATCGGGCGGAGGGCGTAAGCCCAGTGATGCCGGGGCGGCGCAGCCCTTTTAAGGGCTGTGGTCGCCGGGGCGGCGCAGCCCTTTTAAGGGCTGTGGTCGCCGGACGTGACGACTGACTTATTCGACGTGACTGGGGTGGGGGGTGTTGGTTTGGCGAGGGGAGCCCAAAGGCAGAGGGCCACCGGGTGAACCCAGCCAGCCAACGGGCCTGCGGGCCCACAAGAGGGCGGTGTCCGGCCTTTGGGCCGACGCCTTTGGACGGAGGCGAGCCTGAGCGAAGTACCTGTCCTTTAGGGTCAGGGAAAGCGAGGGTGAGCCCATCGGGCGGAGGGCGTAAGCCCAGTGATGCCGGGGCGGCGCAGCCCTTTTAAGGGCTGTGGTCGCCGGACGTGATGACTGACTTCTTTGACGTGACTGGGGTGGGGGGGGGGGTGTTGGTTTGGCGAGAATAGCCCAAAGGCAGAGGGCCGCTGGGTGAACCTTGCCAGCCAACGGGCCTTCGGGCCCTAAGCGGGTGGTGTCTGGCCTTCGGGCCGATGTATTTTGAGGGGGGCTAGCCCAAGCTGAGTACCTGTCCTCATTAGACAGGGAAAGGTGAGGGTGAGCCCTATCGGGCGGAGGGCGAAAGCCCAATGATGCCGGGGCGGTGCAGCCCTTTTAAGGGCGGCGGTCGCCGTTTGACGGAGGTGAACCCGAACCAAGTACCTGCTCTGCCACAGCGGACAGGGAAATGCGAGGGGGAGCCTAGTGGGCGGAAGCGACCGTGCCCTCGGTACCGCTCTGCTTTCAGAGCAGGACATGAGGGCGCGGGAGCTAACGTGAGGGCACGTAAACCCGGCCTGCCGGGAACGTGGGCCGCTGCGAGGGCTATGAGGAGTAAACCTCTATAAAAAATCCGGCACCAGCGGGGGAGGGCAGGGAGAACCGAGCCCGCGCTAAACGGTGTCAGTGAGGGGCCCCATCCCGGGGTGGTCAGTGGGCGTTGCGGTGTCTCTTATTCTCCCGCGGCGTTCACAATGACAAATAAGGGAATCCGTGTGGTCGTTAGTGGGTATGCCTGGTGAGAGGAGAGCCCCACATACTCCACGTTTCCCTGATCGGGGAGATGCATAAGGTGCATTTTCTACACCAAAAATACCTAGGTACCCCTATTCTTCGCAGACGGAGTCGCGGGCAACAGCTAGTTATTATATATTATGGTGGCAAACGGATGGACACACAGAGAGCCTGTAATAGAGTGCCGTTGATACTGTTTACATATAGAAATCTGAAAAATAAATGGTGTTATCGTAATAAATACGTAACTTAAAATCGAATTATTTTAAAACATTTTTTTTGTTTTTATATTTTACGTGGAATTAAAAAATTAAAGTTTCCCAGAAAACCTACAATTTCGGGAATAACCGAACGTATTTTAATTGTGTATGAACTTAGATCCTATCCTAAACACACACGGTGTATTTTTTACACGCAGGTGACATTTTCAAGCAAGATGTTCACATTTTCACGGCGGTGACGTCACGGTGGCTGCCAAACGCACGCAACGCCTAGGCCTAGAACCTCCCTCGGATCGGCTCGGCTTGTCTCTCGTGACTCCGGGAAGAAGGGCTACGGATTAACCCGAAACACGTCGAGGTAAACTCGTTTTAAGACGTGAGTGATCCCTATATTTTCACTATGAGTGATACACACGGTAGTTTCATGTTTAAAGATTAATTCAATTTTGTATTAGCGTAAACGAGCGAAAATTCAAAATCGTGCTTCTACCTACTTCTCCTATAATCGACAAACACAGTTACTAGAAGGTTCCCACTAACATACTCACGATCGGTATCACGTCTTGCCAAATACCCGACCTATCCTGACCTCTCCTTACATACCCTTTTCTAGATCACCGGTGTCTATCCACTCTGGTCATGTTAGGGTCACTATCATTACTATTGTGAAGGGCTCGTGATGGATTAGCGCTTTAGGGTAAGAAATCTAAGGTTGCCAACCCTATTTCTGCCAAACACGGGTTTAGTTCACCGCATTGAGCACCGAGAAAACAAATGCATTTTCGTGACTTTTGTATTGTGCCGCTGTCAGAATAATGAAGTTAATAGGAGCGGATTTTTGAGACCGGTAATAAAAAACTCTCAAAAGACAAACTTGCACTTAGGCCACTAAGCGAAACAATTCAGCATTACATTGCACGATCGCTGAGCTAACGAGTTATTAGTAACCGATCCAGCGGCGTAATGTACAGTAAATGTCATAAAATATACGTTGCCAAGGCGACAAAAATATCTATACAACTCTATGCCATTTACCATAAGGTTCGCGCGATGGCTGTATAGATATTTAATTTTATGCCTTCGATTATACTGCTAGTTGCGCAAAATGGTACAATGTAAATTCGGCTTCGTAGTCAGAGATACCCAAGAGTGAAAAAATCTGACGAATGATTATTATAACAGCTGTGTTATAGGTTGCCTGCATACATAGTTTAGGTCAAAACTAATATATTTCGAAAATATGAGACGTCCAGACGTTGACAGCCCTATACAAAATTTAACTGACAAGACTGCGAACGTATGCATGCAGGAATTCTAGCAAGTTAAAATGCCTCTAGCACAACGTAATTTGATAAAGATATCATATTTACTGTAAAACCACTAGGTATTTTGCGTGTCACTATTTTGTCTTTAATAGAATAAATTTAATAAGAAGGAACAAAACAAAACGAAACGGATTAGCTCGTTGAAATGGCAATGGGCAGGCCATATAGCACGCAGAACAGATGGCCGTTGGGGCCCAAAAGTTCTAGAATGGAGACCGCGGACTGGCAAGCGCAGCGTGGGACGTCCACCAACGAGATGGATTCAGGGTGGATGCACATCGCTTCCAATCGTAATGATTGGGCATCAATGAGGGAGGCCTATGTCCAGCAGTGGACGGACGTCCTACGGCTGAAATGATGATGATGATGATGAATAAGAAGGAAGTAGGGTCAACAGCATAAATAAGTGGTCATTTCTGTACCTTGTCGTTTTCAATCAATGACAATTTAGTATGACATTTCAAACATCACGTTAAAGTGACAAGGTACATAAATGATCACTTTTTTATGCTGTTGACTGTACAACCAATGTTTACAGTGTTGAAGGATTGTTCTAGGTATATGCCATTATTGTGTTTTCCTTTTCCCGATTCTGTATAATTATGGATTCTAAATAAGCGCAATCGATCACATTCTTTATTCTTCAGTCATTGTTTTTACACTATTTCCTTTCTTCCTATTCGCAATTCTGCACACTGTGGATTGCACACAACCGCAATTTGATCACACTCGTTATTCTTCAAAGTTGTCTATTAGTCTAGTGGTTAGAGAACCTAACAACGAAGCTTGAGGTCCCTGGTTCGAACCCCGTTCGGAGCAGATAATTGAATGAAAAATGCGAACGTTTGTGCTCGAGTCCTGGACTCTCGATAATTATTTAATTTTAGTATGTTTATCCATCGTCTAGTACCAATAGTACAAACTTTGCTTTGTTAGGGACTAGGTCAATTGGTGGAAATCGTCCCATGATTTGTTATTATCATAAGTTTTTTTATTACTTTTTGGATGGTGCGAATTTTTAGGAAAACTGTTTAGTCATGACATGTTATGTATGTGTATACAAACATTAAAATATCGAATTCATTGACATTGAATATTATGATATGACATAAGTAATTATTTTCACTTAGCTACGTTAAAATGGGTTTAAATTGAATATAAGTAGCGGTCTACTCTATAGTAGGTAGTAATACTAATAGTAGAGTGATACTATTACTATAGATCGTATAACTTTCTGTTTCACTAGGTTTGAAGCTAAACTCATTATCTTGTTGTATTATAACACTCGTAACGCCATCTGTTGCGGAGTAGCAGAACTGCAGAACTACAATGAACAAATGAGTAAAATCAATAGCAGCATTTAAAATTGCATTGTAAATAATTATTTGTTTAAAAGCAAATACCTAAATATACCTTATAAACGAAAAATTATTGTTTGCTATCAATATTATTATTATTATCGACTCTACAGTCTATAATATCTTCACAGTCAGTATCCCCGTAAAATTTTGAAGTACACTTGAGGTATACCTACACATAACAGACAAAAAAACCTAACCTCGAATAATAAAAACGTTCGTATGCCGTTTACACGTGGGCCCCCTGAGGTGTATCTCTACATGCTAGCGCTAATTTGTCAAATCGACACTATAGCAGACCATTTATTACGAATAAATAATGATAGGACTGAGGCCAGCCTCAACGCTACGGCACGACCGATTTTACAACCTTTTATTTTTTAAATTAAATGGGTAAGTAATCAAATCGTAGAATCAGTTTACTGCGGCACGCTTCGGCAGCTTATGTCTCTCTAATGACTTTTAATAGAAAAAAAAAAACTCTGGTACCGCACCGCACATAGTGCCATGTGAACACGATTTTATTAGGTCGGTCTGTATGTAACCAAGTAGTTAAGCTTTAGGCCGTGGTGACCTGGTGGTTTGACCTATAGTCTATCAAGCAGAGGGTTGTGAGTTCAGTCCGGGCTCGCATCTCTGAATTTTTCGGAATTTATGTGCGAAATTACATTTGTAATTTACCATGAGCTTCACGGTGAAGGAAATCATCGTGAGGAAACCTGCATATACCTGAGAAGAAATTCAATGGTGTGTGTGCAGTTCCCAATTCGCAATGGACCCGCGTGGGAACTACGGCCCAAGCCCAAAATGCAAGGACAAAATGAGTACGCAAGTCAACTGATGGAAAGCAATCATCGTCGCTCTTTGACACCTATGATATAAGTGGAGTGAGTGCATCGCCAGCCCTTTGAAAATAGAATAGGGTCGTTTTTTGTAGATTCTTGTGTCGTGTCAGTTTTAAATAAAATTGCGGCAGTTAATACAGCACGGGAGCGTTACCTGGAACTATACAAAGAGCTTAACTAGCTAGCCAGAGCCTTCCATACAGATAACTCAAAAGCCACCCTAAGTTTTTGGGCTCCAAAGAAGTGTTAAGTGAACGCACAGCGGTTCACAAGCAAGGAATTTTACTGGGTATCATGTAAAAATCTTACCTTCAAAAATCCGATTCAAATCGGGTGAATACTGGGCAACACCACTGTTCGGCTGAATCATGAATTAGGTCTCTAAGTTATTACATTCTTGACAGAGTGGTCGTGGTTCTGTTAAAGATAACTAGCAAGCAAGCCTTCGTGCTAACTTTCTTGGGAATAGTGTGGCGATTTTATCCTTGCCTTCACCAGGTCTGGATCAGGTAGCCTTCCATAAAACTACACGATGATTTTCAATTGGTGATCAGGAACCAGTTTTTCTAGATCAGTCACGTTTAAGTCGGAATTACGTGAACAAAATGTGTACTTTTTTAAATAATGATTATTTGGAAAATATTTTTGTGCTTTTTTTTTTAATTTATTTACACAAAAACAAACAAAAGAAGTACAGAAATACTTATGTTAAAATACATCTGCCAAACTGCATAGCAGTTTGTTGGCAGAAAGTTTATAACTCTCACTAGGTACTTAAATTAATACGGTTCCGACACTCACTTGTCCGGTTTTATTAAAAATTCAAACCCAGTGACGGCTGCGTAGGCACAGCGCGCCACGGCCCTTTGTTATTGATTACTATTCTTATTTATGAGGGTGGAATTACGCTGTGCGCTGCACCACACGCACCGACATCGGCAATACCAATAAAACAATGCATTATACACAATGACACAAACATAAAGAATTTTGACTTTGACCTTGACTTTGACTTTGACTTTGACATACACTTCTCATAGTTATGCCTTTTCTATGAATACTTGCTTAAAATCATTTTCACCCTACACAGTACATGGTTCGGTCTATGACCCTAAAACCTCTTTGACAAGTCAGTTTCTTAAGCCCAGTTTAGACTAGCAAGAAAAATCGCGCAAGTTGCTTTACATTGCAGCGTTCGTTTGCCCACTTCAAACTATACTCCTTTCACTGTAGCATGGTGCAGGTGACACTTGACACACCGTTTCGTTACACTTAGATAAAATTGCTGCAGTGTATTTAATAGCGATTTATTTAAATTCCAGTCTGAATTTTTCTGGAGTTAAACATTTAAACTTCGAAAACACTATCGTGCGCAAAATAAATTTAACCTAATTATTTTTTATTATCAATAAAAAAATAAAATACGATTAAGTCAAGAAACGTAATATGCGTGTAACAGAACATTTAATGATGGGACACAATCTACCACGAGTTTATCGATACTTATTAATTTGTAATGTTAATAACGATGCGCTTTAAAAAAAATTATTCCATGTCTTCTTCTTCTTCTTCCTTAATGGCGGCCAATAGGCTTGTGCCAATGTCAGTTAATTGCTCTCTTTGGAGCGACGTTGTACGGTGATTGTAGTTTTTGCAACTTGATAGTAAAATTCCAGAAACCACGTGGAGACAACTTGCACATTAAAAAATGTCAGACACGAGAGCAATATAGAATTTTGAGATCACTGTAACAGTTAAGGTTAATCGCCGCATAAAACACTATCAAAATTATACCACAACTAGCCAAAGAAACAGAAATACCAAAATCAGAAATACTGTCTACATCCGCCATGTTCGAATGCCACAAATCGAATCCTATTCCATGTCGAATAACAGAACAGGTTGGTATGTCCGACAAATGACACTGACAATGACAATGAAAGTGACACTTACCTTACCTACGTGATATAATGCTTCAAAAATAATGACTTATTTTATTTTATTTTTTTTGCATTATAAAAAACTCCGGTACTTAGTTTGCTTTACTTAATTTCATGAAGTAATCGTAATTTTATATTATTAATTACACAATATACCTAATTAAAGTAATAAATTTATAGTTTTATCGATTCGAGTTTTATAGCTTTCACTTCTCTAGTCTGTGGGTTTTGACACCTGCCACCCGCACCATGCTATAGTGAAAGGAGTATAGTCTGCTTTCTGGCCGGGCAATGTAATTCAACTTGCACGATTTTTCTTGCAGGTCTAAACTTGGCTATAAACAAACTTTGACGTAAGACCTGTCAAATTTACCGCCAAAGCTACTACCTAACTTCAACAGATGTAGGATGCCCATGCATTAGGTGGAAGGAGAAAGTCTTAAAAATAAAGTTTTTAATTTAATTATACAGAGACTTGATTGCTTAGGACCTCATCTAAACTCCATTTCGGCCAGGGATTAATATTTTTCAACTCCTGATCGCCGATTAAAAATCACCGTGTATACTGATGCTTACCTTGCAGGAGCCTTGCACGCAGATGGCTCGGAAGCCAGGCTTGGTACAGGGTGTGCCGTCAGCAACGAGCGCCAGCGACGCATAGAACTGCTGACCGCGTGGGCGACAGTTCAGCGTGCATGGAGAGTTGCCTAAAAAAGAGGGTATACGAATTTAAACAAAGCGGATCGTGTTTATTATCTCTGGTGTCAGAGATCTGCCAGTTCGGGTAAAGGACAGTGCAGGTAAGCGAAAGTTGCAGTAGTAGTTTTTTTATTAAAAAATATCACCGGACAATTAACACCGATTGACCTAGTCCCAAAGTAAGCAAAGCTTGTATTATGGGTACTAGGCAACGGATAAACATACTTACATAGATAAATACATATTAAACGCCTAAATTCGAGAACAAACATTTGTATTTCTCATACAAATATCTGCCCCGACGCGGGAATTGAACCCTGGACCTTAAGCTTCGTAGTCAGGTTCTCCTAATCACCACTAGGCCATTTGGTCCTCAAAGAGATTTTGAGATAAATACAACCTAGGGCTCTTCAAGGCTAGAGTGAATAGGCTGTTACTGAACCAGTGAGGTACACCTTTGGCCTCATCTGCACTTTTCATCAGGTGAGATATTATAGAAGTCAATCATGGGTCAGTTTTATGTAAAAAAAAGAAAATTTAGCCAATTATTAACGAATTGGGCAAAATGGCCTTCATTTGCACTGGATTTATATTTTAGAGGAAATTAATTTTAGATTATGGATTTTGGACAACATCGTGAGAAAACCTTCACAGCTGCGCGGAAATTTGATAGTGTGTGAAGTTCTCAATTCGTACTAGGTGCGTGTGAGAACGACGATCCAAACCCTCACATTCTGAGAGAGCCTGTGCCCTGCAGAGTGGGTTGTATAAGCTAGGATGATGATGAAGATGAAAGGATATATTTACCGTCAACATAGGGCACCCAGGTGTAGAACCTCCCGCGAAACGGGCGTCGGTCGTACACGGCACACTGCTCGGCGCGGGAGTCACGCACTGGACCGGGGCACGGCTGGAAATAAAATAAAAAAGATTATGGAAATTGTGAATAATCACTCACTGCTGATGAACCACTAGACATTGAAATACGGGCTGTGCGGTGACCAGCAATTTCACCCGTCATATACCTAATTAGAAAGAAATCAGATCACCCCCGTCACCCAAATTAATAATCTAGTCTAGTAGATACCTACTTTTACCAGCGCAAAGCGTCTCCATTTTAAATTGGACAAAGATGCATTTGTTTGTTTGTCCGGAGGATGTCCGTTTGTGTCCGGGTGTGACGTGGGTGTGTGTTAGATCGCATTTTTCGACCGATTCTCGTGAAATTTTGCGAACAGCGGCTTTATTGTCTAACGCACTTGGAATCAAAATTGCGTCGCTACTTCTTTCTATCACAGGGTATAGGATAAACGTGAAAAGAGACGGTGAATGCGATCGCCGCGTTATAAAATACGCGGGCAGGTCCAAAAGTTTCCGGTCTAACCAAAGAAAAGAAGTACCTATTTACATATATTTACAAAACTTCTTTTATTTTTCGATATAGTCTTCCTCTATCTCAATTCAATCTGAAAAGTGCATTGAAATAGAGGGAGACTATATCGAAAAATTTAAGAAGTTTTGTGAATATATGTACTTCTTTTCTTTGTTAGGCCGGAAACTTTTGGACCTGCCCTCGTACATATACGGCCTTAGGTTTAACAATTATATGAATATTTTTATCGATTCACTTTTTGCGTTCACGTAAATAAATATAATATGTCACGAGGTCCAAAGCTCACAAAGCCTAGTATTACTTAAGATGGAACTCTTGTCATGATCTTATTCAATGGTTGTCATTATGCAACTAAAATGGGTGTCCTACCGCAGTATTGCACTCGTGGTAACGCCTCGCCAGCCCGGGGCAGTCCGGGTCGCCATTGGGTATTTCCCGTGCCCTCCGCAGCCTTTCAGTACTTCGCACCAATTTCCTTCTTTTCCTACTACGGCGCATTCTGGAATCAAAAAATATAATGTTTGAAAAAGTGATAACTAACACATGCGAATCAGGAGCGATAGTACTTAACGGTTCAGGTGACTGAAGAGAGGGTGAAATAAAAATTATCTTGATACATTAGACCAGCAGGCTAATTTGTCTAACTCCCTCGCAATCGCCATCGCGTTCATTTTGACAGTTCTTGTATGGGCTGACAATTGGTAGCGGAAACAGCCAACTGTCACAGCCATACAAAAACTGTCATTTCAATCCGATGCCGAGTGTCAAAAATGTTACACAATTACCCTTGCCCAACACATATTATGGTTTCATGTAAAAGATCCATCCACCTCCACTAAAACTACAAATTATATATCAGACAGACTACACAGACAGATTGGGTTTGTAAAATGGCAGGTTTTCTGCATGAAAATACATGTGTTGTAAAGTCGTAGGCATCTTGTCACGTGTGATTGTGAAAGAACGAGGAAAAAGGTTGTTCATTGATATAAACCGCCGCAAATAAATAAACGCCTGAATCAATTAATTTCCCCATGTATATTTTCATGCAAAGCCCTGACGAACTATCAACGTAACGTCACTCAGACATCCAGCATCACCAACAGACGAGCGAGACGTTAACACGACTCAAGATCTACATGATTTCATTCTTAAAATTGAAATATTTACACCGAGCACGACAGTAACGTAAAAAAGTTTTTGTTTTACAAGTTTTTTTTGCTGAATGTACTTTTTGCCTCAAGTTACCATCAAAGTTAGCCATCATCAATTGAAGCGAATCAAATGAGACCAAAATCGATGGGCTTATGTCGTTTTATTATGGAGTTCCTATAACCACCTGCCAGCTCCATCATCAGACCCTGGTTTATATCTAGGATCAAAGTACTCGTCAAGACAAATAAGACTTGCCAAAACTCGATGCGTTCGTGTCGTTTTATTACAGCTATAAGCACCCACCATCCAGTTCCATCATCAGATCAGCTCGATGTCATAATAATATTGCATTGTCATCAGATTTACACATGCTACATGCAAAATTTCAGCTTAATCGGAAAAGGCACACATACTAAAGTTAAATAAAAATAAGGAAAAAATAAAACCTGTAAAAATGAGGTTATCGGCAATAATGGAGACCATGCCATGGAACGAAATGTTTTATTAAAGCAGACAAATTTTAAATACCTGCGCCAAAAATTAATTATTTAGCTCAATCGTCTAGACCTAGGAAACCTATTAAGTCAATTTGTCTCAGTGCTCGAAATAGTCGCTACTAAAACAAACGACGTCGTAAACTACAAGCATAAAACACTTAAATTTACAAACATCTCAGTCTCAATATTTAAATTCTAGATACAACAGCTCAGTTTCCCATCCGGAAATTTTTGATCTTACATAATATAATATAATAGTCATTTATTTGTGACACGCACATGTAAGTAAAATCCATCGTCAATGTCATTGTCTATAATGGACGAGGAGTCAAATGGTTTGATGTTACATTCTGCCAGACCAACTTATTACATTAAATTTTGGAAGCTTCGCTTTTTTCAAACCATGAACGCATAAAAGCCCTGGATTAAAAAAAAACATACCTACAATGAAATGTATCATGATCGAGAAGATCGATATCAAAACCAATTATTTGTAGGCGTCTTATAGCCTACACGCTTATAGTTTCATAATTTTAATTACCACACAAAAGTAATATGTGACCCCCGCAGAGAGGTGCTGATGAGCAGAAACAATACAGTTTTGTTATAGTGAGTATTGTGCGTGCTTACGTATGGACAATCGTACATACAGCTTCTATTATTTCATTTGTATCAAAATCGTCATTACACTTGCTTCAACTTTCTTTAAACTCTTAGTCGTCATCATGATCATCTCGTCTTATATTCGTATATACGGTTATGATGAATATCAAGTTTAATTTCGCAAGGGAATTTTGAAGACCTCAGAAGTGCAAGCCCGAATTCAAATCCACGACTTGAATGATAGGCTGTAGACCAAACCACTAAATACTATAGTATGCTTGCCAGGTGTTTTATGACCATCCCAGCCAATATACGTCCCACTGCAGGGTACACCCCTACTTTCAGAATAAAACGTCTTGGGCCGTAGTTCCCACGCGTTAATTTAATTTCGCAGATGAATTTTGAAAAACATAGAGGTGTGTGCCATAGGCGACATTGTTGCGAAATATGAGAAACATTTAGCAAATAAATGAACTAAAACAATTACTTTGCTCACCCGCGACCTTACAATAGTTACGTTTATGCAAGAAATGTGCGTTCATGCAGTTCCTCCACCTCCACACTGTACGAACACACACAAATCACATAAACCCAACCATCACCACCACCAAGCTACACTGACGCGTTTCGAACTCAACCAGAGCTCATCTTCAGAGTACAATGTACATTTGGTAGCATAGCATACGGTTGTGGTAACTCTGAAGATGAGCTCTGGTTGAGTTCGAAACGCGTCAGTGTAGCTTGGTGGTGGTGATGGTTGGGTTTATGTGATTTGTGTGTGTTCGTACAGTGTGGAGGTGGAGGAACTGTATGAACGCACATTTCTTGCATAAACGTAACTATTGTAAGGTCGCGGGTGAGCAAAGTAATTGTTTTAGTTCATTAATATGGACCTCCGCAAAGTAACGCCTGATTCAATAAATTATTTAGCAAATACACAAAATTTAAAAGAAATACATTTTATCAAGATAATTTATTATGCCATCAAGAATGCCTCTACGTGAAAGTTTATATTTACTTTATTAACATTGTCTTACTTTATTTTTTTTTGTATCTCACTAAATACTATATGATTTAACTTTATACACATTGAGTAAGCACTTTTCTAACTTGCATCACGCACTGTATCTTGTTATGACCCATTGGAACAAATTCCACTCTTACTATTCAATGTTTACTTTGAATAATACTCATTACAGAATGACATGACATTACTTTGATATCAAACATCCACTCATCAGATCCAAATCTAAAACTATTGACAGCGATACATAGAACCTTTATCTATAATGCAATCTGTACTTCAGTCAAGATTTCTATTAAAAAAAGGCACTACCTACCATAGTACGTAATACGCATTTTTTGTTTCCCATGTCTGTCCTATTGACCACCAATAACATTTCGCAGTAATTGAGCACGATGTACTTTTACGGCGGCTTTTGCACATTTTGCATAATAATCATTAAATACTTGATAGTATAGAGTGATGAAGTACTGGTTGTACAGTGAATGGTGCCTGTACAGGCGTGCTATGTGTGGTCGCGTCAACAATGGAAACAGGTATCGTATCGTACAAAAAGGTCGTACATTTGATACGTTAGGTTATACGGAACAAGAGGCAATCATCTGACTACCGTTGGCAGGCCACTAGCACGGAGAAATCCCTAACCAGTAACCACAATCAGATGCCGGAAAAACTGGCACGCGATGCATATAACCTACCTGTTTAATCCCGTTTATCAATCGGCATATCATATGTCATGTGTATTTGCTTTTGTTTAAAGGACCATGCTTTGGCTTTGAAACCGGTCGTCATTAAAAGTTGGAACATCTAAAGTGTGTCCTTTATTCTACAATATATTTTTTAGGTGAAGTTTAGAACTAACGAAAACGAATCAAATCGAAGGCAAAAATATAAAGAAAAGCTTGTTTTTTTTCATCTTTGTTGTTAAGAGCGGGGATAATTATGTTTTTTTTTTGCATACTGATAAGAAAAGCTTTGGATAGGCTGATAAAGTACTTATTGTTAGATAAAATTATGTGGTCACACGAAAGACATTATGATATTCAGCATAAGTTTACAAGTTCCCACCATAAAAATGGAGAAAATGCAAAAAATCACGTTACCTGTTTGGAGACTCCTCTTTTTTCCACAATATTTTTATTAGGCATTTTTGCTGTTTAGGTACAGTACAAAAGATACAGCTCTTTGACAGCGAGACCTCCGCCAGACCAGACCAGATGACCAGATGTGTCACCAGACCAAAGGGTGAGGGTGTGACCAGATGGATGGTAAGATGAGCGAGAGCTATAGGGCTCCAAGCGTGTCGAAAAAACATAACTCCAAGCGAAGATGTGTGAATAAATTTACTTCTAATCACGTCATCAGTCTATATAGGTACACGTCCCGCTTCTAGGCATAGGCCTCCTCTCAGAATTAAAAGGGCTTGCGCATTAATACCTACGCAAACCTAATGTGGATTGGGAACTTCATACACACAATTGAATTGCTTTACAAGTGTATGCAGTTTCCAGTGTAATTTTACACGTGAATTTCTAAAAAGTCAGAGGTTCGTGGGTTTGAATCCATGATTCTCTGCTTGATAGGCATAGGTCATACTACATACTAGGCTACCACGGCTTTTTGATCATGTCATCGCCACAATCAATTCAGATTTGACGCACAGATAAACATCATAAATTTGTTTCGGCCACTAAAATTGGCAGAACAGTTGGCGTGGCACATAAAGCTGAATTGGAAGCCATCAAATTAGCTATTAAACAATAATGATCAGAACTAGGCAACCTTTAAATGTGCAATTTGTTCTTACACAAGCGAGCTTGTTAACACGTACCATTTTAAAGTACATGCTGACTTGATTGTTTTTAAGACCACTTTTGTCACACGGTATTTAGGAACCCAGAAACAAAGTAGTAAATTGGAGATTGTAAAGTTGAGTTCATCAATATATTTGTACACAGCCAACCTTTCATAAATAGAGGTACAATCAACCAAATGCGTGTCGGGCTCGAACACTGAGGAATGTAATGCATTTCTATACACACAAGTAAAACGAAAATGCTTATTATTAAATTTTATCTGAATCTCTAAATATTTCGCTACAGCCAGATTATAAAATTTAGCACGATAAAAATTCTAAGACCTACTACTATCATCGTAAACAATGTATGTCAGTACCTAAAAGCACCAACTGCCAGGAAAATCGGGTAAAAAAAATTAAAAAATATATATAGACAAGCACTTAACTAAATGCTCATCGAACATAAGATTGAAGAGTATGTTAACATAATGATAACAATCCATTGTGAGCGAAAGAACTCCAAAATGTACGTCAATCAGTTCGAGTTCCTTTCGCTTGAACAGTCTCGCTTGTTCCAACTTTTATGTTCAATATTACCTTAATTTGGCATGTTCGACGAGGAAAGGGCGGCTGGGGTCAAAATTAAATTTGGCCTTTGACTTGGTGTGTGGCGAAATAAGCAATTTGGGTGCAAAAGTAATGGTGGGTTTTACAAAGGCTCTGTTGTGTTACAATTATAAAATTCCTGAAAGGATACAGACGGCAACGGAAATGTGTGTGATGTTATCTAAACAATAAAAGAAAAGACCTGGCTGATTAAATATATTTGTTACGGGATGTAGACCTTGATTACTTTTGACGAGTTCCCGATATTTAGATAGTTGCTTGCATCATGATCACGGATATACCCGTTGATCATGATGCACGCAATTGCATCAAAATATCGGGAACTCATTAAGGGTACCTAATTATGGTCTAAATTCTGTAACAAATATATCTAATGTAACCGTGAATCATTTGAAAAGTGTGATTGACTGCCTGAGTGAATTATTAAGATCAAGACTGAACTTTTAGCCCGAGAAACCTGAACTTTCTCTTACTCGTAGAGGTTTTTTTAATGACATAAACAATGATTTAGAACAGATTTTTGGAAATTCACCCTACACGTAAATCCAACTTTATGACTCTTAAATATACGATGTACCTACTTATGTTTTTCACTGTATAAGTGCATCTAATAACTTATACGTTACTATTTCGTTGAAAGTATCTCGCTGGAGGGTCGATTGCGGGAGAACGACAATCGTGTCGAATCTTACGTCTCACTCAGACGCCCGTGAAATATAATTTGGCGGTTCTCGTTGATTGTTTTGACAGTGAGACTGTGACGTAAAGAACTTTCCATGTACTATTATATAGAAATGGTATGGAGCTAGAATCACTTTTCTAATTTGGAACATAAGGGAACGTGCAGTAACTATAGGCGGCAGCACTTATTCGACAGAAGATACACTATGCGGACAGTAAAAGAAACTTGTCAGGGCAAAACATTCACATTGATGGCACCAGTTGGCAGCACCGTCTATGTGAACGTTCCTTGAAAGGAAACGTGCAGAAACTATAGGCAGCAGCACTAATGCGACAGAAGAGACACTATGCGTACAGTAAAATAAACTTATCAGGGTAAAACAGTCAAATTGATGGCACCAGTTGGCAGCACCGTCGATGTGAACGTTCCCTATACGGGTTTTAGAAACAGGTTTGCTTTTATTTAAAAATGAAACTGCTTTAAATATATCTGATGACAGAAATGGTTAAGCAACTTTGCTTCTCCGCCAAAAAATAATATGATATGATATTGGTTATGGATATTGATGATGATGGATGACGCTTGAACGTGTATGAGGAATGCCCGTATTTTCAAAGCCATCATTAGCCACTTCAGAGCATTTCATCAGTGCTCTTCTAATTTATATTTAGTAGGTAAAACTGGTTTATACCAGTGGATCCCCCCCTTCCCCTCAAAGAATAAAAGCAGGCTAGTACTGTTGTTCACTATTCCGTAAGAATTTCGTTTACGTCTGCCAAATTACAAGTCTCTAGCTCCAGTTAGGGTATGCGCTTGCTGTCAGTTAAGTCATATTACTGTTTATACGTCTACATAGTATTACTTTACAGACGCTATAGTTATTTTTAGTTTACTACTAAGACTCCATCTACATCCTTGCAAACGATTTGCGAACCATTAGAATCACAGAACATTTCTCATGAATGCACCTTAATGATGCCGACTAAAGAAAGGTCAAAGAAGACGGACTTATAAACACAACTAGGATAGAACAGGACGTAAAGATAAATTATGCTCATCACACAAAAGCTCACAAAGTGGTTCCGACTTTTAAGAGTAATGAGTTGGAATACTTTAAGAGTTTCTCGTGAATGTCGTACTTCAAATCGATTGTTCATTATTGGGCAAACCTGAAACGGCACTTGTCCTATACTTACATACTCGTAAAATGGGATACTAATTTAGAGGTAATAAACAAAAGAAAATTGGCCAAGTGTGTGTTACCTTCGTATACACAGGACTGATTGTATGTGATTCAAAAATCTTCTGAGAGAAGATACAAAAGTCTGAGACCTGCGTCAGCAGTAGAACATACCTATCGATTCACAGACTTTTATTACGCCAATTTCTTTGTCTTAGGCGACTATTCGCAGATATTTTATTTGGCAGATAGTCTAAGCCCACATTTACACTAGTAAGAAAAATTACGTAAGTTACATTACATTACGAGGCCGTGATTCGAACAAGTTGAAAGCAGTCGTCTGAGCGCCGAAATATACTTGCAACTCGCACAATTTTTCTTAAACTCGTAACTGCGGGCTAAGATTCTTCATATCATGTGTCAACCTGCACCGATTAAAAGTACATACCTACTTAACCGAATGAAATTTATTTTTATAGCAAGAGAGAGAGAGAGAGAGAGAGACAGAGAACTTATTCATTTCATCAAGTAGGTATCTAGTTAGTCGGCAGAAAATCGATACGTAGATCAAACTTTGGTCGATTGTTCATTTCGTGATTGCCACGTTTTGCAGAACAATTAGTGGTAGAGAAAAGTTAAGTCAAGTGATCATTTCCTGTCATTATCTGACTTGAATTTGACATCCAATCCTCATCACACACACACACCCATTGTTAATTAGTGTCGAAACCAAAACGTTTCAACATTAACTGGCCAAAATTAAAATCGCACACGCCCAAATTAAAACGCAATAAAAGTCATAAAAACTTATTGTTAGGTGCAGCTCAATTTGTTAAACGCTCCCAGCGCGGAATAACAAGTGGTGCCTAAATTATGATGTTGAGATTCGAAAGGGGCTGCGCCTGCGACGCGTTCCCGTTTCGTGACCCTACTAAGGGATTTTTGGTTTAACCGAGAATTGTTTTTACATGTTTGTGAGTAATTTGTGGTTTCCATCAAAACTTTTTTGACCACTTCATGATAATTATTCCACTGTATTGGAATTGTCGTCCGACTGGCATCATCTCCACAAGAGGGAATTCCTCAGTGGCTAATGGCACAGACAGAAAATATAAATTTCGCGACAAGCTTGTATGCTTTATTTATTAAATGTGATACAAATTTTATATTTTAATTTAGAATGTACATACTTTGACTTATGATTTAATTTGAAGAACATATTAAAATCATAAAATAAAAAAGATTATAAAAAAAATTAGTTAGTATATTACCTGTATTGTCACCTGTATTATTGTCTATAGGTATTGTTACTTGTATTGTATTGTATTATTTATCCAAATTCGGTGAGCATGTAATAAAATACTAATGCGTGTTGGAGAAGCAAACATTGACGTACAATAAAACAACTAGACTCCCAATCACGCTCAAAAATTGTCCGAAGCAAAAGTCTGCACACGCGTCTATTGTGCAGAGTTTTGGTTCAGTTGTGTTTCGACCGCGCGTTGATTACAACGTCACTTCTCGCCCCGTATTCGTATATGTCTCTTTCGCACCGTAATCAAACTCACGAGAAAAAAGAGACAGACAGTCTAGCTTCCGCTTCGCATGACAACTCCACTGCATTCTTTACTCTTTAGGCGGTTTCCAGAGCGTGACGTCATGTCACTACTTCAAACGATCGTATTCAATTGACATTAAACATTACTGCTACGAAACAAGGTGTTAATTTGAATGAATGCTGTTAATGTTATCTGTATAAATTGATGTATACGTACACACAACGCCGCTCGGACGTTTTTTGAGGAACTTTTGTTAAGCGATTGGGAGTCTAGTTGTTTTATTGTACGTCAATGGAAGCAAAAGATGTATGTCACAATCGTAGCAGGTGGCAACGAATAGTCTCTATCTGCCCCTTTGCTGGGAAGGAGGAGTGATTGTATGTACTCATAAGTATATTTACAGCATTAACAGAACTAAGAAAACACAATATTTTGAAGAATATTTGTTTTGCATCGCGTAAATAAAGTCATAGTAGTAGTAGTCATAGAGAGAGATTGGAAGTGTTCGAAATGTGGTGTTGGAGGAGGATGGAAAAGATCAGCTGGACAGAAAAGAAAAGTAATGAGGAAGTTTTAAATATGGTTAACGAAAAAAGATCTTTGTTGAATATAATTGAGAACAGGAGAGGGAAGATATTAGGTCATCTATTACGGCACGATAATTACATTAGGACTATAATAAAAGGAAAGATAGAAGGGAAAAGGAAAAGGGAGAGACTAAGAAGGACATATATGGAGCAAATAAAAGAAAAATAAGTGTTTCATTATATAAAGAAGTGAAGGAAAGAGCGGAATGTAGAATAAGCTGGAAATTACTCCACCGACAAGAGCGTAGCTCTTAACTATATGATGATGATGATGATGATGAAATAAAGTCATCTTGTATACAGTTCGGTGGCTTAAAATGGCTTCAAATTTACAACTCTGTCAACCAACTTTTTAGTGACACCTGTTGCTATGGTGACACAAATTTTGTCCCTTGGACAACCTAAGCATTTTTCTATGAAACGTATGGAGTGTCACTTGGACAACCGTGGACAGACACAATACAAAAAGTTGGTTCACCCATTACACATGAAAATGAGTTTTGTAATAATAGATGTCGCGTCAGAAACTCATGGTAGGGCCTCACCGTGTGTAAGGCACGCGGCAAAGGCTCTCCCGCGGTGGCCAGCCTCCTTTATCGATCACGCGCCGTATCATTAGATATCATTGTGATCTATGATCGAGCGCAGTGGTAGGGTTGACAAACATACATTTGAATCTGGGAGATTTTTATGTAATTAAAAAAAAATTAAGGCTAAAATGGTGCGCATTATTTTTATTGAAAATCTTGATAATGAAGTTATAGAATTTAGGTGCTTTAGTAGAGTAGTAGTAGCATTGAAATATTGAACCCCTTGTATGCATGAGACACGGATCCATGCAAAATTTAAGGCTTTCTGTTAATTTTTTTATTTTTATCTGTAAAATTGGAATGATATTAGATAGTCGAGATTAGAATAGGTACCTACAGAGGCCGTATTGTCTAACGCGCGGACGCTTGCCATCGCTTTCACCATCTCTTTCTGTCATCGTCTCATATCGTTTGATAGAAAGAAAAAGTGAATGCGGTATAGCAAGT